>CP106733.1:79470353-81931708 GCA_025506655.1 Gossypium rotundifolium
CCAATACAAAACATATCAATCTTTAACATATCTTAAATTTAAAATCATCAAATATCATAAACCACATAAGTATATCAATGGCTGAACATCAATAATGCATAGATTTACAAATTAAAACATGGGTTAGCTACAGTTTGAAGCAATGATTTCAAAAACGTAAAAATTAACAAGAACCGAAATCAAACTAACCTTGACATTACACTTCTAATTGCCGAAAATCAAAGGAAATGAAACCCCCTTTTTCTTTCTCCCACATTCGGCCAAAGAAAATAAGATGATAATGGCTTTTTCCTTTATTTTATTATGTATATAATATGTTATTTATTAGTTTACTAATATAAACTTTAAATAAAAATAAACTATCACATATAATAATCGCATATTAGTCAAAAGCCATCCACTAACTTGTAAAATGGGTTATTTACCCATTTAATACCTCAAATTAAAAGCCATCATCATTCTAGCACTTTACACTAAAGAATGCAACTTTTACGCTTTACGCGATTTAGTCATTTTTATCAAATTCAACACTTAAACGATAAAATTTTTCTACGAAACTTTCACACACATAAGTTCACACATAATAAGCTCGGAATATAATATTTAAAAAATTCTCGAACTCGGATTCGTGGTCCCGAAACCACTGTTCTGACTAAGGTCAAATTTGGTCTGTTATAGTGTAAGACCATGTCTAGGACATGGCATCGGCATTGATATGAGAGCTAGTGTAAGACCATGTCTGGGACATGGCATCGGCCTCGATATGTGAGCCTAAGGGCAAAATTGTAATTATGTGAAAGTTTAGGGGCAAAATGGTAATTTTTCCCAGGTATGAATTATAGATTTGTCTTGATTAATGTAGTGATTAAATAAGTGAAATTGTCATTATAGATCAAGAAAAATGGAGTCTGGACCTAGACCAGGGGAAAAGTAAGCTATTGGACTAAATCGAATTAGTCGCCCATATTTTGTATACCGAGGTAAGTTGTACGTAAATAATATAACTCTATTGTTATTATGCATTAAACAATTGATATTGCATAAAGTGTAAGATTATTGTTGTGAATATGCATGATGAGAAATGATGTAGTAAAAACTCCGGTTAAACCTTAGAAATAGATTGGATATCCATGCTAAGACATTTGGGTGATATGTGTGCTAGTGTAAGACCATGTCTGAGACATGGCATCGGCGTTCATATGTGTGCTAGTGTAATACCATTTTGGGACATGGCATCGGCCAGATTATGAGAGCCAGTGTAAGACCATGTCTAGGACATGGCATCGGCATTGATATGAGAGCTAGTATAAGACCATGTCTGGGACATGGCATCGGCCTCGATATGTGAGCCAGTGTAAGACCATGTTTAAGACATGGCATCGGCATCGTGCCCTCTTGTGTGAGGCTTGTCGTGTATTCTTTGATATTCCAACTGGTTCAACGGGTAATTTAAAGCTTGTGTAAAAAGTGAGAAAAGTTACGACTATGCTGTAAGTGATACAGGTACCTACATGAAATTCATGAGAAATGAGCTCAATTTATGCTATATGATTAGTAAGGATGAAAATCAGTAAGTTATGCCTTTAATCATTTGAGAATTATGTGCAAATTTATAATATGTTATAAGTATGATAATGCATAGTAATTGTTGTTAATTAATTACATGCGACTTACAAAGCTTTATGCTTACTCCCTTTCCTTTCCATTTTCTTATAGTATCGCCAAGCTAGCTCAGGGATCAAAGGACGTCGGAGGCATTGATCACACTATGAATTGAAGCATTTGGTATAGCTAGCGTTAGTATTTTAAGTATAGCATGTATAGGGACTTGGTCTTTTGTCAAGTGTCATATTGTTTTAGTCAAATGTGCTAGCTTGTCTTGAAGATTGATCCATTTTGTCTAAGGCCATGGTTAATGGATAATATTTGTTGTTGATTTATGCAAATGATGATGTTTTTCATGATTGAGCAAATTGCATGGTTGAGTATATGGTATATTAATGCATGAATGAGTAAGTTGCATGATTAGATTGATGAAGTATGTGATAAGTTTAGCATGTGAATGAAGTGTAGTGGCCTTGATGTGTGGATTGGTGTTCCTTGATGTGGCTTATGTTGGTGTAAGTAAAGGTAGCAAAAAGGGCTTGGTAAATAACCTTGTTTTTGTCCACACGAGTAGACACACAGGCGAGTGTCTAGGCCATGTGTGACACACGGTCTGCCCCATGGGCATGTAGTCCGACCGTGTGTCCCCTCCACCTTAATTTGGTAAAATAGAATTCTCAGTAGTAACCACACTAGCTGAGGCACAGTCGTGTGTCTCAACCATTTGGAAGACACGATCGTAGGACATAGACATGTGCCCAGGCCGCGTGAATGTCTGCACCTTGAATGTGAAATTTAGAATTTCCACACGGCCTAGCACACGGGTGTGTGCCTTGGCCATGTGACCCTAAAATTTTGCTAACGTCAAAAATAGAATGTCAAGGTTTTAGCATACGGGCGGAGACACAGGTGTGTCATGGCCGTGTGGGGGACACGGGCCATGGACATGGGCGTGTGCCAAGCCGTGTGAAAACCTCTGTAGGTTCGAATTGAAAAATAAATCCACATGGGTGTGTCCCTATATGCTGAGGCCGAGTGAGTTACACGGTCCTTCAACATGGCCATGTTATTAGGTCACACGGGCGTGTTGCCCTTCCACACGAGCGTGTGCCCCTATTTTTAGTGACATTTTCTAAAATTTTTCTAAATAACTCGGTTTGGTCTCGAACATTTTGTAAAGTGTGTTTTGGGCCTCGTAGGCTCATATTAAGGATTTAAGGACAAACTTTGAAAAGTTTTAAATTTGAACGAAATTTCATAACTTAGAAGTGTTTGTATGCATGTTATTAAGTTAGGTAACGCCTCGTACCTTGTTCTGACATAGGATACGGGTAAGAGGTGTTACAAAGACTTTTGGATTTGAGCAAAACGTAGATGAACCTTATGTTTATAAACATTTAAAGGATGGAAAGGTGGTCTTTCTCGTTCTATACGTCAATGATATTCTACTCATTGGGAATGATGTCGAGACATTGTCATTAGTTAAATTCTGGCTAACCCAACAGTTTAGCGTGAAGAACTTGGGAGAATATAATTTTGTTCTAGGTATTCGAATCCTAATGGATCGAAAGAACAAAATGATAGCATTGTCTTTGGCTTCATACGTAGACAAGATATTGGAGCGTTATGCAATGATTGATTCGAAGAAAGGAAATCAACCCTTTGTATCGAAATTTTATCTTTCTCTAGAGGATTGTCCTAAGACAGCAGAAGAAAGAGATAACGTGAGAAAGGTTTCTTATGCTTCGATAGTAGGAAGTCTCATATATGCTATGTTATGTTATGCATACGCTCAGATATCTTTTATGCAATGGGGTTGGTAAGTCGATATCAGGAGTATCTAGGACTAATGCACTGGCAAGTAGTTAAGCATATACTCAAGTATTAACAGAGAACGGAAGATTATATGCTTTTGTATTCTCGATGAGACCTTACTCTTATCAAATATATTGATTCTAACTTTCAAACGTGTCAGGATTCGAGGAAATCAACATTGGGCTATATTTTTGTCCTAGGCGATGGGTCTATTTTGTGGAGCAGTGTAAAACAAACTTTTACTTCTTACTCCAATATGGAAGCCAAATATTTGGCTGCTTCTGAGGCTACCAAAGAATCAATATGGCTTTAAAATTTCCTCACGGATCTTGAAGTCAATCTTGGTATGGAAGAAGTTATTACACTGTATTGTGACAACAGTGTAGAAATAGTTAATACCAAGTAGACAAGAAACCTCATAAGGTCAAAATAAATTACAAGAGACATGAGTGTATGACGGAATAAAGGATGAAATCAAAAATAAATTTGGAGGACAAACCCTGGGGATTCGTTTAGCCAAGACTCTTATAGCTAGAAAGCTCTTTAGGAAACATATGGAGGGAATAGTAATGCGAAACATGACTCATCTACTTCACTAGGGCAAGTGGAAGACTGTTGGATCTGGTGCCCTAAGTGTAGTATTTTCGTCTAAGAACACTTGTAACTTTTTCGAATAGATTGGTTAATAAAAAAAATTCATTGATTAAATTAATATACTTTGCATAATTTTCCTCACATGGTTTTTTCACGCAAAGCAAAATGGAAGCAAATGTTGCTCACTAGTGCTCTAAATGTTTAACTAATATCAAGCGGTACTATGTGATTGGATCGTACTATAGAAAGATAGCTTGTATTAGTAGACAAACTTAAACATGTCTTTAGTCTAATCAGAAATGAGCAAACCGATTAAAAGACTAATATGTTGTTTATCAAATCCAATTGGGGAGATGCCTTGTCTTGTGCATCGAAGCAAATGACTCCCAAAAGATAGAGACATAGATGTGATTGAATGGATAGTACATCAGACAGAACCCAAGCAGAATAGATCTTAAATCCATTTATGAATTTATTCACTTGTGACGTTCATAGTGTGACATACCTAAATCCTGAGTGGATAACGGACAATATATGTGTGACTTTGTACACTTTGATGTAAGTAAAAGCCTGAGTTCAAATAGATAAGGAACCAAAAGCTAGTGCATTGGGTGTACAATTTTTGTAGTATGTAGTTTCATTCAAAATAATGGAATTCATAGCCCAAAATAAGGGTAAATGATATCCTCTCATTGGCATTACATGGTTGATGGAAAGTAAACGTGGCTACGGATCATCCGTCTTGGTGATGGATTACTTAATCGCTATTTGGTAGTGATTGATTTTTCATTAAGGAGGATGTAATGGTTACCATGAGATAAAATAGGATCATATAGGGAGAACGAATATCATGCCAAAGAGATCAAGGATATCCCATGAGGGTAACACACTTATGGCAATGTTATTGGTGTTGGTAAATGTGATCGTATTGTAGTAAACATATAACTATTTTCTATTTATTTGAATGATGAATAAATAAATAAAGTTAATTTCACATTTCAATATTATGTGTTTTGTATTTATGTCTTTTATATTTTGCATGCATAGCGAAATTTTGATAAGCAAACATTAGCTTATTGATTGTCTAAGTTCAAACTGAAGATAAGTGGCATTGTAAGAACGTTTACATTGTGAGAAAATCAACTTACTTCAATAGATAATATAAATAAGTTCGTAATCCTGTAACAGAATCAAAGTGAGCATTTGATTCAAATACTAAGAAGGACTATTGTATCGTCTACAATTCCAATTGGGGAGATGACTAGTCTTGGCTATCGGAGTAGTTAACTCCATGAGTAGATACATAGATGTATTCATTGGTAGGATAATACATTAGACTGGACCTAAGATGAATTAATTCGGAATCCGTTTATGAATTAATTCACTTGTGACGTTCATGATGTGATTTACCTAAATCCTGAGTTAGTCACTGACCATGCGTATGCAACTCATGTGTTTTAATATAAGTGGAGGCATATACTCTAAACATGATCAAGCCCATAGTTGGTATGTTGGGTACATGACTTGTGTCTGGTGTAGCTTTACTAGCAATAGTGGAATTCATAACTCAATTAAAGAGTTAATGATATCCTCTCATTAGTATTGTGTTGATTGATAAATATGGAACATGGCCACGGGTTTCTAGTTCTCAAACGAGCAATTTATCACAATCATTTGTTGACAATGATCATATTAATCATTAAGAAGGCGCAATGCTGACAATGAGATAAAATAGGATTGTATTGAGTGAACGGATTTAACTCATAAGAATCAAGGATATCATATGAGGGTAACACACACATGATGAGGTCATTAGACAAAGTATTTAGATGAATTGTTTTCGTAAAGAGTATACAATAAGGGGTTTTCAATCATGGTACTTCTTGTGGACTGAATCCATGATTAAGTAATTGTGAATTATCGGAATGATGCTTCTATATATAATTGCAATCACTAGAGCCTAATTGTATATATCCTATTGGTCCCTTCACTAGCTCAATAAAAACTCGATCAGACTACACTTGAATTAGAAGAAAATTCTATGACTTTGGGAATAATTTAATTGAGTCGATTTATTCAATGTGGAACTAAATTAGGTGGTCGTAAGAATTGTTCAACTAGAGAATTTCATTAAAGAATTTTCTTGAAAAATTAATTTAGAAAATCTAAGTAATTTTTTAAAAATTAACTTTGATCAAGCAAAATTAAATTAATCAAATCAATTCAAATTAATATGATATTTTTGGAAGTTAATTTTTAAATCAAAGAATTTTCCCAATGGGTAATTGAACTTAAAAATTAGACCTAAGATCGTAAATTGGGCCTAAGAGCCAAAAATCGAGAATAAGACAAAAAACTTGGTCTAACCGGGCCCAGCATGTGAAATCGGGTCAACGGTCCAATCGGTGGCTGGACTGAATAGGCCGAGTCGTCATTGACCCGGACTGAACCGACAGCAGTCGAACTGGCTCGGGGTGTTGTAAGGGTGTCGCACCTGCATCACCGAACATGGTGATGTTGGTGGCTGCGATGGTGGTGTCCTGATTGCCGACGGCAATTGGTCATTGGTGGTTGAGCAGTGGAAGAGTTACACTCCTACTGGGATTCTATTAGAGAATTTGATTTCAGATTAATTATTCTAAAAATAATATTATTTTATAGTTTAATATTAAACTTAATTTAATACTTATCTTAATAGAATTTTATTAATTTCATATTAAAGTGATTATCTTAATAATAATTTAATTTAATGTTTATCTTGTAGATAAACATTCTATTATTTTAATAAGATTTAATATTAAATTTAATCTAATATTTATCTTGATAAATATTATATTAATTTAATATTAAAGTGATTAAGTTTAATCATAGTTGAACTATCTAAACTCTCCCTATATAAAAAGAGTCTTGGGTTATTATTTATACACACTTGAATTCAAGAGAAAGTTGTAGAGAGAATTCTATAATGAGATTATTCTAGAAAATTTCTAAAGATATTTTTTTTGATTTACAACTTCACCAAAAATTTTAGAGAAATTACAAAAATATCCCACTGGTAATTTTTGTGAAAAATTTCTGATTCTAAGCGGGCCCACACTCGACAAATGTGAGCTTAAGAATAGCGAAGAAGATTACTCGGTCGAAGCACTCATCCTAGACAAATTAAAAAGGTACAATTTTGATTAAGTGTTTATTACTTTAGATATCACAACCAAGATCTTGGTTTGGAAAATTTTTAAAACTCTAATTTTTTTTCCTAAATTTATTTTCCACTATGTTTTCCAAACTCGTTTTTCCTACAATTGGATGAGAACTAAGCAGTTGCTTTCGTAATGGAATGTCGTTGGGGAGAGAGTTCAATCATGATACTATAGTGGAATGATTTTGTGACTAAATGCATTTATAATTAGTAGGTGAAAAGCCAAAATTAATTATAAATCATTTGAGCCTCAACTACATATGTCCAACCAATCCCTCCGCTAGCTTATTAAAACCATAAATGAATTGCGTGTTTGAATAGAAATGAACGGAATGAATAGGAAAAAAGAAATGAGAGACATTCATGAATGATTATGGTTTTCTTCGAAATGGAGAAATGGAATCATTTGAAAATAAATGTAGGTTTCCAAAAATGGAAATGGAAATGAAAATGAAAATGAAATAATCCATTTGCAATCCTATATGTATTACTTAACAAATTATCGAATGAATGAGTTAATATTTTTGAACTATTTTGAAGCACAAAAATGAACATATTTTTTCAAAATATTGAACATATTTCGTCATAGTGAACATGTTGAGTTGTGAAATATTAAACATATTTTTTCAAAATTTTACCAGGGTGAAATCGTCAAAATTTTACTGGGTAAAATAAGGATGAGACATTTGTTTTATATATAAATATTAAAGTTTATTTTAAGAAATAGAAAAACTAAATCAGGTTGCATCAAATTACAGAGTATTGGGTCAAAAAAACCCAGGAAGAACTCATTATTGGACCCGATGTGAGAGAGGCCCAAAAACCCCTCATGAACATGAAGGGGGAGGCAACCCTAGTAGGAATACTAGGGTGTATCATTCACCCTAGCCCTATTCTAAGTAAGATGTTGCATTTCTATTTGAAATAAACCACTACAACTCAATAAGGGTTCTACCTTCTATTCCTATAAATAGATGACACCAGTAGAGCTATTAACACAACTTTGAGATATTATTATTCTGCTGAAAAATAAAAAAATTATTCTCAACTATTACATATATCTTTCTGAAATAACAATTCTACTAGTTTCTATTAAGAAGAGAGAATTTTCATTTCCACCCAAAAAAATAGAAAAAATTTTCTAGTTCTGTGTTTCGATTCAATTGATTTGAGCCTACACTCGAAGCAATTTGTGGTACGAGAATAGTAGAGAGATCATTTTGTTGAAAGTCGGGAACAACAAACATCCATTAAGCTGAAAACACAAATACAAATTCAGTTAAGGTTTGTTGTTATAAATGTCACAAATCAGGTCTATTTTCAAAATTTTAATTTTCTACTGTGCAATAAAACTATTTTCAAATCGGGACTTTTCTAACATTTGGGCTTCCTACGTAATCCAATGTTTGGGATCAACTCGAAAGTCAATAGAGGCACTTCCCATGTCTACACATCATGCAAGGTTGGGAACTGATTTCCCCAAATACGCAATGTGCATTTCAATGTGTACACATCATCAATATATTGTTCAACATAGATCGAGGCGTCAGCACAAGCTACAATGACATGTGCACACAGATACCATAATGTTTGGAACCTCTCATAGTCACATTGCCTATTTCGGAGATCAACTCCGTAGGACCTAGATGGGATACCCGATCGACAACCGATAAACTTCATCAACTGAAAAGTTTCCAATTGCAAGAATATAACTTTACGTGCATCAACCTCACTCTCTAAGCGTTGACCTCCATCGACTTTCTCACTTCATCCACATACACGTATCCCACATCCATTTGATTTACTTATTTCAGCCTCATTCTTCACATCAAGGTTGTCGGCCTATAGAACATAACTAAGAAAGTAGATGAAATTGGAAGGTGTCGTGTATGCTTTAAGATGGAGTGAACGACCACTACCAGGTTGGTGGTCATATGATCATATCGAGATCCTACATCAGAACTTTGATTCCATTACCATGACTCCACACTCCCAAACCACTCTTGTAATATACAGTTCGTTTCATCATTCATATCAGCCTGAAGCCTCACTAGCCTCTATCTAAAACAGTGTTGTTCCAGCTCGTACCCTGGGTATGTATTCCGTTAAGACATGTTACGTTTTGTTACATAGTTTGTAAATATATTAAAAAAATGAAACCAATACTTACTATGTTCATGACTTGTTTGCGTCAATCCGTATTCTTGAAGTCCCTATGTAAGTTCACTATAGTGTGGCAGATGCAGTGGACGGATATCCACGGAACACTGGAACGCCTAATCACAGCAACTAGCCCCTTTAATCTATCAAAAATGATGCAAATGTTGTCTTGTACTCTGCAAGTTCATTAGAAAAAATTGTCATGATTCCATGTTCTCCGACTCCACGATGGCAAACGCTATCAGTAGCACATTTTAGTTCTTGTCTTATACAACTGCAATAAGGAGGGTCTACGTATATTTCTCGTACATCCAGGTCCCATCAACCTGCACAAGCTGTAACAGCCCGCTTTTGACCCTAATCAGAATAGTGGTTTCGGGACCATAAATCTGAGTTTAAAAAATATTTTAAAAATTATTTTGTGTTTATTGTGTGTGAATTTGTCGGTATTAAATTTTCGTGATTAAATTTCGATGTTTAGGTATTCGATTTAATAAAAGGACTTAATCGCGTAAAACGTAAAAGTAACAAACTATAGTGTAAAGTGCTTAGTTGATAGTGGCTTTTTAATATAGAGTCCTTAAAGGGCAAATAGCCAAATTTTTTAAAGGTAGTGGACGGCATTAGTGAATATATATGCTTTTATTGTTAAATTTATAAGTTAAAATTTATATATTAGTAAATAATATAATATAAAGTATATATATAATATACAAAACATTAAAAAGCCATTAACATTCTTACTTTACAATTGAAACAAAGAAAAAGAAAAGAAGAAAGAATAAAATCTAAGGTTCGACCTATTTGGAGCTCAATCAAGGTTCGTTTTCTTGTCGGTTTTTGATAATTTTTACGTTTTTGAGATCGTTGCTATGAAATGTACAAAACCCATGCTTCAATTTTTAATTTTGATGAATATTTTGAGTTAGGCCAATGTGATTTTTGTTGTTTGATCATGAAAAATGAAATGTATGTGTTAGATTTACAAGTTTTGTCTTTGAATTTTTTATGAATTTGAGTAATTTGGACTAAATTAAAAAAATAGATTTTTGAAGGACTAAAATGTGAAATAAATGAAATTCATGGACTTGTATGAACATAGGTAATATTCGACCAAGCATGGGGTAATGAGAAATTTTGTGTATTTTGTGTTTTGTGTAATAGGGACTAAATTGTAAAAGTGTGAAATATTAGGGGCAAAATGGTAATTTGCCTATTTATGTGTTTTAGGGCTAAATTGAATAGAAATGTGTTTGAATGAGCTTAATTTGGATGTGTTTAGATCAAGAACAAAAGAAAACCACTTGGATCGAGGAAAAACGAAAATAATCGAATATCCAGTTTTTGTCGTCCGACGATATTCGAGGTAAGTCTCTAAGCAAATAAACATCGTAAATTATTTATGTATGTAACCTAGTATATGTTGATTTTGGAAGTATGGTAATTATATTATGGAATAGCCGAATTTGACTAAATGCAATATTGGATTTGTTTAAGTTATTTGAATGATCATACAATGAGCTCGAAATGTAGAAAAGATTTGATATATGAAATGAATCGTGTGAGGCAGTTTAAAGTATTATTATTCAGGCTGTGAGCCTAGCAGGCCTTGTGCCGGTGAATTGTATCGAGCTTATTGCCTAGTAGGCCTTGTGCCGGTGAATTGTATTGGGCTTATCGCCTAGTAGGCCTTGTGCCGGTGAAGTATTTCGGGCTTTATTGCCTAGCAGGCTTAATGCCGGTGATCTATATTATAAGCTTATGCTTATGAAATGATTAAGTTATGGTGGAAAATTGAGCAAGCTACAGCTTATCAAAATGAATTAGATTATATTCGGCCATAAGGTATGTATTTACATAAGTACATGTTATATGTGATGTTTATCGAATAAGTAAGTTGATAGATAATGTGTTTGTATATTCGGCATCTTGGATATGTGGATAAAATGATATTGAGTTGATGTTGTTTACTTGCAAATATGAGATTATTAAATAGATATATATACATATATACATATATACATTCAGTTATGTGGATATATATATACATTCGGTTATGTGGAAATATACATATATACATTCGGATATGTGGAAATATACATATATACATTCGGTATGTGGAAATATACATATATACATTCGATTATTTGGGATTACTTTATATGTACATGAAAATTGTTATTTGGTTGCATATGGAGGTATATATATATAAATATTTATTAATCAATGTGCCTTTGATAAGTCTTACTTTTAAAGTAGGTATTGATAAATGTTGTGGCTATGAAAGGATACGGGCATTTGGCTATAATAATTTATATGTATTATGTAAATAAATTAATGTTACAATTTTGTTCGGTTTAATTTGATTGATTTTCCAATTGATATGTTAAGTTTGCTTAAGACTTACTAAGCTTAAAAAGCTTACTCTGTAACACCCCAAACCCGGTCAACACACCATGACCGAATCTGGCATGCCACGGAGTGATAACCTTTTAAAAGCGAAAATTTGTCGGATAATTTCTTAGAAAACCCGTTTTGTAGTACGAAAAGTTTAGAAATCCTTGCTTGAAATCTACTTATTGTTGCAAGTTCTTAGAAAACATTCGAGTTATCTTTGTTATCATAATTTATGTGGTATTACCCGATGGCAACGCTTTTAAGAAAAATGTAAGAGTTATGGTTTTGAAAACATTGCTTTTTACTGGTTAGCTTAACAGAACCATAAATTCAACATAGTCAAAATAATAGCAAATAATAAAGAAAAGCCCAAAATAAAACTTAGCGGCCTTATTACAAAACCCAAAACCAAAATTTAAAGAAAATTAATTAAACTGAAATAGTAACTAAAAGAAATCAAAATCCAATGAACATGCATGGCCGCCTCGAGTCCTCCCGGCTCCATCTCCGCAATCTATTCATCTGCAAAATATAAGGGAAGGGGTGAGTCACCAAGACTCAGTGTATAAATCCCCAACCCGTTAGTGCATTCACTTACACAAGCTATCAGTAATAACATGTAAATCATGCAAATCATGCAACCCACAACCTAACCATCCAATCTCCTTTAACTACCCCGTGTGGTCAAAACCACTGGTGGTCAAAACCACAAATCAAGTGATGGGGCCAACCCATCGTGTGGTCAAAACCATTGATGACAATCCCATAAATAAGCTCGTAGGGCCAACCCACTGTGGTACCAAACCACTGGGACGAGTCACAAATCGATATGTGGTCAAAACCACTGGTGGTCAAAACCACTGGGACTTAGTCTCAATTTATAATATCAAGACGGGGCCAACCCGTCGTGTGGTCAAAACCACTGGTGACAGTCCAAAATAAATCATCCCCCTCCTCTCATCAAACCCATCATCATGTTCATATCAATCGTGGCATAAAACATATGATGATGCAATTAACGTATAGCATAGTATATAACCATTACATGATGATGTATAGCAAAAATCACATGACAGAGGACTTACCTGAAATCCAAGCACATACCCACAAGGCATAATCACCGATTTCATTGCTAAAACAATATTATATTAGGCATATTATACTAATAAAGTGTGTAAGCGTTACACACCTGACTATACGCGAAATCCCGAAACTACGCGATACTACAAGATCCCGAAACGTGTGTCCTCACTGCACCTACAATCGGCCAATACCACCCTTTAGATTTAAAGCCATTCGGCTTATTCACAAAATCCCGAAGGATGCGTCGCACTTTAGTAGTACTCACCTTAGTGTCGATTTGGTTTCCAACCAAATCCCGAAGCTACACAATAATCCCCCTTGTAATCGGCCAAACATAGAACACACAAATGGTTAGCCTTCGGCTTTTGAACGATTAGGAAATAGATCTTGAAACGTTTAATCCTTACCTAGATCGGCCACCAAATCCTGGAGATTCGGCAATACACCTTCCTACAATCGATTAACACCACATCAACTCTCATAGCCATTCGGCTATGATTAACAAATCCCGAAAGGAATAAACCATACCACAAGAACCACACCTACCTTAACGCACAAGATCTCTCTGGCTTTTACAAAGATACGGCCCTAGCATCCAAAGATAGAAGAATCGACAACCAAAAGAGAAGGTGAGACTACTAAAAGATTCAGCCATAAATCGAAAGAGAAAAAGAGAAAGGCAGTAATGAAATAACAAAGACTTACCACACCAAGATTTGGGATTCGGCAAAGAGAATCAAGAAGAGATGAGTGTCGGCACTTGGGATGATGAAAAGAAAATGCAAGAAGAGAGGGGTTTATGAGCAAGGTATTTGGCCAAGATGAATGAGAGGACTTTCGGCACAAAGGGTTTGAAAGAGAGAAAAGAAAAGATAAGTGTAGAGGGTTCGGGTATGGTGTAGAGGCTTCATGGTTTCAAGAAGAAAAGAGAAAATTCTTGTGACTCACAATTTTGGCCAAGAGAACTCAAAAGATGGCCACTCACACCCTCAAAATTCGACACTACCCCCCATCCATGACCGAAACTATACTCCCCTCCAAAGTCCCATATTCGGCCAACTCTCTTCAAATGAGTTTGAAAATATTCCAACTCCTCAATTCCCCATCTACATCTATTTGACTCCTCTATCCTTATCCCCGAGTCCAACTTGAGCACTCCTCCTTCTAACTTGTGGCGTCAAAATAAATAAGCAGAAAGGATTTTCAGCTCAACCAAGATCCTCCTTGCTCCTTGTGGCGTCACCTCCTTGTGACTTAAGTGGCGCCTCTATGCCACTTTACCAAGGCACTTATTGTGTCTAAAACTCCCAATAATTCCTTTTAACCCCTAATTCTTCTAGCTCCTTCTTCTTAAGTGCTAAAACAAAATTTTTAGCCATGTCCCGGGACTAACCCAAGATCATGCCTAGACCCCAAAACATATCAAACCAACACAGCAAACTTACCAACACATGCAACCACATGCAAAATGTATAGACCCCATTTTAAGGATGTTACAGTTCTACCCCCTTAAAAAAATAATTTCGGCCTCGAAATTACCTGGTCAGAAGAGTTGAGGGTATTTCTGCCACATTACATCCTCTGGTTCCCACGTGGCCTCCTCCGAACCATGGTTCCGCCATAACACTTTCACCAGGGGTACTGACTTCCTACGCAAGACTTTGACATCCCGATCCAAAATCTGTACCGGCTCCTCCTCAAAAGACAAGTCTGAGCTCACCTTAATCTCCGCAACTGGCACAATGTGTGACGGATCTGATCGATAGTGCCTAAGCATCGAAACATGGAAGATGTCGTGAATCTGACTTAACTCTACCGGTAGCTCGAGCTGATAAGCTACCGATCCCACTCGCTTTAACATCGTGCACGGCCCGATAAACCTAGGGCTTAACTTCCATTTCCGTCCAAATCTCAGCACTTTCTTCCATGGTGATACCTTCAGAAAAACCTTATCACCCATCGTGATACTCTATATCTCTCGCATTTAAGATCGGGTAAGACTTACACTTTGTCTGACGCTTTCTTGAGACGAGCCCGAATCACCTTAACCTTATCCTCAGTTTTTGCCACCAACTCCGGACCCAAAACATGCCGTTCTCCCAACTCTGTCCAACACGTGGGAGTACGACACTTCCGTCCATACAATGCCTCATATGGTGCCATCTGGATACTCGCTTGATAACTATTGTTATAAGCGAATTCCGCCAATGGTAGATACTCCTCCCAACTACCACTGAAATCCAGAACACAGCTCCTTAGCATGTCCTCCAGAATCTGAATTACCCTTTCAGACTGTCCATCGAATTGTGGGTGAAAAGCTGTGCTGAAAACCAACCTCGTTCCCAAGGCTTGATGCAAGGCTCTCCAGAACCTCGACGTGAACCTAGGATCCCTATCTGAGATGATTGACACTGGCACTCCATGTAACCTTACAATCTCGGCCACATACAACTTGGCTAACTTCTGGAGTGAATAATCAACCCTCACCGGTATGAAGTGAGCTAATTTCGTCAGACGATCTACAATCACCCAGACTGAGTCTTTCTTGCTAGGCGTAAGGGGTAGCCCGCTGACAAAGTCCACGGTAATCCTTTTCCACTTCCACTGAGGAATCTTCACCGGTCAAGTAAAACGACGATGGTGATGTTCGACTTTGACTTGCTGACACGTCAGACACTTGCCCACAAACTCAGTCACTTCCCGCTTCAACCCTGGCCACCAAAACTCTTTCGCAAATCCCGGTACATCTTGCTACCTCTAGGATGCATAGCGTATGGGCTGCTATGTGCATCCTGAAGAATCTTTTGCCTCAACTCCACGTCCTTCAGCATACAAGCTCTCCCTTGAAAACACAACACTCCATCGTGAGTCAAGCTGTAACCTTCCAGCCCATTACTCTGTACTTGCAACCTCCGAGCACTCAAACCCTCATCCACTAACTGTTTCTCCTTAATTTGCTCTACCCAAGTCGGCTTTTACTTGAAATTTCGCCAACAAACTCCCATCGTCATACAGACTAAGGTGAGCAAACATCGCTCGCAAGTCTGCTACCACCTTACGGCTCAACGCATCAGCTACTACATTAGCCTTACTCGGATGGTACTCAATCGAACAGTTGTAGTCCTTCAACAACTCGATCCACCTTCGCTGTCTCAAATTTAAATCCTTCAGCGTCAAAAGATACTTCAGACTCTTGTGGTCCTTGTAGACTATCGAATTTTTTCCATACAAATAATGCCTCCAAATCTTTAAGGCAAAAACCATCGCACCAATTCCAAGTCATGCGTCGGTAGTTACCTCATGCGGTCTCGGTGGCGAGACGACACGCCACTACTTTCCTTCTCAGATCAAGACACATCCCAACCCAAGATGTGATCGTCATAGTAGATATGAATACCTTTCCGCCTCAAGTCTGTACTCGTAACCGAGCTTAGTCAAAATCTTCCTCAACTTGTCGAAACTTTCCTGCTGTTTCTTCGTCCACACAAATGGGACTCCTTTCCTCAATAGTTTAGTCAATGGTGCCGCGATCAGAGAAAATCTTTCCACAAATCTCCGATAATACCCTGCAGACCTAGAAAACTTCAAATTTCTACAACCGACCTCGGCGGTTTCCAATCCAACACCGCCTCAATCTTACGAGGGTCCACTCTAATCCCTTCAGCGGACACTACGTGACCCAAGAAAGTTACTTCCTTAAGCCAGAATTCGCACTTACTGAATTTGGCAAATAACTGCTTCTCCTCAAAATTTGCAATACCACCCGCAAATGTGTATCATGATCCTCCTCAGTCCTTGAGTACACTAATATGTCGTCTATGAATACTACGACAAACTGGTCCAAGTACTGCTGGAACACCCAATTCATCAAGTCCATGAATGCTGTCGGTGCATTGGTTAATCCGAACGGCATAACCAGAAACTCGTAATGCCCATACCGAGTACAAAATGTCGTCTTATGGACATCAGCCTCCTTCACTTTGAGTTGATGGTACCCCGACCTAAGATCTATCTTCGAGAAAATCGATGCACCCTTAAGTTGATCAAACAAGTCGTCAATCCTGGGCAACGGATACTTGTTTTTTATCGTCAACTTGTTCAACTGGCGATAATCTATACACATCCGCATCGTACCGTCTTTCTTCTTAACAAAGACTACGGGTGCTCCCCAAGAAGTTATACTTGGTCGAATGAAACCTCGGTCCAACAACTCCTGAATTTGAGCCTTCAGCTCCACCAATTCCTTTGGCGCCATCCTATACAGGGCTATAGACCTTTGGCAGATTCCGATAAATGTGTCTATACCGAATTCAACTTCCCGATTCGGAGGCAGATCCGAAAGTTCTTCTGGGAATCCATCAGCGAATTCCTTCACTGTTCGGACATTCTCCACTGCTAACTCCTTGGCCTCTAGGGCACACACCCGAACCAGAAACGCCTCACAGCCCTTCCTGACCAGTTTTTCCGCCTTCAGTGCAGAGACCACATTTGATAAGTACTCCCTCCTATTACCTATCATCACCACCTCTTCACCTTCCATTATCTTCAACACCATGCGCTTAGCCGCGCAATCTAAACTGGCCTGGTACTTCACCAGCCAATCCATCCCGAGAATCAGATCGAACTCCCTAAACGGCAGTTCCATCAAATCAGCCAAGAACACGACCCCTTAAAGTTCTAAGGGTACATCCCTATATAGTTTACTTACTTCTATAGAGTGACCTAAAGGGCTTATCACAGTCATCCTCCTAGAAGTAATCTCAGAGTCTAAGTTCATAGTTTCCACTATGCTACTGGCTACATATGAGTGCGTCGAACCCACATCTATTAAAACATTGTAAGATAGTCCAAAGATTAAGAACATACCGGTTATGACGTTCGATGCATCACCCTCCTCTCGACGCCTCGCTGCGTAGACTAATCCAGGCTGTCTCGCCTCTGCACCACCTGCACCTCAGCCCGGTACTCCACGGTCTCTACCAGATCCATTACCTCCCCTAGCAGCACTGCAGCCCCTCTGTGGCTGCTGACCATCCCTTTTATTTTGAGTACGGTTCTGATCCCCAGACTGTAATCTAGCTAACCGCTGTGGACAATCCCTCACTCGGTGCTCCATCGACCCACACTCAAAACATCCCCTATTTTTAGTCCAGCATTCCCCCGTGTGAGACTTTCCACACCGAGCACATCTTGACGGCCACTGAGTATTACTAGTAGTAGGCCTAGTAGCTTGATTCGGCCCACTATATCTACCCTGTTTCTGCTGATTCCCGCTAGACCCAGATTATCCAGCATTCCTTTTATTCCATCCCCTTTCCTGATTCTGTCTAACCGACTGCTACACTTCCTCAGCAACTTTGGCCTTTTCCACTAAGACTGCAAATTCTCTTTCCTACTGTGGAGCAATCAGCAGCCTCAGATCATCCCTTAATCCGTCCTCGAACCTGACGCATCACTCATGCTCTGTTGCTATGATGCCCCGAGCATATCGGCTCAACCTTAAAAATTTTGCCTCATACTCTGATACGGACTTATTCCCCGAACCCACCTCAAAATGCCTTCCTCTCACAAGCATCAATATAACTGGTCCCGACATATTTCTTCTGATATGCTGCCTTGAAATAATCCCAAGTGAGATCATCACCGCAAGACCATCTCGAACCGTGAGCCACCACTGGTATGACTCATCTCGGAGAAGCGACACTATCCTTTTTAGTTTTTCCTCGTGATCGGATCCAAGTCATCCATGATTCACTCCGTTGCCTCTAACCAATACTCAGCTGTATTGGGCGCCACACCAGAAACACCTCGAAATACCTCGGCTCCATTGGCTCGGAGTCGCTCAGATACAGATTTTTGAGCTCCCGTACCCCCACCTGCTCCACCCATTCTTTCTAGCACTCAAGACATCATGACGACATCGCATCCTCCCCGCTTGATCTTGATACTCAACACCAGCGGTGGTGGTGGTGGTATCTTATTCTCGGACCCTTGACCGGACCGAACAGTTTCGACGTCGGTCATTCGCCTCTACCGCGACCTCGCACATTTCACCACGCCCCTAGTACTCATATCTATAGTCGCGGTTTATCTGTTTAAGAGATTTTATGAATTAGCTTCATTTCACTGATTACCCACGAATAAGTTTTATGTAGAGAAATTTGGTAGTGGTTCTTTCGATCATCACACAGTTTTCAGTTCAATTTCCTACCCTCATTCCACGTGTAGGGGTATTCTCGTCATCTCACTACCCAGGGGTATTTCTATAATTTAACCTATCGGGGTATTTTAGTAATAAAATAGGGTTAATTTGGAGACCTTTACAAATTGTAGGTATTTGAAAAATTCCAAAAATTAGGGGTATTTTGGTAATTTCATAAACTAGGAGTATTTTCATAATTTTCATAATCCAGGGGTATTTTGTAAAAAATTTTTAAAAAAATATGGTTCCAGGTGATTTTACAAAATAAGGGTATTTTGAAAATTTCAATTCAAGGGTACTTCGGCAATTCTCCATACTGAGGGCATTTTAGTAATTTTATAAGTCAGGGGTAATTTGGTCATTTTTCAAATCAGGGGTAATTTGGTCTTTTTCCAAATCAGGGGTACTATGGTAATTTCAAAACTAAGGTTTAAAGTGTTTCGAAGTAAAATGGCTGGTCCCTTTTGGGTTTTAGTTATAAAGTTTAGCTTTGTGAATAAGTCGTCTTAGTGGGTGAACCGTCACTCACGCACTGGTAGGATTCAGTGGAAAGGAGGTGAGTCACTAGGATCGCTTAAATACCAAGCTTCCCCAATCCAATCCTAGACATCGCACAACGGTTGCCACACCCTTGGCTCGATGGCGTACTCATGTGTTTGTTTAGTGGATCATTAAGTCTTATGCATTTTATGTTGGAGTAGGCTATTCCTAGGGTTCAACAATTCCTAATATACTAATCTACGATCCCGAAATACCCCTTTCCCCCACATATAATTCACACAACAGTCAGGAATACTTACCTGGGCGGATTGGTGTCGAAGACTCGGTGCAATGCTGTTCAACCCATATACTTTTCCACAAAACTTTTCAAAGTTAAATTTAAAATATTTTGGGCCTCGGGCCCACAGTCGAGCTTTTGAACTTGGCTCTGATACCAAAATTGTAACACCCCAAACCCGGTCAACACCTCATGACTGAATCTGGCATGCCACGAAGTGATAACCTTTTAAAAGCAAAAATTTGTCGAATAATTTCTTAGAAAACCCGTTTTGTAGTACGAAAAGTTTAGAAATCCTTGCTTGAAATCTATTTATTGTTGCAAGTTCTTAGAAAACATTCGAGTTATCTTTGTTATCATAATTTATGTGGTATTACCCGATGGCAACGCTTTTAAGAAAAACGTAAGAGTTATTGTTTTGAAAACATTGCTTTTTACTGGTTAGCTTAACAGAACCATAAATTCAACATAGTCAAAATAATAGCAAATAATAAAAAAAAAACCCAAAATAAAACTTAGCGGCCTTATTACAAAACCCAAAACCAAAATTTAAAGAAAATTAATAAAATTAAAATAGTAACTAAAAGAAATCAAAATCCAACGAACACGCATGGCCGCCTCGAGTCCTCCCGGCTCCATCTCCGCAATCTATTCATCTGCAAAATAAAAGGGAAGGGGTGAGTCACCAAGACTCAGTGTATAAATCCCCAACCCGTTAGTGCATTCACTTACACAAGCTATCGGTAATAACATGCAAATCATGCAAATCATGCAACCCACAACCTAACCATCCAATCTCCTTTAACTACCCCGTGTGGTCAAAACCACTGGTGGTCAAAACCATTAGTGACCGAAGTCACAAATCAAGTGATGGGGCCAACCAATCATGTGGCCAAAACCATTGATGACAATCCTATAAATAAGCTCGTGGGGCCAACCCACTGTGGTACCAAACCACTGGGACGAGTCACAAATCGATATGTGGTCAAAACCACGGGACTTAGTCACAATTTATAATATCAAGATGGAGCCAACCCATCGTATGGTCAAAACCACTGGTGACAGTCCAAAATAAATCATCCTCCTCCTCTCATCAAACCCATCATCATGTTCATATCAATCGTGGCATAAAACATATGATGATGCAATTAACGTATAGCATAGCATATAACCATTACATGATGATGTATAGAAAAAATCACATGACAAGGGACTTACCTGAAATCCAAGCACATACCCACAAGGCATAATCACCGATTTCATTGCTAAAACAATATTATATTGGGCATATTATACTAATAAAGTGTGTAAGCATTACACACCTGACTATACGAAAATCTCGAAACTACGCGATACTACGAGATCCCGAAACGTGTGTCCTCACTGCACCTACAATCGGCCAATACCACCCTTTACATTTAAAGCCATTCGGCTTATTCACAAAATCCTGAAGGATGCATCGCACTTTAGTAGTACTCACCTTAGTGCCGATTTGGTTTCCAACCAAATCCCGAAGCTACACAATAATCCCCCTTGCAATCGGCCAAACATAGAACACACAAATGGTTAGCCTTCGACTTTTGAATGATTAGGAAATAGATCTTAAAACGTTTAAGCCTTACCTAGATCGGCCACCAAATTCCAGAGATTCAGCTACACACCTTCCTACAATCGATTAACACAACATCAACTCTCATAGCCATTCGGCTATGATTAACAAATCCCGAAAGGAATAAACCATACCACAAGAACTACACCTACCTTAACGCACAAAATCTCTCTGGCTTTTACAAAGATTCGACCCTAGCATCCAAAGATAGAAGAATCGACAACCAAAAGAGAAGGTGAGACTACTAAAAGATTCGGCCATAAACCGAAAGAGAGAAAGAGAAAGGCAGTAATGAAATAACAAAGACTTATCACACCAAGATTTGGGATTCGACAAAGAGAATCAAGAAGAGATGAGTGTCGGCACTTGGGATGATGAAAATAAAATACAAGAAGAGAGGGGTTTATGAGCAAGGTATTCGGCCAAGATGAATAAGAGGACTTTCAGCACAAAGGGTTTGAAAGAGAGAAGAGAAAAGATAAGTGTAAAGGGTTCGCCTATGGTGTTTCGGCTTCAAGGTTTCAAGATGAAAAGAGAAAATTCTTGTGACTCACAATTTCGGCCAAGAGAACTCAAAAGATGGCCACTCACACCCTCAAAATTCGACACTACCCCCCATCCATGACCCAAACTATACTCCCCTCCAAAGTCCCATATTCAGCCAACTCTCTTCAAATGAGTTTGAAAATATTCCAACTCCTCAATTCCCCCATCTACATCTATTTGACTCCCTCTATCCTTATCCCCCAGAGTCCAACCTGAGCACTCCTCCTTCTAACTTGTGGCGTCAAAAATAAATAAGCAGAAAGGGATTTCTACAGCTCGAACCAAGATCCTCCTTGCTCCTTGTGGCGTCACCTCCCTTGTGACTTAAGTGGCGCCTCCGTGCCACTTTACCAAGGCACTTATTGTGTCTAAAACTCCCAATAATTCCTTTTAACCCCTAATTCTTCTAGCTCCTTCTTCTTAAGTGCTAAAACAAAATTTTTAGCCATGTCCCGGGACTAACCCAAGATCATGCCTAGACCCCAAAACATATCAAACCAACACAGCATACTTACCAACACATGCAACCACAGGCAAAATGCAGAGACCCTATTTTAAGGATGTTACATACTCTGTGTGTATTCTTGTTTATTCTGTTTATAGAATTGGATATACATTACGAGTTCGGGGATCGTCTGCAAGACTACTCACACTATCGACAGTTTTCTCTGGTATTTTACTAAGTTGAAATTTTTAATATATGGCATGTATAGCATAGTAAAAAGGTGGAATAGGAATTCGATGCTTTGTGTGTAAATAATAGCCATGCAAAAATGGCTTATCTTTTTTTGATTGATTTTGGTTCTGTGTTTTTAGTTGTAATGGTCATCGAAAATGAGTTTATATTTATGCATATTTGTTTATGGTATAAGTTCATGGTAGGTAAGTAAGTATAATGTTATAATTTGGACATGTTGAACTCGGTCTAGTGATATGTAAATATTTATGTGTTGAGCATTGGGTGATGGTTTGATCTGCTTATAAAATGGACTAAAGTGTAATGTGTGTATATATATATAAATTGTGGTTGATGTAAAATGAAAGGCATATACAGATAGTTTTATCAAGTATATATAGTATGATGTGATTTGGTTTTGATGATATATATATGTTCAATTCAATAAATAGGTATAAAGTGTTGTTTACTCATTAAGTCTTTAATAAATTGGTTTGAATTAATGATGTTAATTATGAATGTTTGGATATATACTTGTGATAAATATTTAAATGTATGGTAAATGGATTTGGTATTGTATTTAGGTATGAAATTCAGTTGCATGATGTGATAATAATTTGAATGGGCAATCTTGAATGTATATTTATAAGTTATATTATGCAAGTAATGGACAAGTGGTTAATACATTATATATGTATGTGTGTTTGCATTGGTTTTGAAAGAAAGTATGATTAGGTGCACCATTTACCTATCTAAATGATGGATATCTTGTATTAATTATCTAAGATAAATAGTATGATATTCAAATAGCATACAAAATGAATGAGTAGATATGTGGTTTATTTGGTTAATGATATACTAAAATGACTAAGTATATGGCATGTTTGATAATGGTTAATTAACAATATTCAATTAATGGATGTCTTAATGCATGCTAGGTATAAGATGATTATATGTTAGAATATACATAGGTTAACATGATTCGGTTGTAATGGCAAAGTATGCAACCTTATTTTGTTTGAATGATTCAGTATATGTACTTTGGTTTGATCAGAAAACCTGCGAATTTAGTATATTATGAATTGATCTTTTCGAACTTATATGTTAAATGTGATTACAGTGACATGCGTTTGTTATAATGATATTAAGGCTATGTATAGCATTGATGTAATGTGATATAATTTATTATTAAATATATATATGCTTGCTCTGAGTTGTGTTTTGTTTGGTAATACCTCATAACCCTAATTCGGCGACTGATACGGGTTAAGGGGTGTTATATTTGATTGGTATCAGAGCCATGATTTAGTCGGTTCTAAGACTACCATAGCCTATGTCAGTCTAGCTATACATGTCATATTAAATCTATGATAGTGTGATATCTCCCGACTCTAACGAAGATTGTTTTGATAAAATAGATAAGTTTTTCAACTGAACTAATTCTGATAGTACAGAAGTAAATATTTAAATAATTTAGTGGAGATGTGTTGATGATGAGTTGAGACTCATAAAAGTAAGAATCAAATTGTATGACGTGTTGTTATTGTTAAATGTGGTAATTACATGAGCATATGAGATATGATATTTGAGTTATGATTGTTATCTGAAATGCTATGATTTTGAAATGGTGATTTGAGTTGGCATATGAACAATGTGATAATAATAAAAAAAGTGATTTAAAGAAAATGTATATTAAATGATTTGAGAATGTGAAATTAGTAGTGAACTGACTATTTGTGATAGTATGTATTATGCGCAATTATGTGAGAGTTAAATTTGAGGCTCTACTACCCTCACCCCCTTGTCAAAAAAAATGTTGCAATTTTATTATAAGAGTTGGAATGAATAAGCTCACTAATGTGAAGTTCTAGAAAATCCGTGCTTGAAAGATTACTAATGTGGTTAAAAAAGAGAATGAATTAGCAAATGAAGATAGTACTAAAAGAGATATTTGGCGCTCAAGACTATTGATTTTGCAAAGTCCTTTGTTAAAGAAGAAGTTAATTCGATCAAATGACTTATTCAGGTATGTTATCTAAATAAAATATTAACTGAAAGCTTTCCTGAATTGATTTCTGTTAGTGATGGAATAATAAGAAAATTTCTGATGACAGAATTAGACAGTGGATTGATGTTTGAATTCTATTGATGGTTAAATGCAATGGTTATAGTCGGGCAGTTATTATGATTCCATTTGGACATTTTGTGTGTATAATTATCCTCAGAAGTATATGTGACTGTTTAAATTTCAAAAAGAAAGTTTTATCGTATAAGAACATTAGCTAAATATAATAATAGACAAAGATATCATTGATCTGTTTGGGTTATATTCCACACTGTTATGTCTTCTTTTGATAATTTATTCCATGGTGTAGATATGAAAGTCGATGGTAAAATCTGTATGAGACTAAAATTCTGTTCCTATTGGTTATTTCTCTGTTGAAAATATGTGAAGATTATATTACTTCTATTACTATGGATTTTAGTATTTATGAGCGACATTGATCTTTCTGGATATTTCTAGGATATCATCGAAACAAATATTATTTTATATGAGTTGTAATTTTCAGATATTCTGTGTAACTCCAAATGTTGAAATTTTGCTGTTACGGTATTTTTATGATTCCATGTGATTATGTGCAAGAGATTTTTTATTTGATAGAATGACTATGTCTATTACAATTATAATTTCTGGCTTGAAATGTGAGAATACAATGGTACCTTCCTCAGAGTTATAGAAGATGTGTTTCTACATTGGTTGCTATCTAAATCATATTTGATTCCTTTCTATGTTTAGATACATCATTAACAGCTGGGATAATACTCATTATAGGATTGAGACATTGTTCCTAATAAAGTTCAATTATTTCTATTTGGTTAAGGTGATTTTAGTTCAGAGTTTAGATGATTAATTTATGAGACAACTTTATTATAAACTCTTTTCTAGTTCTCGTGAAAGTTCGACATTGATAAAAGTGAAAATGATAGAAGATCAAGACTAATTTGTATAAAGATATGACTGGGGTCATCCTTCTAATGAGAAGAAAGATTTCTTTGAAAAGACTGATTCAGTAGTTAATATGATTAGAATTATTTGATTGAAAAGTTAATTAGGATATATGTGTTTGAATCTACCTATGAATTGGAAACAAACTTTGAATGTTCATATATGAATTGAAGGATGGTTTGAAAGAAGAATTTGTATTCTTAAGGACTCTGATGTATGTTTCAGAACGAGGTACGGACACTATGAGTTTCTGGTTATGTCTTTTGGACTTACTAATGCACCTACTATTTTATGGATTTAATGAATCGAATCTTCAGATAGTATCTTGATCGGTTTGTGGTATTATTCATAGATGACATTTTGATCTATTTCCGTGATGGAACCGAGCATGCCGAACATCTGAGATTTGTGTTACAGACTTTGAGAGATAAACAGTTACATGCGAAATTTAGTAAATGTGAGTTCTGGTTACGTGAAGTCAGTTTTCTAGGTTATGTTGTATCTGCATCAGGTATTCAGGTTGATCCGAGTAAAATTTTAGCTATACTTAATTGGAAATCTCAAAAAAAAATGTCTCTGAAGTTTAAAGTTTTTTTTGAGACTTGTTGGTTATTACAGACAGCTTGTGAAAGGTTTCTCTATGATCGCGACACTTATGGCGATGTTGTTACAGAAAGAAGTTAAGTTCAAGTGGTCAGAAAAAAAATATCAAAAAAGTTTTGATCAGTTGAAAAATCTAATGACAAAACTCCAGTGTTAATTCAGCCAGAATCGGGTAAAGAACTTGTTATTTACAGTGATGCATCTTTGAGTGGTCTGGGTTGTGTTTTGATGCAGGAAAGCAGAGTTATAGTTTATATCTTGAGATAGTTGAAGTCACACTAAAAGAACTATCCGACACATGATTTGGAGTTAGCAACTATTGTGTTCGCATTAAAGATTTGGTGTCACTATCTGTTCGGGGAGAAATGTCATGTTTGTGTGCAATGAATGTGTATATGGTGATATCTGATGATGGCTCCATAATAGCCAAATTAAAAGCAAGACTGTTATTTGTTCAACAAATTTATGATACTCAGAAAGTTGACAATAAATTGTTAGCAAAGAGAACTCAGTGTGAAACAAATATTGAATCTGAAATTTCGAATTGATAAAAATAATTATTAGCGGTTCAGAAACTGAGTAAGTGTTCAGAGTAAATTCAGAGTTAATTTAGACGATTTTGAATGAAGCTTACAACAATCGATTATCTGTTCATCCGGGTAATATGAATATGTATGATGATTTGAAACAGTTCTATTTGTGGTTTGGAATAAAATGAGACATATCTAACTTTGTTTCGAAATGCTTAGTCTGTCAATAAGTAAAAGCCAAGCATCAGGTACATTTTGGGTTATTGCAGTCGGTTATGATACCCGGGTAGAAATGGGATAAGGTCATGATAGATTTTGTAACTAGTTTATCGTTGACACTGAGCAAGAAAGAAGTAAGTTGGATTATTGTGGATAGAATGATTAAATCTGGTTTACCTTTGATTGAATTTGCTCATCATAGTAGCTTTCAATTTAGTATTAAAATTGTACCCTACGAGGCTTTGTACAGTCGTAAATGTCATACATCATTGTATTGGACCGAACTCAGTGAAAATAAGATACACGAGTTGACTCGATCAAAGAAACAGAACAGAAAATGATAGTAATCCGTGATAGCTTGAAAGCTGCATCAGATCGCCAAAAGTTATATGCATATTTGAAACGTAAAGATATTTAATTTCAAATCGGAGATCAAGTGTTTCTGAAAGTTTCACCATGGAAAAAAGTACTCAGATTCGATCGGAAAGGCAAATTGAGTTCGAGATTTATTGGGTTATATAATATCCAAACCTATTCGCTGGTAAGATTTTCGGGGACGAAAATCCCTAAGGGGAGAGTTGTAACAGCCCGCTTTTGACCCTAACCGGAATAGTGGTTTCGAGACCATAAATCCGAATCCAAAAAATATTTTAAAAATTATTTTGTGTGTTTATTGTGTGTTAATTCGTTGGTATTAAATTTTCGTGATTAAATTTCGTCGTTTAGGTATTCGATTTAATAAAAGGACTTAATCGCGTAAAAGGTAAAAGTTACAAACTATAATGTAAAGTGCTTAGTTGATAGTGGCTTTTTAATATGGAGTCCTTAAAGGGCACATAGCCAAATTTTTTAAAGGTAGTGGACGGCATTAGTGAATATATATGCTTTTATATGTTAAATTTATAAGTTAAAATTTATATATTAGTAAATAATTTAATATAAAGTATATATATAATATACAAAACATTAAAAAGCCATTAACATTCTTACTTTACAACCGAAACAAAGAAAAAGAAAAGAAGAAAGAATAAAAGCTAAGGTTCGGCCTATTTAGAGCTCAATCAAGGTTCATTTTCTTGTCGGTTTTTGATAATTTTTACGTTTTTAAGATCGTTGCTATGAAATGTACAAAACCCATGCTTCAATTTTTTATTTTGATGAATATTTTGAGTTAGGCCATTGATGAATTCATGTGATTTTTGTTGTTTGATCATGAAAAATGAAATATATGTGTTAGATTTACAAGTTTTGTCTTTGAATTTTTGATGAATTTGAGTAATTTGGACTAAATTAAAAAAATAGATTTTTGAAGGACTAAAATGTGAAATAAATGAAATTTATGGACTTGTATGAACATAGGTAATATTCGGCCAAGCATGGGTAATGAGAAATTTTGTGTATTTTGTGTTTTGTGCAATAGGGACTAAATTGTAAAAGTGTGAAATATTAGGGGCAAAATGGTAATTTACCCATTTATGTGTTTTAGGACTAAATTGAATAGAAATGTGTTTGAATGAGCTTAATTTGGACATGTTTAGATCAAGAACAAAAGAAAACGAACTTAGATCGGGGAAAAACGAAAATAATCGAATATCCAATTTTTGTCGTCCGACGATATCCGAGGTAAGTCTCTAAGCAAATAAACATCGTAAATTATTTATGTATGTAACCTAGTATGTGTTGATTTTTGAAGTATGGTAATTATATTATGGAATAGCCGAATTTGACTAAGTGCAGTATTGGATTTGTTTAAGTTATTTGAATGATCATACAATGAACTCGAAATGTAGAAAAGATTCGATATATGAAATGAATCGTGTGAGGCAGTTTAAAGTATTATTATTCAAGTGTGAGCCTAGCGTGCCTTGTGCTTTGAATTGTATCGCTTATTGCCTAGCGTGCCTTGTCTTGGGTGAAGTTTTTCGGCTTATTGCCTAGCGTGCTTAATGCCGATGATCTATATTATAAGCTTATGCTTATGAAATGATTAAGTTATGGTGGAAAATTGAGCAAGCTACAGCTTATCAAAATGAATTAGATTATATTCGCCATAAAGTATGTATTTACATAAGTACATGTTATATGTGATGTTTATCGAATAAGTAAGTTGATAGATAATGTGTTTGTATATTGGCATCTTGGATATGTGGATAAAATGATATTGAGTTGATGTTGTTTACTTGCAAATATGAGATTATTAAATAGATATATATACATATATACATTCGGTTATGTGGATATATATATATATATACATTAGTTATATGGAAATATACATATATACATTCGGATATGTGGAAATATACATATATACATTTGATGCGTGGAAATATACATATATACATTGGTTATTTGGGATTACTTTATATGTACATGAAAATTGTTAGTTGGTTGTATATGGAGGTATATATATATATATATATATATATATATTTATTAATCAATGTGCCTTTGATAAGTCTTACTTTTAAAGTAGGTATTGATAAATGTTGTGGCTATGAAAGGATATGGGCATTTGGCTATAATAATTTATATGTATTATGTAAATAAATTAATGTTACAATTTTGTTCGGTTTAATTTGATTGATTTTCCAATTGATATGTTAAGTTTGCTTAAGACTTACTAAGCTTAAAAAGTGTAACACCCCAAACCCGGTCTATGCATTAAAACTAGATTTGGTTTGTTACATGAATCGAGCTATATATATATATATATTTTTTTTAAAATATTCAATAAGTTGAAAGTTACAATATTATTTACAGATTTAAATAAAATTAGAAGAGTATTTGAAATTGATAAATATTAAAAAACATTAGTTGAAAATCATTGTATTATCAAAACCTTTAGGTAATTTATTAAAGAGTTAACAATAATAAATTAGTTATAAAAGAATTTCATATACTTGAAAACCCAAATTTATTTTAATAAAAACATCATATAATCATAGCCCATAATTAAAAGTCTAAAGTATAGTTTAAAACCAAACACACATAAAATCCATAAATTATTTATAGAGGCCCTTATTACAAATAACCCAAAATAGTAAAAATACTTATTAAAAGTTCGAGTTTAAATAACCCAAGTTTTTTGTATGGCCTCCACGAAGTCATCCTCGGCCCAAGTCCACGTCAATTTCCATTACGAGATGGAAAAATTAAAGGGGTGAGTTACTTAGAACTCGATGTGTAACTCACTTACCACCATTATTGGGCGGATCGTCAAGATATTATCTTGGGCTTGAGCCCAATTCTGAAATTCAACAATATATCATAAAATAAAATAATTTAAAGATGCATGTAAAATGAATTTCCCAACCAAACCTAATATCCATCCGCTAACACCCCGTACCAACCATCACACTGTGGGGATCAAGTCAACCCACCCCGCCAACACACCAATCGTAGGCATTAAGCCTTTTTATAATTGTGGCAAAGCCACCGAACTAGAGCAATGAGCCATATTTGTGGCGAGCCACCGAACTAGAGGCAATAAGCCATTTGATTATTTGTGGCAAGGCCACCGAACTAGAGGCAATAAGCCATATTTATTTTTGTGGCGAGCCACCGAACTAGATTTTGGCAACAGCCATTCTTCTCTTCATATACCCCACCCCATGCAATTATGTGTATATAATGAATATAATCATATAACAATTTTATTTAATCCATAACATTGGTGGGTTTATCATTAAACATTTCATTTGGCCCAAAAATTAATTTAGCAATTTGCCCATTTAGCGATTTAGTGGGCTTTGGCCCATTTATCAAACTAGAGTATTTTGGCCCAATTTAACGAACTAGAGTATTTTGGCCCAATTTATCGAACTAGAGTATTTTGGCCCAATTTATCGAACTAGAGTATTTTGGCCCAATTTATCGAACTAGAGTATTTTATGCCCATTTTCACGAAACATACAATTTACATAATAACAAGTAATTTCTCGAGGCATTTTCGTAATTTTCACGATTTAGTCGTTTTACGTATTTTCGTCAAAATATCGGTTTTACGTTTTACCGATCTAGTCGTTTTTACGATTTTACTTCCATACCGAAATTTACATCCAGCAGAAATAGTGTGAAGTTACACACCTCGATACCGAGAGTACTAATCATTCTCGCTCCTCGGCACCTAAAACATATTTCGATCCGTTAGAACACTATTTCGTATAAACACACTTAATCGATAATAGATCCAAGATCTTACCCTCTTGATTTTGAATCACATCAATTTTCGGCTTCTCCTCGTTTATTGGTTCGTTCGTCGCCGAGAATCCACCAACGTATAATGGCTCGGAAGTTTGTACTACTTCGAATAATTGACTCCCTTCGGAAGATGGTCCGCAACCCGATGGAAAATTCCAAACTGCCGAAACCGCTCTTCGTTTAAATGGGGGATTTATAGATCCGCCCCTCTTAACGTGACTAACAACCGCCCTTTTCTTCCCTATTTTGAAAGTCTTCACGATCAAAGGAATATTAGTTAAATCTAATATAATATCGAATAGTACTAGAGGCTTTAAAAAAAATGTGATTTCCTTACCACAAGAAATCGATTCCAACGTTTCTACGATTCTCCCGATCACTTGAGTTCCGATCTTCCGTTATTGCACTATATAATAACGAATGAAGCGTTATTAGAATGAACGTTTATTTCAATTCAAAAAGGCCTTCATAACACCATTAATATTCGGCCTTAATACTTTAATAAAACGAAAACGAAAAAGAAGAACCCCTTACCTATAATCCACGATCGAAAAGAAAGGATTGAGAAAGGTGTTTGTGATGGATGAAGATTTCGGCTATGTATGATCAAAGAAGAAAAATATAAAGATTCGCTAAGGCACTCTAGCATTCGCCAAGAGAGTGTTTGATGGAGAAACTTGATTGAAAAGAATTAAAATATGAAAAGAGATGGTGATGATGTTGTTTGATTTCAAAGAGAAGAGAAGAAAAGATGGATTTTAGGAGATAGTACATTCGGCCATGACAAAAAGAAAGGAAAAAGGAATGGCTTTGGTGTAGATGATTTGACTTAGAAGAAATACAAAAGAAAACTCACAAGATGAATGAAAGTGACCAAATGGTCAAAAGAATTTGGTTTTACCAAATGCACAATTCGCCAAGATGAAAGGTTGAAAAGAGAAAATAAAAATTCTGCACAAGGTGCAAGGAATGACCAAAGAGAAAAGGAATTCTAAGCCAAAACTAACACAAAATTTGGCTCCCCCTATACCAAGTTGCCATCCAAGACATGGTCAATTGGCCATGATTTGTTTCAAAATTTCCACTTTATATGTGCCTTATGTTCCCCTATCTTTCCTTAAGTATTTGATTCCATGCCATATGTTAACTATTTCCTTAAACCTTTGATACACTAACCAAAAATAACATGGTCAACACTTACCATATATGTTCTTGGCCGACACTTGCTATCCATGTGCGAAAATTAAAACAAAAATTTATCTAGATGCTAAACAAGGATTGAACCTCTTCCCTCTTGCTATAACCCATGCGCCAACTCCACCATGCCATGTACTCAACTTATGACACTCATTAACACTTAATTTAACTTAAGTCTTAATGACCTTTGCTTCTCTTCAATAAATTCTCAATTATTAAATTTATTCCTTATCCAAATTATGCTATACTCCTCTTTAGAACTTCAATAAGAACTAAAAATAAAAGTAAGAAATTTTCCTTTAAAGTCTAAACACCAATTCATGCAATATATAAACACTCGGATTTTTAGGGTGTTACAAAAAGCTTACTCTGTGTGTATTCTTGTTTATTCTATTTATAGATTTGGATATACATTACGAGTTCAGGGATCGTCTGCAAGACTACTCACACTATCGACAGTTTCCTCTGGTATTTTACTAAGTTGAAATTTTTATTATATGGCATGTATAGCATAGTAAAAAGGTGGAATAGGAATTCGATGCTTTTTATGTAAATAATAGCCATGAGAAAATGGCTTATCTTCTTTTGATTGATTTGGGTTCTGTGTTTTTAGTTGTGATGGTCATCGAAAATGAGTTTATGTTTATGCATATTTGTTTATGTTATAAGTTCATGATAGGTAAGTAAGTATAATGTTATAATTTGGACATGTTGAACTCGGTTTAGTGATATGTAAATGTTTATGTGTTGAGCATTGGGTGATGGTTTGATCTGTTTATAAAATGGACTAAAGTGTAATGTGTGTGTGTATATATATATATATATATAAATTGTGGTTGATGTAAAATGAAAGGCATATCTGAGATAGTTTTATCAAGTATATATAGTATGATGTGATTTGGTTTTGATGATATATATATATATATATATATATATGTGTTAATTCAATAAATAGGTATAAAGTCTTTGTTTACTCACTTACTCTTTAATAAATTGGTTTGAATTAATGATGTTAATTATGAATGTTTAGATATATACTTGTGATAAATATTTAAATGTGTGGTAAATGGATTTGGTATTGTATTTAGGTATGAAATTCAGTTGCATGATGTGATAATAATTTGAATGGGCAATCTTGAATGTATATTTATAAGTTATATTATGCAAGTAATGGACAAGTGGTTAACACATTATATATGTATGTGTGTTTGCATTGGTTTTGAAAGAAAGTATGATTAGGTGCACCATTTACCTATTTAAATGATGGATATGATGTATTAATTATCTAAGATAAATAGCATGATATTCAAATAGCATACAAAATGAATGATTAGATATGTGGTTTATTTGGTTAATGATATACTAAAACGACTAAGTATATGGTATGTTTGATAATGGTTAATTAACAATATTCAATTAATGGATGTCTTAATGCATGCTAGGTATAAGATGATTATATGTTAGAATATACATAGGTTAACATGATTCGGTTGTAATGGCAAAGTATGCAACTTTATTTTGTTTGAACGATTCAGTATATGTACATTGGTTTGATCATAAAACCTGCGAATTTGGTATATTATGAATTGATCTTTTCGAACTTATATGTTAAATGTGATTACAGTGACATGCGTTTGTTATAATGATATTAAGGCTATGTATAACTTTGATGTAATGTGATATAATTTATTATTAAATATATATATGCTTGCTCTGAGTTGTGTTTTGTTTGGTAATACCCATAACCCTAATTCGGCGACTGATACGGGTTAGGGGGTGTTGCACAAGCAGCTTGCAATGGGGAAAGACTCGAACGCATTGATCAAATGTCCAAAACATTCGATAGAAAATTCTTCTCCCTAGTTATAGTTGGTCATCCGGGCCGTAAGAAGGTAGTGTCTGCAAGTCAACGACAGTCCTTGGCACGTACTCCTGCATAGCGGCTATCCACCTCTGAAGTTCATTGTACAATACATCCCAATCTTCGTACAACTGTTTCATGGCCATCTATTTAACCAACCATGCCTTCCAATATGACACTTAATACTGGAACTGTTCTTGCATTTCGGCAATTAGTACTGATACAAGAATGGTGGGCATGTCTTTAATTAGTGGCATGATGCAATTGCAGATAATTTTTTAATCAAGTTTGCGATGGTCTTGTGTCATACGTGCAAAATTGAATGTATGAGACCCAACATATTTTTGAATCTCCTATTGTTGGAACCTTTGGATAAATGTAGCTCATACCCGCCACTTGCACTTTTCTGTCAACCTTCGACACTACCCAACATATATTGTCGGTTTAGAGTCAACAGCTTTGTAGTCAATTGACACCTTCATGTTAAACCGCTTGATGGCAAATATGCAGTCATCCTTAGTCGCGAATTGTTAGCCCACGAACAACTCTTCCGATTTGGGATCTATCGCCAACCGGTGAACAGGTATTATACCGGTGTACTCAAAGAACTTGGATGCATACGCCACATCGGGATCAACGCTCAACATGTGAGCCCCAGGATTATTGCGTATGACAATGTCATGACATAGGTTCCCAACCAAAGGGGCATAAACATTTTCTTCGTTCATGCCTTCATCGTCAATATCATCTGAGACCCCATCTACATCGAGGTCACTAAAACATTCACCTTCACATCGATCTCAATCACGACTAGATGTATAACGAACATGGTGTGGATTTTCGGCCCATGTCGATGTCTCTCCACCATTGTTTTGTTCTGCATAGAGGTAAGCAAAATTCGATTTGATTCAAAAAATTTGATAAAAATTTAAATTTTAATTAAATAGTTCGAGTTATTTGAGTTAATCAAGTTATTCGGATCAACTCGAATAAAAAAAATTAAGCTTTTTAGTTTAACTCGAATATGAATTACAGAATTTGAGTTATACGAAAATCTGATTAAGAAAATGCAAAATTACGTCGTTTTGATAAATATTTACCATTTCTAAAGTTAAAAGTCAAAACTATAAAGTTAGAAGGTAAAACTATGTCATTTTGATAAATGTTTACTCATCATGTTAAAAGGTAAAACCATTATATTGTTTATGTGGTTAAACAATCTTATACTTCATCTACTAGTTAAATAATCGGTCTATGTAAACGTAGGATTGAGTATAATTAATAGGATTCGTTAACTCGACTTGACTTTACTCAGAATTTTTTGACTCGATTCGATTCAATTCAATTCAAAAAATTTTAATTGAGTTCAATAGCTAAAATTGTATTCGTCAACTTGACTAACTCGAAATTTTTTTACTCGATTCAACTCTACTCGATCAAATACACTCCCCTAGTTCTGGACATCCAACATTAAGATCAATGTCAAACCCACACACAAACAACCTCCTATTCTTAGACGCTCTCGGAACCTTCAGACACACCCTTCAACTCCATATTGTTGACTTAATGGAGTCACATCTTCAACGAACTCCACATCCGCTAACTCAGCAAATAACTGAATCGATTCAGTGTTCACCCTCCCAGTCAGGCAATATAGTGCGACCATTGTCTCTACATCTTCATTGTCTAAAAATTCCATCTTGATAAATTTGATAGGATTTGACAATTTTAAAATTTTGTAGAATTGTTTCAACATCCTCCTCCCACAACGTCGAGCAATTTTGCACTGATCTTTTTTTTCATATCATCGTCAAACACATTCTTATTGAACCTCATTCCTATTTTTTGGCAAGTTTCAAATGTGCAACCCACAATTGTTTCTAAAATTACATCATCGAAATGAATTGTTGCAAATAATTAATTATCCATATTTTTTTCTCTAAGACGGCTAAAAAACCCTTCTCAAAAACCTTGAAAGAAAATAAAAACTTTCAGGACTTGATGATTTTTACCCAAGTTTGGGGTATATATAGTGTCCGGTGGTGCCACCTAACAGATCGATGATACCAGTTAAAAAATATTTTTTTAACTATTAAAAAATGCCTAAAAAGGTTTAAAAAAATTAATACTTGTGACTAATCGGTCACGTTGAAAGCAGTACTTGTGACAAACCGATCACATTGGAGGCAACCTATCAGGCCGCTACCTTCAACATGACCGATCAACCACAAGTACGGGTTCTTTTTCGACTTTTTCAATTTTCAATTTTTTTCAACAGCTAAAAAAAATAAAAATTATTTTCTATACCTCTTTACTCAATGGTGACACCATTAAAAAAAATTTTACTCCTATACACCTAAAGAAATATTGACATTTTCTAAAAAATACATACCTCTGTCACCTAACACATTGGCAACACCAAAAAATAAATTTATTAATTATTTTGAAATGATTGGGGAGAAGTGGAGTGATTTCGTCGGTTGATCAGTTGACACTGGCTGGTCATTGTGCATTCTACCTATTTTCGTAAGTATTAACCTATCCTATTTCAATAATTAATTTAATTTTTTATATTATTAAGGCAAAAAAGCTTCTGCATTTCTTCCAAGGAAAAGTTTCAGTGAATAAATTTCAGTATGAGCATCTGCATTTCTTCCTAAGAAAATTGCAACCCTAGCATAACTGCTTCTTCCATAAGTAATGAAATTGAATATACCTACATTGTTTTGCAACTAAATTCTTGAACTTATATGAATCGACAATAACTGAATTACGCTCAAAAATTGATGCAAGCAACTCAATTTGATAATCGACCGATCATTGAGTTAAGGTCAAGTCTCTACTTGGCTGAATCCATTAACAAACTGTTCTGCTCACTTAAAAGGTCGACGGACATCCGCGATGGTATTCGATGACGTTCAAGAATCCAGGAAGTGGCTATTCTGGCCAATTCAAAGTTTAATGCAACTACCCTATCATCATCCAAATCAATCCTCAAGCTCTCTCTGCTACAATTTTCCACAAGTTGGCACAAGTGCTTCAAATTTTTTATTTCAATTCCGTTGACTTTCTTGACCTGTCCACCACAGTTTCTTTTTTACCTCTCAGAAAACAAAAAACCACGCATACATATTACATCAGCAGTTGGACATACACTGGTTTTTAAGTGCAGACACATAATGGCATTAATGCAACCACCGAGTTAAACAGATCAATAAACAGATTTGATTCCATTTTTCTCAAAGGAGTACCCAATGGCCAAATATATGAAGAAAACTTTAAAAACCAAGCAGACATCTGGTCTTGAGTGTCAAATCGTATTTGTCTGTCATCGGAATTGACTGAAAATGAAAATGAACTGATTTGAGGACTTTTTTATGCAATCAAACAGCGGTACAACTAAAGCCTAAGGATCATTCTCCTGTTCTCTTTTACTTTATTCAATGATTTTCACTTCCTTGAAAATTGACATTTGAAAACAGATGTAACTCCTAATTTCCTAGCCGCTCAATGTCATGAGTTATGGATGCCTATATCTAACACTCGTGCCCCAATCTAACATAGAGGATGACTATTTTGCCTTTTATTGTCCTATTCCTATTCATATGATGAATGGCATTTTGTGACAGTAAATCTGTAACCTAGTTGCTCCTCTATCTCCTCGAAACGAATTTGTAACATTTCATGATGAATAGAAACGTTCATATGATGAATGGCTCCTCGAGCTAGTTGGTTGGTTTTGTTAACAGCCTCTAAATAACTGGTTTTTAGGGATTTGTAAATAGCTAATTTTAGGTATTTAGAGAGATTTTATTTTCTTTCCTTTCTAGGCAGAGTATAACTTTTATAAATTCTGACTTTGAGCTGAATGCAAGATGTACAATTCTCTCCTGACATTTCTACTTTCATAACTGGTTTATTGGATGTAGAAAACAGCTATAGAAACAAAGATGATCCAACCAAAGGAAAATAAGAAAGTACCTGTAATTCAGCAAGACGCTCATAGCCTGCGTTGATATCATCCATCAAAACCTGAACCATATAACAGTTTGTCATGAAGGTGAACGGACATAGAAAATCCTTTGGTTTAGTATTCAAAGTCGTATATGAGAGGTTAAACACTTGATACATGCCATTAGGCGAAGTTTTAGAAATTCATCAATTAATATGGTAAATAAAAGGGCAAATGGCATAATTCTACACCACCGGTGGAGTTAAAAAGCTGTACTAGTCGTATATAAAATAATAAAATTCCTTAAACCCTAATAATTCAATTAAATTTCCCCCTTTTTGGGGTATAGGAGTGTAGGAGAGCCGTAAAGGAAGTAGTCCAAATTTCAACGGTAGGACAATTATCTCAAACCACTGCTGGAGTTTCTGAACTTCAAGAATGAGGAGAGGATTCCATGGTTGCAGTAGTTCTAGCTCTAAATTAGAAGCACAAGGAGCCATCTATCTAAAGGAGGTATGGAACCCCACCCCCCCAGTACAATGCAGTTGAAAGAGTTGCCACATAACCCTTTCAGGTATGTTTAAAAATAAATATAATATAATTAAAGTACACATGTTAATTCTTTAATACCACTTACGGAGTTTAACAAGGAAACTGTCTGTGCATAGAAAACAAACTTGAATAATCTATTCCAAAAATAATAAGAAAACGAGAACAGTAGCATCCAAGATTTGATAATTAAAATCATTTGCCAAACCAAAGCTTCTATCTATATCGATTCATCTAGGACCTAAATTTTACTTAGTCTTTCTTGTAACTGAAATTGACAAACTACAAAGTTTTCATCTCAAAGAAACAATCATGCACTAATGATGTCAAAGAAGTATGTAGTTCAAACCTGAGACAAGATTACAAGTTGTTCCCCAGCTCTTTTAGGCAGCTCCCTTAGAGCACGGTCGCAGAGCCGACGAGGTGAAGTATTATACCAGTCTTCCCCATACTCGTGTAGGTATGGCTGGGTTAGTGGAACAAAAACCAGACCAGCAAAAATATAATAACTAGGAAGTTTATCAAATTGATGAACTGGAACCAGCGGCTGCAACTGTAAGATCAATGAAAACTAATAAATTAATGATTCAAAATCAAGGTTAATTTCCCCACTAACCAAACAATGCACTGACATAAGTAGTTATATTATTAATAATTTCAGCAGTCAGAAAACATGTGTAATAAGAACAATTGAAGCATTAAAAATACTATAAGATTCTGCACTGGAAAAAGTAAACCAAAAATTGTCAAAAGGCAGCAAGAATCAACAAGCACCTTAAAGTTAAGTAATTGAAAGCCTGTGCTTACAAGAAACCTTTTATAGCACAAGAATCAGAATCCATTTAAGCATTCACCTCAGGCAATGGATACAGACACCTTACTTCCTATACATGGTTCATGGGCAGCTGTTTGATCCTTCGTTCAATAGGATATGTATTTACATTTCAGTTTTAGGTGTACTAACGAGAAAGCAAATTGTAGGAGACAAATTTCTGTCTTTTTTTTTAATTGCAGCAGTTATATGGAGGAACATGATGGCTTTCAAATCTTCTTGGTTGTAAAAACTATATATGGCCATTGCTATCTGGTCTTCTAGCAAGGGATTTATCACCATCTTCAATATGTCTCAGGACTCTAGCCCATCCCTACTAAAACATTGATTAAAGATACAAAGACAATTATCTATTTTACCTTGCCCAACAGCAAAGACTTCCTTCTTCATTTATGGTGGGAATTATATGAGTATTCCTCATTTCATTGAAGCAGAGGATATGCTAGAGTGTTTCACTTCAGTTAACTTCTAATTAGGGCTCCAGCTACAATATATGTTTTCCAGGCAAATAATTAGCCTATAACTATGATGGGGATGGCCGATTATTGGGAGTTTGAAAATTAAAATCTCTTCAAAACAAAGTTCAATATGATTTTTTATTCATCCATAGTGTCTTCTATTCTATTCCTCATCCTTTATCTACTCTTCTTTACTGGACTCTCTTATAAAAAAACGAGTCTCATTTTAATAGCCAAGTTTTGGCTATCAGCCCAAAGCATCCTAATAGCATAATGATACTATCCCTTCTAAAATTAACTCTCAGAGTTAATTCAATTCCTACATAAACACGCCTTTACTTGCAAATCCCCACTCATCTTCACCATGCTGGTAAACACAACACCTATTTCTTCCAACAATTAAATTATCCGTTTAAATCATAAAAACTGGTCTAGAAGTTTAAATTTTTGCTTACAACTCCACTATCAAATTCTGCTTCATCAATTAGTCTATTTCCTTTCTTTTAACAACAGTATTAAAGCCATTTAAGGGAGAGAATATCGTTTTCTATTCAAAATGAGAATGAAGAAGAAAAATGTTAATCAGACACAGATTGTACCTAAAAGAACCGCAAAATATAATCAAATTTAATAAATCATTACAGGTGGCATATATGAAGAATTCGGGCTCTTCATGGTTCCTTAAAACTTTCATTAACCCAGGTCACAAGGTTTATGCAAATTGTGGATATTACTATATTTAATAAACCTTTAAAAGAATTACTCACAGGTTGAAGGGTGATGGTGAATGCATGCTCTCCACCATTTCTCAGGACTTTGACTAGTGCAGTTTCATTGGGTTTCTTCATAGACACCAAATGATCAAATGTTATCCGTTCCCTGTTCCGGAAAGGAACTGCAATGCATGTAAATTCCACTCCAAATTAAGTACAGCAGAAAATTATGAAAACCAATAAAGTTACCACATACTAGTATATTATCCAAAAGAAAAACATTAGGGAAATTCTATCCTCAAGCATCTCACTTTCAAGAAACCAAAACAAAATTAAAAACAAAAAATAGAAATTCCCCTTATAATTACAATGGTAGGTGCCTTATTTGAAGAAACTGAGGATAAATGTAATCATGTTACCAGAACAAAAATAAGCACCGATGAGAAAAAGGTCTAAATGTTATCTTAGAAGGGGTCGGAAAATTTTATTAAAGAAAATGCAATTGGCATGATTGCAAAATGTTTATTGGCAAAATGTTGAATCTCATTTGAAATTAAGATGAAAAAAAATTGAGTGAACAGTTATAATTCAAGTACCAGTTCCATCATTTGCTATAGGCACACCATCAAATTCAAGGATGATATCATCCTTTTTTAGGACTCCATACGCATCAGACAAAGGATTAATTTTGCTCACAAGTACACCTGTCATATGAGGTTGCATTTTGAAGTGGTTACGAAGTTGAACATTTTCTGTAGGTTGACATGAGAGACCCATAGAGCAGAATCCCATGTATTTTCCACTTTCCTCTATACCAGCTATAAAATGCTTTATAACAGGAACAGGAATTATATAGCTGCATATCATGAAAAGAAAAAATAAAAAAAGATTGAAATATATACTTGGCCAGAAGGAATAATCGTATGCTTTTGAACTGACAAGAAGTTTTTTAATAATGTTCAGTCTGGACATGTCCAGCTTAGCTTTCAACTTTTTTTTAAGCAAGTTGTTAGAGTTTCAGATAAAATAAACTAAATAACACAATTCTCAACCCTAGACTATATCATATTTCCTTAAACATCCCAGTATGGCCTTTGGTTCTCAAGGCACTGTTCTGAACATAATATCCATTAAAAGCTTCCTTTTAATAAATATGCCCAAAATGTCTAGCATTTAATAAACCTTAAATGGCTTTTTTTAATAGAAAGAAACAAAAAGATGCATTCTTCTTCTGATATTCCTTTTTTCTTTTTGCTGGTGCTTGTGTTCATCCACAATTAAGATCTAAAAATGCATGGTGCATGTCAAGGTACTAGATTTTTAATAGTGGGTAGACTCATATAGTGAAGGAATAAACAAACAAGCAGGCACCATTTAAATTACAAACTACACATGTGAAATGGTACATCGTTTAGCATTACACCAGGTTTAATAAATGATAATACTCAAGATAGCTACCAATGCTATTTGAGGGAAAATGGGGCAACAACAAAGAGAATGCAATACTGAAACCTCACTAAATATAGTGGAAATTCGTAGAACCCCAATTAAAAAAACATTTTATCACCATAAGAATCAATGATCAAAAATAGATAATCTGAAACCAATATGATGTTTATGAAGGAAACAAACTCACAACTCACCCAATATTCTCTGCACCTGAAAGGTTTTGGAAAGCTACACCAGCAACTTTGTTCCCCATAATTGCAGGCCCCCCACTATTCCCAGGGTTTATAGCTGCATCTATCTGTATTGCCATCAGCTGGGTAGCACCATGTACATACTGTGTAGGTTCAACTCTAGAAACAACCCCTTTAGTAACAGAAATGTTGTCGCCTCCTGCATCCAGGCAAGGGCAATATGACATATAAAAACTAAAACACAAACTAAATCTTAAAAGAAAGTTCAACATCCCATCGTTTGCTGTTATTGATGCCTTTGTGGGCAAGCACTATGTCAGACACAAGAAATCAACAGCAGAATAAGGGGTTTGAATCTGACTTAATTCTAATTGTGATTCTTATTTTGTGGGATTGAATTCTGATTTTATTTCCTACAATTTCCATATTAGTATGCTATCAAATTAGGGCTTTGCATCTATTGTATATAATATATTAGTAGAGATATATTTAGATATTATTATATATAGATTTTATTTACTTTGATTTGTTTCCTTAATTTAACTCTCGTAGCTTTGTATAAAAAGATATCCTAGTGTCACGGGCCACAGTTCAAAGCCCGTGACCATCACACCAAATGAATTCCATGGAGGTCTATCGTTTAAATGGGAATCATTTGACCCACGAGAGTTGGCCCGATTCAAAGAGCTATTGAAAAAGCCTATTCATTTGAAGCCTGGGTAGCCCAATGACACTGATATGGAATGATAGGCTACTTTATTAAATATGGCAACTAATCTTAAAAGTTTGAAGAGAATAATATCTTGCAAGATTAGATTTGATTTTATTATGAAAATGGATTATGTAATATTGTAAATCTCATTATTTAAAGGACAGACTAATCTCGTTCGTCGATGTAACTTGATCTAGAACGTCAGTTTTGAGAGAGCTCAACTATAAATAGGGAGCCTCATTGTTTCTTGTATTCTTTGAGAGAAAGTAATACAATTGAGAGCATTTACTCAAACACCTCTTATGCGTAGTTTTTTAGTTTTCTATTCTTGTAGGAATTATCATCCCTTTAGTCAAGAGATTCTGTAGGAATTATAATCACTTTAGTCAAGGAATTCTGTAAATATTTTACAATCTCTTATTCTAAGGGATCATATCTCTATTAGTTTTTTTCCTATCTTAGACATAGATTGTATATATAAAGGTGTAATATGTTCTATTGCATTAATGAAGAAAATATAGAGAATTACTCTGATTTCTACATGGTATCAGATTAAGTTACGGTTCCTTTCTCACCTAAATCATGTCCGAGACTTCTTCTTCTACATATCCTTCTCCTACTCAGGAGATTAATTCCAATCCGAAAATTTTTCGGTTACGATGCTCAATCGATTCATCCGGTCGACTATCACCGCCATCGATTGAATGGCAACAATTTTCTAGAATGGTCCCAATCGATTAAGATTTTCTCTTGGGAAGAGAAAGATTGGGCTACGTTCTTGGTGAAATCAAAAACTCTTGTGCATGATCTTGGTTTTGCTAAGTGGATGCGTGACAATGGTCGTTATGACATGACTCCTTCATTCCATGACCCCGAGTATAAGCGAAACTTTCTTCTTTACACCACGTACATTGAAATCTGGAGTGCAATCAGTGAAACCTACTCTAGCATCGATAACATTGCCGAATTGTATCATGTTGAAAATCAGTGACCACCCTTAAGCAAGGAACCATGCTGTCACTCTCTACTACAATACTCTTACCGCTCTTTGGCAAGAATTAGATTTGTATGCACGACATGATTGGGCAAATCCAAGAGATCTTGCCTTTATCGACAAATTGTCACTCAACAAGGCTATTTCAATTTCTACAAGGCTTAAACAAGGACCTAGACGAGGTTCGCGGTAAGGTTCTCGCTATTTCTCCTCTTCCCTCCCTTCGATAGGCCTTCTCTATGGTCAAGAAAGAAGGCCGAAGAAGTGTAATGCTTGATGAACCATATTCCACTCCTGAAAGATCTGCCTTAGTAACACATCAATCATCTCCTCTTCCAAACGAGGGAGACCTTGGTGTGATCATTGCAAAAAGCTCAGCCACTCCAAGAAAAAGTGTTGGAAGCTTCATGGTAAGTCTCAGGACTGGAAGTCCAAGAACTTTAGAGATACTAAATCAAGCCTTGTTGCTGCCACATCTGTCACTAGCTTCACCAAAGAGCAAATTGCTGAACTTCAAAAGCTGTTTGAAAAGTTTCAGAGGCCTTGTGAGGTAATCTGGTCATAAAAGAACCGAAGGTAACCCTTCTTCTCTGACATTTTTTCTTCCCAGTTGACTCTTAATTGGATCCTCGATTACGGTGCTACGGATCATATATTTGGTAACAATGCCTTGTTTTGTAATTTTTCCAAACATTTGGTAAAGTCTGTCAAAACAATTGATGGTTACTTGTGCAAAATAGGACATGGCTTCGTTGTTCTCAATGAGCAGATTGCACTTAAAATGTTCTCTTTGTACCAAATCGCTTGCAATCTCATTTTGTAAGTAAAATTTCCACAGACTTGCAATTGCTCCACAATTTTTAATGATGTTGATTGTACTTTGCGTGCCTTGAACTCAAAGAAGATGATTGGTAAGCCCAACTTGCGAATGGTCTCTACATCCTCCCTTCCTCATCTAAAACCGAGATCTCCAACTCTTTAAGCGCTTTAATGAGAATTGATCTTGTTATGTTATGGCACTTTCGTTTAGGACATCCTAATTTTCAATATCTTGTAAAATTGTTTCCTACTCTATTCATTAATAAAAAGCCAAACTCTTTTTCTTGCAAAGTTTGCTCTCTTGCCAAACATACTAAATCATTTTATTTTCCTTCTCTATACAAGCATTCTCACCCTTTTGCTTTGATCCATAGTGATATTTGGGGCCCTTCTCGGGTGAAGAATGCTGATAATTGTAAGTGGTTCATCACTTTCATTGATGATCACAGTAGGTTAACTTGGACTTATTTTCTAAAAGATAAATCTAATCTAAAACTGCTGGTGTTTTTGCAAAATTTTATAACATGATTCTCACTCAATTTGGGTCTAAAATCCAACTCTTTAAATCTGATAATGGCAGTGAATATTTTGCTAGGTCTTTGGGTGAATTTTTCAGTGAAAAGGGCATAGTTCAGCTTAGTTTTTGTGTTGGAACCCCACAGCAGAACAGCATTGTCGAAAGAAAAAATAGGCACCTCCTAGAAGTTACTCGTTCCCTTCTATTTACTACCAATGTTCCTAAATATCTGTGGGGGGGAGCCTTATTAACGACCACATATTTAATCAACCGAATGCCTAGTAAGGTTTTAAAATTTCAAACACCTCGATCTATATTTTTGCACCACTTTTCCCATTTTAAGCCTATCTCCTCCATTCTGCCACTTAAAATATTTGGCTGCACTATCTTTATCCAAAATATTGCTCTTAATAAGTCCAAGTTAGACCTTAAGTCTTTAAAATGTGTACTGGTTGAATATTCTTCACTTAAGAAGGGATATAAATGCTATCATCCTCCTTCAAAACAATTTTTTACCACTATGGATATCACTTTTTATGAACAGGATCCTATTTCACTCAGGCTGAAATTCAGAGGGAGACATGGAGTGATTTTCAGCCAAATCAAGTATCGGTATCTCCTCCTAATTTTCATTCTCAACCTTCAAAATTGCCACCATCACCCGTGACTACTCCTATAATACCTATCACTAACTCAATCACACCTACTTTAAACACCCCTCCTGAAAATACACCTACTCCTATTGAAAGTCTTCAAAAAACATCACCACCCAAACAGCTTCTTGTCTACACAAGAAAAAAAAATATCCCTGAGACTATTTCGTAATCTGATTCTTGACGAGAATTGAATTTGGGTCTAGCTGCCGAAATGGAAAAAGAAATCAGTAAGTCTACTACTCTAAATAACTTCCCTATTACTATTAGAAAAGGGGTTAGACAATGCACCAAGAATCCTATTAAAAAATTTGTCGGCTATAATTCATTGATGCCTTCTTTTCAAACATTTACAGCAACCTTGGATAAAGAACAAATTCCATAAGCATAACTGAAGCCCTAAAGGATCCTAAATGGAGAAGGGTCATTGAAGAGAAATTTGTGCACTAGAGAAAAATGCTACTTGGACGATTCTGAGACCTTCCTCAAGGAAAAAAGGCTGTTGACTGTAAATGGATCTTTGCTGTAAAGTACAACTTCAATGGAAGTATCCAACGATACGAAGCTAAACTAGTGGCTAGAGGCTTTACGCAAACATATGGGATAGATTTCACAGAAACTTTTTCACTTGTGGCAAAGCTCAACGCTGTTCGAGTACTCCTAAGTTTGGCTGTAAATTGTGGTTGGCAATTACACCAACTTAATGTAAAAAACGCATTTCTTAATGGCATGCTAGAGGAAGAAGTTTATATGAAATTGTCACCTGGCTTAAAGCCTGTTGAAGGTAGCAACAAGGTTTGTAAGCTCAACAAGTCACTATACGGGTTAAAACAATCACCCAGAGCTTGGTCCGAGAGGTTCACTAAAGTCATTCTTAAAAACGGCTACAAGCAGTCCCTTGTCGATCATACACTTTTCATCAAGGTAACTTCTACAAATAAAAAAGCTATCCTAATTGTGTATGTTGATGACATAATTCTTAGTGAAGATGATGAGGAAGAGATTAGCAATTTGAAGGAGCTGTTAAACAGAGAATTCGAAACCAAGGACTTGGGAAAGCTAAGGTATTTCCTAGGAATGAAGGTGGCAAGATCAAAAGAAGGACTTGTGATAAAACAAAGAAAGTATGTACTTGATTTACTCAAAGAAACTGGTTTTCTTGGTTGTAAGCCAGCTGATACACCAATGGAGGCAAACTTGAGATTCAACAAAGAAGATGGATCTTTAGTTGACAGAGAGAAATTTCAAAGATTAGTTGGAAAATTTATTTACTTATCCTTGACGAGGCCAGATATAGCCTTTCCTGTAAATGTGATAAGTCAACACGTGACTAATCCTACTGAAGAGCATATGGCAGCAGCAAATAGAATTCTCAAGTACTTGAAGAAAACCCCAAGACATGGCTTAATGTTTAAGAAGACACAAGACCGAACTGTTAAGATTTTTACAGACTTTAGTTGGGCCAGAGATCACATTGAAAGAAGATCCACCAGTGGCTACTACACCTTTGTTTGGGGTAACCTTACAACTTGGAGAAGTAAAAAACAATCTGTTGTTTCAAGAAATAGTGCTGAAGCAAAATTTAGAGCACTAGCTTTGGAAATATGCGAAGGAATTTGGCTACTTAAATTACTAAAAGAACTTGACACTAATCAGGAGGATCAATTTGAAGTTTTGTGTGATAATAAATCTGCTATTCAGATTGCCAAGAATCCAGTCCAACATGACCGAACAAAGCATGTGGAGATTGATAGGCATTTTATTGCTGATCAAGTCAACAAAAAGACAGCCACTCTTTCATACGTTCCTTCAGAAGGACTGATTGCAGACATTCTTACTAAGGCTTTGCCAAAGCCTGTTTTCAATAAATTCCTATTCAAACTGGGATTATACAATGTATATTCTACAGCTTGAGGGGGAGTGTAGGAATTATCATCCCTTTAGTCAAGGGATTCTGTAAGAATTATCATCCCTTTAGTCAAGGTATTCTGTAAATATTTTACAATCTCTTATTCTAAGGGATCATACCTCTATTAGTTTTTTTCTTATCTTAGACATAGTTTGTATATATAAAGGTGTAATATGTTCTATTGCATTAATGAAGAAAATACAGAGAATTACTCTGATTTCTACAATTCTTTTGTGAATTCTGTTGTCTAAGTTGCTTCCGCTATATAATTTGGTGCCTTGAAGGAATTCTTCGTAAATCCTCAATTGTTTGGTGGTTAGACTAATTTAGTCGTGTTTACATCGAAATGATCACCTACGGCCGCACTAAACGCAAGACGAAAGTTCTAACCCCATGACACTAGTATGTGAACAAATAGAAGCTTTTTTTTCTTGTGTTACTGTTTCTTGACTCCTATTTTCATAACATGGTATCAAAGAAATTTTGGCTCGATTTACAAGTTTTCACCCTTCCACATGCATCAGCACGTGGGGGTGCATTGAGCACCGTCTGAAATTGAGTGTGAAGAAAAAGCTTTAGAGCCAAAATACATGCAAACATCACTCCCTGTAATAACGATGTAATCAACATAAACCACTAATAAAATAATACCTCCCTCGAAGTGTTTATAAAACACTGTGTGATCACAATTACTCTTCTTCAACCCAAATACCTGGAGTGCCTCACTAAATTTACCAAAGCAAGACAAGGGCTTTGTTTTCAATCCATACAAGGATTTTCTAAGTCAACATACGTTCTCACTATGACAATTAATTCATACCTCTTTTCTACCTTCCAATCTCAAATAACCTTATCTAAAATTACTTCAGTCGATGAATCAACTTCTTCTGTTCTTAGGTCTAGAATTGTCCGACCTCATCCCTTCCCTTAAACTTAGTCTTAATGTTTGCCTAATATTTCATTTACTCTAATCTCTTTTAGTAAACATACATGTGCCCTAAATTATTGTGTCTCATTTTTCCTAATCATTATCTTTTTCAAGATCTTACGACAAAGCAATTTATTGGTAGAGGTTATGAAGTTGAAGGTCTTTATGTTCTTGATTCAAAGGTATCGAAATCCATTGCTTGTTCTAGCGTGTTAACTCCTTTAGAGATGCATTGTTTGTTGGGTCATCCTACCATATAGTCTTTGAAGAAATTGTGTCCTTAATTTAAATGTTTAGCTTGTCAAACATCGTAGTCCTTTAGTTTCTAGAGTTAATACACGATTTAAGTCCCCTTTTGAGTTAGTTCATTCTAATGTTTGGGGTCCTTGTCCTATTTCTTTTATGGTTGGGTTTGGATTTTTTGTTGTTGAAATAAAAACTCAATTCGATTTTCCAATATGTACATTACGAAGTAATGATGCAAAAGAAGATTTTTCTAATTTATTTAAAGATTATATGGTTAAAAATGGAATTCATCAATATTCAAGTAATGGTACTCCTCAAAATGAGGCTACTAAACATAAACATATATGTCTTGAAGTTGATAGAGCACTCCTTTTCAAATGAAAGTTCCAAAATGTTTTTGCGCAAATGTCTCCACAGCTTGTTTTTTAATAAATCATAAGCCCTTTTCATTTCTTAATGGTGATATTCTTTAAATTGTTCTTTTTCCATCTAAATTATTGTTTCCTATTGAACCTTAAGATATTTGGAAATACTTGTTTTGTTCATGATGTTCATCCACGAGTAACAAAATTAGATCCAAAATCTCTTAAGCGTGTCTTTCTTGGGTACTATTGTCTTCAAAAGGGTTATAGGTGTTATTCTGTAGATCTTAAACAGTATTTAGTGTCTAATGATGTCACTTTCCTTGAAAATTCTGCTTTTTTCTCATATGATTCTAATAGCTCACAAGAGGAAGATGACATTTTGGTGTGTACAATCAATTAATTCTCCAAATGTAAATGCACTTGCTCCACCATCCACTCAGTCACCTATAATTCATGTTTATTCACAATAAAAAAAACTTCCATAAACAAATCATCTACCAATATCTTCGCCAATGGACCCAACCTCTAGTTATTCTGATCCAGGTCTTGACCTTCTGTTTCCCTTTTTCGACTGGATTATTTGCTGATGATGCAACTTGGGAAGATGTTTTTCACTTCAAAACTGCCTTCCCTAATTCTAAGCTTGAGGGCAAGCTTTTCTCCAAGAAGGAAGTAAAGTTACTGACCTGTGGCTTTGAATTTGATTTAATTTTGATTGTGATTCTAATTTTGTGGGACTTAATTCTGATTTTATTTCCTAAAAATTCCCATATTAGTTTAATTAAGAGTTTACTAGTATACTATCAAATCAAGGCTTTACGTCCATTACCTAATTCGTAAACCCCTATATAAATAGTGAAATTATTCATGAATAAGACAAATTGAATGTCTAATAAATTAAGGTAGCCTACTTGTTAAAGTTTCAAGAGAAGCAACTCCTTTAGAGTTCACATCACCATAAGCAAAACTAGGAATAAGAATAAGGCAAGACCTTTCCTTCAAATTTGATTTCTCATTAATTGTCTGGTGACTTGATCCCAAACTTGAGACCATAACATTCGCCCACAAGGAAACCTTCAAAGCCTAATACCTTATCAACAATTTCTTTAACAGGTCTTTTCTAGTAACAAAAAAGAGATTTAATTTAGTGATACTTAAAATTAGAGGAATGCGGCTTGCACTGAAAGTCTAACAAATAGTAAGTATTCAAAAGTCATATATGATCGATAGAAGGCTAATGTGTCTTTGGAATTTGCCCAAATGCTATGTTGCTCCAACTCTTCCTTTTTCTTTAAGTACCTATCTCTTATGCATAATCAAACATAGGCATGTGGATATAACCCTCCAAATACATTAAAAGACTCGTTAAATAATGAATATACCCATATAGGACACATATCCAACACTCACTCCCAAATTCAAGTAACAAAGCCAAGATGTTTTACTTTGTTGACAATAGCAATGATCACTCTAGTTCTCAAGAAACACATTTAGAATTGAATTCACCTATCAATTTGATGGTTCTTTCTGAGAAATGGAAAGAACCATTGTAGCTTCATGTAACTCAAACAATAAAGGAAAAGCAGAAAATGAAATCAAATTGGGTGGATTTGATCACCTTGAGGATATCCAACAACAGCAACAGCTTCTTGCAGAAATGGGATGTCTCCAAGCTCCAAGAAATTCATACCCTCCCAAAACTCTGGGCTTTCAACAACAAGAATGGCTAAGTCACATTCATGGCCCACAGCTTGAACCTGAGCTCTATATTTAGTGGGGGAGCCATGCTTTCTAACAAGAACAAATGTATGATCAGCCACAACATGAGCGTTTGTGAGAATCTTTTTTCCCGGAATAACAAATCCTACAATTAAAGAAACAATTATACTGGTAAGCAAAGCTCAAATCAGAAAATCCAGAATGATTGCCATTGCTGTCATCAATTTGGTGCACAAGATTGAAATAGAAAAAGACCTGAACCCATGGTTTCGCGTTGCGACTTATTCTGCCATGGAAGGAAATAGTTAGGGCTACTGCTAACAGTGAAGATCTTGACCACTGAGTCAAGAGCCAACTCTATTGCCTCATAAGTGTCAGTTACGGTATACAGAGAGCGTCTTCGCCATTGCCGGAGGCTACTCTGTCGCTCCCCGACATAAAATCTACTAAATTTGATGTCAGTGTTGAAAAATGAAGGAACAACTTTGGGTTTACTGAAACAATAACCTTTTGCCAAGAACAAGGACGACCAGCGCTTATTACAACAACATTTTAGCCTCCGCAATGTGCGGATTGAACAACATAACATCCTATTGGGGCTTGTGAAGGAGGCCGAGATGGTAACGACGAATGAATGACTACAAGATTAATACAACAAATACACAACTACGGAGGGGTTTGTTCATAACAACTATTTATATATATATATATATATATATATATATATATAATATGAAGGAATGTCAAGTGATTGCTGCGGCAATGCAGGTACAATTTAAACAAAAAGTAGGGTTTGCGGGTTAGCTTATGCCCGGAGTGGATAGCTAGAAAATTTTGAATTTGGATTAGAAATTTTAAATGATAATAAATAAAAAGTTGTATTTGACTTTAGGTTTATTTTAGTTGAATTTGTTAAATTTTGAAATTATTTTAAAATCAAAATCGATTAAAAAACATGAGAAGGTTTGTTTGTTTTCTTTTCCTTACTTTCTTCGAAACACAAATAGTAAATAATTAATTTTATTTATAACATATCATGAATAAACTATAATATTTTCATAATTGAATCGATGAATGAGCTGGTCAGATTATTAATTTTCGGTTTAATTAATCTAAGCGGTTCGATTGAATAAAATATTAATATTTAAAAATAGGTAAAATTGTTTTATCCACTTCAACTAATTTATAAGTCAATCAATCTAACACCTTATTTCAAACTAATATTTCAGTCGATTTTCGGTCCAATTAGTTTGATCGGCCAGTTCGATTCTAAAAATAGTGATGAAGCTTCATGCATTTAATTTAATATCGTGTAGATATTCAAAATTTTCATTTATGCCATAATTTTCACAATTTTAATTTTAAACCCTTTGACTTTTAATTTATGCTTAAGTTCACTTGTGTCCAGTGCAATCGATCTGACTAGCTAGTTTAGTTCGATTTTAAAAATAGTGATAAGCTTTATGTTTTTAATTTAATGCAATATAAATATTCAAAATTTCATTCTTACTATTATTTTCACAATTTTAATTTATAAACCCTTGATTTTTAATTCATACCTAAGTAAGACACTTATTTAAGTACAAATCAAATTATATGATTTTATCCAGGTATAAAAAAGTATAAATGACTTGTATAAATAATACAAAGTTAAGAGTTATTTTAATATTTTAACCTAAAAATTTTATAAAAAAATAGAAAGTTACATTTTGTTGGCCAATGCATAACTCAAAAAGAAAAAATATCTTTGAAAGAATATACATAAACAATCAATCTTATCCTAAATTGTTCGTAACAAAGTGAAAAATGTATTTTTTTTCACTCAAAATTAAAGCTTTCTTATAATCGAACTGGTGGTCGAATTGATTAGGTCACCAATTTACTTGTCCAACTGATTCGATCAATTTTATTGGTATGATCAATTCGACTAGTCCATTCAATTCTATTAAATAAATCATTAAAAAATTGGCTTTATATCATTTGGCACTTGAATTTGACACTTTTTCTAATATGGTGCCTATGTTTTTTTTTATCCAATTTGGTACCTAAAATTGATCAAAGTTATATATTTTAGTACTCAAAGGTAATAGTGTTATCTTTTCAATATTTAATTTGAGTTTTAGAGTTGATTTGATTAAAGTTAATTGTTAATATTATTACCTTTGTATTTTTCATGATTTTGTTAAAGAATAATTTTAGTATTAATTGTGAATTTGTTTAATTTTGCATTTAATTTGTCAAATATAGTCTCATAGATGTGATTTAATTTGGGTTTTAGGATTGATCTAATATTATAGCTAATTATAATTTTTTTATCAAATCAATTCTAAAACTCGAATTAAACACTAAAAATTTAATACTATTACTTTTAGATGCTAAAATATAACACCCTTAACCCGTATTCGTCACTAGAACAGGGTTATGGAGCATTACCCGACTAACGAAATAGTAAATCATTCAATGCATACATTAATGCAAACATAATCTAATTACACTCCAATACATTCATAATGTCCCTTAATCGAGCCTTCGAGACCCTAAAAACACTTTGAAAACAATCCGGGACTAAATTGGAAACATTTGGAAATTTTAGGAAAAAGTTGAAACTTTTGAACTGCAGGGGTCACAAGTCATATGGCCAAGCCATGTGACTCACACAGCTAAGACACATGCCCGTGTCTCAGGCCGTATGGACATTCGAATTAAGGACACACGGCCGTGTCTCAGCCAGTGTCCCTAATACCATATAGCCAAGCCACACGCCATTGTGCCAGGCCGTATACCCCTTGAAATGACCTCACACGCCTATGTGCCAGACCGTGTGCTAGGCTGTGTAAAAGCCTGACTTGCATGCCTTGAACCTATAAGGGACACACAGCCATGTCGCATGGCGGTGTGTCACACATGGTTGAGACACACGCTCGTGTCTCAGGCCGTGTGGACCTAAAATGTACCTTAATCTGTAACACCCCTTAACCCATACCCGTCGTCGGATTAGGGTTACGGGCATTACCAGATAAGTCATAACTTCTACTCAAACGATTAAATTTTTAGCTAAACATCTTTATCAAGTATTTCATTTATCAATGGACAAATTACACATGTATAAAATATGCTTAATACTTTAATTCAAATCATATACACTATAATCATCAACGAACACAACATGACCCTGAAAGCACATTACGGCAATGTCACACAACAATCCCAATTCCATATACTACACTCGACAAGTTGGTCTTAATATGTGAAATTTATAAACAAGTAAACCATACGTAACTAATTAATAAAGTAACCCCATTTCAAAAGTCAATTCATTTTAATTACTAATGAAAACAAACCCTATGAACAAAACTTCATGCTAAATGGTCAAGGTACATGAGTTCATTACATTATCAAAGATGCGTTAATAGCTTTGGCCAAATATACCAAAACATATTGCATAACATGTTTCATGTTTAATAAAATAATTTAGATCAATGCACATACAAAATTTTAAATTGATACCTATCCAATACCCACTTGTTTTTCCATACATAACTATAATCGTATATAAGCATCCATATAGACCTTGCATCATAATAACATAAACATATACAACATTTGATAATTAAAATTCATATATCTCAAGCTCAAACTAGCACAAGATTAAAGCCATATTCGAATAGCCATACTAATTATAACACAAAATCTTCAACCTAAACATGAGTATAAACATTTTCATGATCAACTTTGAATTATAACTAAGCACATAATAATCTCAGTAGAAAAATTCACACAACCAAATAGGCAATACTTATACATATATATATTACCTATAAATGACCAATTCTATATAACCACATTTAACTCCTAAACATGATATGCATACATCTTATATCAAGGATTAAAACAAACCATTATATCAAACATATAAACCATACTTAACCAAAAATATGACCTTATTCGCAAGGCCATATATATATTTACAAATCCGAACATCATTCATTACTTATCAAAATAAAGCCTATACATGCCTTTGATTCAAAAAGTATACAAAACATATATATACCAAAGAGAGTGATAGTGTGGTCGACTTTCTTGATGATCCCCTGAGGCCGTAGTTGAATCAATGATCTATAAAATGTAAATACAAACACATACGAGTAAGCTCACTAGCTTAGTAAGTCTTAAGCAACTTTAATATAACATTTGAACACTTAAACATTCTATTTCTTTAAACTTATAACATTGAATATAAATATTTCCATAAATATATTTATGCAGGGCCGAATGTTAACAGTTTATTAACCATAGCATTTACACTACATTACCATAATCCTATAATTCATCGAACCATAGTATAAACATATTTTACATGAATCACATGCTCCTTGTCACATAGGTGTAACATTCATATCAACTATATTATCATATTCAAAGTCTTTTCACTATTAGCATTTCTACTAGTAACCGAACATCCCAAAAATAGCACGTTTAAGCTCAGATTCTATCTTTTACCATTCATACACATCGATCAATAAGCTCAATCATACATAACACCATTCTTAATATGATATTTCAACTCAAGTAACATTAATCACAACTTACCTTACTTTTGATGAATTCAATGAGATTTAAGCTTACCTGAGTTTTTAACTCAATAGGTTCACTATATTACACTCGAACAATTTATGGTTTCTTCGTTTTAAAGTATCACCGGCATTAAGCCTGCTAGGCACGAAGCCCGAATCAAATCACCGGCACTAAGCCTGCTAGGCACGAAGCCCGAATATGTCACCGGCACTAAGCCTGCTAGGCACGAAGCTCGAATATGTCACCGGCACTAAGCACGCTGAGCACTAAGCCGAATATGTCACCGACACTAAGCTCGCTAGCACGAAGCCCGAATCAAATCAAGCACAAGGCACGCTAGGCAATAAGCCCGAAAATATTCATAAACCAATCACATACTTCACATTTTCCCAAATAATATATCAAAGATACACATCCATATCATATTGTCAATTTATGCATTCAAGCCAATTTAACCCATATGCATTCTGCTATTACAATAATATACCTTCAAATTTATTGAACATTAACATTTAACAGATTCGTAAATAATTCTTTGACATGTTTCAGCTTAAGGACTTACCTCGACTATCGACGGACAACGTTAACCGGCTAGTCGACGACTTTCACCTTTCCCCGATCCAAATTCGTTTTTCTTTGTTCTTGATCTAAACACATAAAAATTTAGCTCATTCAAGTACATTTCATCTCAATGTAGTCCCTAAGCACATAAATAGGCAAATTACAATTTTACCCCTAGAGTTTCACATTTTTACAATTTAGTCCTATTTGCATAAAACACAAAATACACATAATTTGCACATAATACTTTAGGGCCGAATCTTCTATACCTTCATACCAAGGCATACATTTCATTTATTTTGCAAACTAGTCCCTCAAAAGTTTTATTTTTACAAATTAGTCCAAAATACTCAAATTTACTAAAATTTCCAATTCAATATATACTAATCTTTAACATATCATTTATATAAAATCATAAAACACCAAAATCACAAGAACATAACAAGGGCGAACATCATACATGATTATTCTTAAAATTTTAACATGGGTCACCATTCTGATTCAAGCAACAATCTCAAAACGTAAAAATTAACTAAAACAGAAGATTAAACTTACCTTAATCAAGCTTTGTATTTGCCGAAATTCAAAGATTTCCTAACCCTTTTTCTTAGTTATATTCGCCTTGAGAAAAAAATGATGATAATGGTTTCATTTTGATAATAATAATAACATATATTACTTATTTATTAATTTACTAAACTAACCTTTTAATAATAATAAAACTAACTTATAAAACAAGGGTAACTTAGTCCTATGCCGTCCACTATCTCATAAAATGGGTTATTTACCCTTTCTATACTCCACATTATAGAGCCATGCTCAAATTAGCACATTTCACTTTAGTATGCCACTTTTACATTTTACGCGATTAAGTCCTTTTAATCAAATTTAGCACTTAAAAATAAAATTTTCTACAAAACTTTCACACACATTAATTCACATATAATAAATTTAAAATATAATATTTAAATATTTCTCGGGCTCGGATTCGTGGTCCCGAAACCACCGTTCTGATTAGGGTCAAATTCGGTCTGTTACATAATCAACAAGTTTACCATTTCAAACTTACTTGGAACCTAAGCAAACCATTTACCAATCAAAATACCTATCCAAATTGACTTTAATCATGCCAAAAACATACCAAAATCAATCTAATTCAGTGCTTAACCAATGTATCCTCATTGGTACCACAAGTATATCTATATTTATATCAAAACATAACATCAATTCAACCTATTAATTCATTCAAGATATCACCTATAATCACTAACTCAAACATACTATATCTTAGCTACTTAACAACCAATACATCCCATACACTTTTATCCATTCCAACATTTATCAAATGGACATACTAACACATATTAATAAAATACCAAAAGTACCAAAAAAAGATCAACCAAAGCAACTTGTACAACCAAATTCATAATTGGCTAATTACAAATCCAAACATTTATATCATCATTCAACCTATTACATACCATATAATATGAAGTAAACGTTCAAAAGCTACCGATTTAAGTTGGATAGTATGACTTGAGTGTTGATCCGATCGTCCAACCTTCCGAGTATCTACAATAACAAAGTTCAACATAAGTAAGCTCAATGAAGCTTAGAAAGTTCGACGTATTAAATCGATAAATCTTACTGAAATAAATACAACAATTCAAAAAGTAATATAACAACCCTGAAAGTTTCTTATCATCCACAATCCCAAATGGTAATTCATAATTAATCAATTCAAATCCCAAGTATATATGGAAAATTCATCATAGTTACCCAACAAGTTAACTTATCGAGATTTTCAACTCAAAGAACGGCTTACGGATAGAAGTACATCATTAGTCCAACCAAACACACTAGATGCTCATTCGAGCCAATCCATTCATCACACCAATGCTCATAAGAGCTAATCCAACCAGCACACCAAATAGAAAGTATAACATGAAAATTCGCAACAAATGCTAAACCTCGATTTACTCAGGCAATATACAAATATATCCCTCCAATACCATCTCCACTCCAAACCACCATAACGCACCAAATCCCAACTGCACTCTATCTAATGTTTAAATCAAGCCAAGGATCAAGTTCAATATTAAACCTCAAATTACCATTCATCATCAACAATTAAGACTAATTATATAAATCATAACATGTTAGACTACTCATTAATTTATTTTGATATTAAATTCTAAACCGTACGAACTTACTTAGACCAAATTGTAGAAGTTACAGAAGTGCAGGGACTATTCTGTAATTTTTCCTTTTCCTTAAGTATCTATAGGATCTTGATCTAAAATAAAAAATTCTTTATTTATCAACATATATTTTATCTCCAATCTATTTTAATACCCTTTTATTTTCCAAAATTACACAATTACCCCAAACATTTACAATTTTATAATTTAGTCTTTTAACCCTAAATTCATCAAATTAACCATTTTTTCTCAAATAAATATTTATCCAAATATACTAGGCCCACATCAGCCCCTAATAAATATCAAATTCACTATCAAATCCTAATATTTTGACATTTTTATAATTTAATCCTAAAATCAAAATTTAACAAAAATCACTCTACAAAATCATCAAATAACATAATCAAAGTTCCAAATACATGGTATTCATTAAAAAAAAATCAATATTCATCAATGATAACTTCCAAAATTTTTAACAGAATCAAAAACGAAGGTACGGGCTAGCTGACCTAGTCGTAACGATCTCAAAAATATAAAAATTGCAAGAAAATGAGTAAATTTACATACCATGCAAAGCAAAGAAGCAACCGAAACTTCCTAAGTCAAAAATGGTGGTTTCGACCAAGAGTTGAAGAAAAATGAAGAGAAATGATTTAATGATCCAATTTGTTTTAATTAATTTTAACTTATTTACCATTTTGCCATTAAACATGCCATTTTTCTATCATTTTTTCTTTCTAATTGCCGTCCAAAATATAGCTAGGGTTTAATTATCACTTAAGTCCTTCCTTAATTATTAATCAACCCATTTAATCACCTAAATGAATTAATTAACAATGCACCTTTTTCAGTTTAGTCCTTTTTCTTTAATTAACTATCTAAACATTAATATTTCTAAACTAAATTTTAATATGGCTATATTGGTTCTACAAATATTCTAAAAATAATATTTACGAGTTGATACGATGGAAATTTGTGGTCTCAAAATTACTATTCCATCACCACTGAAAATCGGGTTGTTAAATAAAATATGACTTTTGTCAAATATAGATACCAAATTGGACTAAAAAATAACTCAAATACCACATTGGAAAAAAATTGTTAAACTCAAGTACCAAATTTTGTATTAAACCTAAAAAATTCATAAAATTAAAATTTTTAAAAATTAGCTCAACCGATTTTATTGCCCAATCAATTGATCTGTTCTAATTCCTGAGTCAACCAGTCTAATGCCTTTCTCCAAATCAATACTCTAGCCAATTCTTTGTCTAGTCAACCAATCTAGTCCAGTTCAAACGACAATGTTTAAAATTCTCCTAAATAGTTAAACTTTAAAAAAAATGTTTTAAGGCTTAAAATTAATTGAAATCTAAATTTGAATTTGAATTATCCTAATAATGAATTTGGATTAATTCAAAATCTTGAATTTCAAATATTTTAGTTCTCAAACAAAAATTTAGAATAATTGATTCATAAACCATAAATTTTAAAGCTAAAATTTTGAAATTCAAATTCAAATTCTCAAGCGCTACCTAATTGATAAATAAATAATATATTAAAATATATGTTATTAAAATAATTAACTACTTATATTATTAATACTTATAATTTTATCTCACTTGTTGAAATCAAATATTTTTAAGATAAACTATATCATAAATCACCTTAAAATAGCGTCATTTTTATTTTGATCATTTTAAAATTTATTAATTTAATCACATGACTAAAATAATTTCTTTTTCTTTTTGATAAATAGGCTAGGCCACACTTTTATTCATTAAGAAAAGAAAATTAAACGAATTACAACCAAACAATCACAATTGAAAAGCCCAAAGCCCCATCTAGAAAAGGGCCACACCCACTAAAGGCATAATTAATATGAAGTAACAGCTCATTCAAGACAATCACTTTACTCTCTCTTCCGAAAAAACAAAAGTAGATAGAAACACACGCACAAAAGACCTTTCATTTCCTCTTAGGCCCCGTTCGTTAATGCTTTTGGGATGGACTTTTGGGTCCAAAAGTTCTTTTCCCTAAAAAGGAATAAAGAACGGGGTGCAGTGGAGAATTTTTTTTCACGTTAGTGAAGGACTTTTGGCCAGATGAAGAAGCCAAAAATTTCTCCTTTTCTCAGAGTAAAAGGGCTTTTGACAGCCAATTTACTTTTTCATCCTTTTATTATTTCTTCTCCAAATAATCTTTCCAGAGGATTTCTTGGTTCTTTGGCGATGGTATACCTGAGGAGAACCCTTCTTTTCCTTTGCTTTCTTAGTTCTTTGGCAATGGTATACTTGAGGAGAGATTGGGCAATGAAATCTGGTTTTATTTGGAGACTTTTGTTCGCTGATCAATAATGGCTCAAGGCAGAAGATTTCTCCCCAATCAACAATTAGGTCTCTCTTTTTCTTTTTCCCAGTTTCTCTATCAAAATATGTGTCTCAATTTGCCATCTTAATCATTCAAGTTCCTTTTTTTTCCCCTAAAGAACAAGTAAACAGGCTGACATATCTTAATCACAATACTTAATAATTTGTTTGTGGCTGGCAGAGTAATTTGATTCCTCTTTTCTTCCGCACCAACAAAATCTAACACAATCTCTGGATTCTCGACTAAAATTATTTTGTTTATTCATTTTACATTTTTCATTTCTTTGCTGCAAATGCACAAGATTTGAGATTTGCAAGAAAGCACTTTTTGAAGAAGTATCCGGAGATGTTATTGTTCATTGTAAGTTATCGATAGTTTACTTTTTGTTTGTTTATTTTAATCAGTAGTGATTAACGTCGACACAACTTTTTGGTTATCATTTTACTCGCTTTTTTTTTTTATTCGCTCTATTATATGATTATTCTTTTCTTTTGGTGAATAAAACACCTTTCTTCAATAAATTCTAAGGCTTCTCTAGGAAGGATTATATGATTATTCTTTAATAAGTCTTTGTGGTACAAAGTAATTTATTATTAATTAGCAACTTATTCACTAATTTTATTATTATCATTATTCAAATTGTTGGTTGATTAAATTATGTTATTTCCATATTTAAGATTTTTTGGATGATAGATAACTATCCTAATTAGGGGCATCTCTATAAAATCATTCACTGGGTGAATGCATGTGAATTGTAATAATTGATTATTTGGGTTATGAAATGATTACGGATGGTTATTGACTTCATGCGCGTTTGCGGCGATAGCGCAATTCTTCAATATTTACCTTTGATGGTGTGGATGTAATGGGCATGATTAGCGGAGGAGGTATGTTATGAAACTTTTATTTATTTTTCGAGGATCGTGAAACTTTTATGTTAGAAAACGTCGAGTGTTTTATCCATAATTGCAAGCGGCATTATTTTTCACATGTTGCAAGACTTGCCTCTGATAGAAATAGGTGTTAATTCTTTGGTGTAATATTGTCCGTTATTTTTTCTTCTAATCATTATTATGAAATCGATTTGAGGTTGCCATTGTCAATAGGAGAATCTTGTTGTGTCTTTCAAGTTAAATATGTCATAAGTCGTCACCCAAGTGTTCGAAGATTTCTTTTGTTGGTCATTCATTGGGTGGCCTTATAGCAAGATATGCCATTGCACGACTTTTTGAACAAGATCTTACTCAAGAAAATTCTCAAACAAACGGAGATAGTAGAGTGATCAATTGGAAGATTCATGGCTTGAAGGAACGTCAAATGTAAAATGGTGGACTAGAGCCCGTGAATTTCATAACACTTGCAAGTCCACACCTTGGTTCTCGGTGGCATAAGCGGTAGTTCATTCACCACTTCTTTTGCATGATATTTGTTGATGACATGCATATTTATCAATTTTATTAATAAGACATTGATAAATATATGTTTGTTTTGTGTGCTTTTTACCTTAAGAGGTCGGTAATATTCTCTTTATTGGTTCTTCATTATCAAGGTTCCATTGTTTCATGGCTCCCATGTTTGGAAAAAGTCGCTACTCGCGCATCATGGTTTCTTGGTAGGATGGAAAACATTTGTTTTTGACAGATGAAAAAGGAAACCTCCTCTTCTTCTACAGATGGCGATGATTGTGAAGATCTTAAATTTATGTGAGTTTTCATAAGCTTTCTATATTTAGTTTCTGATGTGTGACTGGAGTCAAGTCAATTACTGAGTTATAGTGTATATTATCTTTAAAGCTGCAGATCCGCTTTCTTTGTCCTTCAAGCGTTGTGTTGTTTATGCAAATGCAAGTTTTGATCGTATCCTTTTATTCTACGTACACAAACACACATACATATATCGCTTGATATTGTGGTTATGCTCTATCTGTTAATTAATTCTTAAAGGAAGATTTTAATAGTGGATCTAAATATTTTTGGCGTTAGGAAATGACTTAATCCTTATCCCCACTATTCTAACTGCTTAAGAATTTAACACTTTCCTTAGATATTGTTGGGTGGAGTACCTCTTCCTTAAGGCGTCGAGATGAGCTTCCAAAGGTAACCATGAAGCGCTTTTTCTTTCTTGGAATTATCACTTGTCATAACTCGTAATATTAATGTGAATTTCTTTCCATCCTCGATGCAGTTTAACATATTCCAAGAGGTGACAAATACCCACACGTTGTAAATGTGGAGACAGGAAAGACTCCTACTCTTGATGTAGTCCCTTATGAAGCCCGGATCAATGAAACCGAGAAGATAGACATGGAAGGTTTGCTTCTAAATTTTTATCTTTTAAATTACTAATCTAATAACATTCTATTAAAATCTTTTAGATATCTTCTTAATCCTCCTTTCTTGAGCTATTTTGGGATGTTGGCATCATTTTTCTTCATCGAATGCATTTTTAATATATATATATATATTCTAATTTTAAGACTTAATAGTTCAAGTAGATGGGAAGAGATTGAAAGATAGCATAAAGAAACAAACATTCCTTTCCACTAACCAATGTATATGGCATAGAAGTAATTAATGTGGTAGGATGGCATTTACTTTTTCATCCATAACGAACAATTGGATTTGAATAATTTTTCTTGTAATAGTATTTCTTTTCCCTTTGATATGTCAACTGTTTCCTTCTTTTCCTTTGATATGCCATCTTAATCACAATACTTAATCATTTGTTTGTGGCGGACCTTCAACAGATAGTACGCTATTCTCGGATCTTTAGTTCTAATTTGTGTTTTACTTGCTCTTTGAGTTCTTGATTTGTGATTTGCATATAGTGCGCTATTTCTTTTCCCGTTTCTCTATCAAAAAATTGCGAATATGAAGAAAAGATAGAAGCTTGCAAGGAGAAAGCGAGCAGCAAAATTGGAGGTTCTTGATGGTCTTTGAAATGGAGTATCTGCGGAAGGAATACCAAGAAGAGCTTGATAAAGAACGTGGACTTGAAGAGGAGCTTAGATAAGTATATGACTTTTGATATATATATTTAATGTTTTGGTGTTATAGTGTTTGATTGATTTGTTAAATCTTCTTCTATAAGAACACATTTGTTAGCAATGAGATAATTGAACTAGAGCGCCAGAGGGTTTCTATTGAAGAACGCAAGAAAAACCTAAGGAAATATGAGCAAGACAAACTCAAACAACAAGTAAGTATAGGGCTGCTATTTTGTTAGCTTGAATGTTTTCTTGGACAAATAAGAGAAAGATCTTGACTTTGATTTCCATGTATTTAACATTGGTTATCTGAAATAACATCTGTAGTATCTTGGGATTTGTCGGAACTGCTTTTTGAGGAACTTGAGATCTTTTGCTATGTTCAACAACATTTTCTTATTCAAGAATGTGTTGCAATAGCTACCATACATTTCTAAACACAGTTGTTTGTAAGTTTGTAAACTTGTACTAACTGCTATGTGGCGAGATATAAGTAGACACCTTTCTTGAACTTGATTTTGGTTATGGAAACTAACATTTTCTACTTATAACAAGTTGCATTTAATATTTTGCAGGTACCATGTGACAAACTTCTTTACACCTAGCACCGCTTTGGAACCCCCGATGACCTCAAGTCACCGATAGATAAGGCTCATGAGTTGGGTATACTTGTTCTTATGGATATTGTGCATGTGTAATAATTAGATCTCAGGAGAATATAATTTCTAGAAACATGCCCTTCACTATATTTGATGTTATACTTTTGTGCAAACATTTTCCTTGATTGTTTTGTAAATAAAATGAAAACTTAAACTCTTACGTGTTTGATGTTAGATTTTTGTGCCAACAAAATTTCTGGATTGTTTGTACAGAAATGAGAACTTGAACTCTTATTCTTTTCCGCTTTGGCTTTATGCTCATTTTTCCAAGAGACTTGATGCAAATATGGCCATGAGAATTTAGGCTCTTATTGGTTGTCACTTTTACTTCTTCGTTTTCTAGTTGATTTTGCTTCCTAAAAGGTTGCGAAAAAATAAATCTAAAAGAGAGAAGCAAAGTCGTAATTGATTGAAAATATATAAATGACTAGAATACTATAAAATTTCTAGTATGTTTGTTCACGACCAGCTTGTTGTGAAAGCATTTGTTTGCTATATCCCGTTCATTTTTATTCGTAGTTAAATTAAGTTGCTAACTTTATTTTCTTATCTACCTATGTATCGAATGATGTTTTACGAATACTGACCATGCTTCCAATAATGTGTTAGATAAATTTGAACATGTTTGATGGAACTGATGGTCATTACTTCCACACGGGTCAAGGGTCACCACTCGGTGTGGGATATTATGGAATATCATAAAAGCACGAGAACCATTGCTTATCGAGAAATAATGAAAAGGCCAAGGAATTTGAGGTGTGTACTTATTTGCACATAGAGTTCTATTCTTTTTTTTTCTTTTTGTCCATTGAATATAAACATGTGTGCATGAAAACTTCCAAGTTCATTTGTTAATTGGATGTCTAAATAACAATAATTAGGAAACAGTTGCCTTGCGTGGTTGTTTGTATGCTTTGCTTGTTTTCTTAGATCAACTTCCAATATTCGCAAAACTTTTGTAGATTTTGGTTTTCCACTTCATTATCTAATTGCAGCAGTGACAAGTGTTGTTAACATTAGTATTATGATTCAAGCAACTCTGTTTTTCATAAAATAGCCTTTGAACTAGGCTTGAGATGGGATCGCAGCGCGATTCACAGGCCTTTGGCTCATGTATCATGTGGTGTATACTTTTTGTTCTTCAAATACTAATCTAGAACAGATGCCTAATTGGTATTTATAATCTTGCGAAGCAATTTAAGCAACAAAATGTCGACAAGCACCAAAGACAGAGCAAAGAGGTCTCTTCTCAAGAAACTACACTCTCGAATGGAATTGCAGCAAGTGTTCCACAAGATGCTGGACTTATTCCTAATGACCCGACAGAAGAGTTCAGTGCCGAAGGAACACGCAAATCTGTTCATGATAGAATTAGGGTCCCTGTTTCATATGAAGACCTTCTAGGAGAGGATTCAAAAGACGATTAATTTGAGCATTTTCAAAATATTGAAAACTTTGCTTGGCACCAATTTTCTATAATTGGATCTATGTTTTTTTGTTGATTAAGGATTTTAGTGAGATATGCACTTTTCAATGACAATGAATGTTCTTTTTAATGAAAAACACAGAAAAATTTGATGTTCCTTCTCTACATTTTCTTAGTTTTAAAGTTCAAGCAAAAAGCAGTGTTGTTATGCAATCATCACAATTATCTGAAACCAATTGATCAACTACTTATCTAACTCACAAAGCAATAATTCTAAGCTTTCAAATACTGGTCATTAATTTAACAAATTTGAATAATTGTAATTAAACCAAAAGACATGCAAATTATACAATTGTAATAACTAATTACAAATATTTAATTATTATATTTAAATATTTAAATATAGTTTATATATTCTAATTAAATTTAATAAATAATTAATATTAATTACTTACAAATATTTAAAATTAATATTATTTATTAAAATATTAACAATAAATTATAATAAATTATTTTTATATTTTTGCTAAAATATCATAATATTAACTAATTTGAACATTATTTAAATGCATATTTGTTACTTTATAATATCATGTCTAAAATAGACATTTTACTTCTCAAAAGTACTTTTTCACAGCAATGCCAAACACTTAAATTTTTCAAAAGAACTTCTCAAAAGCACTTCTCAAAAGCACTTCTGAAAAGCACTTCTCAAAAGCACTTCTCAAAAGCATTGGCAAACTGGCCCTTAGTCTGATCGAAAAAACCCCCAACAAATCCAGAATGATGCTAATGCCCTATCTCAACCTACCAATTGTCTTTCTCCGCCGCCTTCCACACTGCTTTAGGGAGTCTCTCCATAAGAAAAGTGGTTTCACCCTTGATAAATCCTCCTTTTGCTAAACAGTGTGCTGTCACATTTGTATTTCTTCCCACAAAACTAAACTGACAATCCACAAAGCCTCGACTTGCCCTTTTCACATCTTCAATAATAGGGCTAATTTTTGAAACATCCTCCTTTTCATTTTGTAGTTTTTTCACGAATGTAAGACTATCCCCTTCCAATATCAGTATCTGGAAATCGAGAACCAGGCCCATTTGAACTCCTTGGAGGCATGCAATCGCTTCACCCGCAAAAGAGGTAGGTACATAATCGTTCAATATAATTCTCATTCCCACAATCCACCCTTCTGAATCTCTCCCACTAACCCTGAGAAGGATTTAAGCAGATGACCTTGAAAATAAGTGTCAAAATTGATCTTCACAAACAATCGTTCAGGTGGTTGCCATCTCACCTGCTGGACATATCTGGCAGATAAGGGACCCTTAATCTCCTCTAATTCTTTTAAATACGAAACTATGAATTCAATCGTATCTATATTCTGTCTGATTTTCCTTTCATGCGCTTGTTTGTTCCTGTCGCCCCAAATCATCCAAATGGCACAAGTAATTAGTCTGCATAAATATGATAATGAATTTATGAATAACTAGTCCATCCACTATTTGTAACTTGCACATGACATTTCTGTAGGCCAAGTAATATTTAACAGACTCCAGATGTCTTTAACAGCTTGACAGTCATGGAAAACATGTTCCAAATACTCATTTTCCTATGTACATCTAGGACAAGCAGCCGAATTTCGCAACCTTCTTTTCTGTAAATTTTTGAAAATAGGGATAAAGTTTTTGTAGGCGCTCCAAAATGTAATTTTAATTTTTTTTTCTTAGAGCTCTGTTAGCCATATTTTCTTGTATAGGCTCCACTTCAGCAGACTCTATCAATAATAACTTGTATCCACTTCTAACCGAATATTCTCCAGATGTCTCACCTCTCCAAGCTTGTTTGTCCTTCTGCTAGTAACGAGAAAGAGGAATACTCAAGACTTTCCTTGCCTCATCTACATACATTATGTGAGCAATAAGTTCTTCCTTCCTCTAACTAGAATTTGGATCTAACAATTTACGGACCATATTAAAATTTTGTCCTATACCATTTTCGTGCAACCTATAATTCTCCAATCTTGGCACCCAACCATATTTCCATTTCGAGATTTTGGATCCAAAACCCACCCTCTAGCACATCCCCGGCTTGAACAATCCTTTTACTGCCCAAACACTCTTCTAGATATATGAAGGGTTTGTTCCTAAACTTGACTCCATAAAATTTGAATCCGAATAATATTTCGCTTTAAGAGTACGTGCCAATAATGAATTCAGATAACAAGATAAATGCCACCCTTGCTTTGCTAATAAGGCTGTATTAAACTTGGATAAGCTCTGAAAACCTAGACCCCCTCCTCTTTTAACAAGCATAATGATTTTTAATCACACCAATGAATGTCTCTTTTACCATGACATTTCTACGACCAAAATTTAGTAATAATTTGTTCCATTTCACCATATAATGAATTCAGCAAAAGAAAGCACGACCTAGTGTAAGTAAGAATTGCTTGTAAAATACTTTTAATAAATACATGTTTTCATCTTTGTGAGAGAGGCCTAATACACCAACTCTGAATCCTCTTTGATAATCAATCTTTTAAGTTTTGGAAAGCATTTTTCCCCTTTCCTACCATATTTGGAAGGCCTAGATACACCTTAGGGTCTGCTGAATAACGAACTCTAAAAGTTTGAGAAATCATGTCTTTCTTCTAATTCAAACAGTTAGAGCTAAAAAACAATAGTGATTTCTCAAAGTTTATATATTGGCTCGAACATGCTTCATATTTCTTAAGTCCCTCCATCAAAGTAGCCATTTCACTATCAACAGCTTCCCCAAACAAAATATAATCGTCAGCAAACATTAAGTGAGATATCATTGGACCCCTTCTACAGACTTTGACCCCCTCAAACTCCTATCTTCAATAGCTAGCCTCATTATAGTTTATAGGCCTTCGCTGCATATCAAGAACAAATATGGGCTTAGTGGGTCACCTTGACGAAGCCCTTTGGATGGTTTAAAAGAATCATCCTCGATGCCATTCATGTTAACTGAATAGGAAACTGATCAAACACATTGCATGATCAGCTGCATCCAGAAATCTGCGAACCCCGTCATTTCCATCATACTCTTTAAGAATCCTCACTCAACTCTATCATGAGCTTTGCTCATGTCCAAATTTAGAGCAAAGTATCCCTTATTACTCAAACGTCTCACCTTAAAAGAATGAAAGATTTCATAAGCCAACAGTACATTGTCCATGATCATTCTAGCAGGAACAAAAGTGCTTTGAGCAACGTCAATGCACACATTCAACACTTTCTTAAGACGATTAGCCATTGTTTTGGCTATAATCTTGTATAAAACTGAACATAGACTAATCGGCCGATACTGCATTAGATTGTGAGGCTGAACAATTTTAGGGATAAAAAAAAATAAGAGTGGAATTTATGGATTCCAAAGATTGTCCACCATTTAGGACCCTTAAGGCAAAATTTACCCACATCGTTACGCATTACATGCCAATACTTCTGGTAGAACATACCCGGAAAACCATCTAGACCAGCCGCTTTTTTTGGATCCATCTCCTTTAATGCAACCATAAACTCTTCCATTTTATATTCTACCGTCAATTCTTGATTCATTGCTTCTATTATGTTTCATTTGACCCTTGACAGAATATGTTCAGCATTACCAAACCCTTGAGTTTTGAATAAATTGGAAAAATACTCATTCACTTCTTCGGCCATCTCACCATGTGTTGTCACAACCATATCATCAGACCTTTTTAGCTCGCGAATACAATTAATGTGTCTTCTTTGGGAAGCAAATCGGTGAAAAATACAGTATTTCGATCCCCTACCTTTAGCCAATTCACTCTAGAGCGTTGCTCCTGATATGCCTCTTTTCTGTCCATCTCTATATTTAACAACAATTTTGTGTGAATGAGATCAGTAATATTATTAATCGTCCTATTCTCCCTATTGAGTTCTTCAATTTGCTTCTAATATTTATTAGACACCCCTATTTTTTTTCCTTGAATTGTGGCAGCCCATTTTTGTAGACCTTCAGCCAACATAAACAATCGAGTCAGAATTTCAACAGTGTTCAATTCCCATATACTTCGTATCTTCTCATCATAAGACTCCTCTGAAGTCCACCAAAATTTGAATCTAAACTGTTATACACATGATTCTCTTCTTCAAAATTTGTGGATATAAGCAGTGGGCAATGATCAAAGAACGAGTGGGTCAAAAGCTGCACCTGGAACTTTAGGAATAACTACTACCAATCCAAATTAGCAACTCCACGATCTAGTCTCTCTCGAACATTATTAGCCTCGAAGTTGCTCCTCTCTCAAGTAAACCAAGAACCCACGTAGCCAAAGATCATTCAATTGGCATTCATCCAAAGCAACTCGAAAGCTTTCCGTTCAACTAATCTCTCTTGGGATACCACCATTCTTCTCAAGAAAATAAAGAATTTCATTAAAATCTCCACCCACCATCCAAGGGAGGTTGTTCCCGCGCCCCAGAGTCTTAAATAAATTCCAGGTGTCCTCTTTATGCCGAACATCGGAGTGCCATAAAAACTAGTAAATCTTTATTTCACCTTCTCCGTCCCATCAACTACCTCAATATCAATATGATTTTTAGACATGCTACGCAATGAAATGCTAAGATTTTTCCTTCCACCCAATACATAATCCTCCTCGGGAACCATCCACCAGCATATCTATACCAGAAAGAAAACCACATTTTCCCTTATCTCCTCTATTCGATTTGAATCCAATTTCGTCTCCATAAAGAAGAATATGGGGATTAATTTTCTTCAACATGTATTGAAGTCTTCTAACTACTCGTGGACTCCTCAATTTATGAATATTCTAGCATAAAATCTTTATTGGTACTAGTCAACCAACCCAAAGGTCGTCTTCGTTTTAGATGTTTGACTCTCGAATAATCGTTCATCATGAAAATCTGACGAATTCAGATCACCAGAAACCATCGGATTAGATTTGCAAACTCTAGGACATTTCTTTCCTTCTAAATATTTTAGAAGATTTTTTTCTATGTCATCCTCCATTCCTTGATTTCCTCCCATAACTCACTCTCCCTGTTTATTAGAACTTCCAAAAAAGAGCTACCTTCCAAATTGAAACCAAGAATTTGATTTGTTTTGACCCACTGATCACAAAACATTCCCTCTTGATTAACATTCCTTCAATTGCTCCCTATATTTCTCTCATAAACTATATTTCCATAATTGTTACCTCCATTGTCTTCCCGAAGCCACACACTGGTTGCAATTATCGCCTTTCTAACCGGAGCCCTTAGAGTTAGATCCTATCTAAGAACCACATCCAACCCTCCATTATACAACCTCGTTGGACAGAAACTATCCCCATGACCTAATCGACCACAAGCAAAGCAAAACAAAAAAAAAACTTCTCATATTTAAATTTTGCATAAACTTGATCCTCATATGCTAAGATGATTTTTTCCATCGTTTCAAAGGAACATGAACATCGATTAACACCCTTACACGCATAAAATTCCTAATTCCCCATCCGATCTGTTTAAAATCGTACTCCACTAATTGGCCCACAAAATTTCCAAATTGTTTGGCCATATCTTTTTGAAAAAAGCCCTAAAGGGAGATCATTAATTTGTAACTAGAAAAAAAGTAAATTTATAATATCTCTTACACGTATCTGACGCCAGAATAAAGTACGAGGTATTACCGGATTTATTCACAAGCAAACATTCAGAACCGAGACATGAATTTCCACTCAAATTTAAAAAATTTCAAAACATACATTTGTCCCTATTACGAGCCTTCGAGGCCTAAAACATGCATCGAAAGTGGTTCGGACTAAACCGAGAACTTCAAAAACTTTTTGAAAAACTTAGAAAAATTTCATGTAAAAGGGGTCACATGCCCGTATGGGTTCGGGACACGTCCGTGTGATTCAAAGACAAGCCCATGCTTCAGGCCGTGTTCAAATTAGGGTGCATTCTGTTTATGACGTCATCATCAAATTGAGGTCACACGGTCAAGTCACACGCTCGTGTGCTCAGGCCGTGTGATTAATTAAATTTTTATAATTTTTCATAAAATAGGTGTAGACTTCACACGGCTATTGTACACGCCCGTGTGTCCGCCCGTGTGGACGAAAATTGGCCATTTTAGACCATTTTTCTTAACATACACCATTAACCTGCATTTAACACTTTCATATACTAATATATCATTTTTACTAAACTCCTATACATGCCCTATAAATCAAAAGATGATTAACAAAAGCTACTAGAAATAATTTGAATAGTGTGATCCTTCGTGTTGATCCGATCTTCCGTATCTATGTTAATCTACAAGAACATTAAACACACGAATATAAGCTTATGAAAGCTTATCAAGCTCATAGGCATATAAAATAATTCTTACTGAACATCTTATAACAATCATACTATATATAACTTCACTAATCCATCTTGTTAATCACTAATTCATCCTGTCAATCACAAAATCAATGATAAAATTCACTTGATTGTGTAACACCCCTTACTCGTATCTGACGTCGGGACAGGGTATGAGGCGTTATCTAACTTAGGGTGCATTTGTTTAGCTGTAGTTGATTTTCTGGAAAATATTTTCCTCTTTTCCAATGTTTGGTAGCCTGAATATCTTTTACATTTGGAAAATATTTTCCAAATCACACGTAAAATTCTTTACATTTTTCGGAAAATGTCTTACCGTTTCAATTTCCGTAAGACATTTTCCCGTGCTTCTTCTTCATCCAGGTAAGGCCCCTTCTCTTGCTGCTGTTCAATTTACTTTCTTCATCTTCTACTCATCAGTCCTATATCTTCTTTTCTCAGGTATTTCGTTTCCTCTCTTTCTCCCTTTCTCTTTTTCTCATACAATCTCTCTCTCTTTCGCAGGTATTTCGTTCTTGCATAAAGCTCTTTTTTTTGGGTCTTGGCGTAAAGTAAAGCTTTTTTTCTTCTTCTTCTTCTTTACTTTTTTATATTTTAACAGATATTCTTGAAATTTTATGCCTTTTTTCTTGTCTACAATTTTTTTCTTTTGTTTGTTTTTTTTCCTTCTTGTTCTTTAGCTGACTGAAATTTTAACTCATTTTTTTTCTTTTGATCTCTCTTCAGATTCACCTTGTTGCGGTTCGCCAAGATTTTGCTGTTGTTTCAGGTAATTCTTCTATTTTTGAATCGAATTTTTGTTAGATTTTTTTGCTGTCGATTCGATGGTGTGGTGTTTTGAGAATGTGACTGTATGTTTTGTTTAGTTTGTTTCTTCACTTTTTGATGCTAGTTTCTCAGTGCAATGGCGACCCTTTCGTTAAAGATCGTCGATCTCATGTTGTATCCCATCTGTAGAAAAAAATTTAAAGTTAAATCTATTTGTTTCTGATGTTTGTGTCTGTGTTTTTCAAGTATTGACGTCCTAAGGAATGTTTGGACTCGCTAAGTGCTTACCACTTTACGTATACATTTCATTGTTGGTAATCCATGTATAGCAAAAGAAAAGAAAAAGCCAGTCACATAAATCGATTTGATTTTTTTTATTTGTTTCTGAAAGGTAAAGCCTTGGATCAATCCCAGACACGAGATCCCGATTCGATACAAACCCAAAACCATCCTATAGATAATAGGGTCCTCACGATCATTTACGAAACCATGAAAATAACAAAGAGGAGAAAAGTTAAGTAATTACTAGTGGAATTGACTTGTGCACTCTCTGTCTGCAATTAGTTTATCTATATGCTGATGGAAGTATTTCGTACATGTTGAGAATTGGCATAAAACTGTTACAAATATAAAGGATTTGTGATTCTCTGGGCATGTTATTTTAGATATTTGTTTCCATCTCCCTTTCTTTTTCCTTTAGCTGGATTCCTATGTATAAGAGTAGGTTTGATTTTCTTTGTAATGTGACTAGGATGAGGTTTTAGTATCCTTTACTACCACTTGTACAATATCCTTAAATTAGATTATTGGATAATTTAATTATGATTCCATTTTGAAGCATAATGATAACATCTGTTTTGTCTTTGCCAACATCTTTTAAGATTGCCTAACTTCCATGTTCTTTTAAGATCTTGTTTGCTCCCATTTCTGAAATTTGTCTCTTTTTTATTTACCAGGCTACCATTAGTATCGACTTTTTATTCAAAACAATGTACCTCGAAGATCGAACTGTTTGATTGTAGCTTTGGTGAGTCTGTTATTGTTTAACCTATTGTACTTTCAACTTTTATGGGTTTATCTTAACTTAACGTGCTAATGTATACTCACTTTAGATTCTGTCTCTTTTTCCTTGTATGTATCAACTATCTTGTTTTAGCATGGAATCACTATTGCTACATGAATTTTGGATTAGCTTCATAAGGTTTCATTGTGTTAATTGGAAGTTTTGGTTTCAAATGTTTGTGGGGGATAGAGTTTTGCTTGGTTTTTTAAGTGTCATGTTTGAAAAGAGTGGCATCTTTGATCTTTATTACTGAGGATCTGCAGGCGTGAAAGGTTCAGGAGTCTTATACCAAGCTACATTAGGGATTCTTCGGTGGCAATCATTGTCTATGATGTAGTATGGTATCATTTCACTATGTTTTTTTACTTTCACTATCTCACTGTATGTTTGCTTGTTCAAGTTATTGTGTTTTATGCATGTTTATGTAGGTAATTACATTGCCAATTTCTAAAATGCATTCTCGCAGATTTATATTCGTTCGTAAAAGTGGAATGAAGTTTTACCAACATTTAATTTTGATGGTGTAGGCAGTCAGTCCTTCTTAAATACTTCAAATTGGATTGAAGAGGTGCGGGCTGAACCGGGAATTGATGTTATCATTATGCTTGTGGGGAACAAAACAGATGTTGGCACTTGGACAATGTTGTTTTTATTATGTGGTGTACTATTAATTATGCATTTGGATAATATTATTAATTTTTAATATTATTTGTAGTTTGGAAGCTTATTTATAAATATTCAATCCTTGTTTTTATTTTTTAATACAATTACAAATAACTTATTTGACTTTGGTTGTTTTCATTTTATGAAGGTTAGTAATGTAGCTTAATATTGAGTATTATTATATATTTAATTAAATAAATAAAATCATTGTAATATATGTAAAAATATTTAAAATATAAAATTTATTAATATGTATATAAATTTATTAATATATGTAAAAATAGTTTTTTGAAAAATATTTTCATGAAATCATCAAACAATGTAAAATATTTTACACAGATTCATTCAAACACCAGAAAATATTTTTTGTAAATCATTTTCCAAAAAAATAAATTATTTTCCAGAAATTATTTTTCAGAAAATATTTTATTTCCAAACAAACAGATTTTTAAATACATGAATACACACAATTTCGGATCATAAAAGATAGTTCAAAGTAAAACTTTTCACACTTCCTCTTAATATCCTTAATATAGGCCTATGAGGCCCAAAACACATCTTAGAAACTTTTTGAGATCACAAATCGAGTTCTTTGGAAAACCTTGGAAAATGACATTAAAAACAAGGTCACACGCCCGTGTGACTCAATAACATGGCCATGTTAACAGACCGTGTGATTCTCATGGCCTAAGCATATAGGGACACACCCGTGTCCCACACCCATGTCCCATACCCATGTGGATTTATTATCTCAATTCGAACCTACAGGGGTTTTTATACGGCCTGACACACGTTCGTGTCTATGTCCCGTGTCTCTCACACGGCCATGACACGCCGTGTTTTAGCTCGAGTGAAAAAACCTTGACATTTTGTTTTTGACGTCATCATCCTAATAAAGTCATATGGTCAAGGCACACGCCAGTGTCCTTAGACCATGTAGCGAATTAAATTTTTAAATTTAGGTGCAGACTTCACACGGCCTGGGCACATGCCCATGTCCTATGGCCGTGTCTTCTACATGGTTGAGACACACGGCCGTGTATCAACCCGTGTGGTTATTACTGGACATTCTATTTTGCCAACTCAGGGTGCAGGGGGACACGCAGCCGAACTACACGCTTATAGGGTAGACTGTGTGTCACACAGCTTAGACACACGCCCTAGTGTTTACCCGTGTGGACAATAACAAGGCTATTTACCAAGCCCTTCTTGCCACCTCTACTTGCACCAACATAAACTATATTAAACAACATATTAAATTATATATATCTATACAAATTACTTAGCCATGCAATTTACACATTCGTGATAAACACCATCATTTTTATATATCAACAATAAATATTAGCCATCAACTATGGCCTTATACAAAAAAAATTCATCTTCTAATTAAGCCAACACATTTGGCCAAAATAATATAACACTTGACAAATACTAAGTCACTATACATGGCATACTCAAAATGAGAAATCTAACTATACCAAAAGTTCTGATTGATAGTGTGATCGAGCCTCCTACGTCCTTTGATCCCCGAACTAGTTTGGCGACACTATAAGAAAATGGAAAAGAAAAGGAGCAAGCCCAAAGCTTAGTAAGTCATAGGTAAATAATTAACAACGATTACCAAGCATTATCTTTCTTATAGCATATTATAAACTTGCACATCATTCTCGAAAGAATAAAGGCATAACTTACTCAATTTCTCCTTACTAATCATACAACATAATTCGAGCACATTTCTCATAAAAATCATGTAGGTACCTGTAACACTTCTTACCCGTGTTCTACTCTAGAACCGGGCCCAAGGCATTACCGGACTTATTCCACCTTATTCCCAACTTGACAACTCTCAATAGCTACCACAACCACCTCATTAAGGATCTATGAGGTCTTAAGCATACATACGAGAGCTTTCGGGGCTCTATTGAAGCTTTATCGGTCTTAAAATTTTTTTCACTTAGACAAGGGTCACACGCCCATGTGGAATGGGACACGCCCGTGTACTCTCAAGACATGCCCATGTCTTCCACCCGTGGTCGACACTGACTAAATTCACACGGCCTGGACACGTCCGTGTTCTCCATCGGTGGTGAACACTGACCACTTTACACGGCCTAGACACACGTCCGTGTGGCTAGCCCGTGGTCTATTCTAACTTAAAATACTAACTTACAGGGGACACATGCCAAGTCACATGCCCAAAGGCTGACCGTGTGTCACACATGGCCTAGACACACGCCCGTGTGTCTACCCACATGGACAAGAACAAAGCTATTTGCTAAGTTCTTTACACCCATCTAACTCATACAACAAGTACTCATATAACACATCTATAATCAACTCAAATTCAAACACAATCTCACATGGATAACTACATCTTTTCATATAATAAAGTGGCCATCAACCATGGCATTATACAAAATAGATTATCCATCTAAAGGCTAACACATTTGCCTATATTGACTATAACTTAGTCAACTTTAAAAGAGGTCCCTATACATGCCATGACTCATAAGAACTTGAAACATCATACCAAACGTCTACTCAATAGTGTGAAAACATCTCCGGCGGCTTCCAACCCGAGCTAGTTAAAAATAACCTATAAGAGATGAGAAAAAGGAAAGGAGTAAGCAATAATGCTTAGTAAGGTCATGTAACACCCTGAAAATGGGCCTATGCATTTCTTTTGATTATACGAAATGCCATGTATTATGTGTTATGAATGTATTATGAACATTTTTGGAAACTTGGAAATGTAAGAAATGATTTAGAAATGTTAAGTTTCAAAAAGAGGAAAGTGAACATTTTGGAAACTTGGAAATGTTAAGTTAAAAGAGGAAAGTGAACATTTTGGAAACTTAAGTTAAAAGAGGAAAGTGAACATTTTTGGAAAATTGGAAATGTAAGGAAATGTCCCAGAAATGTAAGGAAATGTCTTGTCTTGGAAATGTAGGGAAATGTCCTGGAAATGTGAGGAAATGTCCTGGAAATGTAAGGAAATGTCTTGTCTTGGAAATGTAGGGAAATGTCCAGGAAATGCTTTAGAAATGTTAAGTTTAAAAAGAGGAAACTAAGGCAAGGTGGCCTTAAGAAAATTAATAGGAGGAATTTTGACACACAAACAGGCTTGGAAAAGTGGCCTGAAGATATCACTTGAGGCCCAGGTAGGTGACACCACATACAAGGGTATTGGGCCTAGGTTCGAGTCACTTGGGGAGCAAATAAAGGAGTTTTATTTTTGCTACAAAGAGTAGGGAAGTGGACGGCACTAAGGAACCCCAAGGGAAGAGTTTTATTCTCTTTAAATTTCGTCTAAATAGGAGATAAATAATAGATTTAATTATCATTATTTTTAGGAGATAATTGTTGGATTAATTCTTTTAATAAAGTGATAATTCAAAGGATAAAGTTATAAAAATAGAAGAGTGGTGGCCAAGTAAGGGATTCTGAGTAGTAAATTCGGCTATAAAAGGAAAAGAGAGGCCATTCAGCATTATTTTCTCTTCCTTGATAACCTCTGCCGAATTCTCTTAAGCAACTATTCTTTTCTTCTTCATTCTTCTCCTCTCAATATTCCAAAAGTCGAAACTTGTGTGACTACTCTCTAGGTCTTAAGCCGAATCTTTGAGGACTCAAGAAAAAAGGGTCATCGATTACAAAGATTAAGGGTAAGGTCGGTGAGTTATCGATTTCCATTCTTTTCTTCTAAGATTAAAGCGAAACTAGAAATCTAACCCCATTATTCTATTAGTCGAAACTTGGAAAGAAGGCTCTTTGGGATTTACTAAGTGTCGACTACAAGGAAGGAGAAGTTCTTTTCAGAAGGTACACCATAGGTAGCGTGTTCCTAGTTATTCGGTGAATTTTGGGATTTAAAATCCACAAGGTAAGACATGCGAATATTCGCCAAGGCCTATTTTTGGTGTTTTAGATCTAGTTCATATTTATTCAAAAGTCAAACTAATTTGTTAAAGTGATTTAAAGCTTTGCCGAATACAAGAAAGAGTATAGTGAAGATTTCGGGATTTGGCACCAAGGTAAGTTTTAGTGTACTAATCCTACTAGGATTTGGATTTATGGCCGAATGGCTTACTAAGTATTAAATGATTGATTAAATGTAGAGATTTAAGATCTAAGGCATTAGATCAAGCTTTTTGGGATTTGGATTGGAAACCTTAAGCGAATCAGGTGTGTACCCCACACTATATCATAATATGTTTTATGGCTACGTTTAATTAATATATGTGATATTAAGAATATGAAAGTGGCTAAGGTACCATGTTATGGTACAAAGTACTCAGGTACGTTTCCTACTCCTACTAGGATTATGAAATATGTTAATTGTAACATGAGAATAAGAATAAGAATGTGAACTCTGGCATATTTATGCATATTACTATTATATGGGGCATATGGGTTTATTTTTGGGGAAGTGAATGTGGTGACCTAAGACCACAAACACGGTGACCTAAGACCGTGATATCTGAATGTGGTGACCTAAGACCACAGTAATCTGAATGTGGTGACCTAAGACCACAGAAATCTGAACGTGGTGACCTAAGACCACGAATGCGGTTACCTAAGACCTCGATATGGAGTGTAGCGAGAAGGAGGGTCGACTTAGTAGTCCCACGGTGTGCGAGGATGGTACGGTGGTGTGTAGCGGATGGCATATAGGTTTGGGTTGGGTTGCATCATATTGTTTAAATGCTTTATGAACATGTATGACATTGTATGCCTAAAATATTAAATTTTAGTGTTGGTTACACATTGAGTCTGTTGACTCACCCCGTTGTGGGATTACTTTTCAGGTGACGACCAGTGATGGACTGGGCCAGCAGATGCTTAGTGGAGGCCATGTGAAGTTCAAATTTCTTTTATTTGGACTATTTTACTTTAAGTATTTTGAATTTAAATTTTGGGAATTATTTGATGTAATAAGGCCTTAGTAGAATTATTTTATTGCTTTTTATTTGTTAAGCTTACAAACCTCATTTTATTAAAAGATTAAGTAAATTTTTTTTTTTAAAAAACAAAGCCCAAATGTTTTGTCACCTAAAGTAAAGGATTTTTAACAATGAATTAAACTTGTTTTCAACTCAAGCCCAACCCAAAACAATCTTTCTTCCAAATCACACAAGTTTTTCCTAAGTAACAAAAGAATTTGAAACGGTTTACACCGGGGAACATACCATATCCGGTCAAGGCTCGTGGGCCGAGTTTGGGGTGTTTCAGTTCATCTACATATAACTGACAAATACTGATATTCATTGAATATACACAACCATAAGGTATTATAAGGAGTTTTACTCTTAAACTCATGGTTACTTACTCAACCATTCTTAAAACTTACTCATTCTATCTCTTACCACATTCTAACCATGCCACAAGCCAATTATTCGTGTTAATTAGCATACATTCCTGTACTGTCGCCATATGATTATATAAAACAACACATCAAACATTTTCAATAAGCCACTCATACTACTAATCTCTCGGTGGTTTCGCACTTAACCCACCATCAATCTCTAAATAGGATGGTATCGCACATAGCCTACCTATTTATTTATACTTATGGTGGTTTCGTACTTAGCCCACCAAATTATTTTTATAAGCGATGGTATCGCACACAGCCCATCGATTAACAATTAATTAGGTGGTAACGCATACAGCCCACCGTTAATAATATAGTTGATGGTATCGCACACAGCCCACACTAACCATCAATAAGGTGATACTGCACATAGCTCACCGTTATTATAAATGCATGGATAGTTATCTACATGTATTTTTCTGTTTCAAATGTTCATCCAAAACATCCTCACACGCTACTATTCTTACTTAACTTTTTACGATACTCGTTCGCATTCACACAATACATTTGTGAATATAACTTATGCAACTGAGGTGCATTGATTACATATAACCCACCAGTGGTTCATCATATACCGAATTTACCTCAATTCAGTTTTACTACATACTTGTGCTTCTCAGGGCACAATCACATACTTCCTCTCTTTCAACATACTCGTTGAATCACTCAAATTGTTAAATAACACTCTTAAGTCTCATACACATAATGTTATATTGACATTATACCCCGATAGGGTCTTACATGCATTAACATATCGAGGCCATGTCCCTGTACAAATTCTTACATTGAGGTCATATTCCAATATGGTCTTACACGGGACCTTAATTATCATCATATCATGCTAATTTCTTTTCCCACTAGTCTTAAATTAAGAATAAGACTCTCATTTTTCGATATTCTGTCAAAACGTACTTAACGTATACATAGAGGCAATTTAAACAATCCATACATCGGAATGTTAAGTACTTCACTTAGAATTTTATAATTTAGCATACGAACTTACCTCGATGTCGAAAGGGTCGAAAGGTACTTTTTGCCCACATTTCTCTTTTTACCCGTTCTAGGTTCGAATCTCGTTTTCTTTGATCTAGAATAATGGAATTTAATTATTTAATCATTTATAAATCATAATACACCATAATCTATATTTAGGCAAAAATGATTAATTTGTCCTCATACTTTGGTAAAATTACGATTTTACCCTTAGGCTCATAAATAAATTTTCATCACATTTTCTTATTAACTAAGCCTAGCCAAATATTTAATCCTCTTACAACTATTCACGATTCCAACTATTTCATGCCTTAATGAACAAATTACAACTTTTGCATTTTAGTCCCAATTAGGTGTTTTCATAACAACATATTTCACAAAAGTTGTTTATCATCATCCTATCATTCATTTTCTTCCATAAAAACTCATCGAACAGCATAAAATCTATCATGGTAAGTCCCTATACTTTCAATCATATTGCAAACTAGTCCTCTCTTTAGCTAGCTTAAGCTTCGAGACTCAAAAAATACAAAAATCATCAAAAATAACCATCAAATTGACTTACTTGTAGAGTAAATGAGCTACTGAAATTTTCAAGCTTTCAAAGCCCTCCTATGATTGATATTTTTGATTGGAGAAGAAGACTAAATAAAAAGATGATAACTTTTGCTTATATCATCTTATTTTATTCATTTTTTCAACTAATATCACCAACTTTTAATCGCAATAAATGCACTTGTTCCCTATGCACCCTATGGCCGCCCAACTCATTTAACAAGGCTAAATTGCAAATTTGGGACCTCCAATTTATAATCCATAGCTATTTGGAACCTCTAGTAAATAAAACTAAACTTTCGCACTTAATGCGATTTAGTCCTTTTTTCGCGATTAAGCAAGAAATCGTTAAAATTAAAGCACCAAATTTTCATGCATAACACATAAAATAACATTAAATAATTTTTCTAACCTCGAATTTGTGATTTTGAGATCACTATTCTGACTAGCCCCTAAATCGAGCTGTTACAGTACCTATATCACTTACAACATAGTCATATCTTTACTCAATTTTTACACAGACTTTAAATTTCTCGTTGAACCATTTGGAATACCAAAAGATACTCGACATGCCTCACATAAGAGAATACGATATCGATGCCATGTCCCAGACATGATATTACACTGGCTCACATATCGAGGTCGATGCCATGTCCTAGACATGGTCTTACACTAGCTCTAATCTCAATGCCGATGCCATGTCCCAGACATGGTCTTACACTGGCTCACAAATCGCTCAAATATCATGGCTTGGATATCCCCTCTATTCATAAGGTTCAATCGAGAATACATCACATTAACTTTCGTCATGCATATTCATAGCAACAATCGAACATTTTATGCAATTATCAAGTGTATAACACATAAATACAATAATGTTGTATTATTTACGTACAACTTACCTCGGTATACAAAAAGTGAGCAACTAAATTGAATCAGTCTACTAGCTTGGTTTTCCCCAAGTCTAGGTCCGGACTCCATTTTTCTTGATCTATAATGATAAAATTCACTTATTTAATTACCACATTAATTAAGACATTTCAAAATTCCTACTTTGGCAAAATTATCGTTTTACCCCTAGACTTTCACAAAATTACAATTTTGCCCATCGGTTCGTAAATCGATTTTCATCAAATTTTCTCATTAACCAAGCCTAGTCGAATCTAGTTTAAGCTTATAGCAACTCACAAATCCAATTATTTCACACATTTACTACCTATTTTTCAACCTTTACAAAAATGTCCATTTTAGGTGTTTTCATGGAAACTCCTTTCACAAAAGTTGTTTATTTAACAACTAAGATTCATTTCCTTCCATAAAAATTCATCAAACAACATAAATGTTTTCATGGCAAAACCTTATACTCTCAACCATATTGCAAAATAGTCCACTCATTAGCTAGATTATGCTATAAGGGTCTCAAAAGTACAAAAATTATCAATGATAACCATTAAAATCACTTACTTGCAAGGGTTTAAATGGCTAAAAATTTTCAAGCTTTCCAAAGCCCCTCATTTGCTGAAATTTTCAATGGTAGGGAGAATGAGGAAAAAGATGATATCTTTCTCTCTTTATTTTATTATATTTCATCAATTAGTCACCTAATTTCACCAACTTTGACCAATCTTAAATTCTTTGTCCCCTATGGCCGGTCAACATACTCCTAAATGCTTAATTGCACATTAAGGACCTCCAATTTAATATTCTTTAGCTATTTAACACCTTTAGCTAATAAAATAAAACTTTCGCACTTTATGCGATTTAGTCTTTTTTCAAAATTAAGCATGCAATCGCTAAAATTAATGCACCAAAATTTTATGCACTCATATAATCATGCTATAACACATAAAATAATATTAAAATAATTTTCTCCAACCTTGGTTTAATGGTTCCGAAACTGCTATTTCGACTAGCCCCAAAATCAGGTTGTTACAGATTGAGCTCAATATTAATAATTAATCGATTTCAATCTCTTGGGTCTATTTATCACTTACTTTTCTTAATCAAAGTAAGGAACGGTTCAGAATTGAGTACTTCATTTTCACAATGCCATAGTATAACTATGGTCTTGCACGTAGTCACATATCACACACCAAAGCCATAGCCCAACTATGGTCTTACACGGAAACACATATTACATCGATGCCATAGCCCAACTATGGTTTTATATGAAAATTACATATCACACCGATGCCATATCTCAGATATGGTCTTATACGGAAATCACATATCACACCGATGCCATATCCCAGATATGGTCTTATACGGAAATCACATATCACATATTGCCATGGTACAACCATGGTCTTTTTCATCAATGTGTATTAGTCACTGAACGAAAGTACTCAATCTGATGTTCCACTAAATTAGAACTTTTATTCAAACATTCATACTTTCACAATTATCCCAGTTTAATAACATTCATATACAATAACATACCATAGCATTCATGAAAATTTTATTATAAAAATTCACTAATTTAGCCATATGAACTTACCTGGGCTAATTTGCAAAAGTCGTAGAAATTTAGTGACTATTCTGGCAATTTGTCTTTTCCACGATTCGCTTCGGGTTCTTGATCTACAATTATAAAATCATGTATTCATTAGTATTTACCTAAATTTCACTCTACTTCATAATTTATGTCCTTTAATTTTTGGAATTATACTTCTACCCCAAAATTTGTAGTTTTTAAAATTAGTTCCTGCTCAATTAACCCATCAATTGAACCAATTCTTCTTAATTAACACTTTATCTAACTATTTTAAACTACTACACAGCCTTTGAAATTTCGAATTTCAGCTCAAAATCCTAATTCACAACTTTTTCACAATAAGGTCTTCAAATCATTTTCTATTAGAATCACTTAATAAAATCATCATTTAATGAAATTAAAGCTTCAAATCCATGTAAATTCATCATAAACATACAGCACTAATTCATGGTAACTTTTAAAGTCACCCATAAATTCAAAAACTAATGAATTAGATAGTTGGACCTAATTGCAAAAGCCTTAAAAACACAAAAATTAAAAGAAAAAGGCAAGAAATAAACCCACATAGAGAAAAATTATGAAAAACCAGCGTGGAGGAACTCTTCTATGGCATTTTTGGCTGTCAATTTTGAAGAAATGTCTAGATTTCTCTTTTAATTGATATTTTATTTGTTTAATTTTGCAAAATTTACAATTTTGCCCTTATTTCACCTAATTTCAGATTTTTTTTTTCTTATGCTACCTCAGCCATTCCCTTTAAGCTAATTTTCCTTTTTAATCCTCCCTCATTTGATAACTAAGCTATTTAATCATTTTAGCAAATTTTGCACCTTTTACAATTTAGTCCTTTTTAATTAATTAACTATAAAAACATTAATATTTCCTAACGAAACTTTAATACTAACTCAATAACACTCCATAAATATTTATAAAAATATTTATGGCTCTGTTTTTGAATTCGAGGTCTTGATACCTCGTTCTTGACTCATTTGACCTAATAATTTCTTTTAATTCACAAAATTCCCTAATTCAAATATATTTCTAAATTCACACTTACCTCATAATTATTAATTACTAAATTTTCAAACTTACTTGTCGAATTTAGTGATCTCGAATCATTGCTTTCCCACACCACTGAAATTTAGACTGTTACAAAATTGATGGTACTTGAAGAGGTTCCTCATTTTTTCGTAAGCAATGGAAAACAAAAAGATGACTATTGAAAGTCCAAGGAGCTCGATTCTCCACCCTTCCATATATCTCATGATAAAACCTAAAGAGAAAGCGCTTCCCCAGTCTGATATCACAACACCCCCCATTGGATGCCACATATTAACCATAGTATTCCGCATTGCCTGAAAATTAATCACACTTGCTGTTAGAAAACAACTCACAAGACAAAATTCATCCTTGTGATTATCAAGACCCCCATCTTCGTGAACAATCTAAGCTTCTTCTTCATTATCCTCTATTCGTAACTCTTATTCCTCTCTCCATACTCAAAAGAAAAGTAATAAAAACATGAAAATTGGAAAATAAAATCAATAAAAGCAAAAATTGTCTACTAGAAAAAAGTAAACATGACTAGAAAATTACACGTGCCAGAATGACAGATAAAACACAACGTGCCAAACGGCAGACACTCATTAAAAATGGTCACTTAGTCATTTTCTCATTAATGGAAAGTTGACTAGACATATCACATCAATATTTTTTTATGCCCGGATGTAAAAATTATAAAATAAAAAAATTATTATTTTAGTCCCTTTAAAAAAATATAAAATTTTTAATCTAACACCCCATCAGCAAACAACCGGCTATCCATTTCTCATCGTCGTCATCATCACCGACCGGCGTCCAGGTCATCATCCACTTGCCCTACCTAGCAAAACTGAAACCAACTGCAATTTATTATTTATATTTTTAGTCTTTACTTTTTATTTTTCTCTTCTTTGCCTTTCACAAACCTTAGCCGTTGCTCAAATGCTCCATTGCCTATCACGTTTTCTGAACAAAGCAACAACTGACAACTAGGTTTATTAGACAATAATCACAGCAGTTTCGAACTTCCATCTATTTAAGAGCAAAAATAGAGGTTAAGTACAAATGATCTGGCCTGGCTCAACCTTTTTACAAAATTCTCCCAATTTTACATCTGGGGTTTTCTTTTTGTGTGCGTGGAATGATGAAGGAATCATGGATCAATTTTGGGATTCTGTGGGTAGCTTATACAAATTTTATAAAAAATGGGGAATGTGAACGGAAGAAGAAACAAGGGATAATAGTGTTCTTGAAGCTACAGTCCCACATTTACCCGCTCTCCTCTCAAATACTTTTATTTTCATACAATTTTCTATTCTTTTATGGGATTTCGATTTCAAGAAATATGATTTGATTTTCTTGCACGGCAATCTGGTTTCAACTGCCTAAAATTAAGATAAAAAGAATGCTGATGGGAGGGTGTTAAATTAAAATTTTTATAAGTTTTAAAGGGATTGAAAGAATAAATTTTCATTTTGTAATTTTTTACAATAGAATATAAAAATACTGACTACGCAGGTTCAAGCAGCTTTTGTTAATGAGATAACAGTTAAGTGATCACTTTGAGAAATTATTCTAACAGCAAACTAAAGGAATTGACACTATTTTAAAGTAACTTCTGTGTAGCTTACCCATATTTTTATGATACAATACTTATAACTAGAGCTGAGCATGGGTTGGGCCACTCGGCCTAGCCTGAAGGCCTTCCCTAAAAATGGGAGGGTTCGGGTAAAAATATAGGCCCGAAAAATGAGCTTGGATAGAAAATGAGGCCCGTTTAGAAAATAGACCGGGCCTCGGGTAAGAATTTTTTTGGCTCGGGCTCGGCCCGAAATAAATTAAATAATTTTTTTAATTTTTTTTAATTTTTAAGTTACGCGTCTCTTTACTCTTTTTAGTCTTTCTTTACCTTTCTTTTTGTTTTTCATTTTGCTGACTTTACCTTTCTTCCTCCCCATTTCCCATTTCCAAAATCTCTAAGTCACGCACGACTCACGACTGGCCACCACCTCCTCCGATCCAGCAGTCTCCACCTCTCGGCCACAACAACACAATAAGTTGTACTATAAGCCTCTTCTTCTTCTTCTTCTTTTAACTTTATAGCCTCTATACATTGTAGTACAAGGTTTTTTGGCATAAGTTCAATGTGAAAGAGGCAGCATGCTGGTTCAGACTGTTTTTAGTTTCACAAACAGGTTATATGTGATAGTGAGTATGCAAGTTTATGGTGTAAGGAAAACTAATCTCAGTTAGAGATGAAACAGCAAGTGCTTAGAATATGCTGTGTATGAACAACATTATTTACTTTTGTATTTAAGAACCCTACCCATGGATAATTTGGAAGCATTTATCACAAACTTTATGGGTTAAGTATTAGAGCATGGATTAAGTCATTAATTTGCATTTTGGTTATGGATTTTGGATACTTTGGCATGCTGAACTCATCAGGTAAGTGTTGATAAGGTAAGAAACAAGGCATTAATATCTTTCCTTAGGGATGATATGTACAAAGAGATCAAATGGTACCTATAACGGAAGGTTATATGAAATTTGTAGAGGATATACTTATGCTTTTTTGTATAAGCATATTGCATTTTCTGGAAGTGGTGCTTGTGAAGTCATATACAAGCCAGGAGGAACTTAAAGACTTAACCTGGTCTGGTAAAGCTTGTGGACTGTAGACGCATACTAACTTTTGTTGTAGCCTTGTTTTTCTTTGGGAATTCCCGACTAAGATGAAATGGACTTTATTTTAGTACAGGAAAGGACATGGCTTCTTCAACACCTGACATGTTTGACTTTTTGTTCATTGTTGCATCTTTTAGTTCATTTTGTTGATATCTTTCGTGAGAAAATTTTCTTGTGTTCATTTATTTTTTGGTTTTTCTGGTTTTGGGTTGTCCTTGGCCTGGTGGAGTATGCTAGGCAAATTTCATATTTGCATCATCTCCTGATTTCAAGTTAATATTTTTAATATAATCAAGATTATCTTTTATGTTTAATTTATGGTCCATGAATATTAATTATGTACCAATTATTTCAAGGTTTGTGATTATTCTTTTTAATAATGCCATGTACTAATCATTTCATTTTAAGGTTCGTGATTATTCTTCTTACTAATGTCTTCTTAATAGGTTTAGATCAATTTACATTTTGGTTGAAATGTTTGTATGGATTTTTTATCTTTTTGATTATATTGAGCTTCAATTCAGATTTGATAGGATCATGTTTTCTGTTTAAATTTTCTCGGACATAAGAAAATGTATTACCAGCTTCACAAGCAATGTCAAAGCAGATTAATCCCCAGCAGAATTTGTCAAATTTTTGCTCTTTCTTTTTTCATTGTGTTTGGTATGGTATTAGTTTAAAAAGAATGCTTAGCTTCAATTTGTTGAATAATAATGGCAGTGTTGAGTTAAGAGTCAGCCATAGAGGAAGAAATTAGTGACATTGAAATTCCAAGATAAATGCCACTTTTTTATGAGTTGTACATCAATTAATCTCCATGTTATCGTCATCATCATTATTTAAGTTCTGATTATGGAAGGTGGCATTTTCCAAAACAAAACTCCTTTCACTTTCACCCTTTTAACATATCATTCCAACTTTTAACTTGTAAATTTTGTACCATACAAATTTAACATTTATATCCCATTTTAGTTTAGCAGCATATGGCACATTTTGTCTTATCCATATCATTTATAAATGATTCATATATTATATATAATTGTTGAACAATTATATTAACTTTTGGTTTATTTGGATTCCAGGACTTGAGTTTTTATGGCTATGGCTAGTTCGAACACTCCTATACCTGTAGACGATGGGTTTAATGAGTATGAAAGTGCTGCCAAACGTCAAAAGTCTACCACTTTAAAGGTGTGGGATGAAATGTCAAAGCTTAAATGCGAGGACAAAAATGAATTGAAGGCACAATGTAATCACTGTAAGAGTATCTTTTCTGCTAAATCTTCTAGTGGAACCTCTCATTTAAGACGTCATCTAAATCAATGTTTGAAAAAAGTTAATAAGGACATCACTCAATACACCATAGCCAATCAACCATCATTAGGAGGTGGTCCAACTATAAAAAACTACAAATTTGATGCTGATGAGTGTCGTCGAGCTGTTTCTACTTTTCTTGTGTGTGACAAGCATTCATTTAGAACAGTTGAAGAACCGGGATTTAGATACATGATGAGCATTGCTAGTCCTAATTTTAAGAATATAAGTAGATGGACAGCTGCTAGGGATGTCCTAATGTATTATGCAAAAGAGAGAGATCATGTTAAAGAAGAGTTAGCTAAAGCACCCGGTTTAATTTGTCTAACTTCCAATAATTGGAATTCAGAGCATACTAATGATGAATATATTTGCATTACTGCACATTGGATTGATAAGGATTGCAAGCTACAAAAGAGAATCATAAGGTTTAGAGCTTTATTTCGTCCGTATGATGGTTTGAACATAGCGGATGAAATTGTTTTATGTTTATCTCAATGGGGTATAGACAAGAAAATTTTTAGCATCACTTTGGATAATGCTTCTTATAATGATGTGTTGGTTTCTTCTCTTAAAAATCGTTTTCGTGCGAACCGAGCTATTTTGTGTGATTGTGCTTTTTTTCAAGTTAGATGTTGTGCACATATTTTGAATCTTATAGTTAAAGTTGGTTTGGAACTTACTGATGATGTTGTTGCTAAGATTCGAAATGGAATTAAGTATATAAAAAAGTCGGGAATTCGTAGGAAAAGATTTTATGATGTGACCGACAAAAGTTTTCATTTGAATGTGACCAAAAAGTTGCATCAAGATGTGTGTGAGATGGAATTCTACTTATTTGATGCTTGAATCTTCTCTGTACTATAAAGATGTGCTAGATTATTGGGGCCAACAAGATAAAGACTATAAAATGTTTGCACTTTCTGACGAGTAATGGAGAAATGTTGCTGTTCTTTGCAAATTTTTGAAAGTCTTTTATGATGTGACTTGTATTTTTTCTGGTTCTAATTATCCGACGGCCAATCTTTATTTCAGAGGGGTTTGGAAGGTTCACAGAGTCTTGCTTGATACAGTTAAAGGTCCTTATTCTTTTTAAACTCCAATGGTTAAACAAATGCAAGAGAAATTTAATAAATTTTGGGCTGAGTATTCGTTGATATTGTCGTGTGCTGCAATTTTAGATCCTTGTTACAAGTTGAATTATGTGCAGTATTGCTTTACTACAATCTATGGTATTCATGCTTCAGATTTTGTTGAAACCATTCTTAGCAATCTTAGACTCTTGCTTGATGAGTATGCTAAGAAATCTAAATCCACGTCTTCCTCTTTGGCCGAGAATTCTAATGTCTCAGATAAAGATCCTGTTGATTCTAGTTTGCAATGCAATGTTAATATTGTTGGTTTTAGGGGAGATTTTGATGAGAGTGATGATTATAAATGGTATTTAAGTGAATCTAGCACTAAGAGTGAAAAGTCACAGTTGGACATTTATTTGGAAGAACCAGAGCTTGAGTTGAATAGTCAAATAGATGTTTTGGATTATTGGAGCAAAAGTTCAGTTCGATATAATGAGCTTTCATTATTGGCTCGTGATCTTTTGACAATTCCAATATCGACTGTAGCTTCCGAGTCCGCTTTTAGCATGGGTAAGAAAGTTATCACACCTTTGAGAAGTTCACTTAAGCCAAAAATGGTTCAATCCGTTGTTTGCCTTGATGATTGGATGCGAGCTAAGGGATTTTCAACGGGTAATTATTATTCTTGTTTTATTGTTAATTTTATATTATTTTTTATCAATTTGATAATCTAATTATTTATTCTTATTTCATGTTAGAAATTGGTGACAAGAATGACGATGACGATGAGGACGATGAGGACGATGTTTCTTCAGTTGCTTTTTAGGTTACCTTCCTTTCTAACTATTGACAATTTAATTTAGCTTACAATTTATAGTTTCTTATAAAATTAAATATGTTAATTGGTTAATGTATAGATATTTTGATTGGTTGATTATATTTTGCAGGTTTTTGGTACTATTTTGGGGATGTTGGTTTTTTGCTGTTTAGTGCTATTTTATGTCTTTGTTTGGCCTTTGTTTTGTTCTTTGTTTGATCTTTGTTTAGTCTTTGTTTTGGTGCTGTTTTATTGTTCTTTTATGGTATTTTATTGTTCCGTTGTCGTTTTTAAAATTATTTTGATATTGTAGAACTTTTATTTTATTATCAATTTGGTTATTATTTTAGTTCAAACAAGTTGTTTCAATTTTATTATAACTACTTCTTATTGTTTTGTTGTCGTTTTTAATATTATTCCGATATGATCTTTGAGATCCTATATTTTGCTACTTGATTTTATTTGCTAAGAATAGAGATTAGTCAATGTTGAGCACATAATAGTCAACTTTTTAGTCCTCCTGCAGGGGCATTTTATATATAAGGATGTGAAAAGAATTATTAAATGATGAACTAATGACCTTCTGAACTATCTTGAATATGGAATTTATATATATGTAAAGTGAATTTATATAATGGTGTTATTGTTGTTTGATTGAAGAACATGTTAAATGGTAACAGAATATAAGCATGTTAGGAAAAAAGAAGAAGAAGTCTATCTCATTTGATGATGTTTTGAGTAACACAATTTTGGTTTTGGAATCATTTGAAAACTAGAAATACAATTCAAGCAGCAAAGAAAAATGAATATTGGGTCCTTGAAACTAAGTGCCCTTTGAGTTGATAATGGAAGTTAAAGTAGGCTAATTTATTATATGCATTCACATATTTTGGGTTCCAAACAATATTGACTGCCAAAAAGATAAACAATTCTACCTGCAATCTAAAATTAATGCCTAATATTCAGCTTTCTAAAAGGCAAATGGTGCATCAATCACCATTATGGATAATAAAGCAAGCTAATATATTTTATATGTGAAGAAAAAAACAAAGTGGAAAAAAGTCTCCTGTTAACACTTAACAGGGATCAATTTGTCTGAAAACACAAAGAATGCTTGAATTACAATCCCAAGAATATAAGACCATCAAATCTCCAAAGTCAAGATTCAGTACTTGCACACAATAAATTGCCATTTTGAATGAAAATTTTATTTTTAATAAAATAAGTTAAAAATTAATATTAGTCGGGTCGAGCTTGGACAATTTTTCAGGCCCATATTTCGGGCCGGTCCCGGGCCTAAAAAATAAGCCAAAATTTTTTTTGGTCCGGCCCGAACCCGGCTCGGCCTGACCCATGCACACCTCTACTTATAACCCCTTCTTAAAAAGAATAAATATATTTTAACGCACTCAAAGTCACATTTTCTTATATTAGCATCAATGTTTATACCAATCAAACTAAATATTAATTGGTAATGAAACCAAATATTTAAAATACAAATGTAAGTTTAAAAAAATAAAATAGCACATAAACACTATATACTAAATAGAAATGAAAAAGAAGTTTAAATTACAAGTAAAAATTTAAATAGGTAATATAAATTAATTATAAAAATTAAAAAAATTTGACGTATAACACCAACTCAATAAATGACATTATCTATATACATGCAATACGATGTGGGTGGGAAACAAATTTTATGTAAAAAATCATATAAGATAATAATGAAGCTTTGGTTGAAATTATAAAGTTTAATATGTAATATGTTCTATGCCTAAAGTTCAAATTCTATGATTTACATATTTAAAATTATTTTTTATTTTTATATAAATGTATGAAAATATAAAAATACCCTATAATAATTATTACTTGTTTGAAATGTGGTTTGTTTGTACTTTTTTATTAAGTTGGTGTCAAATTAATTTTGACACCAATTAAATTAACAGTTAAATAATACTAAATATTGATACATTAAATATGATGTGAGTGAAAAATAAATTTTATGTAAAAATTTCACATGAGATAATAATGAAGATTTAATTGAAATAATTAAGCTTAAAATCTTAAATACTTGATGTCTTAAGTTCTAATCTTTTCGTTTGTATATTAAGTTGTTTTATTTTCACATGAAGGCATGAAAATAAAAAGTGCCTTATAATAATTATTAATTGGTTAAAATGTAATTTTAAATATTTTTACTAAGTTAATGTGAATTTAACTTATTAAATAGTTTGCATAATTCCAAGCTTAAAAATAGCATGCTGAAATTTTTTACTAATTATTTTATGTTTTAGTAAATTATATAAATTATGTCTCACATGTTTTATAGATACTTACAATCATATAAATTAATTGCATAGCTTAAGGAATTAATATTGATTTTTAAGGATAATATAATTCTTTATCACTATTAGATCCACATCATACTTATAAATTTTTATCCACTTTAGTATATGAAGTTAATAATTAAATCCATTTTATCTCTAAACTTCAAAAATATATAAAATTAATTATTTGTTTTAAAATAATAATAATTTGATAATATAACATTATGAAATTGTGCCACATTAATACTTGAAAATTTTAAGTGCTAATGTAATACAATTTTAAAATGTCAACTACAAGTTCCAATAACAATAGCAATAATTGAATCTATCAAACTACTAGTTTTTTATTCAATCGGTTTGATCTATTATTTTAAAAACCGAACCTCCATAATACTTTTACCTGTTTATAACTTTAGCTCCGATATGGCAAATGTTAAAATCACGCTTCATTAGTTGCTCAAATATAGTGCAACATCGTCGCTATTTGACAATCCATGTCACATGGTGATGCAATTCTTTATTATACCCTTAAAGAAAACTAGGAATCCTATTATATGCGTATGCATGTGGGAACTACAATTTAGAACACAAATGTATGTTAAAAATTAGTAATAACATATGATAAATAATGAAATGTATTATTTAAATATATACAATCTTTAAATAAAAAATAGATTAAATTAGATCATGGTGTTGCCATCAACGTTGAGTCGATGTCGAGTTAACTTGTGACACCAACTCAATCAAATACACTATTAATATGTACAATTGATGAATGTAATAATGTATGCATAATAAAATTACAATGTATAAAATATCAAAATAAAACTATAGTTGAATGATAAATTAAAGGTTTTTACAATTGGTGTGAATTTAAATTCTATCATATGCACTTATTGGTTTTCTTTACAATAATAAGACTAAAATACCCTTATGATATAAATTATTTTAATTACAGAAGAGTGTTTCCGTAATTTTTCTAACCGATTTGTTGTTCGATTAACTCGTGACACCAACTCAAATAGAGCTTAAATAATAGTATAGAATAGATATATAGATATATACTAGTGTTTATATAAATCGCCTATTCAAAATATAATTATGCATCTAAGAATAACTAAAATCCTATCACACACGTATGCGTGTGGAAACCATAAATTTAGAGCACAAATGTATGCTAAAAATAACATACAATAAATAATGAAACATATGATTTGAAACTAATTAATAACAACACATGAAATATGTACGATATTAAAATAAATAAAAAATAGATTGTTTAACCTTGTGTTGTCATCAATCTTAAGCGATGTCAAGTTAAGTTGTAATATTAACTTGATCAAATACATTATTAATATATATATATATATATATATATATATATATATATATATATATATGTAATTAATAGAAATAATAAAGTGTGCATAATAAAATTAAAATATATAAAAATTAAAAAAACTCTTGTTAAATAGTAAATTAAAGGTTTTGTTAATGTAATTAATTAATGTGGGTTCAAATTTCACTATGTGTATATTTTATTATTCTTTTAAAAGTAAATACTAAAATATCTCAAATTATTTAACTTATTTTAATTATGAAAGGTTATTTCCACAATTTTCCTAACTAAATTAGTGATCGATTGAGAGTAATAGTAACTCAATTAAAAATTTAAATAATAGCATAAATAAAGAGTATTAATACCCTAAAACAAATTAACATTTAATTATTATATTACTTTCTTTTAAAATTAAAAGAGGATTGCTTAATTATACTTGTAAGTAATTTCTTAAGTTCAATTTATTAAATATATTGATAGATAACAAATTTTACAAAAATTTATTATAAAATTTTGCATTAATTTATTTTTATATTTTATTATTAAATATCATATTTAAATGATAATAATATAAATAAAATATCATTTAATTAGACTAATACCATTAAAAACTTGTTCCTTTTATATTTTTATACATAAATTTATCCTATTTTATTTTATTCCATTCCTACAGTCTAAAAGGTCCCACAAATTCTACTTTTATTTTTAAGAGTTTAATCTCTCTACTTTTTCAAATTTTAAAATTTAAAGTATAGCTATTTATAACTTTTTCAAATTTCAAAATTTAAAGTATATCTATTTACAATACTAAAATTATTTAGTTAAATTCATCTTCATTACAAGGCCATTTGTTTAGTTATATGACTATCGAGTTTTTTATTATCTCAAAATATTACACTAATAAATTTAACAAAAGAATTTATTTCAAGAAATAAAAGTACAATGGCATATTTTAACAACAATTTTATAATCTTTCGACCTTATGCCGTTCAAAATACACAAAATCTAAAACACGAACACAGACAAAAACACACCACCAAACCATGAACATGCAAGAAATTATACAAAGAATAACATTTAACACATTACAACACAGAATGCACAAATACAACGTTAATACATAAACATGTCAAAATTATATAAACATATTTTAAACACAATTATGACACAAAAATACATACTGACGGGCCTATAATATGGCTTAAGTTTACGATGTTATGCAGTGAATATGTAAATTTTATTTTTCCTAGTGAAAACTATTTTTTTTTCACCAACTTTAGCAAAAAATTGACTTTGTTACCTCTGTTTAGTAGTTACCTTCGTAGCTTTCAAGCGCAGAGCCAGTTTTCCGATTGTAGTTGCTTGGAGCATGGAAATATGGACAGCTTCTGAACAACACTGAAAGCCTTGAAAATCCTCGTCTTTCAGCACCAATATTCATGCATCATTTCAGACATAATCTACAATCTTCATGGGGTTAATTTCATCTGAAACTCAGAATTTCTTGGCATACATGGATTTGACTCCTAGAACAGAGGGAAGACCAAATGGACCAAAAGAAGACATTCCTGAGGCAATTGGATCGAGCTCCATGCCAGTCATTTCAGCTTCATCTTTCATTCAAGCGGCACTAAGCTATCTTCCCGTCTCCCAAGAAGACACATTGTTTACAATAGTGAGAAAGTACATATGAAGATCAAGAAAAGGACTTTTACTAGTGAACCTGTATGAAGTCAGTCAATCGGTATACATTGATTATGGGGCAATGGAAGAAAATAAGTAGGTTTCGTAATCTTTACACTCACTAATCTTATTCCAGAAAGGAATGACAATGTAATAGCAGCTGATACTGAAGAATGGTACCAAAAACCAAACCAGCATCAATCACATAGCCTCTAAAACGAACAAGTTCTTGCTTCTGTTCATCATATCTAAACTAGATGGATAACAAATGACTGCATTCTCTAAACAACATATCCCCAGATGAATCTGAAAAGCAGGGGCAGTACAATTTTGCCTCACCTCCCGGCCAGCTTCTGACAAAAGAGCCATAGTTGTGGCTTCTTGTATTGAATCTGTGAAATCTGATTATATACCGAAACTACATATCCAAGTTTTCAGTTAGACTCAAAATAACTATCATAAATAGACAGGTGGTCAAATGCATCAAAATTTGCCTTCAGTCCAACAAACTGACTACCAAGCTGAGCACAACCAGCACTTGGCCACTGGCAGCTGCCATCCCGTGTACGCAAAGGACATAAAGTTTCACATACTTGACCGAGTGGACTGCTGGATACATCATCTGACACAACTGTAACTGAAACAGATAAATCTGAGTTGTCATCACGCTCCATTGTACCATCAGATTCTTTTCTAGGAGAAGACTGTATACTTTTTTCTTGAGATCCTGTTGGATTACTTTCAACATCAACAGTACAGTCACCATTACTTGTGTAGTTAACCCTGCACCCCAGTGACAGTATGGCTCGCTTAATGGCAGCACTTTCCTTGCTGGCTCTTTGGGCCAAGTTCATTGTGGAGCTACTGAGTCGTTTCTCATTCCGTAATTCTGCCTTCAATGTTTCCATGGCCACCGAGTACTCTTTAGCTTTCATTTCAGCTGCTTCTTTAGCCTGTTAGCATTGCAGCACCCAATAAATATTTAAAAAAAAAATATTGCGCTTAGTGAGTACTGTTACATGTTCCCAATTTATCCAGTACACCATGTATTTCTAAATAACCAAAGGGAACAATTAGTGGACAAAAACTGAAAATTTTAATACTGATGACAACTCACCAATTTATTAATTTCCATATTTCTATGTGGTAGTTTAGGAATATTATTTTGTTTTTAATTTTTCTCCATTACTCCACATTATTCCTGATTTCTTGCTACCTAGTTTCTACTAATTTACACACTCTAAGAATTAGAATAAGATAGTTTCTAGTATTAAGTAGCCTAGAATTCCTCAATGGCACATAACAATGAATTTCTTTCTTTTCTCTTCTACAGAAATTCTTCCTACTCTCTGTTTTCATGGTATCAGATTTATTTTTCCTCTGATTTTTATTTTGGCTAAACAGTCATTTCAGATGCGACTCTAGAGGAATATTCAGAGGTGTTATCTGAACCTTCGGGTAGTATGTCCTCATCTACGATTTCTACTGGTGGGGAAATCCATTCTCTCCAAATAACCCAACACAAACTTTAGTGGGACCAATTTTCTTGAATGGTCTCAAGTGGTTATGTTGGTAATTCGAGGTAAAGGAAAATTTGGTTACATGATATGTGCAAAGGTAAAACCCAACAAAGGAGAAGCAGGTTACTCAACTCGGGAGTCAGAAAAATATTATGATCATGGCATGGTTAATTAATTCCTTCAAACCCAAGGTTGGCCAGATTTATTTATTCTACCAGAGAGCAAAGGAGATATGGCGCATAGCCATTGAAATGTAGTCGGATCTGGAAAACACAGCACAACATTTTGAGATTCGATATCCTCTAAGAAACAGCAAACAAGGTGATCTTTCAGTGGCTGAATATGTCTACTCTAGGTAAAGGCTTGTTGTTAAAGGAAAATGAGCAGAGAAGTGAGGAGGCATTTATTGATGCAGATTGGGCAGGTTCAGTTGAAGATAAGAGGTCCACATCAAATTACTATACAATGCTTTGGGGGAATTTGGTTCTTGGACAAGCAAGAAGCAACCAGTTGTAGCTCGCAGCAGCATAGAGGCTAAATTTAGAGCCCTTAGGTTTGGATTGGTATGGAGGATGGAAAATTTGTTAATCAAATGGTTAAGATTCATAAACATTTTCTTACTTTGTAGCTTAACCATTAGATTGAAAATTTTCCATTATCACTCTTTTCCATCCTCCATACCAAGCCGAGCCTTAGAGCCCTTGCACATGGAACTTGTGAGCTGATTTCGTTAAAGAGGTTATGGAAGAACTGAAAGTGCCTATTACGGAACCTATGAAAGTATTTGAGATAACAAGGCAACAAGTATTGCAAAAAATCCGGTTCATCATGACTGAACAAAATATGTTGGGATAAATATGCATTTTATCAGATAAAAAAGAGTTAATTTGCTTGACCTATGTGGCTAGCAAACAACAGATAGCAGATATCCCTATAAATGCACCGCCTAAACCAAGTTTTGAAGTGCTAGTGGACAAGCTGGGAATGAACATCTATTCACCAGCTAGAGGGGGAGTGTTCGGTGTTGACAGGTCAAGGATTTATTTATTTCCAGACTTCTAGGAGTTAGTTTAGGGTATTATTTTATTTTGGTTAAAATTTGCAGTTAGTCCCTATACTCGTATAGAATTTTAGATTTGGTCCCAGTGCTTTTAAAGTTAAAAATTCAATCCTCCTACTTTTTCAATTTAAAAATCCTAGTGTAATCATTATTGTTGTTACTAGTTTCTATAAAAATTTGTCAATTTAACATGTTTATTTTCTGTTAATCATATGTCATGTCATACGAGGGCAGCCTAATCAAAATTCCAAGTTGACAAATTTAGACAAAAAATACTTACAACTTTAATTACTCGACTAAAGATTTTTAAATCAAACAAGTAGGACTTAATTTTTAACTTCTTAAATACAAGAACCAAATCTCAAATTTTTTCAAAGTACAGGGACTAACAACATATTATAACCTTTTATTTTTACTTTTTTCTTGATGACAATACCATTTCCTTAGTTCTTGCTACTAATTTCAAAAGTTTACAGATTCTAAGCATTAGAATAGAATAGTTTCTTTTATTAAGTAGCATAGAATTCCTCAATGATCTTTCTGTTTTCTTTTACAGAGGTTTTTTCTATTCTCTGTTTTCAAATACCTTTTGCAGTTCAGAAAACTTTATAGCCATGCTCCTGGATTCAGCCTCAAGTTCACCAGCTTGGGATTCAGAAGGACAAGCCCAACGAAGATGGAAATGGGGCCAAAGTGTTGGGGCCAAAGCAGCTGCTGGAGGAAAAATTGGCCCATTATGTTTCAATGGGTCATAGAAGAGGTTATAATGGGCATGAGAACTCCCCTCCAAAGAACGCAGATCAGCGAAATAGGCCCACAAGCATCCACATACTTCATAGATGCCACATTTTTCTCTCTCCTTCTCACTGAAAATATAAATAAACAAAATAATTGACACTTCAAAAGGGGTTTGGAGGAAATTTGAATGGCAAGGAAAACAAAATTGTTACTTTCAATTCAACGAGGTCATCTTGAAATATATATAACTTCCTTTATGTACTAATGCAGCTACCCACAATTTTTGGACAAACCAGTGAAGGAAATAATTTAGGCTCCTCAAAAGTTTATGAAACAAATTGTAGAACTCAGACTTGAAGGTAGAAAGAACAATGTGCTTTTCTTCCACATTTCTACAAGCTTATAAATCATCTGATCTTTCAGAAATGCAGAAGATTGCAAGAATAAACACAATGATTCCAGAATAAAGATGCCATAGGTTTTATGCATCAATATACACTATTTTCCATCAAGTGCCAAATTATGAAAATTTAAAAAGCAGTAGAATTTTGATGAATGATACGGGTACAGATGGCTAGTTTTCTCAACAATCGAATTGAATGAACCCCCATGTAATCTCAGAAGCAAGGTGCACGTATTTTAAGTAAAGCCATGGTTGAGAATATGTTTGCTCTGAGCCTCTGACTTTAAGAGTATCTTATAAATTTTAGATATTTTGTAAGGCAAAGATCATAGAGGATAGGAAACAAAGATGAAAGTTATTTCAGAGGAATTAATTTAAGTTTCATAGATAGAATGGACAATGATCACCTGTGCATTGCCTGTAAAAGGCCCTAAATGTTTGTTGCACCATTTTTTCCCAGACACCCCCCTCCCCCACCAATTTTCACATTTCTCAAATTCTTCAGGAAGCAAACTTAAGTTGGCACAGCAGGCTAAAGCTACTAATAGAGAAATTACCTGTTACATAAGAAATTTCCAAATCGACACGAGAGCACACAGTCCAAGAAATCCACCAGGAAAGACTAAATCAATATAAAGTAAGAACGTCACTAAATCAGTAACTATGGAGAAAATAAAGGATAATGTCAAAAAAATTGCCACGTGAAAAGAATTATATTTGATAAAACAAGAAGTGAATGCCATGCATAATAGAAAGATGCATACTGAGGAGAACTCAAAAGCAAATGGATACATCCTTAACAACTGAGAAACACAATCAACCCACTGCAAAACAACAAATGCACAAATCAGATCTCAAATTAATCAGTGAATTGAAATTATACTAATGAATTAACAACAGCATCAAAATAAGATATCTATTAATTATAATTTGTGTGAAATAGAAGCCCCCAAAGATTTCACAATTTCATTACATGTGAAAGTTATCAAACTAAAATGAAACGGAACTTCAGTGAAAGAATAACCAAAAATATTTCAGCACACATACCTGCAAGAATATGGGGGAATAATTGTTCTGCGCATGAGATGTATTAGAAGTTTGAGGTGTGAATGATCCAGAAGATTGGCGTACTGGAGATGATGACAGATTCCCAGTGGAAGATTGTCTGGTTAAATCAAATGAAGTTCCAGACACACTTGGCATTCCAATGCGATCTGAGAATGGGTGACCAAAAGCTAGCCAATCTTTTTCAACAAGTGCCTGTATTAAGATGTAATAATCCAGAATAAGAGACATTTTTCCAAGTTGTTATCCCAATTCCCAAGTTCCCAGGGCACTGAAAAACCATCGGCATCTCATGTGGATGTGCCTAAAGGGAATTTAAACTGCAAAAACCACTTTTAGGTGGGGGAACATGACAGCTATTTTTCTCAAAAGTAATGCTAAATATGTGATGCTGTCTTGCTGAGTGAAGTGAAGAGGAAAAGGTACAAGCAAAACCTAGTACATAATATGTGTCTTGGGCTGTAGTGCTGCAAATGAGAAATAGGTTCTAGAAATGGAGAATGCAAAGAGAGATGGAGGGGTTGTTTGTTGACAAGGCCATTGTTCAGAAAAATACCTGAAAACCTGCGAATGTCCGGTAATATGGATCAAGCATCAGGTTTGCTAGTGAAACCAGCTGACTTGTTCTATCCCATCCATCACTACGTTAAAACAGTCCAGAAAGGATAATTAAACTGATATGTGAAAACAAAAAGAAGGCAAACAACAGGTGTAATGGTATTCACATAAATTACTGGTAGATGAATTTGTTGGCATGACTGAGGAGATTCGAAGGATTTTTTTTTTTCTTTCTTTCTTTCCTTTTTTTGGTTGGGGGGGGGTGAGATGAGCATGGCAGTGGCCTCATACCATAGGGCATATTGATGAGGAGAGAAACCTAGAATTTTTTTTAATCTTCTTCCTTTTATTTATTTTATAAGATAAACTGGGTCTGACATCTGACTTAAGTTTTATATCACAATGAATTTTGTCTTGAGGCTTCTACAGGGCTTAGGATTGAATTACTACATAGATTTTCACAAGTTATCTTTTCCTTTCCTTTTTCATTTTCAACCATTTTAGTTTTAAGCCAACTGACCAACTCACTACCAGTAAAACAGATTCAAGTGAATAGCTCAATAAAAACTTAAAAGAACTGATTGCACCAAATAGAAGTCATCAAGTCCATTTCACAAAGTGATACAGGTTCCACCAGTTAAACAATGATATATAAGCAAGAATAACTTGAACTAATGAGAGCAGTAAAAAAGAATAATGCCAGTGCACTGAACCAAAAAGACCCATTTCACTTGCTCAAGTGCTGATCACTAAGAGAAACAAGTCCAAAGACAATGGAAAGAACTTGCCTATCCTCAAATCAACTTTAAAACAAATAGATAAAGGTTCTTAAATGCAACAAAGATTAGACCAATAAATGTAGGCATCAACTAAACTAATACTAACCTGCAATGCACAAGCACAGACGCTGATTCCAAAGCAATGCGTGCAGCGATCCAAGCTGAACCAGCCAAGACACTTTGAACATGTATTAACCAACCACTGTCACCAAGGGTTGATACTGAAGCAGACATACTGCTGAGATTTCCTCCACCCCAAGTTGAACCGCCATGTCTCTGTAAGTTACAACTTCCATAGATTAGATGTTCACAACAATAATATCACGCATCAACATAGTTGACAGGGCCACATAGAACTTCATGTGAAATTCTTGTCAGCTTATGTTCTTGATGTATACCAATCTCAGATGCTCAAAGAAGCTGACTGACCAGTAAACATCAGGAATGATCTAGCATACTAACATATTCATATTCAAAATACTATAAATACAGCTCAACACAATAAATTCCTTTATATTATTATTATTATTTTTTGGGGCTTGGGGGAGAAGGATCATAATAGTACACACTTGGTATTATCAGCTAGATTTTTATCCACAAAAGAAAAGAGAAATAAAAGAAACAAAAGTAGATTATATTTCTTTAGGAAGAAGGTTTATGCACATAAATTCCTCACAAACTTTATTCAAGTTTGTAAAAACTGTAGATTCAGATTAATACTTTAGCTAATTAGGTTACAGGTATATAAAGAGAGAAACTATTCTAAGGAAGGAAATAATCCCTAAAAAACTGTAATTATCCTAAGAATCAGTAACTATGATTAACTTCTATTTACATAAGATTTTCTCAATAATCTGTCCCTAATTCTAGGGATTCTAACACTCCCCCTCAAGCTGGAGTGTAGATATTTATCAAACCCAGCTTGCCAACATGTTGTTCAAACATGTTTTTATTTAAACTTTTTGTCAACATATCTGCAATCTGTTGTCTGGTAGGTAGATAGGTAACACTCACTTCCCCTGAGTGTATTTTCTCTTTTATGAAGTGTCGGTCTATCTAGACATGTTTGGTACGATCATGATGCATGTGGTTGTGAGCTATCTTGACAATGACTTGGTTGTCACAATACAATCAGATAGGCTTATTATAAGAAACCTTTAGTTCCCTCATCAGCCTTTGTATCCAAATTCCTTCACAAATACCTTGTGCAAGTGCTCGATACTAAACACACGACTTGCTGCGTGCTACCACAGTTGTTTCTTACTCCTCCATGTCACTAGATTACCCCAAACATAGCTGCAATAACCCTTTGGTTGATCGTCATCATTAATAGAGCACCGCCAAGTCAAGATCGGTATACACTTCTACATTTCTCATTGTCATTTTTCTTGATGTATAGGCCCTTACCAGATTTCCCTTTAGGTACCTTAGTATCGATATGCGACTTCTAGGTGTTTTTCCTTGGGGCATGCATATATTGACTTATGACGACGACACTAAAAGCAATGTCGGACGAGTGTGAGCCAAGTAGATAAGTTTTCTTACTAGGCGTTGATATCTCCCCATCGACTTCTTCTCCATCTTCATTAGTACCCAGCTTGAGATTAAACTCCATAGGAGTTTCAATTGGTTTACAACCCATCATTCCAACTTCTGATAGCAGATCGAGGACATATTTCCTTTGGGAGATAGAAATACCTTTTTGAGACCTTGCTATCTCCATGCCAAGAAAATACTTAAGATTTCCCAAATCTTTAAGTTCAAAACTGCTTCAAGAAATTCTTTTAACCGTCAATTTCACTTGTATCATCTTTGTTACTATTATGTCATCCACATAGACAATTAGAATACAACATTTTCCTTGTGCCGAATGTTTGTAGAACATGGTGTGGTCTCGCCTGTCCTTGAGTATGCTTCACCTTTCGTCATAGCTTTTGAAAACCGATTAAACCACGCTCTTGGAGATTGTTTCACCCATACAAAGATTTTTTCAACTTACTTGGCCCTTTCTTTCTTCAAACCTGTGGGAAGTCCATGTAAACTTCATTTAACTCCCATTGAGAAAAGCGTTTTTAACATCCAGTGGGTCAATTGCCAATTAAGATTAACAAGAATGGACAAAAGAACTCTAATTGTGTTTAGTTTGGCAACCGTGCAAATGTCTCCTCATAATCCAAACCCATAAGTTTGAGTGAAGCCCTTAGCCACTAGACGAGCCTTGTATCGATCAATCGGCCATCGGGCTTGAATTTGGTAGTAAAACCCATTTGCGACCTACTCGTCTTCTTTCCTTTAAGCGATCCAAACTTCCTGTGTTCCATTATTTTGAGAGCCTCCATTTCCTCCATCACGGCTTGTCTCCATTCTGTTGACTCAAATGCTTCTTCTATAGTTTTTGGAGTTTTATAGAATCAACATTAGTCACAAAGGTTTGATAAGACTTAGATAAGTTACCATAGGATACAAACCGAGAGATAGGATGTTGAGTGCGACTCCTTGTCCCTTTTCTCATTGCAATTGGAAGATAGATGGATGGTGATGGTGGTGAGACTTCATTTTCGAGCAGTCCTCGGTTGAAGATGTGAGTGGCAATCGCTATAATGAGCCAGGACGTCGATTCCGTCTGGAATAAACTGCAGATTCGGGCACTGCTTGTTGCACTTTTCTTTGCTTTTCTTTTCTTTGTTGCTATTTTCCTTGTTCGGGGACTGCTCGGTGTTAATTTCTTGCGGTATAGGAGAAGAAACAACAAAGATCAAGGGTGGTAGGGTCGGGAGGTATAATAAGAAGGGTATTAAGGTTTTCATCTTCATTAAAACTCTCCCCCTGAAGATGAGAAGGTTTAAAGAAAGGTTCGGTTCAAAGAAGGTGACATCCCGAGAGACAAATAGCCGGTGTAAGGTTGGTGAGTAGCATTTGTAGCCTTTCTGAGTAGGAGAATACCCAACAAATATACAGGGGTGAGCTCGAGGATCAAGTTTGGATTGGTTGGGTTGATGATTATGGACAAAGGCTTTGCACCCGAATATTTTAGTTAGAATAGTGGGAATATGAAATAGAGGAAATGATTTGTGAAGAGTGTTTAGAGGAGTTTGAAAATTAAGGACTTTTGATGGCATCCTATTTATTAGGTAGCAAGCAGTAAGAACAGCTTCGCCCCATAAATATTTAGGGACGTTCATTGTGAACATTAAGGCTCGAGCAACATCAAGAAGGTGTCGGTTTTTTCTCGAATATTGTTTGGGCATGAACTTAGGTGTATAATTCCTTGGTGCGAAAGGTATGACTTTAGGATGAATTAAAGTATTCTCTCCCATTATCGATGTGGAGAGTTTGGATGGTAGAGTTGAATTGGGTTCGAACCATTGAGTGGAATTTTGAAAAACTTTGGGAGTTTGATTTGTCTTTTAAAAGATAGACCCAACATACCCTAGTGTGATCATCAATAAAGGTAATAAACCACTTCTCACCCGTAATATTTTTCACTCGGCTAGCTCCCCATAAATCACGTGTATCATTGAAAAAGGTTTGGATTGTGTATATGGTTTGAAAGGATATGGAACACGGTATGTTTGGACAATTCACAAATATCACATTGCAAGGAATTTATCTTTTATTTGAAATAACAATGGAAGACTTTTTAGGTATAAAAGATTTGGATGTCCTAACCTACGGTGCCATAACATAATAGTATCCTCTTTTGCGAGAGATAGAGCTAATCCCCTTGTGTCTTGTCTTTATTCCACACATACAGTCCATCATCAACCTTAGCAGTGCCAATCATCTTCCCGATTGCCTCAGTATTACACAACCAAAAGCGTAAAATTCAGCAAGCATTTTCTCATCTTTAGTAAGTTTACTTATTGAAAGTAAATTACAGGATAATTTTGGAACATGTAGAACATTATCAAGGAAAAATTCTCACTACTTTTACTTTCCCTACTCCAACCACGGTGAGTATGAACCATCCGCAATCCTGATTTGGGAATTGTTATGACAGTGGTGTAAGTTTGGAATAGAGTGAGGTTACATCATATGGTCCAAACACCGAATCTAGTATCCATGGAGATTGGTTATTAGATTCAAGAGCAATATTGAGAGCGAGACCTTGAGTGGCTAAATTCCCATGATGGTAGAGGTACTCGAAATTTTCAAGATTTTCGAGTTGCGTCTTGGTTAGGCCCACATCCAAAGACTTCATCGCAGATGATGGCGGATAACAAAGCAATTTTCTTGTCTTTCTGTTTTTTATCTGGATAGCCATGGAGTTTAAAACATTTTTCCTTTGTGTGATCAACACGATTGCAGTGACTACACCATGGTCTGTTAGATCCGGACTCATTCCCAGCACGAGTTTTTTGTGTTTGAGGACCTTTGGACACAAGAGCGCAGATTCAAGAGAGCTGGTCAGTCGAGATTTTGGGTTCCCCCATCATGATAAGACGGCGTTTCTCTTCTCTCCTCACTTCTGCAAAGGCTTCACTAATGGTTGGGAGAGGTGATCTACCCAAAATTCTGCCACGAACCTCGTCTAACTCATGCCTCATTGACTAGAAACTCATAGAGACGCCATTGTTGAGGTGAGTCATAAACCTAGTGTGTTCTAGGCCTTCCCCCAATTAGCTTCATAGTACATGTCTAATTCCCGCCACAATATTTTGATTGTTGTAGTAGTGAGTTACCTCAAGTGTCCCTTGTCGAATGTCTTTCAACTTGAGTTTGATCTCAAAACTTGAGAAGCATTTTCAAGATCGAATAGTTCTCTTTGATTTGCATCCCACATGTCTTTCGCAGTCTTGAAGAGAAGGTAAGTTAAACTTATATGGCCTTCCATAGAATTGATCACCATGCCATAACAATTGAGTTATTGAGTTCCCAAGCGGCATAGGTAGGGTCGCTACATCGAGACGGGAGGTCTCCATTGATATATCCCATCTTGCCACGACCACGAATCACCATTAGGATGATTGAGACCATTGTAGGAAGTTTTTCCATCTAGTCGATGACTAGTGATTATTAGTGAAGAATTGAGGTCACTTTGATTGATCCTCGATTGACAGTTTGAGATATTTGTGAGATCTCGCTTTGGACATGATGTCATTGTGAAGATCACCCATGAAAAAAATGAGAGGAAATTTTAGGAAGATGGTGAGAAATCGGAGGAATTTTAGGAAGATAGACAAGAGAATCGAATAATTCCTAAGGCTCGATACCATGTAAAAGCGTAGATTGATTAATATTTTAGCTAATTAGGTTACGGTATATAAAGAGATAAACTATTCTAAGGAAGGAAATAATCCCTAAAAAGCGTAATTATCCTAAGAATCAAGAATTATGATTAACTTCTATTTACATAAGATTTTCTCAATAATTTGTCCCTAATTCTAGGGATTCTAACAAAGTTAATGCACCAAATATCCTCATGGTTCTCTCTAAATGCACTTCCAGTAACTGATCAAGATCTTAATAGGGCCAGAACTGTAGGGCTAACCAAAAATGAAGACATTCCATCTGATGATGCGGCACCGTGAGTGTCTAAATAGTCTCTAAGCCGAGCAAAACTTTCTCTCATTGCATGTATGTTGTCTATCCCAAAGAAAACTATCTGACAAGGAGAACAAAAAAAACTTAGGGCACTAAAAACTACAGAGCCAAATTTTATTAGGTAGAGATGCATATCTTCCAAGCTCAAACTTAAGACAGACCTCAGAATGAAAATAGTTTGAAGAAGACTCCGAGCCCCCTCCCATTGCTCCATTTGCCAATGCATTTTTTCTTGGTCTTGCATCAGCAACATATAGCTTTCTAAATTGGCAGAAGAAACAATGTTAAAATAGAGGTAACACCAGCAATTCCTATATGGACATTACTTTCATCCTTCTGGAACAAAAGCAAAACAGAAACAAACCATTAAAAGTTCAAAAAACACTTACACTATCAAGGCATATTCTAAAAATCTGGTTACTTAAAAACATGAGGATCTTTTTTTGTGAGCAAGCTCCCATGTGATTATGAAAATGATGTAAAATCTAGTGGAATATAAAATAAATAAACACATTTTAATATGATAATTGATATATACCACTTATTCCAGGAGCAGTTTAAAGTAGGGAAGTAGATGCTGATACTTATGATAAGGAAAAACAACCTATGACATCATACAGGAATCAACAAAACAGAATACCTCCTTGAACCCTTTCCATCAAGAAGTTGAGTGCAAAGCGAAGCGACCAACTTTTCATCAGCATTGCTATAGAAGAATCATAAAAATGAAAAATTAGATGAACCATACTCCTTGAAAGAAAAACCAAAAAATAAGTTTTCCATAGATATCATTTTAGCCAGGCATCATTTAATTAGAAACTTTAGATATGCAATATATATCAATATATTTCTCACTGAATGGCTTTGGGGTTCATCAAAAACTAAGTAATACCTCCTCATATTCATCATAAGACCAACCAAGGGTTGTGCTGAACGGGCAAGAACTGCTCCAGTTCCTGTTATCCAATGCAGGTATCACAAATCAAGGACGAACATATATCATTGAAGGGGAGGGGGGACATACACAAAAATTATCACATACCAGGGTGACACCAAGAAACTACAGGTATCCTACACCTTGCACCAAAAGTTGAAGCTTGGATCACTTCTTCGTCACTAGCAAAAATTAGTTCCAGAATGAAGATTAGTTCCTTAGATATAGCAATAATTATGAAACTAGCCTTATCCACAACGTTCTGATTCAAAAGTGAAAATAAGGAAAGACTGGCTCTGATTTCCTTTTATGTCTTCCTCTTGCCATCTCAAAGGGGATCCCAATACCTTACCTAATACTTTTTGGAACAATCAATGCAAATGGATAACTTGAACACACTGTATAGTTGGAATTTGTGTTGCTTATTCTCCATAAATCATTAGACAATGTAAATGACCCCTCTTCAACCATACTCACAGATGCACAATGGGAGCCTTTTCCAAGAAGGCGGAAGTATTCATTCAGTAACCGCACCTTTGAGTTTCGCTTACTGAATTTGGACGGTCCACAAGTAAAAGCATAAAGATCCCAAATTCTTGCTGGCTTTGCACATCTCAGCAATGCATCAAATATAACACGTCTCTACATAGAAAAAAGTTACAACCGCATTAATTTCTTCATATAAATTACTTAAATCTCTGAGATGTAAGGTCAATCAATATGATAGTTTACTAATTTTCTTTTCTATATTAACTGAATTGAAAAGGAAAGGATGTTTGAACTTCCTTGAAACTTGTACAAGTATTACAAGTGTTTATTTTTCCAAAAAGTTAAAACAAATTTTCCTTTTCTAGAATAAGATAAAGCACCATGTTATGCCTAGAAAAAAATTTTCATGGACTTAGTGTCATTATTATGCAATTCTGGCATATTTATTCCCATTGAATATAAGATTCATCTTCCAACTTAACCCTAAAATAATTCCATGCACAAAGCTTAGTCGTAGAGAACATGAAATGATTCATCTTCCACCTTAATCCTAAAATAATCCTATGCGCTAAGCTTAGCAGAAATTGCACCATCAGCAGTTTGTGGTTGTAGAGAACATGATATGATTCATCTCCCACCTTAAATCTAAAATAATACTATGCGCTAAGCTTAGCCGAAATTGCACCTTCCTTGTTTTCAAATTCTTTAAACAATACTAAACAGAAAACTTCTTCAAGCCTTAATTGATATAACAAATGCACATATATTATCAACAAGAAAAAAAAAAAAAAGATTTAGGGAGTAGAGTCAGCTCTTTGAGTAGGCAATACATTCACCTAAAACTGAGCCCAATGCTCAGGTGCAAAAAGCAAATAAATAAAATATAGTACATACATACACATTATACTGAGAATATAAACGAAACCAAAGAATAGATGGCTAAAACAGACCTGCTTGGTTCGAGGGCGAAAACCGAACACAATAATTCTCATATCTTTTCCTGCAAAAGTAAGAGAAGCCTTTAGGTCCGTTATTTCCATACCAATTAAATTAGAAAACCAGAATAGCATTGTCTATGACCTAAAGGACAGTTGTTTGCATTAAACTATAACAAGATTAATTCTGGTAGACATTTGAACCTAATTCGAAATCCTAGTAGGAGTCTAGGAATTGGAAAGGTGGACCACACAATCTTACAAAACCATCTAGCCATTTTGGTGACAGTTATCAGTTTTCTTAAACTAAAAGGATCTCTTACAAGTATGTTATAGGTTTCCACTACATATGTGAAAATGTATTATAATAGGAGTGTTTTAAATAAGATATTAAAGAAATTTTTTAGACATTATTTTGTATAGGTCTTTTTAGAGTTATTATTTACTTTTACTTTTTTCTTTAACTCATATGGCTTGTATAAATAGGATACCCAGTGTCATGAGCTGCTCATGATCAATGCGTACAGAATCGCCCAACAAGGTCAACTGATTAAATTGCGCTCAGTCAACCCCACTTGGACTGGTTCGATTTGTGGAACATAGATGGAAGCTCATCTCCTTGAAGTCCGGTGGCCCAGTGAAACACTCCAGTAATTTAGAGTTACCGAGGTAAATATTGTAATCCTAAGGATAAGATTGTAAAGAGTTCAAATTATTTAGGACTCTTATCTTGTAGATAGACATTAATCTTAATCGTTGATGTAATTTGAACTGTACCGTGGAATCGAAGGGAGCTCAAGTATAAATAGAGGCTTTCCCCTCATTTGTAATCATCCTATTCGAAAGTAATTGTATACTTTGAGAGCATTTACTCAAACACTTTGTGTGTAATCTTTTTTGGTGCCTTTTCCTATTTGCTCGTTGTTTCTTCTCTAATGTGTTCGCTTCTACTAAGTTTCGATGCCTTAGAAAATTTCTTTAAGAATTATCGCCTTTTTTAGAGTTAGGCTGACTTAGGCGAATTTGAAGCAAAGTTATCATCTAAAGTCGCGCGATTTGCTAGACTAAATTTCTAGTCCCGTGGCAGTTTAGTATCAAAGTCAAGGTTCGTAAAGCGCTGAGTTGAGATGAAGAAAGAAGTAGAGGATAAAAATCTCCCAATGGAGACTTGTAGAGGTCCAAGAAAGCCAACGGATCAAGAGATATGCTGTCGACTTGTCAAACTCGAGGGTTCCGTGGGTGATATGAAAGAAAGCCTCGAGGTAGTTCTAGAGGCACCGTAGAGCTGGACACGAGAGATGAGCTCAAAGGAAAAGTGTTGGACACTTTCAATGCCGATGTGGAGGAGGTGCAATGAGCTCTCAATTCCACTGTGGCTAAGTTAACAAAGAGAGGTGATGCTCTCGAAGCTACGGTGGCAACTTTGAAGGAGACTGAGGGGCTCATTTTTTGCAAAGCAATCGTGGGTAATAGGGTGTTGGCTGCGACACCCAAGCCTAACATAGATGTACCCAAGCCTAAAGAGTTTAAAGGTACTAGGTCCGCAAGGAATGTGGACAATGTTCTCTAGGGAATGGAACAGTAGCTCCGTGATCCTATGTATTTTACTAAAGTCACTCTTTTATTGTGGCGTCGTAGGTCCATAGATGAGAAATGAGGTGAAACCACAATTTGGACTTGGGTGGAGTTCCAAAAAGAGTTGGGCAAATTTACCAAAAGTATGCTGAGGATGAGGTTCGGACTAAGTTGAGCCAACTTATGCAACAAGACCCAGTTAGGGAGTATGTACAGGGGTTCAATGTCCTGATATTCTAGATTTCTGATTTGGGTGAAAAAGTGGCATTATTCTTTTTTATGGATGAATTGAAGTCATGGGCCAAGTAGAAATTTACCAAAACCATAACCATAGCAGAGTCCTTAATCGAGCTTGGTTTGAAGAAAAACAAGTCCGAGTCCTTTAAGCCTAAGAGGACATGTAACGGTACGGGAAATCACGAGGGACAAGTTAAAAATGACAATGGTGGCAATGGGAAACCACAAAAGAGAAAGTGAAAGCCCAACAACAAACCAAAGGAGAAGAAGAGTGAAAAGGAGTCGATACAGTGATTCTTTATGTTGTAGTTCACATAGAATGCCGGATTGCCTACAACAATCCAAGCTGACTATGATTAGTAAAGAAGAGGTGGAGCCAGATAGTGAGGCTTTAAGGCTTGATACAATGATACTCAATCTGTAAAGGCAAAGAAAGGTCACAAGCAGAAAAGGTTGATGTTTGCGGACATCAAAATTGCAAACCAAAGAAGGAATGCCCTTATTGATACAGGGGCATCAAACTTGTTCATGTGAGAGAGCTACGAATCAACTTGGTCTCATAGTTAATAAAATAACTAGAAGGATCAAAATTATAAATTCTAAAGAGGTACCAACCGTGGGAATAACACAAAGAGTTTAGCTACAAATTGATGATTAGAAAGACAAAAAAAGACTTTGAAGCAATTCATTTAGATGATTACGACTTTGTGTTTGACTTAAATTTTCTTGATCAGATTGGTGCTCTTTTGATTCTTTTTGCCGAACACATATATATTTTGGATCCTCAACAACAATGCATTGTGCAAGAGAGTCGTGACGCAAAGGCTGGAGCTAAAACACTATTGACAATGCAACTAGCCAAGAATGTTCCTTGTGGTGAGAACATCGACTTGGTAATTCGGAGGGATAAAGAGATCTCGAAAATACTAGAGGTGCAGCAAACCGATATGAAGCCTGTTGGGTTATTAGTAGGGCTACCACCTATAAGAAAATTGAGTTGTGCATTGAACTTTGTTGGTAAAGAAGTGATGCAAATTGTACAGTAAAAAAGAGTAAATACGATGAGTGAGGTACATTTCAAACACTTTTCTAATGTTTTATGTTATAACTTACCATTGACCTGATAAAGACACATTGGCCCTTTCAAAATCCTGAAGTGAGTTGGCCGAGAGGCTTATAAACCGGAGTTAGGGACAATAATTATGTCAAAGCCTATTTGTAAGGATTAAGAGGATCCCAAGAGCGATGGCCTCTTACGATAGAGATGTACAAAGGGGAGAAGTAGTTCGAAATAGATAACAACAGAGACATAAGCTAAAGCAAATGTTTCGAGGGAAAGAACTACTTGACAGAACAACTAGTTGGGAATCAGCCAAGGCATTGTGGCAGTTTCAAAACGAGTTAGACCAACATCATTCTAGGGACGCGACGAGAGTGTCACTAAAATGTATAGGGGAGAATGTCACGGGCCATAGATGGAAGCCTGTGACCAATGCGCAGAACATCGCCCCACAAAGTCATCTGATTAAATTGGGCTCATTCAACCCACTTGGATTGGCCCGATTCGTGAAACATAGAAAAATGCCCATCTACTTAAAGCCTGATGGCCTAATGAAACCCTCTAGTAATTTAGAGTTATCAAAGTAAATATTGTAATCTTAAAGATAAGATTGTAAACAGTTCAAATTCTTTAGGACTCTCATCTAGTAGATAGACATTAATCTTAGTTGTCGATATAATTTAAACTGTATTGTTGGATCATGGGGAGTTCAACTATAAATATAAGTCCTCCCCTTAATTTGTAATCATCCTATTCAAGAGTAATTGAATACTTTGGAAGCATTTACTCAAACACTTTGTATGCGATCCTTTCTAGTGTCCTTTCCTGTTTGTTCATTGCTTCTTCATTTGTGTTTGCTTTCACTAAGTTTCGGTGCCTTAGAAAACTAGATTGATAAGCAGATTTAAAGTAAAATTATCGCTTAAGGTCGCGCGATTTACCAGACTAAAATAATAGCACCGTGACACTAGTAGTGAATAATATAAGTTTTTCTTTACCCATAATTTTTTTCTTTATGTTCACTCCATTTTTTACCTTCATTACGAGGAAGAGAATTTAAGTATGATCCAATTTCCTACAATTCCTAAAGAAACACTTTACAGGCAATTTTTTTATCGATCTACAAAATCAATTAAATCATTAATTCCAAAGTGAAGTATAATGGTAATAATTCTACCCATACTCCCATTCTACAAATAAAGGTAAACCCTAATCATTCTCTCTCTCCCCCCACTAGCCCTTACCACTTCCTGTATCCTCATGTCCCATCGAACTTCAAAATTTCAAACATATTTTATTACGGGAGAAGAATGTTCCCAATATGTATTTGGACATTCTCTTTTCAACTACCTTATGCATAATGCTCATCTTTTAGGTGCTTTTTCTTTTATCTACAAGCCTATCCACTAGAAATAAAATGAAAGAATTCACGTAGCTGCTAATTACAGACACTTGACCACTTATATAAAATAAACAACGAATAAGTATGTTCGTCCAAAATTCAAAATACTGAAAACATGTTTTTTAAACAATTAAGACATTAAAACATTGCATACCTATGATTTGAAGGAGACGGCGAGATGGAGATCTATTAGTTTGGCGAGGAGCTGATTGATTCTTCACTACCTACACAAATCACCATCAATGCAAAATATATTAAATCAATCCACCTAGACGATTTTTAGATTTACTATGGGCATTCAACAGTTAAAACAAAAAAAAAAAAAAATGGTATTATATATAGGCACACACGTTTAAACCTAGTCTAAACTCTAAAGAATAATATAAATACAAGTGTTAGGAACTAAAAACCTATCTATGCTATTGCATGTATTCTTTTATTATTTCTTTTTTCTCTTCAGATGTCTAGGCATCTTATGGAACTAGGCAAGGGACCTATCAGCTTAGACCTTCTCAAGTATCATGAGTGAAATTGGTTATTCAAATAATAGAATACAAATAACAACATAGTCGCTCTTAGATCACATATGATCTAAAGATTGCGCAGGCCTCCATTGAATAACCAAGGTGGCTTCTAACATTTATTTGACCTAATTCTTGACAATTGAGCTTACTGTTCAATTATCTTGTCAAAGATGAATAGATTTTCATGAAATGGCTTTTTAATCCCAACGCTTTGCACAAATCTCACTCAAATTCATTCCAACATACTTTATTTACGTAGTTTGTCATATCCACATCTATTAAACATTCAAGTTGTTGCGATGCATTATTCCATTCGGTCTATACATTGAATTCAAAGTTCATATCTCCAAGCTTAACAACAAATTAACTTACCATTTTGTTGAATTTCTCAATTGTTGCCAGAGGAATGGTGCCTAGTGGAACAATATTTCTGGTGCCATCACTCTTTTGAAAAGAGGAAAATTAGATCGACTACATTGAAGTTGTAACAAAAATGCATAAAAAAAACCTACTACATTACTATTAATGCATGAGTACAAAAAAAATTTGTGAAATGCGATGTTAATGAAGTTTTATAAAAGGAAATAGAAACAATAAGTCCCAAAGCTATGCAGCATCCCGCCCATTTTTTAGTATCATCAACTCATACGAGCACTTTTGTAATTCTCATCACTTCTAATACCAATGAGTTCTTTTGAAAAAGCATTTCATCTCTTCCATCTGTTCCGTCATCTTCATTTTCTTCTCAACATTAAAAGCATTATATAGAATGAGTTCATATTAAAGCTGAGTATCACATAGAGCATATTCTAGTGTGAGACTGACAGTTTTCATGCTGATACTAATGTCAAAACAGAGAGTATGGTGACACCATTTAATTTGCAATATTAAGGTTGATATCAATCTAAAGAAGTTCTTAAACAAACATAAAATTTGCCCACTTGCTTGAAAAACTGGATAATGAACTCCATTGTTAGAATACCAAGTAACTAAGTGCATTTTCAGGAGCTTAGAACTAATTTTTATAATCCCTATGGAAAAATGCCATCTATTTCAAGTTTGAAATCTCGGAATATTTGTATGTGCTATTACTCAAAAATTTCTTCATTCACCAAAAAGTGCTTAAAGTGATGCTGATGTATGTTGGCCAAATAATGCAAGACAGCAATAGTTAACCAAATACTAAATGCCATAAGGCAAATTACTTACAAGAAAGAGAAGTCGAAAGTTGGTAACGAACAAAGTTCCGGCCTCATCTCTATTAACAAGAACAACACCATGGCCCTAAAAATAGATATTCCAAAGTGCCATTACTTTAAGATATGCTATTGTAATATTTAAAGAAAGAAGCAGAAACTTCATTTTACAGAATTCACCTACTTATCAAGATTCTTGAAATTAACAATCTTGGAATTTCTCATTTCAATCAAAATGATAATCGGTGATCTAAGTTATCTATGAATAGAATTCAAAATCCATAATTTCAAGAAAAATCGAAAGGAAATAAAAATAAAAGAAAAAAAATTCAGAAGTACCTCCTCTATAACTCGCTCAGCTTCAAGCAGAAACTCCGAATTAACATGGGAAACAGATCTTGTAACCGGCTACAGTTAAAAAATTGTTAATTACTTATTAAAAATGATAGAGTAATTAAAAAAAACAACCCTAGAATCCACAAAAAGAAAAACCTCAATTTTGGTCCATTCAAGGGCGTCCCAGCTACCAGCACCGTCCAACCTCTCGCTACCATCAGAACTGTCTCGGGAGGAGACCGATCTAGGCGGCCGAAGTGCAGCCATGTCAGTCGAGAATTGACTCCAATTCCTCCACTGTTTTTTTTTTTTTTTTTGAAATTTTATTAATTTTCGAGGTTTTGAAAAGTTAAGTTCAGAGAGACAAACAAATGAAAGGAAAGGATTAGCAATGTTGACCGTAAGTGTGGCGGGTTGGACTTTCCAGCTGTTCGCTACATGCACAAATGTATTAGAATATTTATCAATCCGGACAGATTGACAATTAAATGATTTTTAGGGTACGCCTTTACTTACAAACAGCTTATCATACGGTTTATCATTAACTCTTAATATATATATTTTAACATACATTAACTTTTAATGTTTAAAGTGTGTTTATTTCATAAAATTATTGATAAAGATATTTTTTTATTTTTTCATAAAAAGTAAATTGAGCCAGGGAAAATTTTTTTTCTAGAAACAGTAAGTTGTTTTATGAAAGAAAATGTTTTTTATGATTAATTTTATTTTATATGAAATTAACTTAAGTCAAATTTAATATTATAATAATTTTAATTTTAACTTTTGAAAATATATAAAATATTAAAATCTTAATATCAAATATTACGATGTTGAATATTATTAAACATACATATTTAATTTTTATATATAATAATATAATGAATTAATAATATAATTTATTATTTTAGTGAACTATTTAATATTAAAATTTTATTTTAATAATAAATTTTAACAATAATAATTAAGTTTAAATAATATTATTAATATATTATTGAAAAGTATTTATATTAATTTTAATAATAAATATATATTACAATTTATAAATATTTAATAATAAATGTTTTATAGTATAAAATAAGAATATTTTAATTATGTAGATATGAGTATTTGTTTAAATCATGCTTAGCTTCATTTATCTCTTCCGACTTTGATGTGTCATTATACTATCATATATGTAATTTAAATTAAGTTTTAATTAGACATTAATTATTACTAAGTTTATATATGATATTAATTATTATAAAATAAATTTGAATTGTCAAAAGGAAATGCTATTATAATATTTTGTAGCAAATATATTTATGTTGGGATTGTTTCACTAAGAATAACTTTTAGAAAATGATTTTAAAAATGTCAAAGAATGGAAAATATCTTACGGAGAATCATCTAAATATTAGAAAATATTAGCTTTTTCAGAAAATTGATCCATTTTCCAGAAATTATTTTTGAAAGTTATTTTCAGTGAAACAAACACAACTTTAATAAAAAAAATGAAACAAATTTTTTTAAGGATTTACCAAAATATCTTAGAATTTATTAAAATCTCTAAAGTTTTACAAAAGATTCTAAGGTTATACTAAAATATCTAAGGAATTACCAAAATTTTTAAGGATTTATCAAAATTTCTAAAAATTTTCTGAGTATCCCAAGCCTAATCAACTTAACATTCCGCCATACCAAATTTCTAATGATTTACCAACATTTTTAAAGATTTACTTGTAACACTTCGCCTGGTGTAGTCTTAGTTGATGGTTTGTGTGGGAGGATAGTTGTTTAAGTTTTAACCAAGATATAGCTGATTTGTGCCCTATCCTCTAATTTTGTTTTTGTATTGTTTGTCGCACCATGATTAGCAAACTGTTTAGTTATTCTAATAAGTCTGTAATGTTTTGGTTGAAGGGTTCGCTTTTTAGTGAAATATAGGTCTCTAGTTTTTATGTGTTAGCGTGGTCACTGTGGGAACCTGCTAATCAATATATTTCTCTTGAAAAGTTTTGAATGATGGATCCTTCTATTTGTATCCGCTAGTAGTGGATTGTGTGATTGTAGACCCGATTGTTTTCTGTTCAAACATGTGTGTTTATTGTATAGTTTTAGTTGGTTTCTTATTAAGATCTAGTTAGAAATTAACTTTGGTGCAATGAATGCTTAAGGTGAGTTTTGCCTAAAAATGATTATGTTGGCCATTTTAAGATGGTAATTAGCTTGCATGTTAGCCACATGTAAGTTTTGTGAGATTTGTGTAAACTATATATATCAGTGAAACTGTTGTAGTTGGGGTTTTTCTTCCCTTTTCCCTTGCTTTGTTATACTCTGGTATCATGCTTAAGGAAGAGTTTTTCATTGGAAAGGAATTAACAAGTGATAGATTAGTAAGAAAGGGTTGTACGTGCAACAATAAAGTTAGTGTATCAAACCTTGTTGGGATTATCCGTAAGTATCCAATCTGTATTACTCTTCTCTGTGTTTTCCCTCTGTTTTGAGTATCTCAATAAATTTTGGTTGTCATAGTGATCGTGTCAAAACAGTCGAGTTTTAATATTTATAAAAGAGTGATCGAACCTGTAGACTGACTGCGACAACAATAGAGGCAAGTGCACCTATCGAACAGTAGTATAGCTCAGGTAAGAATATCTTATTGAACCTAAGGGAACCTAAAAGTACTACTACTTACTTTCTTTTATTATTTAGCCTAAAATATAGAGTGATTGGATTATTAAACTAACAAAATACTTAAACTAAATGCAAAGACAAAAGAATGAATTGGAGAAAACTTTAAGAAAACTCGGTTGATAAAGACGATACCCTCAGGAAGAATCCACCTATGACTTCACTTATAATTTATTCCCCAAACCATATGATTTCTTTACTTAGCTTGATCTGTGAGACTCTCTAACCTATATTAAACCCTCTCTCGAGGCGAATAACGTCTAACCTTAGGTTAATTAGTGGAACTTTCGTTCTCTTATAATAACCCCCTAAGGAAGCAGTAAATCGATCAATGGATTCCTATATTAGGTTTCACCCTAATCCGAAAAAATCTAGTAACCATATCTCTAGGCGCCCGATCAACTCCGCTCAATTACGCTAGATCTACTCTTAGGCAAGGTTTATTCCTCCTCCACCTAAGCACATCAGATTAAATTAAGCAACATAATCAAGAACAAACTAAGTACTTCTCATATAAATTTAGAAATCAAATAACAAAATCCATCATAGGTTTCATCCCCTTCAAGTATCTGAAGGGTTTAGTTCATAACAAAGTAGGAAAACATCTCAAGAGAAAAGGTAAAACAAAACATAAAAATCCCTAAAACCCCCTGAAGGAATTGAAGAAGAGATCCTCCGTCTTGAATGGAGCTCTGGCTTCTTGAGATGGATCAACTGGCTATCTTCAAGTGATTCCCTAAAAGATGAAAGCTTCGGCAAAAGCCTCTGCCAAAAAGTCATCCTGTTTCAGCTTCTGCCAAACTCCCTTTTTAGTTGCTACCTTGGGTGTTTATATAGGCTTTAAGATGCTTTACTTGGCTCTTAAGTATCCAAATTCAAGTAGAATTCCTCCTAGGATGTTTAAGTAGACTTAGGAATGTGTTTCTTTGCCTCTAAGCATCCAAATCCGAGTGAGATTGCTCTTTCCCGCGACAGGGGCACGCCCATGGCACACATCCGTGTAAGTCGTCTTCAGGCCGTGTCTCGATTCTGTCAATTGGAGTACGGCCATGTAAATCGTGGTATGGCTGTGTGAAGTAAATGGCAAGGCACGGCCATGTGGCTTGAAGTCCAGGCCGTGTCGATTTTTTAGGTTGGCCAAATTTGGTCCGTTTAAGCCTGTTTTACGTTCTTTTTATCCTTAGGTGCTTTCCTGAGTATAAGACATGAAAAGAAAGGATTAAGAGCACCTTTTTACATAAATCAAGGATAAATCATCCAAAAGCATACTAAATGTGGGATTAAAATATGTTACTTTTACGGTTTATCAAATACCCCCACACTTAAGCTTTTGCTTATCCTCAAGCAAAATTCTCAACTTACAATTAAAACGAACTTTCCATAATTCATAATTCCTACCGAAAATGTCTCATCATAATTCATAGATAATTTATACATGGATAATTCAACTCAAAGAGTCCTAAAGATTCAATTACGATAAGTCATACCTTTGTAGTACGAAAACATAGGTGTCTCCCCTTATCTAAGTAATTACCTTTAATTCAAAACCGACAGGGATTGACATCCTCACAAAAGATTCACTCAAATCACTCAAGTGTTTAAGGTTCAAGAATAAGCACTCATAAGTCAAACCCGAAAAGTTAATCCCATAGACTTGCTTGAAAATCAAATCTCCACCATCGTATATGAAATGATACACAAATCAAAAGGTCTTTAATCGGGTTGTAACGGGCTTGGGTTAAAAGGTGTGGATAAAGGTGAATTAGAAGGTTAGAATCGAGACCGACTTGACAATTTACCTAACTAGAAACAATGAACTAAATATGAATATTTACATCGAATGAAAACTAATAATACTTACTATTGATAATTATTCTATAATAAAGAGTATTTTCATCACTTGAAATTTGATAATACTTTAATATGAGCTTTTTCTTCAACAATTGGAGTTTTAAATGCTCTATGCTTCTTTTTTAAGAACAAACTAAGATATTACATCATAAATGATAAATGTAACTACTGAACTAATATAATTTGGTAACTTAATCAAATCAAACCTCGATTAAAGGGTAGTCAAAAGAAAGGGTGATAACAAATACAAAGGGGTTTTGGGTTAATATTAGTGGGTGAGTCAATAAAAAGGTTGTTATGATTCAACGGGGTTCACTAGGCGTTAATTTGTGAAGGTAGGCTTTTTATGGAGTAAGTGGGTTAAATCCTAGGTGCCTTTATCATCTCTGTATATCAAATCAAAAGTGTGGTCTTGACTTGTATAAACGAGGCAAGTTCTAGAATAATAGTTCAAAGTTGACACACTCATAATCAATAAAGTGAGCACGAAAAAGAATATATGCTCTATAAGGCTCAAAATCTCACAAAAATTATGGGTGTTTTTGACCTTAATCCCTGTAAATTTCAAACTTAAAAGTAATGCTCAAATTCAGTTCAACGACCTATTAATTTTAATATTTAAAAAGTAAACTTATCATGCTCGATTCTCTAGTATCCTTGATTTAATCATCAATGCACAATTAACTCGACTTACTCTAAAACATATCAATAAAATCATACATCATAAGAAATTTCATCCTAATTAGTAATATGAGAAAATACTTTCAAACAAGACTAAATTTAGGATTTTGAGAATAATGCAAAAAGTTAGGTACTTTTACCCCCCACTTAAGATGTACATTGCCTCAATGTACAAAGATAGATAAACAATTATGTAATAATAAAATCAAAGAGAAGGGAGAAGTAACACTTCCTGAATTTTTGGATGAAGTCTATGAAAAGAAACCGGATAAGATTGGAGGTGAATGTGGGGAAGCGTCTCGAACCATTTGAAATTGAATCCTCGAAGTAGCCGGCTTGGTTTTATTGTATCCTAAGCTAAATCTAAATATCATAAAGAATAAGAAGAAGAAAATAAAATAAAATAAAATAAAGTAAAGTAAAAAAAATAATGATGAAATAAAATAGAAACCAAAATAAATAATGGAAAATGAAAGACAACTAGAAAAATGGGGAATGAGGTTTAAATAGAGATGTAGCCCGTGTTTTGGGATTTTGAATTTTGAACGCATTCAGTGGTGTTGGGCATGGTAGTGGTGTCATGGCACGCCCGTGTCTTTCTTCACACGGTCATTCAATACTGAGCGTGCTCTTCCGGTGTTCGATAAGTCAGAATGTTGGCACGGTTGGGAGGCACGGCCGTGTTTATCCCGTGCTTGACGAGTCAGTAACCTCAAGACGGGCGTCGGCAGACGGGTGGACCAAGATCGCGGCCCGTGTTGGAGAAAGAAGTTTATTCCTATTAGGTACACGCTAACGACACGCCCATGGTTCACCCCTAGCTTCCACACGACCACGGCACGCCCATGTGTGAGGTAGTATGGCCTAGAAATATGCTCTTTGGTTAGTTTATGGTTAGGTGCTAAAAAGAAAAAGAAAAGAAAAAATTAAAAATAAAATAAAAAATGTAAAAATGGGGTTAGTGCTTGGGTTGCCTCCTGAGAAGCGCTCATTTATAGTCTTAGCTAGACTTTACCTCTCATTCGTATAGTCATGGTGGTTTGAGAAGGTGGAAATCCTTTCTCATTCGATCAACTTGGTTATGGATATAAAGTTTAAGTCGAGTAATGTTTACCTCAAAAGTGTTGAATTTAGGATTGCTTACCTCGATTGTGCTGTATAGGAAGACATTAAGTACCTCAAAAGTGATTTCTTCGTTTGCCTTGAGTTCTGAATTGGTGATTCGAGGGTCTTCCTTATTCAACAATACTTGATCTTCTATTTTGATGTGATTCGTTATTCCTATCAGCTCGTCTGGGGTTTCCTTCGGTTTCACTTCGTGTGGTTCTGGTTCCTCATGTAATTCTTCTTTATTAGTACGAGGTCTATGATCCGGCTCAGGTTTGTATCTTTGTGGTGTTTCCTGCAATGAAGGTTGAACAAGTTGGTTATCAACTGAATTTACTTTCTCACCTTTATCACTTGATGTTCTGGCCGAGTCAAGAGCTTGAAGAGTGACTATCTCGTCGCCTACACCAAGTATGAGTTCTCCTACATAGATATCAATTTTAGCTCTGGCAGTTGCTAAAAAGGGTCTTCCTAAAATTAAGGGGATCGTGTTGTCCTCATCCATGTCTAAAATGAAAAAGTCTCATGGGAATACGAATTTATCAATTTTGATTAGAACATTTTCTATTATACCCCAGAATTCTTATAGTTTTATCGATTAATTGAATGCTCATCCCGGTTTGTCCAGGTTTCCTGACCTAGTTGTTTAAACATTTTGTAAGGCATAACATTGATGCTTACCCCTAAATTCGCTAACGCATTATCAATAGATAAACTACCAATTAAACATGGAATTGTAAAACTCCCTAGATCTTTTAATTTCCGTGGCAGTTTATTTTGTAGAATTACTGATCACATTGCGTTTAGCTCCACGTGGTGCTCTTCGTCTAATTTGCGTTTGTTGGTCAAGAGCTATCTTAAAAATCTCCTTGAGTCGGGCATCTGAAAAAGAGCTTCAAGAAGAGGTAAGTTAATGTGTAATTTCTTTAGAAGTTTTAGAAACTTACCGAATTGTTCCTTTGAACCATCTCTTTTCAATGCTTCGGGATAAGGTATTCGAGGGTGGTACTCTTTAATTACCGGTTTTAGCTTTTCTTGTGTTACCTCTATGTCTACCTTGTTTTCTTGTATTGAGTTTGGTTCATCTAACCCTTTACTGTCTTGAGCTGAGATAGCTTGAATTTGCTCCTTTGGGTTAACCTCGGTGTTACTTGGTAGATGTCCTAGCGGTCGTATTAGCTTTGCGAGATGTCCCACTAACCTAGTAAGTTCTCCAACTTGATTCTTGATCCCTTTGATCGATTTTTATTGTTCATCAAGTGCTGCTTTAGTCTTTTGGAGATGAGAATCTGTGGCTGTAACACCCTGAATTTGGGCCTAGAATAAGTGGGTTCGTGTGTCGAAAGAATGGATTTTGTCGTTAAAAAAAATTTTTAATATGTGGTTTATACTAAAATAAGATAATGGTCAATTTTTAATTGACCCCTAGATTATGCTAAAATTTGGGGACTTGATTTATATGCTTTATTTTTTTTTACATAGTTTGTCCCTCTACTTTTATAATGTCGCTAATACATTTAAATAGTTAATTTTTCTTAAAAATATTATTCAAAAAAAATAAATTATTTTATCAATTCAGTTTGAATGGACATTTTCTTTTTAAAAAAATTATTATTGCATGTTTAGTTTAATTTTTAGGAGGTTTAAGAAGGGTTGGTAGTGTTGGAAAAGTCCTAAGCTCGATCTAGGGCTTTAGCAAAAATGTTGTTTTTTTTTAGGGAGGTTGGTGGTAGTCATAAGGCTTTTAAAATATTGTTGGGTTAAAACATATCACAAAGAAGTAGGTTGTCTGGTGGCTTGGGGTGTTTGGAATAAGCTGGTGGTCAGAGGTTCAAGTCTTGGACTTGGTAAAAAAACTTTTTATTGCGCATAAGTGGTATGAAGGCCAGAGTTTAGGCCTTATAAATAGTTGGGACTGTTTTATGACTCAAGGAAATGCCTAGCCCAGTGGTAAAGGCGTTAGAAGCAGTAGGGGGAGCATGGTTCTAGTCGCGGCGTGCGCATGTTAATGTTTTTTTTTAAGTAAACCTGGAGTGCGACAGAAGGTTTATAATTAATTAGGTAGGAAATATGATACAAATAAAATACGCGGCGTAGTGGTAAGGGGCGTGGACCATCGTGAAGAGGTCGGAGGTTTGAATCTGGATGTTGGCTAATATTTTTAGATTCCTTTAGATGATATGGTCATTTGGAAAATATGTTTTAAAAGAAGTCGAGAATGGAACATGTCACAAGCAAAGTTGTGGTGCGATGGCAAGAAGCGTGTTGTGGCTCTTCTTGTCGCGGGTTCGAGTTGCCTTGTCCACATTAACTTGTTATTTTCTTGCAGCGTGTGTAAGTTGGTCATTGGAAAGTATACCTTAAAACAAGTTGAGAATGGAATATATCACAAAAACGGTTGTGTACATGCAGTGGCGGGCGTGTGTTGGTGCTTAGAGGGCTTGGGTTCGAGTTGCCTTGTGCACATTAACTTGTTATTTTTTCTTTGGCGTGGGAAGGAATTTGAATGTAATTCAAATTGAATTTTTGGCTAAATAAAGGAATTTAATTGGTGATAAGTTTGAGTCGATTAGGAAGTGTAGATTTATTTATTTATTTATCTATTTATTTATTTATTTTAGTATAAATATGGGTGCCGAAATTCTCTTTAAATAGAGAGGGGATATCTCTTCAATTTCGGCATTTGAACCCCATTCTCTCAATCTTTTCTCTCCGTCTCTTCTACAAGCCAAAACCCTAGTTGCTTTCTGTAATTTTTTCCTTTGAATTCTTCAGAAGCCGAAACCTTTTATTTCATTCTCTTCTTCATTCTTTTTCTCTTGTGCCGATTTCTCCATTAAGCCGAAAGATGGAATCTAATCCTATTAGTATTGTTTGGCCGAAACTTTGAAGGGGGAATTCGGGATTTGGTTGTGTCGACTACAAGTAGGAGATCACTCGAGATTCCAAAATCTAAGGGATTTCGACAAAGACCAAGGACAAGTGATAATTCGGGATTTAGATCCACAAGTGTTAGCCGATTCCAAGGGAGAAAGACTACAGAATTTCGGGATTTGATTAGTAGTGAAATCGGCAACAAGGAATTAAGGATATAAACCATTAGATTGGGTTTTCGGGATTTCAGTGAAAGCGTTAAGTAAATCAGATGTGTACCCGCACTAAGCTTTAATTAATTTACGGTTATGTTTTAATTAATATGTTACAAGAATTTGTTAAGATGTGACTAATAGTATCATGCAATGGTACAAAGTGCTCAGGTACGTTTACCCACTCCTACTATGAGTATGATATGATCTATTATGGCACATATGCCAACAGTGATAAGAATGTGAAATAAGGCATGATATTGCATGATTTGTTTGACATGGGGCATATGGGTGATATGTAAAAGGGAAGTGAATTGGTGGTTTTATACCCCAATATCTGAATGTGGTGACTTATGTCACGTAATTTGAATGTGGTGACTTATGTCACGTAATTTGAATGTGGTGACTTATGTCACGTAATTTGAATGTGGTGACTTATGTCACGTAATCTGAATGTGGTGATTTAGGTCACGAATTACTATCTGGTGGCTATGCCACGAAATTATAAAGGCGATGAGCACGCCGATCGCAATGACGCCTTCGATGGTGTGTAGCGGATGGAGGGTTGACTTAATAGTCCCCACGGTGTGATGGTTGGTACGGGTGATGTGTAGTAGATGGTTATCTAGGCTTGGGTTCGGGTTTGCATCATGATTTATATATGTTTATCATGTATGATTTGACATGCCTGAATTAATTGAGACTTGTGTTGGTTGTACACATTGAGTCATTTGACTCACCCTTGTGGGATTATTTTTCAGGTGACACTCAGTGATGGACCGGGTCTGCAGGAGCTCAAGGGTGGCCATGCTCTGCTTCGAGTCTATTTTATTTTATTTTGGGCTTTCTCTTTTTAAGTATTTAGGATTTAATTTGGGTTTTGATTTGATGTAATAAGGCCTTGGTTTGAATTGTTTATGCATGCATTTTAATTCTTTAAGTATGTCACGATTTTTATTAATTCAAGGTTAATGTCCATTTTTCTTAAGTATAAATATTAAATGTTGTAACACCTAATCAACACGGGTTTTAAAACTCAAGCCCAACCCAAATCAACTATTTTCAAAAACACGAAAAATTTTAGCAAAGTTTCAAATAAGATTAGAATGGTTTTTCCTAGAAGCATGCCAGGTCCGGTGGGCTTGTGGGAAATTTGGGTTTGGGTGTTTCATTGGTCGCCATGAAATTGCCAAGATCTCTTCAAGATTCGGCTCCTCTTCTTGTTGGTGAGGTGGTTGTTGAAAATCTGGAGGAAGTTTCGATATTTTGGCTATTTTGATAATTCCACGAGAAATTGGGATGGTACTTCCAACCTGCATTATAAGTGTCACTATAAAAATTATTTTGATATCTAGAATAGTTACCTGAATAGTGAGCTTGCTCGTTTTCCATCCATATCCGTAGGGCGGGTACTCAGGATTCGCCACGCCTCCTAGATTCAAATCATATTGTATTTCGGATGTACTGCGAGGACTATACCAATCATCAATCTTTTATTCATCATCTCTAATCGATTAGATAACTTTGGTGACCACGTCAAGGTTGAAAACTTGGTTGCTTTAGTAGGAATTGCCCCATACCTTGCCACTGATAATTATTCAGTGCCATCTTTTCCATAGACTAAATTTTTCTGCTAAAAGCAAAATAGAGGAAAAAATTAGCAAAGTAAAAAGAAATAATAATAAAGAATAATATAATAATAAATTACAAATAAAAAAAATTGGCTAAAGTAATAGAAATAGAGTTTTCTTAATATTTTAGTGTTCCCCGGCAACGGCGCCAAAAACTTGATCGTGTCAAAACAGTCGAGTTTTAATATTTATAAAAGAGTGATCGAACCTATAGACTGACTGCGACAACAATAGCGGCAAGTGCACCTATCGAACATTAAGATTATATGGTATTTTATGTGGTTGTTAAGTTGATGTTGTGTTAGTTAAGATAAAAACTAGGAAATGTTTATGACAATGATATAGTAGAAATTAATGGTTGATGTGGATTGAATGTGGCATAATGTTGAAAATGACTAGTTTTGGTAATTTGGAAGTAATCATCTTTTGGTGAAATTGGTATGGTACATTTTAGTTGTGAAAATGGTCATTTGGTATTGGGTGTGTATGCATTTTTGGTATATGAACATATGATTAAATGTGGGTAGCAAATTGTTCAATTGGTGATTTTAGTTAATGAAATGGTTAAGAGATAGGTAAGTTTGATTATTGAAATTGAGGTTCCATTTTGGCATATTGGTTGAATGGTTAGATTCTATATGCATATGAAAAGTGAGTTTTGAATGCTTGATTTTAGGTGCAATTGGCTTGTGCATAAGTTGTGAGTTTGGGTGAGAAAAATGGCTTGGAAATGGCCTATTTCCGTACGGGCAGAGACACGGGCGTGTGTCTCATTCGTGTGTGACACATAATCAGGCGACACAGTTGTCTGTCACCTGTAGCTTTCAAAGGGTTGCAAGTCAGGCTGTTATACGACCTGACACACAGGCGTGTAGCTTAGCTTTGTGGCCCAAGTTAGAGAGTTATACAGGTGTAGACACAGGCTAGGACACGGCCGTGTGTCCCTATTTCGAATGCCCACACGGCCTAAGACACGGGCGTGTCTCTTGGCTGTGTGACCCCTACAGTTTGAAAAATTTTGACTTATTCCAAAAAATTTCATATGTGTTCGTTTTAGTCCCTAATCCTTTCAAATGTCTGTTTTGGGCCTCGAGGGCTCGTATAAGGAACCGTATGCATGTTTTTGATTGATGTTGTTATGTTTTACCTTGTAATTTAATTATGAATTAAATTGTTCATTATTTGATGTTATGCTTCGGTAATATTCTGTAGCCCTAATCCAGCGATGGATACAGGCTAGTGGTGTTACATTGAGGTGTTATATTACCAACATAGGGTTTATCAAAATAACCAAGGAATTACCATAATATCTAAGGTTATATCAAAATATCTAAGGATTTACCAAAATTTCTAAGAATTTACCAATGCTTCTAAAGATTTACCAATATTTCTAGAGATTTCCTTAGTGCCCCAAACTTGACTAACTCAAAATTTTGGCATACCAAAATTTCTAAGGATTTACCAAAATTTAGTAGGTTATACCAAAATATTTAAGGATTTACCAAAATTCTTAAGGTTATACCAAAATTTCAAGGATTTACCAATATTTTTAAGGGTTTTTTAACTAAATTTCTAAAGATTTCCTTAGTGTCCAAACTCGATCAACTCAACATTTTGGCATATCGATATTTCTAAGGATTACCAAATTTCTAATGTTAAACCACAATATACATGTATTTACAAAATTTCTAAGAATTTACAAAAATTTCAATATTTCTAATGATTTACCAAATTTTCTAAGGATTTACTAAAATTTTAGTGTTTCTATAGATTTACCAAAATTTCTAAGGCTTTGCCAAAATTTATAAGGTTATACCAATATTATTAAGTGTTTACCAATATTTCTAAGCTTTATACAAATTTCTAAGGATTAGCAATATGTCTAAAGGTTCACCAATATTTCTAAATATTTTCTTATTGTCTCAGGTTCGATCAACTCAACATTTTGACCTACCAAAAAAAAACTTAAGAATTTACCAAAATTTTTAAGATTATACCAAAATATCTAAGGATTTACAAAAATTTCCAAGTAGCCTTAAGAATATTAGTAAATCCTTAGATATGTTGGTAAATCCATGGATATTTTGGTATAACCTTAGAAATTTTGTAAATCATTATAAATTTTGATAAATCCTTAAAAAATTTTGGTATGCCAAATTGTTGATTTGATTAGGTCTGGGTTGTAACACCCCTCACTTATCTCCAATTTCAGAATTGGGTTAGGGGATGTTACAGAAATAAACAGAACAAGAACATGTGAATTTAAAATAAGATCCCATCAAATCATTCATTAAATCTCAATTATTTAAATGAATCATGTTTTTGCACACAAGTTCAAGCTTAATCGAGCGTACGAAATCTCCAAAATAAATTCAGAATCAAACAGGGACTAATTTGAAATTTTATACAAAAGAGAGACAAAAGTGCAAAATAGGGGTAACACGACCATGTAGCCAGGCCATGCGAAAAGCTGAAACCATGTAGCATTGAGTTACACGACCATGTAACTCACTGTGACCATGTGGACTAAATTACAAAATTCAACAAAAGTCACATGGCTGTCTGACTGGGCAGTTTAACTAACTATTGTAGTCTAACAATCTGGCATACCAGGTCTATAATACTTACATGGACGTGTGGCCAGCTTGAGTAACATTTGGAGACCGTGTGACCTAATTTCAACCTATCCTCTAGTGGCACACAACCATGGCACTGACCCGTGTGTGACACACGGCCGTGTGACCTATAACATACCATTTATGTAATGTATTAAACCAACTTATTAAGGTACTTTGAAATGCTTATATGAACATATTAAACCTGTTCAAAACACTTCAATATAAAGCCAAAACATGTTAAAATACAACCTAAAAGTGCCTAACCAATATTCCATTTTGGCACAACCATAAACAGGTTTTACAAAATTTATAAACATCCCAATTCATTTGATACCAAAATATCATATCCATAAGTTCCAAACATGCCTAATGACCTATAATTCAAATACTTATAAACATCCCAAAACTTTCCATATCACAAAACCAACTTGACCTAATAAGTCCAAACATTACAACTACCATTTAGCACATACGTCACAACATTCCATCCAATCATTACCATTCTCATACTATTTCATGATTCAAGATCACACATACATTTACTACGCATACATTCGCCATTTATCCTATAAGCATGCCATGAAAATCTTTATGTTCAACCTTATATATCAAACATTATGAACACTTTACTTGTCACACCCGAATTTCCAAAATACCTAAACTCAGGAGGAGCCGAGGAGTTGATTGAATAGTAATGGAAAGTGGGGGCATTAGCAAGAAATTTAGAGAATTAAGTGGTTGATTAGGAGAAAGTTAGACTCTTAATCTAGTTTGGTTAGATTGGGATCAACTAGTTACATAGTGGAAAACATAATAATTAAGACTGTGTGGTGGTGATTGTTTGTGAAAATTGCAACATGAGGATATATATAGGTAGGAGGACGAGAGAAAGGGGATTCCTTAGTCCTGTTTATACATTTTTTTCTCTTAAAAATCATGATGTTCTTCTTTAGTTGTCTTAAAGAAGAAGAGGCTGCAATGATAGGAGACTCTACATGCTGTAATAGTCGTAGGCATGGATGTCTAGGAAGGAGAAAACAATCGAGGGAAAGCTACCAGGCCTAAGGAGACTTTTGTGTTTGGGCAAGCTATAGAGACAAGGATAAGGAACAAGGTGATTTTTTGCACCCTGCTTCAGGGTGATATATGATGATGTACTACTTGCATAAAGTAGGAAATGTATGAGCAGTCTATGCATGAATCATGATTTTGAGTCATGTTGAGTTGATTACTGTTGCTGTAATATAGATGATGATTTGATGCATGCATGGCATGATAACTGGGGGAAAACCTCTATGGGATATATGAAGATAGGATGTGGAATGAGGAGTGAGCATATTAGTTATCGCCTTGGGCGAAGCTCTGGGCCTTGTGGAGGGAACACTGCACTGTCTCGACATCCATTTTCCAGATTTCATAATCGAGAGCCGCCACAATGGATAGTAATATATGGATTGACTTGAGCATGGCAACCAGAGAGAAGGCTCTTCGTAATCTATGCCTTATTTCTAAGTATAATCTTTTGCTACAAGTCTTTTCCTACTTTTCCGTCTGCATTTCTTTTCCTTTTGTAGATCCACCTACACCTTATGGGTTTTATCCCTTCTAGTAAGTCTACAAGTTCCCACAATAAGTTGGAATACATAGAGTCCATCTAAACTTTTATAGCTATTTTCCAGAGCTTGGAATCAACACGCTGCATCGCTTCATCATATATAAGTGGGTCATCATCTTCCTGTTTGGCAAACTCAGTGTTAAAAACACTTCTGCAAGATCGGAAGAACTCAAGCCTATGAGAGACCCTCCCATTACGATGAAACTCCCTATGTTGCTAATCTTTTGCAAGTCTACTATTAGGAGTTGGTTCTGGTACCGCTTTCTTTGGGTTTTGTATATTTCTCGAAAGCTCTTTGAGTACCTCTTTATTCTGTGGTTTGAAGTTATTTATGTAACTTTCTTCAAGGAAAGTAGCATGAGTTGAGGCTATAATAGTTTGCTCTTTCGGGTTATAAAACAAACCACCCTTTGTTCCATTTGGATGTCCTACAAACATTGACAATTCTATCTATGAGTCCAGCTTTCTCGCATCTTTATCCAATGCGTGGGCTGGGCATCCCCAAATCCTAAAATGATTAAGAGTCTGTAACGACCTCAAAAGTATGGATATCGTACAATGAGTTATCGGGTCTTCGTTTTTAGTAAACAGACTCGTAAAATATTTATTTATAAAGTTAGTTATATGTTTAATTAAGTTTTAATTAAGTGAATTTAGTTTAATTTAAAGTAGTTAGGAAAAAGGATCAAATTGAATAAAGAGTGAAAGTCTAATTAAAGATTATAGAAAATAAAAAGGACTAAAGAGGAAATTATGCCAATTGCCAAACTTGAAGCGGCATAAGCATAAAATCTAAGATTTTTATGTGTTAAAATATGTTATTATGAGATAACTTTATTATTATAATATTATATTATATAATAAAGCAAATAAATAAAAGAGAAGAAATGAATAGGCAATCAAAAAGAGAAGGAAAGAAGGAAGGAAAGAAAAGAAAGAAGAAAGGAAAAATTGAAAGTTTGAAGCTTGAAAGTTGATAGCAAACAAGGAATTGAGACATTGAGCAAGGAAGGAAAAGAGAAAACAAATGAGAAGTAAAACAAGAAATTGAGTTAGTATTACTATAATTCAAATTTGATTATTTGTTAAATTTTAAATTAATATATGTATATATGATAAACAAATTGGAGTAAGTATCAAGAATGAATTAAGTGATAAATATGTATTGGAATTGAATTTATTATTAGTAATTGTTGAATTTTGAATAATACGTTTAGTAAATAGAAATAAGGTTAATATTGATATTGAATTAGATAAAACCGAATTAAATTGTGAATTGAATGAAATTGAAATGAAGTTTGAATATGTATGAGCATATGATGATATATTGATTAGAAAGTGGAAAATGCATTGAATTGATGGTATATATATAAAAATGAATGGAATGGAAATGTGAAAGGTGATTTGAAATTGAATCAAATTGAATTGAATGTGATTATTGGAAATGTACATGGATTGAAAGTAAGAGGAAGTGATTGAGTTGAAATGTAACTTGAAGTGAATTTATGTGACTTTGTGAATTTGTTATTGTGATTGAACTGAATCCGAATGATTATGATCAGTTGAAAGTGAAAGTGATATGAATATGTGATTTAAATACCCTATTAACTAGTCAGGCTGAGTCGGATATAATTGGCATGCCATAGGATTGCAAGTGTTCAGGGATTCTTCGACCTTGAGTCGATGAGACACCTGGGTGTCATATTATTTACTTGGATAGATTCAATAAGGTCTTGGGTACCACTTTACTTGCTAGGCCGATGAGACACTTAGTGTCACTATATTGCTTCGAACTATCCGATGAGGCACTGGGTGCCAATCTGGTATGTTTGGTTGGATCCGTGTATCCGCCAAAGTCCGATTCAAGTTAATAGGGGTAAATAAGTGAAATGATAAATTTCGAATAAATGTGATTAAGCTATTGAAAGAAATAAGAAAGTGAATTTGTGAAATAAAATATAAAATGAGATTTATGATATGAAATTGAATGCATGAGCCAAAGATTCATGAAATGTTCAAAAATAAATTGTGAATTGAAATATTATATAAGATGGAGAAATGAAACTAAAGTTCACAGTTTTGCTTGAAATGATATAAATAATATAAGAAGTTAATTGAAAAGAATAATATAATTGAGTTATATATATTTTGAGTGTGAATTTGATGTGAGAAAATAAAATTGAGATATGAAATTTAGAATATGGACCAAAGGTGTATGAATTAAATAAAATTTAAAGCGAAGATATAATAAATAAACTAGTGAAATTATTATTGTTGAGATATGACTTTAGTAAACACAAATTGCAATAGAATTAATATTGAATCATGAAGAAAAATTTAGTGAATTGCAAATGATATGAAATGAACTAATGGAATGGAATGTGGAAAATAATAATGATAATAAAATTCTATGAAAATTGGATAGTGAAATAATGTATAAATCTAATTAAATACAAGGCTTGAAATAATGTTTATTATATTAGATGATTTAATTTAAAGAATAAAATAACTATTAAGTAATTGTATCATAAATTGAATGTATGCAAGTTATTATATAATTTGAATTATGGAAATACCACTGAGTATACCTTTACTCAGCGTAAGGTTGTTTCCGTGCGCAAGTTAATTGAAAGTCGGTGTCCGGTCCAGCATCTAGAGCAATCCCTCTGATAGAGAATTTTGAGTAATGTACTCTTCTTTGATAATGGTGGCATGTACCTAGGTAATGAACAGGTTGAGTATATGTGCCTTATAATTTAGAAAAAAATTTAAAATGTTTGAAAATGTTCTAAGTATTCGAATTAGTCCCGAACCATTCCTATTGAAGATTCATATAAGGGACTATAAGATTATTTTATATTATGATTGATAATAATAATGTATTAATTGTAAAGTTATCTGATTGATCTGGTAGCACTCCGTAACCCTAATCTGATGATAGATTGGGGTTAAGGGTGTTACATTTTAGTGGTATCAGAGCTATCAGGTTTAGCCGATTCTCGGACTTAATCGAGCTCGAAAATTGAGTTTAGAGGTACATGCCATAGTTGAGTCAAAATTGAGTCGGGATTTGGATGCTGACCTATTTGTTTGGTTCTGTATTATAGGTTAAAGATGTCTTATGAGAGAATAAAATACATCGATTTTGTGATGTATACTGGAATTTAAACATTTAATAAAATAGAGTTGGTTACCTCTTAGTATAGAAAGAGGAAATGTTAAAGAAAGAAATGTTTTCCAATCGAAATAATTAAGTAAAATGTTACTTATGATGAAACAGAATTTGAAAAGATATGGAAAAAATGTCTTATAGTAAGTAAGAAATGATAAATGTTGTTATATGAGTATATAGATGAGGTTAAATTATGAGGCCTTACGATCTCTACCCCCTTATTGGTACATTTATATTTATAGTGAAATTGATAGGAATTATAATGATTTAGTTCAAAAGTGTGGAACTGAAGAGTTTAAAGGAAAGAAAGATGATGACCCAGTTGAGGCTGAAGAATGGTTAGAGAACAGTCAAAGAATATTTGAAGAATTGTAGTATACAAGGGATGAAAAGTTAAAATGTGCAGTATCTTTATTAAAGGGTGAAGTGTAACATCCGGGATTTAGGGGTTGTGCATTTCTTTTGCTTAATTGTATGAAGTTGCATGCCTATGTGTGTTTGTGTAACAGACCGAATTAGACCCTAGTCAGAACGGTGGTTTCGGGACCACGAATCCGAGTCCGAGAAACATTTTAATATTTTATTTTTGTGTTTATGATATGTGAATTAAAAGATGTGAAAGTTTCAGAGAAAAATTTTATTGTTTAAGTGCTCAATTTGATAAAAAGACTTAATTGCATAAAGAGTAAAAGTGGCATGCTAAAGTGAAATGTACCTTTTGATTGTGGCTTTTAAAGTGGATGTCCTAAAAAGACAATTAGCCCATTCCTTTAGATAGTGGATGGCATATATGAGAAATAAAACAAAATTTTGTTTTATAATTATATGTTTTATTTTAGGTAATGAATAAATAATATTACCTTTAATTTTAAGGCATAAAATAATGAAAGAAAGTGGGAAGAAAGAGAACATACCTTGTTCTTCTTCTCTTGGCCGAATGTGGAGGGTGAAAACTCCATTGTTGGAGCTTAATTTGACAACTTGGGGCTTCAATTAGGGTATGTACTTTGCTTAGTATTTTATAATTTTTACATTTTTGAAATTGTTACTTTGAATACTATATAACCCATGTATCAATTTTTGAGATTTTGGCACATCAAGATTCGGCTATGGTGGTATATTCATGGCATGTAATGTTTGATAGTAGATTATGAATTGTATGTGTTAGATCATCATTTTTTTGAATTAGAAGTTTTGGTGAAATTAAATGTTAGGGACTAATTTGAGAAGAATAAATTCTTAAAGGACTAAAACATGAAATAAATGAAAATATAGACTTGTATAATCTCTATAAACATTCGCCCTTGAGTGTTGTAGGAAATTTTGTGTATTTTGCATTTTATGTAATTTGGACTAAATTGTAAAAGGTGAAACCCTAGGGGTAAAATGGTAATTTGCCTATTTATGTGCTTAGGGACCAAATTGAGATGAAATGTACTTGAATGAGCTAAATTTTAATGTGTTTAGATCAAGAGCAAAGAAAAGCAGATTTAGGATCGGGGAAAGACGAAGGTTCTCGAATAAGCCAGATTTGCACGGTCTATCGACAACCGAGGTAAGTCCTGTTGAAATATGTCAAAGAATTATTTATGAATCTATTAAATGATGATGTTCGATAAATTTGAAGGTAAATTATGGTAGTAGCCGAATGTATATGGTTGAATTGGTTTGAATGCATAAATTGATAATGTGATATGAATATGTGTCTTTGATATATTATTTGTGAAAATGTGAAGTATGTGATTGGTTTATGAATTATTTGGGCTTATTGCCTACTTGTGCCTTGTGTCGGTGATTTAATTGGGCTTCGTGCCTAGCGAGCTTAGTCTTGGTGACATATTCGCTTTAAGCCTAGCAGAGCCTAGTGCCGATGACTACTTTCAGCCCAAGCCTAGTAGGCCTCGTCTGGTGTTACTTATCGGGCTTTATCGCCTAGCGAGTGCTTGATGCTTGGTGATGTGTTTTATAAAGGAGAGACCGAATATTATTTAAGGCAAATCATTACTAATGTATCTAGCTAATGGTTCGTAAGCACGTAAGGTATGCTATGTTTTATATTACTTGAGTCAAGTTAATATTATGGGAATTGTGATATATATGTTTGAGGCTAACATTGATGTGTATGAGTATTATATGATTGAATTGAGTTTGAAGGTACTATTATGGAAATTGACCTTCAAGTAGAAATACTAAAAATAAAGGAGATTTTAGTGTAATAACATGGTTGATATGAATGCTATATTTATACGAGTTGGAGCATGGGATTTTTGTAATATACCTATCGAGCTTCAAGGATATGTAGGTTGAAGGAAATGAAGTACAATTACTTAAGTTAATGAATTATTAGTATTCGCTTTATATAAATAAATGTACTTAAATGTTTATGTGAAATGTTATAAGTTGAATGTTTTAATTGTTTAAATATTTAAATGTTATATTATCATGAGCTTAGGACTTACTAAGCTAGTAAGCTTATTTGTGTGAAATGTTCTCCTCTGTTTTATAGATTTTGGTTATGTTACGGGCTCGAGAGGGATCGTCAAGAAAGTCGCCCACACTATCAATCTATCTTTGGTACTCTTTATTTTGGGTTTTGGTTAAAGGCATGTATAGAAAAGACTGTGATTTTGTTAAGATGATAACTTTTGTCTATGTATATATTAGCCATGCGAATGTGGCTTATATTTGATGTTAGTTGAAGTAGAATATTCGGCTTACTTTAAATGGTCAAGTGATGTGCATAAATGTATATTATAGACATAGTTAAATTATGATTGTTGTATTGTATGCATGATTTGGTTCATGGGCTATACATGCATTCTTCACTAAAATCTGGTGAAATTGAGATTATGGAATTCGTCTAGTCTTATTAAATTGAGGAAATGGTAGGCTAATTATAATAATCTTTGTGATTATTAAATTGTTCAATTTGGCTTTGGCTAAATAAATTAAAAATGAGAATTACATTATGGGTTGTATATATATATAAGTGTCCTATTTATTATTTATTTTACTTTATATATTACAATGTTTAGAAGCATTGCATGCGCATGGTTTAATAAATGGTAAAAAAGTAGGTTTATTCTTTATTTATTGTAATAAGTTATTTGTTCATATTATCCATTTTCACTACCGTATGTGATATTGGCTATAAAATTTTGTGAAATGTTTTATCGGTCTAGTATATATATATATATATATAATTATAAGAATAGTTGATTTATAGTTATAGTATATTCGCCAAGGGGTATACTAATATGTTGTTATATGTATAATTGATTATTAAATGGTGAAATGGTTCAATTGTTTTAATATATGCACTTGTAGTATAGTATTATAAATGAAAACTCGGTTTATGTTACATGAATGTTGGTTGATACTCGATATAAGCTATAATTTGGCATAAATTGAGATATAATTTATACAAATATATATATATATATATATATATGTCATGAATATTTAAGTTATGTGATTCGGACATTGTGTGTTTAAGTACGGGTAATAAAACTCATTATACATTTATTTTTTTTTATGTCATACAATATGAAAATGGTTGCATTGCTTATACTTGAATCTAATTGAAGTCCTTTTTTTTTCGAAATTGAGTATTGTGTAGTAATGCCTCTTAACCCCAATTCGGCGACGAATATGGGTTAGGGGTGTTACATTTTATTGGTATCAGAGCTACGGTTTAGTCGATTCTAGGACTACCGTAGTACGTAAAAGTCTAGCTATACATGCCTTTAAATTTTATATGTGATTGTAACATCCTAAAAAGGGCCTATGCATTTTGGCCTAATTGTACAAAAAGACATCTTTTATGTGTTTTGGAATAAATTTGGAATGATTTTTGGAAACCTAAGAATGTATGGAAATGTTATGTTGGAAATAAGAAAATGACCATTTTTGGAAACCTAAGCAAATTAGGAAAGTGAACATTTTGGAAACCTAAGTAAATTAGGAAAGTGAACATTTTGGAAACTTGAACATTTTGGAAACCTAAACATTTTTGGAAATGATCCAAAATGGAAACACTGAACATTTTGGAAACTTGAAAATGTAAGAAAAATGGCAAGTTCTGAGCCGATCGAAAATTTTAGGAAACTTAGAAATGATCTTAGGAATGTCAAATTTTAAAGTTTAAAATAGGAAATCTGGGCAAGATGGCCTTAAAAGAAAAAGTTGGTAAAGTTTGACACACAAACGAGGCTTGGAAAAGTGGCTGAAGATGTCACTTAGGGCCTATGGAAATGGCGCCACATGCAAGGGTATTGGGCACAGGTTCGAGTCGCATGGGAAGCTAAAAATAAAAGTTTTATTTTGCTTCCAAGGATGGATGAGGTGGATGGCACATAGGCTAATTTTAAGAGCTTTTATCCTTTTAAAATTCGGCAAATAGATAGATAATGATGGATTATTATTGGTATTATTTTTATTAAGAGATAAGGGATAAATAATGGATTTATTTTATATTATTTTAAGTGATAAATAAGGGATTTTAAATTTGGATTATCGAGGAGATAATTGATGGATTAAATGCTTTTATTTTTAGATAAAGGAGATAATATTATCTTAAGGAGAGTGGTGGCCAAGTCAAGGACTCTTGGCCTAGCAAATTCGGCTATAAAAGGAGAACCCAAGGTCTTTTCTCTCATCTTTCCAAGTAGCGAAAATCCCTTGCTCTCTCCCCTCTTTGCGAATTTCTCTTTAAGTAAAATCCATCTCCTCTTCTTCTATTTTCTTCTCCTCTCCTTTGCTATTGTCGAGCCAAAACACTCTTTGATCCACGATTAAAACTCCATAGCCAAAACTCGTGACTCTAGGCAAGGAAACAATCGATCAAAGCATTAAAGGTAAGGCTTGTTTCCTTGATATTTAGGATTATTTCCCATTATTTCAAAAGCGTAAACCGACATGGTTACATGGCTAGTGTTAGCCAATTTCAAGGAAAAGGAATACTAGCAATTTTGGGACTTGATTTACAGACACCCAAATTCGGCAAACAAGGTAAGTAATACAAATCCTACTTGGATTTGGTTTTTAAGACAAATAAGTTTGTTAATATATTTTAATGGTTGGCCGAATATAGGAGTAAAAATCTAGATCGGTAGATCGTTCTTCGGGATTTCAAGGAATCTATTAAGCAAATCAGATGTGTACGCACACTAACTTTCGATATTTCATATGGCAATTATTTTATTATGTGATTATACGTAAGAATATGAATATGGCTAAGTACCCTAATGTGGTACAAAAGTACTCAGGTACGTTTCCTACTTCTGATAGGATTATGAAATATGTTATTTTATAACATGTGAATATATGTATATGATTATGAAATTAAGTATGTTATGCATGATATATATTTTTGGGGCATTCGGGATTTATGTGAAAGGGGAAGAAGGTGTTGACTTCGGTCTCACCAATGTTAGAAGGTGTTGACTTCGGTCTCACCAATGTTATATGGTGACTACGGTCACAAATATTTGAATTTGGTAACTTCGGTTACATTATTTGAATATGGTGTCTAATGACACAAATTATATGGGCGATGAGCACGTCATCGCAATGACGCCTTGATGGTGTGTAGCGGATGGAGGTTGACTTAGTAGTCCCACGGTGTATTTGGCGGTGCGGGTGGTGTGTAGCGGATGGACCATTAGGCTTGGGTTTGGGTTGCATCATCCTTTATTTTTATATGAATTTGATCTGAACATGTATGCGATTTTGTTGAATGTTAGTCTTGTGCACATTGAGTCTGTTGACTCACCCGTTGTGGGAATTATTTTTAGGTGATGAACAGGTGTGAATGGTAGAGTAGACCTTGAGGTGGCCATGTCTCATTTGAAGATTCCGTTTAAATTTGGACTTTATTTCATTTAGTTCCTTTAATTTTATTTTTGGGTTTTACTTGATGTAATAAGGCCATAAGGCCCGTGGATTTTCTTTACTTTGCTTTACTTTTTACTATTATATTACTGAACTAAATATGACTAAAGTTAAAGTGATATATATTTTTTTATAAACCTACAAATTATTTTGTCACCTTAATAAAATTGGATTTACAAGATTAATTAAATGGGTTTCCAATCTAAGCCCAACTCACAACAATATTTTTCTAAATATTTTACAAATTTCTCTAAATGTGAAAATCTTTGAAACAGGTTTACTTTAGGAACATACAGATCCGGTTCGGGCTCGTGGGTCGGGTGTGGGGTGTTTGATGATAGTGTGGTGACTTGACAATTTCAATTGTATTTTATATAGTAAATGGATTAGATCCCGATAGAGTCATGGTGATGATGTGGAGAGTGTCGCTGGTCTCGCACATGGATCGGTGCCATTAGACTCAACCGATTCACGGGTAACCACGAGGAGAGGCTAAACAAGCCTTCTACCAAATGATGAATGAATGGTTTACCTAGTTTGTTCGAGAATAATCCAATTTGTACAACAACCTCCACCCCGAATAATCCAACTCGGTATCTTCAAAGACTTCGATGATAGATCCAACGAGATCTAGTAGGCCTCTGTTGATAAAATCGGAAATTTAGAAATTTGAGGAATTCAAGGCTAATGATGATGATGATGCGAGAGAGTGAAATGTGGCTTGATAACACTATTCGGTACTTGATGAGCTATCACACACTCTGATTTAATGTTTGAAATGTGCTATATCTTTACTTTGGGACACCGCCTACCACGGTGGAATACACTAGTATCGATGGTTCCAAAAGAAAAAGTGACATGAGATTTCTTCGAATGAATTCGCAAGAAATATATCACCAAAGGTTCATCGACCGAAGCGTAAAGAATTTCTTGAACTAAAAGCAGGGCAAATGGCGGTGGTGAATATGAGCGAAAATTTGTCGATTGAGTCGATATGCTCGGAGTGTGTATCAATGAAGCCATTATGTGCAAAAGGTTTGAAGATGGTTTGAATGAAGATTTAAAGTTGCTTGTTGGCATTCTTGAAATCAAAGAGTTTGTGACACTAGTCGAACGAGCTTGCAAAGCTGAAGAGCTTGGGAAGGAGAAAAGAAAGGCTGAGACAGAAGCTAGAGACACTCGTAAAAGACCGCAGGGTAAGAATTTCCATTCCACATCTAAGAAGTTTAGAGATGACTTCATAGACATAAAGCCACTTGGATTCACCTAGGCGTGATCGACCTCCGGTGAGCTCCCGAGCTACCTCGATGGCCAGTGTTGATAACGTTCCATAGAATCGAGTTGAATGCAAACATTGTGGAAAATGGCATTCTGGGAGTTGTAGAGTTCGTGACCGGTCCTGCTTTAAATGTGGATCCTCAGACCATTTTATTCGAGATTGCCCGATGTTGGTGGAGCGAATCTGACAGAACTCTAGACCGAAGCGATGCATCGAAGATGGGGTAGACCACCTAGGCATTCGAACAATGTAGGTGGTTGTCAGAGAGGGACGAAGAACACGACAGTTCGATCTGAGGCTAGAGCTCCACCTAGAGCTTATGTTACTCCAGCTGGAGAAGATGCTGCTTCTCCAGATGTCATTATCGATACTTTCACCCTTTATGATACCACTGTAATTGCATTGATTGATCCTGGTTTGACACATTCATTTGTATGTGAAACTCTGGTATTCAGTAAGACTCTGCCAGTTGAGTCTACCGAGTTTGTGATTCGCGTATCCAACCCTTTAGGTAGATGTGTGTTTGTTAATAAAGTGTGTAAAGGTTGCCCATTGATGATTCGGGATTTTTGTTTCCCAGTCGATTTAATGCTGTTGCCTTTCGATGAGTTTGATATAATTTTGGGAATGGACTGGTTAACTTCGCACGACGCAGTGGTGAATTGCAAAAGAAAGCTTATTGATTTGAGACATCAGAACGGTGAGATCATTAGAATTGAATCCAGTGATTTAAGTGGGTGTCCTACAGTGATATCCTCGACGTTAGCCCGGAAGTATGTGAAAAAAGGGTGCGAAGCTTATTTGGCTTATGTACTGGATAATAAATTGTTTGAGAAGCAGTTGAATCTGTCTGGATTGTATGTGAATACCCAGATGTGTTCCCTGAAGAACTACCGGGTTTACCCCCAGTACGAGAGATTGAGTTTGGCATTGAATTAGCACCGGGAACGACTCCGATCTCAATAGCTCCATATCGGATGGCACCTACTGAGTTAAAAGAGTTGAAAGCACAGTTGCAAGAGTTAATAGGTAGGGGCTTTGCACGACCAAGTTTCTCTCCTTGGGTGCACCAGTTCTTTTTGTGAGAAAGAAAGATGGAGCGATGCAAATGTGTATTGATTATCGGAGCTGAATAAGGTAACTATAAAGAATAAGTACCGTTACCTCAAATTGATGATTTGTTTGATCGGTTAAAAGGGCTTCATATTTTGAAGATAGATTTGAGATCGAGTTATTATCGATTATGAGTCAAAGATACGGATGTGCCAAAATTGCATTAGGACGAGGTACGAACATTTTGAGTTTTAGTTATGCCTTTTGGGCTTACTAATGCACTATTTGTTTTTATGGATTTGATGAATCGGGTTTTAGATAGTTTTGGATCGATTTGTGGTAGTGTTTATTGATGACATATTGATCTACTCCAAAGATGAAATTGAACACTTTGAACATTTGAGGTTAGTGCTACAAACTTTCGAAATCGGCGGTTGTATGCGAATTTTAGTAAGTGTGAGTTACGGATGAAAGAGGTCACTTTTGGGACATGTTGTTTCAAAGACGAGCATTCGAGTTAATCCGAACAAAATATCGGCTATACTTGATTGGAAGCCAGAAAAATGTTTAGAGATTCAAAGTTTTTGGGACTTGCGGGTTACTATCGGCGATTTGTGAAAGGTTTTTCTATGATAGCTACCCCGTTGACAAAGTTATTGCAGAAAGATGTCAGGTTCGAGTGGTCAGAAAAGTGTCGAAAAGTTTTGATCACCGAAAGCCCTTTTGATGAAGCTCAATGTTAGTTCAAATTGAATCGGGTAAAGAATTTGTTGTTTATTCTGATGCTTCTTTAAATGGTTTGGGATGCGTTTTGATGCAGGAAGGCAAAGTTGTAGCCTATGCTTCAAGACAATTGAAGCAGCATGAAAGAAATTACCCGACGCATGACTTAGAACTTACAGCCATTATTTTCGCATTAAAAATTTGGCGTCACTATTTATTTGGCGAGAAGTGTCACATTTATTCAGATCATAAAAGTCTAAAGTATTTAATGACTCAGAAAGATCTAAATTTGAGACAACGCAGATGGTTAGAATTGTTGAAAGATTATGAGTTGGTGATTGACTATCATCCGGGAAAAGCTAATGTTGTTGCAGATGCGTTAAGTCGAAAATCATTATTTGCTCTTCGTGCAATGAACGCACAGATAGCTATGTCTGGTGATGGTTCGATCATAGCCGAGTTATAAGCAAGACCGATGTTTATCCAAACAAATTTGTGATGCAGAAAGTTGACAAGGATTTGATTGCTAGTCGAATCCGATGTGAAAAGTGCGTAATCGATTTTTGATTGATGCAAATGACTGTTTGAATTTTAAAAGCCGAATGTGTGTTCAAGAACTCGATTTGATCTGAGATGATTCGAGTGAGGCCCATAGTGGTCGATTATCAATACATCCGGTAGCACAAAGATGTATAATGATTTGAAACAGATTCTATTGGTGGTAGGGCATGAAGCGGTATATATCGAATTTGTTTTGAAATGCTTAATTTGTCGACAAGTAAAATTTGAACATCAAGTGCCATCCGGACTACTTGACCAATCATGATACCGAATGGAAATGGGATAGAATTACAATGGATTTTGTATCCGGTCTTCCTATGACACCGAGTAAGAAAGATGCCGTCTGGGTTATAGTTGATAGACTGACTAAATCAGCTCATTTTGTGCCGATTTGTACAAACTTTTCACTCGATAAACTTGCTAAATTGTACGTATCACAGATTGTGAGATTGCATGGTGTACCGAGTTCCATTGTTTCAGACAGAGACCCGAGATTTACATCGCGGTTTTGGAAGAAGTTGCAAGATACCTTAGGTACTAAACTGCATTTTAGTACAGCCTTTCATCCGCAGACAGATGGCCAGTCTGAGCGAACTATTCAGATACTTGAGGACATGTTGATATGTTGCGTTCTTGAGTTTGAAGGTGCGTGGGAAAGATATTTACCTCTGATTGAATTTGCTTATAACAATAGTTTTCAATCTAGTATCAAAATGGCGCCCTATGAAGCCTTGTACGGGCGAAAGTGTCGAACTCCATTATATTGGACTGAGCTCAGCGAGAATAAGATACACGGGTTGATTTGATTAAAGAAGCGAGCGAAGGTAGCTATTATTAGAGGCAATTTGAAAGTGCATCGGATCGTCAAAAGTCCTATGCCGATTTGAAACGTAAAACATTGAATTCGTGTCGAGATCGTGTATTCTTAAAAGTTTCTCTGTGGAAGAAAGTACTCCGATTTGGTCGGAAAGGCAAACTTAGTTTGAGATTCATCGGACCTTATGAAATCACTGAACGTATTGGGCCTGTTGCTTATAGATTAAAGTTTCCCTCTGAGTTAGAAAAGATACGTGACGTATTTTATGTTTCTATGCTTCGTAAGTACAGATCAAATCCGTCACATGTAATCACACCGTCAGAAATTGAAATCCGACCCGATTTGACATATGAGGAAGAACCGATCCGTATTTTAGCTCGGGAAATGAAAGAGTTAAGAAACAAAAGGATCCTATTAGTGAAGGTAATGTGGAATCGGCACGGAGTTGAAGAGGCTACGTGGGAGCCTGAGGATTCAATGAGGCAACAATATCCGACTTTGTTTAACGCTAAGATTTTCGAGGACGAAAATCCTAAAGGGGGAGAGTTGTAACAGACCGAATTAGACCCTAGTCGGAACGGTGGTTTCGGGACCACGAATCTGAGTCCGAGAAACATTTTAATATTTTATTTTTGTGTTTATGATGTGTGAATTAAAAGATGTGAAAGTTTCGTACAAAATTTTATTGTTTAAGTGCTCAATTTGATAAAAAGGACTTAATCGCATAAAGAGTAAAAGTGGCATGCTAAAGTGAAATGTACCTTTTTGATTGTGGCTTTTAAAGTGGATGTCCTAAAAGGACAATTAGCCCATTCCTTTAGATAGTGGACGACATATATGAGAAATAAAAACAAAATTTTGTTTTATAATTATATGTTTTATTTTAGGTAATGAATAAATAATATTACCTTTAATTTTAAGGCATAAAATAATGAAAGAAAGTGGGAAGAAAGAGAACATACCTTGTTCTTCTTCTCTTGGCCGAATGTGGAGGGTGAAAAACTCCATTGTTGGAGCTTAATTTGACAACTTGGGGGCTTCAATTAGGGTATGTACTTTGCTTAGTATTTTATAATTTTTACATTTTTGAAATTGTTACTTTGAATACTATATAACCCATGTATCAATTTTTGAGATTTTGGCACATCAAGATTCGGCTATGGTGGTATATTCATGGCATGTAATGTTTGATAGTAGATTATGAATTGTATGTGTTAGATCATCATTTTTGAATTAGAAGTTTTGGTGAAATTAAATGTTAGGGACTAATTTGAGAAGAATAAATTCTTAAGGACTAAAACATGAAATAAATGAAAAATATAGACTTGTATAATCTCTATAAACATTCGCCCTTGAGAGTTGTAGGAAATTTTGTGTATTTTGCATTTTATGTAATTTGGACTAAATTGTAAAAAGGTGAAACCCTAGGGTAAAATGGTAATTTGCCTATTTAAGTGCTTAGGGACCAAATTGAGATGAAATGTACTTGAATGAGCTAAATTTTAATGTGTTTAGATCAAGAGCAAAGAAAAATAGATTTAGATCGGGAAAGGCGAAGGTTCTCGAATAAGCCGATTTGCACGGTCTATCGACAACCGAGGTAAGTCCTGTTGAAATATGTCAAAAATTATTTATGAATCTATTAAATGATGATGTTCGATAAATTTGAAGGTAAATTATGGTAGTAGCCAGAATGTATATGGTTGAATTGGTTTGAATGCATAAATTGATAATGTGATATAAATATGTGTCTTTGATATATTATTTGTGAAAAATGTGAAGTATGTGATTGGTTTATGAATTATTTCGGCTTATTGCCTAGCGTGCCTTGTGCTTGATTTAATTCGGGCTTCGTGCCTAGCGAGCTTAGTCTTGGGTGATATATTCGGGCTTCGTGCCTAGCGAGCTTAGTCTGGGTGACATATTCGGGCTTTAAGCCTAGCGAGCCTAGTGCCGATGACTACTTTAGACTCCGAGCCTAAGGTGCCTCGTCTTGGGTGTTACTTATCGGGCTTTATCGCCTAGCGAGGATTGATCTTGGTGATGTGTTTTATAAAGGAGAGACCGAATATTATTTAAGGCAAATCATTACTAATGTATCTAGCTAATGGTTCAGGTAAGCACGTAAGGTATGCTATGTTTTATATTACTTGAGTCAAGTTAATATTATGGGAATTGTGATATATATGTTTGAGGCTAACATTGATGTGTATGAGTATTATATGATTGAATTGAGTTTGAAGGTACTATTATGGAAATTGACCTTCAAGTAGAAATACTAAGAATAAATGAGATTTTAGTGTAATAACATGGTTGATATGAATGCTATATTTATACGAGTTGGAGCATGTGATTTTTTGTAATATACCTATCGAGCTTCAAGGATATGTAGGTTGAAGGAAATGAAGTACAATTACTTAAGTTAATGAATTATTAGTATTGACTTTGTATAAATAAATGTACTTAAATGTTTATGTGAAATGTTATAAGTTGAATGTTTTAATTACTTAAATATTTAAATGTTATATTATCATGAGCTTAGGACTTACTAAGCTAGTAAGCTTATTTGTGTGAAATGTTCTCCTCTGTTTTATAGATTTTGGTTACGTTACGGGCTCGAGAGGATCGTCAAGAAAGTCGCCACACTATCAATCTATCTTTGGTACTCTTTATTTTGGGTTTTCGGTTAAAGGCATGTATAGAAAAGATTGTGATTTTGTTAAGATGATAACTTTTGTCTATGTATATATTAGCCATGCGAATGTGGCTTATATTTGATGTTAGTTGAAGTAGAATATTTGACACTTTAAATGGTCAAGTGATGTGCATAAATGTATATTATAGACATAGTTAAATTATGATTGTTGTATTGTATGCATGATTTGGTTCATGGGCTATACATGCATTCTTCACAAAAATCTGGTGAAATTGAGATTATGGAATTCGTCTAGTCTTATTAAATTGAGGAAATGGTAGGCTAATTATAATAATCTTTGTGATTATTAAATTGTTCAATTTGGCTTTGGCTAAATAAATTAAAAATGAGAATTACATTATGGATTGTATATATATATAAGTGTCCTATTTATTATTTATTTTATTTTATATATTACAATGTTTAGAAGCATTGCATCGCATGGTTTTATAAATGGTAAAGAAGTAGGTTTATTCTTTATTTATTGTAATAAGTTATTTGTTCATATTATCCATTTTTACTACCGTATGTGATATTGGCTATAAAATTTTGTGAAATGTTTTGTGCGGTCTAGTGTATATATATATATATAATTATAAGAATAGTTGATTTATAGTTATAGTATATTCGCCAAGGGGTATACTAATATGTTGTTATATGTATAATTGATTATTAAATGGTGAAATGGTTCAATTGTTTTAATATATGCACTTGTAGTATATTATTATAAATGAAAACTCAATTTATGTTACATGAATGTTGGTTGATACTCGATATAAGCTATAATTTGGCATAAATTGAGATATGATTTATACAAATATATATATATATATATATATATATATATGTCATGAATATTTAAGTTATGTGATTCGGACATTGTGTGTTTAAATGCGGGTAATAAAACTCATTATACATTTATTTTTTTTTATGTCATACAATATGAAAATGGTTGCATTGCTTATACTTGAATCTAATTGAAGTCCTTTTTTTTTGAAATTGAGTATTGTGTAGTAATGCCTCTTAACCCCAATTCGGCGACGGATATGGGTTAGGGGTTTTACAGTTTGAATGTGTTGTATGAATTTTTGAAAACTTTAGAGTGTAGGTAAATGCCTTAGAAAATATCAGATTTTAAGTTTTAAAGAGGAGTTAGGCAAATGAGGCCTTAAGAAAAATTGTAAGGGAAATTGGACATGGAAACGGGCTTGTTAAAGTGGCAAGGAGGCGCCACTTAAAGCCTTAGTAAGTGAAGCCACAAGCTGTGTAATAGGGCCTAGGTTCGAGCAGCAAGGGAAGCAAAGGGGAGTTTTATTTTGCAGCAAGGAGGAGAGGTAGTGGACGGCATAGGGACTTTAAGAGGATGAGCATTAGATGTGGTCAAATTCTTTTAAAAATTCCGACTAAGGGCAAGGATAATGCTTGATTCATTCAAATTATTTTAAATGAGTAAAGAAGAGAGAAAATAGGAGATAAAGAAGGAAGGCGATAAAAGGGAAGAGAGTTGGTAGGCCTAGGGACTTCCTTGATGGCATTTTCGGTTTTGGTGTTAGTAGGATAGGTGTCTTAGAAAATTTGCTCTCTTTCACTTCTCTCATTTGTGCCGAAAATCCCAAAGAATTCAACTTGTGTTCTTTTTCTTTTCTTCCATTTGTTAAAACCGAATATCCCTCTCTCAAAATCCCATCATTGCCGATTCTCCCTAAAGCCTCATACTCTTCCTTTTCTTTCCCTTGTTGAAGCCGAATCTCCCTAGTGATCATCAAGCTGAATCTGTATCTCCCTGCTACTTCCTTCTAAAGCCGAAAGTTCACTTCATTGTCACTCTTTGAATCAATTTCTTTTGCAAGCTTTCTTGTCGATTTCTTGAAGGTGGTTGATCAATTGCGTTTTGGTCACTCTGTTGGTAAGGGATCTCTCTTGGGTTTAGAAATCTCTGTTCTCTTTTTTTTTTCTATCGAAATCAAGACTTTAATCCCATTAATGCTCATTGGCCGAATCTTTGAAGGAGGATTTCGGGATATCTGCTAAGTCGACTGCATAAGGAGATTTTCGGGATTTCTAGATCTAAGGTAAGAAAAGTATGATATTAGGCCGAAGGCCATTTATTAAGTTCATTAAGTGATTGAAAATCGGATCTAACATGAGCCTATAGGTATTTTGACATCTCCATTAGCAGATAGCGATTTCGAGATTTAGATCCGCAAGGTAAGAGGGCATGAACATTCGGCCAAGGCCATATTTAGTGATTATTGATTGGCTGATTCTAACTTTGAATTTTAGGAAGGAGTACAATCTGTTTCGGTAGTTTTTCGGGCTTCAGTGAACACGTTAGTACCAGGTGTGTAGCCCCACACTAATTCTTGATAGATTTATAGTATTGATTTAATATATATGAAAATATGAAGGATGTGGCTAAAGGTACCATACGATGGTACAGAGTACTCAGGTACGTTCACCTTTAATACTATGTTAATAATGTTAAGAATATTGAATATGACATATACATGAATTCGTTATGAACATGGAATAAGATATATGGCATGATTTTGCATGTATTGTATTGTGCATGGGCATATGGGTGACTATGAAAAGGGGAAGTGATCCGGTGGTTTTTAGTCACATAATCTGAATGTGGTGACTAATGCCACGAAATACTATCTGGTGACTTTGTCATAACTATCTGGTGGCTATGCCACAATTTATAAGGCGATGTGCAAGTAAATGCAATGATCGCCTTCGATGGTGTGTAGCGGATGGAGGGTCGATTTAGTAATCCCACGGTGTGATGGCGTGTACGGTGATGTGTAGAGGATGGTTATCTAGGTTTGGGTTCGGGATTGCATCATTGTTTATTTATGTTTTATATATGATTTGTATACAGAATCGTTGGGAGTTTGTGTTGGTTGTTGCACATTGAGTCATTGACTCACCCTTTGTGGGATATCTTTTGGTGACACTCAAGTAGATGGACCAAGATTGGCAAGAGCTTTGGGGTGGCCATGCTCATTTCGACATTTGTTTTATTTTGAATTTTATACTTAAAATTTTTGGATTTATTACGGTTTTGCTTTGATGTAATATGGCCATTACTATTAAACTGTTTATGCATGCATTTTATTTGTTTTAGTATGATCGATTCTTATCCAATCAAAGTTTAAGTAACTTTTCAAAAAAAAAAAGATCTAAATGTTTTGACACTTGAACATCAACGATTTTCAAGTTAAAGCTAAACCCTAAAACAACTCGGCATTTCTTTTAACATATAGTTTTGAAATATAATAACAAGGTTTTAATAAAATCTAATCTTCAAGACAAACACCGTTTTCCCTTCGAACTCAACACAAATCAATTTTTCTTTTAAACCACCCAAATTTTCCAAAGTAACAAACAAGTTTCTGAAATGTTTTACTCAAGGAACAAACCAGATCCGGTCAAGGCTTGTGGGTAGGGTTTGGGGTGTTTCGATTTGTATCGAGCCGATTCAAAACTTAACCTTGAGGGCTTTTGGGCCCAAAACATTTTTTTCTTTTGAAATTGGATTTTACTAAGGAATGAACAGGTTTTCTGGCATGGCTTTGAGTCTCTACCAAGTCGACTGTAAGTATTCCTAACCATTTTGTGATTTGTATGTGGGAAATTATAGGGACGTAGATTAGTAGATTAGGAATTATTGAACCCTAGGATTAGTCTACTCCAACACTGAAATACATAAAATTTAAAGTCTAACCAAACAAACCCGTGACTGAGTCGCCGAGTTAAAGGTATGGCAACCGTTGTGCGCATGTCTAGGATTGGGTTCAAGGGGAGCTTGGTATTTAAGCAGTCCTAGTGACTCACCTCCTCTCCACTAGAATCCTACCTGGTGCGTAGTGACGGTTCACCCTAACCAAGAGGACTCAATCACGGGCTAAATTCAATAATTAAAACCCGAAAGGGACCAGTCACCTTGTTTTGTGAAATTCTAAAGTCAAACCATGATCATAAAATTCCAAAGTACCCTTGATTTAAAAATGACCAAAATACCCCTAGTTTGCAAGTTGCCCAAATTACCCCTAACCAGTGCAAATTACTAAAATACCCTCAGAATGAAAAGTTGCCGAAGTACCCCGAATTAAAAAAATTTCCAAAAAAAACCCTTGTTTTGAAAAGTCTCCGGGAACCATATTTTACAAAATTATCGAAATGCCCCTGGCTTGTAAAAATTACAAAAATACCCCCAGATTATCAAATTACCAAATTACCCTTGAATCTTCTTACCAAGTATTTCAATTTTGTAAAAATACCAGAAATCTCTACTTTGCAAAATTTTCAAATACCCTAAATTGAAAAATTACCAAAATACCCCTATAGGATAAAATTACGGAAATACCCCTAGGTAGTGGAAAACAACAACAATGACAACTACAACACTTCTCTGTAATGAACGCAAGTTCATGAATGTGATGATTCAATGAATGAATTTGAGGCTGTGTGTGTATGAATTGAAAGAACTACTCTTTAGAACTATTGAACATAAGGCATTCGCGATAAATCGGTGGAACAAAAACTAATTCATAAAATTCTTTAATCGGATAAGCGAGTCGAAGCATGAATTCTAGGGGCGTGGTCGTAGTGTGCGTGGTAGTGGTAGAGGTCGAATGATCGTGTCGAACCGTTAGAGTGCGGTCAAGGGTCCGAAAATGAAATGCCACCACCACCACCAGCGATGTGGAATATCGAGGATCAAGCAGGGATGATGCGATATCACAGCGATGTTGCGAGTTTTAGAAAGGGTGGCTAGAAGCGGTGAGGCATGGGAGCTCGAAAGTGCATACTGGCGACTCGAGCTAATAGAGTGAGTTTTTTCGTGGTATATCGGTGTGGCGCCTAAATCTGGTGAGTATTGGTTGGAAGCGACGAGTGAATTATAGATGATTTGGACTGATCTTAGATGAAAAGCGAAAGGATAGTATCGCTCCTCGCAATGAGTCATATCAATGGTGGCTCACGGTTCGGGATGGTGTTACCGCAGATTGATCTCACTTGGGAATACTTTAAGGCGACATACGGAAGAAGCACATTGGGACCGATTATGTGGATGCGTGAAAGGCATTTCTAAAATTTGGTTCGAGGAAGTAAGTCAAGTAGTGGAGTATGAAGCGAAATTTCTAAGGTTGAGCCGTTATGCTCGAGTATAGTAGCTCTTGAGCATGAGCGATGTGTCCGGTTTGAGGACGGATTGAGGATGGCTTTGAGGTTGTTGATAGCTCCTAGCAGGCGAGAATTTATCGTGTTGGTAGAGAAGGCTAAGGTAGAAGAAGGATTAAAGAATCGTGAGATGAATCTGAATCGGAATAGGCAAAAGAGAGGTTTTGGATCATCAAGGTCATCCGAGATGTGCAAAAGAGGCCTAGAGTTGATGGGCCACGAGGTTAGCAGGGTGTGACTGGAGGGCAGTATCGTACTTGTGCTCAGTGTGGAAAGATGCATCTAGGAGAGTGTTGGAAGAAGACAGGGTGATGTTTCAAGTGTGGGTTCATGGACCACATGATTAAGGACTGTCTAATGAAAACAGATGGGAGCCGACCAGCAGGTCCAGGTTTTAATCAGGCTGGAAGAGGTGGACAGCTGACCGCCAGAGGCCATGGTGCGATTGGCGAGATGTAATGGTCTTGAAAGAGGACGGGAACACTAAGCGAGGTGTTGGTATCTGAGGCAAGACAGTAAGATGCGGTGTGTATGCATTCACCGGAGGAGGATGGAGATGCCGGACGTCATAACCAAGATGCGTTCCTTATAGGTGACAAGCCTTACTTTGCTTTAATTGATGTTGGCTCTACCCACTCTTATGTTGCATGTAGAGTAGTTGAAACACTAGGCATAGCCTCTGAACTATCTATTAGGGAGATGACTGTAGTAAGCCCATTAGGCCAAACTGTAGTGGTGAATAAGATATTTCGGAGTGTACCTCTAAAAATTCAGGGAGTGGAATTTCTGCCGACTTAATGGAACTACCCTTTGGAGAATTTGATCTCATCCTTGGCATGGACTGGCTAGTGGAACATCGGGTTGTATTGGATTGCGCAGCTAAGCGAATAGAGTTAAGGACGTCAGAGGATAAGGCGATAGTTATGATAGGAGAAAGAAGAAACTACTTGTCAAACGTAGTCTCTGCTTTAAAGGCTGATAAGATGGTCTGGAAAGGGTGCAAGGCATTTTTGGCTTTCGTTAGTGCTTTGGATGCGAAAGAAGGGAAAGTTAGTGGAGTTAGAACAGTAAGAGAATTCGTGGATGTTTTTCTGGAGGAGTTACCTGGAATACCCTCGGATAGGGAAGTAGAGTTCATAATTGACTTGCTACCGGGTACAACTCCTGTGTTAATTGCCCAGTACAGATGGCACCAAAGGAGTTGGTTGAGCTCAAGGCTCAGATCCAAGAGTTGCTTGACCGTGGATTTATACGACCTAGTGTGTCTCCATGGGGAGCACCGGTCTTGTTTATGAAGAAGAAGGGCGAAACTATGCGTATGTGCATAGATTATCGTCGATTGAATAAGTGACCATCAAGAACAAGTACTCGTTGCCAAGGATGAGCGACTTGTTCGATCGACTTTAGGGGGCAGTATTCTCAAAGATAGATCTAAGGTCTGGATATCATCAGCTTAAGGTAAAGGAGGCTGATATCCATAAGACAGCTTTTCGGACAAGGTACGGGCATTATGAGTTCTTGGTAATGCCGTTTGGATTGACAAATGCCCCAGTCGTGTTCATGGACATGATGAACCGGGTTTTCTAACCCTATCTAGACCGATTCGCTGTTGTGTTCATAGACGATATCTTAGTGTATTCTAAGTTAGAGGAAGAACATGATGAGCACCTCCGAGTCGTGTTGCAAGTGTTAAGGGAGGAAAAGCTATATGCCAAGTTCAGCAAGTGCGAATTTTGGCTGAAGAAAGTTACGTTTTAGGGCATGTGGTGTCTGCTTGAAGGGATAAGGGTGGATCCTCGGAAGATTGAGGCGATATTGGATTGGAAACCACCTAAGTCATGGCGAAGTTCAGTAGTTTCTTGGGATTGGCGGGCTATTATAGAAGATTCGTAGAAGGGTTCTCATCAATAGCCGCACTTTTAACGAAGTTGTTGAGAAAGGAGGTACCTTTCAGTATGGTCGGATAAATGTGAGGAGAGCTTTGAGAAACTTAAGAGGGTCTTGGTGAAGCTCCAGTTTTGATTCTACCTGAGGCAGGGAAGGATTTTATGGGGTACTGTGATGCTTCTCACACAGGTTTGGAATGTGTTTTGATGCAGGACGGGAAGGTAGTTGCTTATGCGTCTCGACAATTAAGGCTACATGAAGTTAACTACCCGACGCATGACTTGGAATTAGCGGTAGTGGTCTTTGCTCTTAAGGTATGGAGGCACTATCTATATGGAGGAAAGTCAGTGATTTACACAGACCACAAGAGCCTTAAGTATCTACTGACTCAGAAAGAGTTGAACCAGAGACAGCAAAGGTCGGTGGAATTATTGAAGGACTACGATTGTTCTATAGAGTATCACCCGGGCAAGGCGAATGTGGTGGCAGATGCCCTAAGTCAAAAAGTAGTGATGGAGTTAAGGGCAATGTTCGCACATTTAAGCCTCTATGATGATGGAAGTTTGCTGGCAGAATTGCAGGTTAAGCCGTCATGGCTGAATGAGGTGAAAGAAGGACAGTTGGCAGATGAGGATCTAAGTGTTAAGTTGCGGCAAGTGCAGTGTAGGGAATTGGAAAATTTTGGTGTAAATGGCGACGGAGTGCTGTGTTTTCATGGCAAGGTTTGTATGTCGAAGGATGAGGAGTTAAGGTAGAGAATTCTTCGGGAATCGCATAGTAGCCCTTATGCTATGTATCCTGGAGGTAGTAAGTTGTACAAAGATTTACGGGAATAGTTCTGGTGGCCTGGTCTTAAGCGGGAAGTTACCGAATTTGTAGGGAAGTGCTTAACGTGTCAGCAAGTTAAGGCTAAACACCAAGTTCCGTCAGGATTGCTTCAACCGATAAAGATTTCACAGTGGAAGTGGGAGAGAATCACCATGGACTTCGTTAGTGGGCTTCTCCTTACGCCTACTAAGAAGGACTCGGTATGGGTGATAGTGGATCGATTGACAAAGTCTGGGCATTTCATTCCAGTACGGGTTGACTATTCTCTACAGAAATTGGCAAAGTTGTATGTAGCTGAGATCGTGAGGTTACACGGAGTGCCGGTGTTGATTATCTCGGATAGGGATCCGAGGTTTACGTCTCGATTTTGGAAGGTGCTACATCAAGCTTTAGGCACCAGATTGGACTTCAGTACGACATTTCATCCGCAATCAGACGGTCAATCTGAGCGAGTGATCTAAGTGTTAGAGGATATGTTGAGGGGCTGTGTGATAGACTTCAGAGGAAGTTGGGAAGAATATTTTCCTTTAGCGGAATTTGCGTATAACAACAGCTATCAAACAAGTATTCGAATGGCACCGTATGAAGCGCTATATGGACGGAAGTGTCGCACTCCTACATGTTGGACGAAATTGGGGGAACATCAGATTTTGGGTCAGAAAATTGTGGCAGAATCGGAAGAAAAGGTTAAGGTGATTCGAACACGGTTGAAGAAGGCATCTGACAGGAAAAAGTCATACGTAGATCTTAAGCGGAACGAGATTGAGTTTGCTGTGGGAGATTATGTGTTTCTTAAAGTTTCGCCTTGGAAAAAGGTAATGAGATTTGATCGCAAAGGGAAGTTAAGTCCCAGGTTTATAGGACCTTATCGGGTAATGAAGCGAGTTGGACCAGTGGCATACCAGTTGGAGTTGCCTCCGGAGTTAAAGTAGATGCACGATGTATTCCATGTTTCTATGCTACGTCGATACTAATCGGATCCATCTCATATAGTGCCGGTTAAGGAGATGGAGTTGAGACCAAATTTGTCGTACGAGGAGGAGCCAATTCAGATTCTGAAACGGGATGTGAAGGTACTACGGAGGAAATCTGTTCCTTTGGTCAAAGTGTTATGGCGTAATCATGGATCGGAGGAAGTTTCCTAGGAGCCGGAAGAAGTAATGCGACAGCAATACCGTCATTTATTTTAGCCAGGTAATTTCGAGGTCAAAATTATTTTAAGGGGGTAGAACTGTAACATCCGGGATTTAGGGGTTGTGTATTTCTTTTGCTTAATTGTATGAAGTAGCATGCCTATGTGTGTTTGAATGTGTTGTATGAATTTTTGAGAACTTCAGAGTGTAGGTGAATGCCTTAGAAAATATCAGATTTTAAGTTTTAAAGAGGAGCTAGGCAAATGAGGCCTTAAGAAAAATTGTAAGGGAAATTGGACATGGAAGCAGGCTTGTTAAAAGTGGCAAGGAGGCGCCACTTAAAGCCTTAGTAAGTGACATACAAGTCGTGTAATAGGGCCTAGGTTCGAGCAGCAAGGGAAGCAAAGGGGAGTTTTATTTTGCAGCAAGGAGGAGAGGTAGTGGACGACACATGGACTTTAAGAGGATGAGCATTAGATGTGGTCAAATTCTTTTTAAAATTTAGGCTAAGGGCAAGGATAATGCTTGACTCATTCAAATTATTTTAAATGAGTAAAGAAGAGAGAAAATAGGAGATAAAGAAGGAAGCTGATAAAGGGAAGAGAGTTGGCCGGCCTAGGGACTTCCTTGATGGCATTTTCGGTTTTGGCGTTAGTAGGATATGTGTGCCAAAAATTTGCTCTCTTTTCACTTCTCTCATTTGTGCCGAAAATCCCAAAGAATTCAACTCGTGTTCTTTTTCTTTTCTTCCATTTGCTAAAACCGAATATCCCTCTCTCAAAATCCCATTATTGCCGATTCTCCCTAAAGCCTCATACTCTTCCTTTTCTTTCCCTTGTTGAAGCCGAATCTCCCTAGTGATCATCAAGCCGAATCTGTATCTCCCTGCTAATTCCTCCTAAAGCCGAAAGTTCACTTCATTGTCACTCTTTGAATCGATTTTTTTTGCAAGCTTTCTTGTCGATTTCTTGAAGGTGGTTGATCAATTGCGTTTTGATCACTTTGTTGGTAAGGGATCTCTCTTGGGTTTAGAAATCTCTGTTCTCTATTTTTTTCTATCGAAATCAAGACTCTAATCCCATTAATGCTCTTTGGCCGAATCTTTGAAGGAGGATTTCAGGATATCTGCTAAGTCGACTGCATAAGGAGATCTTCGGGATTTCTAGATCTAAGGTAAGAAAAGTATGATCTTAGGCCGAAGTCCATTTATTAAGTTCATTAAGTGATTGAAAATCGGATCTAACATGAGCCTATAGGTATTTCGACATCTCCATTAGCAGATAGCGATTTCGGGATTTAGATCCACAAGGTAAGAGGGCCTGAACATTCGGCCAAGGATATATTTAGTGATTATTGATTGGCCGATTCTAACTTTGAATTTTAGGGAGGAGTACAATCTGTTTCGGTAGTCTTTCGGGATTCAGTGAACACGTTAATACCAGGTGTGTAGCCCCACACTAATTCTTGATAGATTTATGGTATTGATTTAATATATATGAAAATATGAAGGATGTGGCTAAAGGTACCATACGATGGTACAGAGTACTCAGGTACGTTCACCTTTAATACTATGTTAATAGTGTTAAGAATATTGAATATGACATATACGTGAATTCGTTATGAACATGGAATAAGATATATGGCATGATTTTGCATGTATTGTATTGTGCACGGGCATATGGGTGACTATGAAAGGGAAGTGATCGGTGGTTTTACCACAATATCGTGACTCATGTCACATAATCGAATGTGGTGACTAATGTCACGAAATACTATCTGGTGACTTTGTCACAATTATCTGTGGCTATGCCACAATTTATAAGGCGATGTGCAAGTCATCTGCAGTGTTGCCTTCGATGGTGTGTAGCGGATGGAGGGTCGATTTAGTAATCCCCACGGTGTGATGGCAGGTACGGGTGATGTGTAGAGGATGGTTATCTAGGTTTGGGTTCGCGATTGCATCATTGTTTATTTATGTTTTATATATGATTTGTATGCCTGAATCGTTGTGAGTTTGTGTTGGTTGTTGCACATTGAGTCTATTGACTCACCCCTTTGTGGGATATCTTTTCACGTGGACCGGGTCGGCAGGAACTTTGGGGTGGCCATGCTCAGCTTAGCATTTGTTTTATTTTGAATTTTTATACTTAAATATTTTTGGATTTATTATGGGTTTTGCTTTGATGTAATATGGCCATTACTATTAAACTGTTTATGCATGCATTTTATTTGTTTTAGTATGATACGATTCTTATCCAATCAAAGTTTAAGTAACTTTTCAAAAAAAAAAAAAAGATCTAAATGTTTTGACACTTGAACATCAACGATTTTCAAGTTAAAGGTAAACCTTAAAACAACTCAGCATTTCTTTTAACATATAGTTTTGAAATATAATAACAAGGTTTTAATAAAATCTAGTCTTCAAGACAAACACCGTTTTCCCTTTGAACTCAACACAAATCAATTTTTCTTCTAAACCACCCAAATTTTCCAAAGTAACAAACAAGTTTCTGAAATGTTTTACTCAAGGAACAAACCAGATCAGTGAAGGCTTGTGGGCCGGGTTTGGGGTGTTTCATGAAGCTTACCAATGGTGGAACACTGTCATGGATATCCATTCCGCAGAGAAAATTAATTGGAATTCCTTTATATCTAAATTTAAAAAGAAATATGTGAGTCAACTTTATCTTGAGAAGAAAAAAAGAGAATTTCTGGATTTGAAGCAGAACCACATGTCTGTTGCTGAATATGAACATGAATTTATCTGATTTCTTTTTGGAAAATTATTTAGGGGATACACAGTGCTACTATTAAAGGAAGAAGTCATATATCAGAAATTGATTTATTCAGATATGGTAACTACAGAATGAGTTAGGTGAAAATTTCTTCCAAATAAGCTTTGTGAGTGAAGTGAATGATATGGAACTATTGATGATTATATATGTTAACGGATTAGTAATGAAATTGCAGAAATATTTGAATACAGCTGCTATAGTTGTAACATCCTAAAAATAGGGGTTATGCATTTTATTTAATTGTATGTTGTTGCATGTCTAAGTATAATTGAGTGTGTTTTGGAAGTTTTTCAAACTTCATTATGTAAGTGAATGCTTAGAGAAATATTAAGTTTTTAATAAATAAGATGGAGCTAAGCAAGATAGGCTTTAAGAAATATTGACAAGAGGTTTAAAGCATAATAAGTCATTTGGCAAGGTGGTAATGGTGCATGAGTGAATGCATGAGGAGAGAGGTTCGAATCCCCTAGCTAGCAAATGGAAGAATTTTAATTTTTTTATTTTCTTTCCTATAGTGTCGGCCAAGATTATTCTAGAATGGATGGACATCTTTTTATTTTTGGTTAGTAGACCATATGTAAAAGGCAAGCTAGAAGTTATGGCATGGAATCATGAAGTTAAGGTAAGATAGGGGACAAAAGGCTTGAAGAAAGGATAATGTTTTGGAAGCTTTTTCATGGTCATTTGACCATGAACCTAATCGACTTTAGGGGCTAAGGGGATGGTTTAATTGTGTTTGGAATCAAGGGATTGATGGGGAAGAAATGAGGAGGAAAAAGGGATCATGTTGGCATAGGTTGGCGAATTTTGCATAGGCATTAGGGGTGTATGTTGGCCAAAATTTTGTAACCAATTTGTTCATCTTTTCCTTTTCTCTAAGCCTTGTTTCTTAGCCGATTACATAAAACACAAAAGAGAAACTTTTCTTTTCTTTTAGCCATTTGGTACTTTACCATTTCGGTTTCTTTTCCTTTGTAACCGAAAATACAAATTATCAAGGACCATTTTCTTCTCTTTTCCTCATTGCAGAAAACACCAAAGAGATTTTGAAGATAATTTTCTTCTCTTTTCTCCTCTCTAGTTCGAATCATCTAGCATCAAAAGGCATTCTTATTTTCTTTCTTTCCCTTTCTCTTTCTTTCTCTTTACTTTTTCTTTCTTCTTCACTTTCAACCGAAACCATCATCTACCATAACCAAAACCACCATTCTTTTCCTCTCTTTTGTCAAACCGAACCATCTTCCATTTTCATCTTAATCTTTCTTTTCTTTTGTTGGAAACCCAAACCACCATAGCCAAAAACACCATATTTTTCTCTTCTTTTGATCAAAACGAAATCATCATTTCTTTTCTCTTATTTTGACAAGGCAATCTTCTAATAAGTCAAGTAAGGATTTTTGTTAAGTGTTCTCATTATTTTTCCTTTTAGAATAGCCGATTTGGAAATATAATTCTCTCATTTTCTCTAGGTAGAAACTTTGGAAGGATTTTAAGGATCCTTTTGGAAACCAACGTTTTAGGAGTGATCTTTGAAATCATCCAAGGTAAGGATTATCACTTTCGGTTATATCATTTCTTTTAGATAGATTACTAATCGACTTTATTTTAGGGGTGATTTTGGGACTAACAAGATAGGTTTGAAAAGAAGCGATGAGGCGTTTGGAAGAGAGGAGGCTGTTATACCCTCAAACTTCAAGCGAAGAAGGGTCATGTCGACGATAAGAGATTTTCCACGGGTTGTAGACCCTCCGCTAACGAAGATTGTTTATTTGAAGTCATGCGTACAACCGAACCACTTTTCGTTAGTGGGTTGTCAGCGGGTTTTGATCCATCTAACGGAGAAAAACCACAAATAACGATTATTCGAGAATCCGAGGGTAAGGATTTAGATCTCTCGTCAATAGTATAGTTTTATAAGTAATAGTGTATTCTAATCAAGTGTGATAATTAACTAGGTGTTGACGAGCGGGAAGCTATCGTTCTCACTGTCATAAGGTGTGTAACATTATACTAAAATCTCATAGATCTATATTAAATGTGATTTGTATGAAAATATGTGTAATAATGGTTGCGGGTACCATTCAATGGTATACGATATTCAGGTATGTTTACCCCAATGCTTCGTTAATTTTGCTATATGCATAAATGTGAAATAAGTATGACTATGTTATGATTTTGGGGTAAATGGCATGGCGAATAATATGTATATGCATGGGCATATGGGTGAAATTGATAAAGGGAAGTGTTAGGTGGTTTTACCACATTATCCAGTGACTTCGGTCACATATGTGAATCTGGTGACTTGGTCACGTATATGTGAATCTGGTGACTTGGTCACATATTTTTGAATCTGGTGACTTGGTCACATTTGTGCAGTGGCCTTGCCACAAAATTATAAAGGCGATGTGCACGTTGACCGCAAACAAGCGCCTTCGATGGTGTGTAATGGATGGAGGGTCGATTTAGTAATCCCACGGTGTGATTGGTTGGTACTGGTGGTGTGTAGCGGATGGATATTTAGGTGGTAGGGTTTGCATTTCATTATATAAATACCCATGTAACTTCTAAATGATTTTTATTTGATTTGCTATAAAAATGGGCTTATGGCTAAATATGACTTAAATGGGCTTATGGCTATATGTGTTACTAAATGGGCTTAAAAGCCATGATCAATTGGGCTTTTAGTGTTTTTGTTACACATTGAGTTTATGACTCACCCCTTTTGTGGGATAATTTTTCAGATGACTCTTAGCATGATGGATCGGGTCAGCGGGGACTACGTGGTGGCCAATGCTCAACAAAAGTATTTCGGAGTTTCTCCTAATTAAACTTATTAAGCTTATTTTTATTACTTAGAATTTATTATGGGTTTTTCTATTTTTGTAATAAGGCCACTATGAACCGTTTTTAAATTTTTGCATTTGGATTTTTATTCTGCCATGAACAATATTAATTAAATAACTAAATGGTTTTAAATAAATAATTTAAACTGTTTTTGACACTAAATTATATATGTTTTACAATAATAAGTAAAATTTTCATTAAATTTGGTTTTTTTTAACTTATAAATTTTTCTTAAAATTATGTTTTAAGAAGATACAAATTTATTTAAATTCGATTTCAACCTAAATATTAAGTTAATCTGTTTTATACAAACTCATCAAGTTTTCTTAAACAAAATGAGAAATTGCTAAAGTTTTATTCGAGGAACATATCAAATCTAGTCAGGCTTTTTGGGCCGAGTTTGGGGTGTTTTAACTTGGTATCAGAGCCCAGTTTTAAACTCTCGGCCTTGGGTTTTGAAGCCCACAACGTTTTCAAAATTTGGCCCAAATGACCTTTTTGAAAGTTTTCCTAAGTTAAAATGGTTTTATAGAAGCATGGCACCCGAGTTCTCGGCCTAGGTCCATCAGGTAAGTACTTTTGTTGATAAGTGATATGAATGTATGATAAGCCTAAGGAAACTATACTTTAGAGACATAGACCCTAGGTGTATGTGTACTACTACGGAAAAACCACTGAATAAATATCTGTTGCATAAAATTTTCTTTTAATAAGAAGTGAAAAGACTCTAATGCATAAGCCTTTTTCGTAAAAACAGATAAGACGCGTAGTAGACATGAGTTCTAGGGGACGTGGTCGTCGTGGACACGGTAGAGGAAGAATGGCTGTGTCGGAACCAGTTAGATCTGGTCAAGGTTCCGAAAATGAAGCTCCGCCACCAGCTGTTGGGGTGGAATTTCAAAAGCAAAATGAAGGAGGTGACGTGATATCACAAGTTTGTCTTTTGCGAGTTTTGGAGCAGTAGCGAAGCTAATCTTGAAATGGGTCTCGAAAGTCGATGGTGAGAGACTTAGATCAAATGGATTGAGGTTTTAGGGAGTATCTGGAGTAGCCCCAAATGTAGCGAATCTTGGTTAGAAGCGATCGAGAGGATCATGGACGATTGAGACTGCCTTCTTGAAGAAAAGTGAAAGGTGTTGTTTCACTACTCGTGATGAGGCCTACCAGTGGTGGCTCACTATCAAAGAGAGTACCCCTGTGGATCGAGTGGATTGGGGGTATTTTAAAGTTAAGTTCGAAGGAAAATATGTTGGAGCTAGCTACATCGACTCCCAGAGAAAGGCGTTTCTAAATTTAGTACAAGGAAACAAGTCGATAGCTGAGTATGAAGCAGAGTTTTTGCGACTTAGCCGATATGCTAGAGGAATAGTATCAATTGAATATGAGCGGTGTGTCAGATTCGAGGATGGACTGAGAGATGAGCTGCGAGTGTTGATTGCTCCGCACCGAGAAAGAGACTTTGCAGTCTTAGTAGAAAGGGCAAGGATAGCCGAAGAAGTTAAGCGGTGAAAGATAGAAGCGGACAGAGGCGAATAAGAATAAGAGGAGCTTTGGGTCTTGAGGTCATCCAGAATTTTCAAAAGAAACCAAGAGTTGATGGGCCGCGAGGTCAGTAGACTACTACGGGAGGACAACATTGTGCTTGTACTCAATGTGGGAAGATGCACCCGGGAGAATGTTGGAAAAAGACAGGGGATGTTTCAAGTCTGGTCTAAAGATCATATGATCAAGGATTGCCCGATGAATTGAGATAAGAATCGCCGATGAGGATAGGGTGTTAATCAGTGGCAGAGGTGGGACAAAGAACCGATAAGGGTCGTGGTCCAAATGGAAGGGTAATGGTTACGGTAGAGGTCGCGGGGCTTGAGCAAAGGCGTTGGTAGCTCGAGGCGGATAGCGGTCTAGTATATGTAGTTCGTTCGAGAGAAGACGGTGGCCTTTTGATGTTATCACGGTACATTTCGATTTACGGGTTGCCCTTTATTGATTTGATAGATATAGGTCAACTTACTCATACATCGCTAGTGAAGTATCTGGAACTTTGCATGTGACTTCGAGGCGTACTAAGAAGATGATCGTACTTAGTCCTTTAGATGACGCGGTAGTAATAGACAAACTCTTTAAGGAAGTGCCTTTAGAAGTTCAAGGGACGCAATTTTGGCTAATTTAATGGAGTTGCCATTGAGAATTTGACACGATCTTAGGCATGGGTAGCTAGTGAAATATCGTGCAAATGTGGATTGTCTTTGCTAAGCGAATGTTATTAAGAACTATTGATGACAAAGAAGTTGTAGTGATGGGCGAGAGCGGAACTACTTATCAAATGTAGTATCCGCTCTTAAGGCAGAAAAGATGGTTAAAAATGGATGTGTGGCTTTTCCGATGTTGGTTAGTGCCTTGGAGGATAAAAAGCATTGTTGAAGAGGTCGGGGTGTAAGTGAATTTGTGGATGTTTTTGGAAGCTGCCGGGATTGCCTCCGGATCGAGAGGTAGAATTTGGGATTGAATTATTGCCTGGAACGACGCCAGTTTCTATTGCTCCGTATAGAATGGCACCGAAGGAGTTGGTTGAGCTTAAGGCTCAGATCCAGGAGTTGCTTGATCGTGGTTTTATCCGACCTAGTGTGTCTCCATGGGGAGCACCAGTCCTATTCGTGAAAAAGAATGACGGATCGATGAGGATGTGTATAGATTACCGGCAGTTGAATAAGTGACCATTAAGAACAAGTATCCTTTGCCAAGGATCGATGACTTGTTCGATCGACTTAAGGAGCTGCGGTATTCTCAAAGATAGACCTAAGGTGGGGTATCATCGACTTAAAGTGAAAGAAGAAGATATCCATAAGACGACTTTAGAACAAGATATGGGCATTATGAATTTACGGTAATGCCGTTCGGATTGATTAACGCCTCAATTGCGTTCATGGATATGATGAACCGGGTTTTCCAACCCTACTTAGATCAGTTCATCGTAGTATTCATTGACGACATCCTAGTGTATTCTAAGTCAGAGATAGAGTATGATGAGCATCTCCGAATTGTATTGCAAGTTTTAAAGGAGAAGAAACTATATGCCAAATTCAAAGAAGTGTGAATTTTAATTTGAAAGAGATTGCGTTTTTAGGCCATGTGGTGTCTGCGAAAGGAATAAGGGTGGATCCTCGGAAGATTGAGGTAGTACTAGATTGGAAACCACCTAAGTCCGTATCTGAGGTTCGCAGTTTCTTGGGATTAGCAGGTTACTACTGAAGATTCATCGAAGGATTCTCATCAATAGCTGCACCTTTAACGAAATTGTTAAGAAAGGAAGTACCTTTCGTGTGGGCTGATAAGCAGCAAGAGAGCTTTGAGAAGCTCAAGTGGGTTTTGACTGAAGCTCCGATTTTGATTCAGCCTGAGGCAGGAAAGGATTTCATCATGTATTGTGACGCTTCTCACACAGGATTAGGATGTGTTCTGATACAAGACGGGAAGGTAGTTGCGTATGCATCTCGGCAGTTGAGACCATACGAGGTTATTTACCCGACGCATGACTTAGAGTTGGCAGCAATAGTCTTTGCTCTTAAAGTTTGGAGGCATTATTTATATGGGGAAAAGTCAGTGATATACATGGACCACAAAAGTTTGAAATATCTACTGACTCAGAAAGAACTGAATCTGAGGCAACGAAGGTGGATAGAATTATTGAAAGACTACGACTGTTCTATTGAGTACCACCTGGGCAAGGCGAATGTGGTGGCAGACGCTCTAAGTCGAAAAGTGGTGTCAGATCTAAGGGCGATGTTTGCACATCTTAGTCTTTATGACGACGGAAGCTTGCTGGCAGAATTACAAGTAAGGCCGACATGGTTGAGTCAAGTGAAAGAGAAACAGTTGGTGGGCGATGATCGAGTGCAAAGCTACAAAGAAAGCTGAGTGGGGAATTAGAAGATTTTGGTATTAACAATGATGGGGTATTGTGTTTCAAAGGCAAAGTCATGATCTTGGGGATCGGGAGTTGAGGCAAAAGATTCTTCAGAGTCGCATTGTAGTCCATATGCTATGCATCCGGAGGAAGTAAGTTATCCGAGATTTGCGAGATCGGTTTTGGTGGCTGGACTTAAGCGGAAGTTCACGGAGTTTGTAGGAAAGTGCTTAACGTGTCGACAAGTCAAAATTTGAACATCAAGTACCTTCGGATTACTACGGTAGATAAAGATCCCTTGATGGAAGTGGGAGAGAATCACCATGGACTTTGTTAGTGGGCTTCCTCTTACGCCTACTAAGAAAGACTTGGTATGGGTGATAGTGGACCGATTGACGAAATCTACACATTTTATCCCAGTTCGGGTTGATTACTCTTTGCAGAAATTGGCGAAGTTATATGTGGCTGAGATTGTGAGATTACATGGAGTGCCGATATCGATTATTTCGGATAGGGATCCGAGGTTTATGCGTCAGTTTTGGAAAGCATTGCATCAGGCCTTGGGCACCAGATTGGACTTGATGCGGCATTTCATCCACAATCGAAGGCCGGTCGAACGAGTAATTCAAGTCTTAGAGGATATGTTAAGGGATGTGTGATGGATTTCAGAGGAAGTCGGAGGAATTCTTCAGTTAGCGAATTTGCGTACAACAATAGTTACCAAGCCAAGATTCGGATGGCACCATATGAAGCACTATATGGACAGAAGTGTCGCACTCCTACGTGTTGGACAGAACTAGGGGAACGACATGTTTTGGGTCCAAAAATAGTGGCTGAATCTGAAGAAAAGGTTAAGGTAATTCGGGCTTAGTTAAAAGAAGCATCTGACAGACAAAAATCGTACGCGGATCTTAAGCAAAAAGAAATAGAGTTTGCTGTAATGGATCAAGTATTCCTGAAGGTTTAACCTTGGAGAAAGGTGATGAGATTTGGTCGCAAAGGGAAGTTAAGTCCCACGTTCATTGGACCTTATCGGGTTTTGAAGCGGGTCGGACCTGTGGCATATTAGTTAGAATTGCCTTCGAAATTGAAGCAAATGCATGATGTGTTCCATGTTTCAATGTTACGTCATTACCAGTCGGATCCATCTCATGTAGTGCCAGTTGAGGAGTTGGAATTAAGACCAGATTTGTCCTATGAAGAGGAGCCAATTCAAATCCTAGAGCAGGATGTAAAGGTGTTACGGAGAAAATCAGTTCCTCTCGTCAAAGTATTATGGCGTAATCATGGATCAGAAGAAGCTACGTGGGAGCCGGAGGAAGCGATCGACGATAATACCCTCACTTATTCTAGCTGTAATTTGGGTCGAAATTATTTTAAGGGGTAGAAGCGTAACATCCTAAAAATAGGGTTATGCATTTTATTTAATTGTATGTTGTTGCATGTCTAAGTATAATTGAGTGTGTTTTGGAAGTTTTTCAAACTTCATTATGTAAGTGAATGCTTAGAAATATTAAGTTTTTAATAAATAAGATGGAGCTAAGCAAGATAAGCTTTAAGAAATATTGACAAGAGGTTTAAAGCATAATAAGTCATTTGGCAAGGTGGTAATGGTGCATGAGTGAATGCATGAGGAGAGAGGTTCGAATCCCCTAGCCACAAATGGAAGAATTTTAATTTTTTTTATTTTCTTTCCTATAGTGTCGGCCAAGATTATTCTAGAATGGATGGACATCTTTTTATTTTTGGTTAGTAGACCATATGTAAAAGGCAAGCTAGAAGTTATGGCATGGAATCATGAAGTTAAGGTAAGATAGGGGGACAAAAGGCTTGAAGAAAGGATAATGTTTTGACGCTTTTCATGGTCATTTGACCATGAACCTAGTCGACTTTAGGGGCTAAGGGGATGGTTTAATTATGTTTGGAATCAAGGGATTGATGGGGAAAAAATGAGGAGGAAAAAGGGGATCATGTTGGCATAGGTTGGCTGAATTTTTGCATAGGCATTAGGGGTGTATGTTGGCCAAAATTTTGTAACCAATTTGTTCATCTTTTCCCTTTTCTCTAAGTCTTGTTTCTTAGCCGATTACATAATACACAAAGAGAAACTTTTCTTTTCTTTTAGCCATTTGGTACTTTACCATTTCGGTTTCTTTTCCTTTGTAACCGAAAATACAAATTATCAAGGACCATTTTTCTTCTCTTTTCCTCATTTCGAAAACACCAAAGAGATTTTGAAGACAATTTTCTTCTCTTTTCTCCTCTCTAGTCTTAGAATCATCTAGCATCAAAAGGCATTCTTATTTTCTTTCTTTCCTTTCTCTTTCTTTCTCTTTACTTTTTTCTTTCTTCTTCACTTTCAACCAAACCATCATCTACCATAACCAAAACCACCATTCTTTTCCTCTCTTTTGTCAAACCGAACCATCTTCCATTTTCATCTTAATCTTTCTTTTCTTTTGTTGGAAACCCAAACCACCATAGCCAAAAACACCATATTTTCTCTTCTTTTGATCAAAACGAAATCATCATTTCTTTTCTCTTATTTTGACAAGGCCGAATCTTCTAATAAGTCAAGTAAGGATTTTTGTTAAGTGTTCTCATTATTTTTCCTTTTAGAATAGCCGATTTGAAAATATAATTCTCTCATTTTTCTCCTAGGTCGAAACTTTGGAAGGATTTTAAGGATCCTTTTGAAACCAACGTTTTAGGAGTGATCTTTCGAAATCATCCAAGGTAAGGATTATCACTTTCGGTTATATCATTTCTTTTAGATAGATTACTAATCGACTTTATTTTAGGGGTGATTTTGGGACTAACAAGATAGGTTCGAAAAGAGCAGTAAGAAGCGTTTGGAAGAGAGGAGGCTCTGTTATACCCTCAAACTTCAAACGAAGGGCTGTATCGGCGATAAGAGATTTTCCACCGGGTTGTGGACCCTCTGCTAACGAAGATCGTTTATTTGAAGTCATGCGTACAACCGAACCACTTTTCGTTAGTGGGTTGTCAGCGGGTTTTGATCCATCTAACGGAGAAAAACCACAAATAATGGTTGTTCGAGAATCCGAGGGTAAGGATTTAGATCTCTCGTCAATAGTATAGTTTTATAAGTAATAGTGTATTCTAATCAAGTGTGATAATTAACTAGGTGTTGACGATCGGGAAGGTATCGTTCTCACTGTCATAAGGTGTGTAACATTATACTAAAATCTCATAGATCTATATTAAATGTGATTTGTATGAAAATATGTGTAATAATGGTTCATGGTACCATTCAATGGTATACGATATTCGTGTATGTTTACCCCAATACTTCGTTAATTTTGCTATATGCATAAATGTGAAATAAGTATGACTATATGATTTTGGGGTAAATGGCATGAAAACCGAATAATATGTATGTGCATGGGCATATGGGTGAAATTGATAAAGGGAAGTGTTAGGTGGTTTTACCACATTATCCGGTGACTTCGGTCACATATGTGAATCTGGTGACTTGGTCACGATATGTGAATCTGGTGACTTGGTCACATATTTTTGAATCTGGTGACTTGGTCACATTTGTGCAGTGGCCTTGCCACAAAATTATAAGGCGATGTGCACGTTGATCGCAAAGAAGCGCCTTCGATGGTGTGTAGCGGATGGAGGGTCGATTTAGTAATCCCACGGTGTGATTGGTTGGTACGGGTGGTGTGTAGCGGATGGATATTTAGGTGGGCCGGGTTTGCATTTCATTATATAAATACCCATGTAACTTCTAAATGATTTTTATTTGATTTGCTATAAAAATGGGCTTATGGCTAAATATGACTTAAATGGGCTTATGGCTATATGTGTTACTAAATGGGCTTAAAAGCCATGATCAATTGGACTTTTAGTGTTTTTGTTACACATTGAGTTTATGACTCACCCCTTTTGTGGGATAATTTTTCAGATGACTCTTAGCATGATGAATCGGGTCAGCGGGGACTACGTGGTGGCCAATGCTCAACAAAAATATTCCGGAGTTTCTCCTAATTAAACTTATTAAGCTTATTTTTATTACTTTGAATTTATTATGGGTTTTGCTATTTTTGTAATAAGGCCACTATGAACTGTTTTTAAATTTTTGCGTTTGGATTTTTATTCGCCATGAACAATATTAATTAAATAACTAAATGGTTTTAAATAAATAAATTAAACTGTTTTTGACACTAAATTATATATGTTTTACAATAATAAGTAAAATTTTCATTAAATTTGGTTTTCTTTTAACTTATAAATTTTTCTTAAAAATTATGTTTTAAGAAGATACAAATTTATTTAAATTCGATTTCAACCTAAATATTAAGTTAATCTGTTTTATACAAACTCATCAAGTTTTCTTAAACAAAACGAGAAATTGCTAAAGTTTTATTCGAGGAACATATCAAATCCGGTCAGGCTTTTTGGGCCGGGTTTGGGGTGTTTCAATAGTCGGGTATTTTACAATGATCTCTTTTTGGTATTCTATATGGGTATTCTATATGTTCTTTTATCTTCAGAGGCATATGCAACTGTTCAGATGTGATTTTTATCATATAGAAAGTTTGGTTAATCATAACGTTAAATGGAAGTATTGTTAGTCTAGTTGATCCATGATCGGTACTGCTCTATTTTTCTTTGGATTTTCTAATGTGTTTTGTTAGATAGAAAACTTAATGGTCAAATTCATATGAAGCTATTTTCTACTTCTACTGGTTGATGTTTTGAATTACATATATACAATTTACACAGTCTTTATCACAACTGCTTCTAGTACATACGAGTGATATTCTTCCTCTAGATTTTCTATGGGATATCATTGATCTCTTTATCATTCAATGTGGTTTTTATTCTCGGAAATTCAGTATAGCTTCACATCTTTGACTTTATTATCTCGGCTTTTCTTATTATTCTCATGGTTAAATCTTATCTATCAAACATGGTTCATCTATAAAAGATACTCTTGGGCCGAAGGTAATTACATTTACTGTTATAAATCCTGGTTCGATTATGGGAGTTTGGTGATGTAGATCTCGGATTATAGAAATTATATTATTGCATTGATTATTATTGGGATTACTTCCGGTTTTCCTCTTCTATTACGAAGTGTACTATCGCTGATAAGATATTGTTCTGTCTACACGGTTAAAATTCTGGTTCTATTATAGCACTATGGTTTTAATCTATTTGACGATTGTGGTTTTGGTATATTTTAAAGTTTAATGTTAATAATTGAATTAGTTTCATTATATATAATCCTTTTCTAGTTCTCATGACAATGACAGACTTGGATAAAAGTGTAGAAGAAGGAAGAGTAAGCTCAAACTTGTATATTGGTTTTCACTCTCTGGGTAATCTTTATTAGTGTCAACAAGTCAATAACGGGATTTCATAATTTGTTGAATTAATGCAGTTCGTGGTAATTTTCAGTTGGTATTCTGAGGGAATTATGATGTATGGTACATTTGGGTTGTATTGACCACAAGAAGAAGGGATTATTCTGGAAAGTTATCATCTGGTAGATAAAACCGACTCAGTTACTTTAATCAGAGTGGGTTATTCATTTGAAAAGTTAATTGAGTTATATGCATTTCAGTTTATCTTCAGGTCCGAGAATAAATTTTGTGTATTCACTGGAAAATTGATGAACCGTTGGAATTGGGAATTTGTATTCTAGTGGGCATAATACAGAAATATATCTATCAGGTCAATTTTAATCGAGAAATGTTATTATGGGATAAAATCGTTCCGATTGTTGAAGCTATCGCACTTGTGTAAAATGATATTACTGGATACTTTCCAAGAAAAGAGTAGCAAATATAAGTTGAAAGGTTTTAAAATGCAGACATGTTAGAAGCGTTAGTTAAAGTTTGATAATATGGGTTTCTCGGTTATATTACGACAGAAGATTACTGGGAATTTTTTTTAACTGTGCTACTATTGATGAAGATGTGATAGGAGAATATCATGATCGTTTAGTTGAATTTGGTAAAATATAAAGTTTTGATGTGAATTATGACATGAGTTTCGTATTGAAATGAGTTATGATGATTTATGGTTTATCAATTAGAAGAAAAGAGATAGACTCGATTTGATAACTCTTATCAAGTAAGAAATTTCAAGGACGAAATTTCAAAAGGGGGGAGAATTGTAACGACCTTAAAAGTATGGATATCGAACAATGAGTTATCGGGTCTTCGTTTTTAGTAAACGGACTCGTAAAATATTTATTAAAAATATTTATAAAGTTAGTTATGTGTTTAATTAAGTTTTAATTAAGTGAATTTAGTTTAATTTAAAGTAGTTAGGAAAAGAATCAAATTGAATAAAGAGTGAAAGTCTAATTAAAGATTATAGAAAATAAAAAGGACTAAAGAGGAAATTATGCCAATTGCCAAACTTGAGGCGGCATAAGCATAAAATCTAAGATTTTTATGTGTTAAAATATGTTATTATTAGATAACTTTATTATTATTATTATAATATTATATTATATAATAAAGCAAAGAAATAAAAGAGAAGAAACAGAATAGGCAAACAAAACAGAGAAGGAAAGAAGGAAGGAAAGAAAAGAAAGAAGAAAGGAAAAAATTGAAAGTTTGAAGCTTGAAAGTTGATAGCAAACAAGGAATTCGAGACATTGAGCAAGGAAGGAAAAGAGAAAAACAAATGAGAAGTAAAAACGAGAAATTCAGGTTAGTATTACTATAATTCAAATTTGATTATTTGTTAAATTTTAAATTAATATATGAATATATGATAAACAAATTGGAGTAAGTATCAAGAATGAATTAAGTGATAAATATGTATTGGAATTGAATTTATTATTAGTAATTGTTGAATTTTGAATAATACGTTTAGTAAATAGAAATAAGGTTAATATTGATATTGAATTAGATAAAATTGAATTAAATTGTGAATTGAATGAAATTGAAATGAAGTTTGAATATGTATGAGCATATGATGATATATTGATTAGAAAGTGGAAAATGCATTGAATTGATGATATATATATAAAATGAATGGGATGGAAATGTGAAAGGTGATTTGAAATTGAATCAAATTGAATTGAATGTGATTATTTGAAATGTACATGGATTGAAAGTATGAGGAAGTGATTGAGTTGAAATGTAACTTGAAGTGAATTTATGTGACTTTGTGATTTTGTTATTGTGATTGAACTGAATCTAAAAAATTATGATCAGTTGAAAGTGAAAGTGATATGAATATGTGATCTAAATACCCTATTAACTAGTCAGGCTGAGTCGGATATAATTGGCATGCCATAGGATTGGAAGTGTTCAGGGATTCTTCGACCTTGAGTCGATGAGACACTGGGTGTCATATTATTTACTTCGGATAGATTCAATAAGGTACTGGGTACCACTTTACTTCGGCTAGGCTGATGAGACACTAGGTGTCACTATATTGCTTGGAACTATCCGATGAGGCACTGGGTGCCAATCTGGTGTGTTTGGTTGGATCCGTGTATCCGCCAAAATCCGATTCAAGTTAATGATAAATTTCGAATAAATGTGATTAAGCTATTGAAAGAAATAAGAAAGTGAATTTGTGAAATAAAATATAAAATGAGATTTATGATATGAAATTGAATGCATGAGCCAAAGGTTCATGAAATGTTCAAAAATAAATTGTGAATTGAAATATTATATAAGATGGAGAAATGAAACTAAAGTTCACATTTTGCTTGAAATGATATAAATAATATAAGAAGTTAATTGAAAAGAATAATATAATTGAATTATATATATTTTGAGTGTGAATTTGATGTGAGAAAATAAAATTGAGATATGAGATTTAGAATATGGACCAAAGGTGTATGAATTAAATAAAATTTAAAGCGAAGATATAATAAATAAACTAGTGAAATTGTTATTGTTGAGATATGACTTTAGTAAACACAAATTGCAATAGAATTAATATTGAATCATGAATAAAAATTTAGTGAATTGCTAATGATATGAAATGAACTAATGGAATGGAATGTGGAAAATAATAATGATAATAAAATTCTATGAAAATTGGATAGTGAAATAGTGTATAAATCTAATTAAATACAAGCCTTGAAATAATGTTTATTATATTAGATGATTTAATTTAAAGAATAAAATAACTATTAAGTAATTGTATCATAAATTGAATGTATATAAGTTATTATATAATTTGAATTATGGTAATACCACTGAGTATACCCTTACTCAGCATGATTGTTTCCGTCATGCAGTTAATTGAAAGTCGGTGTCCGGTCTAGCATCCAGAGTAATCCCGACCTCATAGAGAATTTTGAGTAATGTACTCTTCTTTGATAATGGTGGCATGTACCTAGGTAATGGACAGGTTGAGTATATGTGCCTTATAATTTAGAAAAAAAATTAAAATGTTTGAAAATGTTCTCAGTATTCGAATTAGTCCTGAACCATTCCTATCGAAGATTCATATAAGGGACTATAAGATTATTTTATATTATGATTGATAATAATAATGTATTAATTGTAAAGTTATCTGATTGATCTGGTAGCACTCCGTAACCCTAATCCGATGATAGATTGGGGTTAAGGGTGTTACAGAGTCTACTTCCTGCCATGCCACAATTCATACGGGGTTTTCGATGCTGCCTTATGTAACACCTCTAACCCATCTTTGTTGCCAGGTTAGGGTTATGGAGTATTACCGATCAAATAATGACCTTTAGAAACAATTAATCAATTTAAATAATAACATTCAAAGTAATATGATTTCATGACATAAATATGGCTACAAACCTTAATTCGAGCTTACAAGGTCATAAATATAGGTTGCGAACATCTAGGGATTAATTTGAAATAAATAAGAAAATTTTAGAAAAATTGGAAAAATTAGGAAATAAGGGTCACTTGGCTGTGTGGCTAGGCCGTGTGACATAGGCCAGGCCGTGTAAGAATTCAAAGTATGAGACACATGGCTGTGTCCCAACCCATGTGGGTATTCAAAATAGGGTCACTCGGCCGTGTCACAAGCCGTGTGTGCTTTTGAAGTTTAGTCACACGACTGTGTTGCTAGGTAGTGTAACTCTCATAGACCATGTGGTTCATCTTGTATTTAAAAATTAAAATGACACACAGCTGTATGGGGTGGCCATGTGTGGCACACAGCCGTGTGACAGCCCGTGTCCCAAGTCGTGTACATCATAAATTGCCCCTAAAACAAGCCATTACAAATCCAATTACTTACATTCCAAGCCAATCCATTTCCACATGCATTCATATGACCAAAACACATTCAAACACACTCTAAAACATACCAAATTAACCATTTTATAGACCTAACCAATATGTCATCCAAAGGCACCACATTTCACACACCAAACATTATTTCAATTCAACATCTCAAGTTCAAACATTAAACATATCCCAAACATACCAAATAACCACATAAAAAATATACCAAGCAACCATAAACTACCTACTTTCAAAGGCATATACAAGCATTTAACACCACAAATTTACACTTCATTTACAAACCATCAACCAAGGGACATTGAAACACAAATGAACTTGGCATAATTTCAAAACCAACCAAACTACCAAAATAACATTTTAGCCTTATTACATGCCATTTATAACCTCATACCAAAAGAACCAAAATCTACCAAAATGATGATTGGATAGTGTGATTGTGCTCTACCAACTGATCGAGCTTCGGATGATCTACAAAACAAGGAAAAACAACTATATAAGCAATTAATGCTTAGTAAACTTGTATAAAGGAAACTTAAACTTACCGAACATAAAATGATTAAATCATTCAAACATTGTTCATTAGATCACAAGGATACTTTGCTTTCTTATCCACAACACGTCACAAGTCTCACACGGTTAGTGAGTTTATATATAAAACATGTAAATTTCTCCTGTTTTCAAACATAAACCCAAAAACACATTTGGTACGTAAACCAACCCTCACACATTCATTTAACAATTAACATTTTTATTTGTAAAAAAAAAAAATTAACATTTTTAATTCAGATATTCATTTCAAATATCCCTTTTCACATAATAATAATTCCACGTATATTTCGTATAAACATTCCATATAATCAATTACTATATCTATTTTCATATAAACATTTAGTATAGCCATAACCACTTCCTCTAAACATTCCATTTTACCACGTCATTGACACATTTAACATATAATCATCTTGTATAAATTCATTCAATAGAATATGTACATATATATTACTTCCCTATAACACAAACCAACGATTAGTAGATGAATCAATAAGATATAACAGCAACAACAAATCTTGAACATGTGGTAACATGCATTTCAATACATATATCATCTATCACAAGTTCAATAATCATACTATTCTAAATCAACTCCTTACAACAATAAGATTCAATTCATAAGATTTAACCATGAACTCAAACTTCAATTATGTATTCATAAGTCCGTATTCGCATAACTTACCCGAGAACATTGATATAATGGTATCCTTTTCAACCTTTTCACTGGTATCCTTTTTGACCTTTTCATTGATAACCTTTTCAACCTTTTCATTAGTAACCTTTTCAACCTTTTCATTGTTTTGGGGATGCCATGGTATCTTTCAACCAAGGTCTTACACAATCCCGAAGTAATGCCATAGTATCTTTCAACTACAGTATTTTCCTTTTCGATTATAATGCCATGATATCTTTCAATCATGGTCTTTTCCTCGACTAAAACGTTTGCAAAAATAAAGTTAACAACTAGGCCGAAACTTTAGCTTTTCCCCACTTTAAATTTGGTTGTAGTGTTTCTTGATCATGCATTGAGTTTGAGCTTGGCTGAACCAAAAGTGCAACAATGGTATTTTCTTTTCTCTCCAATTTCGGTGGTAGTGCTTTAGAAAGGTGATAGCTTCCTTTTGTTTAATTTGTTTTAGTTTAATTTATTTAATTACTAATTTACCCTTAGTATATTAACTAATAACTAACAAAACTTTGTCCTAAATGTCCACTACCAATATGCATGGTGTAATTACTATCTAAATCCATTAATTCACCTTTTCATATCTACTTAACCCACTTAACTAGTAGAAATCAACTTGTGCAACTTTTACAATCTAATCTTTTTTTACTTAATTAACTATTTAAACATTAAAATTTCTTAACCAAATTTTAATACACCTAAATAACCACTTCGTAAATATTTAATAAAAAATATTTATGGGCTCGGTTTATAGAAATGAGGTCTTGATACCTCATTTTCTAAAACCACTTGACTTTAGGGACATACCACTTGAACCTAATTGTTCATTAAATTAAAAAAAAAATCATTAAAACAAATTTCAATAATATTATACTTAAATCATAAATATTAGTTAATAATATTTTCGAACTTACTCGTCGGATTTGTGGTCCTAAAACCACTATTTCTGACACTACTGAAAAATGAGTTGTTACACCTTAGTTGGCACATCATTTAGAATATAGCAAGCCGTTTGTATAGCGTATCCCCAAAAAGAGATTGGTAGCTTCAAATCATTGAATGTACCATGTCTAACAACATTCGAATTTTTCTCTCCGCCATGCAATTTTGTTGTGGCGTACCTGACGCAGTTAATTAGGATAGAATCCCATTCTCTATGATGTTCCCAAAAAACTCATCAGATAAATATCCCCCACCTCGACCAGACCGAAGTGTCTTTATGGGTAAACCTAGTTGTTTCTCCACTTCTGCACGAAACTCTTTGAATTTATCAAAGATTTCACTCTTATGGTGCATTTGGTACACATTCCCATATATGGAATAGTCATTAATACAGGTTGCATAATAGTCGTAACCACCTATTGCACTAATGCTCATGGGACCACATACGTTAGTGTGCACAAGTTCTAATGGTTTTCCGGCCCTCGTTCCTTTTGCATTAAAAGATCGTGTAGTCATTTTACCTTCCAAGCAAGATTCACATTGTGAGATATCAACTTCTTTAAGAAAAATTAAGATGTCATCTTTCACAAGTCTAGTGATTCTTTCTCGGTTAATCTGACCAAGTCTCAAATACCAAAGGTACGCTTCATTAGAGTGAGAAGTTTTAAGTTTTTTATTCGATATTTCAGTCTCAATGTACATCTTTGGTTTGAGAAAATAGAGATTATTTGACACCCATCCATTATAGATAAGATTATGATATCTAAATATTGCAATTCCATTATTAAAAGTCATGGTCAAGCTGTGTTTATATAAACATGCAACAAAAATTAAGTTTATTTTGAAACGTGGTACGTAGAAAACATCTTTTAAAATAATCTTCCTAAAAACATCTCCCACTGCTTCAACTGCCACACTTGTCCCATTCCCGGTCCACAATGATAAGCTCTCATCTCTAATATCTTTAGTCTCCTCGAACCCCTGTAGAGAAACAAAAATATTTCCCATCTCGATCAGACCGAAATGCCTCTATGTGTAAACGTAGTTGTTTCTCCACCTTCGCACGAAACTCTTTGAATTTATCAAAGGTTTCACTCTTGCGATGCATCAGGTATACATACCCATATCTAGAATAGTCATCAATAAAGGTTACATAATGCTCGTAACCACCTCTTGCACTAACGCTCATGGAGTCACATATGTCAGTGTGTACAAGTTCTAAGGAGTTTCTGGCCCTCGTTCCTTTTGCATTAAAAGATAGCTTAGTCATATTACCTTCCAATAAAGATTCACATTGTGGAAGATCAGCTTCTTTAAGTGAACTTAGGATGTCATTTTTCACAAGTCTAGTGATTCTTTCTCGGGTAATATGACCAAGTCTCAAATGCTAAAGGTACGCCTCATTAGAGTGAGAAGTTTGAAGTCTTCTATTCGATATTTTAGTTTCAAACAGTGTATACATATTTGGTTTGATAAAATAAAAATTATTTGACATCCATCCATTACAGATAAGATTGCAATTTTGAAATATTGCAATTCCATTATTAAATCACAGTCAAGTCGTCTTTATATAAGCATGCAATAGAAATTAAGTTTCTTTTGAAACTTGGTACATAGAAGACGTCTTTAAAATAATCTTCCTAAAATTATCAAAATAAAGATGTACATTTCCAACTTCTTCAGATTCCACGCTTGTCCAGTTCCTGGTCCCCAACAATAAGCTCTTATCTCTAAGATCTTTCGTCTCCTCGAACCCCTGTAGAGAAACATATACAGGATTAGTGTCTCTCAAATTAATGACCTAGTGGTCGATTGAATCTTCCACTAAACATGCTTCTATAATCAAGAGTTCCATACCTTTGGTTTTGGTAGCTAGGTATTCTTTTCACTCTTTATAGTTTGCCTTGAATTTCCCTTTCTTGTTGCAGAATAAGTATTTAGATTTGGATAAGCCTTTAGGCTTTCTAGTTCTCTTACTTTCCACTTGTTGTGGCTTAGAGACCTTAACCTTTCCTTTCTTATCGCACTTTCCCTTCCCTTTTAAGGAAAAAAGTGACAACTATATTCACTTCTACTCTTTAGACTGGCTAACCACCATTCAACATCAACTCATAGGATTATAGGTCCTTCATGAGTTGTCTAAGCGTGAGATTTTATTGCCAAGGTTATATGTGGCCCGAAAATCAGCAAAATCCTTTGACAAGCTTTTGAACACCATCTCAATTTGAGTGTTGTGGTCTACATTTGCCTCATTTTCTATGACCTCAACAAAGTAGCCCATAAGATTGATTATATGATCTTTGACTGGAGTACCGAGCTTTTGCTGGGCATTCATCAAGCTAGTGATGGCAGATTGTCAGGCCAAGGCATCTTAGCCTCCGAAAATGTTTTCTAGCTTATTTAGAATCACTTAAGTAGTCTTACAGCTCCCCAGTTGCTTATACATAGTACTAGTCATGCTTGCTAGCATATAACAATTAGCTATCTCATCAGACTCTTCCCAACGTTTTCTAGCCTCAGCTTGAGTGGCTGGTGGGTATTTATTATCAAGAACTGTTTTAAGTTTCTCACATCTCAGGAAAATTATCAGGTTCCTTTTCCATTCTTTATAGTCATTCTCGTTTAATTTGTTTTCAGTGAGTATGTTTAACAAGGGAGTTGGTGCAATTTTTAAACTAAAAATAAAACATTCATATATTAATATATTTGTATTAAGGAAATTTTTGAAAAATGTTTTGCAACATTATGATATGCATTAAGATGATGCATACGTCTTATATTAAACATTGAAAACATTTGTAAGTCATTGCAATGATAATTCTCACGCCTATTGGATCAAGCTACCGTGGGGTGATCATGATCAACTAGTAAGAACATGAATTTCCATCCAATTAGTACATGAACCTAATTCTTTTATGCATTTACACGTACTAAAAATCGTGTAACATTTGCCTATCATTCTAACTTAAGTAGAGATATGTGGGGAGTAACTTAACTAGAAGATCTTGAGTGTATAACCATCAACTCAACACCTATTGTATCATGCATTACAAATGAGTCATCGTGGGAAAATCTCATCAAGTAGCATGCTGTGACTAGTTGTCCTCTTTGAAGACAAAATTTCTTAATGTATCGCATGATAATACCTACCACAGGGGTCAGTCCAACTATTTAATGATCAAAAGAAAATTTTGCTTACTTTCACGAAGTCTCCTTAGTGAGATCCACATAACAACATCTATCTTGGGGTAGGTCCATTTCATACCATCACAAGAGACTATTGATGGAGGTTGTAGGTCTTGTTTAGGTACCTTCTCCCATTCAATATTTTAAAAAACAAGCAATGTTTTTAATAATTTCATGTTTTAATCATGTATTATCAATATATACATGACAAGTACATGTGACATTCTTTCCTAAACTATATGAAATGCTTATCTCATATATGCATGATATGCTATGACAATTTTATAATATTTATATTCAATTATTCGCAAGAGTTAATCAAACAATTTTGGTTCTCCATAGTTTTTCTTTCAAGGTAAAAATCTAAGAAGTGAATGTGAACTGTACACCAGGTAGGTTACAAGGAAAAGGAAGGAGAGTTGTATTTGACCATTTAAAAACCAAGCCTTTCCTTTCCAGATCCAATCTTAGACATGCACCTTCTCATTACCACACTTCTCACAGTAATCGAATAATTTAAAGAATTGAATGAAACAATACAACACAATGTATTTTCTCATTACCATACTTCTTATCTTTAATAGATCAACTGTGGATCACCTCATACATATATATCACAATTATATCATAAATACTTATTAAACAGATATATAAAGAGATAAGTAATAAAATAAATCTGTCAACCAAGGTTTCCATGGTTCAATTTCTAGAAAGTAAATGGAAAAAAGTACATAGGTTTTTGCCACAAGGCATTCCTTGTGTCTTTAACCGCCATCGTTCCATCTTCTCCTCGTCATCGACTCCGTTTTAGAAAAATAAAATTTATGTCCTATATTCGTTTTCGACTTACAAAAATTCTATAAATAAAAAGTAGTCTGATAAACCGTAAAAGTAACATATTTTAGACTCGCATTTAGTATGCTTTTGGATGATTTAGCCCTTAATTTATGTAAAAAGGTGCTTTTAATCCTTTATTTTCATGTTTATACTCAGGAAAGCACCCGATAACGAAAAGAACAAGAAACGGGCTTAAAACGGGCCAATTTGGGCCAAAGAGGAAATCGACACGGCTTGGACAGTAAGCCACATGGCCGTGCATCGTCAAAATACATCACACGGCCGACCCACGAATCACACTAGTGCCTCAAACAATGAATTGAAACACTACCAACCACGATTTACATTCAAGGCGTGTGCCCTGGTCGTGCCTCTACCACGGGAGAGAGTAATTTCACTCGGATTTGGATACTTTGAGGCAAAGAAACACTTTTCAAAGCTTATTCAAACACCGAGTAGGAACTATACTCGAAGTAGGACACTTAGGGACCAAGTAAAACATTATAAAAGTCTATATAAACATCCTAAGTGTATCTTGAAGAGACATTAGGTGTTAGGCGTTCAGCGAGGCTAAAGAGCCAAAGCCAGAGCAGTTCAACTTAGGGAATTACTCGAAGATAGCCAGTTGATCCATCTCAAGAAGCTAGAATTCTACTTAAGACGGCAGATCTCTCCTTCAATTCTTTCAAGGGGTTTTAGGGATTTCTTATGTTTTGTTTTATCTTTTCTCTTGAGATGTTTTATTTTAAAGTTATAAACTAAACCCTTCAGATACCTAAAGGGGATGAAACCTAGATGAATCTTGTTATTGTTTTCTGAATTATATGATAAATACTTAGTTTGTTCTTAATTATGTTGCTTAAATTTATCTGATGTGCTTAGGTGGAGGAGGAATAGACCCTGCCTAAAAGTAGATCTAGCATAATTAAGCGGAGTTGATCGCACGCCTAGAGATAGGGTGACGAGATTTTACCGTATTAGGGTGAAACCTAATATGGGAATCCATAGATCGATTTACTGCTATTCTAGTGGGTTATTATAAGGGAACGAGAGTTCCACTAATTAACCTAGGGTTAGACGTTATTTTCCTTGAGAGAGGGTTTAATATATGTTAGGGAGTCTTACTGATCAAACTAAGTGAATAAATTGTATGGTTCAGTGATAGATAACAAGTGAAGTCTAGGTGGATTCTTCCTATGGGTATCGTCATGATCAATTGAGTTTTCTTCAAGTTATTTCCCAATTCGTTTTTTTGTCTTTGTGTCTTTAGCTTAGTAGTTGTTAAACTAGATTAAATCAACCAATCACTCCATATTTTAGGCTAAATAATAAAAAGAAAGTGAGTATTAGTACTTTTAGTTCTTTTGGGTTCGATAATCCGGTCTTGCCTAAGCTATACTACTGTTCGATAGGTACACTTTCCTTTAATTGTTGTCAGAGTTAGTCTCAAGGTTCGATCATTCTCTTTATAAATTTTAAAACTCGACAAAACAACGATCAATTTTTTGGCACCGTTGCTGGGGAACTAAAATATTAAGAAAGCTCTGTTTTTATTACTTTAGCCATTTTTTTTATTTTCTGCAATTTATTATTATTATTATTATTTTTTACTTTGCTAATTTTTACCTCTATTTTGCTTTTGGCAGTTAATTTTAGTCTATAAGAAAGATGGCACTGAATAATTATCAGTGGCAAGGCATGGGGGCAATTCCTACTAAAGCAACCAGTGTTTTCAACCTCGACATGGTCACCAGGTTATCTAATCAGTTAGAGATGATGAATAAAAAGATTGATGATTGGTATAGTCCTTTGCAGGTACACCCAGAAATACAATATGATTCGAATCTAGGAGGCGTGGTGAATCCTGAATACCCACCCTACGGATATGGCATGGAAAACGAGCAATCTCACTATAAAGGTAACTATTCTAGATATCAAAATAATTTTTATAGTGACACTTATAATGTAGGTTGGAAGTACCATCCCAATTTCTCGTGGGATGATCAAAATAGCCAAAGACTGGAACTTACTTTCTCCATATTTTCAACAACCACCTCACCAACAAGAAGATGAGTCGAACCTCGAAGAGATGCTGACAAAATTCATGGCAAACACAGAAAATTGTTTCCAAGAAACTGAGAAAACAATTAAAAGCAACGAGAACCGATTCAGGGAACTTACTAAGTCAGTCAAGGCAGCCACTAATGCAGTCGAGCAACTCGCAAAGCTAATGTTGGAACGACCGCAAGGACGTCTACCAAGTAACACCGAAATTAACCCGAAGGAGCAAATCCAAGCCATCTCAGCCCATGCCAGTAAGGGGTTAGATGAACCCAATTCAATACAAGAAAACAAGGTAGACGAAGGTAAGGTAGAGGTAACACAAGAAAAGCCAAAACTGGTAATCAAGGAGTACCAACCTCGCATACCTTATTCTGAAGCAATGAAGAAAGACAACACAGAGGAACAGTTTGGTAAGTTTCTAAAACTTTTAAAGAAATTAAATATTAACTTACCGTTGCTCGAAGCTCTTTCGCAGATACCCGATTATAGAAAATTTTTAAAAGAGCTGTTGACAAATAAACGGAAGCTAGATGAGGCATCGCATGTGGAGCTAAACACAATGTGCTCAGCAATTCTACAAAATAAACTACCACGGAATTTAAAAGATCCAGGGAGTTTTACAATTCCATGTTTAATTGGTAGTTTATCTATTGATAATGTTTTAGCTGATTTAGGGGCAAGCATCAATGTAATGTCTTATAAAATGTTTACATAACTAGGTCTAAGGAAACCCAAACAAACTAGGATGAGCATTCAATTAACTGATAAAACTATTAGAATTCCTAGGTGTATAATAGAAAATGTTCTAATCAAAATTGATAAATTCGTATTCCCAGTAGACTTTGTCATTTTAGACATGGATGAGGACATTTCAATTCCTTTAATTTTAGGAAAACCCTTTCTAGCAACTGCTAGGACTAAAATTGATATTGGTACAGGAGAACTCATTCTTCGTATAGGCGACGAATCAATCAGTCTACAAGCTCTTGACTCAGCTAGAATGTCAACTGATGAAGGTGAGAAAGTAAATTCAGTTGATAACAAATTTGTTCAACCTTCATCACAGGAAACACCATGAAGCCACAAACCTGAGGCGAATCATAGACCTCATGCCAATAAAGAAGAATTATATGAGGAACGAAGCCTTAAGGTCGACAAACCAGAAGAATGGAAAACACACTTTAAAGAGAAACTGAAACCACATAAAGAAAAACCAAGGAACCCCCAAACGAGCTAATAGGAACAACAAATCACTTCAAAATAGGGGATCAAGTATTGTTAAATAAGGAAGACCCTCGAATCGCCAATGCAGACCTCAAGACAAACGAAGAAATCACTTTTGAGGTACTTAATGTCTTCTTATATGGGACAGTCGAGGTAAGCAATCCTAAATTTATCACTTTTGAGGTAAACAATCCTCGACTTAAACTTTATATCAAAAATCGAGTTGATCACATGAGAAAGGATTTTCACCTCCTCAAACCACCATGACCATAAAAATAACAGGAAAAGTCTAGCTTAAGACTTTAAACGAGCGCTTCTCGGAAGGCAACCCGAACACTAAATTTTTATTTTGTGGTTTTTATTTTCTTTTATTTTTATTTTCTCTTTTAGAATTTTAATAAATTGAAAGTACAAATTCCCAGACCACACGGCCTAGCACACGGCCGTGGCCGTGACCGTGTGGGTACTCCGAATTGTCGTACTGACATAGCAGAGACGGTACAAATCCTGTCCCAACCAACTTTTGAAAGTCACGGGCCTACCTACCCCACCACGGCCGTGCGTGGTGGCCGTGGGCCGATACTGCCATTTTAGGAACGGGCGTGGCAATAGAACGACGGGTGTGGCATTCTAACACACCTAGCACCCAGTCGTGCGATGCGACCGTGTGAAGACACTGACTTATCGACCACGGGCAAGACACAGCCATGCGAGGTGGCCGTGTGATTTGACATGCCCTCGATCCACGAAGTGTGGGAAAGTACGAGAAGCAAGCCTCTATTTAAACCCAACCACCCTTACCCATTCATCCTAGCTCCTACCTCTTCTCTTCCTCATTCCTCTCAGATCTCCACATCTACACAACAAGTCTCTGCAGCCCTTGAACCATACCAAAGCCATGATGAAGAAGTGTAAGAAGGCACGCATAGTCTCCGCAAGGGAGACCCTACACATGAGTTCATGCTGGCCGCTTCATCCAAACAACAAGCCAAGGGTCTTTGAGATCATTTAAATTTTTATTTACATTTATTTTCCCCTTTATCCTACTTATCTATACTTCTCTTCTGCTTAATATATCTTAATTTCTTTTAGGTTCTTAGTGTCAGGTTCTAAAGGCTACTAGGGAATCACGCACCACAGCCTTAGAGGTCACATCCACATCGCGAACCATCTTTCAATAAGGACTCCTAAGTCCATTAGTATTGTATTTTAATTTTATTATTCTCCTTAGTCCCTCTCCCTTTAGTTTTGTTGTCCTTAATTATATAATTAGTTTATTTTAAATACATTTCAATGATTTCTGGCTAACTCGTCACGAGCTCCCCAATTTTTTCATCTAGCGAAGAGTACATCGGTAGCCACCTCACCAGGCCCATAAAAAATGCCACCACCGCCTCCTCCAACTCATCTTCCACCATGACCTCGGCCAACTCCCGGCGTCATCCAAAATTCAGGAAGTGTCACTTCTCCCTTTCGCTTTTGATTTCACTATTACAGGATTATTTATCTATCTTTGTACATTGAGGGCAATGCACATCTTAAGTGAGGGGGGAATTAAGTGCCTAAACTTTTTGCATGATTCTAAAAATCTTGAATTTAATCTTGTTTTAAGTATTTTTCTCATATTATTAATTAGGATGAAATTTTTGATGATTTATGATTTTTATTGATATGTTTTGGATTAAGTCATTGATAATTGTGCATTGATGATGTAAACTTTAAGATACTAGAGAATCAAGCATGATAAGTCTATTTTTCAAGAATAAAATTTTTTATAGGTTGTTGAATTGAATTTGAATATTACCTTGAAGTTGAAATTTACAGGGATTGATGTCAAATACCCATAAATTTTTGTGAGATTTGAGCCTTATAGAGCATATATTCTTTTTCATGATCACTTTATTGATTATGAGTGTGTCAACACTGAATTGTTATTCTAAAACTTGCCTAGATTATACATATCGATACCACATTGATGATTTGATATACTGAGATGATAAAGGCACCTAGGTTTTAAACCATTCACACCACTAAAAGCCTACCCACATAATTAACCCCTAGTGAACCCTTTTTAATCCTAACAACCCTTTTTATTGATTTACCCGCTAATATTAACCTAAAAAGCCCTTTGAATTTGTCATCATTCTTTTGACTACCCTTCTATTGAGAATTGATTTGATCAGTTACCTAATTAGTTTATTTCAGTTAATAAAGTCTTTCTTTATTTGCTTTAGTTTGTTCTTAAAAAAAATTGAAGTATATTCAGTATTAGTAGTGTAGAAAGTGAGCTTGAACATTTAACTTTCAATTATTGAAGAAAAAGCTCGTATTATTATTAGTTTGAAGTTTCAGTTGATGTAATCATTTATTTTCTAGTTCATTGTTTTTAGTAGGTGATTTGTCAATTCGATCTCGATTTTAACCCTCTAATTCAGCCTTTATCCACACCTTTAACCCAAGCCCCATTACAACCCTGACTAAAGACCTTTTGATTTGTGTATCATCTCATATTATAGTGGTGGAGATTTGATTTTCAGGCAAGCCTATGGGATTAACTTTTTCAGTTCATTCGTTGAGTGCTTAATTGTGAACCTTAAACACCTTTGAGTGATTTGAGTGAATCTTTAGTGAGGATGTCAATCCTTGTCGGTTTTGAATCAAAGGTAATTATTTAAAAGAGGGGAGACATCTATGTTTTCATACTACAAATTTATGACATAGAATTGTTTGAATCTTTATGAGTCTTTGAGTTAAATTATCCATGTATGAATTATCTATGAATTATGATGAGGCATTATTGATAGGGATTATGCATTATGGAAAGATTGTTTTAATTGTAAGTTGAGAATTTTGCTTGAGGACAAGCAAAAGCTTAAGTGTGGGGTTATTTAATAAACCGTAAAAGTAACATATTTTAGACCCGCATTTAGTATGCTTTTGGATAATTTAGCCCATAATTTATGTAAAAAGGTGTTTTTAATCCTTTCTTTTCATGTTTATCTCAGGAAAGCACCCGAGAATGAAAAGAACAAGAAACGGGCTTAAAACGGGCCAATTTGGGCCAAAGAGGAAATCGACACGGCCTAGATAGTAAGCCACATGGTCGTGCCTCAAACAATGAATCGAAACACTACCAACCACGATTTACAGGCGTGTGCTCGCCGTATAACGCTGTGGAGAGAGAAATTTCACTCAGATTTGGATACTTTGAGGCAAAGAAACACTTTCCAAAGCTTATTCAAACACCGAGTAGGAACTATACTCGAATTAGGACACTTAGGGACCAAGCAAAGCATTCTAAAAGTCTATATAAACATTCTAAGTGTATCCTGAAGAGATGTTAGGCGTTGGGCGTTCAGCGAGGCCAAAGAGCCGAAGCCAAAGCAGTTCAATTTAGGGAATTACTCGAAGATAGCCAGTTGATCCATCTCAAGGAGCCGAAATTCTACTTAAGACGGCGGATCTCTCCTTCAATTCTTTCAGGGGGTTTTAGGGATTTCTTATGTTTTGTTTTATCTTTTCTCTTGAGATGTTTTATTTTAAAGTTATGAACTAAACCCTTCAGATACCTGAAGGGGATGAAACCTAGATGAATATTGTTATTGTTTTCTGAATTATATGATAAATACTTAGTTTGTTCTTAATTGTGGATACTTAATCCAAATTCTGATGTGCTTAAGTGGATGAGGAATAGACCCTGCCTAAGAGTAGATCTAGCATAATTAAGCGAGAGTTGATCGCACGCTAGAGATAGGGTGATTTAGATTTTGCAGATTAGGGTGAAACCTAATATGGGAATCCATAGATCGATTTATCGCTATTCTAGGGGGTTATTATAAGAGAATGAGAGTTCCACTAATTAACCTAGGGTTAGACGTTATTTGCCTTGAGAGAGGGTTTAATATACGTTAGGGAGTCTTATGGATCAAACTAAGTGAATAAATTGTATGGTTCGGTGATAGATAACAAATGAGGTCTATGTGGATTCTTCCTGAGGGTATCGTTGTGATCAATTGAGTTTTCTTCAAGTTATTTCCCAATTCGTTCTTTTTGTCTTTGCGTCTTTAGCTTAGTAGTTGTTAAACTAGATTAAATCAACCAATCACTCCATATTTTAGGCTAAATAATAAAAAGAAAGTGAGTATTAGTACTTTTAGTACCTTTGGGTTCGATAATCTGGTCTTGCCTAAGGTATACTACTGTTTGATGGGTACGCTTGCCTTTAATCGTTGTCAGAGTTAGTCTCAAGGTTCGATCTCATTCATTATAAATTTTAAAGCTCTGATTTCTGCGATCATAGTCTTACGTGGAGAGGATAGTTCGCGATATTTTTTTCTAAGAACAATAACTTGGAAAATAATAATAATTATATAACAAGTATATATAATATTGCATTCATTCACATACATTCTCCTAAACATGTGAATAATTACAAGAATGACACATCTTGTAACACCCCAAACCTGGCCCATGCATCATGACCGGATCTGGTATTCTACGGGTTGAATCTTGAAAACTTTACTCTGATGGGTTTTGGAAAAACTTAGTTTATTATAGCCGAATAATCAATTAAGTGTGAAATTTTGAAAATAACTTTAACATTGCGTTGATTGAGTTTGAAAAGCCCATAAAAAAATAATAAATCGGCACCTAAGTTATGGAGGCCTTATTACAGAAATATTCCCAAAAATTAAAACTTAAACGGAAACAAAAACGGAAGTAATCTATGTAGATAATAGTCTTAATGGCCCCTCGAGTCCGCCTCGGCTCCCTTGTCCACGAACTACTGCTCATCTGAAAAGTGGGAAAAATAAAAGGGTGAGTCACAAAGACTCAGTGTGCAAATCTCGAAATCACATAAAAGTCTTAGGCCCTCAAACACATTATGAGCCTTGGCCCATACACAATGGTAACAAAATATTTCATGCAACATGGCCCATCCCAAACCTAAGAGTCCATCCTCTATACATCCCCGTACCAACCATCACACCGTGGGGATTTCTACAATCAACCTCCATCCGCTACACACTATATCGGTCACTATGTGACCTATGTGGCAAAGCCACCGATCGCTTATGCGAACCTCAGAAAATACATTATAGTATTTCGACAGCTATGCTGCCTGTCATTAAGACCGATAACTATGTGACCTATGTGGCAAAGCCACCGATCGCCTCGCGACCTGCTCCCCTTCCATAAATCAATCAATCAATCCCATCCCATGCATACACACATGCAAGAATCAAAACATCAAGCCATTTAAACAGATCTCAGACTTTCACATACATCGATACTCGTAGAGAAGTTTCTATGATTACGTACCTGGCATCCCTTGCCTACCCTTTTTAGGTATTACAACTGTTCATACAGCCTCTCTTTCCGGCTTTTAGCCCATATCATACACATATATTATAATAATACTTATGTGTTAAGGATCTACACACCTAATTACGGTTATGACGACACCCTCAATGTCGACACTATCAGAAGCCGATACGAGTGCTATCTGCCTAAGATGCTGTTCAGAAGCCGGTCCACGACCTGGCGGCCAATCTCGAACAGCGGACACTGCTCGTTTCTTAAACTTAGGGATTGGGTTTACGGTCCTAATCCTCTCCTTTGCCTGGTCCATATTTGATTCCATCAAAGTCCCTGTCAGAACTACTATAACGAAATAGGGTTGTTAAACCATATGGTTTAAGATCTCAAATATGATAGCGAATCTAATAGGAATCTAAAGAAAACCCCTTACCTTGAAATCCCAAAATAGATAGGATACTTAGAGATTAACGGTTTCTGGCTTTTGAGATTTGGATGATTCGATCTACTCCGATTTCCCGAAGTGCTGCCCAAAAGAACATGAGATTAGTGAAAAAGTCAACTAAAGATGGCCTATCAACTAACTAGCCATTCGGCTATGGTCTCAAAAAAACCGAAAGAGAAGGAAAAAAGAACAGAAGAAATCGGCACTAACCTTAACACAGGAGATTTGGCAACTTCTAAAAATTTCAGCTTTTGAGAAGATCAGAAAGAAAGGATGATCTCAAGAGATCTATGAAGATTCGGCTTTGATGAAGAAATCAATAGAAGAAAATAGGAGGTATTCACTATGGAGATGAGAAGAAAGTTCAGAGTTTCGGCTTTTGAATGAAAGTGAAGCTTTAGAGAATAGGCTTAGAGATTTCGACTTTATGGAGAAATCGGCATAAGAGAAAAAGAATGGAAAAAGAAAGTGAAGTGAGAGGTTTCGGCTTTTGAAGAAATCAAAAGAAAAGAAATTGCAGAGAATGACTGAGAGTTTCGGCACAGAGAATGAGGAAAAGAATAGGGTTCAAATGCCGAATTGAAGAGATACCACCCCTATTTCTAGAGAATTTTCGGCACTTACTTATCAAAACCCGAAAGTGCCCTTCCTGGTACTAACAATTAATCAAATAATAGGGAAAATTTCGGCACCCCTTTGCTATAAAGAAATCGATTCCTCCCCCTCTAGGAGATGGAATTTCGGCCAACACTGTATTCAGCAGATAACTCCTATCTTTTCTTCTTTATCTTAATCTATTCATACCTTTAGAAGAGGCCTAAATAATACCACCTCTCCCTACTATTATCAGCACAATATCCACATTATCCAAGCAAATAAATCTTCTTATTTTAAAGCATCCTAGCCGCCCCCACTTTTCTTTCCTTTGATGCCAAAAACAATTAAAAATAAGTGGGTAATACGACTCGAACCTTGGATCCGCTTACTACTTTTCACGCCACTGTCCACTGGGCCACTAGCCCATTTTTGTGTTTTAATTCGCGGATAATATCTTTTAAGCCTGAACCTATCTAGCTTTCCACTAAAGTGCCCAAACCAAAAATTTGATTAAGGCCTCAGCCCAGAACCTGAGCCCAATCTGAACCCCTTAAACACTCTAATTAACACATTGAATGTAACACACATCAAATGCAAAGGCCCATTAATTCAGGATGTTACAGTTCTACCCCCTTAAAGAAATTTTGTCCTTGAAATTACTTGATCCGAATAGATGTGGGTATTGTTGTCGCATCGCTTCCTCTGGTTCCCACATAGCCTCCTCAGAGCCGTGATTCCGCCATAGAACCTTAACCAACAGAACTTTCTCCCTTCGTAATACTTTGACATCACGATCCAAGATCTCCACTGGTTCTTCTTCAAGGGATAGGTCAGGTCTTACTTCGATTTCCTCTACTGACACTACATGGGACGGGTCCGAACGATATCGTCTCAGCATAGAGACATGAAACACATTGTGAATCTGGTTTAGCTCAGAAGGTAGCTCTAGCTGATACGCTACTAGTCCAACTCTCTTCAACACCTGATAAGGTCTGATGAATCTGGGACTTAACTTACCCTTCCGTCCAAATCTTAACACTTTCTTCCATGGCAACACTTTCAAGAACACCTTGTCACCCATTGCAAACTCTATGTCCTTGCGCTTCAAATCAGCATAGGACTTCTGCCTGTCCGACGCTTCCTTTAGTCGAGTCCTTATTAACTCAACCTTCTCTTCCGTCTCGGTAACCAACTTCGATCCCAAAATTTGACGTTCCCCTAATTCCGTCCAACAGGTAGGAGTACGACACTTCCGCACGTACAATGCTTTATAGGGAGCCATCTGAATACTAGACTGGTAGCTGTTGTTGTACGCAAACCCTGCCAATGGCAGAAACTCCTCCCAACTACCTCTGAAATCAATGACACAACCCCTTAACATGTCCTCCATGATCTGAATCACCCGCTCAGACTGTCCATCGGCCTGAGGATGAAACGCTGTACTGAAATCCAACTTCGTACCCTACGCTTGATGCAATGCCTTCCAAAATCTTGACGTAAACCTAGGATCTCGGTCCGAGATAATCGACACGGGTACTCCATGCAACCTTACAATCTCCGCTATATACAGCTTAGCCAACTTTTGTAAAGAATAGTCGACCCGAACTGGTACAAAATGAGCGGACTTCGTCAACCGATCAACGATCACCCAAACTAAATCTTTCCTAGTAGGCGTGAGAGGTAGCCCACTAATAAAGTCCATTGTGATCCTTTCCCACTTCCATTAGGAAATCTTTACCGGTTGCAATAACCCTGATGGTAACTGATGCTCTGCCTTTACCTGCTGACAGGTTAAACACTTCCCCACTAATTCAGTCACCTCTCTTTTTAAGCCTGGCTACCAAAACTGTTCTCGTAAGTCCCGATACATCTTACTCCCTCCAGGGTGCATAGCATATGGACCACCATGTGCATCTTGCAAAATCCTATGCCTCAACTCAGGATCTTTCGGCATGCACACTCTCCCTTAGAAACATAATAGCCCTTCCTCATTCACACTAAATTTCATTGATCCATCACTTGATCCCATATGGACCTTCTCCTTTAGCAACTCATCGGTCTGCTGCTTCTTCTTAACCCGACTGACCCAAGAGGGTTTCACCTGAAGTTCAGCCAATAAACTCCCATCATCATATAGACTAAGGTGAGCAAACATTGCTCTTAAGTCAGTGATCACCTTACGACTTAAGGCATCTACCACCACGTTAGCCTTACCCGGATGATACTCGATCGAGCAATCATAATCCTTTAACAACTCGATCCACCTCCTCTGCCTAAGATTCAACTCCTTTTGAGTCAAAAGGTACTTTAAACTCTTATGATCCGTGTAAATGATAGATTTCTCCCCGTACAAATAATGCTTCCAAATTTTTAAGGCAAACACCACTGCCGCCAATTCCAAATCGTGGGTGGGATAATTTGCTTCATGCGGCCTTAACTGCCGAGATGCGTACGCAACAACCTTCCCATCTCGCATCAACACACATCCTAGTCCTGTGTGTGAAGCATCACAGTAAAGCACGAATTCCTTCCCAGCCTCCGGCTGAATCAATACCAGAGCCTCCGTCAAAATCCTTTTTAACTTCTCGAAACTATCTTGCTGCTTATTAGTCCACCCAAACGAAATTCCTTTTCGTAACAACTTAGTCAACAGTGCTGCAATCAGAGAAAATCCTTCAACAAATCTTCTGTAGTACCCCGTCAGACCAAGAAAACTTCGAATCTCTGCCACCGACTTAGGCGGCTTCCAATCCAACACTGCTTCAATTTTTCAAGGGTCCACCCTAATCCCCTCTGCTGACACAACGTGACCTAGAAAAGTAACTTCCTTTAACCAAAATTCGCACTTACTGAATTTGGCATAAAGCTACTTCTCCCTCAGAACTTGCAGAACCACTCGTAGATGTGAATCATACTCCTCTTCCGACCTTTAGTAAACTAAGATGTCATCAATAAATACCATGACAAACTGATCCAAGTAGGGTTGGAACACACGATTCATCATATCCATAAATCCTGCTGGCGCGTTAGTCAACCCAAATGGCATCACCATGAACTCGTAATGACCATTGCGAGTTCTGAACGCCGTCTTATGAATATCTGCCTCCTTGACCTTAAGCTGATGATACCCTGACCTCAGATCTATCTTCGAAAAGACTGAGGCCCCCTTCAACTGATCAAACAAGTCATCGATCCTTGGCAACGGGTACTTGTTCTTGATTGTTAGCTTATTCAATTGGCGATAGTCAATGCACATATGCATTGAACCATCTTTCTTCTTAACAAATAACACCGATGCTCCCCAAGGTGACATACTTGGTCGATTAAACCCTCTATCCAATAACTCCTGGATTTGTGCTTTCAATTCCACCAACTCCTTCGGCGCCATTCTATATGGAGCAATAGATACCGGCGCTGTTCTCGGAAGAAGATCATTTCCAAACTCCACTTCTCGATCCGGAGGTAATCCTGGAAGTTCTTCTGGGAAAACATCAGTAAATTCCTTCACCGTCCTAACGTCCTCAACAGTTAGGTCCTTGGCTTTCAAAGCCCATACAAACATTAAAACTGCCTCACATCCTTTTCTCACCGTCCTTTTTGCTCTTAGGGCAGTCACTACATTCGACAGACAGTTCCCCCTTTCTCCTATCATCAACACTTTACCTCCCTCGAGGGTTCTTAGCACCATACGCTTGGCTGCACAATCTAAATTGGCCTGATACTTCATCAGCCAGTCCATGCCTAAAATTAAGTCAAACTCCCCGAACAATAACTCCATCAGACCTGTTTGGAAAACTATTCCCTAAACTTCTAAGGGTACCTTCCGATAGAGTTTATCTACTACCACAGATTGTCCTAATGGGCTAATTACTGTCATCGCCCTAGGGGTAACTTCGGAATCTAAACTTAAAGTACTAGACACACTACTAGCAACATATGAGTGTGTCGATCCAATATCAATTAATGTAGTATAAGGCAATCCAAAAATTAAAAATGTACTGGTTATAACATCCAGCGCATCAGCCTCCTCTCGACGTTTAACAGCATAGACCAATCCCAGCTACCTCGCCTCAGTGTTTCCTGCCCCTCAGCCTGGTGCTCCACGGCCCCGACCAAAACCGTTACCACTTCTGGCCGGACCACGATCTCTCTGCGGCTGCTGACCTCCTCTACCCGACTGAGCATTACCCTGCCCTGTGAGTCCTACCTCATTCCGCGACTGAGGACAGTCTCTTATCTGATGATCTGTAGATCCGCACCTAAAGCACTTCCCACTACCTGCCCAACACTCACCTACATGGAACTTACCACATCGAGCACACTTTCGTGTTTGATTAGCAGCAGGTCTTTCCATCCGGTTCGGCCCATCCAACCTGGGTCTTTTCTGAGTACGCCTAGCTGCCCCTGTCGACCCAAAATTTCTCTTACCTCCACCACTATCTCTATCTCGGTTCAGCTTTTTTCGTCTGTTTCACCTCCTCAGCTATCTTAGCTTTCTCCAGAAGCACATCAAATTCCCTCTCTCATTGTGGAGCTATCAACACACGTAGATCATCCTTCAGGCCATCCTCAAACGAACACATCGCTCATGCTCTGTGGCCACTATCCCTCGAGCATAACGACTAAGGCGTAAGAATTCTGCTTCATACGCCGCCACCGACCTACTTCCCTGAACCAGATTCAGGAACGCTCTACGCTGCGCATCCACATAGCTTGTCTCGATGTATTTACTCTGGAACACCATTCTAAAGTAATCCCAGGTGATACGGTCATCTACGGTACCATCCTTAACCGTAAGCCACCATTGATAAGCTTCGTCCCGGAGAAGGGACACTACTTTCTTCAGCTTCTCCTCTTCCGTGAAGTCAAGATCATTCATTATACGCTCCATTGCTTCCAACCAATACTCCGCTGTGCTAGGAGCTACACCAGAAATTCCCTTAAACACCTCTGCCCCATTGGCTCTAAGTCGCTCCGGCACAGACTTCCGAGCTCCTGTGCCCATGCCTGCCCCAGCAACCCTCTCTAACACCCTCAACATCGCTTGAGATACTGCATCATCTCTAGCAGTCTGATCTTTAAATTTTGCCTCCACAACTGGTGGCACTGGTACCTCATTCCCTAACTCGTGGCCAAACCCTACGGGTTCTGACACATCAATCCTGCCTCTACCTCGGCCACGCACACCACGTCCCCTAGCGCTCATTCTACCGTTTGCGATTTATCTAATTAGAAATTTTATGGATTAATACTTTCTTCCACTGATTAATAATGGACAGTCTTATGGAAAGTAGTTTTAATAGTAGTTCTTTCAAATTCGAATCCTATCTACAAAGTTCAGTTCTCAAGTTTATATTTCCTAGTTTTAGAATACACATACATACAACATCCATCACACATCAACATAAGAACATCATCCATGAACTTACATTCATCACCTAGGGGTATTTTCGTCATTTCACTACCCAGGGGTATTTTGTAATTTTATCCTATAAGGGTATTTTTCGTAATTTTCTAAAATAGGGCATTTGGGCAATTTTACAAAATAGGGGTATTTTGATAATTTTACAAACCAGGGGTATTTCGGTAATTTTACAAATTTTGGTAATTTTTACAAATCCAGGGTATATTTGAGAAGGTTTCACAAATCAAGGGTATTCCGAAAATTTTTACTAAACTAGCCCTCATTAGCTAGCTTAAGCTTTGGGACTCCAAAAGTACAATTTTTATCAAGAAAAGTCATCAAAATCACTTACTAATAAGGAAGATAGCTTGACTGAAAGTTCAAACCCCCAAAGCTCTATTACTTCTTCAATTTTCGGTGGAGAGAAGATAGGTGAATAGTGAAACATGATAACATCTTTTACTCACCTTATTTTATTCATTTTTTTCACCTAATTCCCACCTATTTTGACCAAAGTTAAAAATTCTTGTCCCCTATGTCACATGGCCGGCCTACTCACCTAAAACAAGGCCAATTTGCACAATTGGGGCCTCCAATTAATAGCCCATAGCTATTTGGCACCTTTTGCAAATAAAGTAAAACTTTCGCACTTTATGCGATTTAATCCTTTTTTCACAAATTAGCTAGAAATTGCTAAAATTAAGGCACCAAAATTTTCATACATCCTTATAAACATGTTATAACACATAACATAACATGAAAATAATTTTATCTATCCTCGAATTAGTGATTCTGAGATCACTGTTCCGACTAGCCCCTAAATCAGGCTGTTACAATTCTCCCCCTTAAGGATTTTCGTCCCCGAAAATCTTATCAGGAGGAGTTGTTACTAACTTTCTTAAATTTTTTCCTCAACTCTTCAAAATCACAATCTCACGTATCCTCTAGTTTCTCTTAACAACAACTCTTAAGCTGTGATACATAAGGTCGAAACGTAACTTGAGATTTACGTTATCCTTCTTCTGCGTATATATTGTATTCAACAATCCACCAATTTGGAATTCTATATATATCCAAATGATCGTTCGGATCTACACTAATCAATCCACTATAATTTGAAAGACATCCCCTCTTTGGGGATATTGTCCAACTAAATTAGAAATCCATAAGGTTTCATCTCACTTTCTCATTAAAGTATTTATCGAAGGTAATAGTCTTGATTTGTACACTTTAAAACTCATCTTTTAGTAGTCAACCACCTCTGACCCTAACTCAATTATGTCGTGAAATGTACTCTACTTGTTAACAGATTTATGCACATAATCGTTCTTCTTTTTCTCTTGCTTTAGCAGATATGCTACTACTGAATCTCTTACCCCGAAATTTCTGAATAAGTTCGGGACTCATCGTCATTCAAATTCTATCTCAAGGAAATATCGACAACGAAAATCTTATCCAACCTAGATTTTAATGCCTGGAATAAACTCATTCAGAGCTTATTTAAAATACCATTTACTACCTCATTTCTGAACTCCTCTACTCAGAAAGGAAGACTCACTTTAGTCATTAACCTTGCTGAAACTAAGATATTACCAACTAATGGTCAACCGAGTAACTAACTCGCATTACTTAACAAGGATCTTTTATTCAGATACCTGTACTATGTCTACTATCTGAGAAGTATTACAATAACTGTACTCACCAATGTAATTGTTCAAGCGGTTTCCACCAATTCATTCTCAAAATCTCTTGCAGCATAAGATATTCTCACTTATCAAAATTCGGAAAAATACATATTGATTTTTCCACGGATCATTAACCGATCAACTCTTTTCTCAATTCGATCGAACTCAGATTAGAACTTCCAATTTGTAGTTCTTTCTATAGCTTTCAACTCAACTATCATAGTTTGAACATTTCGGTGAGCATATCTTTGTATTATGCTCCCTACTCTCATATATACAAAATTTTATCCTCTTTATTGATTCATGCATGAATATACACAAAACTCGAATCATGTGTCAATATATTAATCTACTCCTTTTTCCACATAGAGAACATTTCCTAGCACACTCAAATCTGAGATTCTTTTGCTATGCTAATCTAAAACATTTACTAGCATCATATCTCACGATCTTAGGAACATTTTGATCGAATCCATTAACTCTATTCGACTTACTTGAAGGCCCATCATACAACATGAAACTGGTGATTTCACTTCTTATACTAAAATCATCACGGACTTCTTCCTTAAAATACCCGTACAGGGTTACAAGGATATAAAGGAATGTCAATTCCAATTACTAAATCGACAACCATTTAATCTAATTTCGAAGTCAGCTAATCGTCTCGTACTATCTCATTTCATGAGATAAACAACTACGTTGCCTCAAAAAAGGAAAAAGTTCTTAACACTTAATACTTAAAGATATCATTATAATCCATACAGTTATGGTTATCATAATTGAACACTTTCACAGTTCAACATTGTTTCTTTAGCCATTTCGTCCTCAAACTCTTTAACAAATCTTTTCATTAACAAACCTCAAATTAAAAAGGATCTCTACAAACATACAGCTCAGGCTTCCTACTCACTTGCATCAAAAAACTTAGGTTAACTTCCCCTTTGTTCTTAACAATGCATAATCAATATAATTGCTAAAGCTTTCAGACGTATTTACTAATAATCGCCATTATTAAGCATATACCATGCCTCACTCTGTATTCGTTTCCTTGCGACTCGCTCACAAGGGACTGTATTCACTCATTCACATGATTTTGACACAATCCTCATTTCTACCTCTTTACTCATCTATCCGTCCCATTGATTACCAGGGATAGCCAAAGACGCATATCCACCGTCCTTCATGTAGGTACGAAACCAATGTCACATTCTAGTGATGGTCTCATATGGAATCTCCTTTAATTGCCAATGCCATATCTCCGGATAAGGTCTCATATGGTCTTCCTCATCAAGTATCGATGCCATATTATGTATGTGGTCTTACACGAGTCTCATATTCATTAACATTGCCATATTACAAATATGGTCTTTTACGGAATCATATCTTGGTGCCGAGGCCATGCCTTGAACATAGTCTTATACAGGACCTTATCTAATTCATATATCAATGATAGCCTTTTTATTCTAGTCCCCAAGGACTTCAGCCTTATGTTCAACAACAATTACTCTACCTAGTAGAGCATCATGTATCAATGTGACACCAAGCATTTTCAAAATGCGAACATAATACTGCATTAATCACATACTAACTTACTCAATTTGACTTTCATAACATCTTATCATAATTCCACTGTGGTAAGGGGGTGAGATCACAGAGCCCCATAACTTGACTCTCGTGATCACATGTATATAATTTACTACTCATCATAAATAAAATATCATCATAGTTATACAACTCATCTCAAGTGAGTTTACACATTTATCACACTACAATTGTTTCTATCACAAATACATTAGAATAATGTCTTCACTTACTCAAGTTCTACATTACTATCTAATTGAGTACTCAACGTTTAACTCTACTTTCTCTTACAATCAATTATCAATCAATGAATGCCTTACGGGTCTAAGTACGTCGTTTACCTGATTGCCATAGTCCAATTATGGTCTTACTCATATCACGACAGCATAGTCCAACTATTTCTTTATATGCCATCATGATGCCATAGCCTCGCTACGGTCTTACACGAAATCTCATAACAATACCAATGTCATACCCTTGGTATGGTCTCATATGGAACTCATGTCGATGCTGATGCCATATCCCAGATATGGTCTTACATTGGCTCTCAGATCGTGGCTGATGCCATGTTCCAAACATGGTCTTACACTGGCACTCTCATTGCCATGGTCCAACCATGGTCTTATTCATCTTTTCATCGTCGAACATCCGTACTCATCTCCTATATTTTGCTTAGTCAAACTTCCAAATTTTAGCTTTCATACCACAATATGGGTGGTTTCTTGCTCTTACTGCTTCTCACATACATCATAGTGCTTACTATTCTCATATCTATAAGGTAAACAAGGTACCTGTAACACTTGATCACAAAAATTAGTATGCTTTACTAATATAAGCATAATCTCAACATCATCATTCATAACATGAATTATACTTGTTAGTCAGTCTTAACTAGCATGACATAATATCAGCTTTACTACTACCTTTCTTGCTATCTCATTTTAACTTTACTCATTTGCCCGATGAATTTCTGTGAATTACCAAGGATACTAAATCTCTTGCCATGAACTTGATGCCAAAGCCATACTCTAGGCATGGACATACATGAAAGGTCTCTTCTTGAATCAATGCCAAGCTTTCCTTGGTCTTACATGAAATATCTGTTCAATGCCAAGCTTGCCTTGGACTTACATGAAATATCTGTTCAATGCCAAGCTTGCCTTGGACTTACATGAAATATCTATTCAATGCCAAGCTTGCCTTGGACTTATATGAAATATCTGTTCAATGCCAAGCTTGCCTTGGACTTACATGAAATATCTCTTCTTGATTGTCGATGCCATGCCTTGGTTCGGTCTTATACGGGCTTTTTTGCCTCATGTGATGGATCGAGTATCCTGGGCAATTCTTATTCAATCGAAACTTGCTCATAATTAATCTCATTGATTTCTTTATTCAGCAAAACATTAAACATTTCATGATGATAATGTACATTATACCAAGCAATTCAATGATAGAAATCATAAAGCTTAAAAATCATACAACTTACTGAATTTAACTCGAGTGGGATTCTCACTTTCTTAATAAAACAAATTCGTTAAGGCCGGGAGACATCACACTATCACGATCCACATATGGCATGTATAGCTAGACTCTTACTCTCGCTAGGTTAGTCCTAGAACCGACTAAACCATAGCCCTGATACCACTAAATGTAACACCCCGTACCCAAGTCTGATGCTAAGACTGGATGCGTGACATTACCATGCTTGAACTCACTTAATTAAGTACTTACTGGCTATAAAATTTCGTTTCGACTTAAAGCCTTTCTTTCTTGGTCTCGACATACGTATCATGGTCATACGAGGCCTTAAACACTTGTTCGAACTTTCGTAACTTATCAAAATCCTCTCAAAAATCGAGGTTACACGCCTGGTGTGGTTTGGGCACGCCTGCACCCCTAAACACGCCCATGTTTCCCATCCATGGGGAGCTACTGACTTATCTGACACGGCCTTGACACGCCCGTGTCCTCTAACCGTGTGGAGCTACTGACTTATTTGACACGGCCTGAGCACACGCCCATGCCCAAGCCGTGGGTCTTACACGGCTCATGCACACGGCTGTGTGATTCACCCGTGGCCTATTCTAACAAGTAATCAAAAGGTGCAGGGTTCGTACGGCCCAGACACACGCCCGTGTGTCTAACCGTTTGGACACCTAGAGGCTATCTACCAAGCCTTCCTACCACTCTCACCTACACATATACATATACCAATTTAGTAAAGGCTCAATTTATCAACTAAAACACATGATCTTATACATTGATTCATGAAAATAAGGTTTTCCTCCCATACAATTACAATGACTTAAGCAATTATCAATGGCTATACACTTTTAAACTATAAACCCTCTTAGGCCAACATAAATTGGTACATTAACAACAACTTAATCAACCTTAAATTCTAGCCCTATACATGCCATGACTCTGAAAGTCTTGATACCTCGTACAATGTGTCTGCTCGATAGTGTGATAACATCTCAGGTAGCCTCCAACTCGAGCTAGTTAAAATAACCTATAAGAGATGGGAAAGAAAGAGGAGTAAGCAATAATGCTTAGTAAGTTCATCTGCATAAAATGATAATTTTACAAGTTCATTGAATATACACCACCACAAAGCATCTATATACTGGGTCTTTCCCATTAACTAATGATTTCTTACTCAACCGCTCTTGAAGCTTACTCAATCGCTCTTGAAGCTTACTCATTCTATCTCTTACCGTACTACAAGCCAATTGCTCGTTTAACTAGATTCCATTCCTACACTGATTTTCATGTAATCACATAAGACAACACATCAAACATTTTCAATAAGCTACCCATCTCTCGGGGGTTATGCACTTAGCACTAGTATTAATACAACTGATGGTATCGCGTACAGCCCACCATTACCAACAATGAGGTGATACCGCACATAGCTCACCGTCATTTATCATTCGTGAATAACAACCCACCACTTACCTCTATCTTAAATGTTCATTCAAGAACATTTACGTACACTTCTATTCTTGCTAACATTCACGCACTACGCCAAGAATCTCATCTCATGCAACTAAGGTGCATTATTTATGCATTTCCACGAAGGGTTCATCATAAATTAAGTTCATCACCTTTCGTTCTAACACATACTGCATTTCTCATGGTACAACCACATACATTCATCATATCTGCTGAAATACTCAAGTTATAAAATATTCTCTTGAGTCTCATACACATGAAGTCACATAGAAATCATACCCCAATAGGGTCTTACTTGGATTAACATGTCGATGCCATGTCCCTGACATGGTCTTATATGAATTCTTACATCGAAGCGATAATTTAATATGGTCTTATACGAGGCTTTAACTATCGTCTCAACATTCTATATGCATTTCTCATTACTCTAGGACTCAATTCTCATGGCATCTCATCAAATAATATATGTATCATACATCTATAGAGTGAATATACATTCCATACAACATCAGAATACTTACATAAACTCATGCATACTTTCAATAATTGCACATGAACTTACCTCGTTGTCGAAATAACCGAAAATGACTATTTGCCCACATTTCTCTTTTCATCCGTTCTAGGTCTGAAACTCGTTTTCTTTGATCTAGAACAATGAAATGTACTCGTTTAATCATTTAATGATCATATTACAACATAATATCCACTTAGCCAAAAATGATCATTTTGCCCCTATACTTTGGCAAAATTATGATTTTGCCCCTAGGATCGTAAATAAATTTTTATCACATTTTCTTGTTAATCAAACTTAGATGAACATTTAATCCTCTTACAACTACTCATAATTCCAACTATTTCATGCTTTAATGAATAAATCACAATTTTTGCATTTTAGTCCTAATTAGGTGTTTTCATGACAACACCCTTCACAAAAGTTGTCTCTCATCATCTTATCATTCATTTTCTTCCATAAAACTCACAACCAACATAGACTCTCTAATGGTAAGTCTCTAGACTCTCAACCATATTGCAAAATAGTCCCCTCGTTAGCTAGCTTAAGCTTTGGGGACTCTAAAAGTACAATTTTTATCAAGAAAAGTCATCAAAATCACTTACTAATAAGGAAGATAGCTTGACTGAAAGTTCAAACCCCCAAAGCTCCATTGCTTCTTCAATTTTTGGTGGAGAGAAGATAGGTGAATAGTGAAAGATGATAACATCTTTTACTCACCTTATTTTATTCATTTTTTTCATCTAATTCCCACCTATTTTGACCAAAGTTAAAAATTCTTGTCCCCTATGTCACATGGCAGGCCTACTCACTTAAAACAAGGCCAATTTGCACAATTGGGGCCTCCAATTAATAGCCCATAGCTATTTGGCACTTTTTGCAAATAAAATAGAACTTTCGCACTTTAAGCGATTTAGTCCTTTTTTCACAAATTAGCTAGAAATTGTTAAAATTAAGGCACCAAAATTTTCATACATCCTTATAAACATGTTATAACACATAACATAACATGAAAATAATTTTATCTATCCTCGAATTAGTGATTCCGAGATCACTGTTCTGACTAGCCCTTAAATTGGGCTATTATAGGATACGGGTTAGGGGTGTTACAATATCATTATAAACCTTGGCCATAATATTCCAAAACTATCGAATTGACTGTTGGATAGTGTGATAGGTCTCTGACGAGCTTCCAACTGATCGAGCTTCCGATAATCTAAAAAACAAAGGAAAGAAACTACATAAGCAATGAATGCTTAGTAAGCTCGTATAAGCTTAAACACAACTTACCATTTCATTTGCATAAAGCATACAACATAACTATAATATCATCCAATCTCATAAGCTTGGAATAAGCCTATACAACATCATCAAATTCACAACTTAGGACACTTGTACATGATTCAAATGCATTTATTCATAAAATAAGTAGATTTACACATTTAATAACATCATTTAGTTCATAAATCCTTTTCATTAGTTCATGATTCATTCCATTTCAATACTTACCATATCATTTCCTTTTCATACCCATTGAACCATCTAGAATTACAACGAATACTTGGGAAAGCTCACACATAGTGTGCGTTTACATATAATCATAACCTTTTCCTTTACATCAAAGCTCACACGAGTTGTGAAATGGGCCTGCTCACACGAGCTGTGGATTAGAATGTAAGCTACATGATGCTGCTCCCATGAACTATGGAGAATCCGTAACAAATGCAGAACCTTAGCCATCGATAGGACATTCAAGACTAGCACCCGAAACATGAAATCCCTAATGACATGTCATTTGTATCTTAAGAATTCCTAAGGTTCAACCGAGACTCATTATCCGTCAATTCATTATAGAATGGATACATTTATAGATATTGATTCATTTGTATTACCACAACATAGCATATGTTTAATTTAGCTAACATTAAAAATGAACACAGTTCATACGAACTTACCTCGATAATTAGGGGCGTACTAGTTTAGTCGATCTAATCCAAAGCTTTAGCTTTTCTGCGGTTTAGATCTAATTGCTGTTTATCTTGAGCTAAATAAATAATTTCATTCAGATAAGTACTTATATAATTCAATTTAATCCATAATTCATATTTATGCAAAATTAAAAATTTCGCCCCTAACATTTTAACTTTTTATAATTTAGTCCTTAAGCTCATAACTTAGAATCTAACCATTTTAACCATTCACACTCAAAAGGCATAAACATATGAATAAACTCATAACCATTATATATCAAGCAAATATAAACCACATCACCAAACATTGACATATGCACATACATACTTATATGGGCTTACAACCATTTAGCCAATATAAGCCAATTTGCATGGCTACAAATTTCATCCAACCTTTAACCATCACAAGCTAATATATTTAGCCAAATCATAATGACTCATACACCAAATGATTGAGTCCCTATACATGCCATAAACTTAAGAGGTTTGTATTCACTTTTTCCCTACGATGATAGCTTGATAGTGTGATAACATCGGCGGCGATCTCCAACTCGAGCTAGTATACAACCCTATAAGATAAGGGAAAGGAAGGGGAGTAAGCTACAGAGATTAGTAAGTTCGTATGCAAAAGATAGGCAACAATAGTCATACATTTGTCATGAAATTAATGTAACATAACACAACATAAACATCATTAAATCTTCATGGGCATAACTTACTCATTTACAATGCTTACCCCCTTCAATTTATAAGCATAATTTAATACATCTTAACATTTTCAAAACATTCGTAATCTCTCCAATATAACATACAATAATAACCATTAACAAATCATTTCAAGCCTCATAGTAACATGCAAATTAATTAAGCGTATTCATATTTTCAAGCCCAGAGCTTAACATCTTTCAATAATTTAAACTCTTAACTTCTCATACTTTCATAACCATTTTAATAGGCAATTATGCAAATCTTTCCTTTTTCACTTATGTCCAATGAATCACAAATCAAGTGTAATAAACATCTTATCTCTCAATTTGATATGGCTCAAAAGCCTATCCCATGATTCTCAACTGAATTTGCCATGAAATTTACCCATTATCAACATAAATACTTATTCACGAGCATAACTTAAAGTCACTTTCATAGTGATCATGCACTTATAATATCATGAAGCCAATGCTTAAAAATTTTACGTACATACCTGTACAAACTCGTAACACAGTCATATCCTTTCACATCTTTGACATAATATTTGAATTACCTATTGAACCACTTGGAATACTAAAGTATACTCGAGAAATCTCATACACATAGTAAGATGCTAATGCCATATCCTAGATATAGTCTTACATGGGATCACATATCGATGCCGATAGCCCAGCTATGGTATCGATGCTGTAACACCCCAAACCCGACCCATTCGTTACGACCGAATTTGAAATGCCACTGTGGAAAACGTTTGAAAAATTCTTACTTAAAAGTGAAAACAGTTAAAAATTTGTTCCCTTTAATAAATCATTTTCATAATTTAAAATATTCTAAGTAAAAATTAAGTTATTATAAAAATATCAGATTCAAAACTTTATTATGACTTTTGAGAATTAAATAGCTTTTAAAATTAAACTTACAAAATATTAACTTAATTACAAATCCAATCAAACATTGCAAAAATTCAAATACTTTAAGTGGCCCTTATTACAAAAACATATAATTAATCAAAGTACTTAATAATAAAGCGCATGGAATAAAATGTCTTCTGCATGGGCCACCTTGTATCCTCTCCAAACCGGTCCAAGCATCACTGCGATGTTAATAAAATTTGGGTGAGTCATATGCACTCGGTGTGCAATTAGACCATCAATTCCACCCACATGTCAAACCACATATTTACCCACATGTCAGATATTAATGCAACATTATTCACATGAGTTCACTTATTGGGCATGGCCCACATTCACATCAATAGAGTTCACATATTGGGCTTGGCCCATAACCATATCACATTCTTATAATAGGGTAAATAACCACATGTTTCCACATACTGGGATTGGCCCATTTCTTAATCCAATCCACATTCACATATTGGGCTTGGCCCATTTCCACATTAATCCACATATCATATTGGGCTTGGCCCATTTTTACATATATTCACATACAAAATTATGCAATTATGAAGCCCAACCCAGCCTAGGGTCCATCCTCTACACACCCCCTTATCCAGCCTACCACACACTAGGGGATTATTAAATCACCTCTCCTTTTCACTCTAAAAGGCAATCAATGCCGCCCACGCAATTAGCACAATAATCCACAACGACCTCACCAACGCCAATCCACGATGTAGCCGAAGCTAACACCAAAACCACGATAGGAAACATAGTCACTCATCAACCACGATATGGCACATAGCCGATATCAACCACGATGAGGCACACAGCCACTCATCAAACCACGTACTCGAAGTACACCCTGTCTTTCTTTCATATCCCACCCATGCACATGCAACATAAAATAGTGCCATGATGATAATGCATGTACATGTTATTTAGCATATCACACTTATACACATTAATAACCACATCACATTCAAATTTAGAACTTACGGATTGTTGACATACCCTCGAGGGTATCCATATCACAAATTACCACCCTTTGGTTAGCACATTCATAACATATACACATATCACATACAATCATATATCCCAGAAAACGGTAGTCTAACTACACACCTGATTATTAGCGAAATCCCGAACTCCTAGAATCTAACACGATGAACGGGGTTTTTCCTCCTCCCTTAATGCCGATTTGGTCTCCTACCCAAATCCCGAAGGCTTTGATTATCTCTGCCGATTTGACCCTAAACATCATAGTACACAATCGGTCAACACTAAAACAAAAAATATGGCCTTAGGCTAAATTCAAGCAACTACTTACCCTGCTCTTCCAAATCCCGAAACTGTCACTTGATCCTTGAGATTGTTGAAATCCTACATGCCATATGTCAAATTCTGCTTTAATACATAAATCTATGGAAAATGGCCCCCTTGGCCGATCACCAAGTCACTTACCTTGGCTTACCTTGATTACTCAAATCCCGAAGGATCACCTCTTCCAACGTTGGCTACACAAAAGGGCACACATTAAGGCTTTAAGGGACATTCGGCCATACTATAAACCCAAGACCAAACACTTGGTTCGGCACTCCCATGAAGATAAAACCGATTACTAAAAGAGAATATCACTTACCACTATGTTGCTTCCTTAGAGAGACAAAAGAGAAAAGTCGACAGCCCCCTAAAGATTGGCTCTTGAGTAAAACAATGGTGTTTCAAGACTTTATTGTTGAGGAAAGAAAACGCAAGAGTGGGGAGAGTTGAGTGCTTAAAGGATTCGCCAAAATAAAACTAGATCGTGGTTAAAGTTTTGCTATGGCTCCTCACATGTAGATGAAATATTCTGCTAAGGTTTTAAATGGTAACAGGCATTCTACCATTCAAGAAAAGATGATGAACGGGGTTGAAAGAAAATAAAGAAGAAGAGAAGAAAGTAGGAGAATTTTCGCAAAAAGGAATTAAATGGAGAAAAGACTTACCAAAAGGTGGGCATCCCTATTTATACTACACATATTTGGTACATCCATCACCTACACACTTCAAAACCGATTATACCACCCCAAGGAGTCCCCAATCGGCCATAGCTTCATCCTCTTATCACATCCCATATTTTCCTCCTTTATCACCTTAATTAATAAAATAACAATAATTCAACACATTATCTCTTATCACTCTCCTATATTAACTCTTATCTTACTCTTTTAAAATAAATAAAATAAAGCCACAATTATCTTCTTATCCTACATTCTAAAATCAATAAAATATGCATCCATTATCCTTTACTCCTATTTAATCTCTTTAAAATAAATAAAACTCATTTATCCACTATCTACCAACTTAAAATAAATCAACCTTTACCCTATATTCTAAAATAAAATCAAGCCTTAACTCCTCATCCAATTAAAAGTTCCATTGCCGTCCAACCTCTCTCCAATTTGACGTCACAACCAAAAATAAAACCCCACTCATTGTTGCAGGCGTGATTTGAACCAAGGCCCTTGTCACTGCACCTGGTGCTCCACTGCCACTTTACCATATGATTTCTTGTGGCATAAATCCCTCACAAATTCCTCTTAAAGCCTCCTTAGCCTAGTTCCTACTTGACGTAAAAATAAACTCCCATTCGCTTCCTCTGCAACTCGAACCAAGGCGTCACACACCAAGGCCCTAAGTGGCGCCTTGCAGCCATTTTTTACCAAGGCACTCTTTGTGTCCAAAAGCGCCTATAACTTCTCTTAAGACCTCCTAGCCTTGCTCACCTTTTTAACGCCAAAATAAAAGCTCCCAAGTGAAATTTCGCAGCTCGAACCTCCTCCCTTGGCACTCCATGTGACGCAACCTTCCATGCCCCCTAGGGTAGCGTCCCTTGCCAATTTTCCTAACGATTCCTTGTGTCATAAATCCCACGAAAATTTCCTTAAGGCCTCTTTGCCTAGTTTTTTTTTTTTTCACTTAAAATTCCAATATTTTCCAAGCATTTCCCCTTCACCTAAAGTTCTCAAACACTTCTAAAACACATCCCAACACACTCTAAGCTTACTAACACATGAATTATGCACTAAATGCATAACCCCTAATCTAGGATGTTACAGATGCCATGTCCCGGACATGGTCTTACACGAAATCACATATCGATGCCACATCCCAGATATGGTCTTACATGAAATTACACATAACCCTAATGTCATGACATTTATATCCTAACTAGTCTTAAGGTTCAACCGAGATTTCAAGGTATCAAATCTTCATCGAATCGTCATCGAGGAAACATTAATCAAATCCACAAAGACAATTACACAATTCATGCAATATTAAAGCATTAAATACCTAATAATGAAATGTTGCATTATTTACACATGAACTTACCTCGAATGCGACAATGGCGAAAAGGGTATAACCGTTAATTACTCGTTTTTCCCTCGTTCTAGGTCCAAACTTTGTTTTTCTTGATCTAAAACATCACATTTAACTTATTTAGTCATTATACTAATCAATTTAGTCCAAAAAACATATTTGGCAAAAAATACATTTTTGCCCATAAACTTTTCATATTTACACTTTTGCCCCTAGGCTCTTAAAATGATTTTCATTCGATTTGTTCATTCTTTAAGCCTAGATGAACCATTTTCATGCTTATAGAAGCTCACAATTTCCATTAAATCACACTTTTACTTCATATTTTATAACTTTTACAAATTAGTCCTTTTAGGCATTTTCACCGAAAATCACTTAGTAAAAGTCATTTCTCTAACCATAAACATGCATTTTCTTCCATTAAACATCAAAATAAACACATATTCATCATGGTTCAAAACCCTAGACTTTAACCATATCTCAAATTAGTGGGAGAAATAGATAGATCTTGTTATGAGGATTTCAAAAACGTAAAAATCATAAAAAACGGGGCTAGAACAGACTTACAATCAATCTTGGAAGCTTGGAAAAACCTAGCCATGGTTTCTTCATGTAAAATTCGTCCAAGGAAGAAGGTGGACAAGAAATTTTGGCTTTTATTTTGTTTATTAAGTCATTTAATTACTAAATGACCAAAATGCCCCTAAATTAAAAACATTCTATTTCACCTATTTCATGTCCATTTTATCCAAAAAATTATTCATTGGTCTAATTACAATTTAAGGACATCCAATTTAAAATTTCATAGAAATTGGACACCTCTAACATGTAGAACTCAAGTTTTACACTTTTTATAATTTAGTCCTTTTGATTAAATTGAGTGCCCAAACGACGAAAACGAAATTTTCACGAAATCATCCCGTGAAATTTTTGACCATTAAAATATAATAGAAATAAATTTTATTACGTCGGATTTGTGGTCCTGAAACCACTGTTCTGACTAGGCAAAAAATTGGGCTGTTACAACTCTCCCCCTTTAGGGATTTTCGCCCCCGAAAATCTTACTAGAACAAGTTGCTTCTAATTCTCTTGAAACATTTTCACTAACTTCTTAGAATTTAAATTTAACCTCGTATATCTCTTTCCAATAACCTTTGAACTTTAACACACAACGGAGTGCATCGTCATGATCTTAGTTACTCTCTCAGGAACACATATATTCAGTTGATCTCTCAAATAAAAACTATGTACATACTGAAATCATTATAAAAATCTTTCTTTGTCAAATGATCAACCATAAGACAATAAATATCTTCCTTTTAGAGATAAAATAATTTGTAGAAATTTTATCTCATAACACACTAGTATTATCATTAACTGTATTAGTCCTGAATACACTTAATTTTTGGCTTTTACCTTTTGACGAACCCACATTGGAATACGAACTCAAAATATCATGTAATATACACAATTACCAGAACATCAACTTCATATGACTACAAAGTTTATTACTCTTGGATGAACAGACAACCCACTGCTGTGAACTTCGTATAAAAATTTCTGCATAAGCCCCAGATTCTTCGGTACACAAATTCCATCTTAGAATAATAACATCCGTCATCAGGTCAGACCTAAAATTCAGAATAAAAAATTGACTCATACTGAACTCGTTTAGCTTACCTGTAACAATCCAGTTTAGACCCTAGTCCAAATAGTGGTTTCGGGACCACAAATCTGAGTCAAAAAATATTTTATTATTATTTTTAGTGTTTATGGCATATGATAAGGTATGTGTGAAATTTCCGTGATTTAATTTCATCATTTGAGTGTCTAATTTAATAAAAGGACTTAGTCGTGTAAAATGTAAAAGTGGCTAATTATTTGTTAAAGTGCTTAAGTGCTATGTTCTTTTAATGTGGAGTCCTTATGTTGAAATTATACCATTGAAATATTGGATGGACATAAAAACCAATGGTTAGTGGATTTTAAATGAAAATAAAAAGGCTAAAATGGTAATTAGTGTATTAATATGTAATAAATTAAAATAAAACATAAATTAACGCATTCGTCTTTGTTAATGCCAAAAATTGAAGAAGAAAAGAAAGGGTTAGGGCTTTGAAACATTCTCTACTTCAAGGCTTAATTGTACGCTTGATTTTGCTCGGTTTTTGATTATTTCTACTTTTTTGTAATCGTTGCTTCGTGTTTTAACTAGCCCATGCTTGAATTTTTGAAATTGTTGATGATTTCATGAGATGCCATTGATGATAGTTTGAGCTTTGTGAAGTTTGATGATAGAAAATAAGCATGTGATGATAGATTAACATATTTTGTTAAGTGAATTTTGGTGAAAATGCATAGTGAGGATTAAATTGTGAATTGTGTAAAATGTGTGGTTAAAATGTGAAATAAATGAAAGATATGGGCTGTTAAGGACTCACTTGATATTCGGTCAAGCTTGAATATAACGAGATTATGTGAATTTTGTGTATTTGAGAAATAGGGACTAAAATGTAAAAGTGTGAAATTATAAGGGCTAATGTCTAAAAAGGCCTAATTATGTGTTTATGGATTAAATTGAATGAATGTGTGATTAAATTAATTAAATTTGAGTTTATTTAGATCAAGAACGAAAGAAATCAGAATTAGATTAGGGGAAATTAAAAGTTGTCGAATAGTCACTTCGATCTGTTCGTTTCCGTACGAGGTAAGTTCATTAGTAAATAAGTGTCGTTAAATTCGATTGTATATATATTAGTTGTACCAAATTGAATTATTACTTGTAAATATAAGTGAATGCCGAATTAATGAAATTGTGGAAGAATTGTTTATAAGCTTGAATCGATCAAGTTACAACGTCTGAAAGTCCCTACGAACCATAGGAATAGTTAGGATACATATGTCATGACATAGGATTCTGATATGTGATTTCGTGTAAGACCACGTTTGGGACATTGGCATTGACTTGTGTTTACGTGTAAGGCTATGTCTGGGTCATTGACATCTTATTTAATTCATGTAAGACCCTGTCTAGGACAGTGGCACCTGTAATATCCCGGGTTAAGGGCTATTTTGTATTGGTATTGTTTGCATGATTAATGGCTTGCTATGATGTTGTTTGTGTAGTTTCGGGGCTTAGTTGTAGGCTAGGAGTGAGCCTGAGTGGGTGGAAAATTTTAGTTTTGGGCTTTAGGTGATAGGAGCTGAAGGAGTTGGGGGTTATATATTTTATTTGTTGAATTGTGGCATAACAAAGGAGTTGGTGGAGTGGCAAGGCATGCGCCACATGGAGAGTGGGGTTGGCGTCAACTGCAGGAGGAGGAGGTCCTGAGTTCAAGCTGCGAAAATCCCACACTTTTGCATCCATTTTGACGGCAGGAAGGGAAGAGTTGTGGCAAGTTTAAACTCTACCTTGGACTTTGTCAACTCTTTCAAACGGTGGGTGGAGAGTGAAAATAGGAGGAAGACTTGGTCATAGCTATTTGAATTTGGGGTTTGGGAGTGAATGGGGGGAGGTTGGCCGGTTTTGGTGAGAGTTTAGGGGGAGGAAATGTGTGGCCGGTTGGTAATTGGAGTGTGCCGAATTTGCCTTAGGCAAATGTGCATTTTCGGTCACAATGGTATTTGGTAAGCTAATTTTGTTTAGTCAAAAGCTAGTAAAAGAGTTTCCACTTGCAAAATGACCTAAGCCAAACCATTTTGTTTTTCTTTTCATGCTTGAAACCGAAACCCCAGGTGCTTCCATCTTTGCCAAATTTGCTTGTTGCTTCCATCATTTTTATTTTTTTTTGTTTGTTTTTGTAGAAGCCGAATGCCTCTCTCATCTTCCTTTCTTCCCCTTTTTCTTGTAAATCGAAACTAGCTTTCTTCTCTACTTTCTTGACCGTAACACACTTCACCAAAAATCTGCATCCTCTATTTTCTTTTTCTTTAAACCGAAAGCATCCCATTCACCATTTTAACTTCTTCTTTTCTTCTCCAAACCCCTTAGCTTTTGTTCCCAATCGTTCTTTCCATTTCTTCAAAATCGAACCTAGCATCCCTTTTCAACTCTTTTCTCTTTCGAACTTTTGTTAGCCGAAAGTCTCCCCAAAACTCTCTTCTCCATTTCCTATTCTTTTTCAAGAATTCATTGGCCGAATATCCACCCATTTCCTCTCATTTACTCTCTTTTCTTTCACACAAAACCAAAAGCACCCCTCTATTCATCCATTCATCTTTCTTTATTTTCTTTCTTTTCCAAAACCTGGTAGCCGAACCTACTCCTCTTGTGGGAGTCTTGTTGCAATCGGTCTACCAAGAGGGTAAGTGTTGGCCGAATGGCCATTTCTTCTTTCTCTGGTACTTTGTCGATTTTCAGTATATTTAAGGGCTAATTTCGGTATCTATCAGAAGGAGTTAACGTTGGTTTGGTAATCATTTTATATAGGGCCTTTGGATTTTGAAGCAGCCGATTGGAGAAGTCAAGTGGTAAGTAGGGGTAAGAGGTTATTTGTGTTAGTCTTTTCTTTTAGAATTCTTTAAGCCAAAGTTTCAGAAGAATTAACCACTTTCTTTCTAGGGTGAAGCTGATTTCTGAAAGAACCATTGTTGGGTTCGGATTTGGTAGGAAACCAAATCAATTCTAAGGTAAGGCTAACGCAACCCCCTTGGGTTACCTATTTTTGGCCGAATGGTATAGTGACTAATCCACTGTTGGCCGATTGTAGGATCGGGGTTGTCGAGGCGATCAAGGGGCTTAGATCGGTTTTTAGGAGTTAATCTTCGCTATTTCAGGTGTGTAAACCAACACACTATCTTAACTAAGTAATGTGATAACCTGTTTGTGTAAATGAAACAGTGTGGTTGACTATGTTGATACCCATTGAGGTATGGATACGGATTCGGGTAAGTCCATTTCGTTATGAAATATGTGATGACATACGATATCATGATTATGGGTGTATATTCATTGAGATGCCATATTAAGCATGTGAGCATGATAGCATGATTGCACGATTTTGCATCTAGTATGATATGTGATTGGGTGATATGAGAGGAGGGGGAGAATGATATCCGTGTCTTTGGGACACTGTGTCTTTGGGACACCAGAGGTTTGGCACCTCCAGTGGTTTGGTACCACAATGATATTTTGTGACTTTGGGTCACCAGAGGTTTGGCACCTCATTGTCTTGTCCTAGTGGCTTAGTACAACGATGGGTTGGCCCCACGATTGATTATACTGGATTGACGCCATGATTTGGTATCACACGATGGGTTGGCCCCATCACCGGATTTGGATCATGGTCACCAAAGTGATTTGGTATCACTGTGTCTTTGGGACACCGGAGGTTTGGCACCTCATTGCGACTCGTCCACGTGGTTTGGCACCACCGTGGGTTGGCCCCACTTATGAGATATGGGATCATCGCTAGTGATTTGGTATCACATGATGGGTTGGCCCCATCATTGGATTATTTGTGACTTGGTCACCAAAGTGGTTTGGTACCACAAGATGGATATCGTGACTTTGGGTCACCGGTGGTTTGGCACCACTAGTGGTTTGGTACCACACGGGGTAGAAAAGGTGATATGGTTGGTTAGGATCGGTGCATTACTTGCATTATTCTCGTTATGATATGTGTGTTGGCATGTTATCTGGGAGAGGGAATTATACTTGAGTCTTGCGACTCACTCTCTCCTTTGACTATTTCGGGTGACACATAGACGCGGACATGGAGTAGGGATGGACTCGAGGTGCTCATGCCATGCTAATAAAGGATTTGCTCAGACTTTATAAAATTTGGTACATTAGTTATTTATTTCTATGTGGTTTTATTTTGGGTTGTAAAAGGCCTTTTAAAATTATGGTTTGTTTGTTTAGGCTTAAAGTAAATGTTTAATATGCCTTAACAAATTAATTGGGTTATAATGTGTTAAAATTTGGAAAGATAACGATTTCAAAACTACAAAAGCGACATTTTAAACTATACCATCGGGTATCACACTAAGATTTGGAATAAAGAAGAACTCAAATGTTTTCTAACTTAAACACGATTTTCCACTAAGATGTAATGTTTTTGTAACAATGAAAACAACTCAAACTTCTTAACGAGATAAACTGTTTTGTCTACCCATCAAGTAAGTTTTTAAAATTTCGGGTTTTCAAATGCATCATCAAATTTCAATCAAACCTACTCAAGTTTTTCCTCAAATGCACAACCTAGCGAAGTGTTTTTTTCCAACTTTTAAACTCAAACCTAAACCTCTCAAAACCTTTCTCCTGTAACATACCGATTCTGCCGTGGTGTATTGACCGGGTTTGGGGTGTTATATTTGTGGTATCAGAGCCAAGTTCAAAGGCTCGGCTGTGGGCCCGAGGCCCAAAATGTTTTCAAAAGTCTGTTTTAAGTGTTTTGTTTTAAAAGGCATGGCATCGAGTCACCGGTACCAATCTGCCCAGGTAAGTACCTCGTACTATTGGTTGTGATATTAATTGATATGATTGGATGGCTAGTAAGACTACCTTAGAGACCCAAGTCGATAGGACTCTGTGGACTCGCGAAAACAAAACTTCTTTAATAAGCAATATTCATAAGACTTTGCTTTTAAACAGTGGAATAATAGTGATACATAAAATTCTTTAATCAGACGAGATTTAGTCATGAGTACCCGAGGTGGACGTGGTCGTGGTAGGATGACAGTTTCTGAGCCCGTAGGTTCAGTCGGTGGTTCGAGAATGAGATACCGATTGGTCACCGGTGGAGGTGGTGAGTTCCAAGAGCAGATCGGGATGACGCAGTGTCACAAAGCGATGTCTTGGGTTTTAAATGGGTAGGTGGAGTAGGTGGAGGCGAGGAGCTAGAAATCTATGCTCGGCGACTTGGCAAACGGGTGAATTCATTCGGGGTGTCTATGGTGTTGCTCCTAACCGCCGAAAATTGGGCCGAAGCGAGCGGATCATGGACGATCTGGACCTAATCTGAAGAGAAATTAAAGGGATCGTATCACTTCTCGAGATGAGTCATACCGGTGGTGGCTCATTATTCGGACAATATTGCAATTGAAGATCGACTTGAGACTATTTACGTCGCTTATCGAAAAAAGTACGTGGGGCTAACTACATTAATGAGAGGAAAGCATTTCGAGGTTAGTTCAGGGAGCAAATCGTAGCCGAGTACGAGGCGCAGTTTCGAGGTCGAGTCGGTATGCGGGGGCATGGTGGCTCTTGAACATGAGAGGTGTGTTTGTTTGAGGATGGCTGCGGGACGAATTAAGGTTGATAATGCGCCCGTGAGCGTGAATTCTTGTCCTAGTTGAAAAGGCGAAGGTAGCCGAGGGCATTAAGGAATCGTGAGGCGTGGTATGGATAGGAACCACACAAGAGGAGTTTTGGATCTTGGGTCATCGTAAAATCAGAGAAAAGGGCTAGACCGAGTGGGCGAATCAGGGTAGGTTTGTTCTCGCTAGGCGGGGACCGCCGCATGTAATCATTGTGGGAAGGCTCATTGGGAGGATCTTTGGGTGATGGAAGAGGTTGTTTTGAGTGTGGCTCATTTGGACCACCGTGTGAGGACCCGTCTGCAAGTTAGCTAGGATTGATCAGAGAATCGGGGCCGTACTCAATCTGAAATAACGGACCACCACCACAGAGGGCCGAGGTAATGTGAGAGGGGTAATAGTTCGTCGGGCCGTGGAGCCGCAGGCGGAGGTGCAGTACTTCGAGGCCGACGGTAGGGGCTAGTGTATCTGCGAGGCGCCGAGAGGAGGGCGACGCACCGGACATCATTACCGGTACGTTTTTAATCTTTGGTTCTCCATTTACTATTTTGATTGATGCGGGTTCAACACATTCATATGTTGCAAGTAGCATAGTGAAGACCATGGATCTAGATTCTAAAATATCTTCTAGGCAGATGACCGTAATAAGCCCTCTAGGTCACTCTATAGTGGTAGATAAACTGTATAGAGACGTACCTCTAGAACTTCAAGGGGTAGTATTTGAGGTCGATCCGATGGAACCGCCGTTTGGGGAGTTCGATCGATTTTGGGATGGGTGGTGGTTAAGTACCGAGCAAAGTTGGATCATGGCTAAGCGCATGGTTCTGAAGCACGGTGAGGGTGATGAGGTAGTTTGATCGGTAATAGGAGGAATTATCATCCAATGTGGTATCTGCTCCAAAGCCAGAAGATGGTCGAAAGGGTTGTGAAGCATATGTGGTTCATGTGTATGCCTTGGAGGCTAAGGAGTCTCTTTGTGGAGACAGTTGGACGATTAGGAAATTTCTTGATGTGTTTCTGAGAACTTTCGGGTTTGCCACTAGATCGGGAGGTAGAGTTCGGGATAGATCTCATTACCAGCTGCGCGCCGTATCTATTGCTCCGTCTGAGATGGCACCTAAAGAGCTAGTGGAGCTTAAGGCTCGAGATCCGTGGAGTTATTGGACCGAGGCTTTATCGGGCCAAGTATTTCGCCTTGGGGAGCCTTGTACTCTTTGTAAAGAAGAAAAGCGGTACCATGCGGATGTGTATAGACTACCGCCAACTGAATAAGCTGACGATCAAAAACAAGTATCCACTGCCTCGGATAGATGACTTGTTTGATCAGCTGAAGGGTGCGTCGGTTTTCTTGAAGATCGACTTAAGGTCTAGGTATCACCAGTTAAGGGTGAAGGAGGCGGATATCTGTAAGACGGCATTTCGTACTCGGTATGGGCACTTTGAGTTCTTGGTTATGCGTTTGGGTTGACTAACGTCTGCAGCTGACCTTCATGGATCGATGAATAGGGTGTTCCAACGAGATCTAGATCATTCGTAGTGGTTTTATCGACGACATCTTGGTATATTCAAGGACCGAGGAGGAACATGATGCACATTCTGGGTGGTATTGCAGATTCTAAGGAGAAGCAAACTCTATGCAAAGTTCGATGAAGTGTGAGTTCGCTTAGGAAGGTGACGTTCTTGGGTCATGTAGTATCTGCTGAGGGATTAGAGTGGACCCCGTAAGATAGAGGCCGTTTTAGATTGGAAGCCGCCTAAGTCGATGGCGGAGATTCGAGTTTTCGGGCTTGGCGGGATACTACCAAGATTTGTAGAGGTTTCTTATTGATTCTGACCGATGACTAAATTATTGAGAAAAGGGTTCCGTTCATTTGGTGAGAAGCGACAAGAGAGCTTCGATAAGTTGAAGAAGATTTTGATCAAGCTCCGGTTCGATTCAACTTTGAGGTGGTAAAAATTCACGGTGTCTTGCGATGCATCACATACTGGGTTTGGGTTGTGTCTTGATGCAAGAAGGAAGGTTGTGGCTTACGATCTTGGCGCTTGAGGCCACATGAGGTGAATTATCCAACGATGATCTGGAGTTAAACTATAGTATTTGCCTTAAAGATATGGAGGCATTACTTGTACGGAGAAAGATCGATAGTCTACACGGATCATAAGAGTCTCAAGTACCTTGACTCGTAAAGACTTGAATCGAGGGCCGCAGATGGATTGAGTCACTGAAAGATACGATTGCTCAATTGAGTATCATCCGCAAGGCTAACGTTGTGGCGTACGCGTTGAGCCGTAAGGTTGTTTGGATTTGAGGCGTTGTTTGCCCACTTGAGTTTGTATGACGACGGAGTATTCTAGCGAGCTGCGAGTTAAGCCTACTTGGGTTGAGCAGATCGAGAAAAATAGTTGTTAGATGAGGTTACGAGTGCGCAGAGGACACAAGTGCAAAGCGATGGTTTGGAGGGTTCTGATGTGTCGGGTGTGGAGTCTTTGTGTTTTCGGGGAAGGCTTGTATGCCGAGAGATTACGAGTTAAGGCAAAAGATTCTTCAGATGCACATAGCAATTTCTACGCTATGCATCCCGGAGGTAGCAAAATGTATAGAGATCTCGAGAAGCAGATTACGGTGGCCGGTGCGAAAAAGGAAGTAACCGAAGTTTGTGGGAAGTGTCGACATGTCAAGAAGTCAAGGTGAGCATCGCCACCGTCGTGGTTGCTTGACCAAATGAAGATCCCACAATGGAAGTGGGAAAGGATAACTATGGATTTCGTTGGTGGATTACCGCCACACCGAGCAAGAAGGATTGATCTGGTAATTGTGGATCGATCGACTAAATCAACTCACTTTATTCGGTGAGGGTGGACTACTCACTTGAGAGGTTGGCGGTTGTATGTGTCGAGATTGTGAGATCGACGGGTGCGATGTCGATCATCTCGAATAGGGATCCGAGGTTCACGTCAAGGTTCTGGAAGGCGTTGCATCAGGCTCTGGGTACACGGTTAGATTTCAGCACGGCATTTTATCCGCAGACTAACGGGCAGTCGGAAAGGGTTATACAGATCTTGGAGGACATGTTACGAGGTTGTGTATTGGACTTCAGGGGTAGTTGGGAGGAGGATCTACCGTTGGTGAGTTCGCTTATAACAACGATTACCAGCGAGCATCAAGATGGCACCATACTGAAGCGTTGTATGGTAGGAAGTGTCGCCACCTACTTGTTGGACAGAGTTAAGTGAGCGTCGATGGTTGGGACCGAGTTAGTTCTTTGAGACGGAAGACAAGGTTAAGTTGATTCAGCTCGATTGAAGGAAGCTTTGACCGGCGTAAGTCCTATGCCGATCTTAAGCGGAGAGATATTGAATTTCTTTGTGGAGATCGGGTTTTCCAAGGTCTCACCGTGGAAGAAAGTATTAAGGTTCGGGAGGAAAAGCAAGCTAAGTCCGAGGTTTATTCGTATAAGGTAATCGAGGCGAGTGGGACGATTGCTTATCAACTCGAGTTGCCGCAGAGCTAAGTCGATTCACGATGTGTTCCACGTTTGATGCTTGGCGTTATCGCTCGAGATCCATTGCGTGGTGGCGATGGAAGAGATTGAGGTAAACCCAGATATGACCATGGAGGAAGAGCACATGCATGATTTTAGATCGGGATGTGAAGGTTCTGCGCAAGAAGTCTATGCCTTTGGTTAAGGTACTATAGCGGAATCATGGTGTGGAAGAAGCGACGTGGGAACCCGAGGATACGATGAGACAGCAATACCCGCAACTCTTCTGATCAGGTAATTTCGAGGTCAAAATTATTTTAAGGGGTAGAACTGTAATATCCCGGGTTAAGGGCTATTTTGTATTGGCATTGTTTGCATGATTAATGGCTTGCTATGATGTTGTTTATGTAGTTTCGGGGCTTAGTTGTAGGCTAGGAGTGAGCTGAGTGGGTGGAAAATTTTAGTTTTGGGCTTTAGGTGATAGGAGTCAAGGAGTTGGGGTTATATATTTTATTTGTTGAATTGTGGCATAACAAAGGAGTTGGTGGAGTGGCAAGGCATGCGCCACATGGAGAGTGGGGTTGGCGTCAAGCTGCAGGAGGAGGAGGTCTTGAGTTCAAATCACGAAAATCCCACACTTTTGCATCCATTTTGTGGCAGGAAGGGAAGAGTTGTGGCAAGTTTAAACTCTACCTTGGACTTTGTCAACTCTTTCAAACGGTGGGTGGAGAGTGAAAATAGGAGGAAGACTTGGTCATAGCTATTTGAATTTGGGGTTTGGGAGTGAATGGGGGGAGGTTGGCCGATTTTGGTGAGAGTTTGGGGGGAGAGAATGTGTGGCCGGTTGGTAATTGAAGTGTGCCGAATTTGCCTTAGGCAAATGTGCATTTTCGGTCACAATGGTATTTGGTAAGCTAATTTTTGTTTAGTCAAAAGCTAGTAAAAGAGCTCTCCACTTGCAAACAGCCTAAGTCGAAACCATTTTGTTTTTCTTTTCATGTTTGAAATCAAACCCTGTGTGCTTCCATCTTTGCTTAATTTGCTTGTTGCTTCCATCATTTTTATTTTTTGTTTGTTTTTGTAGAAGCCGAATGCCTCTCTCATCTCCCTTTCTTCCCCTTTTTCTTGTAAACCGAAACTAGCTTTCTTCTCTACTTTCTTGACCGTAACACACTTCACCAAAAATCTACATCCTCTATTTTCTTTTTCTTTAAACCGAAAGCATACCATTCACCATTTTAACTTCTTCTTTTCTTCTCCAAACCCCTTAGCTTTTGTTCCCAATCGTTCTTCCCATTTCTTCAAAGCCGAACCTAGCATCCCTTTTCAACTCTTTTCTCTTTCGAACTTTTGTTAGCCGAAAGTCTCCCCAAAACTCTCTTCTCCATTTCCTATTCTTTTTCAAGAATTCATTGGCCGAATATCCACCCATTTCCTCTCATTTACTCTCTTTTCTTTCACACAAAACCGAAAGCACCCCTCTATTCATCCATTCATCTTTCTTTATTTTCTTTCTTTTCCAAAACCTGGTAGCCGAACCTACTCCTCTTGTGGGAGTCTTGTTGCAATCGGTCTACCAAGAGGGTAAGTGTTGGCCGAATGGCCATTTCTTCTTTCTCTGGTACTTTACCGATTTTCGGTATATTTAAGGGCTGATTTTGGTATCTATCAGAAGGAGTTAACGTTGGTTTGGTAATCATTTTATATAGGGCCTTTGGATTTTGAAGCAGCCGATTGGAGAAGTCAAGTGGTAAGTAGGGGTAAGAGGTTATTTGTGTTAGTCTTTTCTTTTAGAATTCTTTAAGCCAAAGTTTGGAAGAATTAACCACTTTCTTTCTAGGGTGAAGTGATTTACGAAAGAACCATTGTTGGGTTGATTTGGTAGGAAACCAAATCAATTCTAAGGTAAGGCTAACGCAACCCCTTGGGTTACCTATTTTGGCGAATGGTATAGTGACTAATCCACTGTTGGTCAATTGTAGGATCGGGGTTGTCGAGGCGATCAAGGGCTTAGATCGGTTTTAGGAGTTAATCTTCGCTATTTCAGGTGTGTAAACCAACACACTATCTTAACTAAGTAATGTGATAACTTTGTTTGTGTAAATGAAACAGTGTGGTTGACTATGTTGATACCCATTGAGGTATGGATACGGATTCGGGTAAGTCCGTTTCGTTATGAAATATGTGATGACATACGATATCATGATTATGGGGTGTATATTCATTGAGATGCCATATTAAGCATGTGAGCATGATAGCATGATTGCATGATTTTGCATCTAGTATGATATGTGATTGGGTGATATGAGAGGAGGGGAGTATGATATCCGTGTCTTTGGGACACTTTGTGTCTTTGGGACATCGAGGTTTGGCACCTCCAAAGGGTTTGGTACCACAATGATATTTTGTGACTTTGGGTCACCAGAGGTTTGGCACCTCGGCGTCTCGCCCCGGTGGCTTAGTACCACGATGGGTTGGCCCCACGATTGATTATACGGATTGACGCCGGTGATTTGGTATCACACGATGGGTTGGCCCCATCACCGGATTTGTATTGCGGTCACCGGTGATTTGGTATCTGCTTGTGTCTTTGGGACACGGAGGTTTGGCACCTCATTGCGACTCGTCCCCGTGGTTTGGCACCACCGTGGGTTGGCCCCACTTATGAGATATGGGATCGTCACTAGTGATTTGGTATCACACGATGGGTTGGCCCCATCATTGGATTATTTGTGACTTGGTCACCGGTGGTTTGGTACCACAAGATGGATATCGTGACTTTGGGTCACGGTGGTTTGGCACCACCGGTGGTTTGGTACCACACGGGTAGAAAAGGTGATATGGTTGGTTAGGATCGGTGCATTACTTGCATTATTCTATTATGATATGTGTTGGCATGTTATACGGAGAGGAATTATACACCTGAGTCTTGCTACTCACTCTCTCCTTTGACTATTTCGGGTGACACATAGACGCTAACATGGAGCCGGGATGGACTCGAGGTGCTCATGCCATGCTAATAAAGGATTTGCTCAGACTTTATAAAATTTGGTACATTAGTTATTTATTTCTATGTGGTTTTATTTTGGGTTGTAAAAGGCCTTTTAAAATTATGGTTTGTTTGTTTAGGCTTAAAGTAAATGTTTAATATGCCTTAACAAATTAATTGGGTTATAATGTGTTAAAATTTGGAAAGATAACGATTTCAAAACTACAAAAGCAACATTTTAAACTATACCATCGGGTATCACACTAAGATTTGGAATAAAGAAGAACTCAAATGTTTTCTAACTTAAACACGATTTTCCACTAAGACAGAATGTTTTTGTAACAATGAGAAACAACTCAAACTTCTTAACGAGATAAACCTGTTTTGTCTACCCATCGAAGTAAGTTTTTAAAATTTCTGGGTTTTCAAATGCATCATCAAATTTCAATCAAACCTACTCAAGTTTTTCCTCAAATGCACAACCTAGCGAAGTGTTTTTTTTTCCAACTTTTAAACTCAAACCTAAACCTCTCAAAAACCTTTCTCCCTGTAACATACCAGATTCGGTCGTGGTGTATTGATCGGGTTTGGGGTGTTACAGCACCGATATGTGATTACATGTAAGACCACGTCTAGGACGTTGGCATTGTACAAGCTTTTCGACTATCCGAGTATCCTTATTAATTTGAATGGTTCAATGGGCATTATCGAGATGAGATCGAATGTGAAAACGAACTAAAAGGTTCATGTACGTGCTATATTATGTGATTATGGATGAGTTTTGTCCTTGCTTTATGATGCATAAGTTGAAATGTTTGATGTGCTCATGAATGGTCAAAAGAAATGATCTGTGTTGGTAAGTTCATGGTTGATTTGGGAAAATTGATATGATGAGAAATGATATAAATTGAAATGGTTTTAAATGAAGTATTAATCATATGTTTTGATGAGAAATCTATGCTTTGAATTGGTATGTTTGAGTTGGGTTTGCATATAGAAATGAATGATGTTGTTAAGAGTTAAATTGTGCATGTTTTGGTATGTTTTGGATGCTTTTTGTAACAGTCCGATTTTGAACCTAATCGGAATAGTGGTTTCGGGACCACAAATTCAAGTCTGAAAAATATTTTAAAATTATTTTTTGTGTTTATTATGTGTGAATTTGCTTGTGTGAAATTTTCGTGTTTTAATTTTGTTGTTTGAGTGTCCAATTAAATAAAAAAGGGCTTAATCGCGTAAAATAAAAATTTGATGGTTAGTTGTGAAAGTGCTTAATTGTTGTTGTCTTTTTAATGTGGAAGATTTATGTTGCAATTAGCCCATTTTTATAAAGTAGTGGACGACATTACGTTAAATTGTATATTATATTATATTGTTTATATTGGTTAAATAATTTATAATATATTATAAGGTTATTATAATAAAACAAAACATTAAAGAAATCTATTATCATCTTTTATTTTCTTATGACTGAATAGAGAAAAAAAAATAGAAAACCTTTGAGCATTTCGGCACCTATCTAGCTTGATTAAGGTATGTTTCGGTTTCAGTTTTTGATAATTTTTATGTTTTTGAGATCGTTGCTTCAAGTACTACAAGACCCATGCTTGAATTTTTGAAATTGATGATGATTTTGTGTTTTTCTATTGATGATAGCTTGTGATTTTTGTTGTTTGATGATGAAATATTAAAGATATGTGAAAGATTAACATGTTTTGTCTTTGAATTTTTGATGAATTCGAGTAATTTGGACTAAATTGTGAAAATAAATTTTTGAGGGACTAAAATGTGAAAAAAATGAAATATATGGACTTGTATGGAGTTAATGAATACTCAACATCATATATGCAAATTTTTTGTATGTTGAATTTTATGCAATAGGGACTAAATTGCAAAAAATGTGAAATGTTAGGGGCAAAATGGTAATTTGCCTATTTATGTATTTTTGGATTAAATTAAATGAATGTGTGTTTAAATTAGTTAAATTTGAATTTATTTACATCACGAACAGAAGAAAATTAAATTAAATCGAGGGAAACCGAAAGTAGTCGAATAGTCGATTATACCATCCAACAACATCCGAGGTAAGTCTATAATCATTTAAATGTTGTTATATTCATGAATATATAAATGTTATGTGATAAATTGAATTGTTTCAATATATATAAGCCTTTGGCTAAATGTGAATATGAGATAGGGAATTATGTTTCGAGTTCGATTCCATTGAGATTTAACGTTTGAAAGTCCCGTACAAACCTTAGGAATAGATAGGATACATATGTCATGAAATAGGATTTTCGATATGTGTTATCGTGTAAGACCACGTTTGGGATGTTGGCATCGATTTGTGTTTACGCGTAAGACCATGTCTAGGAAATTGGCATCGTATTTGATTCGTGTAAGACCCTATCTGAGACAGTGGCATCGATATGTGATTACATGTAAGACCACATCTGGGACGTTGGCATTGTAGGAGTTTCTGACTATCCGCATATCCTTTTTTATTTCAAATGGTTCAACGGGCAATGTGAAGTAAAGATTGAATGTGAAATTGAATTACAGGTTCAGGTATGTGTTAGTTAATTGTTTATATGGAAACAAGGTAAGTTGGTTATTTGAAATGATAATGGTTATGTGAATATGAATTATGTGCTAACCTATTTGAACATATACATGATTCGTTTTATTTATGTAATTGTAATAATGAAAGTGAAATTATATATTTGTATATGGTTGATTATGTTCAGCCATATGGTATAGGTATGTGAGGTTCAAATGTGATTTGATAGTAAATGATAACATGTATTTGATATTAAGCATATTCGGCCTAGTTAACAAAATGTTAATATGTAATTTTGATGTATATATGTTTTTGCTTAAGACTTACTAAGCTTAAATAGCTTACTCTGGGTGTGTTCTTGTTTACCTCTGTTTTATAGATTTTGGAGTCACGTTATGAGCTCGGGGATCGTTAGCAAAGTCTATCACACTATCGACTGTTCTTTGGTATTTTGCTAAGTTGAATTTGAGTTTATGGCATGTATAGTCTAGATAAAAAGATTTATTTTGGGTTATGTAATTAAAAGCCATGTGAAAATGGCTTGCCTCTTTTTGGTTAAGTTTGGTTTCTATGCTTATGGTTATAATGGCTTAAAATGGAGTTTATGTTTATGCATGTTTGTCTGTGGTATAAGTTCATGTTAGGTATATAAGTGTGAAATGCTTGGTATGCTTGGCTATGCTAAATTGTATAATCTTGAAATGCTACGAAAATTATTGATGAAATGTTAATTAAGTTCGGTATATGATGTATAATAATATGTACATATTCGGTTTTATAGGATTGTTACAAAATGTGTAACACCCCAAACCCAACCTAGACGTTATGGCCAGATCTAGCATGTCACATCAAAAGGTAGTTGAAAAGCTAAGTGATCGTTAAAAAGTTGCATCTCTTTTGAAACTCTGAGTTTCGTTGTTTGTTTGTAAAAACCACGATTTGCTTAATGTCTAATTTGTAAACTTATTATTATTTTGAAAAACTATTTTTGTTGTGAAAATCAAACTTGAATAGTTAAGGAAACATGATATTTTGAAAAACGGTTATTAACATTTTAGGAAAACTCAGTATTTAGATGTTTAAAAATTTAATAATAGCCGAAAAGAAAGTTTAAAAGAAAAATAAAATCCAATGGCCTTATTACAAAATATTAATCCCAAAATAAATAATCTTAAAAATAAAGTAAAAACTGGATTTACTAAGTTTCGTGAGAAATAACTCCGATGTATTGCCACCACCGAGTCCTTCGCAGCTCCGAATCTTCTAACGCTGGGAATTACATACAAGGTTAAGGGAAAGGGGGTGAGTTACAAGAACTCAGTGTGTAATCCCCTAAACGGTCACTATCTGGGCCTGAGCTCTTAAGGCATCAATCTAGGCCTAAGCCTTATAATCATGATAATGCATACAATAAAATGCAGCCCAACCCCATCCAACCAATCACGCCCCCATACCAACCAATCACACTATGTGAGGATCAAGTCAACCCACCCCGCCAAAGACACCAATATTGCAAACAAGCTGCTAATCATGGTATTTGTTGCTGAGCCACCAAATTAATAATATATATGTGGCATAGTCACTCAGACAGTATGTGGCAGAGCCACCAGGCTACACTTCCTCCGATCATCAAACCCAACCCATGCAACATGATATAAATGCAATGTATCAAACGTATAAAAGTGTAAATAAAATCATATACACAACAATCAACCATAATCGAGGGTATAACGGTCATTTTCACCCCTTTGGGGTATTTCGATAATTTTACCAATCAAGGGTATTTTGGTAATTCACACATTAAGGGTGTTTCAGTAATTTCCCTCCAGGAGTATTTCGGTAATTTAGTCCTTTAATGGTCTTTTTGGAGGCCTATTGTTGCCTCGAGCTACTCGGGACCCCTTTTGGGTCTCAACGGTGCAATTGGGCCTAAATATATTTTTGGCCCAAATAAGCCAACACGCTCGTGTGGCCCATTTAGCACGTTTTTGGTCTTGGTTTTGCAGACTTCAGATTCACATCTGTCATTCAAAAATTTTCTATCATTTTTGCACATGTGGGCCCGTTAGCTTATTGGGCCCATTTAGCCCGTTTAGACTCGATAAGGCCCGTTACAGCCTCAATTTTGCGAGAGTGCTCGTGACACTCTCAACGATCTACCGCCATCATTCGTGTCTCGGTTACCACCATGAGCGCTCACATGCTCGAGTGGTCACGGTTGTCGATTTTTGGCTTTTCGGCTTTCGGACGATTCACAGAGCAACACATGCATTCATCAAGATTGGTGTGAGATTACACACCTGTTTATGAGTTACGGTACTCAGCACTTTCCAAACCATCTAATATCATAATTGACTAACAGTTAATCTTAATCCTTGATACCACGTCTCCAAGAATTGAGATTGATAAAAACAATCTACATTGCTCACCAACAACCAGGAGTTTCACTGCAAAGGAAGAGTGTATAATCGGTTCTTTGGTTTAAGCACGTCGAGTCCCTTACAACGTTAAAACCGAGAAGAGATGTTAGCCATAATACTCACATCCAAAATTGAAATCATAGTAACTTTTTGGCTTGAGTAAGAACAAACCAATAAGAAAAACCCCATCACCTCTATTCAGCCTTAGCCTTACTTACCAACCAACTTTCGAAATCCGAATGCTAAAAGAATGATGAGGGCATATGCTAACACTCTAACAGATTCGGCCCACACCAAAAAGAAACAAGAGGGATTCGAAATAGAAGAGAGTGAATCGATTCTGCCTTAGTAAAAAAGAAGCAAGGTGAGAGATTCGACTTTAGTGGAAAGAAAGAAAGAAAAACTAAAGGAAGAGCAAACCATACCTTAGGTTAGGGATGAGCCGAATGGGAAGAAGAGATTTGGCACAAGCAGTAAAAGACAATAACAAAAATTCGGCTATGGTGGCTAAACTGAAATGAAGATCGATCAGAGAAGACAAGCCGAAATGTTGTGTAGGAAAGATTCGGCTGACAAATGTTTAGGCAACACAAATAAAAAAGAATGTTTGAAGAAGATGAGAAGAAGAGAATAAGGAAGTTGAGGTTTTGGCAAAGGAAAGTTGAAGTAAAAAGACCCAAAATGCTATAGCCAAAAAAACAAGTAAAACATAGAAATTCTCTCAAAAGAACACGTCAGAAAATGGCACTCTACCTCACCAAAGACTGAATATGCTACAAAAGTGACCCCCTTTACCGAAATTCTCATCCCCACGCACTCCCACATTCGGCCACTACTACCACTCACCCCACTCCCTTGATTCTCTCCCCTTTTTCCTCCCCATTTTGCTCTCCACCTCCCATTCAAACTGTTTGACTCATTCTCCAACCTCTATGGCAGAGTTTGATCCTAACTCTGCTTCTTCCTCTTCCAAAGCATAAAATACAAGCCATCAATTACACCTTGTGAGATTCGAACTCCCCTCCTCCAAGTTTCCCCTTGTGATCGACACCAGCTTGCCACTACCTCACTTGTGTTAATAAAACACACATTAATATACATAAGTCCTGCCTCCCTAGTTCTCCCTAGTAAAGAGCCCAAAAACAAAAATTTTTCCAGAGTTTGGCCTTGAGGCCAGGCCTCCCTAGAGCCCTTAAACACCCTCAAATAACCCGTAGAGCTAGCACAACCTGTAATTATACAAAAATCACAAACCCTAGTTTTTGGGATGTTCCAATTCTACCCCCTTAAAGAAATTTGGCCTCAAAATTTAATTGATCAAAATAGATGAGGGTGTTACTATCGTATTGCCTCCTCAGGCTCCCACGTGGCTTCCTCTGAATCGTGATTACGCCACAACATTTTGACTAGTGGAATGGATTTACTCCTCAACACTTTAACATCACGATCCATAATCTGCACCGGTTCTTCTTCAAATATCAGATCAGGTCTTACCTCAATTTCTTCTATCAGAACTATATGATAAGGATCCAAATGGTAGCGTCTCAGCATAGAAACATGGAATACGTTATGTATCTAGTTTAACTCAGGGGGAAGCTCAAGCTGATATGCGACCTGTCCAACATGTTTTGACACCCGATAAGGTCCGATGAATCTAGGGCTTAACTTGCCCTTCCATCCAAATCTCAAAATCTTTTTCCACGGTAAGACCTTCAAGAAAACATAATCTTCCACTGAGTACTCAATTTCTTTACGCTTAAGATCTGCATACAACTTTTGCCTATCAGAAGCTTCTTTCAACCGACACCGAATCAACTTCACCTTCTCCTCAGTTTTTGAAATTAATTCTGGACCCAACAACCATTGCTCACCCAATTCTGTCCAACAAGTAGGGGTACGACACCTACGACCATAAAATGCCTCGTATGGTGCCATTTGAATGCTGGATTGGTAGCTGTTGTTATAAGCAAATTTCACTAACGGTAAATAATCTTCCCAATTGCCCTGAAATCAATCACACAACTTATTAACATGTCTTCTAGAATCTGTATTACCCTTTCTAACTGACCATCCGTTTGTGGATGAGACGCGGTGCTGAAATCTAGCCTTGTACCCAAAGCTTCATGTAACACTTTCCAGAACTGAGATATGAATCTAGAGTCCCTGTCTGAAATGATAGACACTGGTACCCCATGTAGCCTCACAATTTCTACCACGTACAACTTGGCCAACTTCTGTAACGAGTAATCAGGGCGAACCGGTATGAAGTGGGCAGGCTTAGTCAACCGGTCAACAATTACCCATACTGAATCTTTCTTAGTAGGCGTCAAGGGTAGCCCACTAACAAAATCCATTGTTATCCTCTCCCACTTCCAGGGTGGAATCTTTACAGGTTGCAGTAGTCCCGAAGGTAGTTGATGCTCAGCTTTTACTTGTTGACATGTCAAACACTTGCTTACGAAGTCGGTAACCTCACGTTTTAGTCCTGGCCACCAGTACAGTGCACGTAGATCTCGGTACATCTTGTTTCCACTGGGATGCATAGCGTAGGGGCTACTATGTGCCTCCCACAGAATCATCTATCTTAACTCAGAGTCCTTCGGCACACAAACTCTTCCACGGAAACATAACATCCCTTCATTATTCAGCCCAAAATCCACCGTCTCTCTACTTTTCACCTACTGAAAACGAGAACCCAACGACTCATATAATAACTGCTTCTCTTTAATCTGATTAACCCAAGTCGGTTTCACCTGAAGTTCTACCAACAAACGACCATCCTCGAATTAACTGGGATGAGCCAACATTGCTCTCAAATTAGATACCACCCTACGATTTAGTCCGTCTGCCACCATGTTGGCTTTACCAGGATGATACTCAATGAAGCAATCATAATTCTTCAGCAACTCTATCCATCTCTGTTGCCTAAGATTCAACTCCTTTTGGGTAAGGAGATACCTAAGACTCTTATGGTCAGTGTAGATGATCGACTTTTCCCCATACAGGTAATGTCTCCATATCTTTAGTGTGAACACTACTGCAGCTAGTTCCAATCATGAGTGGGATAGTTCACCTTATGTGGCCTAAGTTGACGGGATGCATACGCCACCACCTTTCCTTCTTGCATTAGCACACAACCCAAACCTGTATGCGATGCATCACAATAGACAATGAATTATTTCCCAGCCTTAAGCTGAATCAATACCGGTGCTTCAGTCAAAATCTTCTTCAGTTTCTCAAAACTCTCTTACTGCTTATCAGTCCAAACAAACAGTATGCCCTTACGCAATAACTTAGTTAGGGGTGCAGCAATCAATGAAAACCTCTCAATGAACTGCCTATAGTACCCGACCAAACCCAAAAAACTTTAGATTTCTAATACTGACTTCGGTGGCTTCCAATCCAATACAACGTCAAACTTTCGAGGATCAACTCTAATCCCTTTAGCAGACACAACATGACCCAAAAATGTCACTTCCTTCAGAAAAAACTCGCACTTACTGAATTTGGCGTAAAGTTACTTTTCCCTCAATATCTGCAGAACAACCCTAAGATGTGAATCATGCTCCTCCTCAGTTATTGAATACACCAAAATGTCATTTATGAATACCACCACAAACCGATCTAGATAAGGTTGAAAGACCCAGTTCATCATATCCATGAAAGTAGCTGGTGCATTTGTTAATCCAAACAGCATAACCAGAAACTCGTAATGCCCATAATGAGTTTGGAATGTAGTCTTGTGTATATCTGCCTCCTTGACCCTGAGCTGATGATATCCCGATCTTAAATATATTTTTGAAAAAATCGAAGCTCTTCACAACTGATCGAATAGATCATCTATCCTTGGTAGCGGGTATTTGTTCTTAATCATTAGCTTGTTCAACTGAAGATAGTCAATACACATACGCATTGACCCATCATTCTTCTTCACGAACAATACCGGCACTCCCCATGGAGATACACTTGGTCTGATAAATCCTTGATCCAACAGCTCTTGGATCTAAGCCTTTAATTCTACCAGCTCCTTCGGTGCCATCCTATAAGGGGTGATAGACAAAGAAGCCACTCCCGGGAACAGCTCAATGCCAAATTCGACCTCTGGATTTAGAGGCAACCCCAGAAGTTCTTCAAGAAATACATTCGGGAATTCCTTTACGGTTCTGACATTCTCAACAGGCAAACTCTCAGCATCAGTCATGTTGACATAAGCTATGAACGCCTCACAACCTTTACATACCCACTTCTCAACCTTTAACGCTGAGATTACATTGGACAGATAATCCTTCTCTCTCCTATCACAATCACTTGCTCATCCTCTGAGGTCTTTAATACCATACACTTAACAGTGCAATCCAAGTTCGTACGGTGTTTCACTAACCAATCCATATCCAGTATAAGATCAAACTCACTAAATGGTAGTTCCATCAAATCTGCCGGGAATACAACCCTTTGAACTTCTAGAGGCACATTTCTAAACAGCTTATTCACTACCACAGATTGTCCTAAAGGACTAATTACCGACATTTCTCTATCAACAAAATCAAACTGTATACCTAGAGTTCCAGACTCAGTATAAGCAACATACGAGTGTGTATACCCAATATCAATTAAAGCTGTAAATGGCACATCATGTATAAGAAACATACCGGTTATGTCATTCAGTGCGTCACAATCCTCTCAATGCAGAGGAGCATAAACCGACCCCACCGCTTTGCCTCAGTATTACCAGACACAAGCACCTACATGCGGTGCTCCACGAGCACGTCCTAACCCATTTCCCCCTCTGAGCGGACCACGACTTCTCGGTGGCTGTTGACCACCTCTCCCAGCTGTAAAAATCTCTGACCAACTACTTGCATCTGAACTGAATCCTGAGAAAAGTCTTTGAACCGATGATCCTTAGACCCACATCTGAAATACCAGCCAGTTCTTCTCCAGCACTCTCTTGAATGTAATTTCCCACACTCCATAAAAGGTTGCAACCGACCTGCAGCAACTGGAACCCCAACTCGAACTGGCCCATCCAACCTAGGCCTTTTATGAAATCTCCCTGAAGGACCTAAAGACCCAGAATCTCACTTATTCATGCCCCTTTCCTTATCACGATTTTGTCTCACTAAACGTTTCACTTCTTCGGTAATTTTGCCTCCTCAATCAAAGCGAAAAAATCTCTTTCTCTCTGTGGAGCTATCAGTACCCGCAGCTCATCTCGAAGACCATCCTCAAATCGCATACAACGCTCATGATCGGTCGTGACTATCCCCTAAGCATACCGACTCAAGCGTAGAAACTCTGCCTCATACTTTGCTACGAATTTGTTTCCCTGAACTAGATTCAAAAATTCCTTCCTCTAGGTGTCCACATAATCGGCCCCTACATACTTTCCCTGGAAAGTCATTTTGAAGAAATCCCAAGTCACTCGGTTAGCTGGTGTTCTTTCCCTCACTGTAAGCCACCACTGGTATGCCTTATCTGGCAATAGGGACACTGCTCCTTTCAGTTTCTGTTCTACTGTGAAGTCCAAATCATCCATGATTCGCTCCACAGCCCCTAACCAATATTCCGCTACATTCCATGCTACACTAGAGATGCCCCTAAAGATTTCAGCCCCGATCGACCAGAATCACTCAGAAATAGATCCCCGGGCTACCGACCCAATACTCGCTCCAGCAACCCGTTCTAGAACCCGTAGCATTGCTTGGGACAAAGCATCATCCCCTCTAGTTTAGTCATGAGACCCCATTTTAGTCATTGCCGACGTCGACGCCTCTCCTTCAGGCATATGCCCTGATGCTGAAGATCCAACCATAGCACTTGGGCCTCTACTGTGGCCCCGTGTGCCTCTTTTACATCTCCTTGTACTTATCTCGATGTAACGCGTTAATCTGATTAAAATTTTTATGAATCAATCTATAGTTCCCATGATTATTAACAAGTGCTTTATGGAAAACAGTTAGAAGAGCTATTTTCGCAGATCAAATTTCTTACTGTTTCAGTCTCTATAGTCTTAGTTCCTATAGCTAAAAGTTTCATTGTACTACCACTATCTCTAGTAGTTTTCTCCCTACAGTCATTTCATCAAATAATTAGATATGAAGTAAGGAAACGCACGGATTTGGTGCCGGAGACTCAATGTGCCATACTTCCAGTAACACTATATATTTTCTAAACCACATTTCAAACAAATTTGGAAAAATTTTAAACCTACTCCACAGCCAAGTTTTGCAACCAAACTCTGATACCATAAAATGTAACACCCAAACTCGAACTAGACGTTATGGTCAGATCTAGCATGTCACATCAAAAGGTAGTTGAAAAGCTAAGCGATCGTTAAAAAGTTACATCTCTTTTGAAACTCTGAGTTTTGTTGTTTATTTGTAAAAACCACGATTTGCTTAATGTCTAATTCTATAAAGTTATTATTATTTTGAAAACTATTTTTGTTGTGAAAATCAAACTTGAATAGTTACGAAAACGTGGTATTTTGAAAAATGGTTATTAACATTTTAAGAAAACCCAGTATTTAGACGTTTAACAATTTAATAATAGCCAAAAAGAAAGTTTAAAAGAAAAATAAAATCCAATGGCCTTATTACAAAATATTAATCCCAAAATAAATAATCTTAAAAATAAAGTAAAAACTGGATTTATTAAGTTACGTGAGAAATAACTCGATGTATAGCCACCACCGAGTCCTCCGTAGCTCCAAATCCTCTAACGTTGGGGATTACCTGCAAGGTTAAGGGAAAGGGGGTGAGTTACGAGAACTCAGTGTGTAATCCCCTAAACGGTCAATATCTGGGTCTGAGCCCTTACAGCATCAATCTGGGCCTAAGCCCTATAATCACGATAATGCAAATAATAAAATGCAGCCCAACCCAATCCAACCAATTACACCCCCGTACCAACCAATCACACCGTGTGGGGATCAAGTCAACCCACCCCGCCAAACACACCAATATTGCAGACAAGCTGCTAATCACGGTATTTATGGCTGAGCCACCAAATTAATAATATATATGGCATAGCCACTTAGACAGTATGTGGCAGAGCCACCAGGCTACACTTCCTCTGATCATCAAACCCAACCCATGCAACATGATATAACTGCAATGTATCAAACGTATAAAAGTGTAAATAAAATCATATACACAATATTCAACCATAATCAAGGGTATAATGGCCATTTTCACCCCTTTGGGGTATCTCGATAATTTTACCCATCGAGGGTATTTCAGTAATTCACTCATTAAGGGTGTTTCGGTAATTTACCCTTCAGGGGTATTTTGGTAACTTACCCTCTAGGGGTATTTCAGTAATTGTACCATTCCAAGGGTATTTTAGTAATTGTGTCCTTTAACGGTCTTTTCGGAGGCCTATTATCGCCTCGAGCAACTCAGGACCCCTTCTGGGTCTCTACGGTGTAATTGGGCCTAAATCTATTTTAGGCCCAAACAAGCCCACACGCTCGTGTAGCCCATTTAGCATGTTTTCGGTCTCGATTTTACAGCCTTCGCAGTCACATACGTCATTCAAAATTTTCTATCATTTTTGCCCATGTGGGTCCGTTACAGCCTCAATTTCGTGAGAGTGCTCGTGAGACTCTTTGTAACGTTAATGGTTCTTTGGTTTAAGCACGTTGAGTCCCTTTGCAACGTTAAAACCGAGAGGAGATGTTAGCCATAATACTCACATCCAAAATTGAAATCATAGTAACTTTTCGGCTTGAGTAAGAACAAACCAATAAGAAAAACCCCATTACCTCTATTCGGCCTTAGCCTTACATACCAACCAACTTTTGAAATTCAAAGGCTAAAATAATGATGAGGGAGTATGCTAACACTCTAACAGATTTGGCCCACACCAAAAGAAGCAAGAGGGATTCAAAATAGAAGAGAGTGAATCGATTCATCCTTAGTAAAAAAGAAGCAAGGTGAGAGATTCGACTTTAGTGGAAAGAAAAAAAGAAAAATAAGAGGAAGAGCAAACCATACCTTAGGCCAGGGATGAGCCGAATGGGAAGTAGAGATTTGGCACAAGCAGCAAAACACAATAACCAAAATTTGGCTATGGCAGTTAAACCAAAATGAAGATCGATCAGAGAACACAAGCCGAAATGCTGTGTAGGAAGGATTCAGCTAACAGATGTTTAGGCAACACAAATAAAGAAGAATGTTTGAAGAAGATGAGAAGAAGAGAATAGGGAAGTTGAGGTTTCGGCAAAAGAAAGTCGAAGCAAAAAGACCTAAAATGCTATAGCCGAAAAAAAGTAAAACGTAGAAATTCTCTCAAAAGAACACTTTAGAAAATAGCACTCTACCTCACTCAAGATCGAATATGCTACAAAAGTGACCCCCTTGACCGAAATTCTCATCCCCACATACTCCCACATTTAGCCACTACTACCACTCACCCCACTCACTTGATTGTCTCCCCTTTTCCTCCCCACTTTACTCTCCACCTCCCATTCAAACTGTTTGACTCATTCTCTAAACTCCATGGTAGAGTTTGATCCCAACTCTTCTTCTTCCTATTCCAAAGCATAAAATAAAAGCCATCAATTGCAGCTTGTGAGATTCGAACTCCCCTCCTTCAGGTTTCCCCTTGTGACGCCACACCACCTTGCCACTAGCTCACTTGTGTTAATAAAACATACATTAATATACATAAGTCCTACCTTCCCCAGCTCTCCCTACTAAAAAGCCCAAAAACCAAAACTTTTTCAGACTTTGGCCTCGAGCCCAGGCCTTCTTAGAGCTCCTAAACACCTTTAAATAACCCGCAGATCTAGCACAACCTATAATCATACAAAAATCACAAACCCCCAATTTTTGGGATGTTACACCCGACCTAGAAGTTAGGCCTGAGTCCGAAATGTCACATTAAAGGCATACTTCAAAAAGTTTTTATACTTTAACAATTTAAGGCCCAAAAGCCCAAAACCCTTGTATCTTGTTAAGTTAAGAGGAAAAACCCATATTTTAAGAAAACGATTATATGTTGAGTTATTTTGAAAACCATGCTAACTTTAGAAATTTTATGAAATTTATCAAGCGGATAGTTGAAACAATAATAATAAACCTGAAATCTAAAGTCAATTAGGAGTTATAAGGCCTTATTACAATCCAAAAAAAAAGTACTAAAAAATATGTTCACTTGAACAAATTAAAACATTTGATCAGCTTGTAGTGTGGCCATCTCCAAGTCCTCTCCCACATCCAGCCGTCTATTCAGGATCACCTGAAACATTAAATAAAAGGGTGTGAGTTTCGAAACTCAGTGTATACAACCCTTGGCAATTGAATCACATACAAATATTCACATTGGGCCTGAGCCTTATAAAAATTGGCGGTCTTGGGCCTTAGCCCACATTGACTTCATATCACATCATATCATATCACATGGAAACAAGATTATGCAAAACCCATCCCAATAACCCATCCACTACACACACCATTTCCCTTCCAACCATTACACACCTGTGGGGATTTCTAAATCAACCCACCCATCTTCTACACACCAAAGGTAGCTCGATTGCGATCTACCTAATGTTTCAGCAAAGTTGTTAATCATATAATGGGCTTAAAGCCACCGGTGGATCCATGGCCATACGACTATGCGATCCTAAAATCTTTCTCCGTACCATAATTCCCAGCCATATGCATCCTAAGCAGAATATCATATAAATGCAGCAAACACATAAGTAACATCCATAAACTCATATTCGTCACATAGTGGGTATTTTCGTCAATTCACTACCCAAGGGTATTTTCGTAATTCTACCCTATAAGGGTATTATCGTAATTTTACTATACCGAGGTATTATCATAATTCTACCCTATAGGGGTATTATCGTAATTCTACTATACCGAGAGGTATTATCGTAAATTTCCAAATCGAGGGTATTTTGGTAATTCTGTAAATTAAGGGTATTTTGGTAATTTCATAAATTGAGGGTATTATGGTAACTTTCCAAACTAAGGGTATTTTGGTAATTTTCCAAACTAAGGGTATTTTGGTAATTTTGCAAAATAGGGGTATTTTAGTAATTTTACCATTTAAGGGTATTTTTAGTAATTTTACAAATCTAAGGATATTTCAGTAATTTCAAATCAGGGGTACTTGGTCCCTCTCAGGTTTTAGTTATAGACATTGGCCCATTAACAAGTCCTTGCGGCTAAAGCGAACAGACACTATGCACCAAGAAGGATTCCAGTGAAGAGGAAGTGGGCCACTAGGACCGCTTAAGTACCAAGCCTTCCCTAGATCCAATCCTAGACATGCATATGTCTGTTACCACACTCTAACCCAGCGACTTGTCCACGGACATGTTTAATTATTAGATTAAGTCTTATGCAGTTTAAGAATTATTTAGAACTAGGCCTAAAGTCCATTAAACCCTAGCATACATGTCTACGCCCTTATAAAGCCCATCAAGCCCATTTCACATTCATATAGCCCCTTATACCCAAATCACATCCTTATGGCCCATTAGGCCCAAATCTCATGCTTATGGCCTATTAGGCCCAAAATAATTCCAGATCATGTAACATGCATGACTAACTCAATTCATATAACCAAATCAATCGATTTCATCAAACTTAGCCTCAGGGCCCACCGGGCCCATTTAGACACTTTCGGCTTTTCGACTTTCTGGCATTGCCGATATCATGTGTGTGTAGTGTTTGTAAACACCTAGTAACCTCACGTGTTGCAAACTTCTAAGTCACGAACCTACAATCAACATTACTAGCGATTAACCAAAGCTTTAACACATACTTATCAAAAATCGAAACCTCACCGTACCCTTACCGTGTGCCTCACATTCTAGTAGCCCTTCCTTTGCTACTATTTGCGATTATCCTCTAGATCTGCATCCAAACACCTATATCATCAAAACCAAGTGACCCATATTGATTATAAGTCACTCGTATGAGCCACATTAGATTCGGCAATTTACTAAACCATGACTGGGTCGAGAACACTTACCACATTGTTAGCAATCCTTACCTACCACACTTGCGATTGTTGAGTCTTACCCTTGTTAATACAAATTAACAACAAGGAAGGGTTAGATAGCCCTTCGAATTTTAACAAAACGCACTAAAAAGTTCAAATGAACACTTACCGAAACCCTCTTTTGATCCTGTGGCCTAGATCGCTATTGAACAAGATTTGGTTTGACTAAAAGTGGATAGCAATCGATTGTGATGAAGGAGAACTAACTAAAAATCAGCACAAGTGAAGCTATATGATAAGAATTTGCATTCGACTTTCAGGGACAGAAACAAAACACAACCCTGATAGGAATTTTCGGCCAAAAGAATGATGGGTTTTTTTCGGCAAATGGAAAAAAATTCGGCTATAGGATAAACCGATTAAGAGGGGTGAAAGAAAAACTAAAGAATGCTCAAAGACCCTTTCAAGCATTCGACCCCTCCTTTTATAGCCTATAGTCAAAACTTAGCCACCCCTAGAGTCCAATTCGGCACCACTTCATCCACTGCTCATCTCCTAATTTTTCTACATGATATCTCCTTTATCCTTCTCCTAAATTCTCTCTACTAATCACTTATCCTTAGAGTCCCTCTACACGCCAATTTCAGCCTTCTAGAAGCCTAAAATTAAACTCCAAAATAAAACTTAAGCTAGCACTCGAACCTCAGACCTCCCTACATGCATATGTCACCACCTCCCTACACCCTAGTGGCATCACTTAGCCACTTCACCATATGCTTCTTTTTGCCATTTTTCACTTATTTTTATTTAAAAGCCTGCTGCTTGCAACCTTGATTCCTTAATTAAATAAATTAAGAATCCCCCACCACAAAACTCAAACCCATAGCTTCTCCAACACACTTAGACACTTCAAATTCATTAAACCCTTAAAGCCCACATGCCAATTGTCATTTTCTCTCTCACTTAAAAATTTTCAAAGATCCAAAGCCTAAAGCCCAATAGGCCCAATACTTCTAGGCCCAAATTTAGGGCGCTATAATTCTACCCTCATTAAAGAAATTTTGTCCCCGAAATTTCCAACTCTTAAAATACCACACAACCCAACTACTACAACCAAGGCTCATTGCACACTGATTTAATAACACATAAACATTGCATGCATACAGTTTATATACCCAAAAATATAGCATCCACACAAAACATACCTGACTTAATGGTGATTAAACAATCCCGAGCCTTATGCTCCTCAGACCCGCATCTTAAACATGATTCTGACTTCTTCTAGCATTCACCCGGATGACGCCTTCTGTAATATTCACAAGCCGAAAAGTTTGGACGTACCTTAACATGCTTCACAGAACGAGACTACGGCCCTAGAAAACTGCAATCTCTTTTTTTCTTACAGATCACCTAACCCGAAGTGTTTCACCAATTTCTTTCACCTCCTCCAATACCACCCTAACTAGCTGAGTCAGCACATCAGCCCTAACACCTCCACGACCTCTACCGCGTCCCCTTGCACTTCTTCTAGTGCTCATCGCTGATTCTCATATTATTTGAATTAGGAATTTTTATGTATTTAGTTTATAGTTCCACTGTTTAAAGCACATGTCTTATGCAAGTAACAATTTAAAATTTGTCTCACAGTCGTGAATCCACTACAAGCCTAAGTTTTCTACGGGCTTTAGTCTCTAAAAACCTATTGTTTATAGTAGCCCAATATCTAAATATAGTTCAGTAATTTAAGCAAATATAACAGAAAAACTTACTTGGCTTGATGTCGAGGGCTCGGTGAACCACACTTAAAGAATCCTGCCAAAACTTTTTTAAAACCCAAAATCTAAGGCCCATTTCACAGCCCGAGCTTTGCATCCAAGCTTTGATACCACTAAATGTAACACCCCAAACCCGGCCTAAAAATTAGGCCCGGGTCTGGAATGTCACATTAAAGGCACACTTCAAAACATTTTTATAATTTAACAATTTAAGGCCCAAAAGCCCAAAACCCTTGTATCTTGTTAAGTTAAGAGGAAAAACCCAAATTTTAAGAAAACGATCATATGTTGAGTTATTTTGAAAGCCATGCTAACTTTAGAAATTTTATGAAATTTATTAAGTGAATAGTTGAAACAATATATGGCCTTATTACAATCCAAAAAAAAAGTATTAAAAAACATATTCACTTAAACAAATTAAAACATTTAATCAGCTTGTAGTGTGGCCATCTCCGAGCCCTCTCCCACATCCAGCCGTCTATTCAGGATCACTTGAAACATTAAATAAAAGGGTGTGAGTTTCGAAACACAGTGTGTGTACAACCCTTGGCAATCAAATCACATACAAATATTCACATTGGGCCTAATCCTTATCAAAAATTGGTGGTCTTGGGCCTTAGCCCACATTGACCTCATATCATATCATATCATATCATATCACATGGAAATAATATTATGCAAAACCCATCCCAATAATCCATCCACTACACACACCATTTTCCTTCCAACCATTAAACACCTGTGGGGATTTCTAAATTAATCCACCCATCCTCTACACACCAAAGTTAGCCTGGTTGCGGTACTACCTAACGTTGCAGCAAAGCTGCTAATCATATAATGGGCTTAAAGCCACCGGTGGATCCATGGCCATACGACTATGCGATCCCAAAATCTTCCTCCGTACCATAATTCCCACCCATATGCATCCTAAGCAGAATATCATATGAATGCAGCAAACACATAAGTAACATCCACAAACTCATTTTTGTCACAATAGGTATTTTCATCATTTCATTACCCAGGATTATTTTCGTAATTCTACCCTACGGGGGTATTATCGTAATTCTACCCTACTAGGGTATTATCGTAATTCTACCCTATAGGGGTATTTTTGTAAATTTCCAAATTAGGGGTATTTTGGTAATTTTACAAATTAGGGGTATTTTAGTAATTCTACAAAATAAGGGTATTTTGGTAATTTCATAAATCGAGGGTATTGTGGTAACTTTCCAAACTAAGGGTATTTTGGTAATTTTCTAAACTAAAGGCATTTTGGTAATTTTGCAAAATAGGGGTATTTTGGTAATTTTGCAAAATAGGGGTATTTTAGTAATTTTACAATTTAGGGGTATTTTAATAATTTTACAAATCTAAGGATATTTCGATAATTTCCAAATCAGGGGTACTTGGTCCCTCTCGGGTTTTAGTTATAGACTTTGGCCCATTAACAAGTCCATGCGGCTAAAACGAACAGACATTATGCACCAGGTAGGATTCCAAATAATAGGAGGTGGGCCACTAGGACTGCTTAAGTACCAAGCTCTTCCTAGATCCAATCCTAGACATGCATATGTCTGTTGCCACACTCTAACCCAGTAACTTGTCCACAGACATGTTTAATTATTAGATTACGTCTTATGTAGTTTAAGAGTTGTTCAGAATAAGACCTAAAGTTCATTAAACCCTAGCATTCATGTCTAGGTCCTCATAAAGCCCATCAAGCCTATTTCACATTCATATAGCCCCTTATGCCCAAATCACATCTTTATGGCCTATTAGGCCCAAACCTCATTCTTATGGCCTATTAGGCCCAAAACAATTACAGATCATGTAACATGCATGACTAACTCAATTCATAGAACCAAATCAATCGATTTCATCAAGCTTAGCCTCAAGGCCCATCGGGCCTATTTAGCCACTTTTGACTTTTCAGCTTTTCGGCATTGCCGATATCATGTGTGTGTAGTGTTTGTACACACCTAGTAACCTCGTGTGCTGTAAACCCCTTGGTCACGAACCTACAATCGACTTTACTAGCGATTAACCAAAGCTTTAACACATACATATCAAAAACCAAAACCTCACCGTACCCTTACCGTGTGCCTCACGTTCTAGTAGCCCTTCCTTTGCTACTATTTGTGATTATCCTCTAGATCTGTATCCAAACACCTATATCGTCAAAACCAAGTGACCCATATTGATCATAAGTCACCCCTATGAGCCATATTAAATTCGGCCATTTACTAAACCATGACTGGGTCGAGAATACTGACCACCTTGTTAGCAATCCTTACCTACCACGCTTGCGATTGTTGAGTCTTACCATTGTTAATACAAATTAGCGACAAGGAAGGGTTAGATAGCCCTTTGGCTTTTAACAAAGCGCACTAAAAAGTTCAACTAAACACTTACCGAAACCCTCTTTTGATCCCACGGCCTAGATCGGTACTGACTAAGATTTGGCTTGACTAAAAGTGGGTAGCAATCGATTGTGATGAAGGAGAACTAACTAAAAATCAGCACAAGTGAAGCTATATGATAAGAAGGTGTACTCAGCTTTCAGGGACAACAACAAAACACAACTTTAATAGGAATTTTCGACAAAAAGAATGATGGGTTTCTTTTTTGGCAAATGGAAAAAAATTTGGCTATAAGAGAAACCAATTGAGAGGGAGAAAGAAAAACCAAAGAATGCTCAAAGACCCTATCAAGCATTCGACCCCCTCCTTTTATAGCCTATAGCCAAAACTTAGCCACCCCTAGAGTCCAATTCGGCACCACTTCATCCACTACTCATCTCCTAATTTTTCTCCATGATATCTCCCTTATCCTTCTCCTAAATTCTCTCTACTGATCACTTCTCCTTAGAGTCCCTCTACACGCAGCTTCCAGCCTTCTAGAAGCCTAAGATTAAACTCCAAAATAAAACTTAAGCTAGCGCTCAAACCTCAAACCTCCTTGCATGCATATGTCACCACCTCCCTACACCCTAGTGGCATCACTAAGCCACTTCACCATAGGCTTCTTTTTGCCATTTTACACTTATTTTTATTTAAAAGCACATTGCTCACAACCCTGATTCCTTAATTAAATAAATTAAGAATCCTCCACCACAAAACTCGAACCTAGAGCTTCTCCAACACACCTAGACACTCCAAATTCATTAAACCCTTAAAGCCCACATGCCAATTGTCATTTTCTCACTCACTTAAAAATTTTCTAAGATACAAAGCCCAAATCCCAATAGGCCAATACTTCTAGGCCCAAATTTGGGGTGTTACAAAATGGGTTATAATGTGCTTGTGTACTCGGTTATGTGTTAGATATATACATAATGATGGTTTAAATTAATTAGTCAAATGATTAATGAAATGGTAAAATATATGGTTTGGTTATTTTGTGCATGTGGATAGATGCTATGAAATGTCTTGATGTTCGAAAATGATTAAAGATGTTGTAGGTAAATTCCACATAAATCAGTAATGCATATAAATATATGCTGTCCAATTTGGTATGTTTAGTCTTGCAATTTGTTAACGAAGTTTTATATATGCTTGGTTAATGGAAGGTGAGTAATAGATCATTGGGTTTATAACTTGTGCATATGTTAATTTGAGTTGTTATGTATTAAGTAGGTTATAGACATATAAAGAAAGCAAATGATATTAAAGGTATATACGCCTATATTATAATGTTGCTAATGTTGCCTATGTGATCGAACTTTAAGTTGTATACATTTTGGTTCGAATTAAATTATTATGGAACATGTTCAATTGTTTTTATGTAAGTGCAGATTGTATTAGTTGTAAATTTTGACAAGTGCTGATTATGAATTATGATTAGTAAGATACAATTGATTTGAATTAGAACTATGATTACATATGTGATTGACTATTATTATTATAAAGAGAAAATTTGTTCGGTTGGTTTGTTATATGCAATTGTAGAATTAATAATTGATATGTGAATATTTGGCAATAGCAATAGTATGTTTTGCTGAGGCAATATATATTTGATATATGCACGATGTATGATATGTAATGTTATATTATTGAAACAAACAAAATTTTAATATGCGGTTGATGTGAACTTAGAAGTATTAAGGTTTTAAATTTGAATAGAATAAGTGTATTGATGTGGTTCATTTATGAAGCATGAAAGAAATGAATGTTTGATCTGAATTTCTGTTCTGAAATGTGTATTATTTGGGAATGCCTCAAAACCCAAATCTGGCGATGAATACGGGTTAGGGGTGTTACATTTGATTGGTGTCAGAGCTATGGTTTAGTCAGTTCGAGGACTACCATGGTGTATATGAGTCTAGTTATACATGCCATATTTAATTTGCGATAGTGTGATATCTCTCGACTCTGACAAAAATTATTTTAATGAGATAGATAAGTTTTCCAACTGAGCTAATTCTGATAGTACAAAAAGAAATACTCAAATATTTGAGTGGAAATGTGTTGATGATGAGTTGAGACTCATAAAGGTAAGAATCAAATTGTATGACATGTTATTGATAAATGTTGTAATTATATGAGCATATGAGATATGATATTTGAGTTATGATTGCTATCTGAAATGCTCTGATTGTGAAATTGTAACACCCTAAACCCAGCATAGAAGTTAGGCTCGAATCTGGCATGTCACATCAAACGGTTGTATAAACCTTACGATCTTTAAAAACCTTTCCCCAATTTAAAAACTTTCTCTCAATGAAAAACCTCGAGTTTCGTCGCTTAACAAATAAAATTTGCTTAAAGTTATTTTTCCTTGCAAACATAATATTGTTTTCAAAACATTATTTGTAGTAGAAGATTAACTTTAAAAGTTGCGGAAACGTGATATTTGAAAATGATAGTTATCGATTTTTTTAAAATCCCATGTTATATTGTTTAGCAGCTCATAACTAAAAGAATTACCAATGAAAGTTAAAAGAAAATCCCAAAGGGCATATTACAAAAATTAATAACCCAAGATAGAATAATCTAAAATAATTTCAAACCAAAATTACTAAGTTCCATTTATTAACAACTCCACGTATGGCCACCTCCGAGTCCTCCGCAGCTCTAAATCCTCTAAGGCTGGGGATTACCTGTAAGGTTAACGCAAAAGGGTGAGTTACGAGAACTCAGTGTGTAATTCCCCTAGTCGGTCATTAACTGGGCCTGAGCCCTTACAACAACAATCTGGGCCTAAGCCCAATAAGCATGATAATATAGATAATGTAGTGTAATGTAATGTAATGTAACCCAACCCAATCCAACCAATCACACCCCCGTACCAACCAATCATCACCTATAGGGATCAAGTCAACCCACCCCGCCAATCACACCAATAATGCAGACGAGCTGCTAATCACAATATTTGTGGCTGAGCCACCAAAGTCATGGTATATATATATGAGGCATAGCCACTAAAATAGTATGTGGCAAAGCCACCAGGCTACACTTCTCTTCTGTCATTAACTAGCCCTATGCAATATGATAAAATATCATGTATCCACGTATAAAAGTGTAATTAAAACATACACACAATGTTCATTCACAATTAAGGGTACAACAGTCATTTCAACCCCCTTGGGGGTATTTCGGTAATCTCACAACCTAGGGGTATTTTGGTGATTTACCCTCTAAGGGTATTTCGGTAATTTACCCTCCAAGGGTATTTCGATAATTTTGCAACCCAAGGGTATTTCGATAATTTACCCTCCAAGGGTATTTTGATAATTTTGCAACCCAAGGGTATTTCAGTAATTTCGCAACCCAAGGGTATTTTAGTAATCTTACAAACTAGGGGTATTTCGGTAATTTCCCAAATTAAGGGTATTTCGATAATTTTGCAAACTAGGGGTGTTTTCGTAATTTTGCAAACTGAGATATTCTAAACAGAGATAATGATGCGAATGTGCCTAGGGCCCATTCTCGGCCTAAATGGGCCCACACGCTGTGTGGCCCATTTAGCCCAAGTCTAGCCGCATATATGTGATTCACATAGACTAGTTCACTATCTACTACACAATCATACAATTTATTTATATGGGCCCATGGGCCCATTAGGCCCACTTGGCCCCCCTCGGCCCAAACAATGTCAACCCACAAGAATACTCATAGTGGCCTCGACTATCGCGTCGAAGCACCCACACACGCATACCAAGACGCTCTCGTGTAACTACCATCATTGTGTGACCAAAGATTTCAAAGATTTGCCGCTCTCTGCCTAGAGTAGGGAAAAATACACACCTGATAGCAGTCTGAAGCTAATCCACGCTCCGAATGCTCCTATGCCCAAACACCCACCAATGTATGCTTCCTCTCATCGTAGATAGCTCTATATATAGCCAGCTTCTCACCTTGCCTATTGCTAGATTTCCGATGTGGGATCCCTTCTTCAGTAGAGTTTAAATCCAACACAAACTTTGGCCGTCCAATCCATAAAATCAATACTCCCCTGCTTGTTATGAGATTCAAACCCATGCTCCCTTGCACCCTTAATAATGCCATGCCACTAGACCACTCACTTCCTTATGTCTAATATCATGAGTAACTAAATATAAACCTATGGCCAAAGTCTAAGTTCCTTTAAACAAAATCAAAATAAAATGCAAGCACCAAGACTTGAACCCTGGACCCCTTGCTTCCTATGGCGTCACTTCCTTGTCTCCCATGTGGCACCACTTTGACACACCACAAGCTCCTCTTGTGTCATTTTCCTCCACATTTTATTCTTAAATCCTACTTACTAACTCCAAGAGTTTTACTCACCTAAAACCAAAATTTTCCTAAAGCCCAAGTTTGATCCCGGGACTTCATAGAAGCCCTCTAACCTTCCAAAATCACTCACCTAATAGGTCTAACTTGCATTAGAGCCGTTCTCTTGTTCTCAAAAATTTTTAAACACTCCCATACCCAAGGCCCAATGGGCCCAATCCTATTAGGCCCAAATTCGGATCGTTACAGAAATAGTTATTTGAGTTGGCATATGAACAATGTGTTAAGAATAAAAGTGATTAAAAGCAAAAGTTTATTAAATCTTTTGATAATGTGAAATTTATAAATGAACTGGCTATTTGTGACAGTATATGTTACATGTATGTATGTGGAAGTTAAATTTGAGGCTTTACTAACCTCACCCACCTTATCAGTGAAATGTTAAAATGAAATCTATAAGAATTTGGGATGAAAAAGCTCACGGGTGTGGAGTTACAGAAGTCTGTGCTTGAAAGATTAGTAATGTGGTTAGAAAAGAGAATGAATCAACAAGTGAAGATGGTACTAAAAGAGATATTGGATAGTTCTAAAGACTATTCAGATTATGCAGAGCCACTGGTAAATAAGAAGTTAATTCTAACTAAATGACGTATTCATGTATGTTATCTAAAGAAAGTATTAACTGGAAGCTTTTATGATATTTACTTTTGTTAGCGATGGGATAATGTGAAAATTTTTGATGACAGAATTAGATAGTTGAATAATGTTGTATCGTATTGATGATTGAGTGTGATGGTTGTAGTCGGGCTATAACATCCTGAATTAATGGGCCTATGCGTTTAGTGGGTGGATATGTTTAATGTGTTAATTTGAGTGTTAGGGGTTTAAATTGGGCCCAGGATTGGGCCGAAGCCTTGGTTAAAATTTCTGTTGGGTACCATGGGGTTTAAAAGATGGTATCGGTGCTTTAGGTTGCAAAATGGGCTTGTGGCCCAGTAGTATGTGGTGTTGCAAAGGAGTTATAGGTTGGCGCCAATAATAGGAGGTGAGGCCCAAGTTTTTGCTGCAAGGAGCCCATGTCTTTAGGCCATTTTTGGCACTTAAAAGGAGCAAGGAGGGGGACGACAATGAGGCTTAATTTTAGGAGGGATTTAATGATTGGGATAATGTGGATATTGTGCTAATAATAGTAGGGAGAGGTGGTGTTATTTAGGCCTTTTCTAAAGGTATGAATAGATTAAGATAAAGGAGAAAAGATAGGAGGTATCTGCTGAGAGCAGTGTTGGCCAAAATTCCATCTCCTAGAGGGGAAAAGAAATCAGTTTCTTTATGGAAAAGGGTGCCGAAATTTCCCCTATTATTTGATTAATTGTTAGTTATCAGGAAGGGCACTTTCGGGTTTTGATAAGTAAGTACCGAAATTCTCTATAAATAGGGGTGGTATCTCTTCAATTCTGGCATTTGAACCCTATTCTTTTCATCATTCTCCATAATTTCTTTTCTTTTGATTTCTTCAAAAGCCGAAACCTCTCACTTCTCTTTCTTTTTCCATTCTTTTCCTCTTGTACTGATTTCTCCGTAAAGCCAAAATCTCTAAGCCTATTCTCTCATCTTCACTTTTATTCAAAAGCTGAAACCCTAAACTTTCTTCTTATCTCCATAGCCGAATACCTCCTATTCTCTTTTGTCGATTTCTCCACTAAAAGTCGAATTCGCATAGATTTCTTCCTATCATCTTCTCTCTTTTTGATCTTCTCAAAAGCCAAAAATTCTTTGGGAGTTGCCGAATTCTCTGTTAAGTTAGGTGCCGATCTCTTCTGTTTTTTTCTTTACTTTTGGTTTTTAGAGGCCAAAGCCGAAAGTCTTATAGGCGTAGTAAGGTTATCTTTTGAATAACATTTGGATTGTTCTTTTATTCACATTATGGGGCGACACCTCGAGAAATCAGAGTAGATTGAATTATCTAGATTCTGAAAGCCGGAATCTGTTAGTCTTTAAGTATCCTATCTATTTTGAGATTTCAAGGTAAGGGGTTTTCATTAGATTTTCGTTAGATTTGTTATCGTACTTAAGATCTTAATCATATGATATGGTTTAACAACCTTATTTTGTTATAGTAGTTCTGACAAGGACTTTTGATGGAATCAAATATGGATCAGGCAAAGGAGAGGATCGGGTCCGTAAACCCAATCCCTAAGTTTAAGAAACGAGCGGTGTCTTCTGTTCGAGATTGGTTACCGAGTTGTGGACCAGCTTCTGAACAGCATCTTAGGCAGATAGCAGTCATATCGGCTTCTGATAGTGTCGACATAGAGAGTGTCGTCTTAACGGTAACCAGGTGTGTAGATCTCTATCACACTCATTAATTTGTATTAAATGTATGTTATGGGCTAAAAGTCGAAAAGAGAGGCTGTATGAACAGTCGTATACCAAGAAAGGGTAGGCAAGGGATGCCAGGTACGTAATCATAGAAACTCCTCTATGTGTATCAAAGTATGAGAAAGTCTGCGATCTGTTTAGATAATTTAATGTTTCGATTATTGTATGTATGTATGCATGGGATGGGATTGATTGATTTATGGAAGGGGAGCAGGTCGCGAGGCGATCAGTGGCTTTGCCACATAGGTCACATAGTGATCGGTCTATATGACAAAAGATAGTGTCTTAATACTATAATGTATTACTGAGGTCGAATAGCGATGGTGGCTTTGCCACAAAGGTCACATAGTGATCGATATGGTGTGTAGCGGATGGAGGGTTGATTGTAGAAATCCCCACGGTGTGAAGGTTGGTACGGAGGTGTGTAAAGGATGGACACTTAGGTTTGGGATGGGCCATGTTGCATGAAATATTCTGTTGCCATTGTGTGTGGGCCAAGGCCCATAATGTGTTTGTGGGCCCAAGGCTTTTATGTGTTTTTGGGATTTGCACACTGAGTCTTGGTGACTCACCCTTTTATTTTCCCCAACTTTTCACATGAGCTGTAGATCGTGAACCTGGGAGCCGAGGCAGACTCGAGGGGCCATCAAGATTATTATCTACATAGACTGTTTTCGGATTTTCATTTGAATTTTAATTTTTGGGAATATTTTTTGTAATAAGGCCTTCATTACTTAGGTTTTCGATTTATTTTTTTTATGTTAAGTTTTATAAACTTATGTTTTTTTTCCTCAAAGTCTTAATTATAAGATGAAATGGTAAATAGGCTTTTTCAAACACAAACAATGCAAATGCTTAAAGTTGTTTCAAAAATTTCACAATTATTTGATTGATCGGCTATAATAAACTAAGATCTTTAAAACCCTTCAAGGCAAAGTTTTCAAGTTTCAATCTGTAGCATACCAGATCCGGTCATGACGTATGGGCCGGGTTTGAGGTGTTTCTTTTTTGGTATCAGAGCCCAGTTTAAAACTCGGGCTGTGAAATGGGTCCAGTAGTGGTTTGTAAAAATGATGTAAGTTTGAGAAAAATACAGTTGAGATATGGCCTTCGAGTCTACCGGCACCCGATCCACGCAGGTGAGTATTCTAACTCTTAATGTGGTGTGTATTGTTGGGCTTTAAAGGGACGTAGGCTAGTGTGTTAGAATTGATGGACTTTAGGTTTACTATAAACAATTCTCTAAATTCCATAAAACTTAATTTCTAATTAAACATGTCTGTGGACAAGTCATAGGATTAGGGTGTGGTAACAGGCATACGCATGTCTAGGATTGGATCCAGGAAGAGATTGGTATTTAAGCGGCCCTAGCGGCTCACCACCTTTTTTATAGAATCCTACCTAGTGCGTAGTGTTTGTTCACTCTAACCGAGAGGGCTTGTTGACTGGCCAAAACTTATAATTAAAACCCGAAAGGGACCAGCCACCCTATTTTTGTAAAAATTACTTATGTCCCCATAATTGTAAAATTTTTGAAATCCCCTTGATTTGTGAAAACTTCCCAAAATACCCTAGATTTTTAAAATTACCGAAATACCCCCAGATTGCAAAATTACCAAAATAACCCCTATTTTGTAAAATCACCAAGATGCCCTATTTTGGAAAATTACGAAAATACCCCTATAGGATAAAATTATGAAAATACCCCTGGGTAGTTAAATGACAAAAATACCCTTAGGTGATGAATATGAGTTCATGGATGCTGCTTGTATGTTGATGTGTGATGGATGTTGTATGTATGTGTATTCTAAAACTAGGAAATATAGACTTGAGAACTGAACTTTGTAGATAGAATTCAATTGAAAGAACTCGTTAAAACTACTTTCCATAAGACCGCTCATTATTAATCAGTGGAAGAAAGTATTAATCCATAAAATTTTAATTAGATAAATCGAGAACGGTAGAATGAGCACGAGGGGACGTGGTGTGCGTGGCCGAGGTAGAGGTAGGATTACTGTGTCAGAACCCGTATGGTCTGGTCACGAGTCAGGGAATGAGGTACCAATGCCACAAGCTGTGGAGGCAGAATTCCAAGATCAGACGGTCGAAGATGATGCGGTATCTCAGGCGATGTTGAGGGTGTTAGAGAGGGTTGCTGGGGTAGGTATGGGCACAGGAGCCCGGAAGTCTGTGCCAGAGTGACTTAGAGCCAATGGGGTAGAGGTGTTTAAGGGAATTTCTGGTGTAGCTCCTAGCACAGCGGAGTATTGGTTGGAAGCAATAGAGTGTATAATGGATGATCTTGACTTCACGGAAGAGGAGAAGCTAAAGAGAGTGGTGTCTCTTCTCCGAGACGAAGCGTATCAATGGTGGCTTATGGTTAAGGATGGTACCGTAGTTGACCGTATCACCTGAGATTACTTCAGAATGGCGTTCCAGAGTAAGTACATTGGAATGAGCTATGTGGATGCACATCGTAAAGCGTTCCTAAATCTGGTTCAGGAAAGTAGGTCGGTGGCAGCGTATGAAGCGAAATTCTTATGCCTTAGTCGTTATGCTTGAGGGATAGTGGCCACAGAGCACGAGCGATGTGTTCGTTTAGAGGATGGCCTGAAGGATGATCTACGTATGTTGATAACTCCACAACGAGAGAGGGAATTTGCTGTACTTGTGGAAAAAGCTAAGATAACTGAGGAGGTGAAAAGGACGAAAAAGCTGAACCAGGATAGAGATAGGGGTGGAGGTAAGAGAAATTTTGGATTATCAGGGATAGCCGTGCGTACTCAAAAAAGGCCTAGATTGGATGGACTGAGATGGGCTGGGAGACCTGTTACTGCTAGCCAAACACGGAAGTGTGCTCGATGTGGTAAGTTCCATGTAGGTGAGTATTGGGCAGGCAGTGGGAAGTGCAATAGGTGTGGATCTAAGGATCATCAGATAAGAGACCGTCCTCAGCCATGGGATGAGGTAGGACCCACAGGGTAGGGAAATGTTCAACCGAGTAGAGGAGGTCAGCAGCCGCAGAGGGGTCGTGGTCAGCCAGAGGTGGTAACAGTTTCGATCGAGGCCGAGGAGCACCAGGCCGAGGGACAGGAAACACTGAGACGAGGCAGCTAGGGTTTGTCTATGCTGCCAAACGTTGAGAGGAGGCTGATGCACTGGATGTTATAACCGGTACATTTTTAATTTATGGATTGCCTTATACTGCATTAATTGATATTGGATCGACACACTCATATGTTGCTAGTAGTGTGTCTAGTACTTTAAGTTTGGATTCTGAAATTACCCCTAGGGCAATGATAGTAATTAGCACCTTAGGACAATCTGTGGTAGTAGTTAAACTATTTCGGGAGGTACCTTTAGAAGTTCAGAGAATAGTTTTCCTGATGGATCTGATAGAATTACCGTTCGGGGAGTTCGACTTAATATTAGGCATGGACTGGATGATGAAGTACCAAGCTAACTTAGATTGTGCAGCCAAGCGTATGGTGTTAAAAACCCCCGAGGGAGGTGAAGTGTTAGTGATAAGAGAAAAGGGGAATTGTCTGTCGAATGTGGTGACTACCCTAAGAGCGGAAAGGATGGTGAGAAAAGGATGCGAGGCAGTTTTAATGTTTGTACGGGCTTTGGAAGCCAAGGACCTAACTGTTGGAGACGTTAAACGGTGAAGGAATTTCTTGATGTTTTCCCAAAAGAGCTTCCGGGATTACCTCCGGATCAAAAAGTGGAGTTTAGAATCAATCTTCTTTTAGAAACAGCACTGGTATCTATTGCTCCCTATAGAATGGCGTCAAAGGAGTTGGTGGGATTGAAAGCACAAATCCAGGAGTTATTGGATAGAGGGTTTATTTGATCAAGTGTGTCGCCTTGGGGAGCACCAGTGTTATTTGTTAAGAAGAATGATGGTTCAATGCGTATGTGCATTGACTACCGTTAGCTGAACAAGTTGACTATCAAGAACAAGTATCCGTTTCTAAGGATTGATAACTTGTTCAATCAACTAAAAGGGGCGTCAGTGTTCTCAAAGATAGATCTGAGGTCAGGATACCATCAGCTCAATGTCAAGGAGGTGGATATTCATAATATGACTTTTAGAACTCGCTATGGACATTACGAGTTCATGGTGATGCCATTTGGGTTGACTAATGCACCAGCAGTATTTATGGATATGATGAATAGAGTGTTCCAACCCTACTTGGATCGGTTTGTCATGGTATTTATTGATGACATCTTGGTTTACTCAAGGTCAGAAGAGGAGCATGATTCACATTTGTGAGTGGTTCTGCAGATTCTGAAGGAGAAGCAACTTTATACCAAATCTAGCAAATGCGAATTCTGGCTTAAGGAAGTTACTTTTCTAGGTCACATTGTGTCAGCAGAGGGGATTAGGGTGGACCCTCGAAAAATAGAAGCGGTGTTGGATTGGAAGCCACCTAGATCTGTGGCAGAAATTTGGAGCTTTCTTGGTTTGGCCGGGTACTACAGAAGATTTGTTGAAGGATTTTTTCTGATTGCAGCACCGTTGACTAAGTTGCTACAGAAAGGAGTTCCGTTCGTTTGGTCTAATAAGCAGCAGGAGAGTTTTGAGAAGTTAAAGAAGATTTTGACAGAGGCTCCAGTGTTGATTCAGCCGGAGGCTGGGAAAGAGTCGTAATTTACTGTGATGCTTCACACACGAGATTAAGATGTGTGTTGATGCAAGATGGAAAGGTTGTTGCATATGTATCTCGACAGTTAAGACCACACGAGTCGAATTATCCCACCCATGATTTGGATTTGGTGGCGGTAGTGTTTGCCTTGAAAATTTGGAGGCATTATTTGTACAGGGAGAAATCTATCATTTACACGGATCATAAGAGTTTAAAGTACCTTTTGACTCAGAAGGAGATGAATCTAAGGCAGAGGAGGTGGATCGAGTTGTTAAAGGATTATGACTGCTCGATCGAGTAACATCCGGGTAAGGCTAATGTGGTGGCAGATACCTTAAGTCGTAAGGTGATCATTGACTTGAGAGCAATGTTTGCTCACCTTAGCTTATATGATGATGGGAGTTTATTGGATGAATTTCAAGTGAAACCCTCTTGGGTCAGTCAAGTTAAGGAGAAGCAGCAGATAGGTGAGTTGCTAAAGGAGAAGTTTTCGGTAGGAGCAAGTGATGAATCAACGAAATTTAGTGTGAATAAGGAAGGGCTATTATGTTTCCAAGGGAGAGCGTGCATGCTGAAGGATCCTGCATTGAGGCTTAGGATTCTGCAAGAAGCGCATGGTAGTCCATAAGCTATGCATCTAAGAGGGAACAAGATGTATTGGGATTTGCGGGACCAGTTCTGGTGGCCGGGCTTGAAGCGTGAGGTAACTGAGTTTGTGAGTAGGTGTTTGACCTGCCAGCAGGTCAAGGCAGAACATCAGTTACCATCAAGGTTGTTGCAGCCAATGAAGATTCCACAGTGGAAGTGGGAAAGGATCACAATGGAATTTGTTAGTGGGCTACCTCTCACGCCTACTAAGAAAGATTCGGTCTGGGTGATTGTAGAACGCTTGACGAAGTCTGCTCATTTCATACCGATACGAGTTGATTATTCTCTGCAGAAATTGGCTAAGCTATACATAGTGAAGGTAGTAAGGTTACATGGAGTACTAGTATCTATTATATCGGATAGGGACCCTAGGTTCACATCATGATTTTGAAAGGCGTTACATCAAGCGCTGGGTACGAAGTTCGATTTTAGTACGGCATTCCATCCTCAGACCGATGGACAGTCTTAGCCGGTGATTCAGATCTTGGAGGACATGTTAAATGGCTGTGTCATTGATTTCAGGGGTAGTTGGGAGGAGTTTTTGCCGTTGGCAGAGTTTGCGTACAACAACAGCTCCCAGGCTAGTATTCAGATGGCGCCCTCTGAAGCGTTGTACGGACGAAAGTGTCGTACTCCTACTTGTTGGACGGAACTAGAGGAACGTCGAATTTTGGGTCCAGACTTGGTCACCAAGACGGAGGAGAAGGTTGAAATAATTCGAACTCGACTAAAGGAAGCCTCGGAAAGACAAAAGTCCTATGCTGATTTGAAGCGTAAGGACATAGAGTTTGCAGTGGGTGACAAGGTGTGCTTGAAGGTGTCGCCATGGAAGAAAGTGCTGAGGTTGGGACAAAAAGGTAAATTAAGTCCCAGATTTATTGGACCTTATCGAGTGTTGAAACGAGTAGGACTGGTAGCCTATCAGCTGGAGCTACCTGTCGAGTTGAATTAGATCCATGATGTATTTCACGTCTCTATGTTAAGACGTTATCGTTCGGATCTGTCTCATGTAGTGCCTGTGGAAGAAATCAAAGTAAGACCTGACCTATCCTTTGAAGAAGAACCAGTGGAGATCTTAGATCGTGATGTCAAAATGTTGCAAAGGAAAATGGTTCCATTGGTTAAGGTTCTGTGGCAGAATCACGGCTTTGAGGAGGCTACGTGGGAACCAGAGGAAGCAATGCGGCAGCAGTACCCCCATCTGTTCTGACCAGGTAGTTTCGAGGCCAAAATTTCTTTAAGGGGGTAGAACTGTAACATCCTGAATTAATGGGCCTATACGTTTAGTGGGTGGATATGTTTAATGTGTTAATTTAAGTGTTAGGGTTTAAATTGGGCCGAGATTGGGCCAAGCCTTGGTTAAAATTTCATTTGGGTACCATGGGGTTTAAAAGATGGTATCGGTGCTTTAGGTTGCAAAATAGGCTTGTGGCCCAGTAGTATGTGGTGTTGCAGAGGAGTTATAGATTGGCGCCAATAGCAGTATGTGAGGCCCAAGTTTTTTCTGCAAGGAGCCCATGTCTTTGGGCCATTTTTGGCACTTAAAAGGAGCAAGGAGGGGGACGGCAATGAGGCTTAATTTTAGGAGGGATTTAATGATTGGGATAATATGGATATTGTGCTGATAATAGTAGGGAGAGGTGGTGTTATTTAGGCCTCTTCTAAAGGTATGAATAGATTAAGATAAAGGAGAAAAGATTGGAGCTATTTGCTGAGAGCAGTGTTGGCCGAAATTCCATCTCCTAGAGGGGGAAAGAAATCGGTTTCTTTATGTCAAAGGGGTGCCAAAATTTCCCCTATTATTTGATTAATTGTTAGTTATCAGGAAGGGAACTTTCAGGTTTTGATAAGTAAGTGTCAAAATTCTCTATAAATAGGGGTGGTATCTCTTCAATTCCGACATTTGAACCCTTTCGGGATTTGTTTGTATAGTCGAATGGCCTTTTTGCTAATGATCTTAGTGTTGGCCGAATGTAGAAAAGGGGATCTAGTGCGTTAGATCGGGATTTTTGGGATTTGGTAATCGCGTTAGTAACCAGGTGTGTAACCCACCCTAAATTCCCGTTAATAAGGCAATGAATGAATATGGCTAAGGGTACCATTCAATGGTACAGTGCATTCAGGTGCATTACCCCTAACTCTCAGTTAATAAAGTTTATGAACATTGATATGAAAATATGAGAAATATCGTTATGGCCATGGGGTGCGGTATATTGCATTGATATTTGTATGATATGTATGTTGCATGGGCATATGGGTGATAATGATAAAGGGGAAGTGTTCCGGTGGTTTTTACCACATTATCCGGTGACTTATGTCATATATTATGAATCTGGTGACTCTATCACATTATCTGGCGGCTATGCCACAATTATAAGGGCGATGTTCAGTTGACTGCAGCGACTACCTTCGATGGTGTGTAGTGGATGGAGGGTCGATTTCGTAATCCCCACGGTGTGATTGGCAGGTACGGGTGATGTGTAGAGGTTGGATATCTAGGTGGGTTTGGGTTGCATCATTGCCTAAATTTGTTATATGTGATCTAATATGCCTTAATCGTCGGGAGTCTATGTTGGTTGTTACACACTGAGTCTATTGACTCACCCTTCGTTGGCTAACATTTTGCAGGTGATACTCAGTAATTGGACCGGGTCGGCAGGGACTTAGTGGTGGCCATGCACAGCTCAGCATTTTTCTGGGTTCTTATGATTAAATTTATCGTGTTTTCTTATTAAGTTTTTTTTTGAGATTTATTTCGGGTTTTGTTTTGTTGTAATACGGCCATTACTATTTAACTGTTTTAAGTTTATGTTTTAAATTCTTATTCTGATACGATCAACATCAAACAAATGAATAAATATTTTTTTCGTAAAACAACTTCAAATGTTTTGACACCTACGAAGTTCAATTTGATGATAAGCTCTAAAATTTGGCATTTCTTTTAACTTGAAATTTTTGAAACATGAAGATAACGTTTTAATATTAGCTTTAATAATAATACGGTTTTCAACTTGATCATTCACAAAAAATTAATTTTCTTCAAATCCACCAAATTACTTTCAAGATGACGAGATTTAGCTACGGTTTACTCAAGGAGCATGCCAAATTCGGTCAGGGCTTGTTGGCCGGGTTTAGGGTGTTTCAACTTGGTATCAGAGCCTGGTTCAAAACTCGGCCTTGAGGGCTTTTGGGCCCAAAAACGTTTTTATTTAGAAATTGAGTTTTACTAAAGGATGAGCAAGTTTTCTGGCATGGCACCTGAGTCTCCGGCCCGAAGTCCACCAGGTAAGTACACCTAACAACTGTGTGATTTGTATGTGGGGGATACGGGATCGTAGATTAGTAGATTAGGAGCTAATGAACCCTAGGATTAGCTTACTCCAACACAGAATTACATAAAATTTAAAGCCTAATCAAACAAACATGTGAGTGAGTCGCCGAGTTAAGGGTGTGGCAACCGTTGTGCGCATGTCTAGGATTGGATTCAGGGGGAGCTTGGTATTTAAGTAGTCCTAGTGACTCACCTCCTCTTCGCTCGAATCCTACCTGGTGCATAGTGACGGTTCACCCTAACCAAGAGGACTTATTCACAGGCTAAATTTAATAATTAAAACCCGAAAGGGACTAGCTACACTGTTTTATAAAAACCTTAGTTTTAAAATCATCGAATTACTTTGATTTGTAAGAACTATTTTAGATTTTGAAAAAATTTTTCGAAAGATCTCCGGTTTACAAAATTACCGAAATACCCCTGGTTTGTAAAATCACTAAAATACCCTCAGTTTATAAAATTGCCATACTACCCTCAACTTTTATCAAAATATTCCTATTTTGTAAAAATACTAAAAACCCCTATTTTGTAAAATATCAAGATACCCTAATTTGGAAAATTACCAAAATACCCCTATAGGACAAAATATGAAAATACCCTTGGGTTGGAACGGGCGAAAATGTTCGAGTGGTGAGTGTGTTAGTAGATACTATTAAATGAATGTGATTCTCTGAATTAGGGTAGAAGATTTGAAATGAAAACCCTGAAATGATTGAAAAAACTACCATTAAACTTCTTTACATAAAACTTGTTCGTGGGTAATCAATGGAACAAAAACTGATGCATAAAACTTTTTAAAGCAGATTAAATCGCAATCGTAGGTATGAGTTCTAGGGGACGTAGTCATAATGTGCGAGGGCGTGGTAGAGGCAGAATGACCATATCGGAACCCGTTAGGTCCGGTCAAGGGTCCGAGAATGAGATGCCACCACCACCAGCTGCTAGTGTTGAATATCAGGATCAGACGGGGGATGATGCAGTATCGTATGCGATGCTACGAGTTCTTGAGAGGGTGGCTGGAGTAGGTGGAGGTATGGGAGCTCAAAAATCTGTACCCGAGTGACTCCGAGCTAATGGAGCGGAGGTATTCCGAGGTGTGTCTGGTGTGGCACCTAATACGGCTGAATATTGGTTGGAGGCGACGGAGCGAATTATGGATGATTTGGACCTGACTGTTGAGGAGAAACTAAAAGGGGTGGTGTCACTTCTCTACGATGAGTCATACTAGTGGTGGCTCATGGTTCGGGATGGTGCTGCAGTGGATGATCTCACTTGGGAGTATTTCAAGGCGGCGTATCAGAAGAAGTATATTGGGACTAGCTATATCGATGTGTAGAGGAAGGCATTCCTGAGGTTGGTTCAAGGGTGTAAGTCCGTAGCGGAGTACGAGGCAGAATTCTTAAGGTTGAGCCGGTATGCTCAAGGTATCGTGACTACGGAGCATGAACGATGTGTCCGATTTGAGGACAGACTGAGGGATAACCTGAGATTGTTGATTGCTCTGCAGTAGGAGCAGGAGTTTACTGTGTTGGTTGAGAAGGCTAAGGTGGCCGAAGGGGTTAAGGAATCTGTGAGACAGAATTCGGATAGGAATAGACAAAAGAGAGGTTTTGGATCATCAGGGTCATCTGGGAATGTTCAAAAGAGACCTAGAGTTGATGGGCCACGAGGTCAACAGGTTGTTACGGGAGGACAGTACCATACTTGTGCTCAGTGTGGAAAGATGCACAGGAGAGTGTTGGAAGAAGGCAGGGGATGTTTTAAGTGTGGATCCAAGGATCACATGATTAGGGACCGCCCTATGAAAATAGACGGAGCCACCAATAAGTCGTGGTCTTAATCAGCCGGAAGAGGAGGACAATGACCACCATAGGGTCATGGTCGGTTAGCGAGGTAATGGTTTCGGAAGGGTCTGGGAACAGGCGGAGGTGTTGGTAACACAGAGGCGAGACAGCCGAGTCTGGTGTATGCAGTTCATCGGAGGGAGGATGGTGATGCACCGGACGTCATAACTGGTACGTTCCTTATAGCTGACAAGCCATACTTTGCTTTAATTGATGTTGGCTTGACCCACTCATATGTTGCATGTAGAATAGCTGAAACATTAAGTGTAGCATCTGAACTGTCTGTTAGGGAGATTACCGTAGTGAGCCCGTTAGGTCAAACGGTAGTGGTGAATAGGATATTTAGGAGTGTGCCTCTAGAGATTCAGGGAGTGGTATTTCCTACTGACTTGATGGAATTACCTTTTGGGAAATTTGATCTCATTCTAGGCATGGATTGGCTAGTGGAACATCGTGCTAAATTGGATTGCACAGCTAAGTGAATGGAGTTGAGGACTCCGGAGGATGAGGAGTAGCTATGATAGGAGAAAGAAGAAACTATTTGGCTAACGTAGTCTCCACATTAAAGGCTGATAAGATGGTTCGGAAAGGGTGCAAGGTATTTCTGGCCTTCATTAGTGCTTTGGATGCAAAAGAAGAGGGAGCTAGTGGAGTTAAAACAGTAAGGGAATTTGTGGATATCTTCTCGAAAGAGCTACCTAGGTTACCCCCGGACAGGGAGGTGGAGTTCGAAATTGATTTACTACCGGGTGTCAATTGCTCCATACCGAATGGCACCTAAGGAGTTAGTAGAGCTTAAAGCCCAGATCCAAGAGTTACTCGATCATGGGTTTATTCGACCTAGTGTGTCTCCATGGGGAGCACCGGTCCTATTCGTGAAAAAGAAGGACAGGACTATGCGCATGTGCATAGATTACCGGTAGTTGAATAAGCTGACCATCAAGAACAAGTACCCATTACCGAGGATAGATGACTTGTTCGATCAGCTTAAGGGGGCTGCGGTATTTTCAAAGATAGATCTACAGTCGGGATATCATCAGTTTAGGGTGAAGGAAGTAGATATCCATAAGACAACTTTTCGGACAAGATATGGGCATTATGAGTTCTTAGTAATGCCGTTCGGATTGCCAAATGCCCCAGCTGCGTTCATGGATATGATGAACCAGGTTTTCCAACCCTACCTGGATTGGTTCGTCGTTATGTTTATAGACAACATCCTAGTGCATTCTAAGTCTGAGGAAGAACATGATGAGCATCTCCGGGTGGTGTTGCAAGTGTTAAGGGAAAAGAAGCTATATGCCAAGTTCAGCAAGTGCGAATTTTGGCTAAAGGAAGTTACGTTCTTAGGGCATGTGGTGTCTGTGAAAGGAATAAGGGTGGGCCCTCGGAAGATTGAGGCAGTATTAGATTGGAAACCACCTAAGTCTATGGCTGAGGTTCGTAGTTTCTTGGGGTTAGCAGGCTACTACAGGAGATTTGTTGAAGGGTTCTCATCAATAGCAGCACCTCTGACGAAGTTGTTAAGAAAGGAGGTACCTTTCGTATGGGCGGATAAGCAGCAGGAGAGTTTTGAGAAGCTTAAGAAAGTATTGACAGAGGCTCCAATTTTGATTCAGTCGGAAGCAGGGAAAGACTTTGTGGTATATTGTGATGCTTCTCACACAAGATTAGGAGGTGTTCTAATGCAAGATGGGAAGGTGGTCGCTTATGCGTCGTGGCAATTGAGGCCACATGAGGTTAACTATCCGACGCATGATCTAGAGTTGGAGGCGGTAGTTTTCGCTCTAAAAGTGTGGAGGCACTACCTGTATAGAGAAAGGTCGGTGATTTACACAGACCACAAGAGTCCAAAATATTTGTTGACCCAGAAGGAGCTGAATTTGAGACAGCGAAGGTGGGTGGAGTTGTTGAAAGACTACGACTGTTTAATAGACTACCACCCTGGTAAGACGAATATTGTGGCAGATGCCCTAAGTCGAAAAGTAGTGTCGGATCTAAGGGCGATATTTGCACACCTTAGTCTCTATGATGATGAAAGTTTGCTGGCAGAGTTGCAGGTGAAGCCAACATGGCTAAGTCAGGTAAAGGAGAAACAGTTGGTAGATGGTGAACTAAGTGCTAAACTGCTACAAGTACAAAATGGGGATTTGGAAGACTATGGTGTAAATGGTGATGGAGTGTTGTGTTTTCGAGGCAAGGTTTGTATGCCGAAGGATAAGGAGTTAAGGTAGAAAATTCTTCAGGAATCGCATATTAGCCCTTATGCTATGCATCCTGGAGGAAGTAAGTTATATAGGGATCTTAAGCGGGAAGTTATAGAATCTATAGGGAAGTGTTTAGCGTGTCAGCAAGTCAAGGCTGAACACCAAGTATCGTCAGGATTGCTTCAGCCGATAAAGATTTTGCAATGGAAGTAGGAGAGAATTACCATGGACTTCGTTAGTGGGCTTCCCCTTACGCCTACTAGGAAGGACTCGGTATGGGTGATTGTAGATTGGTTGACAAAGTTTGCACATTTCATATCAGTGCGGGTTGACTATTCTCTGCAGAGATTGACAAAATTATCACGGAGTGTCGAGTGTCGATTATCTCGGATAGGGATCCGAGGTTTACGTTTCGATTTTAGAAGGCACTACATCAAGCATTGGGCACTAGGTTAGACTTCAGTACGGTATTCCATCCGCAGTCGGACGGTCAATCTGAGTGGGTAATTCAAGTGCTAGAGGATATCTTGAGAGGTTGTGTGATAGGATTCAGAGGGAGTTGGGAGGAGTTCTTGCCTTTAGCGGAATTTGCGTACAATAACAACTATCAAGCAAGTATTCGGATGGCACCGTACGAAGCGCTGTATGGAAAAAGTGTCGCACTCCTGCGTGTTGGACAGAATTGGGGAACGTCATGTTTTAGGTCCGGAGATGGTGGCAGAATCAGAAGAAAAGGTTAAGGTAATTCGGGCACTGTTGAAGGAGGTATCTGACAGGAAGAAGTTGTATGCAGATCTTAAGCGGAAGGAGATAGAGTTTGCTGTGGGGGATCAGGTGTTTCTAAAAGTTTCACCGTGGAAGAAGGTGATGAGATTTGGTCGCAAGGGAAAGTTAAGTCCCAGGTTTATAGGACCTTATCGGGTTTTGAAGCGGGTTGGACCAGTAGCGTATCAGTTAGAGTTGCCTTCGGAGTTGGAGCAGATGCACGATGTGTTTCACGTTTTGATGCTACGTCATTGCCGATCAGACCCATCTCATGTAATACCGGTTGAGGAGGTGGAGCTAAGACCAGATTTGTCCTATGAGGAAGAGCAGATTCAGATTCTGGAATAGGATGTGAAGGTGCTTCGGAGGAAATCAGTTCCTCTAGTCAAAGTGTTATGCGTAACCATAGATCAGAAGAAGTGTCGTGGGAGCCATAGGAAGCTATGCGACAGCAATACCCTCACTTATTTTAGCCAGGTAATTTCGAGGTTGAAATTATTTTAAGGGGGTAGAACTGTAATATCCGGGATTTAGGGGTTATGTATTTTCACTTAAATGTATGTGGTAGCATGCTTGTGTGTGATTTGAATGTGTTTTGGGGGCTTCAAGAACCTTGGGATGTAGGTGAAAGCCTTAGAAAATTATTGGATTTTTAAGCTTAAAAAGGGAACTAAGGGAGCTAGGCCTTAAGGAGTTTAATGTGTGGCTTAGGACACAAGAACTCAATTGATAAAGTGGCAAGGGAGGCACCACTTAAAGTATAGGGGAGTGACGCCACAGAGAGTGTGAAGGGACCTAGGTTCGAGCAGCAAGGGAAGCGTTTTGGAGCTTTTATTTTTTGGCAAGGAGGTGCAGTGATGGACGGCACAAGGACACTTCATGGATGAAGTGTAGATTGGGTCAAATAGTTAAATTTTCGGCTAAGTAGGAGGGAAAAGGGGGATTTGGATGAGGGAAGAAGAGTTGACCAGCAGAAGGACTTTGGAGGGGGCATATTCGATCATGTATAGGGGAGTTAGTGCCAAAATTTCTTAATTCCTTTTACTCATATTTAGACCGAACCCTCTCCCTCCTTTCTCTTTTAGTTTGCTTAGGCTGAAAGCTCTCTCTCAATTTCACCATAGTCGAACCTTAACTTGAGCCTCACCATCATTCTTTTTCTTCTTCTTCTCATAATTTCTTCTGTCATCAAAAGCCGAAACTCCCTTAATCTCTTTTCTGTAAACCAAAGCCAAATACCATTCATCTTTCTCCCATTCCACTTTGGCCAAATCTCAAGTGCTTTTTCTTAAGCCATTGCCAAAATCTCTCAAACTCATCCCATCTCAGTTTTGGCCGAATATCAACCAAGCAGAGATCTCCCTTGATTTCTCTCTAATCGGTTTGGAATAGGTAAGTCTGTCATGACCGAATCTCCTCTATTCTCCCTCACTTTTCTTTGTCGACATGTGTAGGACAAAAGCTGAATTTCGGCATTTGTCTTGACTTTTAATCAACCATGCAATCGGTCTCTTTTAGGATCTCCGGGATTTTGAAGCAGTAGATCAGAGTCATCTTCTCCCTGTCAATCGTTTCCAGTAAGTTAGTGGTAAGGATTCATGCTGATTCAATTTGTCTCTTAGTTATTTGAAAAGCCGAAGGCTATTAAGATTAAGTGTTAATGTTGGCCGATTGTAGGGGGAGATCAGTCTCGCATATCTCGGGTTGTGGCTAGTATTCGAAAGGCGTTAAGGTAAGGATTATGGTTGTGCGTTAACCTTCCGAAATTTGTTTGTATAGCCGAATGGCCTTTTGCTAATGATCTTAGTGTTGGCGAATGTAGGAAGGGGATCTAGTGCGTTAGATCGATTTTGGGATTCGAATCGCGTTAGTAACGGTGTGTAACCCACCCTAAATTCCCGATTAATAATAATATTGTTATGTATATGTTAATAAGGCAATGAATGAATATGGCTAAGGGTACCATTCAATGGTACAAGGTATTGTGTATCGCTACCCCTAACTCTCGCTAATAAAGTTTATGAACATTGATATGAAAATATGAGAAATATCGTTATGGCCATGGGGTGAGGTATATTGCATGATATTTGTATGATATGTATGTTGCATGGGCATATGGGTGATAATGATAAAGAGGAAGTGTTTTGATGGTTTTTACCACATTATCCGGTGACTTATGTCATATATTATGAATCTGGTGACTCTATCACATTATCTAGTGGCTATGCCACGATTATAAGGGCGATGTGCGCTTGATCGCAATGATCGCCTTCGATGGTGTGTAGCGGATGGAGGGTCGATTTAGTAATCCCACGGTGTGATTGGGTGTACGGTGATGTGTAGAGGTTGGATATCTAGGTGGGTTTGGGTTGCATCATTACCTAAATTTGCTATATGTGATCTAATATGCCTTAATCATTCGGGAGTCTATGTTGGTTGTTACACACTGAGTCTGTTGACTCACCCTTCGTGGGCTAACATTTTGCAGGTGATACTCAGTAATTGGACCGGGTCGGCAAGGACTTAGTGGTGGCCATGCACAGCTCAGCATTTTTCTGGTTTCTTATGATTAAATTTATCGTATTTTCTTATTAAGTTTTTTTTAGATTTATTTCGGGTTTTATTTTGTTGTAATAAGGCCATTACTATTTAACTGCTTTAAGTTTACATTTTAAATTCTTATTCGATACGATCAACATCAAACAAATGAATAAATATTTTTCGTAAAACAACTTCAAACGTTTTGACACCTACGAAGTTCAACTTGATGATAAGCTTTAAAATTTGGCATTTCTTTTAACCTGAAATTTTTGAAACATGAAGATAACGTTTTAATATTAGCTTCAATAATAATGCGGTTTTCAACTTGATCATTCACAAAAAATTAATTTTCTTCAAATCCACCAAATTACTTTCAAGATGACGAGATTTAGCTACGGTTTACTCAAGGAGCATGCCAGATCCGGTCAGGGCTTGTGGGCCGAGTTTGGGGTGTTTCAGTTATTCAGCGACATCTCTTCAACAAACTCGTATGCTGCTTCAAGAGTTTTGTTATTCAGAGTTCCACCGGCGGCTGAATCAATTAGTTGCCTCGTTGAGGGATTCACACCGTTATAAAAAGTTTGGACTTGTAGCCATAAGGGTAAACCATGGTGTGGACACCTTCTCAAGAGATCCTTGTATCTCTCCCATGCGTCATATAATGTCTCTAAATCCATCTGCACAAAAGAAGAGATATCATTCCGTAATTTGGCCATTTTTGCCGGTGGGAAATATTTTAATAAAAAATTTTCAGTTATCTGGTTCAATGTCGTAATTGACCCTCGTGGTAACAAGTTCAACCACTGTTTGGCTTTATTCCTTAGTGAAAAAGGAAATAACCAAAGACAAATGGCATCATCAGAAACGCCATTTATTTTGAAAGTATCACAGAACTCTAAAAAATTAGCTATATGAGTGCTCGGGTCTTCGTCCTGCAAACCATCAAATTGAACAAATTGTTGAATCATTTGTATAGTATTAGGCTTTAATTCAAAATTATTAGCAGCTATAGTAGGCCTAACAATACTAGATTCTGCTTATGTTAAATGAGGTTTAGCATAATCATACATAGTACGCGGAGCATTATTTTCTGCCACATCTCATGGTGATTATTCTCGTCCATCCCTTCAGTAGGATTGGATTCGCTTTGTTGCTGTTCTTCTTGGTAATTTAGGGCTCTCCTAATTTCTCTACGATTCCTACGGGCGGTAGCTTCGATATCACTATCGTATATTAGAGGTCCTGTCGGGTTCCTTCTAGTCATAAACTAGAGGTACCTGCTAGGAAAAGAAAGAAATAAAATTAACAAAAATAATAAAATAAAATAAATTGCAAAAATAAAAATAAAAGTAAAAATAATTGCTAAAGTAATAAAAATAGAGTTTTCTTAATATTTTAAGTCCCCAGCAACGACGCCAAAAACTTGATTGTCTAGAATTGTCGAGTTTTAAAATTTATAAAGAGAATGATCGAACCTGGAAACTAACTCTAACAACCACTTAAGGCAAGTGCACCTATCGAACAGTAGTATAGTTTAGACAAGACCAGATTGTCGAACCCAAAGGAACTAAAAGTACTAATACTCATTTTCTTTCTATTATTTAGCCTAAATATTAAATGATTTGGTTGATTAAATCTAAATTAGCTAATTAATTACTAAACTAAGACGCAAAGACAAAAGGAATGAATTTGGGAAAATAACTTTAGGAAAAACTCAGTTGATTAAGACAATACCCTTATGAAGAATCCACCTAAACTTCACTTGTTATCCAACACTGAACCAGACGAATTATTCACTTAGCTTGATCTGTAAGACTCCTTAATTTATATTAAACCCTCTCTCGAGGTGAATAACGTCTAACCCTAGGTTGATTAACCGAAATCTCTTTTAAATTAAAACCCCTAGAATCGCATTAACTTGATCTATGGACTCTCATATTAGGTTTCACCCTAATTCGGCAAAATCTCATCACCCTATCTCTAGGCGCGCGATCAACTCTACTTAATTATGCTAGATCTACTCTTAAGCAGGGACTTTTGCTCCACCACCTAAGCACATTCAACTTGAATCAATATTCCAGAAATATTAACACAAGAATTAAGCACACATAATTAAGAACAAACTAAGTATTTATAATACAGTTCAATAAATAATAACAAGATTCATCTAGGCTTCATCCCCTTCAGGTATCTGAATGGTTTAGTTCATAATGATAAAAAAAACATCTCAAGAGAAAAGATAAAACAAAACATAAGAAATCCCTAAAACCCCCTGAAGGAATTGAAGGAGAGATCCACCGTCTTGAGTAGAATCCAGCTTCTTGAGATGGATCAACTGGCTATCTTCGAGTGATTCCCACAAAGGTTCCGGCCTCTTTCGAATTTCGAACGTCTCAGCCCCCCTGAAGGTTGGCCTCTATGTTCTTTTTATAGGCTTTGAGATGCTTTTACTTGGCCTCTAAGTTTCCTAATTCAAGTATACTTCCTACTCGGTGTTTGAATAGGCTTTGGAATGTGTTTCTTTGCCTCAAAGTATCCAAATCCGAGTACAATTCCTCTTTTCCACCACAGGGGCATGGCCATGGTACACGCCCGTGTAGATCGACTTCAGACCGTGTTTCGGCTCTGTTGATTGAGGCACGACTGTGTAAATCGTGGTCAGACTGTGTGAAGTAAATTGACGAGACACGGCTGTGTGGCTTGAAGTCTAGGCTGTGTCAATTTCCACTTTGGCCCAAATTGGCCCGTTTTAAGCTCGTTTCTTGTTCTTCTCGTCCTCGGGTGCTTTCCTAAGTATAATAATGAAAAGAAAGGATTAAGAGCACCTTTTTACATAAATCAAGGGCTGAATCATCCGAAAACATGCTAAATGTGGGATTAAAATATGTTACTTTTACAGTTTATCACTAATTAAAATGAAATTCCTATTGATTTGCGATTTTTATTTATATGCTTTAGATTAAGTCATAGTTAATTGTTCATTGATAATTTAAACTTTAAGATACTAGAGAATCAAGCATGATAAGTCTATTTTCAAAAATTAAAATTTTGTTAGGTTGTCTACCTGAATCTAATTATTACCTTGAAGTTTAAAATTTGCAAGGTTGTCATTAAAAACCCATAATTTTAGTGAGATTTTGAACCTTTTAGAGCATACATTCTTTTTGTGCTTACTTTATTCATTATGAGTGTGTCAACATTGATTTGTTATTCTAGAACTTGCTTCGATTATACAGGTCAAGACCACATCATTGATTTGATATATAGAGATGATAAAGGCATTTAGGATTTAACCCACTTACTCCATAAAAGCCTACCTTCATAAACTAACCCTTAGTAAACCTTGTTGATCCTAACAACCTTTTTATTGACTCACTCACTAATAATAACCCAAAACCCATCTTGTATTTGCTATCACCTTTCCTCTTGACTACCCTTTTTGTCGAGATTTAATTTTGAGCAGTTACCTAACTATGTTCTATATTTCAGTTGTTAAAGTTCTTTCTTATTACTTGATTTGTTCTTAAAAAAAAATCAAAGTATATCCATTATTAGTTCTGTGATTAAGTGAGCTTATACTTTTAAATTCAACATCTTGAAGAAAAAGCTCATATTATTAATATTACAAGTTTTAAATTGATGTAATTAGTTCATTATTCTAGTTGGGTACATTGTCAATTCAATCTCAATTATAACCCTTTAATTTAGCCTTTATCCACACCTTTAACCAAGCCCCATTACAACCCTTTAAAGACCTTTCGATGTGTGTATCATCTCATTTTACAGTGGTGGAGATTTGATTTTCATGCAAGCCTATGGGATTAACTTTTCATGTTTGACTTTTGAGTGCTTAATTTTGAACCTTAACCACTTTTGAGTGATTTGAGTGAATCTTTAGTGAGGATGTCAACTCTTGTCAATTTTGAATTAAAGGTAATTATTTAGATAAGAGGAAATACCTATATTTTTCATGCTACAAACTTGTGACTTTGATTGTTTGAATCTTTAGGACTCTTTGAGTTAAATTATCCATGTATAAATTATCTATGAATTATGACGAAACATTATCGATGAATATTATGAATTGAGGAAGTTCGTTTTAATTGTGAGTTGAGAATTTTGCTTGAGGACAAGAAAAAGCTTAAGTGTGGGGGTATTTGATAAGCCGTAATATGAACATATTTTAATCCCACATTTAGCATACTTTTGGATGATTTATCCCCTTTTTATGGAAATAAGCGCTCCTAATCCTTTGTTTTCATGTTTTATACTCAGGAGAGCATCAGAGGATGAAAAGAATGAGAAACGGGCTGAAAAAAGAGTAAATGGGCCGAATTATGAAATCAGCACGGCCTGGGCCTAAGACCACATGACCGTGCCTCATTAATAGACCCGAACACGGCCTGGCCTCGACTTACACGGGCGTGTGCCATGGGCGTGTCCCTACCACAACAAAGAAGAGTTATATTCGAATTAGGGTACTTAGAGGCAAAGAAAGGCATTCCAAAATCCTCTATAAACACCCTAGAGGCCAACCTTAAAGGACGCGTTCAGCTAGGCCAAGGAGCTAAGCCAGATGAGCCGAATTGTGGGATTCACTCGAAGAAAGCCAGTTGATTCATCTTAAGAAGTCAGAATCATACTCAAGATTGAGGATCTCTCCTTCAATTCCTTCAGGGGTTTTAGCATTTTTCTTATGTTTTGTTTTCTATTTTCTTCTGAGATGTATTCTTTTATGATTATGAACTAAACCCTTCAAATACCTGAGGGGGATAAAACCTAAGACGGATCTTGTTATTGTTCTCTGAGCTGTATGATAAATACTTGATTTGTTCTTAACTATGTGTTCTTAATTCTTGTTTTGGTATTTCAGGATATTGATTCAAGCATTTATGCTCGTAGGCAGAGGAGGAATAGACCCTGTCTAAGAGTAGATCTGGCATAGTTAAGTGGAGTTAATCGCAACCCTAAAGATAGGATGACGAAAATCTACCGGATTAGGGTCAAACCTAATATGGAGTCCATAGATCGAGTTAATGCAATTCTAGTGGTTTTATTTAGAAAGAGATTTCAATTAATCAACCTAAGGTTAGACGTTAGTAGCCTCAAGAGAGGTATTAATATAAATTAGGGAATCCTACAGATCAAGTCAAGTGAATAAATCGTCTGGTTCAGAGTTAGATAACAAGTGAAGTCTAGGTGGATTCTTCCTCGGGTATTGTCTCAATCAATTGGTTTTTCCCACAAGTATTTCCCAAATTCCTTATCTGTGTCTTAGCATCTTTAGCTTAGTAGTTAGTTAATTTTAGGTTAAACAACAATTCCTTTAATTCTTAGGCTAAATAATAAAAAGAAAGTTAGTATTAGTACTTTTGGTTCCTTTGGGTTCGACAATCCGATCTTGCCACTAAACTATACTACTGTTTGATAGGTGCGCTTGCCTCAAGTCATTGTCACAGTTAGTTTTTAGGCTAGATCATTCATATTATAAATTTTTAAGACTCTGACACACGATCAATTATATTAAATAACAAAGGTTAATAAAGTAAATAAGTAAATTAAGCTATTATAATAAAACATAAGTTAAAGTTAGTGCTTTAGTTCATCTTTTTAAAGATGAATATGCCGAAGGAAAAAAAAGAAAAAGAAAGCTACATTTGGCCATATTTAATCTTGATTAAGGTATGTAACTAGCTCGATTTTTGATAATTTTTATGTTTTTGAGATCGTTGTTATGAAATTTACAAAGCGCATGCCTTAATTTTTTATTTTGATGAATATTTTGAGTTATGCCATTGATGAATTTATGAGCTTTGTGATGTTCAATGATGAATTATGAAAGATATGTTTTGGATTAATATGTTTTGTATTGGAAATTTTGATGAATTTGAGTAATTAGGGATAAATTGTAAAAATAATAAATTGAGGGACTAAAATGTGAAATAAATTAAATGTAAGGACTTATATAAGCTAAAGGAAAATTCAGCTATATTAGAGTTTAGTGAAATTATGTGTATTTCGTGTTTTGTGAAATAAGGACTAATTTGTGAAAAATATGAAATGTAAGGGGCAAAAGTGTAATTAGCCCATTTATGTGTTTTTGGATGAATTTGAATGAATGTGTGATTAAATTAGTTAAATTTTAATTTATTTAGATCAGGAACAAAAGAAAACAGAATCAGATCGGGGGAAGTCGAAAGTGGTTGAGTAGTCGATTCCATCCGTTCGTTTCTGCAAGAGGTAAGTTCATAAGTAAATAAATGTAAAAAGGCCTAATTATGTGTTTGTGGATTAAATTGAATGAATGTGTGTTAAATTAGTTAAATTTGAATTTATTTAGATCAATAACAAAAGAAATCAGAATTAGATCGGGGGAAATCAAAAGTTGTCGAATAGTCACTTCGATCTGTTCATTTCCATACGAGGTAAGTTCATAAGTAAATAAATGTCATTAAATTTGATTGTATATATATTAGTTGTATCGAATTGAATTATTACTTGTAAATATATGTGAATGCCAAATTGGTGAAAATGTGGAAGAATTGTTTATGAGCTTGAATCGATCGAGTTACGACGTCTGAAAGTCCCGTACCAACCTTAGGAATAGTTAGGATACATATGTCATGACATAGGATTCTAATATGTGATTTCGTGTAAGACCACGTCTGGGACGTTGGCATCGACTTGTGTTTACGTGTAAGACCATGTCTAGGACATTGGCATCGTATTTCATTCGTGTAAGACCCTATCTGAGACAGTGGCATCGATATGTGATTACATGTAAGACCACGTTTGAGACATTGGCATTGTACGAGCTTTCTGACTATCCGAGTATCCTTATTAATTTTGAATGATTCAACGGGCATTATCGAGATGAGATCAAATGTGAAAATGAACTAAAAGGTTCAGGTATGTGCTACATTATGTGATTATGGATGAGTTTTGTCCTTGCTTTATGATGCATAAGTTGAAATGTTTGATGTGCTCATGAATGGTCAAAAGAAATGATCAATATTGGTAAGTTCATGGTTGATTTAAGAAAATTGATATGATGAGAAATTATATGAATTGAAATTGATCGTTGTTTTGTCGAGTCTTAAAATTTATATAAAGAATGATCGAACCTGGAAACTAACTAAGACAATGATGGAGGCAAGCACACCTATCGAACAGTAGTATAGTTTAGGCAAGACAGGAATGTCAAATCCCAAAGGATCCAAAAGTACTTATACTAACTCTCTTTTTATTATCTAGCCTAAGAATTAAGGGAATTTGTTGTTTAATCTATTTTAACTAACTACTAAACTAAAGACTCTAAGGCAAAGAAGAATGAAATTTAGAAAATAACTTGAGGAAAAACCAATTGATTGAGACGACACCCAAGGAAGAATCCACCTAGACTTCACTTGTTATCTAACTCTAAACTAGACGATTTATTAATTTGACTTGATCCGTAAGATTCCCTAACGTATATTAATACCTCTCTTGAGGCAACTAACGTCAAACCCTAGGTTGATTAATTGAAATCTCTTTCTAACTAAAACCCCTAAAATTGTATTAACTCGATCTATGGACTCCTATATTAGGTTTCACCCTAATCCGGCAAAATCTCGTCACCCTATCTCTAGGCGCGCGATCAACTCCACTTAATTATGCTAGATCTACTCTTAGGCAGGGACTTTTGCTCCTCCACCTAATCACATCATACATGAATTAATATCCCAGAAATATCAACACAAGAATTAAGAACACATAATTAAGAACTAGTCAAATATTTATCATATAGTTCAGCAAATGATAACAAGATTTATCTTAGGTTTCATCCCCCTTAGGTATCTGATGGTTTAGTTCATAACAATAAAAGAATACATCTCAGAAGAAAAGATAAAACAAAACATAAGAAATCCCTAAAACCTCCTGAAAGAATTGAAGGAGAGATCCTCCGTCTTGAGTATAATTCTGGCTTCTTGAGATGAATCAACTGGCTATCTTCGAGTAAATCTCCACAAATCTGCCATCTATGGCCTAGCTGGACGCCCCCTGACTAAAGCCCTGGGTTCCCCCCATTTAGGTTATACTTAGGGTGTTTATATAGGCTTCGGAATATGTTTCTTCGCCCGTAAATATCCTAATCTGAGTGAACCTTCTCTTTGTCATGACAGGGACACGCCCATGGCACATGCCCTTGTGAATCGATTTCAAGCTAGGGTCGAGTCTGCTAAAGAGAAATGACCGTGTGTTTTGGGGTTCAAGTCGTGTTAGAGTAAATTAGGGAGGCACGGCCATGTAGTCTAGGCTCAGGCTGTGTCGATTTCCATTTTGACCCAATTTGGTCCGTTTTAGGCCCGTTTCTCGTTCTTTTCATCCTTCAGTGCTCTCCTGAGTATAAAACATGAAAAAAAAGGACTAAGAGCACCAAATTACACAATTCAAGGCTTAAATCATCCAAAAGCATGCTAAATGTGGGCCAACAATATGTTACTTTTACGATTTATCAAATACCCCCACACTTAAGCTTTTGCTTGTCCTCAAGCAAAATTCTCACTTACAATTAAAACGAACTTTCCACAATTCATAATTCTCATCAACAATGTCTCATCATAATTCATAGACAATTCATACATGGATAATTTAACTCAAAGACTCCCAAATATTCAAACAATTCTAAGTCATATATTTGTAGCACGAAAACATAGGTGTCTCCCTTATCTAAATAATTACCTTTGATTCAAAAGCTGACAAGGATTGACATTGTAATTAATGTTAGATATTTGTATTTAATTTGAATTTGATTAAGTAAAAAAAAATTGTTGTCGATAAACCAAATTGTATAGTCACTATGCAAATAAACTTATTTGTATTGAATTGAATATATGTATTCATATATCTATCGATGAAAATGAATGAGTATGAGATGCTAATGCGTGAATTTCAAATGAGTTCGATATATGCTTTCAGAATTCACGCACTTAGCATCTCATACTCATTCATTTTCATCGATAGACATATGAATACATATATTCAATTCAATACAAATAAGTTTATTTGCATAGTGACTTACTCTGATTTGGTTTATCGAACGGAAACGGATACTCTGCTATTTTCGCTTCCGCCGATCTAAACTGCTTTTCCTGCTTTGATCTAATCAAACCAAAAGCTAATTAACTTTAGCTTTGTTTTCTCTTTCTTTCCTCCAAATTTCGCAATAAGGATGAACAAAACACCACTATCTAATTCTTTTGTTTATTATTACAAACATATTATTATTCATTTACTAAAATGCCCTTTCACTTAATATAAGAAAACATATATATAACAAGGGCACATTTGACCTTCATCCATCCACTATCTAAATAGTGGTCTTATTGCCTCATAAGGCCTTCTTTTTTAAAAGCCATAACACCTTGATACTTAACAAATATCATACAACTTTCACATTCAATGCATTTCAGTCCTTTTGTCAAATTAAACACGCAAACAACCAAATTGCTTATTTAAAATTTATCACATGCTAATTCACATATCAACGCACGTAAAATAATATTAAAATATTATACGATTTGATTTGTGGTCCCAAACCACTGCTTCGACTAGGTATAAACCAGATCATATAATTCTCCCTTAGGGATTTTCATCCACGAAAATCTTACCGTTAAACAGAGTTGGATATTGTTGTCTTATTGAATTTTCAGGCTCCCACGTAGCCTCTTCTAATCCGTGTCGATTCCACAATAATTTCACTAATGGAATTTCCTTGTTTCTTAACTCTTTCACTTCACGAGCTAAGATACGGATAAGTTCCTCTTCGTATGTCATATTAGATCGGATTTCAATTTCAGATGGGGCAATCACATGTAACGGATCAGATCGATATCTACGGAGCATCGAAAAGTGAAATACATTGTGAATCTTTTCTAGATTAGAGGGTAACTTCAATTTATATGTAACAGGCCCAACATGTTCAATGATCTCATACAGTCCGATGAATCTCGGACTTAACTTGCCTTTACGTCCGAATCAGAGCAGTTTTTTCAACGGAGACACTTTCAAAAATACTTTGTCACCGATCTCAAATTCTATATCCTTTCGTTTTAAGTCTGCATAGGATTTCTGACGATCGAATGCTGCTTTCAAACAATCTCGAATCAATTTCACTTTCTATTCGATATCTTTTATCAAATCGACCACGTGTAACTTATTCTTACTGAGTTTAGTCCAATGTAGAGGTGTACGGCATTTACGTCCGTATAAAGCTTCATATGGTGCCATTTTGATGCTCGACTAAAAACTATTATTATACGCAAATTCAATCAATGGTAGGTATTGTTCCCACGAACCATTAAACTTAAGTACAAAGCATCTTAACATATCTTCAAGAATCTGAATAATTCGCTCGGATTGACCATCCATTTGCGGATGAAATGCTGTACTAAAATGCAATTTTATACCCAAAGCATCTTGCAATTTCTTCCAGAATCGCGATGTGAATCTCGGATCTCTATTTGACACAATGGATAGTGGTACCCCATACAATCTCACAATCTTAGAAATATAAAGCTCAGCTAATCTCTCCAGTGAGAAATCAGATCTTATAAGAATAAAATGGGCAGATTTAGTTAATCGGTCAACTACGACCCATATTGCATCCTTGTTTCTCAGAGTCAGAGGCAACCCAGAAACAAAGTCCATTGTTACTCTATCCCATTTCCACTCAGAATCGTAATCGGTCAGAATAACCTGCATTTAAACTTGATGTTCTACTTTCACTTGCTAACAAACTAACCAATCTGAGACAAAGTCAGAAATGTCTCGTTTCATGCCAGACCACCAATAGTGTTGCTTCAAATCATGATACATCTTTGTACTTCCCGGATAGACAGATAGGCGACTGTTATGTGCTTCACCCAAAATCAATTGAATTAGCTCCGGATTTCTTGGAACATAGATTCGATCTCGGAATCTTAAAAATCATCAACAACTCGAAATTCAGATTCGAATTCAATTCACACTGAGCTCGTTTCAACAACAATTCATTATCAACCTTCTAATCATCACATATTTGCTTTACAAATAAAGGTTTCGCTCTCAATTCAGCTATCGCAGGACTATCATCAGATAAATCTAACTGAGCATTCAAAGCATGTAGTGCAAACAACGACTTTCTATTCAATGCATCAGCAACAACATTTGCTTTCCCCGGATGATAATCTATTACTAGCTCATAATCTTTTAACAATTCAAGCCATCTTCTCTGGCGCAAGTTCAAATCTTTCTGGGTCATTAGATTTTTCAGACTTTTATGATTTGAAAACACATGACATTTCTCACCGTACAAATAATGACGCCAAATTTTAAGTGCAAACACAATCGTAGCGAGCTCAAGATCATGTGCCAGATAATTCTTTTCATAAGGTTTTAATTGTCTCGAAGCATAGGCTACCACTTTGCCCTCTTGCATTAAAACACATCCCAGACCGTTTAATAAAGCATCAAAGTAAACAACAAATTCTTTACTCGATTCTGGCTGTACTAAAACTAGAGCTTCTGTTAACAGAGTTTTCAATTGGTCAAAACTTTTCTGACATTTATCCGACCATTCAAATTTGACATCTTTCTGAAGTAATCTAGTTAATGGAGTAGCTATAGTCGAGAAGCCTTTAACAAATCTGGGGTAATAACCAGTTAAACCCAGAAAACTACAAACTTCAGACACATTCTTCAGAGGTTTCCAATTCAGAATAGCAGAAATCTTGCTTGAATCAACACGAATCCTAGAAGCTGACACAATACACCCTAGAAAACTGACCTCATTCAACCAGAATTCACATTTGTTGAATTTTGCGTACAATTGCTTTTCTCTCAAAGTTTGCAACACAATTTTCAAATGTTCTGCATGTTCATTCTCATCATGAGAGTAAATCAAAATGTCGTCAATGAATACAGCAACAAATTGATCTAGATGCGGTCTGAAAATTCTGTTCATCAAGTCCATAAAAACAGCAGGAGCATTGGTTAGTCCGAATGGCATAACTAAAAACTCATAATACCCGTACCTTGTTCTAAAAGCAATTTTCGAAATATCTGAATCTTTAACTCTCAACTAGTAGTATCCTGATCTTAGATTAATCTTTAAAAATACAATAGCTCCTTTTAACTGATCGAATAAGTCATCAATCCTAGGCAGCGGATATTTTTTCTTAATGGTCATCTTATTCAACTGATGGTAATCAGTGCACATTCTCATCGTGCCATCTTTCTTTTTCACAAACAGAACAGGTGCACCCCAAGGCGAGAAACTCGGTTTAGCGAACCCTCTATCGGTCAACTCTTGCAACTAGGACTTTAACTCTTTCAACTCTATTGGTGCCATTCTATACGGAGTTATCGAAATATGTGTCGTACCAGGCAACAATTCAATACCAAATTCAACTTCACGAATCGGAGGTAAACCCAGTAACTCTTCAGGGAACACATCAGAAAAATCACAAACAATGGGTACTGATTCAACTTTCTTCTCAGATACTTTTGAATCGATCACATAAGCAAAATATGATTCATACCCCTTTTTAACATAACTCTGAGCTTTCAAAATGGATATCACAGTAAGCAATCCATTTAAATTATCAGACTCAATCCATACAATCTCATCATTCGGACTTCTTAAATCAATAGTCTTTTTTTACAGTTCATAACGACATCATGCATAAACAATCAATCTATTTCCAAAATAATATCGAATTCATCAAACGGTAGTAGCATTAGATCAGCAGGAAAATAGATATCTCGAAACATTAACGGTCAGTTCTTGCATACTTTGTCAACCAAGACACTTTTCTTAAGGGGTTCGATACTTTTATAGCAAATTCAGTAGACTCTACAGGCAAAGTCTTACCATATACTAAATTCATGCATATGTACGAATGCATAGAACCAGGGTCTATTAAAGCAATCACAGAAGTATTATAAAGAGTAAAAGTACCAAATATAACATTAGGTGATGAAGCTTCTTCACAAGCTTGAATAGCATATGCTCTAGCAGGCGCTCTAGCTTCAGATCTTACCACAGTGTCTCTCGTGCACCTCTGGCTACCACTAACATTTCTTGTATTTTTTGAAGGTCTACCCCTCCCAGATGCATTTTCAAGTCTCAGATTCTGAACAGTCTCTAGCTCAACAGACTCAGGATAATCACGGATAAAATGATCAAGCGATCCATATCTGAAGCAAGCTTTATCATTTAATCTGCAGCTTCCTGGATGCCTCTTTTCGTAATGTTTACATTCAGGTCTCTCTGATCGAACATTACCAATGCTGGCCACTGAAGTTGCTGGAGTTTTGGAACTCATTTGCAATTTAGCTGGATTTCTGTTCAAATGTCCCACATTATCTCTAGAATGACTTTGATCATCTCGGAATCTTTTCGAAGCAGAATGAAATAATTTTTCTGAAATCTCTTTCTTGTATCTAAAGATTCAAACTCAGCTATTCTTTTATCTTTCCCGAGTGCTTCAACTTTGCATGCTCGATCAACGAGTGTAACGAACTCTTTTATTTCTAATATCCCGACTAGCAAACGAATATCTTCATTCAAACCATCTTCAAATCTTTTGCACATTATAGCTTCGAAAGATATACACTCTCGGGCATATTGACTTAGTCGCACGAATTCTCATTCATATTCTGTAACAGTCATACGGCGTTGCTTTAGTTCCAAAAATTCTTTTCGTTTCTAATTGACGAATCTCTCACTGATATATTTCTTCCTGAACTCGGTCTGAAAGAAATCCCATGTAACTCATTCTCTCAGAACAACAAAAATCAATGTTTTCCACCATTGATACGCTGCATCTCGAAGTAACGATACAACACATTTTATGCATTCTTTCGGAGTGAGAGACATCTCATCAAATACTTGAATAGTATTTTCAATCCAGAATTAGATTTTTCAGCATCATCATTATTGGTAGCTCGAAACTCTTTAGCCCCATACTTATGGATCTTGTCAACCGGAGGCTTATTCAACAGATTCAGATTTGCAGTCGAAGGTATATCAGATGCCTGAGGGGGATTAACCGAGGGCGGGGGTTGTGAAACAGTCGGGTTATTTCTCATGAATTAAGTGAACCACTCACTCATCATCTGGAAGAAAGCTTGTTTAGCTTCTCCCTCCTGACCACTTGTAGTCGGGCCTCAATTAGAGGGATACCTGCCTTGCGCGGAGCAGCATTACTTTCACGCCATCACCACGGCCTCTTGGGATCCATTGCTATACGTAAATCACATTTTACATGTCGATTCATCACACTATCACAGTTCAAATATATGGCATGTATAGCTAGACTCTGACACGCTACGTTAGTCCAAGAATCGACAAAATCGTAGCTTTGATACCAATCAAATGTAACACCCCTACCTCGAGTCTGTCATCAGATTAGGGTTGGAAGCGTTACCTGACAGATTAGAAACATTTACAGAATTATCATATAGCCATTCGTCAATCTCATTTGAATTCAATCATAGAGTCCCTTAAATGAGTCATCGAGACCCTAAGCATGCTTTTAAACTGAGTCGGGACTAAACCGAAACACATAAGTAATTTCATAAAAATTTGAAACTTTTCTAACCTACAGGGGACACATGGCCGTGAGGGTAGGCCGTTCCTCACCCACGGCTACTTGACACTCCCGTGTGTACTCCCCGTGGTAGTATACTGGAAAAATCAACACGGTCACCAAACACGCCCGTGTGCTAAGGTCGTGTACTAATAGATCACATACTTCCATTTCTCACACAGCCACCAAGCACACCCGTGTCAAGGCCGTGTGCAATTTAAGCCACATTCTACCAATTTACCCACGATCTTAGGCACGCCCGTGTGCCTCAACCATGTGGCATTATAGGCTCTTTTACAAGGCCAATATGCCACCCACTTAGGGTCTTCCTACAAGAAATATTCATACCTAAACATAATATGCATATATGGCAACCAAAACTATCAAATGGTTCACTTCATCTATACATTCAATACCAATTCCGTTCATACCAAATTACAAACTAAATCCTACATCATTTTGAACATGTATCATCCATTTGCTTAACCAAAACTTAACCATTTCATATGCATCAAAACATATTAAATATATGCTTTATAACTCTTTCATTCAAACATTTATCAACTCAAAAACTTGCCAATACACATGGCCATGCTCACTTCATAAACATATACACCTTTCTAGCCTATACATGCCATAATTAGCCATATACATTTTCAAAAGGGTACCAAAATAAGTTTAGTAGTGTGATGACGATCCTTGACAATCTTGAGCCTTCAAGAGCATCGATTTACCTATAAAAGCAGTAGAAAATACACACATAGAGTAAGCTTTCCGAAAGCTTAGTAAGTCATATACAAATAAACTTGGCATAAAAAGCATATATGCAATTTGATACATTTGCACATCTCATTCACTTAACAATTTATCATGTATATGCTTGATTCATACTTATGACTACATTTGTTGCATTTATCCATTCAAAACTCATTTGAAACACATAGCTCATTCATAATCTTCCTTGCATCTCATTCACATTATCCTATTCAAACGTACTTTTCTTCAAATTAAAGTCATATGCATACTTACCATTCATGCATACTTAATGCACATTCAACGCACCTGAATCGGATATTCATTCACTTAATTGATCATAGCTCGGATATACCATTTGTATTGTAGACTTGCCCGTTGAACCCTTAAGAACCTAGTAGGATACTCAGAAAGCTCGGAATAGTAGAACAATGCCAATGTCCCAGACGAGGTCTTATATACACTCGTATATCAATGCCACTGTGCCCGATAGGGTCTTACACGTACAGATTATAATGATGCCAACATCCCAAATGTAGTCTTACAAGAGTCAATATGATGCCGATGTCCCGGACATGGTCTTACTCATAAAGTTTATATCGATGCCTACATCCCAGACGAGGTCTTTTACATATAATTCATATCAATGCCTACGTCCTAGACGAGGTCTTACACGAAATTTCAAATCAAAGCCAACGTCCCGAACGTGGTCTTACATGATAAAATAGAACAGATACCTATGTCATGACATAGCTAATCCTATCTATTCCTAGGTTCATACGGGACTTCTCGGCTTTATCACTATATCGAACTCATTTAAGAATTCATGCACTTAGCATCTCATACTCATTCATTTTCATCGATAGACATATGAATACATATATTTAATTCAATACAGATAAGTTGATTTGTATAGTGACTTACCTCGATTTTGGTTTATCAAACGGAAACAGATACTCGGTTATTTTTACTTTCCCGCGATCTAAATCCATTTTCCTCGATTCTTGATCTAATAAAACCAAAAGGTAGCCGAACTTTAGCTTTGTTTTCTCTCTTTTCTTTCCTTCAAATTTCGGCAATAAGGATGAACAAAACACCACTATCTAATTCTTTTGTTTATTATTACAAACATATTATTATTCATTTACTAAAATGCCCTTTCACTTAATATAAGAAACCTTTTTATATAACAAGGGCATATTTGACCTTTATCCATCCACTAACTAAATAGTGGTCTTTTTGCCTCATAAGGCCTTCTCTTTTAAAAGCCATAACACCTTGATACTTAACAAATATCATACAACTTTCACATTCAATGCATTTCAGTCCTTTTGCCAAATTAAACATGCAAACAGTCAAATTCGCTTATGAAAATTTACCACATGCTAATTCCCATATCAACGGCACAGAAAATAATATTAAAATATTATACAAAATCGGATTTATGGTCTCGAAACCACTATTTTGACTAGGGTATAAACAGGACTATTACATCCGTACTAAAGATTCACTCAAAGCACTCGAAGTGTTTAAGGTTTAAGAATAAGCACTCATAAGTCGAACCTGAAAAGTTAATCCCATAGGCTTGCCTGAAAATCAAATCTCCACCACTGTAATATGAGATGATACACAAATCAAAAGGTCTTTAATAGGGTTGTTTACGGGGCTTGGGTTAAAGGTGTGGATAAAGGCTAAATTAGAAGGGTTAGAATTGATATTGAATTGACAAATTACCTAACTAGAAAAATGAACTAATAACCTGAATAATTATATCACATGAAAGTTTAAAATACTAATAATACGAGCTTCTTCTTCAAGATGTTGAATTTAAACTGTACAAGCTCTTAGAACATAGAACTAATAATGAATATACTTCATTTTTTTAAGAACAAGTCAAATGATAAATTTACTAATAAAATAATTAGGCAACCGATCAAATCAAATCTCGATATAAGGGTAGTCAAAAAGAGTGGTGATAACAAAAACAAAGGGTTTTGGGGGAATATTAGTGGACAAGTAAATGAAAAGGATTGTTAAGATCAACGGGGTTTACTATGGGTTAATTATGAAGGTAGGCTTTTTAATGGAGTGAGTGGGTTAAAACCTAGGTGCCTTTATCATCTTAGTATATCAAATCAAAAATGCGGTCTTGACATGTATAATTGCGGCAAGTTCTAGAATAACAATCCAATGTTGACACACTCATAATCAGTAAAGTGAGCATGAAAAGGAATATATGCTTTATAAGGCTAAAAATCTTACAAAAATTATGGGTTTTTGATATCAATCCCTGTAAATTTCAAACTTCAAGGTAATATTCAAATTTAGTTCAACAACCTAGAAAATTTTTTATTCTTGTAAAATGGACTTATCATGCTTGATTCTCTAGTATCTTAAAGTTTAAATCATCAATGTACAATTAACTATGACTTAATCTAAGACATATCAATAAAAATCATAAATCAACATAAATTTCATCCTAATTAGTAATATGAGAAAATTACTTAAGACAAGATACCATTCAGGGATTTGAGAATAATGCAAAAAGTTAGGCATAAACTTTCACCCCCCACACTTAAGATGTACATTGTCCTCAATGTACAAAGAAAGATAATAGTATATAATAAGAAAATCAAAAGATATGGGGAGAATTAAAACTTTTGAATTGTTGGATGGATTCCTTAAGTAGGAGCTGTCATCTTTTGATGTGGTGGTTACTAATGAGCTCTGCGTTAGATGAAGAAATTGGGGAGCTCGTGAAGAATTAGCTAGGAATTAATAAGAAAGATTCAAAATATACTAAATAAATATTTAAAGGAAAGCAAGCTAAAGTGAAGGAAAATAAAAAGTAAAATAAACTTATAAGGAAAGGTAAATGGACTGAAAAGTCCTTATTGTAAGATGATTCATGACGTGGGTGTGATTTCTAAGGCTGTGGTGTATGATTCCCTGGCAGCCTTAAGAACCTAAAACCAAGAAACTAAAAGAAGATAAAATGAATTAAGCAGAAGAGAAGTATAGATAAGGAAAATAAAGGAAAAAGATTAAAGAAAAATAAGATAGAAAAGGTCTCAAAGACCCTTGGCTTGTCGATTATATGAAGCAGTCAGCATGAACTTATGTAGGTCGATCACCCATGGGGAGACTGTCCTTTGATCCTTTCGCTTCTTCGGCATCGATGTGGTGGTCAAGTGCTTTGAAAGATGAATGTGAATGAAAGTGAGAGCCAAACAGGTGTAGAAATAGGGGTATGGGAGTAAGTGGAGAGGGGAGAAGGGGTGGTGGTTTAAATAGATTTTCAAATCTGAATCCTTCCCACGCCTGTGTAAAGTGGGCGTGTTGAGTCACACGGCTATATTTGAGTTGCCATGCCCGTGCTTGGTAAGTCAGTATCGACCACGGTCGCCTCGCACGCCCATGTTTAGGTTGCCCCACCCGTGATGAACTCACAATGTTGGCCATGGCTGCATCGTACGGCCGTGCCGGGGTGGTTGAGTCCGTGACTTGAAAATTGATTCATTCTAACTCATACCATCTCTGCTATGTCAGTACAGAGATTCAATACCGTGTGCAAGGCCGTGTGGCATGAAAATTTGCCAAAGAAGAAGAAAAGAAGAGAAAAGAAAAGAAAAGAAAAATTATAACAATAAATAGGGTTAGTGCTCGGGTTGCCTCTCGAGAAGCGCTCGTTTAAAGTCTTAAGCTTGACTTTCCTCTCATTTTCATATTCATGGAGGTTTGAGGAGTTGAAAATCCTTCATCGTGTTAGCAGTTCCATTATCATGATAGAGTTTAAGATGAGTAGCATTTATTTTCAAAGTGCCAAACATGGGATTACTTACCTCGACTGTTCCGTATGGGAAGACATTAATTACCTTAAAAGGCATTTCATTGCTTATGTTAGGATCAGGTGGAGATATTCATGGGTCTGCTTTGTCTAATAGTACCTGATCTTCAATTTTGAACTTGTCTGCCTCATGAAGTGGCTTCAGTTCTACTTCATGTATCCCTAGTTCTTCTTTAAGATGTGTCTTCTCCTCTTCTAGTTCATCGATCTGAATCCCTTGTTCCTTGTGAGTTATTTCCCTTTTGGCACAGGATTTAGCATCGAACTCAGTTGTGTTCTTTTGTGGTGCTTCTTGAAAAGTAAGGTTAACTAAATGGTTATTAATAGAATTTACTTTCTCACCTTGGTTATTCGATGTTCTAGCTGTATCGAGGGCTTGAAGAGTAACAGTCTCGTCACCTATAAAGAGTATGAGTTCACCTGCGTCGACATCGATTTTAGTCCTGGCAGTTGCTAAGAATGGCCTTCCTAAAATTAGGGGTATCGTGTTTTCCTCATCCATGTCTAAAATGAAAAAGTTTATCGGGAATACGAAATTATCAATCTTCACAAGCACATCTTCAATTACACCCCTAGGAATTCTGATAGTTTTATCAACTAATTGAATGTTTATCCTAGTTTGTTTGGGCTTCCCTAAACCTAGTTGTTTAAACAATTTATAAGGCATGACATTTATGCTTGCCCCTAAATCAGCTAACGCATTATCAATAGATAAACTACCAATTAAGCATGGAATTGTAAAACTCCTTGGATCTTTTAATTTCCGTGGTAGTTTATTTTGCAACATTACTGAGCATACTGCGTTCAGTTCCACATGTGACTCCTCGTCTATCTTCCGTTTTTTTGTCAATAGCTTCTTTAAAAATTTTCTCGAATCTAGCATCTGCGAAAGAGATTCAAGAAACGATAAGTTAATATGTAATTTCTTTAAAAGTTTAAGAAACTTACCGAACTGTTCCTCTATGTCGTCTTTCGTTATTACTTCGGGATATGGTATGTGCGGTTTGTATTCTTTGATTACCATTTTGGTTTTACCTCAACCTTACCTTCTTCTACCGCATTCTTTTGTTTTGAATTAGGCGCATCTATCCCTTCACTATCTTGAGTTGTTATGGCTTGAACTTGCTCCCTTGGGTTAGTCTCGGTGTTGCTCGGTAGTCTTCCCTGTGGTCTCTCAGAAATCTACTTAGCAAGTTGCTCGATTTGATCCTTGAACTCCTATTTCAATGTCTCAAGTTTTGCTTCTATCTTTAGGAAACGTGTTTTTGTATTTTGTGAACGTATTTTTGAGGCTGCTATGAAGTTTGTTAGCATCTCTTCAAGGTTAGGCTTCTTTTCCTGTGGGTAGGGCTGTTGTTGGAAGTTTTGGATGGTTGTTACCTTTGATTTCTTTGACCTCCCCATGAGAAATTGGGGTGGTTCTTCCAACCTGGATTATAAGTATTACTATAAGGGTTATTGTTAGATCAGAAATTATTACCCATATAGTTCATTTGTTCGCTCTCCATGCCCTATCCGTAGGGTGGGTACTCAGGATTCACCACGCCTTCACTTGCATCGCACTGCATAACTGGATGTGCCTGCGAAGAAACATATAAACCATCAATTTTTTTATGTAGCAACTCTACCTAATTTGATAGTGCGGTTACTATGTCGAGGTTGAAAACTTCGGCTGCTTTGGCTGGCCTTGTGCTTGTAACTTGCCACTGATAGTTATTCAGTGACATCTCTTCTATAAACTCATAGGCTGCTTTAGGAGTTTTGTTATTCAGAGTTCCACCGGCGACTAAATCGATTAGTTGCCTTGTCAAGGAGTTCACACCATTGTAGAAAGTCTGCACTTGTAGCCACAAGGGTAGTCCATGGTGTGGACACCTTCTCAACAAATCCTTGTATCTATCCCATGCATCGTAAAGTGTCTCTAAATCCATCTGCACAAAAGAAGAGATGTCATTCCTCAACTTGGCTGTTTTGGCCAGCGAAAAGTATTTTAATAAAAAATTTTTGGTCATTTGATCCCATGTAATGATTGATCCTCGTGGAAGAGAATGTAACCACTGTTTGGCTTTATTTCTCAAAGAAAAGGGAAATAATCGAAGATGGATGGCATCATCAGAAATGCCATTTATTTTGAAGGTATCACAAAATTCTAGAAAATTCACTAAATGTGTGTTAGGATCCTCATCCTGCAAACCATCAAATTGAACAAATTGTATCATCTGTATAGTGTTAGGTTTCAGTTCAAAAATATTAGCAGCAATAGTGGGCTTAACAATACTTGACTCAGTTCCTGTTAAACTAGGTTTAGCATAATCATATATAGCAAATGGAGCGTGATGTTCGGCTGCCTCTGGAGGTAGCGGATTATTCTTAGCCATCCTTTTAGTAGGATTAGTTTCGCCTTCTTGATCTCCTTCTATGTAGTTTAGGCTTCGCCTTATCTCTCTGCGATTTCTGCGAATGGTACCTTTGATATCACTGTCATAAAATAGGGGTCCTGTCGGGTTCTTTCTAGTCATAAACTAGAGGTACCTGAAAGGAGTGAAAGAAGAAAATTTAGAAAAGCAAAAATAAAATCTAATTGCAAAAATAAAATATGGCTAAAGTAATAAAAATTAAGCGTTCTTAATATTTCAGTTCCCCGACAACGGCACCAAAAACTTGATCGTTGTTTTGTCGAGTCTTAAAATTTATATAAAGAATCATCAAACCTAGAAACTAACTAAGACAACGATGGAGGCAAGCGCACCTATTGAACAGTAGTATAGTTTAGGCAAGACCGGAATGTCGAATCCCAAAGGAACCAAAAGTACTAATACTAACTCTCTTTTTATTATCTAGCCTAAGAATTAAGGGAATTTGTTGTTTAGTCTAATTTAACTAACTACTAAACTAAAGACTATAAGGCAAAGAAGAATGAAATTTGGAAAATAACTTGAGGAAAAACCAATTGATTGAGACGACACCCAAGGAAGAATTCACCTAGACTTCACTTGTTATCTAACTCTGAACTAGACGAATTATTCATTTGACTTGATCCGTAAGATTCCCTAACATATATTAATCCCTCTCTCGAGGCAACTAACGTCTAACCCTAGGTTGATTAATTGAAATCTCTTTCTAATTAAAACCCCTAGAATTGCATTAACTCGATCTATGGATCCCATATTAGGTTTCACCCTAATCCGAAAAAATCTCGTCACCCTATCTCTAGGCACGCGATCAACTCCACTTAATTATGCTAGCTCTACTCTTAGGCAGGGACTTTTGTTCCTCCACCTAAGCACATCATACATGAATTAATATCCCAAAAATATCAACACAAGAATTAAGAACACATAATTAAGAACACGTCAAATATTTATCATATAGTTCAGCAAATGATAACAAGATTCATCTTAGGTTTCATCCCCCTCAGGTATCTGAGGGTTTAGTTCATAACAATAAAAGAATACATCTTAGAAGAAAAGATAAAACAAAACATAAGAAATCCCTAAAGCCCCCTAAAGGAATTGAAGGAGAGATCCTCCGTCTTGAGTATAATTTTGGCTTCTTGAGATGAATCAACTGGCTATCTTCAAGTAAATTTCCACAAATCTACCCTCTTTGGCCTAGCGAGACGCCCCCAGACTAAAGCCCTGGGTTCCCCACATTTAGGTTATACTTAGGGTGTTTATATAGGCTTCAGAATATGTTTCTTCGCTCCTAAATATCCTAATTCAAGTGAAACTTCTCTTTGTCATGATAGGGACACGCCCATAGCACACGCCCATGGAACACGCCCGTATGAATCGATTTCAAGCCGTGGTCGAGTCTGCTAAAGAGACACGCCCATGTATTTTGGGGTCCAGGCCGTGTTAGAGTAAATTAGGGAGGCATGGCCGTGTAGTCTGGGCTCAAGCTATGTCGATTTTCTTTTTGACCCAGTTTGGTCTGTTTTAGGCCTGTTTCTCGTTCTTTTCATCCTCCGGTGCTCTCCTGAGTATAAAACATGAAAACAAATGATTAAGAGCACGAAATTACACAATTCAAGGCTTAAATCATCCAAAAGCATGCTAAATGTGGGTCTAAAATATGTTACTTTTACGGGTTATTAGAAATGGTTTTAAATGAAGTATTAATCATATGTTTTGGTGTGAAATATATGCTTTGAATTGGTATGTTTCAGTTGGGTTTTCATATGGAAATGAATGATGTTGTTAAGAGTTAAATTGTGTATGTTTTGGTATGTTTTGGATGCTTTTGGGATATGAATTTAGATTTGTTTGATGCTTGTAGGTTTGACCCAAATTTTGGGTGGCAAATTGGCCTTGCAAATGGCCTATATTTGCTCACATAGTTGAGCATACGGGCTTGTGTCTCGACTGTGTCTCTTAAGGTTGTAATTTGAAGCAACTCAGGAAGCCACACGGGCTGGACACACAGGCGTGTGACTGACCGTGTGATCAAGTCAGTAACCTACCTAAATTTCACACGACCTGGCACACGGGCGTGTCTTGTGGCCGTGTGGACAAGTCAATATGTATACCCTGTTTGGCCACGGCCTAGACACATAGGTGTGTCCAATGCCGTGTGAGGCACATGGCCTACCCACAAAATTAACTTACCTGAGAAAAGAAGCCCATCATACAAATTGGAACTTGTGATTTCACCACTTATACTATTGCCAATGTCAATTCCTTTCACAAAATTAAAGAATTCTAGATACCAGAATCACCATATTTCTATCATCGAATCAGAAATATGATCATAATAGACATATTTATCACAAGTCAAAGAACACACTTCAAAGACGAGCCATGATTAATAATTTACGAAGTATGAATGATAAGAAAACCAAGATAAGGAAATCCAAGATACGATACCATACCAGAAATCTGAGAACATAACTCATAAGAAATTAATAAAGATCCTGAGTGTAACACCCCAAACCCGGCCCAAACGTTATGGCCGAATCTAGTGTGTCATATCAAAGCGTCGTTCAAAGACTAAGTTTGTCGTTAAAAGTTCATTTCTATGTTTAAATCCTTTTGCTTGAGTTTAGCAAATCATCTCGTCAAAAGCGTTTACTTAATGTCTGGCATTGATACTTTAGGTCATTTCAATCGTAGAAGCTACTAAAGCTTGAAATATAAAAACGTATGTTTTTAAGTGTTTTTGAAATTAGTTGTTAATTTTGAAAATTCGTGTTTAGTAGTTTTAAATAAGGAAATATAAAGCCCATTTAAAAATTTTATCCCTCAAAGGCCTTATAACAGAATTAAAACCCAAAATATAAAATTCAAATAAAAAGTCTACAGCAGAGCATCAGTGGTCGTGTGGCCACCTCTGAATCTCTCGCGGCTCCAAATCGCCTAAGGCTAGGAATTACCTGTACAGTTAGACAGAAGGGTGAGTTTTCAAAAACTTAGTGTGTGATAAACCGTGAAAGTAACATATTTTAATCCCACATTTAGTATGCTTTTGGATGAATTTATCCTAGATTTATGTAAAAAGGTGCTCTTAATCCTTTCTTTTCATGTCTTATACTCAGGAGAACACCTAAGGATAAAAAGAACGTAAAACGGGCTTAAAGCGGATCAAATTGGGCCAACCCAAGAAGTTGACACGGCCTGGGCTTTATTCCACACGGCCGTGCCTTGCTATCCACCTAGAACACGGCCTGTCACCAATTTACACGGCCGTGTCTCCTCGACAAAAAGCCCAACATGGCCTATCCTCGATTTGCATGGCTGTGCCCCAATCGACAGACCCGAAGCACGGCCTGACCCTCGACTTGCACGGCCATGCCACAGCAGTGCCTAAATCAACAGAATAGAGACACGGGCTAAGCCTCAATTTACACAGGCGTGCCTTAGTCGTGCCCCTACCGCGGGAAAGAGCAATTTCACTCAGAATAGGATGCTTGGAGCCCAATAAATACAATCCTAAGTCTACTCAAACACCTAGGACGAATTGTACCTAAATTATGAGTACTTAGGAGACAAGTAAAGCATCCCAAGAGTCTATAAAAACACCCCATGGCGGCTATTCAAGGGGTTGATCATTGAGCAGAGTTTTCTGCCAAGCCTTTCTCGTTCAGGGATTGTCTCGAATATAGCCAATTGATCCATCTCGAAGAGTCAGAGTTCTACTCAAGATGGAGGATCTCCTCTTCAATTCCTTCAGGGGGTTTTAGGGATTTCTTATGTTTTGTTTTATCTTTTCTCTTGAGATGTTTTCTTTTTTAGTTATGAACTAAACCCCTCAGATACCTGAAGGGGATGATACCTATGATAGATTGTGTTATTTAATTCTTTCAGTTTATATGATAAATACTTAGTTTGTTCTTAATCATGTTGCTTAAATTTATCTGATGTGCTTAGGTGGAGGAGGAATAGACCCTGCCTAAGAGTAGATCTAGCATAATTAAGCAGAATTGATTAGGCGCCTAGAGATAGGGTTACGAGATTTTGTCGGATTAGGGTGAAACCTAATATGGGATTCCATTGATCGATTTACTGCTTCCTTAGGGGGTTATTATAAGAGAACGAGAGTTCCACTAATTAACCTAAGGTTAGACATTATTCACTTTGAGAGAAGGTTTAATATAGGTTAGGGAGTCTCACGGATCAAGCTAAGTAAAGAAATCTTATGAATTGAAAAGGTAGATAATAAGTGAAGTCATATGTGGATTCTTCCCAAAGGTATCATCTTTATCAATTGAGTTTTCTTCAAAGTCTTTTCCCAACGTTTCGTTCTTTTGTCTTTGCATTTAAGTTTAAGTATTTCATTTGTTTTAGATTAATAAACCAATCACTCCATATTTTAGGCTAAAAAATAGAAAGAAAGTGAGTAGTAGTACTTTTAGGTTCTTGGGTTCGATAAGATATTCTTGCCTGAGCTATACTACTGTTCGATAGGTGTGCTTGCCTCTATCGTTGTCACAAATACCATCTGTGAGTTCGATCACTCTTTTATAAATATTAAAACTAGACATTTTGCGATGGATGAAGTTTTTGGCACCGTTGCCGGGGAACTCCTAAAATATTAAGAAAACTCTATTTCTATTACTTTAATCATTATTTTTATTTTTAATTTCTCTTATTTTTATACATATATATTTTCTAAATTTATTCCATTTTTAGCAGGTACATCTAGTTTATGACTAGAAGAAATCTGAGAGGACCATTAGAATACGAAAGTGACATTGAAGCTACCGCTCGCAGAAATCGTAGAGAAATTAGACGAGCCCTAGACTATCAAAGAGGAGAACAACAAGGATCCAATCCTACTGAAGGGATGGACGAAAACAATCCACCGCCAAAAGTGCAAGAACAAAATGCTCCGCGTACAATGTATGGTTATGCTAAACCTAATTTAACAGAAGCAGAATCTAGTATTGTTAGGCCCGCTATAGCTGCTAATAATTTTGAATTAAAGCCTAACACAATACAAATCATTCAACAATTTGTTCAATTTGATGGTTTGTAGGATAAAGATCCAAAAACTCATATATCTAATTTTTTAGAATTTTGTGATACCTTCAAAATAAATGGTGTATCTGACGATGCCATACGTCTTCAGTTATTTCCTTTTTCAGTAAAGAAAAAAGCAAAGCAGTGGTTGAACTCATTACCACGAGGGTCAATCACCACATGGGATCAAATGACCGAAAAATTTCTTTTAAAGTATTTTCCACCAGCCAAAATGGCCAAATTTAGGAATGATATATCTTCTTTTGTGCAGAATGACACAGAAACATTATATGATGTATGGGTAAGATATAAGGATCTCCTAAGGAGATGCCCACACCACGGATTACCTATGTGGCTTCAAGTCCAAACTTTTTACAATGGTGTGAATTCTCCAACAAGGCAAATGATTGATTCATCAGCCGGTGGAACTCTGAATAATAAAACCCCTGAAGCGGCTTAAGATTTTATTGAGGAGATGTCGTTGAACACCTATCAATGGCAAATTACAAGGGCTAAACTGACAAAATCAGCCGGAGTTTTTAACATAGTCGTAGTGACAATATTGTCAACACAAATGGAGTTAATGAATAAAAAGCTTGATAATTTATGTTCTTCACAGGTACATCCAGTCATGCAATGCGAAGCGAGCGGGAATGTGGCGAATTCTGAGTACCTACCTTACCAACCAGGAGCAGAAAATGAGCAGACAAACTATATAGGTAAAAATTTCAGATCTAATAATAATCCTTATGTTACACTTACAATCCAGGTTGGAAGAACCACCCAAATTTTTCGTGGGGAGGGCAAGGAAATCAAAGGCAGCAACCTTCTCCAAATTATCAAAATCAGCCATATCCACAGGAAAGGGAATCAAACCTTGAAGAGATGCTGACAAAATTTGTGGTAGCCACAGACTCTCATCTTCAAAAGGCTGAAGAAACACTTGATGAACAACAAAGATCAATTGAGGGAATCAAGACTCAGGTAGGAGAAACCCTCACGTCGATTGGACTACTTATTGAGTGATTATGTGAAATACGGACAGCGATTTTCTCCAAATGTGCACAGTAGGTAAAGGCAGTTACACTAAGAAGTGCAAAGAGCTAATTGAACCCCAAAGAAAGACACCACATGAAGTTACCAAGAAAAAGAGTGTAGAAGATGAGAACGATAATCCATTACCTATAGAGAATAAAGTACAAATTCCATATCCAGCAAAATTGAAGAAAGAACAATTGGATGCTCAATACGGTAAGTTCCTCGAACTCTTTAAACAAATACATATTAACTTACCTTTTGTTGAAGCTATTTCACAGATGCCGAAGTATGCAAAATTCTTAAAGGAACTCCTCACGAACAAAAGAAAGCTTGAGGAAGTATCAATAATGGAGCTTAATGAAGAGTGTTCAGCCCTTCTCCAAAATAGACTACCACGAAAGTTAAAAGATCCAGGGAGTTTCACTATTCCTTCCTTAATTGGTAGTTTAAACATCAAGAAAGCATTAGCATATTTAGGCGCTAGTATCAACTTAATGCCTTATAAATTATTTAAACGGCTAGATCTTGGGGAACCAAATCCCACTAGGATGAGTATTCAGTTAGCTGATAGATCTATTAAATATCCTAGAGGAATTATTGAAGATGTCTTTTTAAAAATTGATAAATTTATTTTCCCTGTTGATTTTGTTGTATTCGGCATGGATGAAGACATTAATGTTCCTTTAATCTTAGGACGTCCCTTTTTAGCCACTGCTAGAGCTATTATTGATGTAGGTGATGGTAAATTAACACTGAGAATAGGTGATGAAGAAATTATCTTTCAACTCTGTGATGCCATGCGATATTCTAAAGAACAAGATGATTCTTGTTATTTTGTTGACACTACTGGTCATATTATTAAAAATTCATTACAGAAATTATCTGAGAATGACACAATGGAGCGTGTAAGCTCAAGAAGAGGGGAAGAAGATGAAGACAATGAGTTGAATCAATACGTCATCATTTAACCAAAGGAAAGAAGAAAGCATTGAGAATGATAATGAAATAAAACAAAAACCCTCCATAGAAGAGCCACCCAAATTGGAACTCAAACAGTTACCAAAACACTTAGAATATGCATTCCTTGGGGACAATTTTACGCTACCAGTAATCATCTCTTCAGAATTAGAATCCAAGAAAATGGAGGAGCTGATAAAGGTACTAAGAGAACACAAGAAAGCCATAGCTTGGAAGATTTCTGATATCAAGGGAATAAGCCCCACATTCTGCACCCACAAAATTTTAATGGAAGAAGAATATAAACCGTGTGTGCAACCTTAGAGACAGCTAAACCCCAACATGAAAGAAGTGGTCAAAGCCAAGGTAATCAAACTTCTAGATGCAGGAATAATTTATCTTATTTCTGACAGCACTTGGGTAAGTCCTGTGCAGGTAGTTCCAAAGAAAGGAGGAATAACGGTAGTACCCAATGAAAAAATGAGTTAATTCCCACGAGAACAATTATAGGTTGGAGAGTCTGTATAGACTATAGAAAATTAAATGATGCCACCAGAAAAGATCACTTTCTTCTACCCTTCATAGATCAAATGCTAGAAAGACTATCCGGGCATATGTATTACTGCTTCCTGGATGGACTCTCCGGCTACTTTCAAATCCCCATAGCTCCTGAAAACCAAGAGAAGACAACATTTACATGCCCATACGGTACATTTGCTTATCGTAGAATGCCTTTTGGATTATGTAATGCTCCTGCTACTTTTCAGCATTGCATGTTGGCAATTTTTGACGAACTCATCAAAGACATCATAGAGGTATTTATGGATGATTTCTCGGTATTCAGTAATTCTTTCCATCTTTGCCTTAAAAATTTAAAACGAGTTCTACTGAGATGTGAAGAAAAAAACCTTGTTTTGAATTGGGAAAAATGCCACTTTATGGTTAGAGAAGGGATTGTATTAGGACATAAGATTTCTAGTAAGGGAATTGAGGTAGATAGAGCAAAAGTTGAAACAATAGAAAAATTACCTCCCCCTTGTTCAGTTAAGGCTATTAAAAGCTTTTTAGGACATGCAGGTTTTTATAGAAGATTTATTAAAGATTTTTTCTAAAATAGCTAAGCCTTTGACAAAATTACTAGAAAAAGATGTTCCTTTTAATTTCAATCAGGAGTATTTAGATGCATTCAATGTCCTTAAAGTTAAATTAATAAATGAACCGATTATAATTTCATCTGATTGGAACTTACCCTTTGAATTAATGTGTGATGCAAGTGACTTTGCAGTAGGTGAAGTTTTGGGACAATGAAGAGACAAGCAATTTTAGCCAATTTACTACGCAAGCAAAACATTAACACCCGCCCAAGAAAATTACACCACGACTGAGAAAGAATTGCTAGCTGTAGTTTTTGCTTTTGACAAATTTAGACAATATCTAATATTATCTAAAGTTGTCGTTTATACTGACCATTCAGCTCTTCGTTATCTTTTAAACAAACCTGATGCAAAACCTAGACTCATACGATGGATTTTACTCTTACAGGAATTTGACTTGGAAATACAGGATAAGAAGAGAGCTGAGAATCTCGCGGCAGATCACCTTTCAAGACTCGAAAATCCACACACCAAAGAGCTTGATGAACATGAAATAAATGATTCATTTCCCGAAGAACAGCTCTTTTCCATAACATATTCTGAAGTACCCTGGTTTGCAAATATTGCGAATTATTTAGCAGCTAACATCTTACCAAGAAAATTAACACATCACCAAAAGAAGCGATTCCTTGCTGATGTGAAAAATTATTTTTGGGAAGATCCCTTTCTTTTCCGCATATATGCAGATCAGGTAATACGAAGATGCGTTACAAAGACAGAAGCAAGAAAAATCCTGGAATATTGTCATTCAGGACCATCAAGAGGACACTATAGTGGTATTAAGACAGCACAGAAAATACTCGAATCAAGTTTTTACTGGCCTACTCTATTTAAAGATGCCAACAGGTATGTTACCTCGTGTGACAAATGCCAAAGAACAGGTAATATTTCTAAACGTAATGAAATGCGTCAAGCATATATGTTGTCATGTGAATTATTTGATGTATGGGGTATTGATTTTATGGGACCATTTCCTAGTTCATTTGGAAATAAATACATCCTAGTAGCAGTTGATTACATGTCAAAATGGGTAGAAGCGGAATCCTTACCTACCAATGATGCTAGTGTAATAGTTAAATTTCTCAAGAAGCTATTTTCCCGATTCGGGACACCTAGAGCCATCATTAGTGATAAGGGTACTCATTTTTGTAATACACAATTTGAAAAATATCTAAAGAAATATGGAGTATGCCGCAGAACAGCCACCCCATATCACCCTCAAACTAGTGGGCAAGTTGAGGTAGCAAACCGAGAGCTTAAGTGCATTCTATAAAAAACGGTTGAATCAAATAGAAAAGATTGGACAGTTAAAGTAGATGATGCTTTATAGGCTTACAGAACAGCATTCAAAACACCTTTAGAGACATCCCCATACAAGCTCGTATACGGGAAAAGCTGTCATCTACCATTCGAGTTAGAACACAAAGCTTTCTGGGCAATACAATTTTTAAATACTGACCTCAAACTTGCAGAAAGAAAAGAATGATGCGAGATAAGCGAGCTAGATGAATGGAGAGCGAAGCCTATGAGAACTCAAAGTTGTACAAGGAAGCAACAAAGCGACGTCACGATGCTCGCCTCAAGCGATCAAAACATTTCGAAGTAGGGGACCTAGTCCTACTATACAATTCAAGGCTTAAACTATTCTCTGGGAAGTTAAAATCGAGATGGTCAAGCCCATTCATGATTAAAACAATATTTCCATATGGCACCATCGAGGTAACTCATCCCACTAAAGGCACATTCAAGGTAAATGGTCACCGACTTAAAATTTATAATGGTGCAGGTTTTGGAGATACAAGAGAGGAGTTTATGCTCCATGAGCCTTCCTTTAGAACTGAAAATAGGGAGAGTCTAGCTTAAGACTATAAACAAGCACTTCTCGGGAGGCAACCCAAGCGCTAACACATTAACATTGTTGTGTAAAAGTCTAACAAAAATGCAGGAACATTAACACGACCTTTAACACGGGCGTGCTAATAACCGTGTACAAACAGGGAAAACCTCTCTTCTTCAACATGGGATGCGACAAAAAGACACGGTCGTGTAGCATAACCATGTGAGGCTACTGACTTGTCTAGCACGAGCATTGCACGGTCATGTCCCATGACCTTGTGAAGCTACTGACTTATTGAGCACGGCTAGCACATGGCCGTGCACCACGACCATGCAAACATACTGACTTACCGAGCACGGGCGTGCCAAAATGACATACGGATGTGCTGAAAAACTATGAATCGCGCCCAATTTTAAGAAATCACGAAAAACACGAGCATTTCAAATTAAACACGGTCGTGGCATAAGGCCGTGTTACCCTCCCTATATATTAAAGTAACCGTCCCCTTCCCCAAACCCAAACCCTAAAACTCATATTTCAAACCCCCCTTCTTCAATTCAGCCACAAATCATTTCACTTCCTCCAACTCACCTTCTTCCGACCATTCTTCTCAAAATCCCAACCACAACCAACCACACGCCCGCAGTGCACTCCCTTACCAGGCCGTGCCCACACTGAAAAACCAGCACCACCGCCGTGCGCTCCACCTGTGCTCGTCAAACACCACCGTGCCTGGTTCTTTTTTCTTCACATTTTTTTCATACCTCCTCCTTATTTACGTTTTTGTTTAATTTTAGACTTAAAAATCTGATTCATTTTGTTTAGTTTATTCATTTTGTTCAGTACATTTGCTTTAATTTTCTTCTTGATTGTTTTATTAGTTGCTTCCTTCTATTTTTCTTATTGATTTCCATTTTTTTAATACATTTCTGTTTTAGCATTTATACATGTTGATTTTATTGCCTCTCCTCATTGAAAAAATTGATGCTCTACTGCTAAACATAGTTAGCCTTTAAATCATAATTCTTATACACCATGTCTAGGTTCCAATGAATTCTTTGTATAGCTTTGTTATTATATTTAGTACTAATCATGATTTTAATTAGGAATTATTCTAATGAATAATGAGATTGTGGCTGCTGATTTTAGTATTTGTTCTTGAAGAAGCATTTTATTTTGGCTATTGAATTTTGATTATTGTTAGGAAAATTTTGGCTATATAAAAGGAGATTTTTTTCTTTTGATTATTTTTCAGGAATTATGTCGTCATCATGTATCAAACGATCCGTTCCAAGCAAGAAAAGGAAGGGGCCCGGATCATCATCCGGAACTGATTCTGCTGAACTCCGACACCCCTTCCTTAGATTTCCCCAAGCAACACAAGAAGAGCGCTATATGGAGATCCGAAAGAGACCTATCAGCACTGGTAGGTGCATTGATTGGGATGCGTTGGAGAAAATCGGACTTGCTGGGGATGTTCGAGCTCTCATCTCAACAGAACCATGGGAGCAATGTTTCGCGATTGTAGAGCCACATACTTGGAACTCACTCTCGAGTTCTGTACCACATTCACCTTACAGACGGCCATGACACAGTTTTATGACGCCGGCACAATCCAATTCTACCTAGGGGGCAATGTACATCGACTGAGCGTACCTCTATTCGGATCGGCACTCGGACTCTATACGCCGAAATTTATAGAGGAAAATCCACTCTTTGAGTTAAACAGAGAGCTTCGCTGCACCCCTATCACATGTTGGCACCACCTAAAACCAACTAAATACGATTACAATCCGAGTCGCTCCAAAGCAACTGCCCTCCTCCCCGCTCTCAGGTACCTTCATGCCATTCTTGCTCATACTATAACAGGTCGCAAAGAAAGCGTCGGTGTCGTCAACAAACAAGACGTCTATTTTTTGTCATGCATGTCCGAAGGACATGTCTTTGACGTGGCATATTTCATCGCATGCGCAATGCAGCATCAAATAGAGCAACACCGGAAAGGAATCCTGTCAACGGGCCCTTACATCACGAGACTAGCCCGGCATTTCAATCTCCTCAACACCAACAATCAAATTGCATCCCTCACACTAATAGGGAATATGGCACCTCAAGGCATCCAGACAATGCTCCACATGAAAATGATCAAGCACCGAAGAGGCACCGATCCCCCTCAGTACCAACTAGCGACACCTACAGCCGAAGAGGAAGCCAAGGATATTCCTGATAATGTCCCACCACTATTAGAAGAAGCACAAACTCAGCACCACCAATACAGAGTAGCACCTTCACTATCAGACATAGATGCTCGACTCGACCAGTTCGAGTTATATTTTGCTGAAAACACTAGGTACCTCGAAGGGATAGAGGCCACACTTCAACAAATATGCCAGCACCTCCATATCTCACCAGCGGAACCATCACAGAACTCGGGACATGATGAGGACCTTTGAGTTCTTCTCATTACATAATACTCGACTTTTATTATTCACCTTTTCATTCTGTTTTTATTTATATTTTTATTTTTATTTCATATGTTTTAATTTAGAACTTTCCTTCATAACATATTTTATATTAATCCTCATTTGGTTATCTAATCTTCGAATACGCCTAATATACATTTCATGGCAACACTAAATTATTTCAATAATGACTTCACAGTTACAAGCACACACTCCACCTACGTAGCACTGGGAGTAAATCACTACTTCAAAAAATCATCAGAACAACTCTTGGAGCCATCCAAAAATCCAGGAAGTTTCACTTTCTCCCTTCTCTTTTGATTTTTGTACATTGAGGGCAATGTACATCTTAAGTGTGGGGGTAATAGTGCCTAACTTTTTGCATAATTCTCAAATCCTGAAATTAGTCTTGATCTTAAGTATATTTCTCATATTACTAATTAGGATGAAATTTCTAATGATTTATGATTTTTATTGATATGTTTTAGAGTAAGTCATAGTTAATTGTGCATTGATGATTAAATTTGAAAGAATACTAGAGAATCGAGCATGATAAGTCTACTTTCTAAAAAATTAAAATTGATAGGTTGTTAAATTGAATTTGAGTATCACCTTGAAGTTCAAAATTTATAAGGATTGATGTCAAAACACCCATAATTTTTTGTGAGATTTTGAGCCTTATAGAGCATGTACCCTTTTTCATGCTCACTTTAATTGATTATGAGTGTGTCAACTTTGAACTGTTATTCTAGAACTCGCCTCGTTTATACATGTCGAGACCACATTAATGATTTGATACACTGAGATGATAAAGGCACATAGGTTTTAACCCGTTCACTATGCTAAAAAGCCTACCCATACAAATTAACCCCTAGTGAACCCTATTGAACCCTAACAACCTTTTTATTGACTCACCCACTAATATTGACCCAAAATCCCTTTGTATTTGTTGATACCTTTGACTACCCTTTATCGAGAATTGATTTGATCAATCCCTTTGTATTTGTTATCAACATTCCTTTGGCTACCCTTTATCGAGAATTGATTTGATCAATTGCCAAACTAGGCTATTTCAATCACCAAAGTTCCTTCTATTTTGTTTAACTTAGTTTGTTCTTAAAAAATAAATAATAATAATAATAATAATAATTTCAAGTATATATTCAATATTAGTAGTATATAAAAGAGCTTAGAGCATTTAAACTCCAATTGTTGAAGGAAAAGCTCGTATTAAAGTATTATCAAAATACGCCTTACTATAGAGTAATTATCAACAATGATATTATTAGTTTTCATTCGAAGTCAATATTCATATTTAGTTCAATGTTTCTAGTTAGGTAATTTGTCAAGTCAGTCTCAATTATAACCACTAATTAAGCATGTATCCATACCTTTAACCCTAGCCCGGTTACAACCCTGATTAAAGACCTTTTGATTTGTGTATCATCTCATATACAGTGATGGAGATTTGGTTTTTCAGGCAAGCCTATGGGATTAACTTTTCAATTTCGACTTAGAGTGCTTATTTCTTGAACCTTAAACACTCCGAGTGATTTGAGTGAATCTTCTGTGAGGATGCCAATCCTTGTCGATTTTAAATTAAAGGAAATGACTTAGATAATGGGAGACACCTATGTTTTCATGCTACAAAATCATGACTTATCTCATTTGAAACTTTAGGGCTCTTTGAATTAAATTATCCATGTATAAATTATCTATGAATTATGATGAGGCATTATTAATATGAATTATGAATTATGGAAAGTTCGTTTTAATTGTAAGTTGAGAATTTTGCTTGAGGACAACAAAAGCTTAAGTGTGGGGGTATTTGATAAACCGTAAAAGTAACATATTTTAATCCCACATTTAGTATGCTTTTGATGAATTTATCCTCGATTTATGTAAAAAGGTGCTCTTAATCCTTTCTTTTCATGTCTTATACTCAGGAGAACACCTAAGGATAAAAAGAACGTAAAACGGGCTTAAAACGGATCAAATTGGGCCAACCCAAGAAGTCGACACGGCCTGGGCTTTATTCCACATGGTCGTGCCTTGCTATCCACCTAGAACACAGCCTGTCACCAATTTACATGGCCATGTCTCTTTGACAAAAAGCCCAACACAGCCTATCCCAGATTTGCATGGTTGTGCCCCAATCGACAGGCCCGAAGCACGGCCTGAACCTCGACTTGCACCGACGTGCCGGCCGTGCCTAAATCAACAGAATAGAGACACGGGCTGAGCCTCAATTTACACGGGCGTGCCTTAGTCGTACCCCTACCGCGGGAAAGAGTAATTTCACTCGGAATAGGATGCTTGAAGCCCAAGAAATGTAATCTTAAGTCCACTCAAACACCTAGGATGAATTGTACCTGAATTATGAGTACTTAGGGGACAAGTAAAGCATCCCAGAAGTCTATAAAAACACCCCAAGGTGGCTATTCAAGGGGTCGATCATTAAGCAGAGTTTTCTTCCAAGCCTTTCTCGTTCAGGGATTGTCTCGAAGATAGCCAATCGATCCATCTCGAAGAGTCAGAGTTCTACTCAAGACAGAGGATCTCTTCTTCAATTCCTTCAGGGGGTTTTAGGTATTTCTTATGTTTTGTTTTATCTTTTCTCTTGAGATGTTTTCTTTTTTAGTTATGAACTAAACCCCTCAGATACCTGAAGGGGATAAAACCTATGATAGATTGTGTTATTTAATTCTTTCAGTTTATATGATAAATACTTAGTTTGTTCTTAATTATGTTGCTTAAATTTATCTGATGTGCTTAGGTGGAGGAGGAATAGACCCTGCCTAAGAGTAGATCTAGCATAATTAAGCGGAGTTGATCGGGCGCCTAAAGATATGGTTACGAGATTTTTTCAGATTAGGGTGAAACCTAATATGGGATTCCATTGATCGATTTACTGCTTCCTTAGGGGGTTATTATAAGAGAATGAGAGTTCCACTAATTAACCTAAGGTTAGACGTTATTCACTTCGAGAGAAGGTTTAATATAGGTTAGGGAGTCTCACAGATCAAGCTAAGTAAAGAAATCATATGAATTGAAAAGGTAGATAATAAGTGAAGTCATAGGTGGATTCTTCCCAAAGGTGTCATCTTTATCAATTGAGTTTTCTTCAAAGTCTTTTCCCAAAGTTTCATTCTTTTGTCTTTGCATTTAAGTTTAAGTATTTAATTTGTTTTAGATTAATAAACCAATCACTTCATATTTTAGGCTAAAAATAGAAAGAAAGTGAGTAGTAGTACTTTTAGGTTCCTTGGGTTCGATAAGATATTCTTGCCTGAGCTATACTACTGTTCGATAGGTGCGCTTGCCTCTATCGTTGTCACAGTCAGTCTATAGGTTTGATCAGTCTTTTATAAATATTAAAACTAGACTGTTTTGCAGTGATCAGTGTGTAATCCCTTATAATACAAACAAATGATATACGGTATCTGAGAAATAAAGCGGGCTGAGCCCATCACGCACCTGATGTCGTGGGCCTTAGCCTATTAACAGAACTAGGTGAACCTAAGCCCATTACAGAATCAGTATCAGATACAGATATGCACATAAAAATCCAGCCCAATCCAGCAAATTCACCACCCGTACCAACCAACACACCATGTGGGGATAAAATCGACCGACCCAGCCAACACACCAAGCTTAGCACCGGTTGTGGCACTAAGTGAACAGAACAGCTCGGCGCCATAGACAGAACGGCTAAAAGCCATAAATATTGCAGGACAGTTGCCGATTAACAAAATGGATAAAAGCCATAAATATCGCATAAAGGCTGAAAGCCTTGTACAGAACGGCAACGGGCCGTACACTTCCTCATGCAGAATGTCACACCCCATGCAGAATGTCGGGTATATCATGCTCAATCATCACAGGTGTATGTAGAATGGCCCTGCTTAGTAACAATCATTTAAACATATCTTAAATGCATATCAGTCACACGACCATAGTCAAGTCAGTTAAAACACAGTCATACGGTCACAGTAAAATCAGTCAAATTCATAGTCTAAGTCAATCATTTACCCACAAGGGCAAAACAATCATTTTGTCCTACATGGGTATTTTAGTAATTCTACCCTATAAGGGCATTACGGTCATTTTACCCTACAAGGGCATTACGGTCATTTTACCCTACAGGGGCATTACGATCATTTTACCTTATAGGGGCATTACGGTCATTTTACCTTACGAGGGCATTACGGTCATTTTACCCTACAGGGGCATTATGGTCAGTTTACTTATTTTAGGGTTTCAGTACAGATAATGACCTTTCAAAAGATCTACAGTCGCCTCGAGCGACATAGATAACCTATATGGTCAAAACGGTGTAAATGGCCCAATGCCCAATATTCGGCCTAAGTGGGCCCACACGCTTGTGTGGCCCATTTAGCCCAAATTCAGTCACAACTATACGAACTACATAGCCTAGTCCAGTATTTGCCACTTAACGTGGATTTTATCTGTGTAGGGCCCACGAGCCCATTGGACCTCACACGGCCCAACATGGCCCAAAACGGCCTAAGCCCATGAGATCGCTCATGGTGGCCTCTACAGTCAAACGCCCATGTTTCATGGGCTCGGACTACCATACGTATGATCGCATGCCCGTGTGGCATCAAGTGCCGTATTCTCTGGCTTTTCGATTTTTGCCGATTTACAGTTTAATCAAAGTGTGTGTACAATTACACACCTGTTAAGGAGTTGTAGCCGAGATGCTTCTGAATTGAGAGCTTATGGTTAAAACACCACCCTTTATTAGTCCAAATCCATCGTTAGTCCATAATCATAATATTGAAACATTTAATCAAATCATAACTACTTACCAAACAACCAATCGCAGTATTCTCTCCAATGTTTTCCCTTCACACGAAACCACGTATTCTCTCTAATGATTTCCCTTCACACGAAATCGTAAATCGATTCATAAGAATCTACAATCCCACATGAATACATCTAAGACTTAAAGCCCTTACCAATAAAAGAGATATCCCTTGTAGGGGATAAGTAGTCTGCCTAACACCTTGTTATGAACTTGAGTCCTTAGCATCATTCGTACAAAAAGAAGTGTTAAAGGAATATTTCCCCAAGGTGGAAAAGAGGAGACACAAACAATCGGCCTAATAGATACATAATCCAAACCTTTGAGAGGATAGCCTAATAAGGTTCGGCTAAGGAGAACAAACCGTAACACTTACCAATAGATCAAGGGGTTTTCGACAGACCTTCAGCAAGAAACGGCCAAGGATCAAAAAAGAAGAGAAGAGAAGATTTGACCAAAACAAGAAGGACAGAAGAGTTGAGAGAGGAAGAGGAGAAGATGATATGAGTCGATCCACAAGTATGGCTAACAACCGAAAAGGGTTTATGAAAGTAAAGACAAGTGCTTATCGGCCAAAGAGGGGAATACCAATTGAATAAAACAAAATGAAGGGCAAAAATCGGTGGACTAGAGGGCTAGAAAGAAGAGTAGAAAAAGAACTCCACAACTTTAGAAACAAAGATGAAAAAGAACAAAAATGCCAAAACTTGAAATAAATAGTAAGAGGGGCTCCCAAAACTCCCAAGCCGAATTCACTGTGATCAGAGTACCTATTCGGCTAGAACTCCTCCCCCTTTCAAACTCCTCTTTTTCCTCCCTTCATCTCTCCCAACATCCCTCCACAAATAACTCAACCATCCAATTTGAACTTCATTCAAATTCCTCCATAATCCTCTCCACAACCTTCTCCTTGACCAATTCAAATTCCAACTTTGTAGCGTTCTAGTCGACTTCTGCTTCTCACATGGAAAAAGAGCAAAATAAATACTCTTTTTACTGATAAACCATAATTTACACATATTTTAACCCCATGCTTGTCTTGTTTTTGGATGAATTTTCATTAGATTTGATGAATTCGATGCTCCTAATCCCTTAATATCATGTTTTATACTCAGGAGAGCTTAGGAAGTCGAAAAGAACGAGAAACGGGCCAAAAAGGGGCAAAATAGGCCTACATCAGAAATCACACGGCCTGGACTATCGACCACGGGCATGTCAAATAGGCTGTCCCTACCGTAGCAAAGAAGAATTCTATTCGGAATAAGCTACTTGTGGGCCAATAGAGGTGTTCCAAAGCCTATATAAACACCCTAGGTGTAACATCCCAAAGTTGGGCCTAGTAGGATTGGGCCCATTGGGCCTTGGGCGTAGTAGCGGTTAAAATTTTAGAGAATAAGAGAGCAACTTTAATGCAAGTTCGATCTAGTAGGTGAGTGATTTTGGAAGGTTAGGGGGCTTCTATGAAGTCCCAGGTTCAAACTTTAGCTTTAGGGAAATTTTGGTTTTAGGTGAAAAAACCCTGGGAGTTAGTAGTAGGCTTTGAGAATAAAATGTGGAAAAAATGACACAAGTGGAGTGTGTGGTGTAGTGGCAAAGTGACGCCACATAACAGACAATGGGGTGATGCCATAATGAAGGAAGGAGGTCCAAGGTTCAAGTCTTGGCTCTTGCATTTTGTGTAACACCCCACACCCAAGACTAATATTGGGTCTGGATACGAGACATTACTATGCTTGAACTCATTGAAACATGTACTTACGGGCTATAAAATTTCGTTCCAACTTAAAACTTCACTTTCTTAGTCAACACATATAACAAGGGCCTACGAGGCCTTTAACTCATGTCAAAAAACTTTCAGAATTAAAATCAAATAACTCATTTTTTAAGCAGGGTCACACACCCGTGTACCCTTAAGCACACCCATGCCCTCAAACCGTGGGGAGCTACTGACTATTTCCACATGGCCATGACACGCTTGTGGGCTTAAACTGTGTACTAATCCTTGATATATTGACTAAATCAACACGGTCTGGGAACACGCCCATGTCCAAACCGTGTGTCTTACACGGCATACACACACGGCCATGGGATTTGCCCGTGGCCTATTATGATTAATAATACTAAGGTGCAGGGTTAACACGGTCTTGACACACGCCCGTGTGTCCAACCGTATGGGCATTTACAGGCTATTTACCAAGCCGTTAGCCACCCTAAAATAAAGATCATATCCATACACAATTCAACAATGTAATAACAACCCAATTTTTATGAATAATACTACATGCTTCATTGATCTCAATAAACATACATGCTTAGTCAAATTTGGCCAATCACTTAGCCATATAAAAAAGAATAATAAACTTGATAGCCTTTACAAAGGCCCTTCTTAAAACATGTCCACAAAATGAATGTTTCCTATACATGCCATATTTAGTAAAGTAACTTGGCTATACCAAAATAAGAGTTGATAGTGTGTTGTGAGCTCTGACTTTAATGATCCAGGAATTAGCTTGGCAGGACTGCATAGAAAGAAAGAATCATAACGTAAGCATATAGCTTAGTAAGTTTGCATGTAACAACTCATAGCATCATCATTGGTTAATATAAACCATTTCACATAAACAATGGTATTATGAATTTCAGCTAAAGAGCTTACTTACTCATATAGATTCTTACATGTCTCATGACACTTACTATTATCATTCTTGTAAGGTAACCATGATACCTATATCTCTTGATCACATTGACCAATTTACTATAATAACAACAATCATGATATCTACTTTCTCATTCACAACATGAATAATGCTCAGCTTCATCTAACTTCATCTTGATACTAACTTTACTTTCTTAGCTTACTTGCTATCTTATTTTAGCTTACTCATTTGCCTGATGAATTTCTTTGAATAACCAAGGATACTAAATCTCTCCCCACATAATATGATGCCAAAGCTATATCCTAGACATTGTCTTACATGGGTTATCTCATCTTGGTTTCAAGGCCATGTCTTGACATGGACTTATGTGAAGTCTTTCTCTTAATATCATACTCAATGCCAAGCTTGAATCATTGGGCTTACATGATAACTTGCTTGCTAACTTGATCAATGCCAAGCTTGCCTTGGACTTACATGATAACTTGCTTACTAACTTGATCATGCAAAGCTTGCCTTGGACTTACGTGATATCTTGCTTACTAACTTGATCAATGGCAAGCTTGACTTGGACTTACATGATAACTTGATCAATGCCAAGCTTGCCTTGGACTTACATGATATCTTGCTTACTAACTTGATCAATGCCAAGCTTGCCTTAGACTTACATGATATCTTGTGTGGTAGATCGAGTATCCTAGGAAATTCATCTTCAATCGGGACTTGCTTGTACTTATCATCATGATTTCTTGATTGAACATAACATGATCATTTCATACGATTATTGTACATCATATTAAGCAATTTAATGATAATAATCATATAGCTTAAAAATCATACAAACTTACCTCAATATACAGAATGTATATAGATGTGCAATTTAGTCCTCGACTTTGTTCTTGCCTCGGTTTCAATCTGGGCTTCGTTTTTCTTGATCTATAATCATCAATAGATCATTTAAAAACCATAATGACTAAATTGACTCATAACTCATACTTTGGTAAAATTACTATTTTGCCCCTATACTTTCTAATATTTGTACTTTTGCCCCTAGGCTCGTAATTATATTTTCATGCAACTTTCTTAAACTTCATGCTTAGCTGAATCATTTTCTCTACTATAACAATCATCAATTCTCACTATTGCTAGTAGGTATGACCAATTTTATAATTGTTACAAAATGGTCCCTACTACCATTTTTCATGAAATTCATTAAGGAAAAGATGTTTATCTAACATCAAACTCTCTTAAACTTCCATAAAACATCATTTAACAAGCATGTCATTCAAGGGTAGAATTTTTGGACATGCATCTTAGCTCATTTAATAGCTAAAAATGGCTAATTCATAAATACGATAACTTTGAAAATACGAAGAATATCAAAAATCGAGCTTAGGAGCACTTACTAGAAAGCTTGAAAAATTGAAGAACCCTAGCTATGACTTCCTTCAAATTTTCGGCAATAGGGGAAGAAGATGAGTAGATTTTTCTCATCTTTTTCCTATTTAAATCATTTAATTCCTAAATGACCAAAATGCCCTTATCATTAAAAATTTCTATAACACCATCTCAAGGCCAATTTTTGTCCAAAAATAAAATTTTGGGTAAATTGCTATTTGAGGGCTCCTAATTATTATTCTAAAGCTATTTCATACAAAAAGCTTCTAGAAACTCATATTTTGCAACTTTTGCAATTTAGTCCTTTTTGGACCAATTGACCTCAACTTAATAAAACTGCTTAACAAAACTTTCATACTAGCATGCAAACATGGCATAAACCTGGAAAACTCATAATTTCACCTCGGGTTCATGACTTCGTACCACTATCCCGATTGGGTCCTAAATCGGGCTATTACAATTCTCCCCCTTAGGGATTTTCGTTTTCGAAAATCTTACCAGCAAAAAGGTCTGGATACTGATTTCTCATACTCTCTTCTGATTCCCATGTAGCTTCTTCGATTTCGTACCTTTTCCATAATACCTTTACTAAGGCAATACTCTTATTTCTTAGTTGCTTAACTTTCCGAGCCAAAATCTTGACTGGTTCTTCACCATAAGTCATGTCGGGACAAATCTCTATTTCCAAAGGGGTAATTACATACAAGGGTCTGATCTGTAGCGTCGTAATATTGACACGTGAAACACATCATGTATCTTCTCTAATTCTGATGGCAAAGCCAAACGGTAAGCTACTAGCCCAATTCTCTCCATAACCTCGTAAGGTCCAATGAAACGTGGGCTTAACTTGCCTTTACGGCCAAATCTGAGAACTTTTCTCCATGGTGATACTTTCAAAAAGACTTTATCCCCAACTTGTACTCGATCTCTTTTCTCTTTAAATCTGAATAGGATTTATGTCTGTTTGAGGCAGCTTTTAAACATTCTCGAATTACTTTCACTTTCTCTTCAGCTTCTTTAACCAAATCAACCCCGTGAATTTGGTTTTCCTTGAGTTCAGTCCAAAACAAGGGAGTTCTGCACTTACGCCCATATAGGGCCTCATAAGGTGCCATCTTTAAGCTCGACTGAAAGCTATTATTATAGGCGAATTATACCAATGGGAGAAAATTTTCCCAACTGCCTTGGAATTCCAAAACACAACATCTGAGCATGTCCTCGAGCAATTGAATTAACCTTTCTGACTGACGTCAGTCTGAGGGTGAAAAGCCGTGCTAAAACTCAATTTTGTACCCAAATCTTCTTACAGCTTCTTCTAGAATCTGGATGTGAATCTCGGATCTCTATCCAATATGATCGCTAAGGGAACTCCATGAAGTCTTATTATTTCTGAAACATACAAGTTTGCCAACTTGTCTAAGGAGTAATCCACTCGTACAGGTATAAAGTGGGCTGACTTCGTGAGTCTATCAACTACTACCCAAACTAGTATCTTTCTTACTCGGAGACATTGGTAAACCCATTATGAAACCCATGGTGATACGATCCTATTTCCACTCGGGAATCAAGATAGGTTGAAGTAAACCCGAAGGTACTTGGTGTTCAGCTTTTACTTGCTGACAAATCATACACTTGGTAACAAATTCTAAAATGTCTTTCTTCATTTTCGGCCACCAATGCTGTTGCTTTAGATCATTATACATCTTGGTGCTACCCGGATGTACAGATAAACATCCATTATGTGCCTCGTGCAAAACTTTCTGAATAAGCTCCTCTTTTTTCGAAACACAAACTCTATCTCTGAACATCAAGTATCCATTAGAATTAATTCGAAAGTTGGATTTAGCATCTGACTCGTATTGAGCTCTCTTGACTTGCAACTCACTATCTTCTTTCTGAGCTTCAAAGATCTCTTGAAGGAACATTGGTCTAGCTCTCAACTCAGCTAAAATAGAACCATCATCGGATAAAGATATTTTTGAATTCAATGCTCTCAAGGCAAATAGGGATTTTCTGCTTAAAGCATCGGTGACCACATTCGCCTTTCCAAGATGGTAATCAATGACCAACTCATAGTCCTTTATCAACTCTAACCATCTTCGTTGTCTTAAGTTCAACTCTTTCTGCGTCATCAAGTATTTCAAACCTTTGTGATCGATAAAATCGACATCGTTCACCATATAAATGGTGTCTCCAAATCTTCAATGTGAAGACTATGGCGGCCAATTCTAGGTCATGCGTTGGATAATTCTTCTCATGAGGTTTTAATTGTCTTGAGGCATAAGCAATTACCTTGCTTTTTGCATGAGTACATAGCCTAATCCATTTAAGGATGCATCGCTATAAATTATGAATTCTTTCCCTGCCTCGGGTTGTACTAAAACTGGAGCTTCTATTAGCATTGCTTTCAACTTCTCAAAACTTTGTTGGCATCTTTCCGACCACTCAAACTTTGCGTTCTTCTATAACAATTTAGTCATCGGGGTTGCAATCATAGAAAACCCCTTGATAAATCGTCTATAGTAGCCGGCTAGGCCCAGAAAACTTCTAATCTCAGTGATGTTCTTCGGTGGTTTCCAGTCTATTATAGCTGAGATCTTACTTGGATCTACTTGGACTCCATCTCTTGAGACAATATGTCCCAGGAATCCCACTTCCTTGAGCCAAAATTCACTTTTACTGAATTTGGCATACAACTAATTTTCTCGAAGAGTCTGTAAAACTATCCATAGATGATCAGCATGTTCATCCTCGTCTCGAGAATAAATCAGTATGTCGTCAATAAAAATGACTACAAACTTGTCAAGGTATGGTCTAAAAATACGGTTCATTAAATCCATGAATACCGCAGGAGCATTGGTCAACCCAAAGGGCATGACTAAAAATTCATAATGCCCATATCTTGTTCGAAAGGCAGTCTTGAATACATCTGAATCCTTCACTCTAAACTGGTAGTACCCTGATCTTAAGTCTATTTTGGAGAACACAGTCGCTCCTTTCAATTGATCAAACAAATCGTCGTTCCTAGGTAATGGGTACTTGTTCTTCACTGTCACTTTATTAAGCTGACGGTAATCAATGCACAATCTCATGGTGCCATCTTTCTTTTTCACAAACAAAACCGGAGGGCCCCATGGTGAACAACTTGATCTTGCAAAGCCTTTGTCTGTCAACTCTTGCAACTGTAACTTCAACTCTTTCAACTCTGTTGGAGCCATTCTATAAGGAGTAATGGATATTGGTACAGTACCGAGAGTTAGCTCAATGCTGAACTCAACTTCTCTAACTGGTGGTAATCCTGGTAATTCATCAGGAAAAATATCCACATACTCACATACTATCGGCACTGATTCAATCTTTAACTCTGTCTCTTTATCATTCAATACAAAGGCTAAAAATGCCTCATACCCTTTTCTTAAATATCTCTGCGCCATCATATGAGAAATTATTACCGATGTTCTACATTACTCATCTGATTCTACATGAAGGGTATCCCCATTCTCACACCTCATCTTAATGTATTTCTTCCCACAATTTACAATTACATTATGAGTAGTCAACCAGTCCATACCAAGAATGAGGTCGAATTTATCAAAAGGTAACAACATAAGATTTGCTTTAAAGCAATGACCTCTAATCATTAATGGACAATCTTTACAAACTTTATCAACTAACATACTCTTGCCTAAAGGATTAGACACCTTAATCACAAATTCTGTGGTATCTATAGGCACACCCAAACCGGGTACTAATTTCATGCAAATGTAAGAGTGTGTGGATCCGGGGTCTATTAAAGCAATAACTTTGGTATTGTAAAGAGAAAAGGTACCCGTAATAACATTAGGGGAAGATGCCTCTTCGCGAGTGCGAATGGCATAAGTCCTTGCAGGCGCTCTACCCTCGGGTCTCGCGGTCTGCTCTCTGGGGTTACCTCTTCCACTTGTCCCTCTCCGGGGTTCCTTTGCTGTCTCCCTCTAACCATACTCCTAGATCTCGGGTTCTGAGTTCTCTCTTCTTTAGTCATCTCTGGACAATCCTTTATGAAATGGTTTTGGGAACCACATCTAAAACATGCATTTTCATGTGCTCGACATTCTCCCAAATGGCGTCTGCCACATTGTGAACATTCTGGTCTGTCAGGTCTAAAATTCCCAACACTTGCAACTGAAGTCGTCTGTGCTTTATTTTCCAAATACTGCTTACTCTTGTCCTTTCTTGAAAATCCAGTGGAAGTAGCTGATCGAGCTGGAAAATCTCTTGACTTCTTGGATGACGATTGGAACGACTTGTTCCACTATCTCTTTCTAGAATCGCGAGACTCCATTTAAAATTTCTTCTTCTCTTTTACTAGTTCTTCCGCTTTGCAAGCCCTTTCCACTAGCACAACGAATTCTTTTAATTCGAGGACAGCAACAACCAGCTTAATTTCCTCATTTAAACCATCTTCAAACCTTTTACTCATAATGGCCTCAAAGGACACACATTCGCGAGCGTACTTGCTGAGTCGTACGAACTTTTGCTCATAATCGATTACTGACATCTTGCCTTGCTTCAGCTCTAAAAATTCTTTCCTCTTCTGGTCTACAAACATCTGGCTGATATACTTTTTCTTAAACTTTTCTTGGAAGAATTCCCATGAAATCCTTTCCCTTGGTACCACCAACACAAGGGTGTTCCTCCATTGGTAAGCAGATTCTCTTAAGAGAGAGACTACACACTTCATGCATTCCTCAGGAGTGCAGGACAGTTCGTTAAATACTCTGATGGTATTTTCTAACCAGAACTCATCTCTTTCTGGATCATCATCTTTTCTAGCTCAGAATTCTTCTGCCCCATGCTTCATGATCCCATCAATTGGAGGTTTACCTCCTCTTACCACCTGTACTACTTGAGGACTATTGGAGTAGGTTGTGGAACAGGCGGGGGTGGAGGGGGTTGTGCATTCAGGTTTGCTCGAACGAGCTCTGTGTACCAGGCATCCATCATATGGAGGAAGGCTTCTCTAGCCTCTTCTCCTCCTCCTTCTTGACTCACCGTAGTGGGTCTATTCTCATTCTCATACGGCACTATCCTTTCTGCAGGAGCTGGTGCGTTACTTTTTACATCATCCACCTCAGCTCCTTTGGGATCCATTTACTATATGTATAAACATAATTTAAGTCGTCAGGAGTCGTCATACTATCATTATAAAAACATTCTTGTGTATGACATGTATAGCTAGACTCATACTCGTGCTACGTTAGTCCTAGAACTGACTAAATCGTAGCTCTGATACCACTAAATGTAACACCCCACACCCAAGACTGATACTGGGTCTGGATACGAGACATTACTATTCTTGAACTCACTGAAACATGTACTTACGGGCTATAAAATTTCGTTCCAACTTAAAAACTTCACTTTCTTAGTCAACACATATAACAAGGGCCTACGAGGCCTTTAACTCATGTCAAAAAACTTTTGGAATTAAAATCAAATAACTCATTTTTGAAGTAGGGTTCACACGCCCATGTAACTTGGGAACATGCCCGTGTACCCTTAAGCAAGCCCATGCCCTCAAACCGTGGGGAGCTACTGACTATTTCCACACTGCCATGACACGCCCGTGGGCTTAAACCGTGTACTAATCCTTGATATATTGACTAAATCAACATGGTCTGGGAATACGCCAATGTCCAAAACGTGTGTCTTACATGGCATACACATACGGCCGTGGGATTTACCCGTGGCCTATGATGATTAATAATACTAAGGTGCAGGGTTAACACGGTCTTGACACACGCCCGTGTGTCCAACCGTGTGGGCATTTACAGGATATTTACCAAGCTGTTAGCCACCCTAAAATAAACATCATATCCATACACAATTCAACGATGCAATAACAACCCAATTTTTATGAATAATACTACATGCTTCATTGAGCTCAATAAACATACATGCTTAGTCAAATTTGGCCAATCACTTAGCCATATACAAAAAAATAATAAACTTGATAGCCTTTACAAAGGCCTTTCTTAAAACATGTCCACAAAATAAATGTTTCCTATACATGCCATATTTAGTAAAGTAACTTGGAGCTCTAACTTTAATGATCTAGGAATTAGCTTGGCGGGACTACATAGAAAGAAAGAATCATAACGTAAGCATATAGCTTAGTAAGTTTGCATGTAACAACTCATAGCATCATCATTGCTTAATATAACCCATTTCACATAAACAATGGTATTATGAATTTCAGCTAAAGAGCTTACTTACTCATATAGATTCTTACATGTCTCATGACACTTACTATTATCATACTTGTAAGGTAACCATGATACCTGTATCACTTGATCACATTGATCAGTATAATATAATAACAATAATCATGATATCTACTTTCTCATTCACAACATGAATAATGCTCAACTTCATCTAATTTCATCTTGATACTAACTTTACTTTCTTAGCTTACTTGCTATCTTCTTTTAGCTTACTCATTTGCCCGATGAATTTCTGTGAATAACCGAGGATACTAAATCTCTTCCCACATAATATGATGCCAAAGCCATATCCTAGACATGGTCTTACATGGGTTATCTCATCTTGGTTTCAAGGCCATGTCTTGACATGGACTTATGTGAAGTCTTGCTTTTGATATCATACTCAATGCCAAGCTTGAGTCTTTGGACTTACATGATAACTTGCTTGCTAACTTGATCAATGCCAAGCTTGCCTTGGACTTACATGATAACTTGCTTGCTAACTTGATCAATGCCAAGTTTGCCTTGGACTTACATGATATCTTGCTTACTAACTTGATCAATGCCAAGCTTGCCTTGGACTTACATGATAACTTGATCAATGCCAAGCTTGCCTTGGACTTACATGATATCTTGCTTGCTAACTTGATCAACTCCAAGCTTGCCTTGGACTTACATGATATCTTGTGTGGTGGATCGAGTATCCTGATAAATTCATCTTCAATTGGGACTTACTTGTACTTATCATCATGATTTCTTGATTGAACATAACATGATCATTTCATACGATTATTGTACATCATATTAAGCAATTTAATGATAATAATCATAAAGCTTAAAAATCATACAAACTTACCTCAAAATACAAAATGTATGTAGATGTGCAATTTAGTCCTCGACTTTGTTCTTGCCTCGGTTTTGATCCGGGCTTCATTTTTCTTGATCTATAATCATAAATGGATCATTTAAAAACCATATTGACTAAATTGACTCATAACTCATACTTTGGTAAAATTATTATTTTGCCCCTATACTTTCTAATATTTGTACTTTTGCCCCTAGGCTCGTAATTGTATTTTTATGCAACTTTCTTAAACTTCATGCTTAGCTGAATCATTTTCTCTACTATAACAATCATCAATTCTCACTATTTCTAGTAGGTATGACCAATTTTATAACTGTTACAAAATGGTCCCTACTACCATTTTTCATGAAATTCATTAAGGAAAAGATGTTTATCTAACATCAAACTCTCTTAAACTTCCATAAAACATCATTTAACAAGCATGTCATTCAAGGGTAGAATTTTTGGACATGCATCTTAGCTCATTTAATAGCTAAAATGGCTAATTCATAATACGAGAACTTTGAAAATCTGAAGAATATCAAAACCGAGCTTAGGAGCACTTACTAGCAAGCTTGAAAAATTGAAGAACCCTAGCTATGGCTTCCTTCAAATTTTTGGCAATAGGGGAAGAAGATGAGTAGATTTTTCTCATCTTTTTCTTATTTAAATCATTTAATTCCTACATGACCAAAATGCCCTTATCATTAAAAATTTCTATAACACCATCTCAAGGCCAATTTTTGCCCAAAAATAAAATTTTGGGTAAATTGCTATTTGAGGGCTCCTAATTATTATTCTAAAGCTATTTCATACAAAAAGCTTCTAGAAACTCATATTTTGTAACTTTTGCAATTTAGTCCTTTTTGGACCAATTGACCTCAACTTAATAAAATTGCTTAACAAAACTTTCATACTAGCATGTAAACATGGCATAAACCTGGAAAACTCATAATTTCACCTCGGGTTCGTGGCCTCGCACCACTATCCCGACTAGGTCCTAAATCGGGCTGTTACATTTTGGTTTCTTTTTTAAATGGACTCTAGAATTTTGCCGTAGGGTTATATTTAGTTGCACATGATTTTAGACACAAGAGGAGCTTGTGGCCAAGTGGTTAGCGGCATGGATTATGCTACAAGAGAGCCTGGGTTCGAATCTCATGGAAAGTAAGGGAGTATTTATTTTGCGAATTGGGGGGCAAGAGTTTGAGTTGGATTTAAACTTTGCTAACGGAGGGATCCCACATCGGAAAGATACAAAGAATGAAGGTGAGAAGCTAGCTATATATAGAGCAGTCTATGAAGAGGGTTAAGATACCTTGGTGGGCGTTTGGGCAGGAGTGGTTGAAGCACGGATTAGCACCAAATTCCTATCAGGTGTGTACTTCTCTCTACTCTAGGTGTAGAGCAGTAAATCTGAAAAGCAGGTCCTGCACGGCAGCGGTAACACACGAGCGTCTGGCCTTGCGTGTGGGAGCTTTGACGCGATAGTCGAGGCCACCATGAGTATTCTTATAGGTTGAGGTTGCTTGGGCCATGATGGGCCGAGGTGGGCCCGTGGGCCTATAAAAATAAATTGTATAACTGTGTAGTAGAAATTGGACTAGACTAGGTGAATCTAATATCTATGGCTAGATTTGGGCTAAATGGGCCACACTAGTGTGTGGGTCCATTTGGGTCGAGAATGGGCCCTAAGCCCAAATGCACCGTTTCGATAAGAAAAGGTATCTATGTCGCCGAGGGACGATGAAAGGTCGAGAAAAGTAGTTAAGTGCAAAATTATAGAAATACCCCTGGTTTACAAAATTACCGAAATACCTTCGGTTTGCAAAATTATAGAAATACCGTTGGTTTACAAAATTACCGAAATACCCTTGGTTTACAAAATTATCAAAATACCCCTAATTTACAAAATTACCAAAATACCCTCAGTTTGTAAAATTACTAAAATACCCCTGGTTTGTAAAATTACCAAAATACCCCTAGTTTGTGAAATTACCGAAATACCTCCAATTTGTGAAATTATGAAAATACCCCCAGTTTACAAAATTATCAAAATACCCCTGGTTTGTGAAATTACCGTTTTACCCCTACACGACAAAATGATTATTGTACCCTTGTGGTAGTACTAGTGTTGTATGTGTTAATTGTATGATTGATTATGTTTGAGATGCATTGCATACATGGATTGGTTATGAGTAGAATTACTGAACTACCCTTGTAGGGTTGAATTACTAAAATACCCTTATAGGGTAAAATGACTGATTTGCCCTTGTAAGTAAATGATCGACTTATACAATGAGTTGTCTAATTTGACTGTGGTTGTATGATTGATATGCTTTTATTACATGTTTAAATAATTGTTATTGAGCATGTCCATTTTGCATACACGTGTAATGATTGAGCATGACATACACGACATATTGCATGGGTGGGAATTATGGTACGGAGGAAGATTTGAGGATCGCATGGCCGTATGGTATGGATCTAGGATCGCATGGTCATATGGTATGGATCCACCATAGGCTTTTAGCCACCGAGCAGCCATGCTGCATCGATAATGTTACCGAGGGCTATGTACCATTAATATGGGCTTCGTGCCGTAATTCTGGGCTTTGTGCCAATACCGAATGCCTTGTGCTATTATTTTGGCTTTGTGCCAATCATATTTACCGTGGCTATGTTCCTAACATATATATATTGATGACTCTATGTCAATATTTAAGGATCGCATGGCCGTGTGGTATGGATCCAGGATCGCATGGCCGTATGGTATGATCCACCGGAGGCTTTAAGCCCAATGTATGTGATTAAGCAGCTTTGCTGCAATGTTTGGTAGTACCGTAATCGGGCTACCCTTGGTGTGTAACGGTGAGGGTCGATTGTAGAAATCCCCACTGGTGTGTTTGGCAAGAATGGGTGGTGTGTAGCGGATGGAAAAATTAGGTTAGGCTGGGTTTGTATCTTATTGCATACATTATCTGCTGTGACATTCAATATGGGTTAAGGCTCAACCAAGGCTATTTTGGGCAAGGCCCAATTACCACCATTACTGTAATGGGCTTTGGCCCAGATTGTTGTGAGGCTTGTTCTTACCGATGAGGGTTGTACACACTGAGTTTTCGTAAACTCACCCCCTCCTTTTATTAAATGTTTCAGGTAATTCCTAGCGATAGAGGATTGGGAACCATGGAGGACTCAGGGGTGGCTATACATCGAAGATACTACTCGTGAACTTTAGTAATTTTGATTTTTACCTTTTCTTTTAGATTATTTATTTTGGGTTAATATTTTGTAATAAGGCCATTGTTTTATTATTTTCTAAGTTTTCATTTATAACTGTTAAACTTATAAATACGGGGTTTTCTTAAAACATTAGCAATCATTTTCTAAAATATCATGTTTACGCAACGATGCAAGTTCAACTTTCAAAACAAAATAGTTTTCAAAATAATAACTACTTTTAAACGGTCATCTAGCAAATCGCGTTTTTCTCAAACAAACTTCTAAACAATTGCTTAGCTTTTCAACTTCCTTCAATGTGACACGCCAGATTCGAGCCTAACTTATAGGCCGGGTTTGGGGTGTTACAAATATGGTATCAGAGCCTAGGTTGCAAAACTCGACTGTGGAATGGGTTCGAAAATGTTTTTCAAAGTTATTTGAAATTTGATTTAAAAAAAAAGTATCTTTATTGGAAGTATGGCACTTGAGTCTCCGGCACCAAATCTGTAAGTTCCTTACTTATTATTATATGCTATAATGACTGTATTTATTCTGTGTATGTTTTGGATGTGGTGTTTGAATGAAAAATTTTTAAGTATGCGTGTTAAATATCTGTTTGCTCTTGTATTAGATATTTGGTTGTGTGAAAAGGTTCCAAGCTTAAATTAGAAAGTTTATTACTGTTTTAGAATCAGAGTGTGCAGCATGAGTGTAGTGTTGTAGGTTAGGATGTGCAACTGTTTTGTACAACTGGAAATTTCGAGGACGAAATTTCTTTAAGGAGGGTAGATTTGTAACATCCCAAAGTTGGGCCTAGTAGGATTAGGCCCATTGGGCCTTGGGCGTAGTAGCGGTTAAAACTTTAGAGAATAAGAGAACGACTTTAATGCAAGTTTGATCTAGTAGGTGAGTGATTTTGGAAGGTTAGGGGGCTTCTATGAAGTCCCGAGTTCAAACTTTGGCTTTAGGGAAATTTTGGTTTTAGGTGAAAAAACCCTGGGAGTTAGTAGTAGGCTTTGAGAATAAAATGTGGAAAAAATGACCCAAGTGGAGTGTGTGGTGTAGTGGCAAAGTGACGCCACATAAGAGACAATAGGGTTAAGCCACAAGAAAGGAAGGAGGTCCAAGGTTCAAGTCTTGGCTATCGCATTTTGGTTTCTTTTTTAAATGGACTCTAGAATTTTGCCATAGGGTTATATTTAGTTGCCCATGATTTTAGACACAAGAAGAGCTTGTGGCCAAGTGGTTAGCAGCGTGGATTATGCTACAAGAGAGCCTGGGTTCGAATCTCATGGAAAGCAAGGGAGTATTTATCTTGCGGATTGGACGGCAAGAGTTTGAGTTGGATTTAAACTTTGCTAACGGAGGGATCCCACATCAGAAAGATACAAAGAATGAAGGTGAGAAGCTAGCTATATATAGAGCAGTCTTTGAGGAGGGTTAAGGTACCTTGGTGGGCGTTTGGGCGGGGAGTGGTCGAGCCAGATTAGCTTTGATTCCTATCAGTGTGTACTCTCTACTCAAGTCACCTGAGAAAATCTTTGAAAAGTCGGTCACACGCTAATGGTGGCCACACGACCGTGCGAGCGCACGTGTGGGAGCTTCGACGCGATAATTAAGGCCACCATGAGTATTCTTGTAGGTTGAGGCTGCTTGGGCCATGATGGGCCGAGGTGGACCCGTGGGCCTATATGAATAAATTGTATGACTGTGTAGTAGAAATTGGACTAGACTAGGTAAATCTAATATCTGTGGCTAGATTTGGGCTAAGTAGGCCACACGAGCGTGTGGGTCCATTTGAGCTGAGAATGGGCCCTAAGCCCAATTGCACCATTTCGATAAGAAAATATATCTGTGTCGCTCGAGGCGAAAGTAGGCTGTCAGAAAGGCCATTAAGTGTAAAATTACTGAAATAACCCTGATTTACAAAATTACCGAAATACCTCCGATTTGTAAAATTACCGAAATACCCTTAGTTTGTAAAATTAGTGAAATACCCCTAGTTTACAAAATTATCGAAATACCCCTGGTTTACAAAATTATCGAAATACCCCTAATTTGTAAAATTACTGAAATACCCCTAATTTGTGAAATTACCAAAATACCCCTAGTTTGCAAAATTACTGAAATATACCCAGTTTTTGAAATTACCGAAATACCCCCAGTTTACAAAATTACCAAAATACTCCTAGTTTGTGAAATTACTGTTTTACCCCTACACGACAAAATGATCGTTGTACCCTCATGGCAGTACTAGCGTTGTATGTGTTAATTGTATAATTGATTATGTTTGAGATGCGTTGCTTACATGGATTGGTTATGAGTAGAATTACCGAACTACCCCTGTAGGGTGGAATTATCGAAATACCCTTATAGGGTAAAATAACTGATTTGCCCTTGTAGGTAAATGATTGACTTATGCAATGAGTTGTCTAATTTGACTATGGTTGTATGACTGATATGCTTTTATTACATGTTTAAATAATTGTTATTGAGCATGTCCATTTTGCATACACGTGTAATGATTGAGCATGACATACACGACATATTGCATGGGTGGGAATTATGGTACGGAGGAAGATTTGAGGATCGCATGGCTGTAAGGTATGGATCCAAGATCGCATGGCCGTATGGTATGGATCCACCATAGGCTTTTAGCCACCAAGCAGCCATGTTGCACCGATAATGTTACCGAGGGCTGTGTGCCATTAATATGGGCTTCGTGCCGTAATTATGGGTTTTTTGCCAATACCGAAGGCTTTGTGCTGTTATTTTGGCTTTGTGCCAATCATATTTACCGTGTCTATGTGCCTAACATATATATATTGATGGCTCTTTGTCAATATTTGAGGATCGCATGGCCGTATGGTATGGATCTAGGATCAAATGGCCATATGGTATGGATCCCGGAGGCTTTAAGCCCAATGTATATGATTAACTAGCTTTGCTGCAACATTCGGTAGTACTGCAACTGGGCTACCCTTGGTATGTAGCGGTAAAGGTCGATTGTAGAAACCCCCACTGGTATGTTTGGTAAGAATGGGTGGTGTGTAGCGGATGGAAAAATTAGGTTGGGCTGGGTTTGCATCGAATTGCATACATTATCTGGTATGACATACGATGTGGGTTAAGGCTCAACCGAGGCTATTTTGGGCTAAGGCCCAATTTGCACTGTTACTGTAATGGGCTTTGGCCGGATTGTTGTGATGCATGTTCTTACCGATGAGGGTTGTACACACTGAGTTTTCATAAACTCACCCCCTCTTTTTATTAAATGTTTTAGGTAATTCGCAGCGATAGAGGATTGGGAGCTGTGGAGGACTCAGGGGTGGCTATACATCGGAGATACTACTCGTGAACTATAGTAATTTTGAATTTTACCTTTTCTTTTAGATTATTTATTTTGGGTTAATATTTTGTAATAAGGCCATTGGTTTATTTTTTCTAAGTTTTCATTTATAACTGTTAAACTTATAAATACGGGGTTTTCTTAAAACATTAGCAATCGTTTTCTAAAATATCATGTTTACGCAACGATGAAAGTTCAACCTTCAAAACAAAATAGTTTTCAAAATAATAACAACTTTTAAACGGTCATCTAGCAAATCGTGTTTTTCTCAAACAAACAACGAACTCAGAGTTCAAAAATCCAATAAAACTTTTCTAAACAATTGCTTAGCTTTTCAACTTCCTTCAATGTGATGCGCCAGATTTGGTCCTAACTTCTAGGTCGGGTTTAGGGTGTTACAAATATGGTATCAGAGCCTAGGTTGCAAAACTCGACTGTGAAATGGGTTCGAAAATGTTTTTCAAAGTTATTTGAAATTTGATTTTAAAAAAAGTATATTTATTGGAAGTATGTCACCCGAGTCTCCGGCACCAAATCCGTAAGTCCCCTTACTCATTATTATATGCTATAATGATTGTATTTATTCTGTGTATGTTTTGGATGTGGTGTTTGAATGAAAAATTTTTAAGTATGAGTGTTAAATATCTGCTTGCTTCCGTATTAGATATTTGGTTGTGTGAAAAGGTTCCAAGCTTAAATTAGAAAGTGTATTACTGTTTTAGAATCAGAGTGCGCAGCATGACTGTAGTGTTGTAGGTTAGGATGTACGACTGTTTCTACAGTTGGAAATTTCGAGGATGAAATTTCTTTAAGGAGGGTAGATTTGTAATATCCCAAAGTTGGGCCTAGTAGGATTGGGCCCATTCGGCCTTGGGCGTAGTAGCGGTTAAAATTTTAGAGAATAAGAGAACGACTTTAATGCAAGTTCAATCTAGTAGGTGAGTGATTTTGGAAGGTTAGGGACTTCTATGAAGTCTCTGGTTCAAACTTTGGCTTTAGGGAAATTTTGGTTTTAGGTGAAAAAACCCTGGGAGTTAGTAGTAGGCTTTGAGAATAAAATGTGAAAAAAATGACACAAGTGGAGTGTGTGGTGTAGTGGCAAAGTGACACCACATAAAAGACAATGGGGTGACGCCACAAAGAAGGAAGGAGGTCCAGGTTCAAGTCTTGGCTATTGCATTTTGGTTTCTTTTTTAAATGGAGTCTAGAATTTTGCCATAGGGTTATATTTGGTTGCGCATGATTTTAGACACAAAAAGAGCTTGTGGCCAAGTGGTTAGCAGCGTGGATTATGCTACAAGAGAGCCTGGGTTCGAATCTCATGGAAAGCAAGGGAGTATTTATTTTGGGGATTGGACGGCAATAGTTTTAGTTGGATTTAAACTTTGCTAACAGAGGGATCCCACATCGGAAAGATACAAAGAATGAAAGTGAGAAGCTAGCTATATATAGAGCAGTCTATGAGGAGGGTTAAGATACCTTGGTGGGCGTTTGGGCAGGAGTGGTCGAAGCGCGGATTAGCACCGGATTCCTATCAGGTGTGTACTTCTCTCTACTCAAGCTGTACAACGGAAAATGCTGAAAAGCCAGTCACACGGCAATAGTAGCCACACGAGCATGCGAGCGCACGTGTGGGAGCTTTGACGCGATAGTCAAGGCCACCATGAGCATTCTTGTAGGTTGAGGCTACTTGGGCCATGATGGGTCGTGTAGGCTCGTAGACCTATATGAATAAATTGTATGACTGTGTAGTAGAAATTGGACTAGACTAGGTAAATCTAATATCTGTGGCTAAATTTGGGCTAAATGGGCCACACGAGTGTGTGGGTCTATTTGGACCTAGAATGGGCCCTAAGCCCAATTGCACCGTTTCGATAAGAAAAGGTATCTGTGTCGCTTGAGGCGAAAGTAGGCGTCAGAAAGGCAATTAAGTGTAAAATTACTGAAATACCCCTGATTTACATAATTATCGAAATACTTCCGGTTTACAAAATTGTCGAAATACCCTTGGTTTTCAAAATTACAAAAATGCCCCTAGTTTACAAAATTACCGAAATACCCCTAGTTTACAAAATTACTAAAATACCCCTAATTTGTAAAATTACCAAAATACCCCTGGTTTGTAAAATTACCAAAATACCCCAGGTTTGCAAAATTACTGAAATATCCCCAGTTTATAAAATTACTGAAATATCCCAGTTTGCAAAATTACTAAAATACCCTTGGTTTGCGAAATTACCATTTTACCCCTACACGACAAAATGATCGTTGTACCCCCATGGCAGTACTAGTGTTGTATGTGTTAATTATATGATTGATTATGTTTGAGATGCATTGCTTATATGATTTGTTATGAGTAGAATTATCGAACTACCCCTGTAGGGTAGAATTACCGAAATACCCTTATAGGGTAAAATGACTAATTTGCCCTTGTAGGTAAATGATTGACTTATGCAATGAGTTGTCTAATTTGACTATGGTTGTATGACTGATATGCTTTTATTACATGTTTAAATAATTGTAATTGAGCATGTCCATTTTGCATACACGTGTAATGATTGAGCATGACATACACGACATATTGCATGGGTGGGAATTATGGTACGGAGGAAGATTTGAGGATCGCATGGCCGTATGGTATGGATCCACCACAGGCTTTTAGCCACCGAGTAGCCATACTGCACCGATAATGTTATCAAGGGCTGTGTGCCATTAATATGGGCTTCGTGCCATAATTATGGGCTTTGTGCCAATACCGAAGGCTTTGTGCTATTATTATGGCTTTGTGCCAATCATATTTATCGTGTCTATGTGCCTAACATATATATATTGATGACTCTGTGTCAATATTTGAGGATCACATGGCCGTATGGTATGGATCCAGGATCGCATGGTCGTATGGTATGGATCCACCGAAGGCTTTAAGCCCAATGTATGTGATTAAGCAGCTTTGCTGCAACGTTCGGTAGTACCGCAACTAGGCTACCCTTGGTGTGTAGCGGTGAGGGTCGATTGTAGAAATCGCCACTGGTATGTTTGGCAAGAATGGGTGGCGTGTAGCGGATGGAAAAATTAGGTTGGGCTGGGTTTGCATCGAATTGCATATATTATCTGCTGTGACATACGATGTGGGTTAAGGCTCAACCAAGGCTATTTTGGGCTAAGGCCAAATTTCCACCATTACTGTAATGGGCTTTGGCCCGGATTATTGTGATGCATGTTTTTACCGATGACGGTTGTACACACTGAGTTTTCGTAAACTCACCCCATCTTTTTATTAAATGTTTCAGGTAATTCGCAGCGATAGAGGATTGGGAGCCGTGGAGGACTCAAGGGTGGCTATACATCGGAGATACTACTCGTGAACTTTAGTAATTTTGATTTTTACGCTTTCTTTTAGATTATTTATTTGGGTTAATATTTTGTAATAAGGCCATTGGTTTATTTTTTTCTAAGTTTTCATTTATAACTGTTAAATTTATAAATACGTGGTTTTCTTAAAACATTAGCAATCATTTTCTAAAATATCATGTTTACGCAACGATATAAGTTCAACTTTCATAACAAAACAGTTTTTCAAAATAATAACAACTTTTAAACGGTCATTTAGCAAATCGCGTTTTTCTCAAACAAACAACGAACTCAGAGTTCAAAAATTCGATAAAACTTTTCTAAACAATTACTTAGCTTTTCAACTTCTTTCAATGTGACACGCTAGTTCGGGCCTAACTTCTAGGTCGGGTTTGGGGTGTTACAATTATGGTATCAGAGCCTAGGTTGCAAAACTCGGCTGTGGAATGGGTTCGAAAATGTTTTTCAAAGGTATTTGAAATTTATTTTTTTAAAAAGTTTCTTTATTGGAAGTATGGCACTCGAGTCTCTAACACCAAATTCGTAAGCCCCCTTACTTATTATATGCTATAATGACTATATTTATTCTGTGTATGTTTTGGATGTGGTGTATGAGTGTTAAATATCTATTTGCTTCTGTATTAGATATTTGGTTGTGTGAAGAGGTTCCAAGCTTAAGTTAGAAAGTGTATTACTGTTTTAGAATCAGAGTGCGCTGCATGAGTGTAGTGTTGTAGGGTAGGATGTACGACTGTTTCTATAGCTGGAAATTTTGAGGACGAAATTTCTTTAAGGAGGGTAGATTTGTAACATCCCAAAGTTGGGCCTAGTAGGATTGGGCCCCTTTGGCCTTGGGCGTAGTAGCGGTTAAAACTTTAGAGAATAAGAGAACGACTTTAGTGCAAGTTGGATCTAATAGGTGAGTGATTTTGGAAGGTTAGGGGGCTGCTATGAAGTCTCGGGTTCAAACTTTGGCTTTAGGGAAATTTTGGTTTTAGGTGAAAAAACCTTGGGAGTTAGTAGTAGGCTTTGAGAATAAAATATGGAAAAAATGACACAAGTGGAGTGTGTGGTATAGTGGCAAAGTGACGCCACATAAGAGATAATTGGGTGACGCCACAAGGAAGGAAGGAGGTCCAAGGTTCAAGTCTTGGCTCTTGCATTTTGGTTTCTTTTTTAAATAGGCTCTAGAATTTTGCCATAGGGTTATATTTAGTTGTGCATGATTTTAGACACAAGAAGAGCTTGTGGCCAAGTGGTTAGCAGCGTGGATTATGCTACAAGAGAGCTTGGGTTTGAATCTCATGGAAAGCAAGGGAGTATTTATTTTGCGGATTGGACTGCAAGAGTTTGAGTTAGATTTAAACTTTGCTAACGGAGGGATCCCGCATCGGAAAGATACAAAGAATGAAGGTGAGAAGCTAGCTACATATAGAGCAGTCTATGCGGAGGGTTAAGATACCTTGATGGGCATTTGTACAGGAGTGGTCAAAGCGCGGATTAGCACCAAGCGCGGATTAGCACCAGATTCCTATCAGGTGTGTACTCCTCTCTACTCTAGCTGTATAGCAGAAAATGTCGAAAAGTCGGTCACACGACAATGGTGGCCACACGAGCGTGCGAGCACACCTGTGGGAGCTTCGACGTGATAGTGGAGGCCACCATGAATATTCTTGTAGGTTGAGGCTACTTGGGCCATGATGGGCTGAAGTGGGCCCGTGGGCCTAAATGAATAAATTGTATGACTGTGTAGTAGAAATTGGACTAGACTAGGTGAATTTAATATCTGTGGCTAAATTTGGGCTAAATGGGCCACACGAGCGTGTGGGTCCATTTGGGCCGAGAATGGGCCCTAAGCCCAATTGCATCGTTTCGATAAGAAAAGGTATCTGTCGCTCGAGGCGGCAGTAGGCCGTCAGAAAGGCCATTAAGTGCAAAATTACTAAAATACCCCTGGTTTACAAAATTACTAAAATACCTCCAGTTTGCAAAATTACCGAAATACCCTTGGTTTGCAAAATTACCGAAATACCCTTGGTTTACAAAATTACCAAAATACCCTCGATTTACAAAATTACCAAAATACCCCCAGTTTGTAAAATTATCAAAATACCCTTAGTTTGTAAAATTACCAAAATACCCTTGGTTTGCGAAATTACTTAAATACCCTTGATTTGTGAAATTATCGAAATACCCCTAATTTGAAAAATTACCGAAATACCTTTAATTTACAAAATTACTGTTTTACCCCTACACGACAAAATGATCGCTGTACCCTCGTGGCAGTACTAGCGTTGTATGTGTTAATTGTATGATTGATTATGTTTGAGATGCGTTGCTTACGTGGATTGGTTATGAGTAGAATTACCGAACTACCCCTGTAGGGTGGAATTATCGAAATACCCTTATAGAGTAAAATGGCTAATTTGCCCTTGTTGGTAAATGATCGACTTATGCAATGAGTTGTCTAGTTTGACTGTGGTTGTATGACTGATATGCTTTTATTACATGTTTAAATAATTGTTATTGAGCATGTCCATTTTGCATACACGTGTAATGATTGAGCATGACATACACGACATATTGCATGGGTGGGAATTATGGTACGGAGGAAGATTTGAGGATCGCATGGCCGTATGGTATGGATCCAGGATCGCATAGTCGTATGGTATGGATCCACCATAGGCTTTTAGCCACCGAGTAGCCATGCTGCACCAATAATGTTACCGAGGGCTATGTGCCATTAATATAGGTTTCGTGCCATAATTATGGGCTTTGTGCCAATACTGAAGGCTTTGTGCTATTATTATGGCTTTGTGCCAATCATATTTACCGTGTCTATGTGCCTAACATATATATATTGATGACTCTGTGTCAATATTTGAGGATCGCATGGCCATATGGTATGGATCCAGGATCGCATGGCTGTATGGTATGGATCCATGGAGGCTTTAAGCCCAATGTATGTGATTAAGCAGCTTTGCGGCAACATTCGGTAGTACCGCAACTGGGCTATGCTTGGTGTGTAGCAGTGAGGGTCGATTGTAGAAATCCCCACTGGTGTGTTTGGCAAGAATGGGTGGTGTGTAGCGGATGGAAAAATACATTATCTGCTGTGACATACGATATGGGTTAAGGCTCAATCGAGGCTAAGGCCCCTGACATACACGCTGCGTTTTCGTCAACTCACCCCCTCTTTTTATTAAGTGTTTCAAGAAATTCATAGCAATAAAGGATTGGGAGCCGTGGAAGTCTTAGGGGTGGCTATACATCGGAGATACTACTCGTGAACTTTAGTAATTTTGATTTTTACCTTTTCTTTTAGATTATTTATTTTGGGTTAATAATTTGTAATAAGGCCATTGGTTTATTTTTTTTCTAAGTTTTCATTTATAACTGTTAAACTTATAAATATGGGGTTGTCTTAAAACATTAGCAACCATTTTCTAAAATATCATGTTTACGCAACGATGCAAGTTCAACTTTCATAACAAAACAGTTTTTCAAAATAATAACAACTTTTAAATGGTCATTTAGCAAATCACGTTTTTCTCAAACAAACAATGAACTCGGAGTTCAAAAATTAGATAAAAGTTTTCTAAACAATTGCTTAGCTTTTCAACTTCCTTCAATGTGACACGCTAGATTCGGGCCTAACTTCTAGGCCGGGTTTGGAGTGTTACACTAGGGGGCAACCTAGAAGGAGACGTTGAATAGACGCCAAAGAGGAGGAGGAAAATACTCCAAGAAAGTCGTCAGAAACAGCTTAGGAGAACGATCTCCATCAAGACTGAAGATCTCCCATCAAGTTCTTTAGAAGTTTTTGGGTTTTCATTATGTTTTGTGGTTTTCCCTATTTTATGATGTTTCCATCTATTTGTATGAACTAAATCCTTTAAATATCTAAGGGGATGAAATCTAGATGAATCTTATTATTATTTGATTTATAAGATAAATACTTGTTCTTATTCTTAATTGTGAGCTTTTATTATTGTTTTAATAATTCAGGTTATTAATCCAAGTCGAATGTGCTTTTTCAGTGGAGCAAAAGTCCCTGTTTAAGAGAAGATCAACACAATTAAGTGGAGTTGATTGCAACCCTAGAAATAAGGCGACGAAAATCTACCGGATTAGAGTCAAATCTAATAAGGGAATCCATAGATCGAGTTAATGCGACAATAGTGGTTTTAATTAAAAAGAGGTTTCAATTAATCAACCTAGAGTTAGTTGTTTTTAGTCTCGAAGGAGATATTAACATAAATCAGGGATTTCTACGGATTAAGTCAAGTGAATAAATCATATGAATCAAAGATAATAAGTGAAGTCTGCGTGGATTCTTCATTGGGTATTGCCTATCTCATATAAGTTGTCTAAAAGTATTTTCCCAATTCGCTCTCTGTCACGTTCATAGTCATTTAGTTAGTTAAATTAGTTAGTTAATTTTAGATTAAAAATAAATCCCCTTAATTATTAGGCTAGATAATAAAAAGATAGTTATTACTAGTAATTTTAGTCCTTGAGGATACGATATTCTGGACTCGCCAGAACTATATTACTGTTTGATAGGTACGCTTGCCTTTGTCGAAATAATAGTTAGTTTCGAGCTCCATCATTTACCTTGCCATGACTTGAACCTTAGACCTCCAGAGAACTCCATATGCCACCTTGCCACTAGACCACAAGCTTTTTGTGTCACATTTTATCTCCAATTAATTAAAAGGTCTAAAGGCCAAAGTCCAGGTTCCTTTAAAAGAAAAACCAAAATAAATTGCAATAGCCAATACTTGAACCCAGGCTTCATTGTAACCTTAATGACGCCACAACCACTTGACCACATGCTTCATTCTGTCATTTTTTTAACACAATAATTTAAAAGGCCTATATACAAGCACCTAGGGTTTTATCCACTTAAAACCAATTTTTTATGCTAAAGCCTAAGTTTGAACCCAGGACTTCTCCAACTCCTCTCAGGACCCTTAACCAATTGAGCAGACATTTAATTGTGTCATTTCCTAGCTCACGTAAACTTTTATGCACAGTTTCCTAACCGTTCCCTTGCTCAAGGCCCAATACTTTTAGGCCCAAATTTTGAGGTGTTACACTGATGATTCCTCATAGAAAACCAGAAGAAAAATACGCTCATACATTCTAGAATCAATTGCGACAGAGATAACATATCTTCCATAAATGTATATAAAAAAGAACAAAAACCAGTAGAGACAGAAGAATAGCCTTATCTAAATTTTTACCCTCGACTTTATTTCAACATATTAGAAAAGAATTACGAAGAGATAAGGTAATGCCAATCATAAAATAAACAGGCCATCAGTGCTTTCATCTAACATTAGAGTTAGCTAACATTCTCACTTGATAAGGATTTCATCAGAAAGTGGACAATCACATAAACCCCTGAGGATGAATGAATATATAACAGAATACTCAGAAGAGATCATTGTAATCCATTCAACCATAATTATTATACCCAGACATATTTACAATCCAGACATCATTTCTCTGACTAACTCTGTTATCATGAACCCCGTATTATTCCACTCACTAACGAAAACCAATTCAGGAGAAATTTCAGCAAACATATCTTTAGACTTCATACCTAATTGAGTCGATTAGCCGAGACTAACTTCTTCTTCATCCTTGACATTGCATAATCTGTATAATCTTTAAAACATTATAATAATCCTTCCAAAGCTGTTTTCACTTTCCAAACTATTCTAATCTCTGTATGCATTACTAATTATTTCACCACTGAACTCTTTAGTTTCACACTTATCAGCTTATTCAACATGATTCTCATGAATTTTCATTATAAAGCAACACTGGTAAAGGGGTGAGGTCGTAAAGCCTCTAACTTGACTCTCAAAAATACACACATATGACTTTGCATTCATCATCAACATAATATCATCATAATCGCATATTTCACTCTAAGCAAATCAATATACTTGTTTATTTTACAAATATTTTCTGTCATCTACAATTTCAAACGATGAGTGTACTTAATTAAATTCAATATCAATATCTATTTAAATACCAACACTTAACTTCAGTATCACTTACCAACACTTGTCAAATTAGAGAACATCTTACGGGTTCGAGTACGTCGTTTACTTGACGCCATAGTCCAACTATGGTCTTACACATATTTTTCCATGGCCCTGCCAGGGTCTTGATGGAAGCTCGAAACAGCTATTATTTCGACAAAGGCAAGCGCACCTATCGAATAATAGTATAGCTGTGGTGAGTCCGAAATATTGTATCCTCAAGGACCAAGAGTACTTAGTAATAACTATCTTTTTTATTATCTAGCCTAATAATTAAAAGGGATTTATTTTAATCTAAAATTTAACTAACTAATTTAACTAACTTATGAACTTGACTGGGAGTAAACTGGGAAAATACTTTGGACAACTTATATGAGATGGACGACACCTACGGAAGAATCCACCTAGACCTCACTTATTACTTTTGATTCATGTGATTTATTCACTTGGCTTAATCCGTAGAAATCCCTGAATCATATTAATACCTCTTTCGAGGCTACTAACAACTGACTCTAGGTTGATTAATTGAAATCTCTTTCTAATTAAAACCCCTATTGTCGCATTAATTCAATCTATGGATTCCCATTTTAAGTTTAGCCCTAATCTGGTAGATTTTCGTCGCCCTATTTCTTGGGTTGCAATCAACTCCGCTTAATTGTGTTGATCTACTCTTAAACAGGGACTTTTGCTCCACTGAATAAGCACATTCGACTTGAATCAATAACCTGAATTATCAAAACAAGAATAAAACTCACAATTAAGAATAAGCACAAGTTTTTATCTCATAAATCAAATAATAATAAGATCTGTCATAGGTTTTATCCCCTTAGGTATCTAAAGGATTTAGTTCATACTTGAAGAGGAAAACATCATAAAAGAAGAAAAATAACAAAACATAAGAAAACCCAAAAAGTTCTAAAGAACTTGATGGGAGATCCTCAGTCTTGATGGAAATCCTTCTCCTAAGCTGTTCCTAACGGCTGTCTTGGAGTATTTTCTCCTTCTACTCGGTGTCTATTTGACGTCCTGTCAACTCCTCCTTTAGGCTGCCCTCTAGGGTGTTTATATAGGCTTTGAGATGTCTTACTTAGCCCACAAGTATCCTATTCCGAATAAAATTCTTCCTAGTTTCGGTAGGGACATACCCGTGTGAATCGAGCCCAAGCCGTGTTTGAGTCTGCTAAAGTGTGTGGTGAACTCCAAGTCGTGTTGATATCTCACTTTGGCTCAATTTCTCCGTTTTTGGCCTGTTTCTCGTTCTTTTCATCCTCCTATGCTCTCCTGAGTATAAAACATGAAATTAAGGGATTAGGAGCATCGAATTCATCAAATCTAATGAATATTCATCCAAAATTAAGCTAAGCATGGGTTAAAATATGTGTAAATTACGATTTATCAAGTCTTACATGCATCATAATGCCATAGCCCAGCTATGATCTTACACGTTATTACGATGCCATAGTCTAACTATGGTCTTACACGTGTACACATGTACTACCATAGTCCAACCATGGTCTTATGTCCACAATGCAATAGCCCAGTTATGGTTTTTTCACTGAAATGCCATAGCCCAGCTATGGTCTTACATTCCATACTTTGCCATGGTTCAACCATGGCCTTATCCGTCAATTCATCATTGAACGATCGTACTCATTTCCTGCGTTCTACTCAATTTGATCTTCCAATTCAATTTTCATACTATTATAATATTCATGGTTCAATAACAAAGACATAAAACAAAACATTATATTATCTCTAATTTAACAATTAAACATAAGATTCAACCATATGAACATACTAATTTCACTTATTCAACAAGTGTACATAAACACACATTCTGTCAATTTGTGTAAGTGTACTTATCGTATTCACTTAATCAAATATGTTCGGCATATAACATCATATGAATGCCAAACAAACATGGATGGACTTATCACCATATAAACTTTCATTTTATTCCACATTTCCACATTTCTCAACTTATGATTATCTCATTTTGTACATTATCACATACATGTCATGAACTTCTATTCATACCTTTCTAAGTTCCATCTTATCATAAACACATTTCAAATATCTCAATATCCCTTTTAGAACTATCAAAAATAGCTCGGTTGGAAAGCATCTCTGTCTCTGCAAGACAGTTCTCGTCAGAGTCTGGAGTTATCACACTATTACAGATAGTAACATGGCATGTATATCTAGACTCATGTATGCTATGTTAGTCTAAAAATTGACTAAACCATAGCTTTGATACCACTAAATGTAACAACCTTACCTGTATTCAACGTCAGAACAGGGTACAAGGCGTTACCGAACTTATACACAAGCAATCATACAAAATCGAGACATGATTTCCACTTAAAATTAAAACTTTTCATATCGTCTCTTAAACAAAAATACGAGGCTCAAAACATACATTAGGAGTGGTTCAAAACTAAACCAAGAACTTTAGAAATTTCTGGGGAAACTTAAAAATTTTAGTCAAAAAGGTCCACACGCCCGTATGATTGAAGGGACACACCCGTGTGGGTGAAGGGACATGCCCGTGTGGCATATCACACACCCGTGCTTCAGGCCGTGTCCAAAATAGGGGACATTCTATTTATGATGTCATCATCAAATTGAAGTCACACGGCTAAGTGACACACCCGTGTGCTTAGGCCGTGTCCTCCACACGGCTGAGACACGCGCCCGTGTCGAAACCATTTTTTTTGAAACAAATAGGGTCGATTTTAAAATGAAAATGGAATCGCCACCAATCCCTTTTTGAATGTGTGATCGGGTCACCTTGAGATTGATCATTAAAACATTTTAATTTATTAAAATGATGATTTTGGCCTACAAAATTCAAGAAAACGGGTTCGAGAGTCGGTTACGCATGAGGAAGGATTAGCACCCTCGTAGCGCCCAAAATTGGTACCGAATTGATTGATTAACATCTTAATGTCAAAAATTTAAAATTATTATAAAATACGATCCTCTCGATTTTAAAAAAAAAACTTGAATAAATTAAATTGGATCCTAAGATCAGGTTATTTCGAGGAAGTAAAATGTCATGTCCAGTAAGTTAGGATACGACATTTCGAATCCTCGAAATTAAGCTTGCCTTTTTACTTTTAAAACTAGTGGATTTAAATTCAACAAGGATATTCGGTCATTTGGGTCAAACAAAAAATCGAAACCCAGTAAGTTAGGGCACAATTTCTCAAAATTTCAAATATGGAATATTGCCTTTATTTTTTAGAAATCCTTACCCCGAGATAACAAAATGTCATATTCAGTGAGTTAGAACACAATATTTTTGAATTCTCGAGAATAAGCTTTTATTTAACCTAGATGCTTTGGTTTAAAAATAATCGGCCCTTTTTAGACTTGACGAGAAAATCAAAACCCAGTAAGTTAGGGTATGATTTCTCGATCCTCCTAAATTCTAAGCGTTACCTCATCATGAAAAAATTTTGAACCGTAATATAATAATAAAATAAAATGTATTTTTTTAAAAATCATGAGATTAATAATAATAATGATGACGCTAATCATAATGAAAATTTTTGAAGTTTTAACACTATATAGAAAGATATATAAATAAATAAGTAATAAAATGATACAATAAATAAATATATTTTAAAAATGGTAAGCAAATAAACATTAAGGAAATAATAGTAATAATAAAAACAATATAGTAAATTTTAAAATCGATAATATGTACATATATGTAGTAGAATAAAATAAATAACATAAAAAGTTAACTAAATAATAAAACAATTAAAATGCAATGAATTTTAAATTGAAATGAAGTTAAAACCACATAAAATATAAAAGATAATATATGCAATAAATAAAGAATATATGAAATAAAATAACTTAATGAAATAAAACAAGATAATTTAATTAAAATAAATAAAACAAAAAAAAAAAAAGTTAAACAAGGGCTTGATTAAAACGCGCAACACATCATAGGGATTAATTGGGCAATTATACCCAATCACTAAAACGACGACGCTCTAATATCCATGTTTAAATGGCCTAAGGACCAGATCGAAACAAAAGAAAAAAATTAATGCCAATTTAAAAATAAAAATAAAATATAAGCCGGATGCAATTGCATAGTAATAAAATGAAAAGGGATCTGAAGAGCAAATAGCCCTTTTGTGAAAAATGCGCGGATCTTTAGCCATGAAATGACGCCGTTTTAGGTCTTAATGACCCACTCCAAAACGACATCGCATGAATCCTCTTTAAATACCAAAAAATCAGGGCTGAAATCATTTTTTCACGATTTCTAAAAAAAACTCAAAAAAACCCTCTGAGAGCTCTCGAGTTCAAACCTAACTCCGTCATCAAGCCGCCGTGCTCTGCCACCGTCTACCGTCGTGCGCGATGGTCGAAGACCCAAAAACAACTATTTCAACCCTTTAAGGCGCCCTAAACACGGATCTAGCCGTCGAATGACCGAATCCCACCCCAAAATAAAAAAAGGACAAGTGACTCCTCGGATTCAGCCTCTCCGATCATCAAAGAAAAAGGTTAAATCCCTCTCCTAACATTATTTACACTATGCTTTTATATTTAATACTTGAAGAAATTGATCAACATCCAGTGAATACCGTAAAAAGAACTATGTATTCTTTCATTTTTTTTATTTGTATTCGTCAAAAACAGTAACCATTTACAGATTATCTTCGGCCTCTTTTATAGTCGAAAACTAATAATAAAGAAAATACTAAAAGCTTCCTATGTCTACTATACATTCGCTGGCCATTTTCATCATTATTTGAAACACCCCAAACCCGGCCCATAAGCCCTGACCGGATCTGGCATGCTCCTTGAGTAAAACGTAGTTAAGTCTCGTATGACATTTTGGAAATCGTGGTGGTTTCGAAGAAAATAGATTTGGGTTGTTCTCAAGTTAAAAAGTGAGTTGTAATTTAATTTTGTACTAAATTGATAATTTCATATTTCAAAAGTTACAAGTTAAAGAAATACCGAATTTTAGAGTTTAATGTTTTTGTAACTTGAAAAAAAAAACCCGTAGGTGATTGAGTTTCAAAACAATTGATGTTGTTCAGATTATATCGTAAATTTAAAACGTAATGAAAATAAAACACTTAAGTAATAATGGCCTTATTACATCAAAATATAACCCAAAATAAATAAATATAAACTTAATAAGAAAACCAAAAATCGAAATGTGCATGGCCACCGCTAAGTTCCTCGCCGAACCGGTCCATCTATCGAAAAGTGCCATCTCGCAAAAGTTAGCCCACGAAGGGTGAGTCAACAGACTCGGTGTGTAACTACCAACATGACTCCCAAAATATACCTGCATATTAATTCACATAAAATAATCAGAAACCATGATGCAACCCAAACCACCTAGATCCAACCTCTACACATCACCCGTACCTCACCGATCACAGTGGGGATTACTAAATCGACCCTCCATCTGCTACACACCATCGAAGGTAGTCGCTACAGTCAGCTGCACATCACCCTTATAATTGTGGCATAGCCACCAGATAATGTGACAGAGTCACCAGATTCATATTATGTGACATAATCACCAGATAATGTGACAGAGTCACCAGATATTGTGGCAGGAACCACCAAATCACTTCCCCTTTCACATAATCACCCATATGCCCATGCAACATACAAAACATACGAATAATCATGCATTATACCCTACCCCATAGCCATAACGATATTTCCCATATATCCATATTCATATTTTATAAACTTTAATTATCTGAGAGTTAGGGTAACGACTGAATGCTTTGTACCATGGAATGGTACCCTTAGCCTTATTCATGCATAGCCTTATTAACATATACAAATCAATATTATTGTTAATTGGGAATTTAGGGTGGGTTACACACCTGATTACTCGTCGATCTAATCAAAATCCTGAAAATCCCGATCTAACGCTCTAGATCCCTTTTTTCCTTGCTGTCGATTTGGTTACCAACCAAATCCCAAAACTTCGTGATGTTCCCCCTTACAATTGGCTAAGCATTAGTACACTCAAACGGTTAGTTTTTGTCTTTTGAACGAATAGGAAACAGATCTAAAACACTAGAGACCTTACCTAGATTGCTTAGCCAAATCCTGAAGATCTGTCGAAAACCCCCTAAGACACCATAGTTAGAATCGGCATAGTCTTAGAACAAAAAGTGGCCCTTGGTCAATATTAATATCCCTTACCTTGATTGTCTAAATCCAATCCATCACTTGTCTCGTGGAGTCTGTCGAAATTCCTATATGGTATATGTTAGATTCGATTCTAACATTTAATAAACCAAAGTAAATGGCCTTGACCAAAGATCACACTTCACTTACCTTAGGTATTCAAACCTCAATGATCTCCCCTAATCGTCGCTCACAAAAGAATCCGTAAATCCCCTTCAAGGTTTGACCAATTGAGAATAAGAGGATTAGATCCTTAGATTCGCTAATCCAAAAGAAAAAGAAAGAAAAACGAATGACTGTTGATCCTTACCCCTAATGGTGAAATCGATTGCACTCTTCTTAGAACCTCAGAGGAATTCGGCTACTATAGAAAAGTGATTGACTTTGAAGGAGAAATAGATGAATAAATCGGCTAGATGGTGAATCTTTCAGTTTTAAGGATTTGCAAAAAAGAAAAGAGAATGAGGGACATAAGATTCGGCTAATACTCCCAAAGAGAGATGGGATATTCGGCCACCAAAAGAGTAGGTATAAACTTGCGGTTGAGAGAAAGGAAAGAAGTATAGAAGAAGGCTAAAAGAATTCAGCAATGGTGAGATTGAGAAGGGAATGCACAAATGGTTTCAGCTTTTGGTCAAGAGAGAAAAAGGTGCACAAGTGATCTCCTATTTCGGTTCCACAAGAAAAAGAACACAAGTTTTCGAGACAAAGAAATTACACAAAGAGAATGCCTAAACTTCACTATGCATATTGGGCTTCCTCCCCCTTCAACATGACCAAAATTGACACCAAAGAAATCCCTTGGCCGGCCAACTCTTCTTCCCCCTATCAGCTTCCTTCTTTTTCTCTTACTTTTCCTCTTCTTTACTCATTCAAAATAATTTGAATGAGTTAACTCTTATCTCCTCCGTTTAGCCAAATTTTTAAAAGAATATAATCAAGTCTCATCCTCATCCACTTAAAGTCCTTGTGCCATCCATCACTACTCCTCTTGCAAAAAATTCAAGCCCAAAATGTTGCTTATGCTATTCGAACCTAAGCCCCCCTTTCACTACTTGTAGCATCACCTTCCAAGGCCCTAAGTGGCATCTCCCTTGCCACTTTGCCAACTGAATTCTTGTGTCTAAAATCCCACACAATTTTTCTTAAGGTCTATCTTGCTTAGCTCCATTTTAAGACTCAAAATCTAATATTTTTATAAGGCATTCTCCTACATTCTAAAGTTCCCGAAGTCCTTAAAACATATTCAACCCACACATAGGCATGCTACCACATACATTTAAGTTAAAATACATAACCCCTAAATCCGGGATGTTACAGTTCTACCCCCTTAAAATAATTTTGACCTCGAAATTACCTGGCTAAAATAAGTAAGGGTATTGCTGTTGCATCGCTTCCTCTGGCTCCCACGAAGCTTCTTCCGATCCATGGTTATGCCACAGCACTTTAACTAGAGGAACTGATTTTCTCCGAAGCACCTTCACATCCCGTTCCAGAATTCAAATCGGCTCTTCCTCATAGATGATCGATCTCAGTCCACCTCCTCAATCGGCATCACATGAGATGGATCTAATCGGTAGCGACGTAGCATCGACCGCGGAATACATCGCATCCGCTTCAACTCAAGGCAACTCTAATCGATATGCAATCGTCCAACCCGCTTCAGATCCGATAAGGTCCTATAAACCTAGGACTTAACTTTCTCATGCGACCAAATCTCATTACCTTCTTCCACGGTGAAACTTTAAGAAATACATAATCTCCCACAGTAAACTCAATCTCCTTCCGCTTAAGATCTGCGTATGACTTTTACCGGTCAGATGCCTCCTTCAACCGTGTCCGAATTATCTTAACCTTTTCTTCCGATTCTGCCACAATTTCTGGACCCAAAATCTGACGTTCTCCCAATTCCATCCAGCATGTAAGAGTGCGACACTTTCGTCCATACAGCGCTTCGTATGGTGCCATCCGAATACTTGCCTGATAGCTATTATTGTACGCAAATTCTACTAAAGGCAAGAACTCCTCCCAACTCCCTCTGAAGTCTATCACGCAACCTCTCAACATATCCTTCAACACTTGTATTACCCGCTCAGATTGGCCGTCTGACTACGGATGGAATGCCGTACTGAAGTCTAGCCTGATGCCTAAAGCTTGATGGAGTGCCTTCCAAAATCGAGACGTAAACCTCGGATCTCTATCCTAGATAATTGACACCGGCACTCTGTGCAGCCTCATGATTTCTGCTACATACAACTTTGCCAATTTCTATAGAGAATAGTCAACCCGCACCGGTATAAAATGTACAGACTTCGTCATCCGATCTACTATCACCCATACCAAGTGCTTCTTAGTAGGCGTAAGGGGAAGCCCACTAACGAAGTCCATGGTAATTCTCTCCCACTTCCATTGCAGAATCTTTATCAGCTGAAGCAACCCTGATGGTACATGGTGTTCAACCTTGATTGTCGACACGTTAAACACTTCCTACAAACTCAGAACTTCCCGCTTAAGACCGTGCCACCAAAACTGCTCGTCAGAATCCTTGTACAACTTACTTCCTCCAGATGCATAGCATAAGGGCTACTATGCGATTCTGAAGAATCTTCTGTCTTAACTCCTCATCCTTCTAAGATCTGGACCTTGCCCCAAAAACACAAAGATTCCATCATTGCTTACACCAAAATTTTCCAATTTCCCATTTTGTACTTGTAGCGACTTAGTACTTAACTCTTCGTCGCCAGTTGTTTCTCCTTAACCTGACTTAGCCATGTTGGATTCACTTGCAATTCCGCTAGCAAACTTCCATCATCATAGAGACTCAAATATGCAAACATTACCCTTAACTCTGTCACTACTTTTTGACTTAGGGCATCCGCCACAACATTCGCCTTGCCTGGGTGATACTCTATTGAGCAATCGTAATCTTTCAACAACTCCACCCACCTACGCTGTCTCAAATTCACTCCTTACGAGTCAAGAATACTTGAGCTCTTGTGGTCCATGTAGATCACCGACTTTTCTCCATACAAGTAGTTCCTCCACACTTTTAGAGCGAAAACCACTGCCGCCAACTCCAGATCATGCGTCGGATAGTTAACCTCATGTAGCCTTAATTGCCGAGAAGTATAAGCGACCACTTTCCTCTTGCATAAAAACATATCCCAATCCTGTATGGGAAGCATCACAATATACCACATAGTCCTTCCTTGCTTCAGGCTGAATCAAAATCAGAGCTTCTGTCAATACTTGCTTAAGCTTCTCAAAACTCTCCTACTGCTTATCTGCCAATACGAAAGGTACCTCCTTCCTTAACAACTTCGTCAAAGGTGCTGCTATTGATGAGAACCCTTCGACAAATCTCCTATAGTAGCCTGCTAACCCCAAGAAACTATGAATTTCTGCCACAGACTTAGGTGGTTTCCAATCTAATACTACCTCAATCTTCCGAGGATCCACCCTTATCCCTTTGGCAGACACCACATGCCCTAAGAACTTAACTTCCTTCAGCCAAAATTCGTAATTGCTGAACTTGGCATAAAGCTTTTTCTCCCTTAACACTTGCAACATGACTCGGAGGTGCTCATCATGTTCTTTCTCAGACTTGGAATACACTAGGATATCGTCTATGAACACAACGACGAACCGATCTAGGTAGGGTTGGAAAACCCAGTTCATCATGTCCATGAACGCAGCTAGGGCGTTTATTAATCCGAACGGCATTACTAAGAACTCATAATGCCCGTACCTTATCCGAAAAGCTGTCTTATGGATATCAGCCTCCTTCACCTTAAGCTGGTGATATCCTGACCTTAGATCTATCTTCGAAAATATCATGCCCTTTGTCGATCGAGCAAGTCATCTATCCTTGGCAATGGATACTTGTTCTTGATGGTCAACTTATTCAACTGTCGGTAATCTATGCACATGCGCATAGTTCCGTCCTTCTTCATCACAAATAGGACCGGTGCTCCCCATGGAGACACACTAGGTCGTATAAACCCACGATCGAGTAACTCCTTCAGCAACCTTAGCCTTTTCTACCAACACAGCAAACTCCCGCTCCTACTATGGGGCAATCAACAATCTCAGGTCATCCCTCAGTCCGTCCTCAAATCGAACACATTGTTCATGCTTCGTAGCCACTATACCTCGAGCGTATCGGCTCAATCTTAAGAATTCCACCTCGTACTCCGCTACGGACTTATTCTCCTGAACCAGCCTAAGAAACGCCTTCCTCTGCGTATCAATATAGCTGGTTCCAATATACTTCTTCTGATACGCCACCTTAAAATACTCCCAAGTGAGATCATCTGCTGTAGTACCATCTCAAACCGTGAGCCACCATTGATATGACTCATCACGGAGTAGCGACACTACCCCTTTCAATTTTTCTATAGCAGTCAAGTCCAAATCATCCATAATTAGCTCCGTCGCCTCTAACCAATACTCAGCCGTATTGGGCGCCACACCAGATATACCTCCAAAAAACTCAGCTCCATTGGCTCGGAGTCGCTCGAGTACAGATTTTTGAGCTCACATACCTCCACCTGCTCCAGCCACCCTCTCAAGAACTCACAGCATCGCTTAAGATACTGCATCATCTCCCGTCTGATCCCAATATTCCCCACCAACAACTGGTGGTGGTGGCATCTCATTCTCGGACCCTTGACCAGACCTAACGGGTTCTGACACGGCCATTCGGCCTCTACCACGGCCACGCACATTACGGCCACATCCTCTAGAACTCATTCTTTCGAGTTGTGTTTATCTGATTGAGAATTTTATGAATTAGTTTTTGGGCTCCACTAATTATCCACAACAATTTTATGTAAAGAAATTTAAGGGGCAGTTCTTTCGATCATTTCAAGGTTTTCATTCCAAGTTTTCTACCCTAATTCAGAGAAAACACATTCATTCAGTAGTATTTACTACACACATTCATCTCTCAAACATTTCCGTTCGTTCCAACCCAGGGGTATTTTCATAATTTGTCCTATAGGGGTATTTTGGTAATTTTCCAAATCAGGGTATTTTGAAATTTTGCAAAATAGGGATTTTTGGTATTTTTGGAAAATAGGAATATTTTGATAAAAGGAATTGAGGGTACTATGGTAATTTTATAATCTAAGGGTATTTTTTGTAATTTTGCAGACCAGGGGCATTTCAGGAATTTTGTAAAATATGGTTCCAAGTGATTTTACAAAATAAGGGGAAATTTGGAAATTTTCAATTCGGGGGTACTTCGACAACTTTCCATACCGAGGGTAGCTTGATAATTTTTTACAAGTTAGGGGTAATTTGGTCAATTTGCAAATCGGGGTATTTTGGTCATTTTTGAATCAAGGGTTCTTTGGCAATTCCGAAACCAAGGTTTGATTTTAGGATTATACAAAATAAGGTGACTGGTCCCTTTCGGGTTTTAATTATTGAATTTAGCCTGTGATTGAGTCCTCTTGATTAGGGTGAACCGTCACTACGCACCAAGTAGGATTCGAGCAGAGAGGAGGTAAGTCACTAGGACTGCTTAAATACCAAGCTCCCCCTAAATCCAATCCTAGACATGCGCACAACGGTTGCCACACCCTTAACTTGGTGACTCACTCACAGGTTTGTTTGGTTAGACTTTAAATTTTATGTAATTTGGTGTTGGAGTAAGCTAATCCTAGGGTTCAATAGTTCCTAATCTACTAATCTACGTCCCCATAATACTCACATACAAATCACACAATGGTTAGAGGTACTTACCTGGTGGACTTCGGGCCAGAGACCCAGGTGCCATGCCAGAAAAACCTACTCATTCTTTTGTAAAACTCAATTTTAAAATAAAGAAAACGTTTTGGGCCTAAAAAGCCCTCAAGGCTGAGTTTTGAACTGGGCTCTGATACCAAATTGAAACACCCCAAACCCGGCCTACAAGCCCTGACCGGATCTGGCATGCTCCTTGAGTAAAACGTAGTTAAGTCTCGTATGACATTTTGGAAATTGTGGTGGTTTCGAAGAAAATAGATTTGGGTTGTTCTCAAGTTAAAAATTGAGTTGTAATTTAATTTTGTACTAAATCGATAATTTCATATTTCAAAAGTTACAAGTTAAAGAAATACCGAATTTTAGAGTTTAATGTTTTTGTAACTTGAAAAAAAAATTCGTAGGTGATTGAGTTTCAAAACAATTAATGTTGTTTGTATCATATTAGAAATTTAAAACGCAATGAAAATAAAACGGTTAAGTAATAATGGCCTTATTACATCAAAATATAACCCAAAATAAATAAATATAACCTTAATAAGAAAACCAAAAATCTGAGCTGTGCATGGCCACCTCTAAGTTCCTGCCGACTCGGTCTATCTACTAAGTGCCATCTGCAAAAAGTTAGCCCACAAAGGGTGAGTCAAAAGTGCCATGTGCATTGGCTTTTGAACGAATAGGAAATAGATCTGAAACACTAGAGACCTTACCTAGATTGCATAGCCAAATCCCGAAGATCTGTCGAAAACCCCCTAAGACACCATAGTTAGAATCGGCATAGTCTTAGAACAAAAAGTGGCCCTTGGCCAAATATTAATATCCCTTACCTTGATCGTCTAAATCCCGAATCCATCACTTATCTGTGGAGTCTATCAAAATTCCTATATGGTATATGTTAGATTCGATTCTAACATTTAATAAACCAAAGTAAATGGCCTTCGGCCTAAGATCACGCTTCACTTACCTTGGGTATTCAAATCCCGAATGATCTCCCCCTAATCGTCATCTACAAAAGAATCCTGAAATCCCCCTTCAAGGTTTCAGCCAATTGAGAATAAGAGGGATTAGATCCTTAGATTCGGCTAATCCAAAAGAAAAAGAAAGAAAAACGAATGACTGTTGATCTTTACCCCTAATGTTGAAATCGATTGCACTCTTGCTTAGAACCACAGAGGAATTCGGCTACTATAGAAAAGTGATTGACTTTGAAGGAGAAATAGATGAAGAAATCGGCTAGATGGTGAATGTTTCGGCTTTAAGGATTTGCAAAAAAGAAAAGAGAATGAGGGACATAAGATTCGGCTAATACTCCCAAATGGAGATGGGATATTCGGCCACCAAAAGAGTAGGTATAAACTTGCGGTTGAGAGAAAGGAAAGAAGTATAGAATAAGGCTAAAAGAATTCGGCAATGGTGAGATTGAGAAAGGAATGCACAAATAGTTTTGACTTTTGGTCAAGAGAGAAAAAGGTGCACAAGTGATCTCCTATTTCGGTTCCACAAGAAAAAGAAAACAAGTTTTCGAGACAAAGAAATTGCACAAAGAGAATGCCTAAACTTCACTATGCATATTTGGCTTCCTCCCCCTTCAACATGACCAAAATTGACACCAAAGAAATCCCTTGGCCGGCCAACTCTTCTTCCCCCTATCAGCTTCCTTCTTTTTCTCTTACTTTTCCTCTTCTTTACTCATTCAAAATAATTTGAATGAGTCAACTCTTATCTCCTCCCTTTAGCCGAATTTTTAAAAGAATATGACCAAGTCTCATCCTCATCCACTTAAAGTCCTTGTGCCGTCCATCACTACTCCTCTTTGCCGAAAAATTTAAGCCTAAAATGTCGCTTATGCTGTTTGAACTTAAGCCCCCCTTTCACTACTTGTAGCGTCACCTTCCAAGGCCCTAAGTGGCGTCTCCCTTGCCACTTTGCCAACTGAATTCTTGTGTCTAAAATCCCATACAATTTTCCTTAAGGTCTATCTTGCTTAGCTCCATTTTAAGACTCAAAATCTAATATTTTTCTAAGGCATTCTTCTACATTCTAAAGTTCCCGACGTCCCCAAAACATATTCAACCCACACATAGGCATGCTACCACATACATTTAAGTTAAAATGCATAACCCCTAAATTTCGGATGTTACATTTGTTGGATTTTTTGCTGATGTTTTGTTTCTTTTTTTGCAGGTGAAACCACCATACGGAGGAGGTATCGCTGACGTGGCGACGCGCGTGTGGTGCTCGGTGGCATGCGGCACGCGTGTGGGGGACATGATAGCTCGAAAGTCTGGCTGGCATAGGGTTTACGGTGCAAGGAGATTCTAGAAACCCCTAGGGTTTCTGAAAATGTTAAAATTTTTGGGCCATTTGGGCCTTGTAATTTAGGGTTAGGCATTGGGCTAAAATTTTGGGCTTCGGGTTTTGTGTTTGTAAAAAAAATGGACTTTCATTATTGTTTTTTTATTTTGGTTCTGGGATGTTAAACTGGGTAGTGTTTTAGGCCTGTTGTAAAAAGAAACTAGACTGTTATTGGACTTTTATTTTTGTTTGTTTTTTTTGGTTTAAATGGGCCCCAGGCGAAATAGGCCCATTACAACTGCATCTCTTTGCTCATTGTCGTGTAACTGGAATAGAACAAAGACTTTAAAAGGGCCAATTTTGCCCGGCATTGTTGAGTCTCTACTTGTTTTAGTGCCTTTCTTCTTCGAGTAGCTCCATTCCATCCCACTATATCTTCAGGGGCATAAGAACTAGCGCTTCGATCCAATTCAAGGAAATTAGACTTGTAGCTTCAATCTACTCCGCCGCAACTTTAGGGAAATAAGATTTGCTATCATCAGTCTACTCTGATGCAACTTCAGGGAGATAAGGTTTGGCTTTGGTAAATTTGATCCGACCTACTGTAACTTCAGAGGTATAGGATTTGTAACTTTAACCTTTTCCACTACAACTTCATGGAAAAAATATTTGTGGCTTCAATCTTCTCTACTGCAACTTCAAGGAGATAAGATTTGTAGCTTCAATCTGCTTCACTGCAAATTTAAGGAGATAAGGTTCACCATGATAGATTTGATTTGACCTACTGCAACTTCAATTGTATAGGAATTGTAACTCGTGGCTTTAATCTGTTCCACTGTAACTTCAGGGGAATAAGATTCGCTATCTTCAACTTACTCCACTGTAACTTCAGGGAGATAAGGTTAATAGCTTCAATCTGTTCCACTGCAACTTCAGGGAGATAAGATTCGCCATGATAGATTAGATCTGACCTACTAAAACTTCAGAGGTATAGAACTTGTAACTTGTAGCTTTAATCTGTTCCACTAGAACTTCAGGGGAATAAGATTCGCTATATTCAATTTGCTCCACTGTAACTTCAGGGAGATAAGGGTAATGGATTCAATCTGCTCCACTACAACTTCAGGGAGATAAGATTCGTCATGGTGGATTTGATCTGACCTACTGCAACTTCAAAGGTATAGGGCTTGTAACTTGTAGCTTTAATCTGTTCCACTGCAACTTCTGGGGAATAAGATTCACTATATTCAATTTACTCCACTGCAACTTCAGGGATATGGGATTTGTGGATTCACCGATCTTGTTACACTGTCCGTTAGGGAACATGACCTGTAGAATCAATTTATGGACCAATGCTTATGCATAATGATTAGGACACAATGATCAAAATGAATCAAATGCTCCTAACTAAATGTGTTATGGATGACATTTGCATGAATGCAGAATGTCATGAGAATGATCCATTTTTCAATGTCTGGGTTGTCATTGCTCGTTGTTCTTCAAGGTTGTATCAGTGACATAATATCCTATGTTCTTGTTCAACCGATGTTTTTGACAGAAAATTCGAAGAAATAGTCACTATTTAGAGTTTCCTTCTCAAATATTTCCAACCCTTAGGCTTGGTGAGTTCTAAATAATAGTCCTATTTCAGGTTCTCGTACTATTTAGAAGTTTGCAGAGTAATATGAAAAACTCATTTTGTGAAAGTATTATTAGTCCATTAATCATTACTTCAATACAAAATTCTTGAAAATGATCATAATGATGGGCAAAATTGAAATTGAGCAAAATCTGAAATGAATGGGTTAATTAAAGAAAGCAAACATTGCTGAAATACGAAATAGTGTAGGGAAAAGAAATAGTGCCCCGAATATCACAGCTTGAGCTTCTCTGTACGAACTTTCTAAAGACCATTTTAAACTCAACATGTGTTTAGGAGATCTAGAGTTCTTTATCGATGCCCCAAGATGTTGCATACCTTTTCTTCGTTAATTTAGGTATAGCAAGATTACCACATGCCCCATCTTTGATCATAATTTGAGCTGCCCTTTTTGGGTTTTCGACTCAAAACCCCTTTGGTCTCAAGGTACCCTTTGCGGGTTTTCACCTTGGCCTCTCCATTTTTTTTAGAGAAGGTCTCAAAGTGCCCTTTACGGGTTTTCACTTTGGCCTCTTTTCCTCTTTAAGTATAGTACTTCTTGACTGAATTCGAATTTATAGGATTGGGCAAGTTTTTCCCATCCATTTCGGTCAAAATTAGTTATCTCCGGAGAAAGGATTTTTTACCACATAAGGTCCTTCCCAATTTGGCATCCATTTCCCTCTGAAATCCTTTTGTGTGGGGAGGATCTTTTTCAATACCAGGTCCCCCTCGTGAAATTTTCTTGGACGAACCTTTTTATCATAAGCTTGCATCATTCATTTTTGGTACATCTGACCCTGATGAATAGCCCTTATCCTCTTTTCCTCAATCAAGTTCAACTGATCATATCGAGACTGGATCCATTCTACTTCATCTAACTTTAGCTCTGACAAAACTCGAAAGGAAGGTATCTCTACTTCAATGGGTAAAACTACCTCCATTCTATAAACCAATGAGAAAGACGTTGCCCCGGTGGAAGTTCTGACAGACGTTCGATAAGCATAGAGAGCAAATGGTAACTTCTCGTGCCAATCTTTATAAGTTTTATCCATTTTCCCCACGATCTTCTTGATGTTTTTATTGGTTGCTTCCATTGTACCATTCATTTTTGGATGATACGGTGATGAATTGTGGTGTCTGATTTTGAATTGACTGCAAACCTCTGCTATCGTGTTGTTGTTCAAGTTTAATGCATTGTCAAATATGATCCTCTCAGGCATTCCATATCGACATATGACTTCTTTTTTTAGGAATCTGCTAACTGCCGACTTAGTAACACTGGCATATGAAGCAGCCTCTACCCACTTGGTGAAATAGTCGATGACTACAAAGATGAATCGATGCCCATTTGAAGCTTTTGGCGAGATTGGCTCGATGACATCCATGCCCCACATAGAGAAAGGCCATGGAGAAGTCATAACATGTAAAGGCGAATGAGGTACATGAATTTTGTCTATATAAATTTGGCATTTGTGTCATTTCTTATCATAATTGATACAATCTCCTTCCACGGTAGACCAATAGTACCCGAATCTCATAATTTGTCTAGCCATTGTGAAACCATTAGCATGTGCTCCACAAATACCCTCGTGGACTTCTTTCAGAATTTTCTTAGCTTCAACAACTTCCACACATCTCAATAGTACCTGATCCTTTCTTCTTTTGTACAAGATCTCCCCGTCTAAGTCATAGTCACAGGCTAGTCTTCTCAACGTCCTTTTATCATTCTCGGTTGCCTAAACAAGGTATTCACGATTTCTCACATATCGTAATATATCGTGGTACCATGGGTGATCATCTCTTTCTTCTTCCTTCACGTTGTAACAATGAGCTGGAGCTTCATAAATACTCATTTGAATGGGTTTTACATCCTCTTGATTGCTCACTTTGATCATGGAAGCCAAAGTAGCCAAAGCATCTGCCATTTGGTTTTCACCTCGCGGGAGAAAATTGAAAGTAATATCATCAAACTCCATAATTAACCCCAAGACTATCCTTCGATAATTAATCAATTTGGGGCCTCTTGTCTCCCATTCACCTTTTAGTTGGTAGATTACTAGTGCAGAATCTCCATATACTTCCAGTGCTCTAATTTTGTGTTCTATGGCGACACGGAGTCCCATGATACAAGCTTCATATTTTGCCATGTTATTTGTGAAATCAAAGTCCAATTTACATGTGAATGGATAATGATCTCCATTTGGGGACACCAATACTGCTCCAATTCCACTACCTACAGCGTTTGATGCTCCGTCGAAGTTTAATTTCCAAAGGTGATCTTTTGTAGCATTTTTTCAGTAGCTGCCACATACATTAGTTTTTCATTAGAGAAGTCAAAGTTCAGAGGCTCATACTCTTTTAGAGCTCTATTGGCTAGAAAATCTACTACCGCGCTTCCTTTCACTGCTTTTTGGCTCACATAAACTATATCAAATTCAGAGAGCAGAATTTTCCATCTACCCATCCTTCCATTCAAAGCAGTTGAATCCATCATATATTTTAGAGGGTCCAACTTTGAGATTAGCCAGGTCGTATGGTACAGCATGTATTGCCTCAACCTCCGAGTTGTCCAAATCAAGGCACAACACAATTTCTCAATTGGTGAATATCTCATTTCACACTCAGTGAATTTCTTACTGAGGTAGTATATCGCATTTTCTCTTCTTCCTGAATCATCGTGTTGACCTAGGACACATCCCATAGAGTTATTAAACACTGTCAAAAACAGTATTAATAGCCTATCTAGGCATGGAGGTGGCAATACTAGAGGACTTGATAAGTACTATTTAACCTTATCAAAAGCTTTCTAGCATTTATCATCCCATACGCCTGGATTGTGTTTCTTAAGGAGACAAAATATGGGATCACATTTCTCAGTTAATTGTGAAATGAACCGAGTAATGTAATTTAACCTTCCAAGGAAACCTCAAACTTCTTTTTGAGTAAGTGGCAGAGGAAATTCTTGTATAGCCCGGACCTATTTGAGTCAATCTCGATTCCCTTCTCATTGACTATGAAGCCCAACAATTTTCCTGATCTAGCTCCAAAAGTACATTTTGTTGGATTGAGCTTTAATTGAAATTTTCTAAGTCTCAAGAATAACTTCCTCAAAACTTAGATATGTTCCATTTCTATTCAGGACTTTGTGATCATATCATCGACATAAACTTCGATTTCTTTGTGCATCATATCAGGGAACAAGGTCATCATGGCCCTTTGATATGTTACTCCTACATTTTTCAGCCCAAATGGCATCACTTTATAACAAAATGTACCCCACAAGGTTATGAAGGTAGTCTTTTCCATGTCTTCAGGATGTATTTTTATCTAATTTTATCCCGAAAAGCCATCCATGAAGGAAAACAACGAATAACCTGACGTATTTTCTACCAACGTATCAATGTGAGGCAAGGGGAAATTATCTTTCGGGCTGGCCTTATTTAAGTCTCTATAACCTACACACATTCGTATCTTCCCATCTTTCTTAAGGACAGGCACAATGTTGGCTACCCATTCTGAGTATTTGACTTCCTGCAAGAATCTGGCATCAAATTACTTTTTGACTTCCTCTTTTATTTTTAGCACAATGTCAGGCCTCATTCTCTGGAGCTTCTGCTAAACCAAACTGCAATCCTCTTTTATGGGAAGGCGGTGTACAATAATATCAGTGCTTAACCCGGGTATATCTTGGTATGACCACGCGAAGATATCTTTGAATTCTTGAAGTAACTCTACGAGGTCTCGCTTTGTTTCTTCAGTTATGCACGTTACAATTTTCACTACCTTTCCTTCTTCCAAGGTCATAATCTTTACCGTCTCTTCATGAGGCAGAATTTGTTTTTCCTCTTGTTTTACCATTCTTAACAAGTCCAGAGATAAGCCACAGCTGTGTCATCTTCAAAGTCCTGGGATCCCTCTAAACACATGTCTTACTCAAAAAGAGGTTCTAATTCCTTAACAGCATTACTCATGTCATTGATATCTGAGAACCTATTGTAGGTACAAAGGAATATACAAAGAACAAATGAATTTAAGAATAATTATTTGTATGGTATGATTATGAATGTGATGAAAGAATGATTTGGAAAAAGATCCAAGGAATGAAAGAATCTAACATAATTACTTGTATAAAAAAATGAAAGAATCTAAAAGAATGAGAGAATATTTACTCAGAATGATATCAAATATGTATTTCATAATGATGTTTGGACATAAGCCTATTTCATAAAAGAATTCTTATTGCTTCTAGGCTTAAAGCAACAAGTGTGCTTTGAACATTACTCTGTGTAAGCTCTAAAAACTACAGGATTTCTTCTGCAGTCCAATTATTCAGAACACTCCCAGGTTCATAAGGGCGGATATCTGACAAGGTCCCCCCTCTAGTGGTTTCTTCATGTATGGCATTGATGTAAACATTTCCCATCATTTCTTCAACACTTTCTTTCCTTAGCGTTCTTCACTCAGGATGAATAATCCCTCCCGATATGAAAGTTTTGGATATGTGGGGGAATATCATTGGTTCCCATTTGATTTCTTCCCCACTCACACGTGCCCTTCTTCTTTCTTGCCTCTTTTCTAGTTCCTTCCTTCTTTGTCTTGCATCTGGCTTGTACCCTAAGCCAAAGCGATCATGCTTGTCCTTTAACATTGGAGCCTCAACTATTCCCTAAAGATGTCTCCCTAATCATTTTCCCAGTAGAGCTCCCTTTTCCTACCGTCAGCTGTAATCCCATCCTGGTAGCCTTGGATATTTTTGGTACTGGAATCATGTTCCCCTCAGTGATGAATGTTACATTTACAAACTCCAAAGACCGGAAAGAACATTCAATTGCCTCATCATTTGCCTCCAAGTACGGTGCATCACTAGTTACAGTAGCAATAATATCTTCTTCAGCATTTATCATCACCAGTGACCTTCTAATACAGGCTTCAACTTTTGATGTAGCGACGAAGGCACTGCCCATGCCGAATGTATCCAAGGTTTTCCCAATAAGCAATTGTAGGAGGGCTTGATATCCATTACTAGGAAGTCCACCTCATAAGTAGTTGGTCTAATCAATAGAGGTATTTTGATTCTTCCCATGACCCCCTTTCTATGCCATCAAACATCCTCACTATATTCTAGCATACTTTCATGTGTGAGCTATCCATAGGTAACCTATTAAGTGTGGATAGGGGCAATACGTTCAGAGCTGATCCATTGTCGATCAAGACCCCTGGCAATGTGTATCATTTGCATCTGGTAGTGATGTGTAGAGCTTTAGTGGATCCCATACCCCTTGGTGGTATTTCATCATCGTTGAAGAAGATGAAATTATTGGAACTTATGTTATTAACTAGCCGATCTAGTTTATTGATAGAGATATCATTGGCCACGCATGTCTCGTTCAGCACTTTCATTAATGCACTTCGGTGTACCTCCAAATTCAAGAGTAAAGCTAGTATAGATATGCAAGCTAATTATTTATACAACTGTTCCACAACGCTATACTCGCTGTGCTTCAAAAACTTTAGGAATTTTTTGACCTCCTCCTTTTTACTGGCTCATTAACAAGCAACTCAGTCTGATTGTTTTTTCCTTCTTTTACTCTACCATTATGGTTTTTCCTTTTACGGGTTCTACTCAGGCATTTATCAAATCATAGCGCCTTCCACTACGTGTATGAAAACCTCTATCTTGATCCTCTTTTGAAGCACTGGCGAGTTCTCTTTTCCCGGGATTGTCACGTTACAATCGTAATTTCAGGGGACCCTTTTACTATCCTGATAAGAGAAAACCACCTGTTTTTGAATTATGCTCTTTGGTGTCATCTGTACTCTAGCTTCGTTGTTTTTAGGTCTCAAAATGATGACCATAGAATGATTAACTTTTGGGACCTTCGTTTTTGATTCTGACGCACATATGCTTCTTTTTTCTTTAACTCCTTTACAGAACTCCATCTCTTTATTGTCCATCAAACCTTGCACCAAGGCTTTAAATTCTATGCATTCTTGGATCTTGAACCCCTCTTTATGATAAAAGTCACAGTATTTCCTCGAGTTTTCACAACTCCCTTCAAAATTCGAAATGCTCACCCCCTTTTTACAATCTCCATCCAGACCCGTCTCAAGGGAGTTTTTACTTCTGCAACATCAATATTGATTCTTCTCCCCACCTTTTCGTCTATCGCATTAACCCCATTATAAGTTTGACTGGGTAGCGGATTTTTGGCACTATGTGTATCATCAAATTTCACAATGCCCATTTTAATAAGTCTTTCGACTACTTTCTTAAAGGCAGTGTAGTTTTCTATTGAATGCCCTAAAATTCCTACATGGTAGTCACATTGAGCGTTTCGTACCATTTAGGATATGGAGGCTGTAATGGTTTTAGGTAAAAAGGGGACACCACATGTGCATCAAATGAGTTTTGATACAGCTCCCTATATGTTATTGGGATTGGTGTAAATTGGAGCTTCTCAGTGTTTTGTTTTGTGCCGAACTCCTACCTTGATGAACCTTGTTGACTAGTAGCCACCGTTCTTGGCTGATTTATAGTAATCGATCTTGAGTAATCCTTGTTATATGTGCTTGTATTGTTCACCTCATTTTTTTTTTCCTCAAGGTTGACCTTTTATTACTCTCTCTTGCACCTATCTTTCCACTTCTTATCGTATTCACGATTATTTCACCTATCATCACTATGTCTGAAAAACTTTTTGTAGTGCTTCCTATCATGTGAGTGATGAACGGGGCTTTTAGGGCGTTAATAAAGAGCATCATAGTTTCTTTTTCTAAGAGCGGTGGCTAAACTTGTATGGAAATTTCCCTCCATCTCTGTCCATATTTTTTTGAAACTCTCACTCAGTTTCTTCTCCATGTTTTGTAAATTAATTCTATCAGGAGTAATATCCATCACATGACTATACTGCTTCATGAATGCTTGTGCTAAGTCCCTCCAAGAACCAATCCTAGTACGGCTCAATTGGTTGTACCATTTAGATGCTGCTCCCACCAGACTATCTTAGAAGCAATGTATTAGTAGTTGATCATTGTTAACATACCCGGTCATCCATCTACAAAACATGGTGATGTAAGCTTCGGGGCAACTGGTCCTATTGTACTTTTCGAATTTTGGCATTTTGAACTTGTGGGGAAGCACTAGATCTGGGACCAAACTCAGATCTTTAGCATCAATTCCATGTTGACTATCAGTGTTTTCCATGGCCCTGAATTTTTCCTCCAGCCATTTACATCGATCCTCTAACTTCTTTGGCAATTCTGTCCTTGTCCTTTCCTTTTCTGCCATTTCATCTAGGTCAGAGATAACAAGACTAGCTGGGTTATCCCCTGGGTTAGAACTTGATCCAGCTTGAAAGTTTATCAGCATCAAAACACCATCCTGAGATTGTTAAGGCTTAATCGTGACGGATGTTCTTCAATGGTACACTTTAGGTTGTGTTGGAGTAAAACCTGGAGGATAGAGGGGTTCCTCGTTATCTTCATTAACCATGGGGCCCTTTCCTTTATTTATTCCTCCAACCAGTAGTTGGGTCAACTGAGTCATTATATTTCTTTGGGATTCCATCATTCGGTCCATCATATCTTGCTAGATTTTAGTCAGTTGCACTTGCATTTGCAATTGTAGTTGGTCTTGCATCTCCTTTTGGAGTTGTTTGAGTCTTTCCAATATTTGATCCATGTCTTTTGTCTTTGATCGGGTACCATAATGATTTTTGGTTGGTAAGTTGTTTTTGGTTTCAAGATTAATTCTGAAATGATTTTAACCAATTAGGGTCTTTCCATGAAATTTAATGCACATGATGTGATGAAATGCGAATGCATGAAATGAATGCAAAAGGCATCTATTCTGATTAACCTTTACTAGAAAACAAAATTCTTTACATAAAACGAATTACAAATATGGCTTTGCCCTAATGTTCAAAGTTTTAACTTTCCTAAGCAACGAAGCTAACTCTTGACCTCGATCTGATTCTAGCTCATACTTCACGCTTAGCATGTCAGCTTAGATTGCCAAGGTCTGTAAATGATCAGCTACCTCCCGAATCTGAGCCACAGCCTCACCCATAATGTAATCTCTATTCCTAACTTGATCTTGAGGATGGTGAAGTTGTTCCTTCCAATGTTCCTCACTTACTTCAAGAAGCACTACCCGAAGCTCACAGCTTTGTAATGCAGACTCTAGTTCTTCTATCTTTCCTTTCATTTCTTCAATCTTGCTCAAACTTGCCCTCAATTCAACTACAGAATTACGATTTCTATACTGATGAGGTGATTTTTCAAGTTCTGCTACTGTTGCCTTTAATTCCCTTTTGTCACTTTGGGCTTCTAACAAACTCCTTTCTAAGGCCTCTTTCTGTGTCTGAGCCTTTTGGAATTTTCTCTCCCATCGATCGGCTTTGGTTCTTCCATCTTGGGCCTCTTGATGCCATTTCTTTGACGTCTTTCCCAATCCAACAGTTCTCATTGATAGATGCAATTTCTTGTAATCCGTCTTCAAACTATCCAAGTCTTCCTCGACTTTATTCTTTCCTTTCCTTAATTTATCGGCCTCTAGCTTTTTAACATCAGCATCTAACCTTAAATGCATGTTCTCCTCCTCCAATCGTTCTATCTTCTTTTCAAGCTCTAATTTCCTCCTCTCGAAATCTTGTTTTATGATTTCTATCTCTGACAGGACCACTTGTAAGTACTCCTCCAACGGTCAAATGCCGTCTAAATTTGGCCCGAGGATATTATCGTTAACTCTTTTACCCCACCATCCACTGTACTAAAGAGTCTTCATTGAACCTACGGCCAGCCTTTTCATTCAACGAGTCTGGTTCCAAGCGTTAAAAATCTCTTTTACCCTTTTCTTGTAATTATCTCCCCGGTATGAAAACTCACATTGAGCTAGCCCGTGTATTGTTGGTATGAATTGTCTTTATTTGTATTGCCATAATACGAGCAAAGGAGCATACCCAATAACTCCCTAAATCCCAAGCAAAAGGACACAGTCAAAACTCCCACATCGGTAAAGAACTTCGTCAGGAATCAACGTAGGAGCTCTCCACTTGACGTCTTCTTCCTGGAGATTTTGGAGGAGCACTATCCAATTTTCCTCTGATATGTCATCCCTTCTTGGTGTGGCCACTATCTCCTTTAATGGGGAGTAATTCTCAGAGAAAACCCAATAAGAAACCTTCTTCACCTTCCAAAAATGACTGTGGAACCAAGCTAACAACAACTGTACGCACCCTATAAATCTGACTTCACTGGCCCTCCTACATGCGTTCAAAAATCTAAATGTATCGGCCAAGATTGCAGAAACAAGTGTGACCCCTTTATCAAGTCGATCAAAAAGATCTGAGACCGCCTCATCTACAAACCCTAATGCCCTAGGAAGATCATCAATCAGTAGATGCTCAAAGCAAACACATCGACTCTCTTCTTCGTATCAGGATGCCCTAGAATCAAATCTTTCAAATTCTTTGATGGAATGCACTTACATTAACCTTTCTACTTGATCCTAACTGTAATCCACTGTTCGCTCATTCCTGTAATGTTCATCAATTTCTTCCAAAAGGTCGGGACATAAGCGGATCTAGAATAAGCTTTATAGACTTGAACCTTTGGACAATACAGTAGGGTTGTATATTCTTCCATAGTGGGCACTAAGTCGACCCTCCCAAAGGTAAAGCAACTGTATGCAAGGTTCCAATATTGAGTGAGGGCTCAAAACAAATGCTCGTCTACCTTGATGTCGAGTAGATACGGCAAATCCTTATAGTTATTGTAGAACAACTGTTTGGTCTCATCATTCCACTGATCCCATATCTCTTTTAACTCCTGAAGGCTATTTTGTGTCACACTGATACGGGTGTAGTCCCATAATTTTGACATGTAACCCTCGGCTAGACTATCCCCTTTCTCTAATTGCATTTTCTTTGACCAAATATTGACAGCCGCGTTATCTTCCACTTTATCAAGAAATTTGTTCTCCATGACAAGCTATGTAATTTAGTAATCGAACTCGAATCGACACTCTTTCGAATATGAAATGGCATGCAAACATAGCAAAAACACAATAAGTTAGTACAACATAAAAAAATAAAACTCAAAGTAAATAAAAGAGAATCAAACACCTATATGGGTAACCGCTAGGGTTTCTCGCAATACTATCTAGGGTGGCTCCTAGGGTATTTTATATGCGGTTTGAGTCTAAAGTTGATGTACCCGAACCAGCAGATTACTCGATCCTCACCCATTATAGGCTCATATGGACCGAGTTCAGTTCAGGGGAATACATTTCCCTATAGCTACACAGAGATGAAGATCTCACGAAGACATAGGTACGGATGTATCCCGAAAGTAGTCCACTATCTTGCACGGAGGTGAAAACTTCACGAAGGAGTAGCTTCTCACTCCCACTTAAAAAGGTAAGACTAAACGGTCCTTATGCAATATGATGCGAAAACATTCTACGAGGCTCAAACCACAGTAATCATATGAGATAACACAAACAAACGCAATAAAAGGATCCTAATTTTTCAAATCTGATTTTCAATTTTCAACAACAAGACAGAAAATAATCAATTTTACGGCTTCACTCTCCTTAAATTCTCCAGTGGAGTCATCAAGCTGTTGAAACCTTTTTTTCTGAAAAAAAAGGGTCAACGTTAAAACGAAAATGGAGTCGCCACCAATCCCTTTTTGAAGGTGTGATTGGGTCACCTTGAGATTGATCATTAAAACATTTTAATTTATTAAATCGATGATTTTGGCCTATCGAATCCTTGAAATTATGCTTGTCTTTTGACTTTTAAAACTAGTGGATTTAAATTCAAGAAGGATATTCATCATTTGGGTCAAATGAAAAATCAGAACCTAGTAAGTTAGGGCACAATTTTTCAAAATTCCAAATACGGAATATTGCCTTTATTTTTTAGAAATCCTTACCCCCAAGATAACAAAATGTCATATTCAGTGAGTTAGAACATAACATTTTTGAATTCCCGAGAATAAGCTTTTATTTAACCTAGATGCTTTGGTTTAAAAATAATCGGCCCTTTTTAGACTCAACGAGAAAATCGAAACTCAGTAAGTTAGGGTATGATTTCTCAATGCTCCTAAATTCCGAGCGTTACCTCATCATGAAAACATTTTGAACCGAATATAACAATAAAATAAAATGTATTTTTTAAAAATCATGATATTAATAATAATGATGATGACACGAATCATAATGAAAAAATTTTGAAGTTTTAACACTATATGGAAATATATAAATAAATAAGTAATAAAATGATATAATAAATAAATATATTTTAAAAATGGTAAGCAAATAAACATTAAGGAAATAATAGCAATAATAAAAAAACAATATATTAAATTTTAAAATAGACAATATGTACATATATGTAGTAGAATAAAATAAATAACATAAAAAAATTAACTAAATAATAAAACAAGTAAAATGCAATGAATTTTAAATTGAAATGAACTTAAAACCACATAAAATATAAAAGATAATATATGCAATAAATAGAGAATATATGAAATAAAATAACTTAATGAAATAAAACAAGATAATTTAATTAAAATAAATAAAAAAAAAAAAAATTAAACGAGGGCTGGATTAAAACGTGCAACACATCATAGGGATTAATTGGGCAATTATACCTGATGACCAAAACGATGCCGTTCTAATATCCATGTTTAAATGGCCTAAGGACCAGATCAAAACAAAAGAAAAAATTTAATGCCAATTTAAAAATAAAAATAAAATATAAGCCAGATGCAATTGCATAGCAATAAAATGAAAAGGGGTCGGAAGAGCAAATAGCTCTTTTGTGAAAAATGCACAGATCCTCCCCGGGTTGGGTCAACGCACAGATCTTTAGCCATGAAACAATGCCATTTTAGGTCTTAATGATCCATTCCAAAACGACGTCGCATGAATCCTCTTTAAATACCAAAAAATCAGGGCTGAAATCAGTTTTTCAAGATTTTTAAAAAAAAACTCAAAAAACCCTCTGAGAGCTCTCAGAGTTCAAACCTAACTCCGTCATCGAGCCGCCATGCTCTGCCACCGTCTGCTATCATGCATGGTGGTCGAAGACCCAAAAACGACTATTTCTGGCCTTTAAGGCGCCCTAAACATGGATCTAGACATCGAATGATCGAATCCCACCCCAAAATCAAAAAAAGGACAAGTGACTCCTCGGAATTAGCCTCTCTGATCATCAAAGAAAATGGTGAAATCCCTCTCCTAACAGTATTTACACTATGCTTTTATATTTAATACTTGAAGAAATAAATCAAAATCCAGTGAATATCTTAAAAAAAACTCTGTATTCTTTGATTTTTTGATTTGTATTCGTCAAAAACAGTAACCATTTACTGATTACCTTCAGCCTCTTTTATAGCCGAAAAATAATAATAAAGAAAATACTAAAAGCTTCCTATTTCTGCTATACATTCGCTGGCCATTTTCTGTTATTATTTACTGGAGTTCTTACTACTGTTTTGTTTCTTTTTTTCAGGTGAAACCACCGTATGGAGGAGGTACCGCTGATGTGGTGACATGCATGTGGTGCTCGGTGGCATGCGGCACACATGTGGGGGATGTGGTAGCCTGAAAGTATGGCTAGCATGGGGGTTACAGCTCTAGGAGATTCTAGAAACCCCTTGGGTTTCTGAAAATGTTAAAATTTTTGGGCCATTTGGGCCTTGTAATTTAGGGTTAGGCATTAGGCTAAAATTTTGGGCTTTGGGTTTTGTGTTTGTAAAAAAGAAACTAGACTTTCATTATTGTTTTTTTTTATTTTGGTTCTGAGCTGTTAAACTAGGTAGTGTTTTAGTCCTGCTGTAAAAAAAAACTGGACTGTTATTGGACTTTTAATTTATTTTTTTATTTTATTTTGGTTTAAATGGGTCTCGGGCGAAATAGGCCCATTACACCTGTGTCTATGCCCGTGTGCTGAATTTTGGACTTTTTGTTTTTCCAAAATTAAGGTACAGGGGACACACGGCTGGAACACATGCCCATGGGGTAGACTGTGTGTCACACACGGCCTAGACACATGCCTGTGTGTCTACACGTGTGGACAAATACAAGGCTACTTTCCAAGCCATTTTGTCACCCTCATTTGCACACATTCACACCACATCACATGACACAAATCATGGCATATAAATGCCTTCAAAACAACTACAATCAAGCTATAATGTATCATTTTTATACCATCATCTATCATGCATTATAACATTAGGCCTTGCCAAATCATTTCATGCTAAATTCACACTCAAAGGCATAAACATATGAATAAACTCATAACCATTATATATCAAGCAAAAATAAACCACATCACCAAACATTGACATATGCACATACATACTTATATGGGCTTACAGCCATTTAGCCAATATAAGCCAATTTGCATGGCTACAAATTTAGCCAATATATTTAGCCAAATCATAATGACTCATACACCAAATGACTGAGTTCCTATACATTTCATAAACTTAAGAGGTTTGTATTCACTTTTACCCCCACGATGATAGCTTGATAGTGTGATAACATCTCCGGCGATCTCCAACTCGAACTAGCATACAACCCTGCAAGATAAGGGAAAGGAAGGGGAGTAAGCTACAAAGCTTAGTAAGTTCGTATGCAAATGATAGGTAATAATAGTCATACATTTGTCATGCAATTAATGTAACATAACATAGCATAAACGTCATTAAATCTTCATAGGCATAACTTACTCAATTACAATGCTTACCCCCTTCAATTTATAAGCATAATTTAATGCATCTTAACATTTTCCAAACATTCATAATCTCTCCAATATAACATACTCAACAGTTCGGTTTAGACCCTAGTCAGAATAGTGGTTTCGGGACCACGAATCCCAGTCAATGAAATATTTTAATATTATTTTTGTACCATTGATGGATGATTAAGCATGTGTTAAATTTTCGTAAGTTAAATTGTCCGTCTATATGCTTAATTTGATAAAAGGATTTAATTGCATTAAATGCAAAATTTGTAAGCTATTTGTTAAGGCATCTATGTGTTGTGGCTTTTAAAGATAGAGGCCTTATGAGGCAATTAGACCACTATTAAGTTAGTGGATGGATAAAGGACATAAATTCCCATAATGTTTATTAGTATATATGTTTAGTAAAAGGTTAAATATGTCAATTATGTATTAAAATGTGTTATGGAAAAAACAAAGCATGAAAATGGGCATTAATTCCTTCATCTTTTTACCGAATATTAGAGAAAGAAGAAATGGTTTAATTCTTTTGATTTTCAGCACTTGCAAGCTTGGATTAAGGTATGCTTTGACTTTGGTTTTTAATGGTTTTTATGTTTTTGAGATTGTTGTTAGTCTACTATCAAGCCCATGCTGTAATTTGAAGAATTGATGATGTTTGTGAAATGTGCCATTGATGAAATGGTGAGATTTGTGATAAATATTGGTGTTAAATGAAAGATATGTGTTTAATGAACATATGTTGTTCTTGAATATTTGATGAATTTAGCTAATTAGGGCTAAATTGTGAAAATGATTATTTAAGGGACTAAATTATGAAATAAACAAAATGTTTGAACTTGTATGAGATACATGAGCATTCAGCTAAGCATGGGTATTTGGTGATTTTGTATATTTGATGTTTTGAGAAAAATGGACTAAATTGATAAAATGTGCAAATGTGAGGGCTAAGTTGCAAATAGCCCTAAATGTGTGTTTTTGTATTGAAATGAATATGTTGGTAAATAAAAGGGTTAAATTTGAATATGTATAGATCAAGAACTGAAGAAGACGGACTTAGATAGTAGGAAATCGAAAGTAATCGAGTAGCCGTTTTCATTTTCGTTAAACCGAACTCAAGGTAAGTCAATATACAAATAAATGTATTTGCATTGAATTATGTATGTTCATATAACTATTGATAATGATGAATGCATATGAGATAATGTATACAAGAATTTCGAGATAGAATCGACAAAGTGTCAATGTCCGAGAAGTCCCGTGTGAACCTCGGAATAGATAAGAATTACGTATGTCATGACATAGGTGTTTGTTATGTGAAATCATGTAAGACCACGTCTGGGACGTTGGCATTGATTCGAGATTTCGTATAAGACCACGTATGGGACATTGGCATCAATATGAGATTTACGTGTAAGACCATGTTTGGGACATTGGCATTGTATTTGATTTGTGTAAGACCGTGTCTAGGACAATGGCATCGATATCTGATTACATGTAAGACCACGTCTGGGACGTTGGCATTGCACGACTATTCCGAGCATTCAGAGTATCTTATTAGATTCTTAACGGTTCAATGGGAAAATCTGAGAAATAAACAACTATGTGAATTGTATATCTGTTTCAGGTACGTTTGAAAAGTATACTACGTGTGTATGAAAGGTAAGTGTCTATATGAACTTACTATGATGGATATATGTATGGAAATGATGAGATAATATATGAAGATATGCTTGAATGGGCTATGTGTATATGTCATACTTGAGTTGAAGAATGTGGTAAGGTATGGCTAAGCATGTAAGCCAAAGAATATGTGATGAATATGTTTTGAGAACTATAAATGACATTGTATTAATATGATTATGAGTATTTTATGCTAAGCTTATTTATATATGGCTTACTAAGCTTTTGAAAACTTACTCTGTGTGTTTTCTCTATTTATAAATCGTCAAAGCTACTGAAGGCTCGGGGACCATCGAGGATCACCATCACACTACTCAAACTTGTTTTGGTACTTTGAAGAATTGTATATAGCTAAATATGGCATGTATAAGCTAGTTGATTGGTATAATTTGATATATGAACTTAGCCATGTGATGTGGCTAGTTATGTGTTGGTATTATGCATTTGTGAATATGGTATATGATGTTGATTTTTGGTATAATCCCATGGCTATGAAATGGTCAAGTTTATGGTATGCATATGAATGCATTATAAGTTAGTATGTTTGATCAAATGAATGGTTAAATGAAAGGTAAATGTGAATGAATCATGTTTGGTTTTATATGAGAATTGATTGTGCAAATAAGTATGTGAAATGATATGATTAGAAAGGAGTTGGATGTGAATATTGGTTGTTTAGTTTGACTTATCTTTGGATGTTAATTGTGCATGAAATGAATTGGTGTGTAGCTAAGAGAGATGACCTTAGCGTGGATGGTATTTTGACCTTACAAGTGGTATGTTTTGCCTACACGGGCGTGCCTAGTGGCCGTGGGTATAAATAAGTAGCTAACCTAAGTGTACACGGCCATGGCATACGGGCATGCTTGGTAGCCGTGTAATTAAGTCAGTAGCTAGCCTAATGTTACACGGCCATGGCACATGGGCGTGTCCGTAGCCATGTGGATAAGTCAGTATACAAACGCTATTTTGGCACAGTCTAGACACATGGGTGTGTCTAGTATTTGTGGGAGGCACACGGCTTGCCCACATGGGCATGTGACCTCTGTAACTTAGAAACGTTTTAAATTTTTGAGAAGTTCTATATGTGTTCGGTTTAGTCCCGACCCTATTCTAAAGCATGGTTAAGGTCTTTTTTTTTTAATAAAGCATAGTTAAGGTCTTTTTGACCTATAAAAGGTACACTTTGATTGTGGTTGATAAACTGTAATATGAAATGTCTGTAAAAGTTTTCGATCTGTTTGGTAATGCCTTTAACCCTAATTTGATAATGGTTATAGGTTAGGGGTGTTACATTTGGTTGGTATCAAAGCTATGGTTTAGTCGATGCTCGGACTAACGTAGCGTGTTAGAGTTTAGCTATACATGCCATATATTTGAAATGTGATAGTGTGATGAATCCTGACGTGTAAAATGTATTTATCGTATAGTAATGGATCCCGAAAGAGCCGTAGCTGACGATGTAAAAAGTAATGCGCCTGCTCCCCCTCAAGGGACAGCGCTCTCTGATTCGAGACCAGCTACGAGCGGTCAAGAGGGAAAAGCTAAATAAGCTTTCTTCCAGATGATGAGTGAATGGTTCACTCAATTTATGAGAAATAATCTGCCTGTTTCACAACCTCCACCCCCGCTTAATCCCCCTCAGACATCTGCTATGTCTCCAACTATGGATCCAAATCTGTTGAACAAGCCTCCGGTCGACAAAATTCATAAATATGGGGCTGAAGAGTTGAAGGCCACCAGTGATGATGATGCCGAAAAAGTCGAGTTCTGGTTAGAAAACACTATCAGGGTATTTGATGAGATGTCCTGGACTCCGGAAGAAAGTATTAAATGTGTTGTTTCATTACTACAAGACGCGGCTTACCAGTGGTGGAAGACTTTGATTTTTGTGGTTCCAAAGGAATGGGTCACTTGGGATTTCTTCTAGTCTGAGCCCCGAAAGAAATATATCAGTGAGAGATTTATTGATTAGAAACGAAATGAATTTCTGGAACTGAAACAGGGTCGTATGACTGTTACGAAATATGAATGAGAATTCGTGAGACTGAGTCAGTATGCTCGTGAATGTGTATCCACCGAGGCAATAATGTGTAAAATATTCGAAGACAGCCTTAATGAAGATATCCGCTTGCTAGTCAAGATTTTAGAGATAAAAGAGTTTGTTGTGCTTGTTGATCGAGCGTGCAAAGCTGAGGCACTCAAGAAAGACAAAAGAAAAGCTTAGTCTGAAGCTAGAGAGGTGAGAAAAAGATTTCTAAGTAAATCATTTCAGTCTGCTTTGAAGAAATTCTGAGATGAGCATAGCCGTTCAAAGGTTAATGTGGGACATTCGAATAGAGATCGAGCTAGATCACAAATGAGTTCCAAAACTCCAGTAACTTCAATAGCAAGTGTTGGAAATGTCCGATCTGAGAGACCTGAATGTAAGCATTGTGGAAAAAGGCATCCGAAAAGTTGTAGATTAAATGATCGAGCCTACTTTAGATGTGGATCATTAGATCATTTTATCCGTAACTGTCCAGAGTCTGTTGAGCTAGAGATTATTCAGAATCTGAGATCCGATAATGCTCCAGTGAGAGGTAGACCTTCACGAAATGTAAGAAATGTCAGTGGTAGTTAGAGAACTTCGAGAGATACTGCTATAAGATTCGAAGTTAGAGCACCTGCCAGAGCATATGCTATATGAGCTCATGAGGAAGCTTCATCTCCAGATGTTATAACTGGTACATTTACACTTTATGATACTTTTGTGATTACTTTGATGGACCCTAGTTCTACACATTTGTATATATGTATGAACTTAGTATCCAGTAAGACTTTTCCTGTAGAGTCTACTAAGTTTGTTATAAAAGTATCGAACCCCTTAGGTAAAAGTGTCCTGGTTGCAAAGTATGCAAGAATTGTCCATTAATGTTTCGAGATATATGTTTTCCTATTGATTTGATGCTTTTTCCATTTGATGAGTTTAATATCATTCTGGGTATAGACTGGTTGACATTACATGATGCTGTTGTAAACTGTAAAAAAAGACTATTGATTTGAGATGTCCGAATGATGAAATAGTTAGGGTTGAGTCTAATGATTTGAACAGATTGCCTGCTGTTATATCTGTGTTGAAAGTTCAAAGATATGTGAAAAAGAGATATGAGGTATATTTTGCTTATGTGATTGATTCGAAAGTGTCTGAAAAGAAAGTTGAGTTAGTGCCAGTTGTTTGTGAGTTTTTTGATGTATTTCCTGAAGAATTTTGGAATTACCTCCAATACGTGAAGTTGAATTTGGTATAGATTTGTTGCCAGGTACGACACCTATTTCGATAGGTCCATATAGAATGGCACCAACAGAGTTGAAAGAGTTAAAGTCACAATTGCATGAGTTAACTGACAGAGGGTTCGCCAGACCGAGTTTCTCACCTTAGGGTGCTCCTGTTCTGTTTGTGAAAAATAAAGATGGCACGAAGAGAATGTGTATTGATTATCGTCAGTTGAACAAAGTGACCATAAAGAATAAATATTCGTTATCCAGGATTGACGTTTTGTTTGATCAGCTAAAAGGAGCCACTGTGTTCTCAAAGATAGATCTGAGATAAGGTTATTACCAATTGAGGGTAAAAGACTCAGACATTCTAAAAACTGCTTTCAGAACAAGGTACGATCATTATGAGTTTTTAGTTATGCCTTTTGGATTAACAAATGCTTCTGCTGTTTTTATGGATATGATGAACAAAATTTTCAGACCGTACCTAGATCGATTTGTTGTTGTATTTATTGACGACATTTTAACTTATTCACGGGATGAGACTGAGCATGCTGAACATTTGAGAATTGTGTTGTAAACTCTGAGAGAAAAATAATTGTATGTGAAATTCAGTAAATGTGAATTCTAGTTACGTGAAGTTAGTTTTCTGGGGCATATTGTGTCAGCATCAGGAATACGAGTTGATCCGAGTAAGATTTCTACTATTCTGGATTGGAAACCCCCGAAAAATGCATCTGAAATCTGTAGTTTTCTGGGACTTACTGGTTATTATCGTCAGTTTGTAAAAGACTTTTCGATGATAGCAACTCCGCTGACTAGATTACTTCAGAGAGATGTAAGGTTTGAATGGTCCGATAAATGTCAGAAAAGTTTTGATCGATTAAAGCCCTTTTGATCAAGCTCCGCTTTAGTCTGACGTAATCGGGTAAAGAATTTGTGATATCTGATTATGCTTCGTTAAATGGTCTGGGATGTGTTTTGATGCAAGAAGGTAAAGTCATAGCTTATGCTTCGAGACAATTGAAGCCGCATGAAAAGAACTATCCGACTCACAATCTTGAATTAGCTACGATCGTATTCGCATTAAAAATTTGGCGACCTTATCTATTCAGTGAAAAATGTCTTGTGTTTTCTGATCATAAAAGTTTCAAATATCTGATGACTTAAAAATATTTGAATTTACAAAAGAAAAGATGGTTAGAGCTATTGAAAGATTATGAACTTGTAATAGATTATCATCCGGGTAAAGCAAATGTTGTTGCTGATGCAATGAGTAGGAAATCATTGTTTGCACTACTTACTTTGAATGCTCAATTAGATTTGTCTGATGATAGTTCAGTGATAGCTGAATTGAAAGCAAAACCATTATTTTTATAGCAGATATGTGATGCTTAGAAAGTTGATAATGAAATAATAGCGAAACAAGCTCAGTGTGAGCTCAGTGTGATTTGAATTCTGATTCTGAATTTCGAGTGGATGATAATGATTGTTTGAGATTCTGAGAACGAATTTGTGTTCCGAGAAATCCAGAATTGATTCAGTTGATTTTGAATGAAGCACATAATAGTCGCCTATTTGTTCATCCGGAAAGCACTAAAATGTATCATGATCTAAAGCAACACTATTGGTAGTCTGGTATGAAACGAGACATATTTGATTTTGTTTTGAAATGTTTTAGTCTGTCAGCAAGTTAAAGCTGAACATCAGGTTCCATCTGGTTTGCTACAACCGGTTCTGATTCCTGAGTGGAAATAGGATAGAGTGACGATAGATTTTGTTTCGGGATTGCCTCTGACTCTGAGAAAGAAAGATGCAATTTGGGTTGTTGTTGATTGATTGATGAAATCCGCCCATTTTATTCCGGTGAGATCTGACTATCCACTTGATAAGTTAGTTGAGCTTTACATTTCTGATATTGTGAGATTACACGGGGTGCCACTATCCATTGTGTTAGATAGAGATCCAAGGTTTACTTCACGGTTCTGGAAGAAACTACAAGAAGTTGATAAGTTAGTTGAGCTTTACATTTCTGATATTGTGAGATTACACGGGTGCCACTATCCATTGTGTTAGATAGAGATTCAAGGTTTACTTCACGGTTCTGGAAGAAACTACAAGAAGCTTTAGGTACGAAATTGCATTTCAATACCACTTTTCACCCGCAAAAGGATGGTCAATTCAAGCGGATTATTCAGATTCTCGAGGACATGTTGAGATGTTGTATCCTTGAGTTTAATGGTTCGTGGGAATAATATTTTCCATTGATTGAATTTTCGTATAATAATAGCTTTTAGTCGAGTATCAAAATGGCACCTTATGTAGCTTTGAATGGATGCAAATGTCGTACACCTTTGTATTGGACCGAGCTCAGTGAAAATAAGCTGCACAGGGTTGATTTGATAAAAGATACTGAACAGAAAGTAAAAGTAATCCATGATAGTCTGAAATTAACATCTGATCGTCAGAAGTCTTATGCGGACTTGAAACAAAAAGAGATTGAATTTGAGATCAGTGACAAAGTGGTTCTGAAAGTGTCTCCATGGAAGAAAGTACTCCGATTCGGACGTAAAGGCAAGTTAAGTTCGAGGTTCATCAGACCTTATGAGATTATCGAGCGTGTTGGGCCAGTTGCATACAAATTGTTGTTACCATCTGAGCTTGAAAAGATACACAATGTATTCCATGTTTCGATGCTCCATAGATATTGATCCGTTACATGTGATTACTCTGTCTGAGATTGAAATCTGATCTGAAATAACATACGAGGAAGAACCGATCTGTATTCTAGCTCGTGAAGTGAAAGAATTGAGAAACAAGAAAATTCCGTTAGTAAAAGTGTTATGGCGTCGACACGAAATAGAAGAGGCTACGTGGGAGCCTGAAGATTCAGTGAAACAACAATACCCGAATCTGTTTAACGGTAAGATTTTCGGGGACGAAAATCCCTAAGGGAGAGAATTGTAACAGTCCAGTTTAGACTCTAGTTGGAATAGTGGTTTCGGAACCACAAATTCGAGTCAGTAAAATATTTTAATATTATTTTATGTGCCATTGATGGATGATTAAGCATGTGTTAAATTTTTGTAAGTTAAATTGTCTGTCTGTATGTTCAATTTGATAAAAGGATTAAATTGCATTAAATGAAAAATTTGTAAGCTATTTGTTCAGGCACCTATGTGTTGTGGCTTTTAAAGATGGAGGCCTTATAAGGTAATTAGACCACTATTAAGTTAGTGGATGGATAAAGGACATAAATACCCATAATGTTTATAAGTATATATGCTTAGTAAAGGGTTCAATATGTCAATTATGTATTAAAATGTGTTACGATAAAAGCAAAGCATGAAAATGGGCATTAATTCCTTTATCTTTTGACCGAATATTAGAGAAAGAAGAAAGGGTTTAGTTCTTTTGATTTTCGACACTTTCAAGCTTTGATTAAGGTATGTCTTGACTTTGGTTTTTGATATTTTTTATGTTTTTGAGATTGTTGCTTAGTTTACTATAAAGCCCATATTGTAATTTGAAGAATTGATGATGTTTGTGAAATGTGCCATTGATGAAATGGTGAGCTTTGTGATGAATATTGGTGTTAAATGAAAGATATGTGTTTAATGAACATATGTTGTTCTTGAATAATTGATGAATTTAGCTAATTAGGGCTAAATTATGAAAATGATTATTTGAGGGACTAAATTGTGAAATAAATGAAATGTTTGAACTTGTATGAGATACATGAGCATTCGCTAAGTATGGGTATTTGGTGATTTTGTATATTTGATGTTTTGAGAAAAATGGACTAAATTGATAAAATGTGCAAATGTGAGGGCTAAGTTGAAAATAGCCCTAACTGTGTGTTTTTGGATTGAAATGAATATGTTGGTAAATAAAAGGATTAAATTTGAATATGTATAGATCAAGAACTGAAGAAGACGGACTTAGATCACGGGAAATCAAAAGTAATCGAGTAGCCGTATCCGTTTCTGTTAAACCGAACTTGAAGTAAGTCGATATACAAATAAATGTATTTGTATTGAATTATGTATGTTCATATAACTATTGATAATGATGAATGCATATGAGATAATGTATACAAGAATTCTGAGATAGAATCAACAAAGTGTCAATGTTTGAGAAGTCCCGTGTGAACCTAAGAATAGATAGGAATTACGTATGTCATGAAATAGGTTTTTGTTATGTGAAATCATGTAAGACCACGTCTGGGACGTTGGCATTGGTTCGAGATTTCGTGTAAGACCACGTCTGGGACGTTGGCATTAATATGAGATTTACGTGTAAGACCATGTCTAGGACATTGGCATCGTATTTGGTTCGTGTAAGATCATGTCTGGGATAGTGGCATCGATATCTGATTACATGTAAGACCACATCTGGGACGTTGGCATTGTATGAATATTTCGAGCATTCAGAGTATGCTATTAGATTACTAACGGTTCAACGGGCAAATTCGAGAAATGAACAACTATGTGAGTTGTATATTTGTTACAGGTAAGTTTGAAAAGTACACTATGTGTGCATGAAAGGTAAGTGTCTATATGAACTTATTATGATGGATATATGTATGGAAATGATGAGATAATATGTGAAGATATAATTGAATGGGTTATCTGTATATGTGATACTTGAGTTGAATAATGTGGTAAGATATGGCTAAGCATGTAAGCCAAAGAATATGTGATGAATATGCTTTGAGAACTATAAATGACATTGTATTAATATGATTATGAGTACTTTGTGCTAAGCTTATTTGTATATGGCTTACTAAGCTTTTGAAAGCTTACTCTGTGTATGTGTTTGCTCTGTTTATAAATCGTCAAAGCTACTAAAGGCTCGGGGATCGTCGAGGATTGTCATCACACTACTCAAACTTGTTTTGGTACTTTGAAGATTTGTATATAGCTAAATATGACATATATAGGCTAGTTAATTGGTATAATTTTAGATAAGTACTTAGCCATGTGATGTGGCTAGTTAGTGTTGGTATTATGCATTTGTGAATATGGTATATGATGTTGATTTTTGGTATAATCCCATGGCTATGAAATGGTCAAGTTTATGGTATGCATATGAATGCATTACAAGTTAGTATGTTTGATCAAAGGAATGGTTAAATGAAAGGTAAATGTGAATGAATCATGTTTGGTTTTATATGAGAATTGATTGTGCAAATAAGTATGTGAAATGATATGATTAGAAAGGAGATTGGATGTGAATATTGGTTGTTTAGTTTGACTTATCTTTGGATGTTAATTGTGCATTAAATGAATTGGTGTATAGCTAGGAGAGATGACCTTAGTGTGGATGGCATTTTGACCTTGCAAGTGGTCTGTTTTGCCTACACGGGCGTGCCTAGTGGCCGTAGATATAAATCAGTAGCTAACCTAAGTGTACACGACCATGGCATACAGGCGTGCTTGGTAGCCGTGTAATTAAGTCAGTAGCTAGCCTAATGTTACACGGTCATGGCACACGGGCGTGCCTGATGGCCATGTGGATAAGTTAGTATACAAACTCTGTTTTGGCACGGTCTAGACACATGGGTGTGTCTAGTAGTCGTGGGAGGCACACGGCTTGCCCACATGGGCGTGTGACCTCTGTAACTTAGAAAAGTTTTAAATTTCTGAGAAGTTCTATATGTGTTCGGTTTAGTCCCGACCCTATTCTAAAGCATGGTTAAGGTCATGTTGACCTATAAAAGGGACACTTTGATTGTGATTGATGAACTGTAATATGAAATGTCTGTAAAAGTTTTCGATCTGTCTGGTAACGCCTTTAACAATATTCCGACGACGGTTACGGGTTAGAGGTGTTGCACATTAGCCCAGTTTAGATCCTAGCTGGAATAGTGGTTTTAGGACCATAAATTCGAGGTCGAAGAAATAATTTAATATTATTTTTTATGTTTATGGAATTTGATAAAGTATGTGTGAAAGTTTTGTGTGAAAATTTTATCGTTTGTGTGCCGATTTGTGAAAAAGGACCTAATCTCGAAAAATGCAAAAGCTGTGTGCTAGTAGTTAAAAGTGCTTATTTGATGTGTCTCTTTAAATGTGAGGTCCTTATGTTGTAAATGGACCATTGAATTCATGAAATGACATGGTTGGACATTAGTTAGTGGATTATTAAATGTTTTATATTAAGGTTAAAATTGTAATTAGGTTATTAAGTAAATAGTAAATAAAACAAAATAAAAATAAGCCATATTATAATCATTCATAGCCGAAAATCAGCAAAAGAAATAGGGTTTTGAGTTTTCATCTATTCGACCCTTGTTCATCTTGATGGAGGTATGAAATTTGATAGATTTTTGATGATTTCTACATTTTTGTGATCGTTGCTTTGAGTACTAGCTAGCCCATGAAACTAGAAATGAATTGCGTGTTGAATAAAAAATGAACAGAATGAATAAGAATAGAGAATGAAAAACATTCAGAAATGATTATGGTTTATCCAAAATGGAGAAATGGATTAATTTGGAAATGTATGTGGTTTTCTCAAAATGGAAATGAAAATGAGAAATGATTCATTTAAAAATGTACATGGATTACTCAGAAATAATTGGTCATAGTGAACAAGTTGAGTTGTGAAATATTAAATATATTTTATTTGAATACCGGGCGTAAAATTGTCATAATTTTACCGGGGGGTAAAATTTGGATGATAAAATTATTTAATTGGAAAGTTAATGTTTATTTTGGAAAATGGAAAAATATATATTGGGTTGGATTAAATTTTAAAGTGTTGGGTTAAAAGTCTAGAAATCACAAATAATTTGATCCAATATAATAAGAGGCCCAAATCCCAATTATAATACATATGAGGGGAATCACACTCTATTAGCCCCTCTCCCTCTCCTAGTTGGACTAGGAAGTTGTTTTTCTATTTGAAATAAACTTCTATAGTTCAAAAAGGGTTGTATTTGCTCTCCCTATAAATAGATGACATCGGTAGAGCTATTAATACAATTTTGAGAGATTGTTACTATACCCAGAAATAGAGAGAATTTGTTCTCAACTATTAGATATATTGTTCCATAATAACAACTCTATCGGTTTCTATTAAAGAAGAGAGAATTTTTGTTTTCACCCTAAAAGGAAAAGAAAACTTTTTCTAGTTCTGTGTTTTGATTCAATTGGTTCGAGCCCACACTCGAAGCAGTTCATGGTATGAGAATAGCGAAGAAGATCATTTGGTTGAAAGCCAGAAAACATCAAGGATCTGCTTATCCGAAAACACAAGTACGATTTCAATTTAAGGTTTATAGCTATAAATATCACAAATTGGGTCAGTTTTCAAATTTTTAATTTTCTGCTGTGCAAGAAAACCGTTTTCAAACCAATTTTTTTTCCAATAGATTGTGCTTTGAATATTGATATTGTACTTTCTAGTTTCAAGAAATTACTTTGTATTCACTTAGATTCTATGTTTCCAAGCCGAAATTGATATATGTTTTAAAGGCTTGCCTGGATTACGTATGAGAGTATATAAAGAGCACTTGAATATGTTCATTGAGGAACTGTTTTGTAAGTAAGTGCAAACTTATTTGTAAACATTGAGTGTTTACTGCCCAAGTTATCAGGAGGAGAAGTTAGAGTGAATGTTCTACTACTTAGGTACAAAGATGAGATCTCTATAATTAGTGAGTGATGGAGTGTGAATCACTTATTTTATTTGTTATTAAAGATAGTGGAATTACTAATTGAGCTAGGTTTTGCAAACATAGGAAAACTGAACTACATAAATAAATCCTTGGTGTTCTTTGTTTTGGTTTGCACAGTTGTAACACCCCAAAAACCCCCTTAGTCGAAAACAATATGTGATAGATTCTTAATGACCTAAGGTATAAGATCAAAGAAAGTGAAAATCTTAGGATACCAAAGAAAGTTGAATCAAGAAGTATGACACTAAATCGTAAAAATATCAAAAGTGTTGTGGCCTTAATGTAAATATTTAAAATTATGAGCACAAAATATAAATATAGAAAAGCTAAAAGACCAATGAAGCAAATATCTCAAAGGATGAAATGACAAAAAAGTAGATTGAATTGGTGAAAGAAGACCAAATTAAATAAGTAGAAAAATAAGCGGGACTAAATTATAATTTTACCAAAAATGAAAAATAGTATAAAAGTGAATATTGAGATATTACAAGGGTAAAATGATTATTTCTCAATCAAGATAATTATCATGAAATATCATAATGATAATTGATGAATATTTGGTATTGAAACGTGATTGGCGGAATATTTTATTATTATAAGATATTTATATTATATTTTAATATTTTAAATTAATAAGATATTTCATGGAAAAATGTAGAGAATTCTCTCATCTTTCCATGCTTTTCACATTAGCCTATATATATAAAGAGGAAATTTTCATTTTGTTACAATTTGATCCTTTGTCATGCCATTTTCCTATTCCACCCCAATTCTTGAGAATTTCCAAGTGCACCCAAGTGTAAGAATGAAGTAGAAATTCTAAAGAGTATGATCAAAAATTTAGAAGCAAGAAATTAGTAAATGGAAATGAAGAAGACTAGAAGAAAAGAGAAGGATAGTGATGAAGTTGATAAAGAAATGGAAGATAAGCAAAAGAGAAGAAAATCTTGTCAAAAGAGGTAAGTTTTCATATTAGCTTTACTTGTATTTCAATGAGTTGAGTTAAATATTTTATGAATGAAATGTATGATATGTGTATTTTAATTTACATAGTTGAGATAGAAAGTATTTGATGAAGTATGTTACATAGAAACACCAAGTTTTCATGTAAGAGAGAAATATGATTTGTATTATGAAAAGTATTAAGTTAAATAAATGAATATCTTATCAAATCTAAATGATTAAAATGAATAGTAGCCAAAAGTATATTTATTATGTATGTTTAAATGAAAGTTTGTTCAAAGAATCATGGAAAAGTAAATATTTTCATTAAAACAATTTCTAGATAGGAGCAATAGCTTAAGTTTGAAAATTCACAAAATATCGCAAAAATCGAGTTAGATGTTGAAACTAATATGAAATTAAAGAATATTGAGTCTAATTTTGTATAGAAGAAACAATGTCAACAATGTAATTCTAGATTTTGAGATACATTAACTTTAGTGAGACAATGTCGAATGATTTGGGTTCCTTTGTACTAACTTTGAAAAATCATTAAAAATTATACAAAATAATTAAAATATATATATATATATATATATATATATATATATATATATATATGAAAAGCCTAATGAGCCTATTTTCAAGAGAAACAAATAGAAACCTTATACAAATTTTATACTAAGAGATAAATGTATTTTAGTGAAAGTAGGTCAAATCTACCTAGCAATAGAACAGGGAGAATTTGAAGAAATTATGATTAATTAACTTCTTTAAAAATTTGAAATTTTTATGATGAAAATTCGTTAAGTCTAGTTTCAAAACAACAAGTAGATCTTAATTTCTAATTCTTTAAAGGTGAGATATAGATAATTTAGTGAGTACTACTTAAGTACACAACCTTATTAAGAGTATATGTGCAATTAGTGAAAAAAATTAATATTACGTATAGACATGCTATATTAAAAGCCAAAGATTTTCTTATATATATATATATATATATATATACACACACACATGTACATATAGGATGTGGAATGGAGGGGGAGGAAGAGGAAAATAATAGAAATGTTGTAATGTTAAAAAGTTGATACAAGAGACAGAATTGCTAATACGTAAAAGAAGATAAAATGAATTTGGGAAGATTACATTGACCTTCAGTAAAATTTTAAGCCTAGAAAGTGACCGAGAATGTATGGAAATGAAATAAGGTTGTTCAGATATTGTTTCAGAAATGTTTACAACATGATTTGTGGATCCCCTAGTCTAGGTCTCGAGACATAAGAGTTAAAGTGTCGAGATAGGTTAATTTCGAATCTAAAATACTATAGTCTCAGGGCCATGTCTTGAGACATATGTACTTTTGTCTCGAGACAAGCAAATTTTGAACCAAAATTTCTACAGTATTAAAGTAATGTCTCAAGATATGCAAATTCTTCCCTTGAGACATACTGACTGTGACTAAAAATTTTCTTGTTTTACTTTAGAAAGGACCCCGAACATGAATGACCTTAAATAGGTCTGAATGAATAATTTAACTTTGATGAAGTGATTTACTTGAAAATGTGATATTTTTTTTTGTTTGAGTTTAGTTACAAGCTCAAGTAAAAGGTGTTACAACAGTTTTCAGCAATGTCAAACTCTAGTGACCGCTGCAATAAAATACTTCCATTAACTGTTTCATATTTTGTAAACAATAACGATAAATAACAATAGAATGTTTGGGGAAGAAAAAAATAGTATTGGTTTCTCGTATGTTGTGGTATATAAAATTGCCCTTATAAAATTATTTGAAGGTTAATATTATTGTTTTTAAGTCTTCAAAGAAATTTAGTAATTCTCATATTTGGGACGTTAGAATAGATGGAAATGTATTTTTTTTTATGGATAAAATCACTAATTGAAATGAGATAACTTGTGGTAGAAACGATGAAGCTTGGAAGGTATAAGAGATGTTAATATTCTCAAGTCCAACATGAGTAATATGGTAGAGGATATGCTAGTCGGTATTGTTTCGGTATAATTTATATTAGTTAGAACATTTCATCTCAATAGTAAATCAAAATAATAAAATTTAAGTTTGGTTTTAGTTTAAATTTTAATCCATATCGGTTTATTTCGCTCGTACCAGATAAAATATGGTGTATGAGTCGGAATGCGAAAAATTTAATTTTAAAAATGTTTTAAAATTAATTTTTATTATTTATTTGTACCAATAATTAATTTTAAATTTAAATACATTTTATTATTTATTTTGAATTTGTTGAGTTATGAATTGTTATAGAATTATAGGGATGATCTTATTGTTTAATTTATGGAATAATTTATATTTTATATAATTGATGAGTATCTTATTTTATTTTTGGTATTTTAAAATTTACATAATATTTGATATTTATTTAATTTTATTATTTGATTTTTGTAAGTATATATATATATATATATTTATATCAAATGTTTTTAAAAATAGTAATAAATCTGAAACGGTACATTAAAATAAATTAGAATCAATATATTCCACTATTAGTAAAAAAAATATATCCACTGATACAATATTAATTACCTTAATAAACGACCCTTCAGGTTATTTGGTTGATGAATTTAATGAATGGGTTAATGAAAATTATTTGTTTGATGCGGATACTATGGAGGTGATTTTACTTGGTGAGATGTTCATTCTAAGGATCAAAATATTTGGGAAAAACTTGATAGGGTCCTCATGAATATGGAATGGAGTAGGCTCTTCCCTAATAGCTTTGCGTTTGCGGAATTGGCCATTGAATTGGACCACAAGCGCATTATGGTTTCTTTCTTAAAAAGGCCTAAGAAAAAGGGAAAAGATGTTCTGAAGCTAAGTGCCAATATGATGAAACAAGTTTTGTGAGAACAAATGGGTATCTCTTTCCTAGTTGAAATCCCCAATAAGAACATGTGATACAACATAAGGAGTGATTATAGATGTAGTTATCCTTCAATTTTTTTATTATACAGAGATTAAATTCATCCCAACCTACCAAATAGTTCTTTTTAGAAGGGAGGGATGTTCATAGAGTTTGATCCTAAATGTGAGTGCCACCACCAAAAATTATTACCACAAGCCACAACAATTAAGTTGTCGGCAGATATGAAATAGATCAAATCATTGTTTATTGCAACATTTAGACAAAAAAAGAATTTAGATAAATAGATAACACATGAATCCAAGTTAGAACAAAAGATCAAATCATCATAAACAGAAATTCTGCTTCTTAACGATGACCAGGGTTTACAAATGAAAAGATTTTAAAAAAATAATTTACAGCTCTTTAGAAGCTATGATTATGAAAAGAAGAAAAGCAAGAAAGAAGTGGAAAATGTATCAAGCAGAAAAGGCCCCATTGAAAGCTGCAACACCAATCTGGGATTTAGGCTCAAAACCCAATTTGAAAACCTCAGGTCTTGGATGCCCAATTTTGGTCTTCAGCTTCAAAGCCAACACTCCTACACAAGAACCCAACTCTTGTTGCTTTTCAACCCCAACTTTGTTTCTTGAAATCCTCACCCTCCTTTCATATTCCTCAGCAACAAGCATAGCAATATCAGCCATCTCTTTTAATCTCTGATCTAATATTTCAAAACTGTAAGGAAAAAGTTATTGATGGGCTGACTTTGATTTTCATCGGGGAAGTATTTATAACAAGGAATGGATAAGGCTGACAGGTGGGGGCTGAGTTTTGATGTTTAAATATTTATATTTTAATATGGAACTCGAGGCTCCTTTGGTATTGGTGGTTTTGGGATTTGGTTTGATACGTAAATTTTTTTAGGGAAGAAAACAATTACTGGCCTGAAAGTTGAAAAGTAAAACCTGGATAACTGTGAAATTGGGTATTAAAGCACTGGCCAACTTGCTTCTATGCCATTTTCAGGGGTTTATTTGGTTTTTCAGTTCCCCACCTAATGACAGGTACAACGAATTTTAACCATTGTGAAACATCCAGTTAGGGATTTTTTTTTCCTGTCTTGAAAAAAAAAAAAAGGCGGGTTTCTTTCTTCTTTATAAAGGTCAAAATCTCTATTAATCCCTATTTTTTAGAAAATTTGAGATTTAATTTATATATTTAAAATTTAAAATTAAGTTTTAATTTTTATTTAAAAATTTTAAGTTAATCATTAAAATTATAAAAAATATTTATTAAAATTTATCAATTTAAAATTTTGATTATGTTGTCATCATGTGACGTGGTATATGATTGATAAAAATAAATATGATAAATTAATAAATTTTAACAAACCACCAACAACAATAATAATTAAATTAAAATTTTTACATTAAAAAACATCATTTTAACTTTAAAATTATAAAGATTTAATCTCAAAATCTATAAATTTTACAGGAATTAACAACACATTTTAACCCTTTATAAAATATGTACATAAACAAATCTAATCGTGGAGCTATTCACCTAATTTAATAAGCTCAATCAAGTATGGATCCAACTTAGATAAAATATTTTTAGTTTGAGCAGTAAAATCAAATTTTACTTAAATTAAGTATAATGGAAAAATATTGTATTTTATATATATATATATATATATATATATAATCTAAAGACGATTTCATTGAGAAAACAATTACAAAACCTTAATCTAAATAGTAAAATAAATTATAAAAAATATTTCTAAATAGTTAAATGAATTATTTAGATTGAAATTATTTTCAACAACGACTCAGTTCATGAAAACAAATACTAAAATTAAAAATGTAATATGAATTAATCAAATTAACTGTTTTAACATTGGTCCGCGGCTGTCCACCAAAAGTTCCAATATAATAAAGTAAATTTTGTCATATATAATTTACAAACTTTCACATGTATACTCATGAAAATATTCCGTGTAACACATTAACAAAGAAAATTCAAATCTTAACTTTTCTAAAATTATTTAACTAAAAACATTAAAAAGGAATTTTATCGTTTCGATATTCAATTCTTCTCATTAAAGCATTCAACTTTTTGAAAGTTTTAGATCATCGGATATCACCATTGCAATGCAATTAAATCTAGCAGTCCCGTTCTCTCAACATCTCTCTAAAGAGCATTTTCTTGATTTCTTTAGGGATATTTCCCAGTTTGTTACGCCTCATCTTCTTTCTTGAGTTTATCCTTGGTGTTTGACTTTCCCCTTCCCATGTGGGCACGGTTTGCTATTTGATTTGGTTCTACGGTTCTTCCTTTTTTGGGTTCTTTATTTACGTGGGTGTGTTTTGGTCTTCAAGTTAAAGCTTTTCTTTTATTTATGTTAAGTCCAAATTTGGTATTTGCAAATAGAAAACAAACTATACTAGAAGTAGTGTTTTGAGTGGTGCCAACTCCTTTAAGCACTAGTGAAAAATAAGGAAAAAAAACAATTAATATACAATATGTTTATACAGTTCAATTTCTCTATATTTGTGGGGCATTGTCCAAAGAGAATATTCACTATCTTAGCACCTCGTATAACAAGTGATCTCAAGCTTTAACTCTCACCAAATTAGACTCCTCACTTTTGTACTAAGATCTAAACAATTCACCTCTAAGCTTTCTCCTTGAAAGCCTAGGACTTAAACCAAGTTACACACTTGATTATCCTCTGAATGCACTTAAGATAAATGTTCATCAATAAACAATAGTTAGTGTTCTCAATTCGGTACATCACCTATATAAGTCACCTCAATTTATATGAAATCAAGACTTGCTAACATACTATATCAATCACAATTAATCTTCGCTCGAAACATGCTAGATAATAAGTATAAAGAATGTCCTTAATCAGCTCATGATAAGTCTTGAATCTTTAAGATATACTACCATATTTTGCCTGATTCGACTTGATCCACCAAACTTGGGAAATTGATTGTTTTGGTCCAAATCCAAACCAGATATGTTGCTATGTGTAATATGGTTATCAAAGATGGGTTGCTTATTGTCCAAAGTATCAATAAGAATCATAGCCCAAAGATTTTTGTTGTCAAAATTTGCTAACTTAAACATGGTAAGTTTTTTAAAAATGGCAAGTTTTCTAAGCAAGCAATGCTATAACGAGTTGGCATTGGTCCAAGCATTGCTCAAAAACTACCTTAACAATCTCCCTATTTAGCAAATTTTTGAACAAAATCATAATAGGAGAACATACTTAATTAACAGATACAAATGCTCTCCCTAAGCAACTTCTTAATTCATCATACTCAACTAGTAATATTGTAACACCCCATAGTCGGTTTGGTCATCAAATCATAGTTATGAGATGCTATGATTAATACTAGAACAAACTCGCGAGATAGCTCATCAACGATTGGTGCAGGATTGACCACTCAGCTATCCAAGTTACGTAAAAGACACATTTTGAAGTTTTTCCCTGCCTCATGAGGGCACACTTTGAGTCCCAAACTTTCTGTCTTAAGCAAATGCTGGAAGTCCAAGATGGTGGTTTGGAACATCCAAGAGGACAGGACACCTGATCTACGCTCTCTTCCCTTGGTAAAGAGGAATTATAAATCTAAATCAATCATTTGATCAAACAAAAAAAGTACTTGGGCCTTAGAGGCAGCGGCTGGGGAAGCGAAGGGAATAGGAAGACCAGGAACGAAGTCACTCGACCAAAAGAAGGTCTTATTTTAGTTCAAAGCTCGTTACCTCACTTAGTCTTTTATATGCTTATTAGGTTGACTTAATCGTTTGAATCAACATAGGAATATGCGAGAGATTATTTAATTTAATAAGTATGTATGTGCAATAATATGTTTACCTTTCTAAATATTTTTTGTCGGTTGAAATGACATAGGAATATGTACAAGAGATGAATGGAATTTTGATTTGTAAATATGTTCATAAGTTAGCAAATTACTGAGTTGCCGTGATTTATTCGTAACAAGTATAAGCATAAGTTTAATAATTCTAAGGTAAGGAAATATAATTAATCTAACATAATTATATCAACTTGATTAAAATTAGCTTTTGAAATCGTGCATTAGAACTTTATTTTATTTTATTTTATTTTACTTTGTTTTCTAGTTTTTAATCATTTCTCAAATCCAAATATTTTTCCTTCACCAAAGTGTTTAAAATTAATTTCATAAATAATTCTTTTACAGTCCATGTGGGTACGATAACTTAACATTTACTTGTCACTTTATTACTTGTTGTGATTGTGTACACTTGTACATTTCCATCGTCCAATGTTTTTGGCGCCGTTGCCGGGGATTAATTTTCAAAAGCCATTATTTGTGAATTTGTTAGTCTTACATTTTGGTTTAATTTTCCGTTTAATTTTTAACTTAATTAATTTCTCTGTGAATATTTCAGGTGTTTATGAGTATTGACCAAATTATCGATTTACTCCCTGTAGACCCTGAGATAGAACGAACCTGTCGACAGCGAAGAAGACAAGCGAACTAGAGAAGGACTGAAGAGATGAACTTCGAGAATATGAATCAAGGAAATGGAGAAAACCTTGCTCAGAATCCTATCCTTATTGCTGATGATAGGGATAGAGCTTTACGAAAGTATGTTGTGCCAGTAGTTATGATCTTAATCCGGGTATTAGGAGACCCGAAATCGAGGCACAACAATTCGAGCTGAAGCCAGTCATGTTCCAGATGCTTTAGACTGTGGGCCAATTTAGTGGAATGCCTACTGAAGATCCTCATCTTCACTTAAGACTATTTATGGAAGTGAGCGATTCTTTCAAGTTAGCCGGAGTACCTGAAGATGCATTATGACTTGTTCCCATATTCGCTAAGGGACAGAGCTCGTGCCTGGTTGAACTCATTGCCATCGAACTCCATTTCTACATGGCAAGAGTTAGCCGAGAGATTCCTCATGAAGTATTTCACGCCGAGCAAGAATGCCAAGTTGAGGAATGAGATCACAACCTTCCAACAAATGGATGATGAGTCCCTGTATGAGGCATGGGAAAGGTATAAAGAGTTATTGCGAAAGTACCCTCATCATGGAATCCCACATTACATTCAACTTGAGACATTCTATAATGGTCTCAACGCTCACACGAAGATGGTAGTGGACGCCTCTGCTAATGGTGCTCTCCTTTCTAAGTCTTATAATGAGGCTTACGAAATTATTGGGAGGATTGCCAGCAATAATTATCAATGGCCAACCAATCGAGCAGCATTAGGAAGACGAGTCCTGGAATACATGAAGTGGATGCTCTCATTTCACTCGCATCTCAGGTATCTTCAATATCCTCAATGCTTAAGAATCTTACCACTAATGGGTCTAATAGTTTTACAGCCCAACCACCTAACCAATTTAAGAATATAGCCTGTGTGTATTGTGGGGATGGACATTTATTTGAAGAATGTCCATCGAACCCTGAATCCGTATATTACATGGGTAACCAGAACCAAAACGGAGGAAGGCAAGGACTGTAATCCAACTTTATAACTAGTCATGGCAAAATCACTTTAATTTTTCCTGGAGTGACCAAGGGTTTGGAACCAATAACACTTATGCCCAACCTAGACCAACTCAGCCGTCTAGCTTCCCCCAACAAGTTCAGAAACCAACCCAAAAAGAACCATCCAATAGCTTAGAGAATCTATTGAAGGTATACATAGAGAAAAACGATGCCACTCTAAGGAATTTGGAGAATCAAGTGGGCTAGCTTGCTACTGAACTCAGGAACCGACCACAAGGTGCTCTACCTAGTGACACGAAGAATCTGAGAAATTTGGGGAAGGAACATTATAAAGCGTTGACATTGAGGAGCGGAAAGACAGCAGAGCCCAACACTGTCGAAGTTGAAAAGGAGACAGCTGACGGTCAAGATTCTAAAGAAGTTTAACCAAGTGTTGAAAACCCAGTTTCACCAGAACCAGGATCTGCAAAACCCGACAAAGTAACCTCAGGACCAGCTAATTCTGATGAACTAACAACTTCGTTAGGTGCAGAATTGCTGCCAAAGATGAATCAACCAGAATCAGTTCCAGTAATGAAACCACCACCACCCTACCCTCAAAGACTTCAGAAGTAGAAGCAGGAGATTCAATTGAAGAAGTTCCTTGACGTACTCAAGCAACTTTACATCAACATCCCGTTTGTTAAAGTACTTGACCAAATGCCAAACTACGTCAAGTTCATGAAAGATATCTTGTCTATGAAACGAAGACTTGGAGAATTTGAGACGATATCGTTGACGAAGGTATACAGTGCATATCTTCAAGACAAACTACCCCCAAAATTGAAGGATCCTGGATGTTTTACCATACCATGCAACATTGGGGCAACATATTGTGGTAAGGCATTATGTGACTTAGGTGCAAGTATCAACTTGATGCCTATGTCAATATTTAGGAAGTTGAGGATAGGAGAAGTTAGACCAACTACAGTTATGCTTCAACTAGCAGATCGATCCTTAGCACATTCAGAAGGAAAAATCGAGGACATATTGGTACGTGTAGATAAGTTTATCTTTCCTACTGACTTTGTAATTCTAGATTTTGAAGCAGACAAAGAAGTACCAATCATCCTAGGAAGGCTGTTCCTAGCAACTGGAAAGACCCTTATTGATGTGCAGAAGGGTAAGCTCACTATGCGTGTTCAGGATGATCAGGTAACATTTAATGTCTTTAAGTCTATGTGATTTCCTGACACAATTGATGATTGCTCTGCAGTGTCTGATTTAGAGGATTTAATAGTGGAGAAGGAACTCAATTGTGTTGAGGACCCACTGGAAAGAATTTTGACATCGGATCCCCCAAATGATGAAGAGGAGGATGAATACTTAGCTTTGCTAGAAGCTAATCAAAGGGGATTTCATCTGCAATCCCATTTGAAATATTTGGAGTTAGAAAAGAGGGACTATTCCCAACCAAAAGCGTCAATCGAAGAGTGACCTAAATTAGAACTCAAGGTATTACCTTCTCATTTAAAATACATTTATTTAGGTAATGCTTCTACTCTGCCTGTGATTGCTTCAGCAGAATTGACCACTAAGCAAGAAGAGAAACTTATCTTAGTTTTGAAATAATTCAAGAAGGCCATCGGATGGACCATAGCTGACATTCGTGATATTAGTCGTCTGTATGCATGCACAAGATTATCCTGGAAGATGGAAAAAAAGGGACGATCGATGGACAACGGAGACTGAACCCCATCATGAAGGACATAGTAAAAAAAGAGATCATCAAGTGGTTAGATGCGGGTATTATCTATCATATCTTAGACAGTGCATGGGTAAGTCTAGTCTAGTAAGTACCAAAAAAAGGAGGTATCACGGTTTTAGAGAATGAGAACAACGAGTTGATACCAACTAGAACGGTTACGGGATGGAGAATCTGTATCGATTACTGGAAGCTGAACAAGGCGACTAGGAAAGATCACTTTCCTTTGTCGTTCTTGGACCAGATGCTGGATAGACTCGCAGGACGAGATTACTACTATTTTCTTGATGGATACTCAAGGTATAATCAGATTACAGTAGCACCGGAAGATCAACACAAAATGACATTCACCTGCTCGTATAGTACTTTTGCATTTAGACACATGTCATTTGGTTTATGTAATGAACCTGCTACATTTTAAAGATGTATGATGTCTATTTTTACTAACATGGTTGAGAAGTATTTGGAAGTTTTTATGGATGATTTTTCAATATTCGGAGATACTTACGATGATTTCTTAGCCAATCTAGCTAAGGTACTAAGGTGATGCGAAGAAACGAATCTCGTACTCAACTAGGAAAAGTGCCATTTTATGGTTCGAGAAGAAATTGTTCTAGGCCATCGGATAAGGAGACATGGGATCGAGGTAGGAAAACCAAAGGTAGACGTTATTGAGAAACTTCTACCTCTAACATCTGTAAAAGATGTTAGGAGCTTTTTGGGCCATGTTGGTTTTTATCGAAGATTTATCAAGGACTTCTCCAAAGTGGCTTAACCCTTATACAAACTATTGGAGAAGGACTCGATATTCAAGTTTGATGAGGAATGCTTAAAAGCTTTCAACGATTTGAAGAGTCGATTAGTCACGCCACCCATAATCGTCACACTATACTGGGATCTGTCATTCATATTGATGTGTGACGCAAGTGACTTCGCAATTGGAGCTGTCTTGGGCTAGCGAAGGAACAAAGTTTTTCATCCCATCTACTACGCAAGTCAAACTCTAACCGGAGCTCAATTGAATTATACGGTAACTGATCATTGTTTTGTCGAATTTTAAAATTTATAAAGAGAATGATTGAACCTAGAAACTAACTCTGGCAATGACTTAAGGCAAGTGCACCTATCGAACAGTAGTATAGCATAGGCAAGACCGGATTGTCGAACCCAAAAGAACTAAAAGTACTAATACTAACCTTCTTTCTATTATTTAGCCTAAATATTAAGTGACTGGTTGTTTAATCTAAAACTAACTGATTACTAAGCTAAGATTCAAAGACAAAAAGAATGAATTGGGGAAATACTGTTTGGAAAACTCAGTTGATTAAGATAATACCCTTAGGAAGAATCCACCTAGGCTTCACTTGTTATCTAACACTGAACCAGACAATTTATTCACTGGACTTGATCTGTAGAATTCCCTAATTTATATTAAACCCTCTCTCGAGGCGAATAACGTCTAACCCTAGGTTGATTAATTGAAATCACTTTCTAATTAAACCCCTATAATCGCATTAACTCGATCTATGGACTCCTATATTAGGTTTCACCCTAATCCGACAAAATCTCATTACCCTATCTCTAGGCGTGAGATCAACTCCGCTTAATTATGCTAAGATCTACTCTTAGGCAGGGACTTTTGCTTCACCACCTAAGCACATTCAACTTGAATCAATATCCCGAAAATATTAACACAAAATTAAGCTCACATAATTAAGAACAAATCAAATATTTATCATATAGTTCAGAAAATAATAACAAGATCCGCCTTAGGTTTCATCCCCTTCAGGTATCTGAAGGGTTTAATTCATAACAATAAAAGAAAACATCTCAGAAGAAAAGATAAAACAAAACATAAGAAATCCCTAAAACTCCCTGAAGGAATTGAAGGAGAAGTTCGCCGTCTTAATTGGAATTCTGGCTTCTGAGATGGATCAACTGGCTATCTTCGAATGATTCCCACAAATCTAAACTTTTCACGGCTCCTTGGCCTAGCTAACCGCCCCTTTGAAGGTTATGCTTAGGGTGTTTATATAAGCTCTTGGAATGCTTTACTTGGCCCTTAAGTATCCTAATCTGAGTGGAATTGCTCTTTGCCACGACAGGGACACGGCCATGGCACACGCTCGTGTGAATCGATTTCCAGGTCGTGGTCGAGTCTGCTGAAGAGATACGCCCGTGTGTTTCAAGGTCCAGGCCGTGTTAGAGTAAATTAGGGAGGCACAGTTGTGTGGTCTTGGCCTAGGCCGTGTCGATTTCTTCTTTGGCCCAATTTGGCCCGTTTTAGGCTCGTTTCTCGTTCTTTTCATCCCTAGGTGCTTTCCTTAGTATAAAACATGAAAGAAAGGATTAAGAGCACCTTTTTACATAAATCAAGGGATAAATCATCCAAAAGTATGCTAAATGTGGGATTAAAATATGTTACTTTTACAGTTTATCAAATACCCCTACACTTAAGCTTTTGCTTGTCCTCAAGCAAAATTCTCAACTTACAATTAAAACGAACTTTCCACAATTCATAATTCTCATTAACAATGCGTCATCATAATTCATAGATAATTTATAAGTGGATAATTTAACTCAAAGACTCCTAAAGATTCAAACAATATAAGTCATGCATTTGTATCACGAAAACGTAGGTGTCTCCCCTTATCTAAATGATTACCTTTAATTCAAAACCGACAAGGATTGACATCCTCACAAAAGATTCACTCAAATCACTCGAAGTGTTTAAGATTCAGGAAAAGAGCACTCATAAGTTAAACCTGAAAAGTTAATCCCATAGGCTTGCCTGAAAATCAAATCTCCACCACTGTAATATGAGATGATACACAAATCAAAAGGTCTTTAACAGGGTTGTAACGGGGCTTAGGTTAAAGGTGTGGATAAAGGCTGAATTGGAAGGTTAGAATCGAGATTGACCTAACAAATTACCTAACTTTAGAAAAAGAACTGAACTAACAATCTGAATAACTACATCACATGAAAATACTAATAATACGAGCTTCTTCTTCAAAATATTGAAATTAAACATATAAGCTCATCAATTACAAAACTAATAATGAATATACTTTGATTTTTTTAAGAACAAATTAGCACAGATTACATAAGAAAGAACTTTTATAACTAAAATAATATAATTGAGCAACTTATCAAATCAAGTCTCGATAGAAGGGTAGTCAAAGGAATGGTGATAACAAATACGAGCGGGGTTTTGGGTTAATATTAGTGGGTAAATCAATAAAAAGGGTTGTTAGGAGCAAAGAGGTTCACTAGGGGTGAATTATGAAGGTAGGCTTTTAGTGGAGCGAGTGGGTTAAAACCTAGGTGCCTTTATCATCTCAGTATATCAAATCAAAAATGTGGTCTTGATATGTATAATCGAGGCAAGTTCTAGAATAAAAAATCAATATTGATACACTCATAATCAATAAAGTGAGCACGAAAAAGAATATATGCTCTATAAGGCTCAAAATCTCACAAAAATTATGGGCATTTGATATCAATCCCTGTAAATTTCAACTTCAAAGTAATGTTCAGATTCAGTTCAACAACCTAGCAAAAAATTTTAATTCTGAAAAATAGACTTATCATGCTTGATTCTCTAGTATCTTAAAATTTAAATCATCAATGCACAATTAACTATGACTTAATCTAAGACATATCAATAAAAATCATAAATCAACAGAAATTTCATCCCAATTAGTAATATGAGAAAATTACTTAAGACAAGATATCATTCAGGGATTTGAGAATCATGCAAAAAGTTAGGCATAAAATTTCACCCCCACACTTAAGATGTACATTGTCCTCAATGTACAAAGATAGGTAAATAATCATGTGATACTGAAATCAAAAGAGAAGGGGAGAAGTGACACTTCTTGAATTTTTTCTAGGATCACTATTCACGACCTGATTTGGAGGAGGAGGCAGTGGTACTGTGGTGGATGCCAACAGTCACTGTGCTAGATGAAGAAATTGGGAAACTCGTGACAGATTAGCCAAGAATTATTAAGACACATTTAAAATAAACTAATTATTTATTTAAGGACAAGAAAACTAAAGAGAAAGAAAGCAAAAAGTAAGTTAAAATTAACATAAAAGATGAATGGACTGAGGAGTCCTTATTGTTGGATGGTTCGCGAGGTGGGTGTGATTCCTAAGGCTGTGTTGAGCCGGTGGTCGTGGTTTTGGTGTGATTCCATAGTAGCCTTTAGAACCTAAAATTAAGAAATTAAAATAAGATAAACTAAATTATGCATAAGAGAGTCAAAAGAAGGAAACTGAAGTAAAAGAGAAAAGTAAAATAAAAGTTAAATGGTCTCAAAGACCCTTGGCTTGTAGAGTGGATGAAGCGGCTGGCATGAACTTATGGAGATAGGTCTCCTTCTGAGAGATTATGCTTGGCTTTTTCCGCTTCTTTGACATGGATATGTGTAGGCTCAAAAGTTTAGAGAATTGATAGGGAGGGGAGAAATCTGAGAAAGGGAAGAAAGAAAAGAAAAGATCGGGAGATGGTGAGAAGAAGGAGAAAGGGAGGTTGGGTTTAAATAGAGTTTTGGGGTTTAACGCTCCCCACGCCCATGGACTATGGGTGTGTCGATTCACACGGCTATGTCGTACGGTCGTGTGTCCAGGTGTGTTGGTTCACCCACGCCCGTTTTATATATTTCCATTCCTGTTGGTGATAAGTCAGTGCCGTCCACGGCCGTGTCGCACGGCCGTGGCATTTTGTTGGTGCCCGTGGGGTGGTGGTTAGAGTCCGTAACTCGAAGATTTTATTCTCTCTGACTTGTACCTCTTCTACCATTATCAGTACAGAGATTCTATACTTCCACACGGTCACAGCCACGGTCGCGTGCAAGGTCGTGTGGTTTGGAAATCTGCACTTTTGGTTAGTTTAAAACTAGGTGTTTAAGATGAAGAGAAAAAAAGAAACAAAAATGAAAACAAATGTGTAAATAAATAGGGTTAGTGCTCGGGTTGCCTCTTGAGAAGCACTCGTTTAAAGTCTTAAGCTAGAATTTCCTCGTATTTGCAAAAATCAGGGTGGTTTAAAAGTTTAAATATCTTCCCTCATGCTGTAAATTCTATTTTTATGATAAATTTTAAGTCGAGAAGCGTTTACCTTAAAAGTACCAAATATGAGATTGCCTACCTCGATTGTTCTGTATGAGAAGATATTGTGTCCCTCAAGAGGGATTTCTTTATTTATATTGAGGTCTGACGTGGTAATCCATGAATCTTCCTTCTTTAACAGTACCTGATCTCCTATTTTGAAGTGGTTTGACATTCCTATGATCTTTTCTGGGGGCTCTTTTGGTTTTGCTTCGTGCGGATCTGGTTTCTCTTTACATTGTGTCTTCCATACTTCTAATTCGTCGACCTTAAGGCTTCGTTCCTTATATAGTTCTTCTTTATGTGCACGAGGTCTATGATCCGACTCAGGTCTGCGGCTTTGTGGTGGATCCTGTGGTGAAGGTGAACAAATTGGTCATCAACTGAATTTAATTTCTCACCTTCATCAATTGATGTCTTGGTCGAGTCGAGAGCTTGTAGACTAATCGATTCGTCACCTACACGAAGAATAAGTTCTCCAGTACCAACATCAATTTTAATCCTGGCAATTGCTAAAAAGGGTCTTCCTAAAATTAAAGGAATCGAATTATCCTCATCCATGTCTAAGACAACAAAATCTACTGGGAAAACAAATTTATCAATTTTTATGAGAACATCTTCGATAATACCCCTAGGAATTCTAACAGTTTTATCAGCTAATTGAATACTCATCCTAGTTTTTTTGGGTTTCCCTAGACCTAGCTGCTTAAACATTTTATAAGGCATGACATTAATACTTGCCCCTATATCAGCTAAAGCATTATCAACTGTTAGTCTACCAATTAAACATGAAATTCTAAAACTCTCTGGATCTTTTAGCTTATATGGTAGTCTATTTTGTAGAATAGCTGAGTACATTGCATTTAATTCCACATGTGGCTCCTCGTCTAACTTACGCTTGTTCATTAAGAGTTGTTTTAAAAATTTCCTCGAATTTGGCATCTGTGAAAGAGCTTCAAGAATCAGTAAGTTAATATGTAATTTCTTTAAGAGTTTAAAAAACTTACCGAACTGTTCCTCTGTATCGTCTCTCTTCAACGCTTCAGGACAAGGTATGCGAGGTTGGTACTCTTTGATTACCGGTTTTGGCTTTTCTTGTGTTACCTCAACTTTACCTTCTTCTACCTCAGTTTCTTGTATTGAATTGGGTTCATCTAACCCTACATTTTCCTGAGCTATTATGGCTTAGATTTGCTCCTTTGGGTTAATCTTAGTGTTGCTTGGTAGACGCCCTTGCGGTCGTTCAGAAATTAACTTTGCAAGTTGTCCAACTGACTTAGTAATTTCCCCAACTGACTTAGTAAGTTTCCCAACTTGGTTCTTGATCTCTTCAATCGATGTTTGTTGGTTTTTAAGTGTTGTCTCAATGTCTTGGAAACGATTTTCTGTGGCTGCCATGAATTTTATCAGCATCTCTTCAAGGTTTAGCTTCTTTTCTTGTGGATATGGCTAATTTTGGAAATTTTGAGGAGGTTGTTGTCTTTGATTTTCTTGATTTCCTTGACCTCCCCATGAAAAATTTGGGTGGTTCCTCCAACCTAGATTATAAGTATTACTATAAGGGTTATTATTAGATCTGAAATTATTACCTATATAGTTCATCTGTTCGCTTTCTATGCTCGGTTGGTAGGGTGGGTACTCAGGATTCGCCACAGTTCCACTTGCATCACATTGCATTCTTGGATGCAAAAACACAAACTATCAAGCTTTTATTCATCATCGTACTGCGTTGATAGCATGGTTCTTTGCGTCGAGGTTGAAAACTCCGGCTGATTTTTTGGTTTTGTCCTTGTAACCCGCCTTGCGATAGTTATTCGGTGACATCTTTTCAATAAACTCACATCTTTGCTTTAGGAGTTACATTGTTCGAGGTTCCTTGGTAATTGAATCAATTAGTTGCCTCGTTAAGGGGTTTACACCGTTATAGAAAGTTTGGACTTGGAGCCATAAGGGTAAACCATGGTGCGAACACCTTCTCAAGAGATCCTTGTATCTCTCCCATGCATCGTATAATGTCTCTAAATCCATTTGCACAAAAGAAGAGATATCATTCCGTAATTTGGCCATTTTTATCGGTGGGAAATATTTTAATAAAAAATTTTCGGTCATTTGATCCCATGTGGTAATTGACCCTCGTGGTAACGAGTTCAACCACTGCTTGGGTTTATTCCTTAATGAAAAGGGAAATAACCGAAGACGAATGTCATTATCAGAAATGCTATTTATTTTGAAGGTATCACAGAACTCTAAAAAATTAGCTACATGAGTATTTGGGTCTTCGTCCTGCAAACCATCAAATTGAACAAATTGTTGAATCATTTGTATAATATTAGGCTTTAATTCAAAAATATTAGTAGCTATAGTAGGCCTAACAATACTCGATTCTCCTCCTATTAAACGAGGTTTAGCATAATCATACATAGTACGCGGAGCATTGTTTTCTGCCACATCTTGTGGTGGTGGATTTTTCTCGTCCATCCCTTCAGTAGGATTAGATCTGCCTTCTCTCTCTTCTTCTGTGTAATTTAGGGTTCGCCTAATTTCTCTGCGATTCCTGCGAGCGGTAGCTTCAATATCACTATAGTATACTAATAGTCCTTTTGAGTTCCTTCTAGTCATAAACTAGAGGTACCTGTGTTGGAAAAGAAAGAAAGAGGATTAGAAAGGTTAAAACTAAAATAAAAATAAAAATAAATTGCGGAAAAATAAACATAATGGCTAAAGTAATAAAAATTAGTTTTCTTAATATTTTAGTTCCCCGACAACGGCGCCAAGAACTTGATTGTTGTTTTGTCGAGTTTTAAAATTTATAAAGAGAATGATTGAACCTGGAAACTAACTCTGACAACGACTTAAGGCAAGTGCACCTATCGAACAGTAGTATAGCATAGGCAAGACCGGATTGTCGAACCCAAAGGAACTAAAAGTACTAATACTAACCTTCTTTCTATTATTTAGCCTAAATATTAAGTGATTGGTTGTTTAATCTAAAACTGACTGATTACTAAGCTAAGATTCAAAGACAAAAAGAATGAATTGGGGAAATACTGTTGGGAAAACTCAGTTGATTAAGACGATACCCTTAGGAAGAATCCACCTAGACTTCACTTGTTATCTAACACTGAACCAGACGATTTATTCACTTGACTTGATCCATAGAATTCCCTAATTTATATTAAACCCTCTCTCGAGGTGAATAACGTATAACCCTAGGTTGATTAATTTAAATCTCTTTCTAATTAAAACCCCTATAATCGCATTAACTCGATCTATGGACTCCCATATTAGGTTTCACCTTAATCCGATAAAATCTCGTCACCCTATCTCTAGGCGCGTGATCAACTCCGCTTAATTATGCTAGATTTACTCTTAGGCAGGGACTTTTGCTCCACCACCTAAGCACATTCAACTTGAATCAATATCCCGAAAATATTAACACAAGAATTAAGATCACATAATTAAGAACAAATCAAATATTTATCATATAGTTCAGAAAACAATAACAAGATCCATCTTAGGTTTCATCCCCTTCAGGTATCTGAAGGGTTTAGTTCATAACAATAAAAGAAAACATCTTAGAAGAAAAGATAAAACAAAACATAAGAAATCCATAAAACTCCCTGAAGGAATTGAAGGAGAAATCCGCTGTCTTGATTAGAATTCCGGCTTCTGAGATGGATCAACTGGCTATCTTCAAGTGATTCCCACAAATCTAACCTTTTCGACTCGGCTCCTTAGCCTAGCTAACCTCCCCATTGAAGGTTATGCTTAGGGTGTTTATATAGGCTCTTGGAATGCTTTACTTTGTCCCTAAGTATCCTAATCTGAGTGGAATTGCTCTTTGCCATGACAGGGACACAGCCATGGCACACGCTCATGTGAATCGATTTGGTAGTGGTCGAAGTCTCTCAAGAGACACGCCGTGTGTTTGAGGTCCAGTACGTGTTAGAGTAAATTAGGGAGGCACAACCATGTGGTCTTGGGCCCAGGCCGTGTCGATTTTTTCTTTGGCTTAATTTGGTCTGTTTTAGTCTCGTTTCTCTTTTTTTCATCCCTAGGTGCTTTCCTGAGTATAAAACATGAAAAGAAAGGATTAAGATCACCTTTTTACATAAATCAAGGGATAAATCATCCAAAAGTATGCTAAATTTGGGATTAAAATATGTTACTATTACGGTTTATCAGTAATAGAAAAAAAGTTACTTGCTATTGTGTTTGCTTTCGACAAGTTTCAATCTTATCTTATAGGTACCAAAGTGATTGTCTATACGGACCACTCAACAATTAAGTATTTACTGGCCAAGAAAGACGATAAGCCGAGATTGACCCAATGGGTACTTCTACTTCAAGATTTCAATCTAGAAATTCAAGATCGAAAGGGAGTGGAAAACCAAGTAGCAGATCACTTGTCCAGATTAGAGCCGCAAGAGGAAAATTCTCCACTTGTACCGATTCAGGAGACATTTCTAGATGAACACATACTGAAGGTAAATCATGTCCATAATCTTCCTTGGTTTGCTGTTATTGCTAACTATTTAGCTTGTGGTTTGATGCCGATTGATAAAAAGTATCAACAAAGGAAAAAGTTCCTTAACGATGCGAAGTACTATTTCTGGGAAGAGCCATATTTGTTTAAAAGTGTGCAGATCAGATGATCAAGAGATGTGTGGCAGAAGATGAAATACCGAAGATTTTATGCCCCTGTCACTCAGCTCTGAGTGAGGGACACTTCGGAGGTACACATATAGCGGCCAAAGTATTGCAAGCCAGATTCTTTTGGCCAACATTATTCAAGGATGCATACGCTTACATAAAGAGTTGTGATCGATGTCAGAGGGTTGGAAACGTCACCAATAGAAATGAGATGCCTCGAACAAATATCATTGAGGTAGAAGTGTTTGATGTTTGGGGTATTGACTTTCTTAGTCCTTTCCCTCCGTCTTTTGGTCACAAGTACATATTCGTAGCAGTAGCTTATGTGTCCAAATGGGTCGAGGCTAAAGCTTATCGATGAACGATGCTAAAGTTGTGATGAAGTTCTTACAGAAACATGTGTTCACAAGGTTTGTAATAAACCGTAAAAGTAACATATTTTAATCCCACATTTAGTATGCTTTTGGATGAATTTATCCTCGATTGATGTAAAAAGGTGCTTTTAATCCTTTCTTTTTATGTCTTATACTCAGGAGAACACCTACGGATAAAAAGAATGTAAAACGGGCTTAAAACGGACCAAATTAGGCCAACCGAAGAAGTCGACATGACCTGGGCTTTATTCTACATGGCTGTGCTTTGCTATCCACCTAGAACACGACCGTGTCTCCTCGACAAAGAGCCCAACACGGCCTATCCCCGATTTGCATGGCTGTGCCCTAATCGACAGACCCGAAGCACGGCCTATCCCTCGACTTATCAGGCGTGCCACAACCGTGCCTAAATCAACGGAATAGAGACACGGGCTGAGCCTCAATTTACACAGGCGTGCCTTAGCCGTGCTCTTGTCGTGGGAAAGAACAATTTCACTCGGAATAGGATGCTTGGAGCCCAAGAAACGCAATCTTAAGTCTACTCAAACACCTAGGACAAATTGTACCTGTATTATGAGTACTTAAGAGACAAGTAAAGCATCCCAAAAGTCTATAAAAACACCCCAAACCGGCTATTCAAGGGGTCGATCATTGAGCAGAGTTTTTTTCCAAGCCTTTCTTGTTTAGGGATTGTCTCGAAGATAGCCAATTGATCCATCTCGAAGAGTCAGAGTTCTACTCAAGACGGAGGATCTCCTCTTCAATTCCTTCAGGGGGTTTTAAGGATTTCTTATGTTTTGTTTTATTTTTTTCTCTTGAGATGTTTTCTTGTTTAGTTCTGAACTAAACCCCTCAGATACCTGAAGGAGATGAAACCTATGATGGATTTTGTTATTTAATTCTGTTGGTTTATATGATAAATACTTAGTATGTTCTTACTTATGTTGCTTAAATTTATCTGATGTGCTTAGGTGGAGGAGGAATAGACCCTGCCTAAGTGTAGGTCTAGCATAATTAAGCGGAGTTGATCGGGCGCCTAGAGATAGGGTTACGAGATTTTTCCAGATTAGGGTGAAACCTAATATGGGAGTCCATTGATCGATTTACTGCTTCCTTAGGGGGTTATTATAAGAAAATGAGAGTTCTACTAATTAACCTAAGGTTAGACGTTATTCGCTTCGAGAGAAGGTTCAATATAGGTTAGGGAGTCTCACGGATCAAGCTAAGTAAAGATCATATGAATTAAAATGGTAGATAATAAGTGAAGTCATAGGTGGATTCTCCCCGAAGGTATCGTCTTTATCAATTGAGTTCTCTTCAAAGTCTTTTCCCAAAGTTTCGTTCTTTTGTCTTTGCATTTAAGTTTAAGTATTTCATTTGTTTTAGATCAATAAACCAATCACTCCATATTTTAGGCTAAATAATAGAAAGAAAGTGAGTAGTAGTACTTTTAGGTTCCTTGGGTTTGATAAGATATTCTTGCCTGAGCTATACTACTATTCGATAGGTGCGCTTGCCCTATCGTTGTCATGATCGATCTCTGATTCGATCACTCTTTATAAATATTAAAACTAGACTATTTTGCAAATGATCAAGTTTTTGGCGCCGTTCTTTGGGAACTCCTAAAATATTAAGAAAACTCTATTTCTATTACTTTAGCCATTATTTTTATTTTTAATTTCTCTTATTTTTATACATATATTTTTGTTTTTCTAAATTTCTTCCTTTCTTTTCATAGCAGGTACATCTAGTTTATGGCTAGAAGAAATCCGAGAGGACCATTAGAATACGAAAGGGACATTGAAGCTACCGCTCGTAGAAATCGCAGAGAAATTAGATGAGCCCTAGACTATCAAAGAGGAGAACAGCAAGGATCCAATCCTACTGAAGAGATGGACGAAAATAATCCACCGCCAAATGTGCAAGAACAGAATGCTCCGTGTACTATGTATGATTATGCTAAACCTAATTTAAGAGGAGCAGAATCTAGTATTGTTAGGCCCGCTATAGCTACTAATAATTTTGAATTAAAGCCCAACACAATACAAATGATTCAATAATTTGTTCAATTTTATGGTTTTGGGATGAATATCCAAACACTTATATATCTAATATTTTAGAATTCTGTGATACCATCAAAATAAATGGCATTTTGACGATGCCATACGTCTTCGGTTATTTCTTTTTTCATTAAGGAATAAAGCAAAGCAGTGGTTGAACTCGTTACCACGAGGGTCAATCATCACATAGGATCAAATGACCGAAAAATTTCTTTTAAAGTATTTTCCACCAGCCAAAACGGCCAAATTTAGGAATAATATATCTTCTTTTGTGCAGAATGACGCAGAGACATTATATGATGCATGGGAAAGATATAAGAATCTCCTAAGGAGATGCCTACACCACGGATTACCTATGTGGCTTCAAGGCCAAACTTTTTACAATGGTGTGAATTCTCTAACAAGGAAAATGATTGATTCATCAGCCAGTGGAACTCTGAATAATAAAACTCCTGAAGCGGCTTACGATTTTATTGAGGAGATGTCGTTGAACACCTATCAATGGCAAATTATAAGGGCTAAACTGACAAAATCAGTGGAGTTTTTAACATAGACGCAGTGACAATGTTGTCAACACAAATGGAGTCAATGAATAAAAAGCTTGATAATTTATGTTCTTCACAGGTACATCCAGTCATGCAATGCGAAGTGAGTGGGAATGTGGCGAATTTTGAGTACCCACCTTAACAACCAGGAGCAGAAAACGAGCAGACAAACTATATAGGTAACAATTTCAGATCAAATAATAATCTTTATAGTAACACTTACAATCCAGGTTGGAAGAACCACCCAAATTTTTTATGGGGAGGACAAGGAAATCAAAGGCAGCAACCTCTTCCAAATTACCAAAATCAACCTTATCCACCGGAAAAGAAGCCGATTCTTGAAGAGATGTTGAAAAAGTTCATGGCAGACACAGATTCCCATCTCCAAAGAACTGATACAACGCTTGATAACCAAGGAATCAAGGAACAAGTAAGGGAAATCACTAGGTCAATGGGACAACTCACAAATCTTGTTTCAGAACGTCAACAAGGACGTCTACCAAGCAACACAGAAATAAACCCAAAAGAACAGATACAAGCCATCACATCTCAAGAGGATACAAAGGTAGACAAGCCCACCCCAGTACAAGAAACCAAGGAAGAAACAGGTAAAATAGAGGTAGCACAAGAAAAACCGGTAATTAAAGAGTACCACCCTCGAATACCTTATCCTGAAGCATTGAAAAGAGATGATTCAGAAGAACAATTCGGTAAGTTTTTAAAACTTCTAAAGAAATTACATATTAACTTACCTCTTCTTGAAGCTCCTTTTCAGATGCCCGATGCAAGGAAATTCTTAAGACAGCTCTTAGCAAAGAAACGAAAAATAGATGAAGAGCACCATGTGGAATTAAACGCAACATGCTCAGCAATGTTACAGAACAGACTACCACAGAAACTAAAAGATCCAAGGAATTTTACTATTCCATGTTTAATTGGTAGTTTGATTATTGATAATGCGTTAGCTGATTTAGGGGGAAGTATAAATGTCATCTCAGTATGCCTTTGTTTAAGCGACTAGGTCTAGGAAGCCCAAGCAAACTAGAATGAGTATTCAACTAGTGATAAAGCTGTTAGAATTCCTAGGGGCATTATTGAAGACGTTTTAGTAAAAATCGATAAATTTGTTTTCCTAGTAGATTTTGTTGTTTTAGACATGGATGAGGAAAATTCGATCCCCTTAATTCTAGGAAGACCTTTCCTAGCAACTGCTAGAACTAAAATTGGTGTTGCCATAAGAGAACTCATACTTCGTGTGGGAAATGAATCAATCAATCTTCAAGCTCTCGACTCAACTAGAACCACGGATGATGATGAAGAATCAAACCAAAAACAAAACCAGAAGACCAACAATTTAGAAGAGCAGAAGATACACACCAAAGAAAAGCCGAATCCACACGAAGTAAAACTTAAGGAACCACCAGAAGAGCTAATAGGAACATCAAATCGCTTTAAAATAGGAGACCAGGTGCTGTTAAACAAAGCCGATCTTCACATCACTTCAACAAACTTGAGGAAAAAGGGAGAAATTCTTCCCAAGGTACACGAAATCTTTCCCCACAACACATTCGAGGTAAGTAACCCAAAATTCGATAAATTCAAGGTAAATGCTTCTTGACTCCAACTTTGTCATGAAAATAAAATCGCAAGCATGAGGGAAGATATTCAAACCTTTAAACCTCCCTGAAATTTTCAAACATGAGGACAATCTAGCTTAAGACTATAAACGAGCGCTTCTCAGGAGGCAACCTGAACATTAACACTATTTATTTTCAAATATGTTTTCAGTTTCTTTTATTTCCATCTTTCTTTCCTAAGTACTTAGTTGGAAACTAACACAAAAGTGTAGATTTCCAGACCACACGGCCTTACACACAGCCGTGTCCATGGCCATGTGGACCACCAGAACCATCACACTGATAAGAGCAGGGCCGTGCAAGTCAGTCCAACCACTCCCCGACGTCATGAGTCCAACCACCCTGAAGCATGGGTACTGACAAAATAAGCACGGGCGTGCCTCTGAACTGTGTGTGGATATTGCCTTTCTTGAAACGGGCATGGCTGACTAAGAAACGGGCATGTAAGAAGCAACACGTTATTAGCCACGACTGTGCTAGGCAGTCGTGTGAATGGACACACCTTCGGCACACGGGCGTGGGAACAAGCTAGATTTGAAATTTTATTTAAATCCCCACAGCCTTCCTTTCTCTCCCACATTCCTTCTTCCTTCTCTTTCTTCCAAATTTTTCTCTCTATTCAAAGAAAAGGTCCAAGACTCTTGAGCAACACAAAGATTATTAGAAGAAAAGTAAGAAAGTAAACATCATCTCTTGGATGAGACCTCAACATGAGTTCATCTTGTGACTTCACTTAATTGACACGCATAAAGGTCTCGAAACCTTTTCGGTTCTATTTTCTTTTCTCATCTCCTTTATTTTCCTTATCGATACTTCTTTTCTACTTAATTTAATTTATTTCATACTAGTTTCTTGGTTTTAGGTTCTAAAAGCTACTAGGGAATCACGCCACTTCCACCATCACCAACAACCCGCAGCCTTAGAAATCATACACACACCATGAACCACCCACTAATAAGGACTTCTTAGTCCATTAGACTTTTCTTTAAATTTTAGTTTTCTTCTTAAGTCTCCTTCTATTTATTTTCTTAGTCTTTAAATATATTATTACTATAATATTATTATTTCTAAAATCTCTTGGCTATGTCTTGTGAGCTACCCAATTTCTTCATCTAGCAAATTACTTCTCGTGACCACTCCACCGGCCCATAGAAAACACCATCACCGCCACCAAAGGCGCTTGAGGATCATCCAGATTTTAGGGAGTATTACTTTCCCACTTCTCTTTTGATTTGGCACATAAATTTCATTATTTATCTTTGTACATTAAGGACAATGTACGACTTAAGTGTGGGGTAATAGTGCCTAACTTTTGCATAATTCTCAAAACCACGGAATTTAGTCTTGATCTTAAGTATTTTTCTCATATTATTAATTAGGGTGAAATTTCTAATGATTTATGATTTTTATTGATATGTTTTAGAGTAAGTCATAGTTAATCGTGCATTGATGATTAAATTTGAAGAATACTAGAGAATCGAGCATGATAAGCCTACTTTCTAAAAAATTAAAATTGATGGGTCGTTGAACTGAATTTGAGTATCACCTTGAACTCCAAAATTTATAAGGATTGATGTCGAAACACCCATAATTTTTTGTGAGATTTTGAGCCTTATGGAGCATATATTCTTTTTCGTACTCACTTTAATTGATTATGAGTGTGTCAACTTTGAACTGTTATTCTAGAACTTGCCTTGTTTATATATGTTGAGACCACATTAGTGATTTGATACACTGAGATGATAAAGGCACCTAGGTCTTAACCCGTTCACTCCACTAAAAAGCCTACCCACATAAATAACCCCTAGTGAACCCCACTAATATTAACCCATAATCCCTTTGTATTTGTTATCAACATTCCTTTGACTACCCTTTTATCGAGAATTGATTTGATCAATCGCCGAATTAGGTTATTTCAATCACCAAAGTTCCTTCTATTATGTTTATTTTAGTTTGTTCTTAAAAAAAAATTTCAAGTATATATTCAATATTATTAGTATATAAAAGAGCTTAGAGCATTTAAACTCCAATTGTTGAAAAAGCTCGTATTAAAGTATTATCAAAATACTCCTTACTATAGAGTAATTATCAATAGTGATATTATTAGTTTTCATTCAAAGTCAATATTCATATTTAGTTCAATGTTCCTAGTTAGGTAATTTGTCAAGTCAGTCTCGATTATAACCACTAATTCAGCCTATATCCACACCTTTAACCCTAGCCTCGTTACAACCCTGATTAAAGACCTTTTGATTTGTGTATCATCTCATATACAGTGGTGGAGATTTGGTTTTCAGGAAAGCCTATGGGATTAACTTTTCAGGTTCGACTTAGAGTGCATATTTCTTGAACCTTAAACACTTCGAGTAATTTGAATGAATCTTCTGTGAGGATGTCAATCCTTGTCAGTTTTGAATTAAAGAAAATTACTTAGATAAGGGGAGACACCTATGTTTTCATGCTACAAAATCATGACTTATCTCGTTTAAATCTTTAGGGCTCTTTGAATTAAATTATCCATGTATAAATTATATATGAATTATGATGAGGCATTATTAATAGGAATTATGAATTATGGAAAGTTAGTTTTAAATATAAGTTGAGAATTTTGCTTGAGGACAAGCAAAAGCTTAAGTGTGGGGGTATTTTATAAACCATAAAAGTAACATATTTTAATCCCACATTTAATATGCTTTTGGAGAATTTATCCTCAATTTATGTAAAAAGGTGCTCTTAATCCTTTCTTTTCATGTCTTATACTTAGGAGAACACCTAAGGATAAAAAGAACGTAAAACAGGCTTAAAATGGACCAAATTGGGCCAACCCAAGAAGTCGACATGGCCTGGGCTTTATTCCACACGACCGTGCCTTGCTATCCACCTAGAACACGGCCTGTCACCAATTTACACGGCCGTGTCTCATCAAAAAAAGCCCAACGTGGCCTATCCCTGATTTGCATCGCTGTACCTTAATCGACAGACCCGAAGCACGGCCTGTCCCTCGACTTGCATGGGCATGCCACGGTCGTGCCTAAATCAACAGAATAGAGACACGGACTGAGCCTTAATTTACACGGGCGTGCCTAGCCGTGCCCTTGTCGCGGGAAAGAGCAATTTCACTCGGAATAGGATGCTTGGAGCCCAAGAAACGCAATCCTAAGTCTACTCAAACACCTAGGACGAATTGTACCTGGATTATGAGTACTTAGGAGACAAGTAAAGCATAAGGCGGCTATTCAATTGAGCAGAGTTTTCTGCCAAGCCTTTCTCATTTAGGGATTGTCTTGAAGATAGCCAATTGATCCATCTCGAAGAGTCGAGTTCTACTCAAGACGGAGAATCTCCTCTTCAATTCCTTCAGGGGGTTTTAGGGATTTCTTATGTTTTGTTTTATCTTTTCTCTTGAGATGTTTTTTTGTTTAGTTATGAACTACACCCCTCAGATACCTGAAGGGGATGAAACCTATGATGGATTTTGTTATTTAATTCTTTCGGTTTATATGCTAAATACTTAGTTTGTTCTTAATTATGTTGCTTAAATTTATTTGATGTGCTTAGGTGGAGGAGGAATAGACCCTGCCTAAGAGTAGATCTAGCATAATTAAGCAAAGTTGATCGGGCACCTAGAGATAGGGTTACAAGATTTTGTTGGATTAGGGTGAAACCTAATATGGGAGTCCATTGATCGATTTACTGCTTCCTTAGGGGGTTATTATAAAAGAACGAGAGTTCCACTAATTAACCTAAGGTTAGATGTTATTCACTTGAGAGAAGGTTTAATATAGGTTAGGGAGTCTCACGGATCAAGCTAAGTAAAAAAATCATATGAATTGAAAAGGTAGATAATAAGTGAAGTCATAGGTGGATTCTTCCCGAAGGTATCGTCTTTATCAATTGAGTTTTCTTCAAAGTCTTTTCCCAAAGTTTCGTTCTTTGGTCTTTGCATTTAAGTTTAAGTATTTCATTTATTTTAGATTAATAAGCCAATTACTCCATATTTTAGGCTAAATAATAGAAAGAAAGTGAGTAGTAGTACTTTTAGGTTCCTTGGGTTCAATAAGATATTCTTGCCTGAGCTATACTACTGTTCGATAGGTGCGCTTGCCTCTATCGTTGTCCCGATCGATCTCTGAGTTCGATCACTCTTTTATAAATATTAAAACTAGACTGTTTTGTAGCGATCAGTTTGGAACCCAAGAGCTATTATTAGCGATGAAGGAACTCATTTTGTGAACAAGTGATTAAAATGGTTGTTAGATAAACATGGAGTGAAACATAAGTTGCTACAGCTTACCATCTGTCAGACAAATGGGCAAGCTGAGTTGGCGAATAAAGAGATCAAATGTATACTTGGGAAGGTAGTTTGCCCGAACCGACGAGATTGGTCCAAGAGACTAGATGATGCTTTATGGGCCTATAGAACAACATACAAGACACCATTAGGAATGTCACCCTACAGGTTGGTCTTTGAGAAAGCCTGTCATCTACCTCTAGAGTTAGAGCACAAAGTTTACTGGGCTCTTTGATGACTCAACTTGGGTCTCAAGCTTGCTAGAGAAAAATAGATGCTCCAACTCAACGAGCTAGAGGAATTTCGAATGTTCTCATATGAAAATGCCAAATTACTCAAAGAAAGACTCAAGAAATGGCACGACAAGCACATTCAAGTTAGAGAATTTGAAGTAGGATAGCAAGTCTTGTTATTTAATTCCAGATTGAAGTTCTTCCCAGGTAAGTTAAAATCACGTTGGTCCGGTCCATTCACGATTCATCGCGTCTATCCATATGGAGTTGTTGAACTCCAATGTAAGGGAGGTAATTTTCAAGTCAATGCTCAGCGTTTGAAACATTACTACAGAGAAAAACCTGAACGGGACCAAATCTTGTTCAGTTTGTCAGATATTTAAATTTTCTTGTTTTTAATAAATTATTTAGGGTATATTTTCAGGTTTATTATGTTTAAATAAATTTTGTCTAGGAGATTGGAACTTAAGCGGGACCACTTGTGACCTCTCCAATCTTTCCTGGGAATTGATTTTTACATAATTTTCTAAGAAATTAGTCCCTAAATGACAAAATAAATTATTGGTTTTTCAAATAAAAAGGTCAATTTTGACCCAAGTCTTAAATTGCAACTCAATTTCAAATTTTCATTAAGTCTAGAGACTTAATTGAATTATTTTTAAAATTTGGTTGATATTTTCGTAAATAATAAAAACTATGTGCCTCTTTTGTAAATATTTCTAAAAGGCATCTAAAATAAATATTTTTACTTAATATATATATATATATTTATATAATAATAATAATAATATGATAAACTTTAATATATAATTATATCAATTATAACTTATATATTAATTTTTGTCAACTTAGCATAAATTAGGATTAGTTAATTTTAATCATATTTTATTCTTGATTTAATAAATTAATAGCAATGATAATTTAATATGCAAATATTTTATTATTAAATTGTTGTTAACATTGAGTAGAATTAGAATTAGAATATTTTAATTATTAAATTACTCTAAGAGTTCTACTCTAATTCCTACTACTGTCAATATAAATTCCACCCATACTTCTCCCCATTCATTCATCACTCAAAACCCCAAACCCTTAAGTGCCGAAACCTCCTAGCTGAGCACCTAGTCGCATGCCCAAGTGCCCAGCAGCTCTTGTACACAGGCGTGCCAGTGGCCTCCCATGCAGATTGTACTTGCTGCTCGACCAATGACCAGTGCCGTGTCCGCTCTGTGTGCCACATCGACGCACGTCCTGGCAGCCCAGGCCTACTTGCCAAAAGGTCTTGCCTACTACTATCCACCCGAGTGACTAGCAGCATCCGTGCAGCACACCAATACCGTACCAAGCCCTTTAGCCAAACCCTCCAACCTTTTCTAAGTTTCCATCTTTTGTTTTATAAGTATATTTTATTTTAGGAGTTCTTAATTTTTACAAGGAATGTGGTAAGAACAATTTTTTTTCTTAAGTTTTAATTTTATTCAATTATTTAATTTTTCAATTTATTGAAATACTAGTAATTTTTATTAATTAAATTTTTGAGAAAATAATTTTTCCCATCTTATGTTTAGGTCAATTATGCCTCGCAAGAGAACTCATGCTTCCGTTCAAATCGATGAAATGCAAAATAAGTTCCACTGTGAAGAAGCCAAAGTAAGATCGAAAGTATCTTCAAAAATCAACAAATGCATCCAGAGAAAGGCTTCACATTGAAAGAAAGCAACTACAGAGATTTTATGGCACTTATTCGTCAAGTTGCTGAAGCACTCAATTGGGAATTGTTTTGTGAAAAGAGACCAAGTGTGGATGAGGAACTAGTTCGTAAATTCTATGCGAACTTAACCTCAAGCGAATTGACTGAAGTTCCAGTTCGCAGAATCAAGGTGCCAATAAATTCAAATGCTATTAATGAGTTCTTTGAATTACCTAATTTCGAAAATGATGAATATTCTTCTTTGTTGAGCAACATTAAGCCTGAAAATTTGCAAGAAATTCTCAAGGAGCTTATAGTTCCAGGTTCTAAGTGGACCGTGTCAAAGCAAGGAATTCACACGTGTCGAAGAGAATATTTGACACCGCTTGCAAAGGTATGGTTCTATTTCATCCGTTTCAGCCTTATACCTAGTTCGCATGGGACTACAATCTCATTAGAACGAATGGTCCTATTATACTCGATTCTAACTAGAAATACCATTGATGTTGGAAAAATCATCCTAAGAGAAATGCGAAATTATGCTGTTAGACATTCTGGCCCAGCCTATTTCCCTTTTACGATAACAATTTTGTGCAAAAAAGCAAAAATTCTTGTGAAAGTAAAGAAGACAGGGTATAGTCAAGGCATAATCACCGATTGGGACCTCTATCGAGTAGCTGGAGATTTTATTCTACAGAAACGAGTTAAAGAGAGTGAGGATCCCTAAGAAGCAGAAGATGACCCCACAGAGATCCGGCCAGAGCAATCAACTGAAGTGCCTAATGAGGCAAAACCAATGGAACCAGAAGCTGAACTTGATATCGAAACCTCAATGTTTGGAGGTCCACCGCCTAGCCCAGATCTTCGTGATGAGCTGTCAAAGCTAATGGACTTAATGCAACACATGCAATGGCAGCAACAAGCCTACTGGAGATACTCAAAAATAAGAGATGACTCGATGAGGAGTGCCCTTAGGAAAATTTATAATGACCCATTTATTTTTATGCCTGAGTTTCTAGATTTCATATTTGAACCATAGAGTTCATCATCGAAGAGGGAGCAAAGCGATTCATGTAAAGGCAATAATGATGGAGCAAAAGATGAGTCGAATTCGGAAGGATCGACAAACAAATAAAAAAGGAAGGACCTCATCTTTATTTAGTCTTAAGTTATTTTAGGATTAGGTTAATTAGGAATTTTTATTTTTGCACGATAAAACAAGCGATAGGAATCATGAATAAAATCTGAACAAGTCACAAAGGCTAAAGTGTGGAAATAGGTATATACATGTCTAGGATTGGAATTAGAGAGAGTTTGGTACTTAAGCAGTCAATTTGACTCACCTCCTCTTTTCTAAAATCCTACCTGGTGTATAGTATCTATTCACTTTAAATAATGAGGACATTGTTCACTTTAAGTAGGAGGACCGAAAATTTGAATTAATTCAACTCAGAATAAAATGTTCTTTTAATTATGATTAGGATATATTTTGTTCAATAATTTGAAATTTTGTTAAGTATGCTAAACTTCAGTATTAATAAATTTCTATTATTTCAATAAGTTATTATGTTAGCTTAATAATGATATGAATGTACTTTTAATAAAGCATGCAAATTCGTACCATAAATTTTTTTTTTTAGTTCCCTACGAAAAAATTAGGCATGCATGAAAGTTTAATAAGTCTTTAGAATTGACTTAGTAATTTCTTGAGGCGAAATCCTAGGAAGCATGGAATATTGAAAATGATTTAGGCAATTATTGTTTGGACCGTTTGAGCCTTTCAAGCCGACCATGATAAAATTATCCTTTGAAACCCAACTTTGAGACTATAGGGCCTAGTTTTATTTGGACCTTCTCAATATTTAGCCATCACTTTTCTATTCATTATCTTTAAAATTGTCCCAAACACTAGACTTAGCACTATTTAGAATATAGTTGGAAAATAAGTTTGGGGGAATTAAAAAGAAGTATCGCTTGAATTTAAAAAAAAGCACATGCACTCGGAATAAAATAGATGTACGAAAGAGCATAAGTTGGTGTATCGAAGGTAAAAATTCGAAGGTTCGATTTTACGCTGAGTCTAGGGTTTTAAACATAAAATTACCTATCTTTTACCTACCCCTAAGCCCAGCCACATTACAACCTTGTTAAAGACCTATTGATTCAAAGTTCCAATGTTACCTACATTAGTGGAGAGAAATTGCTATGTTCAACATATGAAGACATTAGTTAAACTTAATGGTTGTAGTTTAATTTTGAATAAGGGATTAAAATTAAATTGGTAGGGGTTAACATGTCTTTATTAAGAAACATTTAGTCTAATTTTGCTATTGTAGTAATTGTTGAGATTAATTTGAATGATATATACACTTGAGTAGCATAATTATCAAATTTCTTCTTTCTGAGCATAAGTATATTGATTTCATGATTTGGGGAAGAATGTTGTTCTGAAGGAGTTTTTCAAAAGTGTTTCCGAGAAAATTCTTTTCAAATTTGTGTATTACTTGGGACGAGCAATGAATTAAGCTTAGGGGTGTGGAAACACGAAAATTTACGTGTTTTTACATGCCCTTTTTAACTTAAAATCATGCTATTTAGGTTAAATTCTTGTCGAAAAATAATTAAATAGTGTTTAAAAATGAACATGATGAATTTTAATTAATTTTATAGTTAATTTTAATTAAATTTGACTATTTTCGACAGATTCGCACAAAGGGCGAAAATTAGCTGGGCAGACACTACTTTAAAAATAAAACCGAAAAGTAATTTTAAGTATCAAGGCAAATTTATTTCCAGCCTAAGACGGTCCAATTAAGAATATTAAATCATAATATAATTAATTTTAATTTATTCCCAATTTAATTTGGGCTAAATAAATTATTATTAATTAATTATGGAAAAAGAGCCAGTTAAACCGCACTGGTTGAATTGAATTTAGTGAACCAAACCAGCCACCAATTGGGCTACCCAAAACCTTCCATATGTTGACCCAAATCAGCTTATTAGCTGATTGACCCAAATCAGCTTATTAGCTAATTAATTAAGCTTGCAAAGAGGCCCTTGAAGATTTGTCAAAGTTGCATTCAACCCCCTCCACAATTAGTGGCTTTGTAGATTTGCCCCAAGCCATATTTAGCAAATTTGAAGCCATCAACTTTGCCACATAGGTGGCCGGCCAAGGGGTGGCTCTTTAGCTGCTATTTTTAGCAAATTTTAGCTACCACTTTCTGAAACACCCCAAACCCGGCCTAGACGTTACGATCGGATCTGACATGTCACCTCAAAGTGTCGTTTGAAAACAGGGCTTTTTGATAAAAGCTCATTACTGAATGTTAAATCTCTTTGCGACGTTGGGTTGTAAAATCAAAAACTTGTTATTCACTTATTGGTTATATCATTTATTAATTAGGATTGAATGTCGCGGAAGCTTGTTAATCTTCTTTAGAAACCATTACAGTTTTAAAACACGTGTTTCCTAGTCTAGCAGTTAGAAATTCAAAAAAAAACACCCAATAAAGTTAAAACCCCAAATGGCCTTATTACAAAAATATCAAATCTAAAATAAATTACTTGAAAAGCTAGCTATAAGGAAAAACTTGAGAACATGTGGCCACCTCCGAGTCCCTCACAGCTCCAAATCCTCTAAGACTAGGGATTACCTGTACAGTTAAAAGACAAAGGTGAGTTACGAGAACTCAGTGTGTAATCCCCTAATGCGATGTGATCTAGGCCCAAGCCATATCCGATGTGATCGATGCAGGATTTAGCCTTATGCAAGATGTGAGTGGGTCTAAGCCCAAAATCATAACAATGCAGAACAAAGATGCAACCCAACCCAGTCCAGCCAACACACCACCTGTACCAACCAACACACCATGTGGGACCAAGTCGACCCACCCAACTAGCACACCAATATCACAGCATAACTGCTAGTAGTAACGCAACAAAGCTGTAAATGATAGTAAACGTGGCCAAGCCACTAAACTCAGAATACATGGCGAAGCCATTAGATCAGTAAAATGTGGCAGAGCCACTAGTACAGTACTTCCTTCAAATACAAATCCCAACCCCAATGCAGAATGTCGTGTCATAAATAACTCGTGTATGCAGTATGTCACAATCATAAACAGTCATACAAATCTCACACATACATCCCTTACACTACCACTAGGGGTATAATGGTCATTTTATCGGTTAGGGTTAAAATGATAATTTCACCCCTTATGGGTATTTTGGTACTTTTACCTATCGAGGGTAATTTGGTAATTTTACCCATCGAGGGTATTTTGATAATTTTACCCATCGAGGGTATTTCGGTAAGTTTACCCATCGAAGGTACTTTGGTAATTTACCCATCGAGGGTATTTCGATAATTTTACCCATTGAGTGTATTTCGGTAATTTTAGTTCTATAACGACCCTACCAAAGGCCTACAATCGCCTCAAGCGACACAAATACCCTTTTTGGTCAAAGCGGTGTAATTGGGCTTAAAGCTCAATTTTTGGCCCAAACGGGCCCACACGTTTGTATGGCCCAATCAGCCTAATTTTGGTCACGGCTATGCAAACCTCACAGCCAAATCCATTATCTGACACTTACCATGGATTTCGTCCATGTGGGCCCATGAGCCTATTGGGCCCAAATGGCCCACTTTAGCCCAACAAGGCCCATTACGACCTAAGCCTACGAGAATGTTCGTGGTAGCCTCAACGGTCTATCACCAACGATTATGGCTCAGTTATCTCTACAGGTGCTCGCACGCTCGAAAGTCCTCAGATGCTGAAGTTTTGGCTTATCAGTTTTTCGGTTTTAGTCGATTCACAGTTCATCAAGGTGTGAATACACACCTTCATTCATCGTATTGACAGAACTAAAGTGGGTGTTCGATTACACAACTACTATGGATTGCGGTTTGAGACACTTTTCAAGGCACCTACGATAACAACCGACCATTAGTTAGTCACAGATCCTTGTTAAACCATAGTATTGAAACGCTTTTAGTCAGACTAACTTTTCTTACCACGAACGAAAGATCCCTTGTAGCGAAACAATAATCGGCCTACCTCTTGGTTAAGGTAATTGAGTCCTTAGCAACATTCAACAATAAAGAAGATTTTAGCGATAAACATTTCCACGGTAACAGGGGAGGAAAGCCTTTTGGCTCACGAGAACAACATCGACACAAGGAGAAAAACCAACCCCATATTCGGCTATAGTCACACTTACCAACCAATCGCAAAGATTCGAATACTGATAGAGAGGAGATATGCTTAGGCCCTAATAGATTCGACCTACATGAAAAGGAGTCAAGGTTTAAATGTTTCGACTTTAGTTGTAAAGAAAATGAGAGAATAAAGGAAGAAGAAAAGGTTTTGTTCGGCTAAAGAAGAAACCAAAAGGAACAACGGTGATTCGGTAGGAGGATGAGAAGAAGAAGAAAATAATAGGTTTCAGTAAAGGATTCGGTAATGGGCAGTTGGTAACGTGCTTAACAAAAGAGTAACACTTGATAGCCAAAAAGAAAATAGGGGAAGAGACTCGAATAATCGTAAAGTTGCGCAAAAGGCCACAAAAAGTAAATCTCGAAGCCAAATGAAAAAAAACAAGATCCCAAAAGAAGAGAGAGTTTTCAGTTCTATCCTAACACCAAGCCGTCGAAAATGTTCAACTAACAACCCCTTAGCCTAAAATCCCCTACTCATCCTTCCCTACATTCGACTAACACTCCTACACATATCCACTTCCTTGATTCTCTCCACCGAATCCTCCTTAAATTACTCCCAGCCTCCCATTCGAAACTGTTGACCAATTCTTCAATCTCATATACAGAGTTTGATCCAAACTCTACCTCTTGCTCCCTCAAGACATAAAATAAAAGCCCCATTTGCTTGCCATGGGATTTGAACCCCACTCGACTTGCCTTCTTAGTGACGCCACCACCATCAAGCCCTAGGCTCTCTTTGTGTCATAAAATACACACAATTATACATAAGTCCCACTGCTAACTGCCAGTTTCACTTATGAGAAAAAATTAAAATTTTTCCAAGGTTTAGACTCGAACCTAGGCTTAATAAAAACCCCCAAACGCACTCCAATAATTACCCGTTCAAGCATATCATGGAATTTAAGAAAATTTAGCAAAATTTTAAACCCCACATTTTTAGGGCGTTGCAACTCTACCCCCTTAAAGAAATTTCAGCCTTGAAATTTACCTGGTTAGAAGAGGTGAGGGTATTGCTGTCGCATCACCTCCTTAGGCTCCCACGTGGCTTCTTCTGAACCATGATTACGCCAAAGAACCTTAACTAATGGAACAGATTTCCTCCTCAATACCTTAACATCACGATCCAATATCTACATTGGTTCTTCCTTAAAAGTTTGATCAGGTCTACCTCAATCTCCTCCACCTACACTATATGTGAGGGATTAGAGCGGTACCGCCTTAACATAGAGACATAAAACACATCATGTATCCGGTTTAACTCTGGAGGCAACTCCAGTTGATAGGCGACCGATCCCACACGCTTTAATATCCAGTAAGGCCCGATGAATCTAGGGCTCAGTTTGCCTTTTCGCCCAAATCTCAAAATATTCTTCCATGGTGATACCTTCAAGAAAATGTAATCCCTCATAGAGTACTCTATCTCCTTACGCTTCAAATCAGCATACGACTTCTGTCTATCAGATGTTTCCTTTAATCGATCCCGGATCAACTTTACTTTTTCGTCAGTTTTAAAAACTAGCTCTGGCGCCAAGACTCGCCGCTCACCCAGTTCTGTCCAACATGTAGGGGTACGGCGCCTACGACCATATAACGCCTCGTATGGTGCCATCTAAATACTAGATTGGTAGCTGTTGTTATATGCAAACTCTGCTAACAGAAATTAGTCTTCCCAACTGCTTCTTAGCATGTCCTCCAATATCTGGATCACCCTCTCCTACTGACCATCAATCTGAGGATGAAATGCCGTGCTGAAATCCAACCTTGTACCCAAAGCTTCGTGTAACACTCTCCAGAGTCGTGATGTGAATCTAGGCTCTCTGTCCGAAATGATAGACACTGGTAACCCATGTAGTCTCACAATCTCAGCCACGTATAACTTAGCCAACTTCTACAGTGAATAGTCAGTGTGGACCGGTATGAAGTGGGCAGATTTAGTCAGTCACTCAACAATAATCCATACTAAATCCTTCTTAGTAGGCGTCAAAGGTAGCCCACTAACAAAGTCCATGGTTACCCTCTCCCACTTCTAGAGTGGAATCTTAACAGGTTGCACTAATCCAGAAGGTAATTGATGCTCAGCTTTAACTTGCTGGCATGTCAGACACTTATCCACGAAATCAGTAACCTCGTGCTTAAGCCTGGCCACAAGTGCAGCTCATGCAGATCTCAGTATAACTTGTTTTCGCCAGGATGCATAGCGTATGGGCTACTATGCGCCTCTCACAGTATAAACTACCTTAACTCAGAATCACTCGGTACACAGACTCTCCCACGGAAGCATAGTACTCCCTCACTATTCAGCCCAAAATTCGTAGTCTCCCCCTTCTCAACTAATCGAAAATAAGGAACCAACGATTCATCCAGTAACTGCTTCTCCCTAATTTGATCAATCTAGGTCGGTTTCACTTGGAGTTCAGCTAATAGGCTACCATCCTCAAGCAGGCTGAGATGAGCAAACATTGCTCTCAGATCAGATACAACCTTATGGCTTAGTGTATCCGCTACTACGTTAGCTTTACCCGGATGGTATTCAATCGAGCAATCATAATCCTTAAGAAACTCTATCCATCTTCGTTGCCTAAGATTCAACTCCTTCTGAGTAAGGAGGTACTTGAGGCTTTTATGGTCGGTATAAATGATTGATTTAACAGCTCGATTTAGGACCTAGTCGGGATAATGGTGCGAGGCCACAAACTCGAGGTGAAATTATGATTTTTGAAAGTTTTGTTAAGCAATTTTATTAAGTTGAGGTCAATTGGTCCAAAAAGGACTAAATTGCAAAAGTTACAAAATATGAGTTTCTAGAAGCTTTTTGTATGAAATAGCTTTAGAAAAATAATTAGGAGCCCTCAAATAGAAATTTACCCAAAAATTTATTTTTGGACAAAAATTGGCCTTGAGATGGTGTTATAGAAATTTTTAATGACAAGGGCATTTTGGTCATTTAGGAATTAAATGATTTAAATAGGAAAAAGATGAGAAAAATCTACTCATCTTCTTCCCTATTGCCGAAAATTTGAAGGAAGCCATAGCTAGGGTTCTTCAATTTTTCAAGCTTGCTAGTAAGTGCACCTAGCTCGGTTTTTGATATTCTTCGTATTTTCAAAGTTCTCGTATTATGAATTAGCCATTTTTAGCTATTAAATGAGCTAAGATGCATGTCCAAAAATTCTACCCTTGAATGACATGCTTGTTAAATGATGTTTTATGGAAGTTTAAGAGAGTTTGATGTTAGATAAACATATTTTCCTTAATGAATTTCATGAAAAATGGTAGTAGGGACCATTTTGTAGCAGTTATAAAATTGGCCATACCTACTAGAAATAGTGAGAATTGATGATTGTTATAGTAGAGAAAATGATTCAGCTAAGCATGAAGTTTAATAAAGTTGCATGAAAATCATATTACGAGCCTAGGGGAAAAAGTACAAATATTAGAAAGTATAAGGGCAAAATAGTAATTTTGCCAAAGTATGAGTTATGAGTCAATTTAGTCAATATGGTTTTTAAATGATCTATTTATGATTATAGATCAAGAAAAATGAAGCCTGGATCGAAACCGAGGCAAGAACAAAGTCGAGGACTAAATTGCACATCTACATACATTTTATATATTGAGGTAAGTTTATATGATTTTTAAGCTTTATGATTATTATCATTAAATTGATTAATATGATGTACAATAATCGTATGAAATGATCATGTTATGTTCAATCAAGAAATCATGATGATAAGTACAAGCAAGTCCCGATTGAAGATGAATTTCCCAGTATACTCGATCTACCACACAAGATATCATGTAAGTCCAAGGCAAGCTTGGCATTGATCAAGTTAGTAAGCAAGATATCATGTAAGTCCAAGGCAAGCTTGGCATTGATCAAGTTATCATGTAAGTCCAAGGCAAGCTTGGCATTGATCAAGTTAGTAAGCAAGATATCATGTAAGTCCAAAGCATGCTTGGTATTGATCAAATTAGTGAGCAAGTTATCATGTAAGTCCAAGGCAAGCTTGGCATTGATCAAGTTAGCAAGCAAGTTATCATGTAAGTCCAAGGACTCAAGCTTGGCATTGAGTATCATATCAAGAGCAAGACTACACATAAGTCCATGTCAAGACATGGCCTTGAAACCAAGATGAGATAACCCATGTAAGACCATGTCTAGGATATGGCTTTGGAATCATATTATATGGGAAGAGATTTAGTATCCTCGGTTATTCACAGAAATTCATCGGGCAAACAAGTAAGCTAAGAAAGTAAAGTTAGAATCAAGATGAACTTAGATGAAGTTGAGCATTATTCATGTTGTGAATGAGAAAGTAGATATCATGATTGCTGTTATTATAGTATACTGATCAATGTGATCAAGCGATACAGGTATCATGGTTACCTTACAAGTATGATAATAGTAAGTGTCATGAGACATGTAAGAATCTATATGAGTAAGTAAGCTCTTTAGCTAAAATTTATAATACCATTGTTTATGTGAAATGGTTTATATTAAGCAATTATGATGCTATGAGTTGTTACATGCAAACTTACTAAGCTATATGCTTACGTTATGATTCTTTCTTTCTATGCAGTCCCGCTAAGCTAATTCGTGGATCATTAAAGTTGGAGCTCGCAACACACTATCAACTCTTATTTTGGTATAGCCAAGTTACTTTACTAAATATGGCATGTATAGGAAACATTCATTTTGTGGACATGTTTTAAGAAGGGCCTTTGTAAAGGCTATCAAGTTTATTATTCTTTTGTATATGGCTAAGTGATTGGCAAAATTTGACTAAGCATGTATGTTTATTGAGATCAATGAAGCATGTAGTATTATTCATAAAAATTGGGTTGTTATTGCATCGTTGAATTGTGTATGGATATGATCTTTATTTCAGGGTGGCTAACGGCTTGGTAAATAGCCTGTAAATGCCCACACAGTTGGACACACGGACGTGTGTCAAGACCGTCAACCACTGCACCTTAGTATTATTAATCATAATAGGCCACGGGCAAATCCACACTGTGTGTGTATGCCGTGTAAGACACACGGTTTGGACATGGGCGTGTTCCCAAACCGTGTTGATTTAGTCAATATATCAAGGATTAGTACACAGTCTAAGCCCACGGGCGTGTCATGGCCGTGTGGAAATAGTTAGTAGCTCCCCACGGTTTGAGGGCATGGGCGTGCTTAAGGGTACACGGGCGTGTTCCCAAGTTACATGGGCGTGTGAACCCTGCTTCAAAAATGAGTTATTTGATTTTAATTCGAAAAGTTTTTTAACATGAGTTAAAGGCTTCGTAGGCCCTTGTTATATGTGTTGACTAAGAAAGTGAAGTTTTTAAGTTGGAACGAAATTTTATAACCCGTAAGTACATGTTTCAGTGAGTTCAAGCATAGTAATGTCTCGTATCCAGACCCAGTATCGATTTTGGGTGCGGGGTGTTACATTTAGTGGTATCAGAGCTACGGTTTGGTTGGTTCTAGGACTAATGTAGCACTGGCATGAGTCTAGCTATACATGCCATACGTAAGAATGTTTTTATAATGATAGTGTGACGACTCCTGACGACTTAAATTATGTTTATACATATAGTAAATGGATCCCGAAGGAGCTGAGGCAGATGATGTAGAAAGTAATGCACCAGCTCTCGTAGAAAGGACGGTGCCGTATGAGAATGATAATAGACCCACTACGGTGAGTCAAGAAGGAGGAGGAGAAGAGGCTAGAGAAGCCTTCCTCCATATGATGGATGCCTGGTACACGGAGTTCGTTCGAGTGAACTCGAATGCACAACCCCCTCCACCCTCGCCTGTTCCATAACCTACTCTAGTAGCCCCTCAAGTAGTAGAGGTGGTAAGAGGAGGTAAACCTCCAATTGATAGGATCAGGAAGCATGGGGCAGAAGAATTTCGAGCTAGAAAAGATGATGATCCAGAAAGAGCTGAGTTCTGGTTAGAAGATTCCATCAGAGTATTTAACGAACTGTCCTGCACTCCTGAGAAATGCATGAAGTGTGTAGTCTCTCTCTTAAGAGATTCAGCTAACCAATGGTGGAGCACCCTTGTGTCGGTGGTACCAAGGGAAAGGATTTCATGGGAATTCTTCCAAGAAGAGTTTAAGAAAAAGTATATCAGCCATAGGTTTGTAGACCAGAAGAGGAAAGAATTTCTAGAGCTGAAGCAAGGCAAGATGTCGATGTAGATTATGAGCGAGAGTTAAATGACGACTCAAACAAATACGCTTCATGAATGTGTGTCCACTGAGACCATTATGAGTAAAAGGTTTGAAGATGGTTTAAATGAGGACATTAAGCTGGTTGTTGCTGTCCTCGAATTAAAAGAATTTGTTGTGCTAGTGGAAAGGGCTTGCAAAGTCGAAGAACTAGTAAAAGAGAGGAAGAAATTTGAAATGGAGCCTCGCAATTTTAGAAAGAGACAGTGGAACAAGTCATTCCAATCGTCATCCAAGAAGTCAAGAGATTTTTCAGCTCAATCAGCTACTTATACTGGATTTTCAAGAAAGGACAAGAGTAAACAGTATTTGGAAAATAAAGCACAGACGACTTCAGTTGCAAGTGTTGGGAATTTTAGACTGACAGACCAGAATGTCCACAATGTGGCAGATGCCATTTGGGAGAATTTCGAGCACATGAAAATGCATGTTTTAGATGTGGTTCCCAAGACCATTTCATAAAGGATTGTCCAGAGATGACTAAAGAAGAGAGAACTCAGAACCCGAGATTCGGGAGTATGGTTAGAGGGAGACCTCAGAGGAACTTGAGAAGAGAGGCAAGTGGAAGAGGTAACCCGAGAGAGTAGACCGCGAGACCCGAGGGTAGAGCGCCTGCAAGGACTTATGCCATTCGCACTCGCGAAGAGGCATCTTCCCCTGATGCTATTACGGGTACCTTTTCTCTTTACAATACCAAAGTTATTGCTTTAATAGACCCGGATCCACACACTCTTACATTTGCATGAAATTAGTACCCGATTTGGGTGTGCCTATAGATACCACAAAATTTGTGATTAAGGTGTCTAATCCTTTAGGCAAGAGTATGTTAGTTGATAAAGTTTGTAAAGATTGTCCATTAATGATTAGAGGTCATTTTTTTAAAGAAAATCTTATGTTGTTACCTTTTGATGAATTTGACCTCATTCTTGGTATGGACTGGTTGACTACTCATAATGTACTTGTAAATTGTAGGAAGATATACGTTGAGATGAGGTATGAGAATGGGGATACTTTTCATGTAGAATCAGATGAGCAAGGTAGAACGTCAGTAATAATTTCTCATATGATGGCGCAGAGATATTTAAGAAAAGGGTATGAGGTATTTTTAGCCTTTGTATTGAATGATAAAGAGATAGAGTTAAAGATTGAATTAGTGCTGATAGTATGTGAGTATGTGGATGTTTTTCCTGAGGAATTACTAGGATTACCACCAGTTAGAGAAGTTGAGTTCAGCATTGAGCTAACTCCCGGTACTGTACCAATATCCATTACTCCTTATAGAATGGCTCCAACAGAGTTGAAAGAGTTGAAGTTATAGTTGCAAGAGTTGACAGACAAAGGCTTTGCAAGATCAAGTTATTCACCATGGGGCGCTCCGATTTTGTTTGTGAAAAAGAAATATGGCACCATGAGATTGTGCATTGATTACCGTCAGCTTAATAAAGTGACAGTGAAGAACAAGTACCCATTACCTAGGATCGACGATTTGTTTGATCAATTGAAAGGAGCGACTGTGTTCTCCAAAATAGACTTAAGATCAGGGTACTACCAGCTTAGAGTGAAGGATTCAGATGTATCCAAGACTGCCTTTCGAACAAGATATGGGCATTATGGATTGTTAGTCATGCCCTTTGGGTTGACCAATGCTCCTACGGTATTCATAGATTTAATGAACAGCATTTTCAGACCATACCTTGACAAGTTTGTAGTTGTTTTTATTGATGACATACTGATTTATTCCCGAGACCAGGATGAACATGCTGATCATCTACGAATAGTTTTACAGACTCTTCGAGAAAATCAGTTGTATGCCAAATTCAGTAAAAGTGAATTTTGGCTCAAGGAAGTGGTATTCCTAAGACATATTGTCTCGAGAGATGGAGTCGAGTAGATCCAAGTAAGATCTCGGCTATAATAGGTGAAACCAGAAGAACATCACTGAGATTAGAAGTTTTCTGGGCCTAGTCGGCTACTATAGACAATTTATCAAGGGGTTTTCTATGATTGCAACCCCGATGACTAAATTATTACAGAAGAACCTGAAGTTTGAGTGGTAGAAAAGATTGTAACATCCTTAAATCGGGGGCTTTGCATTTTATCTGTTTGTCTGTTGATAGTGTGAATGTTATGTCAGATTAGGGTGTTTTGGGGTCCAGGCATGAGCTTGGGGTAGGCCTGAGCCATAGAAATTTTTTTTTTATTTAAGGTACTTGGAAGGGGGGAGCTATTGGCGTTGGGTGTTAAGGGAAAATAGTAGTAAGGTTTGGCACAAGAATTCCAGTGGCAAAGTGGCAAGGGAGGAGCTACTTAGGCACAAGGGAAGTGACGCCTCATGCATGCTAGAGGGCCTGGGTTCGAGTTGTAAGGATCCCTTTTCTGCTATTTCTTTTTGACGCCAAAGCTGGGGAGGCAGTGTACTCAGGATGGACTCTGGTGGATGAGTGTTGAAGGGGTCAACACATTTGAATTGGATGGAGAGGAGTGAATGTAGGAGCTTGACTTAATCAAATTGTTTGAATGAGTGGAAAGGAGGAATTTGAGGAGAAAGGAGGGGGACGGCATAGTGGTTGAAGGGAGTCGGAGTGTGTTGCCGAAATTTAAAGTGGTGTGGGTATGAGCATTCGGTTTTAGTGTGTGGAAAGGAGGTGTGCCGAATTTAGGTAGCCTTAGGTGATATTTTTTCGGCATTTGGGGTGTTGGTTTTAGTTTTCTTCCATTCTTTTTGGTGCCAAAAATTAGAAGACCATTTGGGGCCTAAAATCTTTCTCTTCTCTTCAATCTTAGAAGCTGAAATTCCTTGAGGGTTTTCTTCTTTTTCCTTCTTTTTGTGTGTTAGCCGAATCCACTCCACCCATTTTTGCTTCATTCTTCTTTTTCCATCTTTCTCTAAGCCGAATCCTTCTTTGTGTTTTTCTCTTCTCTCAATACTTCCTTGAGCCGGAACTCTATCCCCCATCCCCTCTCTTCTCATTACTTCTAAGCCGAAATTACCTACTCTTCTACATCTCTTTCTTTTTAAGAATGAACATTCCTAGATTTGGTAAGTTTTCTTTTGGTTGGTCGAATCTCTCTAAAGGCATTTACTCATTTTTTTGGTTCTTCTCCTATTTTCTTTGAAAGAAAGCCGAATTCCTCTAACATTCATATCCTTTTCTTTCGGCTTTTGTTTTAGTGGATTGCCGTTATCTGTTCTTCACCACTCTCAATTGATTTCTTTAGTGTTGGGGTAAGTGTTTCCATTCTGGTTCAATCATTTCTTGTTTTGATTAAAGTGCCGAAGGCAGTAGCTAATCTTTTAGGGTCTTGGCTGATTGAAGGGGGCTCATCTTCGCGTTACTTCGGCTTTTGCTTAGTGTTGGTAAGGTGTTGAGGTAAGGAGGCGATTTCTTTTGTCTTGGGTTATTTCTTTTGGGATTTATGTAAAGTCGAATGGCTATTTGATTGATGATGCTAAGTATGGCGAATATAGGAGGTGTGGCCTTAAGTTTTGGATTCCCGGAGTTGCTCGACTCATGGTTTAGATCTAAATCTTCGGGATTTATCGATTAGGTAAGGGATTTATTCATTCGGGTTTGATATTCTTAGTCATAGTATTCTCTGTGTTAACCTGGCTTAGTGACCAAAGGTGTTATAGACCCTAATGGCAGCAAAGCATTAGGAGGGGTCAGATCTGAGACCCCAGCCCCTAAGTTCAAGAGGAGGGCCGTGTCTGCGATTCCTGATTGGCCACCTGGGTGTGGACCAGCATCCGAGCAAGAGAGTAGGCAGATAGTGGTAGTGTCGATTAACGACAGTACCGACGTGGAGGGTGTCATATTACGAGTAATCAGGTGTGTAACCCTTACACACTTTCTTTGTAATATGTATTAGCGTGTAAACTACTAAAAGCTGGATTAACGGTTAGAATGGGTATGATACCTATGAGGGTAAAATCGGGGACTCCGGGTAAGTCCACTTTGTTTGGTTAACATTAAAATGCACGATAAAATCAGATATGCCATGCCATGTGATCTCTAATTGCTAAGCATGATATTTATGCCATGAAAATACGTACATTAATGGGTATGATGAGAGGAGGCGAAGGATGATTGATTGTCATTAGTGGTTTTGACCACACGATTGGGTTAGCCCGCTTTCTATATGATTATTGTGACTAGTCTCGATGGTTTTGACCACGGTGGTTTGGTACCACATGTTGTTGTTCTTGTGACTTGTCGGTGGTTTGGTACCACGATTGGTTGACCCCACATATTGATATCTGGGATTATCATCGGTGGTTTTGACCACAAGATGGGTTAGCCCCATCATATTATTTCGTGACTACGGTCATCAGTGGTTTTGACCACACTTACATTATTTGTGACTACGGTCATCAATGGTTTTGACCACACGGGGTAGATACAGGAGTTCGGATGGTTAGGTTGGGTTGCATGACTTGCATGTTAATTTATGAAATTATGTAAGGGCTTGATAATATCGGGATGGGGATTTATACGCTGAATCTCGTTGACTTACCCCTTCCTCTGCATTTTTACAGATGATTTGTAGATCGCGGATGCGGAGCCAGGGCAGACTCGAGGTGGCCATGTGCATTTTCTTTTGGGTTTTGTTTTAAACTTCTATTTCAGTTTTACTTACCTAAAAATTTGGTTTTGGGTTGTAATAAGGCCATTAAATTTTATTTTGAAGTTTATTTATCTGTTTTATTTTCATGGAAATTTGTATAAATTAAATAAAATGGCATGCCTAAATAACTTATTAATTGAATGTTTTCTAAATTCACACAAATTATCGGGTTTTTCTAAAACTTCACCTTCGGATAGATAAGCAATCTTGTAAGATTAACAAAGTATCGAGATTTTTTTTAAAACAGTTTTAGTAATACTTTTAAATCAACTCGATTTTTCATAACATCAAAAGTTTTCCTTAAATTAGAGACGACAACTTGTTTCCAAAATAGTTTTCTTCCCTGTGACATACCAGATTCGGTCGTAGCATTTTGACCGGGTTTGGGGTGTTACAAAGATGCCAATAAAGTTTTGAGAAGTTGAAAGCAATGCTGATAGAAGCTCCAGTTTTAGTACAACCCGAGGCAGGGAAAGAATTCATAATTTATAACGATGCATCCTTAAATGGATTAGGCCGTGTACTCATGCAAGAAGGCAAGGCAATTGCTTATGCCTCAAGATAGTTAAAACCTCATGAGAAGAATTATCCGACGCATGACCTAGAATTGGCCGCCATAGTCTTCGCATTGAAGATACCGATCACAAAAGTTTGAAATACTTGATGACGCAGAAAGAGTTGAACTTAAGACAATGAAGATGGTTATAGTTGATAAAGGACTATGAGTTGGTCATTGATTTCCATCCTGGAAAGGCGAATGTGGTCGCTGATGCTTTAAGCAGAAAATCCCTATTTGCCTTGAGAGCATTGAATTCAAAAATATCTTTATCCGATGATGGTTCTATTTTAGCTGAGTTGAGAGCTAGACCAATGTTCCTTCAAGAGATCTTTGAAGCTCAGAAAGAAGATAGTGAGTTGCAAGTCAAGAGAGCTCAATGCGAGTTAGATGCTGAATCCAACTTTCAGATTAATTCTGATGGATACTTGATGTTCAGATATAGAGTTTGTAATTTGAGAAAAGAGGAGCTTATTTAGAAAGTTTTGCACGAGGCACATAACAGATGTTTATTTTTACATCCGGGTAGCACCAAGATGTATAATGATCTAAAGCAACAATATTGGTGGCTGGAAATGAAGAAAGACATTTCAGAATTTGTTACCAAGTGCATGATTTGTTAGTAAGTAAAAGCTAAACACCAAGTACCTTCGGGTTTACTTCAACCTATCTTAATTCCCGAGTGGAAATGGGACCGTATCACCATGGATTTCATAACGGGTTTACAGTTGTCTCCGAGCAAGAAAGATACTATTTGGGTAGTAGTTGATAGACTCACGAAGTCAGCCCACTTTATACCTGTATGAGTGGATTACTCCTTAGACAAGTTGGTAAACTTGTATGTTTCAGAAATAGTAAGACTTCATGGAGTTCCCTTATCGATCATATCGCATAGAGATCCGAGATTCACAACCAAATTCTAGAAGAAGCTGCAAGAAGCTTTGGGTACAAAATTAAGTTTTAGCACCGCTTTTCACCCTCAGACTGAGGGTCAGTCAGAAAGGTTAATTCAAGTGCTCGAGGACATGCTCAGATGTTGTGTTTTGGGTACGAAAAGTTTCTCCCATTGGTAGAATTCGCCTATAATAATAGCTTTCAGTTGAGCTTAAAGATGGCGCCTTATGAGGCCCTATATGGGTGTAAGTGCAGAACTCCCTTGTTTTGGACTAAACTCAAGGAAAACCAAATTCACGGGTTGATTTGGTTAAAGAAGCTGAAGAGAAAGTGAAAGTAATTCGAGAATGTTTAAAAGTCGCCTCAATGCATGTAAATCCTATTCGAATTTAAAGAGAAAAGGGATCGAGTGCCAAGTTGGGGATAAAGTCTTTTTGAAAGTATCACTATGGAGAAAAGTTCTCAGATTTGGCCGTAAAGGCAAGTTAAGCCCACGTTTCATTGAACCTTACGAGGTTATGGAGAGAATTGGGCCGGTAGCTTACCGTTTGACTTTGCCATCAGAATTAGAGAAGATACATGATGTGTTTCACGTGTCAATGTTACGACGCTACAGATCAGACCCTTTGCATGTAATTACCCCTTCGAAAATAGAGATTCGTCTCGACATGACTTATGGTGAAGAACCAGTCAAGATTTTGGCTCGGGAAGTTAAGCAACTAAGAAATAAGAGTATTGCCTTAGTAAAGGTATTGTGGCAAAGGCACGAAATCGAAGAAGCTACATAGGAATCAGAAGAGAGTATGAGAAATCAGTATCCAAACCTTTTTGTTGGTAAGATTTTCGAGGACGAAAATCCCTAAGGGGGAGAATTGTAACAGCTTGATTTAGCACGAGGGTACAATGATCATTTTATCGTGTAGGGGTAAAATGGTAATTTCGCAAACTAGGGGTATTTCGATAATTTTGCAAACTGAGGGTATTTTGGTAATTTCACAAATCGGGGTATTTCGATAATTTTGCAAACCAGGGGTATTTGGTAATTTTACAAACTAGAGGTATTTCAGTAATTTTACAAACTGGGGGTATTTCAGTAATTTTGTAAATTAGGGGTGTTTCGGTAATTTTGTAAACCAGAGGTATTTCAGTAATTTTGCAAACCAATGGTATTTCAGCAATTTTGCAAACTGAAGGTATTTCGGTAATTTTGTAAACCAGGGGTATTTCTATAATTTTGCACTTAATGGCCTTTCTGACGACCTACTGTCACCTTGAGCGACATAGATACCTTTTCTTATCGAAACAGTGCATTTGGGCTTAGGGCCCATTCTCGGTCGAAATGGACCCACACGCTCGTGTGGCCCATTTAGCCAAATCTAGCCACAGATATTAGATTCACCTAGTCTAGTCCAATTCCTACTACACAGTTATACAATTTATTCATATAGGCCCACGGGCCCACCTCGGCCCATCATGGCCCAAGTAGCCCCAACCTATAAGAATACTCATGGTGGCCTCGACTATCTCATCAAAGCTCCCACACGTGCGCTCGCACGCTCATGTGGCTACCGTTGTCGTGTGACCGACTTTTTGACATTTGCTGCTCTACAGCTAGAGTAGAGAGAAGTACACACCTGATAGGAATCTGGTGCTAATCCGTGCTTCGACCACTCCTGCCCAAACGCCCACCAAGGTATCTTAACCCTCATCATAGACTGCTCTATATATAGCTAGCTTCCCACCTTCATTCTTTGTATCTCTCCGATGTGGGATCCCTCTGTTAGCAAAGTTTAAATCCAACACAAACTCTTGCCGCCTAATTCGTAAAATAAATACTCCCTTACTTTCCATGAGATTCGAACCCAGGCTCTCTTGTAGCATAATCCATGCCGTTAACCACTTGGCCATAAGCTCCTCTTGTGTCTAAAATCATGCGCAACTAAATATAACCCTATGGCAAAATTCTAGAGTCCATTTTAAAAAGAAACCAAAATGTAACAGCCCGATTTAGGACCTAGTCGGGATAGTGGTGCGAGGCCATGAACCCGAGGTGAAATTATGAGTTTTCTAGGTTTATGCCATGTTTGCATGCTAGTATGAAAGTTTTGTTAAGCAATTTTATTAAGTTGAGGTCAATTGGTCAAAAACAGACTAAATTGCAAAAGTTACAAAATATGAGTTTCTAGAAGCTTTTTGTATGAAATAGCTTTAGAATAATAATTAGGAGCCCTCAAATAGCAATTTACCCAAAATTTTATTTTTGGACAAAAATTGCCCTTGAGATGGTGTTATAGAAATTTTTAATGATAAGGGCATTTTGGTCATTTAGGAATTAAATGATTTAAATAGGAAAAAGATGAGAAAAATCTACTCATCTTCTTCCCCTATTGCTGAAAATTTGAAGGAAGCCATAGCTAGGGTTCTTCAATTTTTCAAGCTTACTAGTAAGTGCTCCTAGCTAGGTTTTTGGTATTCTTCGTATTTTCAAAGTTCTCGTATTATGAATTAGCCTTTTTTAGCTATTAAATAAGCTAAGATGCATGTCCAAAAATTCTACCCTTGAATGACATGCTTGTTAAATGATGCTTTATGGAAGTTTAAGAGAGTTTGATGATAGATAAACATCTTTTCCTTAATGAATTTCATGAAAAATGGTAATAGGGACCATTTTGTAACAGTTATAAAATTGGTCATACCTACTAGAAATAGTGAGAATTGATGATTGTTATAGTAGAGAAAATGATTCAGCTAAGCATGAAGTTTAAGAAAGTTGCATGAAAATCATATTACGAGCCTAGGGGCAAAAGTACAGATATTAGAAAGTATAAAGGCAAAATAGTAATTTTACCAAAGTATGAGTTATGAGTCAATTTAGTCAATATGGTTTTTAAATGATCTATTTATGATTATAGATCAAGAAAAATGAAGCCCGGATCGAAATCGAGGCAAGAACAAAGTCGAGGACTAAATTGCACATCTACATACATTTTGTATATTGAGGTAAGTTTGTATGATTTTTAATCTTTATGACTATTATCATTAAATTGCTTAATATGATGTACAATAATCGTATGAAATGGTCATGTTATGTTCAATCAAGAAATCATGATGATAAGTACAAGCAAGTCCCGATTGAAGATGAATTTTCCAGGATACTCGATCTACCACACAAGATATCATGTAAGTCCAAAGCAAGCTTGGCATTGATCAAGTTAGTAGGCAAGATATCATGTAAGTCCAAGGCAAGCTTGGCATTGATCAAGTTAGTAAGCAAGATATCATGTAAGTCCAAGGCAAGCTTGGCATTGATCAAGTTAGTAAGCAAGTTATCATGTAAGTCCAAGGCAAGCTTGGCATTAGCAAGCAAGTTATCATGTAAGTCCAAGGACTCAAGCTTGGCATTGAGTATGATATCAAGAGCAAAACTTCACATAAGTACATGTCAAGACATGGCCTTGAAACCAAGATGAGATAACCCATGTAAGACCATGTCTAGGATATGATTTTGGCATCATATTATATGGGAAGAGGTTTAGTATCCTCGGTTATTCACAGAAATTCATCGGGCAAATAAGTAAGCTAAAAGAAGATAGCAAGTAAGCTAAGAAAGTAAAGTTAGTATCAAGATGAAGTTAGATAAAGTTGAGCATTATTCATGTTGTGAATGAGAAAGTAGATATCATGATTGTTGTTATTATAGTATACTGATCAATGTGATCAAGTGATCTGAGTATCATGGTTACCTTACAAGTATGATAATAGTAAGTGTCATGAGACATGTAAAATCTATATGAGTAAGCAAGCTCTTTAGCTGAAATTCATAATACCATTGTTTATGTGAAATGGTTTGTATTAAGCAATGATGATGCTATGAGTTGTTACATGCAAACTTACTAAGCTATATGCTTACGTTATGATTCTTTCTTTCTATGCAGTCCCGCCAAGCTAATTCGTGGATCATTAAAGTTGGAGCTCGCAACACACTATCAACTCTTATTTTGGTATAGCCAAGTTACTTTACTAAATATGGCATGTATAGGAAACATTCATTTTGTGGACATGTTTTAAGAAGGGCCTTTGTAAAGGCTATCAAGTTTATTATTCTTTTGTATATGGCTAAGTGATTGGCCAAATTTGACTAAGCATGTATGTTTATTGAGATCAATGAAGCATGTAGTATTATTCATAAAAATTGGGCTGTTATTGCATCGTTGAATTGTGTATGGATATGATCTTTATTTCAGGGTGGCTAACGGCTTGGTAAATAGCTTGTAAATGCCCACACGGGCGTGTGTCAAGTCCGTGTTAACCCTGCACCTTAGTATTATTAATCATAATAGGCCACGGGCAAATCCCACGGCTGTGTGTGTATGCCGTGTAAGACACACGGTTTGGATATGGGCGTGTTCCCAGACCGTGTTGATTTAGTCAATATATCAAGGATTAGTACATGGTCTAAGCCCACGGGCATGTCATGGCCTTGTGGATATAGTCATTAGCTCCCCACGGTTTGAGGGCATGGGCGTGCTTAAGGGTACACGGGCGTGTTCCCAACTTACACGGGCGTGTGAACCCTGCTTCAAAAATGAGTTATTTGATTTTAATTCCGAATTTTTTTTGACATGAGTTAAAGGCCTCGTAGGCCCTTGTTATATGTGTTGACTAAGAAAGTGAAGTTTTTAATTTGGAATGAAATTTTATCGCCCGTAAGTACATGTTTCAGTGAGTTCAAGCATAGTAATGTCTCGTATCCAGACCCAGTATCGGTCTTGGGTGCGGGATGTTACAATTGACTTCTCCCCGTACAAGTAATGCCTTCAAATCATCGGTGCGAATACCACTGCAGCTAACTCCAAGTCGTGAGTGGGGTAATTCACCTCGTGAGGCTTAAGCTGACGAGATGCGTAAGCAACCACGCTACCCTCTTGTATTAACACGCACCCCAATCTAGTGTGTGACTCATCACAGTAGACAATGAAATCCTTCCCCGACTTTGGCTGTATTAACACCAGGGCTTTAGTCAGAAGCTTCTTCAGTTTCTCAAAACTCTCCTGCTGCTTATTAGTACAATTAAACGATACCCCTTTATGCAGTAACTTAGTTAGAGGTGCAACAATCAGTGAGAACCCCTCAACAAAGCGTCTGTAATACCCAGTCAGACCCAAAAAACTTCGGATCTCAGATACCATTTTTGGTGGTTTCCATTCCAATACGGCTTCAATTTTCTGAGGATCAACCTTAATCCCCTCAACAGACACCACATGACCAAGAAATGTCACCTCCGTAGCCAGAATTCGCACTTGCTGAACATTGCATAAAGCTGATTTTCCCTCAATATTTTTAATACAATCTGTAGATACGAATCATGATCCTCCTCGGTTCTTGAATACACTAGGATGCCATCTATAAACACCACCACGAACCGGTCCAAATAGGGTTTGAAAACCCGGTTCATCATATCCATGAAAGCAGTTGGTGCATTTGTTAGCCCAAACAGTATGACCAAAAACTCGTAATGCCCATAACGAGTTCTGAATGCAGTCTTATACACATTTGCCTCCTTAACCTTTAGCTGATGATACCCAGATCGAAGATCTATCTTGGAGAAAACTGAAGCTCCTCGCAACTGGTCGAACAGATCGTCTATCCTTGACAAAGGGTACTTGTTCTTAATCACCAATTTGTTCAGTTGACGATAATAGATGCACATGCGCATGGACCCATCCTTCTTCTTCACGAATAACACTATTGCTCCCCATGGAGACACACTCGGCCGAATGAATCCTCGGTCTAGTAGCTCTTGAATTTGAGCCTTCAACTCCACCAGCTCCTTCGGCGCCATCTTATAAAGGGCGATGGACACCGGAGCTATTCCAGGTAAGGGCTTAATATCGAATTCGACCTCACAGTTTGGAGGAAACCCAGTAAGCTCTTCGGGAAATACATCCAGAAACTCCATCACAGTTCTGACATCCCCAATAGACGGACCTTTAGAATCAAATATACTGACATAAGCTTAGAATGCCTTGCAACCCTTGCGAACTAGTTTCTCGGCCCTTAATGCTGAGATTACATTAGATAGATAATCCCTTCGCTCCCCTATCACAATCACCTCCTCATCCTCAGAAGGTTTCAGTACCATACGCTTAGCAGCGCAATCCAAATTCGCACTGTGCTTCACTAGCCAATCCATGCCTAAAATAAGATCGAATTTGCCAAACGAAAATTCCATCAAATCTACCGGAAAGACAACCCTCGAACTTCTAAGGGCACATCTCGAAATAGCTTATTCACTCTAATCGACTGTCCAAGTAGGCTTATCACCGACATTTCACTATCAGTAATTTCAAACTACATACCCAACGTCCCAAACACAGTACATGCAACATACGAGTGTGTAGACCTAATATCAATTAAAGCGGTATATGGTATATTGTAAATGAGGAACGTACCAGTTATGATGTCAGGAGCGTCGCCATCCTCTCGTGCCGAGCAGCATAGACCAAAGCTGGTCGTCTCGCCTCAGTATTGCCAGCACCTCTGCCCGGTGCTCCACGACCTCGTCCCAAACCATTCCCCCTCTAGCCTGACCACGGCCTCTCGGTGGCTGCTGACCACCTCTCCCTGGCTGAACATAGCCCGAACCTGCGGCTTGCATCTGAACAGGCCTCTATGTACAATTCTTGACCTGATGATCCATTGATCTGTATTTGAAGCACGTCGTAGTTCTTTTCCAGCACTCACCCTGGTGAACTCTCCTGAATCTGTGCAAGGCTGGGGTCTAGTAGTAGCAACAGAAGCTCCAGCTCGAACTGGCCCATCAAACCTAGGCTTCTTCTTAGGCCCACCAAAAGAACTTGAGGGCCCAAAATACCTCTTATTGCTACCCCTATCTTTTTCCCGATTCTGACGCTCAAAGCGTTTCACATCCTCGAAAATTTTTGCCTTCTCAACAAGGGTAGCAAAGTCTCTTTTCCCTTTGCGGAGCTATCAACACCTACAACTCATCTCGGAGGCCATCCTCGCACCTCACACAGCGTTCATACTCAGTCACGACTATGCCCCGAGCATACCGGCTCAACCGCAGGAACTCTGCCTCATACTCTACTACAGACCTAGTACCTTGGACCAGTGTAACAACCCTAACTCGTAACCGTCACCGGACTAGGGTTAAAAGGCATTACCGAACAAACGAAATCTTTTACAGACATTTCATCATAAAATTCATCAAACACAATCAAGGTGTCCCTTTTATAGATCAACAAGACCTTATTTGTGCTTTAGAATAGGGTCGGGACTAAACCGAACACATATGGTATATCTTAGAAATTTAAATTTTTTTCTAAGTTACAGAGGTCACATGCTCGTGTGGGAAGGCTGTGTGCCTCCCACGGCATCAACACACCCGTATGTCTAAGCCGTGTCAAAACAGGGCATACATACTGACTTGTCCACACAGCCGGGCACACGCCTGTGTACTTCACCCGTGGTCGCTACTGATTGTAACACGCAGCCATTCACATGCCCATGTATTCAGCTCGTGGTCGATCCTGACTTGTTTTGAATTTCAACCGTGTGGGCAAATATAGGCCATTTTCAACGCCAAATTGCCACCCACACAAGGGTTATACCAATCCATTTCATGCACAATTGACAACCAAAGACATGTCCAATATCAACAAATCTTCACATTCAATCTCATTTCTAAACATGTTAATTTGCATACTCTAACACCCCAAACCCAGCCTAAACGTTACGACTGAATCTGGCATGTCACATGAAAGAAATGTCTAAAAATTGTGCGTTCGTTAAAAAGTTCGTGTTCTTTATATTTATTGTGAAAAGTCAAGTTTAAGTAATTTTGAATAAGAAACGATTTATTAATATTTTGGAAAATGGTTATTAAGGGTTAGGAAATTCCCATATTGAACATTTAATAATAGTAGGCAGTAGTCAAATTAAAAGCAAAACCAACCAAAACCCCAAAATTAAAGTTGTAGTGGCCTTATTACAAAACTATAAACCAAACTTATAGTAAAACAACTCCGAAATAAATATTAAAATAAAATCAAAATATTGAGCATGGCCACCTCGAGTCCGCCTCCGCTCCCAAATCCGCGATCTAATGATTACCTGCAAAATTTAAACAAAGGGGTGAGTCACCGAGACCCAGTGTGCAATTCCCCTTACCACGATAACTGGGCGTAAGCCCACGGTAATATGTAGCCCAATGCCATGGCATATCAATAATTAGTGCAATGCAATTAATCCACAAGTATTCCACAAATGGGCTTGGCCCACATCCACACATATATCCATATACCACGCATGATGGTGCAAAATGCTAACCCAACCCAACCTAATGTCCATCCGCTACACACCCCATATCCTGCCACCAAACACTAGGGGATTACTAAATCGACCCTCCATCCGCTACACACCTCTTTGGCAGTCATGCTGCTCAAAGTCAATATAACGTGGCCTAGCCACCAATCACCATGTGGCCAAATCTCGATATCCACAATGTGACCCATGGTCATCATCAAACCACGATGTAGCACGAAGCTAACATCATCACAGCTGACATCAAGCCACGATATGGCACGTAGCCAATCGTCAAACCACAGTGAGGCACAAAGCCACCATCAATCCACGATGTAGCTCAAGGCTAACATCAAACCACGTACAAAAATGTACACCCTTTCCTTCTTTAAATATATATATATCCCGAACCCCATGCACATGCAGCATAATATAATAATTCGTGTATGCAGTATGACATGTATGAAAATCATATATCAGATAACATATGAGACGAATTACCATCATAATCAGAATAATAATATACAACATAATCAAGCTAACCAACCTCTAAGGGTATAATAGTAATTTTACCTACCAAGGGTATTTTCGTAATTTACCCACCAAGGGTATTTTCATAATTTACTCACCAAGGGTATTTTCGTAAATTACCCACCAATGGTATTTTCGTAATTTACCTACCAAGGGTATTTTCGTAATTTACCTACCAAGGGTATTTTCGTAATTTCACACCTGCAATGGCCTTTTTGAAGGCCCAAAGTTGCCCCGAGCGACTCGGCTACCATTTTCGATCTTTACCGAATTATTGGGCCTAAACTCGATTTCGGCCTGTTCGGGCCCACACGCTCGTGTGGCCCACCTAGCACAAATCTAGCCACGTATATAAGTTCCACCTATTCTAGTTCACTATATACTATATCATTATACAATTTACTCATATGGGCCCACAGTCCTATTGGGCCCACTTCGGCCCATCATAGCCCAAGCAACCCAACCTACAAGAATACTACTGATGGCCTCAACTATCGCATCGAAGCCCCACACGTGCGCCGCGCTCAGTGTGGCTACTAATGCCGTAGTAACCGACATTTAAGCATTTGCCGCTCTCTGACTAGAGTAGAGATGTACACACCTGATAGGACTCTGGTGCTAAACTGCGCTGCGACCACTCCTGTGCCCAAACGCCCACCAAGGTATGTTAAATCTCCTCCTAGGATGCCCTTTATATAGCTAGCTCTTCACCTTCCTTCTTTGTATCTTTCCGATATGGGATCCCTCCGTTAGCAGAGTTTAAATCCAACTGAAACTCTTACCGTCCAATCCTCAAAATAAATACTCCCCTACTTTTCATGAGATTCGAACCCAGGCTCCCTTGCAACATAATCCACGATGCTATCCACTAGGCCACAAGCTCCTCTTGTGTCTTAAACCATGCGCAACTAAAAATAACCCAATGGCCAAGGTCTAAATTCATTTAATAAAAATAATCTAAAAGGAATGCAAGTGCTACAACTAGAACCTTGGACCTCCTTCCTTCCTTGTGGCGTCATTCCCTTGTCCTTAAGTGGCGTCACTTTGCCACTGCACCACACACTCCACTTGTGTCACTTTTCTCCATATTTTATTCTTAAGGCCTACCTGCCAACTTCCAAGGTTTTTTTCACCTAAAACCAAAATTTCCCTAAAGCCAAAGTTTGATCCCGGGACTTCATAGAAGCCCCCTAACCTTCCAAAATCACTTATCTAATAGGTCCAACTTGCATTTAAGCCGATCTCTTGTTCTCAAAAGTTTTAAACGCTACTACACTCAAGGCCTATTGGGCTCAATTCTCCTAGGCCCAATTTCAGGATGTTATAAATCTACCCTCCTTAAAGAAATTTCATCCTCAAAATTTCCAACTACTAATAGTCACACATCTTAACCCACCACACTACGCTCTTGCCGTGCACTCTGATCTTAATAAAACTAATATACTTTCTAATTAAATCTTGGAACCCCTTCACATAACCAACTATCTACCACCGAAGCAAACATATATTTTTCACACATACATACAATTCCTGTATTCAAGCATCACATCCACACATCGCAGAATAAATACAATCATTCAAATATATAATGAATATAGTAAAAGGAAACTTACGGTTTGGTGTAGGAGACTAAAATTGCCATACTTACGTAAAAGATATATATATTTCCTAAACCATCCTTTGAAAACATTTTGAACTCAAACCCACAGCCGAGTTTTTGAACCTGTCTCTGATACCAAAATTGTAACACCCCAAACCCAGCCTAAACGTTACGATCGAATCTGGCATGTCACATGAAAGGAATGTCTAAAAATTGTGCGTTCGTTAAAAAGTTCGTGTTCTTTATATTTGTTGTAAAAAGTCAAGTTTAAGTAATTTTGAATAAGAAACGGTTTATTAATATTTTGGAAAATGGTTATTAAGGGTTAGGAAATTCCCATATTGAACATTTAATAATAGTAGGCAGTAGTCAAATTAAAAGCAAAACCAACCAAAACCCCAAAATTAAAGTTGTAGTGGCCTTATTACAAAACTGTAAACCAAACTTATAGTAAAACAACTCCGAAATAAATATTAAAATAAAATCAAAATATTGAGCATGGCCACCTCGAGTCCGCCTCCGCTCCTAAATTCGCGATCTAATGATTACCTGCAAAATTTAAACAAAGGGGTGAGTCACCGAGACTCAGTGTGCAATTCCCCTTACCACGATAACTGGGCCTAAGCCCACAGTAATATGTTAGCCCAATGCCATGGCATATCAATAATTAGTGCAATGCAATTAATCCACACGTATTCTACAAATGGGCTTGGCCCACATCCACACATATATCCACATACCATGCATGATGATGCAAAATGCTAACCCAACCCAACCTAATGTCCATCCGCTACACACCCCCATATCCTGCCACCACACACCAGGGGATTACTAAATCGACCCTCCATCCGCTACACACCTCTTTGGCAGTCATGCTGCTCAAAGTCAATAAAACGTGGCCTAGCCACCACCATGTGGCCAAATCTCGATATCCACGATGTGACCCATGGTCATCATCAAACCACGATGTAGCACGAAGCTAACATCATCACACGATGTGGCACATAGCCGACATTAAGCCACGATATGGCACGTAGCCAATCGTCAAACCACAGTGAGGCATGAAGCCACCATCAATCCACGATGTAGCTCAAGGCTAACATCAAACCACGTACATAAATGTACACCCTTTCCTTCTTTAAACATATATATATCCCGAACCCCATGCACATGCAGCATAATATAATAATTCGTGTATGCAGTATGACATGTATGCAAATCATATATCAGATAACATATGAGACGAATTACCATCATAATCAGAATAATAATATACAACATAATCAAGCTAACCAACCTCTAAGGGTATAATAGTAATTTTACCTACCAAGGGTATTTTCATAATTTACCCACCAAGGGTATTTTCATAAATTACCCACCAAGGGTATTTTCGTAAATTACCCACCAAGGGTATTTTCGTAATTTACCTACTAAGGGTATTTTCGTAATTTACCTACCAAGGGTATTTTCGTAATTTCACACCTACAATGGCCTTTTTGAAGGCCCAAAGTTGCCCCGAGTGACTCGGCTACCATTTTTTATCTTTACCAGATTATTGGGCTTAAACTCGATTTCGGCCCATTCGAGCCCACACGCTCGTGTGGCCCACCTAGCACAAATCTAGCCACGTATATAAGTTCCACCTAGTCTAGTTCACTAAATACTATATCATTATACAATTTACTCATATGGGCCCACGGTCCCGTTGGGCCCACTTCGGCCCATCATGGCCCAAGCAACCCAACCCACAAGAATACTACTGATGGCCTCAACTATCGCATCGAAGCCCCACACGTGTGCTCGCACGCTCGTGTGGCTACTAATGCCGTGTGACCGGCATTTTGGCATTTGCCGCTCTACATCTAGAGTAGAGATGTACACACCTGATAGGACTCTGGTGCTAAACCGCGCTGCGACCACTCCCGTGCCCAAACGCCCACCAAGGTATGTTAAATCTCCTCCTAGGATGCCCTTTATATAGCTAGCTCTCCACCTTCCTTCTTTGTATCTTTCCGATGTGGGATCCCTCCGTTAGCAGAGTTTAAATCCAACTGAAACTCTTACCGTCCAATCCGCAAAATAAATACTCCCCTACTTTTCATGAGATTCCAACCCAGGCTCCCTTGCAACATAATCCACGATGCTATCCACTAGGCCACAAGCCCCTCTTGTGTCTTAAACCATGCGTAACTAAAAATAACCCAATGGCCAAGGTTTAAATTCATTTAACAAAAATAATCTAAAAGGAATGCAAGCACTACAACTAGAACCTTGGACCTCCTTCCTTCCTTGTGGCGTCATTCCCTTGTCCTTAAGTGGCGTCACTTTGCCACTACACCACACACTCCACTTGTGTCACTTTTCTCCATATTTTATTCTTAAGGCCTACCTGCCAACTTCCAGGGTTTTTTTCACCTAAAACCAAAATTTCCCTAAAGCCAAAGTTTGATCCCAGGACTTCACAGAAGCCCCCTAACCTTCCAAAATCACTTATCTAATAGGTCCAACTTGCATTTAAGCCGATCTCTTATTCTCAAAAGTTTTAAACGTTACTACACTCAAGGCCTATTGGGCTCAATTCTCCTAGGCCCAATTTTAGGATGTTACACATACCAATTTGCACAACTAAAGCACATATATATTCAACCATGATACATCCATATTTTACCCTACATATAACCACTTCATTGATCAAACATACATACTCATATTGCATTCATATGCTTACCAAAGCCTTGACCATTTCATTTGCTATCAAGCCATACCAAAACATGCAGCATATACCATATTCACTCTTGCATATTACCAACATTTATCTAGCCACATCTCATGGCTATTTATACATATTTCAAACATTATCCAAAATGACTAGCCTATACATGCCATATTTAGCTATATACATATTCAAAAGTAGGAAAGTTGAGTTTGATAATGTAGTGATAACCCTCGACGATCCCCGAGCCTCTCGTAGCTTTAATGATCTATAAAACAGAACAAACACACACAAAGTAAGCTTTTCAAAGCTTAGTAAGCCATATACACATAAACTTAACATAAATCATTCATAAACATAGCTATTTGAATTCATTAATATATCTTCAATTCAAGCACATAAATAAACTCTTCGGCTCACTTGGTTTGCCATTGCTTACCAATTCATCACATCTCAAATATCTCATTTGCTCATATCTTAAACATACATATATATCAAATGTTCATTTACATAAATGCACATACATACTCACCTTTCATGCTTATACAGAGCATATATATATCAACATACCTGTAATGGATGTATAATTTGCATATTCAATCATTTCTCTGACTTGCCTGTTGAACCATTCGGAAACTAATAGGATACTCAGAATGCTCAGAATAGTATTACAATGCCAACATCCCAGACGTGGTCTTAAATGTAACCAGATATCGATGCCACTATCCTAGACATGGTCTTACACGAATCAAATACTATGCCAATGTCCCAAACATGGTCTTACACGTAAATCTCATATTGATGCCAACATCCCAAATGTGGTCTTACATGAGATATTGAATCAATGCCATTGTCCCAGACGTGGTCTTACATGATATCACATAACAGACACCGATGTCATGACATATACTATCCTATTTATCCCTAGGTTCAAACCGGACTTCTCGGACGTTAACACTATGTCGATTATATCTCGGTATTCATGTACACAACATCTCATATACATTTATCATAATCAATAGTCATATGAACATACATAATTCAATACAAATACATTTATTTGTATATCGACTTACCTCGAGTTTGGTTTAACGGAAACGGATACAACTACTCGATTACTTTCGATTTCCCGTGATCTAAGTCCGATTTCTTCGGTTCTTGATCTATACATATTAAAATTTAACCCTTTTATTCACTAATTCATCCAATCCAATCCAAATACACATATTTAGGGCAATTTACAAATTAACTCTCACATTTTCACAAATTGGACATTTTAGTCCCTATTTCACAAAATCACAAAATACACCAAATTTGCTTATACCCATGCTTGGCGAATATACCCCATGATCATATCAATCCATACATTTCATTTATTTTAAAAATTAGTCCGTCAAAATATCATTTTCTCAATTTAATCCAAAATACTCAAATTCAACAAAACTCCAAATACAAACTATGATAATCAAACATATATCTTTCATAATTCACCATCAAACATCATAAAACACATGAGTTCATCAAAGGCTCATCTCAAAACATCATCAATTCTCAAAATTAAAACATGGGTTTCAAAGTTTACGAAGCAACGGTTACAAAAATGCAGAAATTATCAAAAACGAAGTCAAAACTTACCTTAATCAAAGAACTTTATAGCCAAAAGTTTAAAGAGCTAAAAAGCTTATTTTCCTTTCCTATTTTCGGTGAAGAACATGAAGGATGAACATTAATTTAAGCCTTCCTTTTATTATACATTAACTAATAAATAATTTCCATTTTTACCCTTTAATACAAAATACATAATACATATGATATGTGGTCATTCTTGACCATTATCATCCACTTACTCAAATAATGGGCTTGCTGCCTTTTAAGGACCTTACATTATAAAGACATCAACAATTTGATACTTTCACATTTAACCATCAAACTTTCATTTTATGAGATTAAGCCCTAAGCATTCAAACGGACGAATTAACTCACATAAATTTTACACATGCTAATTCATATACTGCAGACGCGAAAAATAATATTAAAATATTTTACTAACTCGAATTTGTGGTCCCATAACCACTATTTCGACTAGGGTCTAAACCGGACTGTTACAATTCTCCCTCCTTAAGAATTTTAGTCCCCGAAAATCTTACCGATAAACAAATTTAGATATTGTTGTTTCATTGAATCTTCAGGCTCCCACGTAGCCTCTTCCACTCCGTGTCGATGCCACAACACTTTCACTAACGGAATTTTCTTATTTCTTAACTCTTTCACTTCACGAGCTATGATACGGATCGACTCTTCTTCATAAGTCATATCAGATCGGATTAAAATCTCAAACGGAGTAATCACATGTGACGGATCGGATTGGTATCTACAAAGCATCGAAACATGGAATACATTGTGAATCTTTTCTAGCTCAGAGGGCAACAACAATCTATATGCAACTGGTCCAACACACTCGATAATTTCAGATGGCCCGATGAACCTCAGACTCAATTTGTCTTTACGTCCAAATCGGAGTACTTTCTTCCACGGTGATACTTTTAAGAAAACTTTGTCACCGATCTTAAATTCAATATCTTTTCGTTTCAAGTCCGCATAGGACTTCTGACGATCAGGCACTACTTTCAAACTATCACGGATCACTTCTACTTTTTATTCAGTGTCTTTTAACAAATCAACCCGTGCAACTTATTTTCATTGAGCTCGATCCAATACAGAGCTGTTCGAGATTTACGTACATACAAAGCTTCATAAGGTGCCATTTTGATGCTCGACTGAAAACTGTTGTTATATGCAAATTCAATTAATGGCAAGTACGATTCCCACTTACAGTTAAATTTAAGTGTGCAACATCTCAACATATCCTCGAGAATCCGAATAATCCGTTTAGACTGACCATCCGTTTGCTGATGAAAAGCGGTATTGAAATATAATTTCGTGCCTAAAGCTTCTTGCAATTTCTTCCAAAACCTCAATGTAAACCTCGGATCTCTGTCTGATACAATGGATAATGGCACCCCATGCAATCTCTCAATCTCAGAAATATAAAGCTCAGCTAATCTATCAAGTGAATAATCAGATTGTACCAGAATAAAATGGGTAGATTTAGTCAATCGAACAACTACGACCCAAATCGCATTTGTCTTTCTCAGAGTCAGAGGCAATCCAGAAACAAAATCCATCATCACTCTATCCCATTTCCACTTGGGAATCAGAATCAGTTGTAACAAACCAGATGGAACCTGATGTTTAGCTTTTACTTGCTGACAAACTAAACATTTCGAAACAAAGTCAGATATGTCTCATTTCATATCAGACCACTAATAGTGTTGCTTTAAATCCTGATACATCTTTGTACTTCCCAGATGAATAGATAAATGGCTGTTATGAGCTTCATTCAAAATCAACTAAATCAATTCTGAGTTTCTCGGGACACAAATTCGGTCTTAGAATCTCAAGCAATCATTATCATCCATTCGAAATTCGAAATCAAAATTCATACCACACTGAGTTCGTTTCGTTAACATTTCATTATCAACTATTTGAGCTTCGCTTATTTGTTGTATGAACAATGGTTTTGCTTTCAATTCAGCTATCACTAAACTATCATCAGACAGATCTAACTGAGCATTCATTGCATGTAATGCAAATAGTGATTTCTGACTCAGTGCATCAGCAACGACATTTACTTTTCCCGGGTGATAATCTATCATAAGCTCATAATCTTTTAATAACTCTAACCATCTTCTCTATCGCAAATTCAAATCTTTCTGAGTTATCAAATACTTCAAAATTTTGTTATTTGAAAACACGTGACATTTCTCACCAAAAAGATAATAACGCCAAATCTTTAATGCGAATACAATTGCAGCTAGCTTAAGGTCATGTGTCGGATAATTCTTTTCATGCGGCTTTAGTTGTCTCAAGGCATAAGCTATAACTTTGCCTTCTTGCATTAGTATGCATCCCAGACCATTCAACGAAGCATCAATGTATATCACAAATTCTTTACCTGATTCTGGTTGTGCCAAAATTGGAGCTTCTGTTAATAGAGTTTTCAATTGATCAAAACTTTTCTGACATTTATCGGACCATTCATATCTCACATTTTTCTAAAAATCTAGTCAACGGAGTTGCAATCATCGAAAAGCCTTTTACAAATCTTCGATAATAACCAGCAAGTCCCAGAAAACTTCAAACTTCAGATACATTCTTCGGAGGTTTCCATTCCAGAATAGTAGAAATCTTGCTCAGATCAACTTGTATGCAACACGATTCTTAGATGTTCAGCATGTTCAGTTTCATCCCTTGAATAAATCAAAATGTCGTCAATGAATACACCAACAAATCGATCTAGGTAGGTCTGAAAATTATGTTCATAAAATCCATAAAAATAGCATGAGCATTCGTTAGTCTGAAAGGTATAACTAAACACTCATAATGCACGTACCTCGTTCTGAAAGTAGTTTTTGGAATGTCTGAATCTTTTACTCTCAACTGGTAGTATCCCGATCTCAGATCTATCTTTGAAAATATGGTGGCTCCTTTTAGCTGGTCAAACAAATCGTCAATCCTAGGCAGCGAATATTTATTCTTTATAGTTACCTTGTTCAACTGAAAATAATCAATACATATTCTCGTCGTACCATCTTTCTTTTTCACAAACAGAATAAGAGCACCCCAAGGTGAAACTCGATCTTGCAAACCCTCTATCAGTTAATTCTTGCAACTGTGACTTTAACTCTTTCAACTTTGTTGGTGCCATTCTATACAGAGCTCTCGAAATAGGTGTTGTACTAGGCAACAGATCAATACCAAATTCAACTTCACGTATCGGAGGCAATCCCGGTAATTCTTCACGGAATACATCAGAAAACTCACAAACAACTAGCACTGATTCAATTTTCTTTTCAGACACTTTTGAATTAATTACGTAAGCAAAATAAGCTTTGTAACCCTTTTCACATAACTCTGAGCTTTCAACACAGATATCAAAGCAGGCAATCTGTTCAATTCACTGGACTCAATCCGATCTATTTCATCATTCTGACCTTTCAAATCAATGATCTTTCTTTTGCAGTTCACAACAGCATCATCCAATTTCAACCAGTCCATACCCAAAATTATATCAAATTCATCAAAAGGTAGCAGCATCAAATCGGCAGGAAAACATATATCTCGAAACATTGACAGATAGTTCTTGCATACTTTGTCAACCAGGATACTTTTACCTAAGGGGTTCGATACTTTTATAACAAATTTAGTAGACTCCACAGGCAAAGTCTTACTAGATACCAAATTCATGCATATATACGAATGAGTAAAACCAGGGTCTATCAATTTAATCACAGAAGTATCATAAAGAGTAAATGTACCCGTTATAAAATCCGAAGATGAAGCTTCCTCACAAGCTCGGATGGCATATGCTTTGGCGGGCGCTCTGGCTTCAGCTCTTGTTATAGTGTCTCTCGTAGTTCTCTGACTACCACTGACATTTCTTGTATTTTGGGAAGGTCTACCTCTTACTGGAACATTATCAGACCTCAGATTCTGAACAATCTCTTGCTCAATAGACTCTAGGCAATCACAGATGGAATGGTTTAACAATCCACATCTAAAATAGGCTCGGTCATTCAATATACAACTACCGGAATGTCTTTTACCACAATGTTTACATTCAGGTCGCTCGGATCGAACATTTCCAACACTAGCCATCGAAGTTGCTGGAGCTTTGGAGCTCAACTGTGATCTAGCTCGATCTCTATCTGAATGTCCCACATTAGCCTTTGAACGACTATGCTCAACTCGGAGTTTCTTTGAAGTAGACTGAAATGATTTGCTCGAAAATCTCTTTCTCATATCTCTGGCTTCAGACTTAGCTTTTCTTTTATCTTTCCCGAGTGCCTCAGCTTTTCACTTTCAGTCAAGTAGCACAACAAACTCTTTTATCTCTAGAATACCAACTAGCAATCGAATATCTTCATTTAGACCATCTTCAAATATTTCACACATTATTGCCTCAGTTGATACGTATTCACGAGCATACTGGCTTAGTCTCACGAACTCTCGATACTCAATCACGATCATCCAACCTGTTTCAATTTTAGGAATTCCTTTCATTTCTAATCAATGAATCTCTAACTAATGTATTTCTTCTGGAACTCAATCTAAAAGAAATCCCATGTGACCTACTCTTTCGGAACAACAGAAATCAAAGTTTTCCACCATAGATAAGCTGCGTCTCATAGCAGTGAAACAACACATTTAATATTTTCTTCCGGAGTCAAAGACATCTCATCAAATACTCGGATAGTGTTTTCTAACCAAAACTTGGCTTTTTTTAGCGTCATTATCACTGGTAACCCTGAACTCTTCAGCCCCATACTTGCAGATTTTATCGAGCGGAGGCTTATTCAACAGATTTATACCCATTACCGGACGCACAACTAAGGTCTAAGGGGGATTAGACGGGGGCGGAGATTGTGAAGCAGTTGGGTTATTTCTTACAAATTGAGTAAACCACTCACTCATCATCTGGAAGAAATCTTGTTTATCTTCTCCTCTTGACCGTTCATAGCCGGTCTTGAATCAGAAGGCATTGTCCCTTGAGCGAAAGCAGGTGCATTGCTTTCTACATCGTTAGCTATGGCTCTATCGGGATCCATTACTATACGAAAATCACATTTTTACACGTCAGGATTCATCACACTATCATAGTTCAGATATATGGCATGTATAGCTAGACTCTCACATGCTACATTAGTCCTAGAATCGACTAAACCGTAGCTCTGATGCTAATCAAATGTAACACCCCTAACCCGTAACCATCGCTGGACTAGGGTTAAGAGGCATTACTGGAAAAATGGAATCTTTTACAGACATTTCATCATACAATTCATCAAACACAATCAAAGTGTCCCTTCTATAGGTCAACGAGACCTTATTCATGCTTTAGAATAGGGTCGGGACTAAACTGAACACATATGAAATTTCTTAGAAATTTAAATTTTTTTTCTAAGTTATAGAGGTCACACGCCCGTGTGGGTAGTCCGTGTGCCTCCCACAGCCAACACGCCCGTGTGTCTAAGCCGTGTCAAAATAGGGCATACATACTAACTTGTCCACACGGCCGTGGACACGCCCATGTGCCTCACCCGTGGTCGCTACTGACTTCACCACATGGCCAGTCACACGCTCGTGTATTCATCCCCTGGTCGATCCTGACTTGTTTTGAATTTCAACCATGAGGGACACGGTCGAGCCAAATGCCCGTGTGCTCAACTGTGTGGGAAAATATAGGCCATTTTCAAGGCCAAATTGACACCCACACAAGGGTCATCCCTATAAGCAATATACCAATTCATTTCATGCACAATTGATAACCAAAGACATGTCCAATAATCAACAAATCTTCACATTCAATCTCATTTATAAACATGTTAATTTGCATAGCAATTTTCACAACTAAAACACATATATAGTCAAGCATGATACATCCACATTTTACCCTACATATAACCATTTCATTGATCAAACATACATACTCATATTGCATTCATATGCTTACCAAAGCCTTGACCATTTCATTTGCTATCAAGCCATACCAAAACATCCATCATATACCATATTCACTCTTGCATATTACCAACATTTATCTAGCCACATCTCATGGCTATTTATACATATTTCAAACATTATCCAAAATGACTAGCCTATACATGCCATATTTAGCTATATACATATTCAAAAGTAGCAAAGTTGAGTTTGATAGTGTGGTGATAATCCTCGATGATCCTCGAGCCTTTCGTAGCTTTAATGATCTATAAAATAGAACAAACACACACAAATTAAGCTTTTCAAAGCTTAGTAAGACATATACAAATAAACATAACATAAATCATTCATAAACATAGCTATTTGAATTCATTAATATATCTTCAATTCAAGCGCATAAATAAACTCTTTGGCTCACTTGGTTTGCCATTGCTTATCGATTCATCACATCTCAAATATCTCATTTTCTCATACCTCAAATATACATATATCTCAAATGTTCATTTGCATTAATGCACACACATGCTCACTTTTCATGCTTATACAAAGCATATATATCAACGTACCTGTAATGGATGTACAATTTGCATATTCAATCATTTCTCAAACTTGCTCGTTGAACCATTCAGAATCTAATAGGATACTCGGAATGCTCAGAATACGTACAATGCCAACGTCCTAGAAGTGGTCTTACATGTAACCAGATATCGATGCCACTATCCCAGATAGGGTCTTACACGATTCAAATACTATGCCAATGTCCTAGACATGGTCTTACACGTAAATCTCATATCAATGCCAAACGTCTCAGATATGGTCTTACACGAGATCTCGAATCAATGCCATCATCCCAGATGTGGTCTTACATGATATCACATAACAGACACCTATGTCATGACATATACTATCCTATCTATCCCTAGGTTCAAACGGGACTTCTCGGACGTTAACACTATGTCAATTCTATCTCGGTATTCATGTACACAACATCTCATATACATTCATCATAATCAATAGTCATATGAACATACATAATTCAATACAAATACATTTATTTGTATATCATCTTACCTCGAGTTCGGTTTAACGGAAACGAATACAGCTACTCGATTACTTTCGATTTCCCGCGATCTAAGTTCATTTTCTTCGATTCTTGATCTATACATATTCAAATGTAAACCTTTTATTCAGTAATTCATCCAATCCAATACAAATACACATATTTAGGGCAATTTATAAATTAACTCTCACATTTTCACAAATTGGACATTTTAGTCCCTATTTCACAAAATCACAAAATACACCAAATTTGCTTATACCCATGCTTGGCCAAATATACCCTATGATCATATCAATCCATACATTTCATTTATTTCACAAATTAGTCCTTCAAAATATCATTTTCTCAATTTAATCAAAAATACTCAAATTCAACAAAACTCCAAATACAAACTATGATAATCAAACATATATCTTTCATAATTCACCATTAAACATCATAAAACACATGAGTTCATCAAAGGCTCATCTCAAAACATCATCAATTCTCAAAATTAAAACATGGGTTTCAAAGTTTACGAAGCAAAGATTACAAAAACCAAGACATTATCAAATACCGAAGTCAAAACTTACATTAATGAAAGAACTTTATAGCCGAAAATTTGAAGAGCTAAAAACCTTAGTTTCCTTTCCTATTTTCAGTGAATAACATGAAGGATGAACATTAATTTAAGCCTTTATTTTATTATACATTAACTAATAAATAATTTTTATTTTTATGCTTTAATACAAAATACAAAATACATATGATATAAGGTCATTCTTGACCATTATCATCCACTTACTCAAATAATGGGCTTATTGCCTTTTAAGGACCTTAAATTATAAAGACATCAACAATTTGATACTTTCACATTTAACCATCAAACTTTCATTTTATGCGATTAAGCCCTTTTGACAAATTAAGCATTCAAACGGACGAATTAACTCACAGAAATTTTACACATGCTAATTCATATACTGAAGACACAGAAAATAATATTAAAAAAATTTACTAACATGGATTTGTGGTCCTGAAACCACTGTTCTGACTAGGGTCTAAACCGGACTGTTACAACCAGACTCAAAAACTCCTTCCTCCGGGCAACCACATAACTTGCCCCAACATATTTTCCTTGAAAGGCTACCTTAAAGAAGTCCCATGTCAAATGGCCGGCCTGTGTACTCTCTCTTACAGTGAGCCACTACTGATATGCCTCATCTCTCAGTAAGGACACTGTCCCTTTTAGTTTCTGTTCCACAGTACAGTCAAGATCGTCCATTATTTGTTCGGTAGCCTTTAGCCAATGTTTCGCTACACCAGAAACACCCCTGAAGATTTTCACTCCATTAGACAAGAGTCGCTTAGAAATTGACCCTCGGCCCACTAACCCAATACTTGCTCCTACAACCCTTTCAAGAATCTGTAACATTGCTTGGGACAGAGCATCATCCCCAACGGCTCGGTCATGAGACCCCGTTTTAGTTACTGGTGAGGCTAGTGCCTCCCTAGCAGGCATGTGTCCTGAGTCTGAAGACCCAGCCCTAGCACATCGGCCTCTACCGCAGCCACGTGTACCCTTTCTGCGACCTTTTGTGCTCATGTCGATGTAGCATATTTATCTGATTTAAGAGTTTTATGCATCAGCTTATAATTCTAATAATTATTAACAGATATTTTATGATAAACAATAATTAGAGTTATTTTCGTAGATCGAAACCTCACTACAGTTTTCAATCTCCTACAGTCTCAGTTTACTCTGGCTAAAGAGTTTCAATACACTACTACTATCCTTAGTGGTTTCTTAGTATAATCATTTCAGTATATAATAGAAAACAGTGTTAAAGAACTTACGAATTTGGTGCCGGAGACTCGGTGTGCCACACTTTCAGTAACAACATTTCTTTCCAAACCAAAATTTAGAAAATTTTAATTTTTTTCAAGAACCCATTCTACAGTAGAGTTTTGTAACTGGGCTCTGATACCACTAAATGTAACACCATAAACCCGGCCTAGACGTTACGACCAGATCTGACCTGTCACTTCAAAATGTTGTTTGAAAATCGGGTTTTTTTATAAAAGCTCATTACTGAATGTTAATTCTCATTACAACATTGGGGTTGTAAAATTAAAAACTCGTTATTCACTTATTAGTTATACCATTTTTTAATCAAGATTGAATATCGCAGAATCTTGTTAATCTTCTTCAGAAACCTTATTGTTTCAAAACCCATATTTCCTAGTCTAGCAGGTAAAAATTCAAAGAAAACACCCAATAAAGTTAAAACCCCAAATGGCCTTATTACAAAAATATCAAACCCAAAATAAATTACTTGAAAAGCTAGCTATAAGGAAAAACTTGAGAACATGTGGCCACCTCCAAGTCCCTCACAGCTCCAAATCCTCTAAGGCTAGGGATTACCTATACAGTTAAAAGAAAAAGGGTGAGTTACAAGAACTCAGTGTGTAATCCCCTAGTACAGTAATAGTCTGGGCCGAAGCCCTATCCAGTAATAGATCAATCTGGGATTTAGCCCTATGCAGTAACAGAGTGTGTCTAAGCCCAAAATCATAACAATGCAGAACAAAGATGCAACCCAATCCAGTCTAGCCAACACACCACCCGTACCAACCAACACACCATGTGGGGACTAAGTCGACCCACCCAACCAGCACACCAATATCACAATAGCTACTAGTAGTAACGCAGTAAAGCTACTAGTGACAGTAACCGTGGCCAAGCCACTAAACTCAGAATAAGTGGCGAAGCCATTAGATCAGTAAAACGTGGTAGAGCCACTAGTATAGCACTTCCTCCAATACAATCCCAATCCTAATGCAGAATGTCGTGTCATAAATAACTCGTGTATGTAGTACGTCACAATCATAAACAGTCATACAAATCTCACACATACATCCCTTATACTACCACTAGGGGTATAATGGTTATTTTTTCGATTAGGGGTAAAACGGTAATTTCACCCCTTAGGCGTATTTCGATAATTTTACCCATCATGGGTATTTTGGTAATTTTACCCATCAAGAGTAATTCAGTAATTTTACCCATCGAGGGTATTTCAATAATTTTACCCATCTAGGGTATTTCGGTAATTTTACCCATCGAGGGCATTTCGATAATTTTAGTTTTATAACGGCCCTACCGAAGGCCTACAGTCTCCTCGAGCGACACAGATACCCTTTTTGGTCGAAGTGGTGCAATTAGGCCCAAAGCCCAATTTTTAGCCCAAGCGGGCCCATATGCTTGTGTGGCCTAATCAGCCCAATTTTGATCGCGGCTATGCGAACCTCGTAGCCAAATGCATTACCTAACACTTACCATGGATTTTGTCCCTATGGGCCCATGAGCCCATTGGGCCCACATTAGCCCAATAAGGCCCATTATGACCTAAGCCCACGAAAATATTCGTGGCAGCCTCAACGGTCTATCGCCAATGATTGTGGCTCGGTTTATCTCTACAGGTGCTCGTACGCTCGAGAGTCCTCAGATGCCGAAGTTTCGGCTTAAAAATTTTTCGGCTTTAGTCGATTCACAGTTCATCAGGGTGTGAATACACAGCTTTATTCTTCGTATTGATAGAACTAAAGTGGGTGTCCAATTACACACATACTATGGATTACGGTTTGAGACACATTCTGACGCTCCTACGATAACAACTGACCATTAGTTAGTCATAGATCCTCGTTAAACCATAGTATTGAAACGTTTTTAGTCAGACTAACTTTTCTTACCACGAACGAAAGATCCCTTGTAGCGAAACTGTAACATCCTAAAATCCAGTGGTTTGTAAATTTTGTGCAATTGCATGTTATGCTGGTTCTGTGTGTTGTTTAAGGGTGTTTAGGGGCCCTAGGGAGGCCTAGGGTCGAATTTAAGCACTGGTAAAATTTTGGGTTTTGGGCACTTAAGTGGGGAGAGCTAGTGGAAGCAGGATTTAAGCATAACTGGTTGTATTTTGATAACACAAGTAGCAAGGTGGCCTAGTGGGTGGCATCACACGGAAGCATGGAAGGGGGAGAGTGTTCCAATCCCACAGGCTGCAATGAGGAGTTTTTTTTATGCTCAGGAAAGAAGGTAGCTGAGTGGAGTTCAACTCTGCAGGAGAGAGAGTGGACTTGGTGGAGCAAAATGTGGAGCAAATCTTGGGTTTTGGTGAGTGGGAGTGTTTTCCGAAAGTGGGGAGGTGTTTGGGAAGCATATTAGATCATAGGTGTTGTGTGGGGTGCCGAATTTGCTAAGTTCCTTTTGGTTTTTTTGAGTAGTGTGTCATTTCTAAGTGTTTCATTTCGGGTTTCCTTATTCATTTTTGCTTGTGCCAAACCTCTCAACTCTTCTTCTCCATCTTTTCTTTTCATTTGAGTGTTAGCCGAACTTATAGAATTTGACCACTCGTGCATTCCCCTTCATCTATTCTCTTCAACTTTCATCTCCTCTTTTCTCTTTTGTTGTCAACATAGCCGAAACATTTCCTCTCTTTCACTATCCTTCTACTACTCTTCTCCTTAAGCTGCTTTTGTTCTATCTGAATCATTTTTCTCACTATTTTGCCTTTAGCCGAATTTGGTCTATCTGACACGTAGTGTTCTTTAGAGTGTTGAATCTTCCTTTCACTCGGTTGCAAGGTAATAGCTTTCTTTTCTTTTATGCGCTCTTTCTCTTTTCTCTCTTAAAGGACCGAAACCCTTGTGGGACAATTGGTAAATCGGTGGAACTTTGGTAAGTTAGCCATGGCCGAATATGGGGAAACATGGTTGGATGTTCTCTATTCTTGGTTAGTTAGGCAGAAAGGTTGTTTCTTCTTTATTTTTGGATCATCATTGCTAACTTGTGTTATTCTTTAGGGACTCTGTAACACCCCTAACCCGTATTCGTCACCGGATTGGGGTTACGAGGCATTTCCAGACAAATTTTCCAAATTTGGCAAACACATATTAAATCAATTAAGCATAGCAATATAAATATCTTTCAATTTGGTCATAATCAAATGCACCTAAGTATAGAATAAATTATTATACATATAATTCACTTAATGACTTGATAACCAATATAAAATATAAATATAAGTACATTCGGCAATAGCAACTTATTAAATGGTCTAGCATATAACTCAAGTCATTCATCTCATGATCTATTCGACTAATACATTTTTTTAAATAGTTAGATTCATATCTGAGCATTTATTATAATTTAATAAAATCATATCATCTCATGCACTTTTATCATTTCCAACAAATCATATTATCTAGTTATCCAAATACCTATTAGGCCTATAATCATCTTCTATCAAAATTTTATCAATTTCCTATTCTTTAGCAAAATTCTATTACATCAGAATATGCACATACATATATCACATTTCAAGCATACATATATAACTAACGAGACATATTCATGAGCAATGTACCTAAATTATACTTGTTTACTATGCTTAATTAACTTTGTTTAAGAATCATGCAAAAGACCAATACAAACAAACCATAGCACCATAATTTGATCATTTCATCATCGAATCACCTCATTTGCACTTAAAAAGAAGTACACATACCCAATATCTTTTATAACCTAACATTACTAACCTATGAACAAATCACAACTATGGTTCCATATAATCGAATATACCATCGATTTACTTACCACAATACCTAATTCAAAGATTCATTTAAGTGAGACATACATTTCCTTATCAAAAGCGATTAAACTTGATTAAATATGCACAAACATTACCAACATAAACCGACATTTATATCAAAAGCACAAAAGCATACTTAACTAGAAATTTAGCCATATTCGCATGGCTATTATATACATGAGCCAAAAGTTTTCATCTAAACAAAGACAAAGTCTTTCCTATACATGCCTTCATTCGAAAACCAAAATGAAAGAGTACCAAAATAGTTTGATAGTGTGGATGACTTTACGAGCGATCCAAGCGAAATTGTAGCTTGCACCTAATCTATAAAATAGAGAAACATTTCGCACAAATAAGCTTACTAGCTTAGTAAGTCCTAAATTCATGTTAATATAACATTCAAACATTAAACATTTAAATTAAAATAATTCAACTCATACGTTTGAACTCACATTTACTTTCAAGTCATCAATTTCATACCTATAAAGCGTATAAAATTTATAGAATAATTTCTCTTTGACGAATGCTTATAAACAAAGTATTCACTCATAATCCAACCTTCCACAACCAAAATGTCCTCATGTAACCATATGTAGAAACATTCATATACTTAAAGTTCAATTATTATAACATAGCATCACATACACAACCATCCATGTGGCGAATATACGGTCTTGTATCCACATAATAAAAGACCAAACCACAATATTCATATCCTTCATTAGCAAAACCGAGAACACATTTTTATAATTATATATATGTGTAAACTCCATTTGTAACACATACAACTTGAAATAATAAGCGAGTTACTTGCTTACCTTAATTTAAATAGGTAGCGGTTAATTCATACCTTGAATTCTTACGAACTATTAACTCAATAAATTAGCTTTGACTTGCCTTGAACAAAATTTTGCTTTCTTTTCTTTTGTAAAACACATCAAGGCATCAAGCACGCTGGCGTCGAGCAGATAAGTAACAAGCACAAGGCACTGCTAGGCTCGAGCAGATAAGTAACACCAACACAAGGCACGCTGGGCTCGAGCAGATAAGTAACAAGGCACAAGGCACGCTAGGCTCGAGCAGAAATAAATCACCAAGCACTAGGCTGCTGAAGCTTAAAGCCCAAAATAAATCACAAGGCACTAGGCACGCTAAGCTTAAAGACCGAACACATCAATGTGATTAATCATTCCACACACTTCATATCTATATTACATATCCAATTCAACTAAACTTATTCACATTAAACAAATAAATCATTACTTCATCGTACAATCCCACAATTCGCATTGATACACTTATTCATATCACATTATCAATTTATTAAATCAATCTAATATACATATATACATTCGGCTATGACAAGATTATGTACTAAAATTTATCAAACATTATCATTTAATAAGTTCATGAATAATTCTTTAACAAATTTCAAACAGGACTTACCTCGGTTGTCGATAGTCCGTCGAATCGGCTATTCGAGAACCTTAGTCTTTCCAGGTCTAATTACATTTTCTTTGCTCTTGCTCTAAAACACATTAAAATTTAGCTCATTTAATTGCATTTCATCTCAATTTAGTCCCAAAACACACAAATGGGCAATTTACCATTTTGCCCTAATGTTTCCCATTTTACAAATTGGTCTTATTTACACAAAACACAAAATATGCAAAATTTCCTAACACCATAGCTAGGCAGAATCTTCCCATAGCCATATGTGTCCATGCATTTCATTTATTTGTCATTTTAACCATTCACAAATTTATTCTTTTCAATTTAGCCTATTTACTCAAAATCTCCAAAACTTCAACACAAAACTTATAAATCTTTAACATATATTAAATCTAAAATCATCAAACATCAAAACTATCCAAGCATGTTAATGGCGAATCCTATATACATAGTATTTTCAAAAATTTAGACATGGGTGGGTAATATCTGACAACGATCTCAAAAGCGTAAAATTATCAAAACTAAAAACCGACCATACCTTAATCAAGCTTTCTAACTTGCCAAAACTTGAAGCTTTAACAATGGTGTTTTCTATCCTAACATTCAGCTAGGAGAGAATGAAAGAAATGATGGCTTTATTTTTATGTTTATTTTATATAAATGCATTAACATTATTATAATGTATAACATAACCTTATAATAAAATTTTATATAATTAAACTAACATATATAGGTAGCTAACTTGGCCCATTGCCGTCCATTAATATGGTCAATGTGCTAATTGCCCTTTTGGGACACCCACTTAAAAAGCCACAAGCAATCTAGTACATTACACCTTAGCATGCAACTTTTACGCTTTTAGCGATTAAATCCTTTTATCAAATTCAATACTTAAGCGATAAAATTTTTCTCTGAAACTTTCCCACATAAATTCATATATAATAAGCACTAAATATAATATTTAAATATTTCTCGGGTTGGATTCGTGGTCCGAAACCACCGTTCGATTAGGGTCGGTTTGATCTGTTACAACTCTCCCCTTAAGGATTTTCGTCCCGAAAATCTTACCGATTAAACAATGTCGGATATTGTTGCCTCATTGAATCTTGAGGCTCCCATGTAGCCTCTTCAACTCCGTGCCTTTTCCACAGTACCTTCACTAATGGGATTTTCTTGTTTCTTAACTCTTTCTCTTCCAGAGCTAAAATACGGATCGGTTCTTCCTCATACATCATATCGGGTTGTATCTCAATCTCGACGGAGCAATCATATGTAGCGGATCGATCTGTATCTCTGAGCATAGAAACATGAAATACATCGTGTATCTTTTCTAATTGGAGGGTAGCTTCAATCTATAAGCAACAAGCCCAACACGTTCAATGATTTCATACGGTCCAATGAACCTCGGGCTCAACTTGCCTTTCCGGCCAAAACGGAGTACTTTTTTCCACGGAGAAACCTTTAAAAATACTCGATTTCCAATCTAAAATTCAATGTCTTTACGTTTCATATCAGCATAAGACTTTTGATGATCCGAAGCAGCTTTCAAATTGTCTCTAATAATAGCTACTTTCAGTTCAGTTTCTTTAATCAAATCAACCCCGTGTATCTTATTCTCACTGAGCTCAGTCCAATACAACGGCGTGCGACATTTTCGCCCGTACAAGGCTTCATAAGGCGCCATTTTTATGCTATATTGGAAGCTATTATTGTAAGCAAATTCAATCAAAGGTAGGTATTGTTCCCACGTACCTTTAAACTCGAGAACGCAACACCTCAACATGTCCTCAAGTATCAAAATAGTTCGCTCAGACTGACCGTCTGTTTGCGGATGGAAGGCTGTACTAAAATGAAGTTTAGTACCTAAAGCATCTTGCAACTTCTTCCAAAATCGCGATGTGAATCTCGGGTCTTTGTCTGAAATAATGGAACTCGGTACACCATGCAATCTCACAACTGTGATATGTACAATTCACAAGTTTATCAAGTGAATAGTGCATGCGTCTTGGCACAAAATGAGTGATTTAGTCGACCTATCAACTATAACCTGAAAGTATCTTTCCTACTCGGAGTCATAGGGAGACCGGATACAAAATCCATTGTAATTCTATCCCATTTCCATTCGGTATCATGATTGGTGAAGTAGTCCAGATGGCGCTTGATGCTCGACTTTTACTTCTCGCCAGATTAAGCACTTAGAAACAAATTCGAGATATATCCGTTTCATGCCGGCCACCAATAGAAGCTGTTTCAAATCGTTATACATCTTCGTGCTACCGGATGTATCGATAGTAACCACTATGAGCCTCACTCAAAATCATCATATCAAATCGAGTTCTTTGGAACACACATTCGACTTTTAAAATTCAAACAATCATTTGCATCAATCGAAAATCGATTACGTGCCCTTTTCACCTTGAATTCGACTAGCAATCAAATCTTCATCAACTTTACATGCATCACAAATTTCTTTGAATAAACATCGGTCTTGCTCATAACTCGGCTATGATCAAACCATCACTAGACATAGCCATCTATGCATTGAGGCACGAAGAGCAAATAATGATTTCGACTTAACACATCATAGCGACATTAGCTTTTCCGGTGATAGTCAATCACCAATTCATAGTCTTTCAACAGTTCTAGCCACTGCGTTGTCTCAAATTTAGGTCTTTTGAGTCATTAGATACTTTAGACTTTTATGATCTGAATAAATGTGACATTTCTCGCCAAATAAATAGTGACGCCAAATTTTCAATGCAAAACAATGGTACGCAAGTTCTAAGTCATCGTCGGGTAATTTCTTTCGTGCGGCTTGAGTTGTCTTGAAGCGTGAGGCTATGACTTTGCCTTCACGCATCAAAACGCATCCCAAACCATTCAAAGAAGCATCAGGATAAACAACAAATTCTTTACCCGATTCAGGCTGAACTAACACTGGAGCTTCATCAAAAGGGCTTTCAAGCGATCAAAACTTTTCCGACACTTTTCGACCACTCAAACGACATCTTTACGCAATAACTTTGTCAGCGGGGTAGCTATCATAGAAAAATCTTTCACAAATCGTCGATAGTAACCCGCAAGTCCCAGAAAACTTCAAATCTCGGAAACGTTTTTCGGTGGCTTCCAATCAAGTATATTTGAGATTTTGTTCGGATCAACTCGAATGCACGATCTTTGAAACAACATGTCCCAAAAAGTGACCTCTTTCATCCGAACTCACACTTACTAAACTTCGTATACGGTGATGATCTCGCAAATTTTGTAGCACTAACCTCAAATGTTCGGTGTGTTCAATTTCATCTTTGGAGTAGATCAATATGTCATCAATAAACACCACCACAAATCGATCCAAAAGCGTCTAAAACCCGATTCATCAAATCCATAAAAATAGCAGTGCATTAGTAAGCCCAAAGGCATAACCAAAAACTCAAAATGTCCGTACCTCGTCCAGGAATGGGTCTTTGGCACATCTCGTATCTCGACTATGGCCGATAGTAACCCGATCTCAAATCTATCTTTGAAAATATTGAAGCCCTTTCAATTGATCAAACAAATCATCAATCCGAAGTAACGGGTACTTATTCTTTATAGTTACTTTATTGATTCCGATAATTAATACACATTCACATCGTTCCATCTTTCTTTCTCACAAAAAATGGTGCACCCCAAGGAGAGAAACTTGTCGCGCAAAGCCCTATCCGTTAATTCTTGCAAGCGTGCTTTCAACTCTTTTAGCTCGATCGGTTGCCATCCGATCACGGAGCTATTGAGATCGAGTCGTTCTCGGAGCTAATTCAATGCCAAACTCAATCTCTCGTCTTGGGGTAAACCGGTAGTTTTAGAAACACATCCGGTATTCACATACAATCGATGGATTCAATCTATTTCTCGAGACAATTTATTATCCATTAGATAAGCCAAATAAGCGTACCCTTTTCTCACATACTTACAGGCTAATATCGAGGATATAAGCGTAGGAAACCCACCTAAATCACTGGATTCAATTCTAACGATCTCACCGATTCGATGTCTCAAATCAATAAGCTTTTTTTACAATTCACCCCTGCGTCATGCGAAGTTAACGAGTCCATTCCCAAAATTATATCAAACTCATCGAAAGGCAACAGCATTAAATCAACTAGGAAGCAAAAATCCCGAATCATCAATGGGCAACCTTTACACACTTTATTAACAAACACACATCTAACCAAATGGTTGGATACACGAATCACAAACTCAGTAGACTCAACTGGTAGAGTCTTCTTGAATATGATTTCACATACATATGAATGGGTGAACCGGGATCAATCAATGCAATTACTGTAGTATCATAAAGGGTGAAAGTACCGAATGACATCGGAGAAGCGGCATCCTCTCTAGCTCGAGTAACATAAGCTCTAGTGGAGCTCTAGCCTCGAATCGAACCGAGCGTGTTCTTAGTCCCTTTTGACTACCACCTACATTGCGAATGCCTAGGTGGTCCGCCCGTCTTGATGCCTTTGCTTTCGGTCTAGAGTTACGTGGTCGATACCTTTCATTAACATCGGGCACTCTCGAATGAAATGGTGCGAGGATCCACATTTAAAGTAGGACCGATCACGAACTCTACAACTCCCAGAATGCCATTTTTCACAATGCTTGCATTCCACTCTATTCTGTGGAACATTACCAACACTGGCTATTGAGGTAGCTCGGGAGTCCACAGGAGGTCGATCCCGTCTAGGTGGATCTGTAGTAGCTTTATGTTGGCTGTAGTCATCTCTAAACTTCTTGGATGTGGAATGGAAGACCTTACCCGAAGACCTCTTACGAATGTCTCTGGCTTCTGTATCAGCCTTTCTCTTCTCTTTCCCAAGCTCCTCAGCTTTGCAAGCTCGTTCAACTAGAGTCACGAACTCTTGAATTTCAATAATGCCAACAAACATCTTTATATCTTCATTCAGGCCATCTTCAAATCTTTTACACATAATAGCTTCAGTAGAAACACACTCTCTAGCATACCTGCTGAGCCTGACAAATTTTCTTTCATATTCCGTCACGGTCATTTGCCCTTGTTTTAGTTCAAGAAATTCTTTACGTTTCTGGTCGATGAACCTCTGGATGATATATTTCTTGCGAATTCATTCGGAAGAAATCCCGTTACTTTTCTTTTGGAACCACGATACTAGTGTATTCCACCGGTGATAAGCGGTGTCCAAGTAATGATATAGCACATTTTAAACATTCATCTGGAGTGCAGGATAACTCATCAAGTACCCGAATAGTGTTATCGAGCCACATTTCAGCTCGTTTTGCATATCATTATCATTAGCCTTGAATTCCTCATTTAAATTTTCGATTTTATCAGCGAGGGCCTACTAGATCTCATTGGATCTATCATCGGGGTTGCTAAAGGTACTAGAGTCGATTATTCGGGGTGGAGGTTGTTATGCGATCGGATTATTTTGAACCATTCATTCATCATTTGATAGAAGGCTTGTTTAGCCTCTCCTCGTGATTCTGAGTGGCGGTTGAGAGTCTAATGGCTGATCCATGTGCGAGACCAAAGTAACACTCTCCACATCATCATTCTGACTCTCTGGGATCGAATCCATTTACTATATAGAATACAATTGAAATTGTCGAAGTCACCACACTATCACATATAAAATTAGGAGGCATGTATAGCTAGACTCTTACGTACTACTACAGTAGTCCTAGAATCGACTAAACCGTAGCTCTGATACCAATAAAATGTAACACCCCTAACCCGTATCCGTCGTCGAATTGGGGTTACGAGGCATTTCCAGACAAATTTTCCAAATTTGGCAAACACATATTAAATCAATTAAGCATAGCAATATAAATATCTTTCAATTTGGTCATAATCGAATGCACCCTAAGTATAGAATAAATTATTATACATATAGTTCACTTAATGACTTGATAACCAATATAAAAATATATATATAAGTACATTCGGCAATAGCAACTTATTAAATGGTCTAGCATATAACTCTAGTCATTCATCTCATGATCTATTCGACTAATACATTTTTTTAAATAGTTAGATTCATATCTGAGGCATTTATTATAATTTAATAAAATCATATCATCTCATGCACTTTTATCATTTCCAACAAATCATATTATCTAGTTATCCAAATACCTATTAGGCCTATAATCATCTTCTATCAAAATTTTATCAATTTCCTATTCTTTAGCAAAAATTCTATTACATCCGAATATGCACATACATATATCACATTTCAAGCATACATATATAACTAACTAGACATATTCATGAGCAATGTACCTAAATTATACTTGTTTACTATGCCGAATTAACCTGTTTAAGAATCATGCAAAAAGACCAATACAAACAAACCATAGCACCATAATTTGATCATTTCATCATCGAATCACCTCATTTGCACTTAAAAAGAAGTACACATACCCAATATCTTTTATAACCTAACATTACTAACCTATGAACAAATCACAACTATGGTTCCATATAATCGAATATACCATCGGTTACTTACCACAATACCTAATTCAAAGATTCATTTCGTAGACATACATTTCCTTATCAAAAACGATTAAACTTCGATTAAATATGCACAAACATTACCAACATAAACCGACATTTATATCAAAAGCACAAAAAGCATACTTAACTAGAAATTTAGCCATATTCGCATGGCTATTATATACATGAGCCAAAAGTTTTCATCTAAACAAAGACAAAGTCTTTCCTATACATGCCTTCATTCGAAAACCAAAATGAAAGAGTACCAAAATAGTTTGATAGTGTGGACGACTTTCTAAACGATCTCGACAAAATTGTAGCTTGCACCTAATCTATAAAACAGAGGAAACATTTCGCACAAATAAGCTTACTAGCTTAGTAAGTCCTAAATTCATGTTAATATAACATTCAAACATTAAACATTTAAATTAAAATAATTCAACTCATACGTTTGAACTCACATTTACTTTCAAGCTGTCAATTTCATACCTATAAAACGTATAAAATTTATAGAATAATTTCTCTTTGACCGAATGCTTATAAACAAAGTATTCACTCATAATCCAACCTTCCACAACCAAAATGTCCTCATGTAACCATATGTAGAAACATTCATATACTTAAAGTTCAATTATTATAACATAGCATCACATACACAACCATCCATGTGGTAGAATATACGGTCTTGTATCCACATAATAAAGACCAAACCACAATATTCATATCCTTCATTAGCAAAACCGAGAACACATTTTATAATTATATATATGTAAACTCCATTTGTAACACATACAACTTGAAATAATAAGCTGAGTTACTTGCTTACCTTAATTTAAATAGGTAGCGGTTAATTCATACCTTGAATGCTTACGAACTATTAACTCAATAAATTAGCTTTGACTTGCCTTGAACAAAATTTTGCTTTCTTTTCTTTTATAAAACACATCACCGGCATCAAGCCTACTAGGCGTCGAGCCGATAAGTAACACCAAGCACAAGGCACGCTAGGCTCGAGGCAGATAAGTAACACAAGTACAAGGCCTACTAGGCTCGAGCACGATAACTAACAGAGACACAAGGCTGCTAGGCTCGAGCAGAAATAAATCAAGGCACTATGCACGCTAGGCTTAAAGCTCGAAATAAATCACCAAGACTAGGCACCTTAGGCTTAAAGCCGAACACATCAATGTGATTAATCATTCCACACACACTTCATATCTATATTACATATCCAATTCAACTAAACTTATTCACATGAAACAAATAAATCATTACTTCATCGTACAATCCCACAATTAGCATTGATACACTTATTCATATCACATTATCAATTTATGAAATCAATCTAATATACATATATACATTCGGCTATGACAAGATTATATACTAAAATTTATCAAACATTATCATTTAATAAGTTCATGAATAATTCTTTAACAAATTTTAACAGGATTTACCTCGGTTGTCGATAGTCCAAAATGAATCATTTATTCGAGAACCTTCGTCTTTCCCAGGTCTAATTACATTTTTCTTTGCTCTTGCTCTAAAACACATTAAAATTTAGCTCATTTAATTGCATTTCATCTCAATTTAGTCCCAAAACACACAAATGGGTAATTTACCATTTTGCCCCTAATGTTTCCCATTTTACAAATTGGTCCTATTTACACAAAACACAAAATATGCAAAATTTCCTAACACCATAGCTAGGCCGAATCTTCATCATAGCCATATGTGTCCATGCATTTCATTTATTTGTCATTTTAACCCTTCACAAATTTATTCTTTTCAATTTATCCTATTTACTCAAAATCTCCAAAACTTCAACACAAAACTTATAAATCTTTAACATATATTAAATCTAAAATCATCAAACATCAAAACTATCCAAGCATGTTAATGGTGAATCCTATATACATAGTATTTTCAAAAATTTAGACATGGGTTGGGTAATATCTGAAGCAACGATCTCAAAAGCGTAAAATTATCAAAAACTAAAAGCCGACCATACCTTAATCAAGCTTTCTAACTTGCGAAACTTGAAGCTTTAACAATGGTGTTTTCTATCCTAACATTGGCTAGGAGAGAATGAAAGAAATGATGGCTTTATTTTTATGTTTATTTTATATAAATGCATTAACATTATTATAATATATAACATAACCTTATAATAAAATTTTATATAATTAAACTAACATATATAGGTAGCTAACTTGGCCCTTGTCAGTCCATTAATATGGTCAATGTGCTAATTGCCCTTTTGGGACACCCGCTTAAAAAGCCACAAGCAATCTAGTACATTACACCTTAGCATGCAACTTTTACGCTTTTAGCGATTAAATCCTTTTATCAAATTCAATACTTAAGCGATAAAATTTTTCTCTGAAACTTTCCACACATAAATTCATATATAATAAGCACTAAATATAATATTTAAATATTTCTGGGTTTAGATTCGTGGTCCCAAAACCACCGTTCCGATTAGGGTCAGTTTCGGTCTGTTACAGACTCATTTTTGTGAGGGAAACTGAACATTCAAGCGTAGCTAAGAATTGACGTTATTCTTGGTAAGTAGTGTAATATGTGGTCGTTTTCAACCTAAGGTTTATGTCTTATTTTTGGTTTGAAACTAATAGTTAAGCATATGATTTCATAGGTGCGTAATCTCGAGGGTTCAACCTACACTCGTAACAGGTGTGTAAATTCACACTCTTTGAAATGCATAGTTGCAATGATCTGTAAGTCGACCAAAAGACGAAAAGCCGGAGAACCAGCATATGTGCCCACATGAGCGTGCGAGCGCTCATAGTGGAAAATCGGGATATGAGTAGCAGTGGTAAGGCGCAAAGAATGTTACGAGCACTCCTACGAAATTGAGGCGGTAACGGGCCTAACCGAGCCATGCAGGCTTAGCGGGCCCAATAGGTTACTCGGACCACTTGGGTGAAATTGTAAGAAAACTATTCAAGGGTAAGTGTGGTTGCAAAATCTGGAAACTCGAGACTAAATTCATGCGAAATGGGCCACACGTGAGTGTGGGCCCGTTTGGGCCTAAAATGAATTTTTGGCCCAATAGCTCCGTAGAGACCCAAAAAGGGTCCCGTGTCGCTCCAGGTGACAGAAGGCCTTCGAAAAGGCCGTTAATGCAAAATTACCGAAATACCCTTGATAGGTAAATTACTAAAATACCCTAGAGGGCAAATTTTTGAAATACCCTCGGAGGATAAATGACCGTTATACCCCTAATGGTGGGTTAAGAGATATGTATGATATATGTATATGGTTGAATATGATTTGACATATTGCATACATGGATTATTATGTCATGATATGTTGCATGGGATTGGGAGATCGATGATCGGGGAAGTGTAATATGGTGGCTCTACCACATATTTCGGTGGCTCTGCCATAATTTGTATAGTGGCTATGCCACATGTATTCTGTTATTCTGGTGGCTTCGCCCTAAATTCGGCGATAAGTAGCGTGACTACCATTGAGGTGTGTAGTGGATGGATGGCTGATTGTAGAAATCCCCACAGGTGTGTTGGACTGGTACGGGTGGAGTGTAGCGGACGAATTATTAGGTTGGGTTGGGATGCATTGCATCTATTATCTTTTTTACCATGCTAATAGGGTTAAGGCCCAGTTTGATTCTGTTTGGGCCTCAGGCCAATTCACTTCTGTTTGGGCTAATGCCCAGTCTACTTTTGTGGGCTCGGGCCCAGTTAGTGACCAATTAGAGGATTACACACGGAGTTCTTGTAACTCACCCCTCTGCTTAATCTTGCAGGTGATCCCCAGACTGAGGATTTGGAGATATGAAGTACTCTGTGGTGGCCATGCATCGAGATTTTAGTAAACTTCCATTTTACTTTACTTTGGGATTTATTTAAATTTGGGTTTAATATTTTGTAATAAGGCCATTGGACTTAAGGTTTCTTTTAAACTTTCATTTTCGTTATTGCTTGTTATTATATGTTTTAATATGAGGGTTTTCCTAAAAACTTTGATAATTGTTTTCCAAAATCTCACGTTTTCTGCAACTCATTGGATTGAATTTCTGTTATAAATAAAATCTTTGGAAACAATAAAAATAATGTTTTTACAAGAAAACTCTAAAAAAATAAAATTGGAATTTTTCATAAACAACAAAGCTCGAGGTTTCAAAAAGATTACAAACTTTTAACGAAAGCGCAAGTTTAACAACCCCTTCTATGTGACATGCTAGATCCGGTCATAATGTCTAGGCCGAGTTTGGGGTGTTACAGAAACAATAACCAGCCTACCCCTTAGTTAAGGCAATTGAGTCCCTAGCAACATTCAATGATAAAGAAGATGTTAGCGATAAACATTTCCATGGTAATGGGAGAGAAAAGCCTTTTGGCTCACGAGAACAACATCGACACAAGGAAAAAAAAACAACCCCAGATTCGGCTATAATCACACTTACCAACCAATCGCAGAGATTCAGAGACTGATAGAACGAAGAGGAGAATATGCTTAGGCCCTATTAGATTCGACCTACACGAAAAGGAGTCAAGTTTTAAATGTTTCATCTTTAATTGCAAAGAAAAGGGGAGAATAAAGAAAGAAGACAAGGTTGTGTTCGGCTAAAGAAGAAACTGAAAGGAACAACAGTGATTCACAAGAGGATAAGAAGAAGAAAAGAATAGGTTTCAGTAAAGGATTCGACAATGGGTAGTTGGTAACGTGCTTGACAAAAGAGTAAACACTTGAGAGCCAAAAAGAAAATAAGGGAAGAGACTCGAATAATCGCAAAGTTGCACAAAAGGCCATAAGAAGTAAATCAATAAGCCAAAATGAAAAAAGAATAAGGAAAGATCCCAAAGGTAGAGAGAGAGTTTTCGGTTCTATCCTAACACCAAGCTCCCAAAAATGTTCAACTGACAACCCCCTAGCCGAAAATCCCCTACTCATCCTTCCTTATATTCGGCCATCACTCTCATACACATCCACTTCCCTGATTCTCTCCACCGAATCCTCCTTGAATTACTCCTAGCCTCTCATTCGAAACTGTTGACCAATTCTTCAATCTCCTATGCAGAGTTTGATCTAAACTCTACCTCTTGCTCCCTCAAGACATAAAATAAAAGCCCCCATTTGCTGGCCATGAGATTCGAACCCCACTCCCCATGCCTTCTTAGTGACGCTACCAACATCAAGCCACAGGTTCTCTTTGTGTCATAGAATACACACAATTATACATAAGTCCTACTACTAACTGCTAGTTTCACTTATGAGAAAAAATTAAATTTTTTCCAAGGTTCAGACTCGAACCTAGGCTTAATAAAAACCCCCCAAACACACTCAAATAGTTACCCGTTCAAGCACATCATGGAATTTAAGCAAATTTAGCGAAATTCTGAACCCCACATTTTTGGGGCGTTACACATTCAACTATAAAAACCCCCATTGGCTGATCATTCAAGGCATCCCCCATTCACATCTCTTCTCTCACAACTCTTCTCTCCTCTCTCACTTCTTCTCTCATTTTCCCATTCAAAGTTTCTTGCTCTTGTGTTGATTTCTCCGCTTGGGAAAGGGGTCTTCTTCAGCCATTTTGGAACAACAATTGAGTGTTGATAGCATCCTTGATTGGCGAGGACAACAAAGAAGGAGGAACGGAGCAACCTAGTCAAGCCACGGAAAAACCACTGGATTTGATTCTTGTTCCCTATCTCTTTAATTTTTGTTTTTTTATGATGAAAATATCTATGAATATTTATGTTGTTGGAATGGTTAATTTAATCAGCTTAGCTTGAATTTAATTCGTGTTGGGTTGATTGCATTTCGTCCTTTTGATTGGTTAAATTTATGTTTATGCTGTTATAGGCCTCGGTAAAATGCTTGATTAAGTAAAATCATGCCTAAGTTATTCTGGCATTATAATTGTTTAAATAACTAAATAATTAATTATTTAAACACATTGAAATTGTAATTAATGGACACAGTACTTAATCAGTGCATGTTTAATTCTTCTAAGGTAGCTGAAGATTAGATTAGCATTGTATTTGGCGATACATATGCCTTGCATAACTTGCAAGATTATTGTGATTAAACTATTTCAAGGTAAGGATACTTTGTTACCTCACATAGTCTTTTATATGCTTATTAGGTTGACTTAATCGTTTGAATCGGCATAGGAATATGCGAGAGATTATTTAATTTAATAAGTATGTATGTGCAATAACATGTTTACCTATATAAATCTATTCTATCGGTCGAAGGAATATGTACAAGAGATGAATGGATTTTGATTTGTAAATATGTTCATAAGTTAACAAATTACAGAGTTCTTAGTGATTTATTAAGTAACAAGTATAAGCATAAGTTTAATAATTCTAAGGTAAGGAAATATAATTAATCCAACACAATTATATCAACTTGATTAAAATCAGCTTTTGACGTTGTGCATTAGAACTTTATTTTATTTTATTTTATTTTACTTTGTTTTCTAGCTTTTAATCATTTTCCAAATTCGAATATTTTTTCCTTCACCAAAGTGTTTAAAATTACTTTCATAAATAATTCTTTTACAGTTCCCTGTGGGTACAATAACTCGACATTTACTTGTCATTTTATTACTTGTTGTAATTGTTTACACTTGCACATTTCCATCATTCCACTGCGATTGTGTTTGCATTAAAGATTTGGCATCATTATCTTTTCGGTGAAAAATGTCACATGTTTTCAGATCATAAAAGTTTGAAGTACCTGATGACTCAAAAAGATTTGAATCTGCGACAAAGGAGATGGTTAGAGCTTTTGAAAGATTACGAGCTTGTGATAGACTATCATCCGGGTAAGGAAAATGTTGTTGTTGATGCTTTAAGTCAAAAATCATTATTTGTTTTGAGTGCAATGAATGTGCATATGGTTATATCTGATGATGGTTCAATAATAGCTGAATTGAAAGCAAGACCATTATTTGTTCAACAAATATGCGATGCTCATAAAGTTGATAATGAAATGATAGAGAAATGAGCTTAGTGTGATTCAAACTCTGATTCTGAATTTAGAGTTGATGATGATGATTGTTTGAGATTTCGAGATCAAATATGTGTTCTAAAAAATTTAGAGTTGTTACACTTAATTTTGAATGAAGCTCATAAGAGTCGCCTATCAGTTCATCCAGGAAGTACAAAGATGTACCATGATTTGAAACAACACTATTGGTGGTCTGGTATGAAAAGAGATATCTCTGCTTTTGTCTCAAAATGTTTAGTCTGTCAGCAAGTTAAAGCTGAACATCAGGTTCCATATGGTTTGGTACAACCGATAATGATTCCCGAATGGAAATGGGATAGAGTGACGATGGACTTTGTTTCTGGATTGCCATTGACACCGAGAAAGAAAGATGTAATTTGGGTTGTAATTGATCGATTGATGAAGTCAGCCCATTTTATTCAAGTACGATCTGATTATTCACTTGACAAGTTAGCTGAGCTTTACATTTCTGATATTGTGAGATTGCATGGAGTGCCACTGTCTATCGTATCTGACAGAGATCTGAGATTTACTTAACAGTTCTGGAAGAAATTGCATGAAGCTTTGGGTACTAAATTGTATTTCAGTACTGCTTTTCACCCACATATTGATGGTCAATTCGAGCTAATCATTCAGATACTCGAGGATATGTTGAGATGTTGCATTCTTGAGTTTAATATTACGTGGGAACAATACTTGCCATTGATTGAATTTGCTTACAATAATAGTTTTCAGTCGAGTATCAGAATGGCACGCAAATGTCAGACACCTCTGTATTGGATTGAGCTTAGTGAAAATAAGATACACGGAGTTGATTTGATAAAAGACACTGAACAGAAAGTTAAAATGATCCGTGATAGTCTGAAAGCAGTGTCTAATCGTCAAAAATCATACGCAGATTTGAAATGGAAAGATATCAAGTTTGAGATTGGAGACAAAGCGTTCTTGAAAGTATCTCCGTGGAAGAAAGTACTCAGATTTGGACGTAAAGGCAAATTGAGTCTGAGATTTATCGGGCCGTATGAGATCATTGAACGAGTTAGACCTGTTATGTATAGATTATTGTTGCCACCTGAGTTAGGAAAGATTCATAATGTATTTCACGTGTCAATGCTTAGACGATACAGATCCGATCCATCACATGTGATTATTTTATCTGAGATTGAAATCCGATCTGATATGACTTATGAAGAGGAACTGATCCGTATCTTAGATAGTGAAGTGAAAGAATTGAGAAATAAGAAAATATCATTAGTAAAAGTATTATGGCATCGACACGAAGTGGAAGAGGCTACGTGGGAGCCTGAAGATACAATGAGACAACAATATCCGAACTTGTTTAACGGCAAGATTTTTTGGGACGAAAATCCCTAAGAAGAGGAGAATTGTAACAGTCCGATTTTGACCCTAGTCGAAAAAGTGGTTTTGGGATCACAAATCTGAGTCAGAAAAATATTCTAATATTATTTTCTGCGTCTGCAGTATATGATTAAGCATGTTTGAAAGTTTCATGAATTAATTTGTCTGTTTGTGTACTTAATTAGAGAAAAGGACTAAATTGCATTAAATGCAAATTTAGCATGTCATATGAGTAAGTATCTATTTGCTATGGCTTTCCTTATATGAAGTCCTTATATTGTTATTAAACCATATGCATATTTGATGGACAAAAATGCCATATGTTAGTGGAATATAAATGTGAATAAAAAGGCTAAAATTGGTAATAGATAATTAAATGTATATTAAATAAAACAAATATTAAAATATGACAATTATCATCTTTTTTTTTTTCCAAAATGGAAGAAAGAAAATAAAGGTTGAGTTCTTCAACATTCGGCCATGGTCTAAGCATAAATCGGGTATGTATTTTGGATCGATTTTTGATAATTTATACGTTTTTGTAATCGTTGCTTCGTGTTCTTCGAAACCCATGCTTTAATTTTGTGAATTGATGATGATTTTGAAATATTCCATTGATGAACACATGAGTTTTGTGATGTTTGAAGATTAATTATGAAAGATATGTGTTAGATTAACATAGTTTGTCTTTGGATTTTTAGTGAATTTGAGTAATTTGGACTAAATTATGAAAATAATATTTTGAGGGACTAAACTATGAAATAAATGAAATGTGTGGACTTGTATGAGCATGGGTGATATTCAGCCAAGCATGAGTAATATGAAATTTTGTATATTTTGTGATTTTGTGAAATAATGACTAAAATGTCAAAATGTGAAAATATGGGGGCTAAATTGTAAAGTACCCTAAATATGTGTATTTGGATGGAATTGAATGATTGGTGAATAAATGGATTAAATTTGAATATGTATAGATCAAGAACCTAAGAAAACAGAATTAGATCAAGGGAAATCTAAAGTAATCGAGTAGTCGAAATCGCTCATATATTTTGAATCTGAGGTAAGTCGATATACAAATAAATGCATTTAAATTGAGTTATTTATGCATCTATGAAATTTAGATTGCGATGAATATGCTCGAGACATTATGTACATGAAATGCAAGGATGTATCGACAATGAATTAGTGTCCGAGAAGTCCCGTACAAACCTAGGAATAAATAGGATTACATATGTCATGACATAGGTGTCCGATATGTGATATCGTGTAAGACCACGTTTGGAACGTTGGCATCAATTTGAGATTTATGTGTAAGACCATGTCTGGGACATTGGCATCGTATCTGATTTCGTGTAAGACCCTGTTTGGGACAGTGGCATCGATATTTAGTTACATGTAAGACCACGTCTAGGACGTTGGCATTGTATGACTATTCCGAGCATTCTGAGTATCCTATTTGATTTCGAATGGTTCAATAGGAAAATTCGAGAAATGAAAGACTATGTGAATTGTGTAACCATTTTAGGTATGTTTGATGTATATGCTTTGTTTAAGCATGAAATGTGAGTATTTATGGACTTGCAAAAGAGAATTATGTGCATAGATGCAAGGTGATAAAATGTGATATATATATATATATGATTATGATATGAGCAAAAGAGATGATTTGAGATATGATATGTTGGTAAGCTATGGCTAAACAAATGAGCCAAAGGAAGTGCTATGAATTTGCAATTGAAAAACAGTAATGACATTGTAACAATATGATTATGTGCATTTATGATAAGTTTATTTGTATATGGCTTACTAAGCTTTTGAAAGCTTACTTTGTGTGTGTTTGCTTTATTTTATAAATAGTTAAAGCTACATGAAAGGCTCGGGGATCATCGAGGATCGTCATCACACTACTCAATCTCATTTTGGTACCTTTTGGAAGTGATTATACTAAAGTATGGCATGTATAGGCTAGTCACTTTGAATTATGTTTGTGATATGTGTATAGCCATGTGATATGGCTAGATAAATAGTTGTGATATGCATGAGTAGTCATGTTATATGATGCTATGTTTGGTATGGTTTAAATGACTAATGAAACAAATAAATGGTAAGCTTTTTGATGCAAAGTTGGTATATTATTGATGAGTAGATGTCATACTGTAGTGGTAAGTTGTGGATGATTTATGATTAGAAATGCTTGTGAATAAGTTGAGCTAAATGGCATATGTGTTGGTATGTTTGAAATGTACTTGAATGGGTTGAATATATGACCATTTGGTATGTTTTTGGTTGCCAATTGTGTTTGGAATAATGCTTGTATATGCTTGTAGGGATGACCCAAAGTGTTGGTGGCAATTTGGCCTTGCAAATGGCATATATTTGCCCACACGGTTGAGCACACAGACGTGTGGCTTGACTGTGTCCCTCGTGGTTGCATTTCAAAACAAGTCAGACTCGCCCACGGGCTGGACACACGGGCATGTGACTGGCCGTGTGGTGCAAGTCAGTAGCGACCACGGGTGAGGCACACGAGCGTGTCCACGGCCGTGTGGACAAGTTAGTATGTATGCCCTGTTTTGACACGGCTTAGACACATGGGCGTGTCTGAGGCCGTGGGAGGCACATGGCCTGCTCACACGGGCGTGTGACCTCTGTAACTTTGAAAAAAAAAATTTAATTTCTAAAAATTTCTGTATTTGTTCGGTTGAGTCCCGGCCCTACTCTAAAGCATGTTTAAGGTCTCGTAGACCTATTTCAAGGGACTCTTAGATTTGATTTGTCAAAATTTATTATGTAATGTTTATAAAAGATCTGAATTGTCCACTAACACCTTTAATCCTAAACCGATGATGATTACAAGTTAGGGGTGTTACAGAAAATGAAACTTGGGTGTTAAATACACAACTTTTGTGAAAGGTGTTTCCATGAAAACACCTAAAAGGACCTTTTTGTAAAGGTTGTAAAATAGGAGTTAAATGTGTGAAATAATAAGTATTGGGAGTTGCTATAAAAGAGTAATAAATGTTCAGCTAGGCTCGTTAAAGGAAGAAATTTGATTAGAATGGAATTACGAGCCTAGGGGTAAAATTATAATTTTATGAAAGTCTAAAGGCAAAATGGTAATTTTGCCAAAGTATGATTATTGAAATGTATTGGTTAATGTGGTAATTAAAAGAGCTAATTTGTTATTAGATTAAGAAGAACGAGGAGTTAACCTTGACTGAGGAAAAGGCAAGATTTCAGACTAGATCGCAAAATTATATATTTTGATACCGAGGTAAGTTTGGTGTAATAAATTCAACATCATGCTATTTTGTTTTAAAATGTTTGATATTCATGAAGATGCACATTATTTCTATGAAATTGAGTAATGATTTTCAATGAGAAAAATGATGAAAAATAATGATGTTGAAGTCCCAGTTGGGCCTTAAGAAGTGAGAGGATACCATCATCAATACATGAGGTTGGTAAGGCCCCGTATAAGGCCATGTCTGGGACATGGCTTTGCACCGAATTGAGATCCCGTATAAGACCATATCTGGGATATGGCATCAGCATCGAATATGAAAATCGTATAAGACAATATCTGGGATATGGCATCGGCATCGAATATGAAAATCGTATAAGATAATATCTGGGATATGGCATTGTCGTCGAGTTTATGTGTATGATAATGATTGTGTATCCTCGGGCATTTTAAGTGATTCATCGGGATAAATAGTTAAGCTTATAATAGAGATGATATTAGTGCTAAAGCTATATGATGAAGTAATACAGGTACATGTGAGTAATTCACGAGAAATGTTTACGATATGTGACAAGAAATGTAATTGGTAAGAGGAAGCATGAGTAAGTTATGGAAATGTGCTTGAGACTTTCTGTTATTCTTTATCCCATGCAATGGATGGATGACATTATGAGCCTTTATGACACTATTTATTTCATGCAAACTTACTAAGCTTTATGTTTACCCCTCTCTTTTCCCTTTTCCTTTTAGTACTGCCAAGCTAACTCGGGGATCGTAGGACGTTGGAGTTCGGAGACACACTATCAACTTCTCTTTGGTATAGCATAGTTTGATTAATTTTGAGTATGGCATGTATAGAAACTTGGTTATTTTTGGTGATATGTCATATTGGTTAGCCAATGTGTGGCTATTAATGTTATTCAATTCATTTTGTAAATGGCCATTGAAAATTGGCCAATACTTGATAAGTTATATATATTCAATAGTGAAAAAGTTCATGAAGTGCATGCTTGTGTGTTTGGGATGATAATTGAGTAAAGAATATGCATGATGAATGTAGTGTAAACCTATGTATGGATGTCTTGATTTTGGGCATTAGGGTGCCTTATGATCATGTAGAGTGTTAAAATGAAATGGTATAAGTGTGGTTGCTTGGTAGGGTGGCAATTGGCTTGGTAGATAGCCTTACAATTGTCCACACGGGTAGACACATGAGCGTGTGTCTAAGCCATGTGTGACACACAGTCAGCCCCATGGGTGTGTTGATAGGTCATATGTACCCTTGCATTCTAAGTTGGTAAGTCAGTATGCCTAGTAGTAAACACAGGGGCTAAGACACGGCTATGTATCTCAACCATGTGGGAGACACGACCTAAGGTATGTGCCCGGGCCGTGTGAAGTCTGCACCTGGAATTAGGAATTTAATTCGACACACGTTCTAAGGACATGGGCGTGTGCCTTGGCCGTATGGCCTTATTGAGATGATGACATCATAAACATAATGTCAAGGTTTTCACACACGGGTGAAGACACGGGTGTGTCATGGCCGTGTGAGGGACACGGACGTGTGTCAGGCCATATGAAAACCTCTGTAGGTTCGAAATGAAAAATAAAATCCACATGGACTGGAGACATGGGCATGTGTGATTACATGGCTTGCCCACATGGACGTGTCCCTCGTTAGACAGGCATGTGGCCTTATTTTGTGTAAAAATTTTCTAAGTTTTCAAAAGTTTTCGATTTGGTCCCGAATCATTCCGTCTGCAAGTTTAAGGTCTTGTAGACCTATAACAAGGACATTAAGGTCTCGGATGAAAAGTTTTAATTTGAAATGAAATTTTATGAATCGATGTTGTATGTTTGAGCAAGTTAAGTATGGTAATGCATTGTACCCGGTTCAGGTGTCGAATACGGGTAAGGGGTGTTACATTTAGTGGTATCAGAGCTACGGTTTAGTTAATTCTCGGACTAATGTAGTGTAAGTATGAGTCTAGCTATACTTTCCATACGTATGAGTATTTGCGTAATGATAGTGTGACGACTTTTTACGATTTAAATTGTGTTTTTATATAGTAAATGGATCCGATGAGCTATGACCGATGATGCTTCAAGTAATATACACGGCTTTTGCAAGGACCGTGCCGATGAGAAAGTAGACACAGGACTTTGGGTTAGGGAGAAGAGGCTTAAGAAGCCTTTCTCCATATGATGAGCAATTGGTACACTAAGTTTATTCGAGCAAATCCTAATGCTCAACCCTCTACACCCCCACCTATTCCTCAGTTTACCCCTGTAGCTCCTCAAGTTGTGGATGTAGTAAGAAGAGAAAAGCCTTTAGTTGATAGAATCCGGAAATAAGGAGCTAAGGAATTTCAAGCTAGTAAAAATTATGATCCGGAGAGGGAGGAACTCTAGCTTGAGAATACCATCAGGGTATTCGATGAGTTGTCATGCACACCTGAAGAGTGCATGAAGTGTCTGGTATCTCTCTTGAGAGATTTAGCCTATCAGTGGTGGAACACCATTGTGTTGGTTGTAACAAGGAGAAAGTTAAGTAGGAATTGTTCCAAGAAGAATTCTGGAAGAAGTATATTAGTCAAAGGTTCATTGACCAGAAAGGAAAGGAATTCTTGGAGCTAAAGCAAGGTCGAATGACGGTGATCGAATATGAGCATGAGTTCGTAATACTTAGTAAATACACTCGGGTGTGCGTATCGACAAAAGCCATTATGTGCAAAAGGTTTGAGGACGGGTTAAATGAGGATGTCCGTTTATTTGTTGGTGTCCTAGAATTAAAAGAATTTATTGTGTTAGTGGATAGAGCCTGTAAGGCCGAAGAACTGGTCAAAGAGAAAAGAAGAGCTAAAATCGAGTCTCGTGACTCGAAGAAGAGACAATTGGGCAAATCATTTCATTTCTCCTCCAAAAAATCAAGAGAGTTTACTACCCGGTCAACCACTTCAGTTGGGTTTTCAAATAGAAGTAAGGGTAAATAGTACTCGGGATCTAAAGCTCAGACCACTTCGGTTGCTAGTATTGGCAACGCTCGACCAAGTAGATCGGAATGTTTGCAGTGTGGCAGATGTCATCCTGGGGAGTGTCGAGCAAAGAATAATGCTTGTTTCAAGTGTGGATCCCTAAACCATTTTATCAGAGATTTGCCTCGGGTGGGTGAGAAAGAGAAACCTCAGAGTGCAAGACCTAGAAGTACTGCTAGAGAAAGGCCACAAAGAAACCCAAAAATGAAATGAGTAGTAATAATATACCTAGAGAGCAGACTGCAAGATCTGAGGGTAGAGCACCTGCGAGGACTTACGCTATTCGCACCCGCGAAGAGGCGTCCTCCCCCAATGTGATCACGGGTACATTTTCTCTCAATGATACTCATGTTATAGCTTTAATTGATACGGGATCTACCCACTCGTATATTTGCATAAAATTAGTCTCTAGTATGAACATGTTTGTAAAGTCTATGAAATTTGTGATAAAAGTGTCAAATCCCTTAGGCAAATGTGTGTTAGTCAATAGAGTATGCAAAGGTTGCCCTTTGATGATTAGGGGTCATTATTTTTTGGCTAATCTCATGTTATTGCCGTTTGATGAATTCAATGTCATCTTAGGATGGATTGGTTAACTACTCATGATGTGATAGTGAATTGTGGAAGGAAATTTATTGAGTTAAATGTGAAACTAGGGATATTCTTCGTGTTGAATCAAATGATCAGGACAAGTTACCTGTAGTGATTTCTCATATGTCTACTCGAAATTATGTAAGAAAGGGATACGAAGCTTATCTTGCCTTTGTAATGAAGGCTAAAGAGACTGATTTAAAAATTGAATCGGTACCCATAGTATGCGAGTATCCAGATGTTTTCCTAAAAGAATTGTCAGGGTTTCCTCTAATTAGAGGGGTGAATTTGGAATTGAGTTGGCCCCTGGTACTGCGCCTATATCGATTGCTCTATATAGAATGGCTCCAACCGAGCTAAAAGAACTGGAGGCACAATTACAAGAGTTGACGGACAAAGGCTTTGCAAGACCAAGTTATTCTCCGTGGGGTGCTCCCGTATTATTTGTGAAGAAGAAAGACAGTTCCATGAGGTTATGCATAGATTATCGACAGCTTAATAAGGTAACCATAAAGAACAAGTACCCGTTGCCAAGAATCGATGATTTGTTTGACCAATTGAAGGGAGTCACGGTGTTTTCCAAGATAGACTTGAGGTCTAGATATTATCAGTTGAAAGTCAAGGACTTGGATGTGTCGAAAACCACATTTCGGACAAGGTATGGACACTATGAATTTTTGGTCATGCCTTTCGGTTTAACAAATGCCCCTACAGTTTTCATGGATTTGATGAATCGCATCTTTCGGCCATATTTGGATAAATTTTTTGTATTCTTTATTGATGATATATTGATCTACTCTCGAGATAAAACGAGCATGCTGAGCATTTGAGAACGGTTCTACAAATTTTGAGAGATAAACAATTATATGCCAAGTTTAGTAAAAGTGAATTTTGGCTTAAGGAAGTTGGATTTTTGGGGCACATTGTCTCGGGTGATGGTATTCGAGTTGAACCGAGTAAAATTTTAGCAATTGTCGAATGGAAATTGCCAAGGAACGTAATCGAGGTTAGGAGGTTTTTGGGCCTAGCTGGCTACTATAGATGATTTGTCAAGGGATTTTCCATGAGAGCTACTCCGATGATGAGGCTATTGCAAAAAGATACGAAGTTTGAGTGGACAGAAAAGTGCCAACAAAGTTTTGAGAGATTGAAGGCATTATTGTCTGAGGCTCCAGTTTTAGTACAACCCTAACTAGGAAATGAATGTGGTTTACAGTGATACATCCTTGAATGGATTGGGTTGTGTACTCATGCAAGAGGGCAAGGTGATAACATATACCTCTAGACAATTAAAGTCACACGAGAATAATTACCCGACCCACGATTTGGAGTTAGCTGCAATTGTACTTGCACTAAAGATTTGGAGACACCATTTGTATGGTGAGAAGTGTCGGCTGTTCACTGATCATAAGAGCCTAAAGTACTTGATGACTCAAAAGGAGTTGAATCTAAGGCAGAGAAGATGGTTAGAGCTAATAAAGGATTATGAGCTAGTGATTAACTACTATCCGAGAAAGGCGAACGTGGTCGCTGATGCCTTGAGCATGAAATCCTTGTTTGCGCTGAAAGCCATGAATACAGGGATAGCTTTGTCAGATAATGGTTCTATTCTAGCGAGTTGAGGGCTAGACCAATGTTTATCCAAGAGATTTGTGAAGCTCAGAAAGGCGACAATGATTTACAAGCTAAAAGAGTTCAATGTGAGTCAAATGTTGAGTCAAACTTTCGGATAAGTCCTGATAAATGTTTGATGTTCCAAGATAGGGTCTGTGTACCCAGAGATGATGAGCTTATTCGAAAGATTTTGCACGAACCACATAGTGGATGTTTGTCTGTACATCCAAGCAGTACAAAGATGTATAATGACTTGAGGGAATGGTATTAATGGCTGAGTATGAAGAAAGACATTTCCGAGTTTGTATTGAGATGCCTAATTTTTCAACAAGTGAAGGCTGAACACCAAGTACCTTCGAGTCTACTTCAGCCTGTTATGGTTCTCGGGTGGAAATGGGACCGTATTACTATGGACTTTGTGATGGGTTTACCGTTGACACCGTAAAAGAAAGATGTCGTATGGATAGTGGTTGATAGGCTTCCGAAGTCAGCCCATTTCATACCGGTACGGGTTGATTATTCGTTGGAAAAGTTGGCTGAATTGTATATTTCTGAGATTGTCAAATTGCACGGAATGCCTTTGTCGATCATATCGGATAGAGATCTGAGATTTACATCACAATTTTGGAAAAAGTTACAAGAGGCCTTATGCACAAAATTTAGCTTTAGTACAAATTTCCATCCAAAAACTGATGGGCAGTCGAAGAGGGTAATACAGATACTTGAAGACATGCTTCGATGTTGTGTATTGGAATTCCAATGTAATTGGGAGAAATACTTACCATTGGTGGAATTCGCCTACAATAACAGTTTTCAGTCAAGCTTGAAAATGGAGCCTTTCGAGGCATTGTATGGGCATATGTGCCGAACGCCCTTGTATTGGACCGAACTCAGAGAGAATTAGATTCACTGGGTCGATTTAATTAGAGAAATCGAAGAGAAGGTAAAAGTGATACGTGAGTGTTTAAAGGCTGCTTCTGATAGACAAAAGTCTTATACGGATTTGAAACGGAAAGAGATTGAGTTTCAAGTCAGTGATAAAGTGTTTTTGAAAGTACCACCATGGAAGAAAGTCCTCAGATATGGCCGAAAAGGCAAATTGAATCCGTGCTTTATCGGATCGTATGAGATTACCGAGAGGATAGGGCCAGTAGCTTATCATTTGGAGTTGCCATCTGAGTTGGAAAAGATTCATAATGCCTTCCATGTGTCTATGTTGCGCTGATACCATTCTCAACCATCACATGTGATTTCACCAACAGAGGTTGAGATTTGTTCAGACATGACTTATGGTGAAGAACCGGTTAAGATTTTGGCATAAGAAGTCAAATAATTGAGAAACAAAAGTATAACCATTGTGAAAGTTCTATGGCAAAGACATGGGGTAGAAGAGGCTACATGGGGCCCGAGAAGGCTATGAGAAACCAATATCCCAACCTTTTCACTGGTAAGATTTTCGGGGACGAAAATCCTTAAGGGGGAGAATTGTAATAGCCCGATTTAAGGGCTAATCAGAATAGTGGTTTCGAAACCACTAATCCAAGGTTGAAGAAAATTATTTTAATATCATTTTATGTGTTATAGCATGATTATATGAGAGCATGAAAATTTTGGTGCTTTAATTTTAGCGATTTCATGCTTAGTTGCGAAAAAGGACTAAAGCGCATAAAGTGCAAAAGTTCTATTTTACAAGCTAAAGGTGTCTAAAAGCCATAGTATATTAATTGGAGGCCCTTAATATGCAATTAGACCCTTAGAAATAGGGTGGCCTGCCATATGGTACAAACAATGTCAAAATTGGTCAAAGTTGTTAGATTAGGTGGATTAAATTGAGGAATTATAATAAAATAAAGAAAGGAAAATATATCATCTTTTGTAACACCCTTTACCCGTATTCGACACCTGAACCGGGTACGAGGCATTACCGTACTTAACTTGCTCAAACATACAACATTTATTCATAAAACAAGGGGTTTGAGAACTCAAAATTTTCAGCCAAGCTTTTTCCTTAAAAGTAATCATTTTATTGGTCATTCTTTGATAATTTTTGTACTTTTGAGATCCTTGTAACATGATCTAGCTATGGAGGGGACTATTTTCCAAAATGGTTAAGAGTCTAGGGTTTTTCCATATGAGTAATTATGTTGATTGCTGAATTTTTATGAAAGAAAATGAATCTTCGGTGTTAAATACACAACTTTTGTGAAAGATGTTTCCATGAAAACACCTAAAAGGACCTTTTTGTAAAGGTTTTAAAATAGGTCTTAAATGTGTGAAACAATAAGTATTTGGAGTTGCTATAAGAGTAATAAATGTTTAGCTCGGCTCGTTAAAGGAAGAATTTTGATTAGGATTGATTTACGAGCATAAGGGGTAAAATCATAATTTTGTAAAAGTTTAAGGGCAAAATGGTAATTTGCCAAAGTATGACTATTGAAATGTATTAATTAATGTGGTAATTAAATGAGCTATTTTGTTATTATAGATCAAGAAGAACGAGGAATTAACCTTGACCGAGGAAAAGGCAAGGTTTCGGACTAGACCGCAAAATTACATATTTTGGTACCAAGGTAAGTTTGTGTGTAATAAATTCAACATCATGCTATTATGGTTTAAAATGTTTGATATTCGTGAAGATGCACATTATTTCTATGAAATTGAGTAATGATGTTCAATGAGAAAATGATGAAAAATTATGATGTTGAAGTCCCGGTTGGGCCTTAAGAAGTGAGAGGATACCATCATCAAGACATGAGGTTGGTAAGGTCCCGTATAAGACCATGTCTGGGACATAGCCTCGGCATCGAATTGAGATCTTGTATAAGACCATATTTGGGATATGGCATCGGCATCGAATATGAAAATCGTATAAGACCATATCCGGGATATGGCATCGACATAGACCATATCTGGGATATGGCATCGGCATCGAGATGTGACCCATGTAAGACCATATCTGGGATGGCATTGGCGTCGTGTTTATGTGTATGATGATGATTGTGTATCCTCGGTTGTTTCAAATGATTCATCGGGATAAATAGTTAAGCTTATAATAGAGATGAAAGTAGTGCTAAAGCTATGTGATGAAGTGATTCAGGTACATGTGAGTAACACAAAAAATGTTTACGATATATGACATGACATGTAATTGGTAAGAGAAAGCATGAGTAAGTTATGGCAATGTGCTTGAGACTGTGTTCTTCTTCATCCCATACAATGGATGGATGACATTATGAGCTTTTATGACACTATTTATTTCATGCAAACTTACTAAGCTTTATGCTTACCCCTTACATTTCCCTTTTCCTTGTAGTATCACCAAGCTAACTCGAGGATCGTAGGACGTTGGAGTTCAGAATCACACTATCAACTTCTCTTTGGTATGGCATAGTTTGATTAATTCTAAGTATGGCATGTATAGGAACTTGGTTATTTTTGGTGATATGTCATATTGGTTAGCCAATGTGTGGCTATTAATGTTATTCAATTCATTTTGTAAATGGCCATTGGAAATTGGCCAATACTTGATAAGTTATATATATTCAATGGTGAAAAAGTTCATGAAGTGCATGCTTGTGTGTTTGGGATGATAATTGAGTAAAGAATATGCATGATGAATATAGTGCAAACCTATGTATGGATGTCTTGATTTTGGGCATTAAGAGTGCCTTATGATCATGTAGAGTGTTAAAATGAAATGGTATAAGTGTGGTTGCTTGGTAGGGTGAAAATTGGCTTGGTAGATAGCCTTACAATTGTCCACACGGGTAGACACACAGGCATGTGTCTAGGCCGTGTGTGACACACGGTCAGCCCAATGGGCTTGTTGATAGGCCGTGTGTACCCCTGCATGCTACGTTGGTAAGTTAGTATGCCTAGTAGTAAACACACGGGCTAAGACACGGTCGTGTGTCTCAACCGTGTGGGAGACACGGCCTAAGACACGGGCATGTACCTGGGCCATGTGAAGTCTGCACCTAGAATTAAGAATTTAATTCGACATACGGTCTAAGGACATGGGCGTGTGCCTTGGCCGTGTGGCCTTGTTGACATGATGATGTCATAAATAGAGTGTCAAGGTTTTCACACACGGGTGAAGACACGGGCGTGTCATGATCATGTGAGGGACAGAGCTATGGACACAGGCGTGTGTCAGGCCGTGCGAAAACCCCTGTAGGTTCAAAATGAAAAATAAAATCCACACAAACTAGGGACATGGGCGTGTGTGATTACATGGCTTGCCCACATGGGCATGTCCCTCGTCAGACAGGCGTGTGGCCCTGTTTTGTGTAAAAATTTTCTAAGTGTTCAAAAGTTTCTGGTTTGGTCTTGAATCATTCCATGTGCAAGTTTAGGGTTTTGTAGACCTATAACAAGGACATTGAGGTCTCGAATGAAAAGTTTTAATTTGAAATAAAATTTTATGGATCGATGTTGTATGTTTGAACAAGTACAGTACGGTAATGCCTTGTACCCGGTTCAGGTGTCGAATACGAGTAAGGGGTGTTACATCCTTGATGAGAATTAGAACTCCAAGTTTGTGGTGATTATGGCATGGAAAAAACATCGTACTAAGTTTTTCCAATAGCGAAAGACTCTTGATTCTTGGGGGAAATAAGTAACCCTTTTCCCAAATGCATTTATTTATTTTTAATCTAGGTAGAAATAATTTAAATTTGTTTTTTTTAACTTAATAAAATGTCATGTTAGCAATTTACACATGACTTAATAGAAAATTGTGCCACATAGATACGAAGTTAGTGAAATGTGAAAATTAAACCAAAATTGAAGTTTGATGTATACAAATGCACCAAATTAAAATTGATGTATAAAATTGATATTTAACTCTTTTTCAATAGATAAATTAAAGAGTTTTAATCCCATATATTTGAATGTTTAGTAAGAGAAATTTTTGTAACTAATAAAATTATGACATGTGTAAAAATTAAAAATAAAGTTTACTTTAATTAAAATCAAAGACTTTTATAAATAAAAAATATAAATTAAAAGATTATTTGACGACCAAATAATTATAATGATTTGTCTAAATATGATGTAATAGTTTGATGACTTTTTTTTATATATTAATCCATCAATTGAATAATTACATGGCTATAACTTAATGCAATGGTTGCAATGCCTTCCACCCGACCCGATGAACCGGATCCAAGTATTGGGTGTTACGTCCTATAACAAAAATGTAACTTAAGCTTTTGCCTATGTAAAAGTTCTATCTATGAAAGTGATAGAGTCTCTTATTGGTGTACATTGTATGATTACATTTACAGTTCATGATAATAAATTTTCAGTATTATCTATTTTATCTCTCAGTCTACTATAAACACATTGGAACACTGCTTAAACAACTTATGCTTTAACTTGAACATGTCACTTAACTTCCTCTGTATGCATAATAGCCCATCACACCACTATCTTTTAGTGTAGCCTAGGCGTCATCCCTCCTGGAGCATACTTCTTTGCAACTTGAAACATGAAACAAACTTCATAAGTTCATAAGAACTTAGTGAGTTAAACTTTAAATACCTGATTCATAATATCAAAACATGATAGATGCTTTGCATGTCCTTCATGTGTCCTTTGACTTTTCCTTATTCCTCCTGGCGGATACTTTACTAATATTTCCTTTAATAGACTGTAATTACTCCTCTATTTTAGACCTTTGTCTTCCTCTCAGGGTCCTTAGTGACTTATCTTCTTTTCATATTCATTAAGCCTTCACTCTACTATGATCCAAATTCGAGATCCCAACTCAAATGATTGTTTCTTTCCTTTGAGTGTACTATATTTAAAATCTATTCTCTTTCTATGTCCTTTCTTAAATCTTATCTTTACATAGTCCTTAACCATTTTTTTTACCTCAGTAACAGACTTAAAATCTTATTGCATACTTACTAATTTTACCACTACCTTCAGGCGAGGTAAACTACTCCCATTACTTAAGACAGAGTTCGCTCAAATCTTCCTTACTTCAAGGTGCTACCTATACATGCCTATAACACATACCCCAGCTTCACCACCTATTTTGGCATGCTCTAGCTTCACTATTCTTTTCTTGTTATTATGTGGGGTTCGCCATTTCATTTACATATGGTGTTTTACTTTTAGAGTTCACTGGATACTTAGTTTCTTCTACTTGTCCATACATTATCTCATACACTTAACTTTAGAGTCCTATCTTTACTTTTCCTTCAGAGGACTATTCATTCCATTCTTTCCTAATTCCTTACACACCATTCATTCAAAATTTGTTATGAAGGCATTCTTTTATTTATATAGCCGCAAAGGCTTCCTTTATATTCGCCACAAGGGATTTCCTTTATAGAGTTGCCACCAAGTCATCCCGTCCTTAGGTTGCACCACAAAGGCGTTTCTTTTCAAATATAGCTATGAAGGCTTCCTTTACTAAGACTGCCACAGAGGCTTCCCTTTGACAGAGATTACCATAAAGGCGTTTCCTTATAAATATTTTCCACAAAGGCATTTCCTTGTAGAGATTTGCCACAAAGGCTTACCATTCCAGAGTTTCACCACACAGGTTGTCCTTTACATCCCGTACTCCCCACAAAGGCTTTCTTGTCTAGAGTTTTACCACAAAGGAATCATTTACCTTTAGTACTCGCGATAAAGGATTTCTTGTCTAGATTTTTTCCACAGAGGCATCATTTAACTGATGTTTTAAACGATAGGGATTTACCTAAACTCACACTTAGGGAGGTTTGCCCCTCATTATTCTGGAACATACAGAAAACCATGTTAGGTAATAACCTTCTTTAAACTTCCCCATATGATGCCATAACACACTAGTTACGGTCTTACAAGATATGATCCTCTTTCCATATGATGCCATAACACACCAATTACTATCCTACACGATATGGTCTTCTTTCCTTATGATGTCATAACCTACCAATTACGATCTTACATGATATGGTCCTTCAACGCCATGGCCATGGACTTGTCCTTTCAAAGATTTGTGTTTTTAGTCCCAACGAACCCCTTTTGGTGACTCCAAAGACAGACAGAGGCTCTTTATACTTAGACCCATCTTTCATGAACTCATCTTATCTTGACTTACTCGTAGCAGACATATCCAAACCTTTCAAACACATTAACACATTTCCATCATCCAGAAACAAGCATCCTCTAACCTCAAGATTCATGTTTCATACTTTGACCATGAAACTTCATGTTATCAATACATACAAGTTCATAAATTTTATGTTCCTCATCAAAGTCATTACATCATACTTTACTAGTTTCTATTTTACAATTTGGTTACTTAGCATAGAAGTTTCTAGAAAGCAGATTATACATGCATAAGTCAATTTAAGGACTCACCTGATAACCTCAAAGAGCAGCTTAGCCTTCAGATACATCATTCAGCAGGATGTTACAACCTCCTCAGCCTTGTAGAACAGAAACACTTCGTTAGAACCCATTCGGGTAACCATTATCATCATTTTAAACCCAGACATATTTCAAAGCCATGTTTTTTCAATCATACTTACATATCTATGTTTCCTTGATAGATAGAGTCACAAAACGTACATTAAAGTGACAAAAATCACTAGAAATATCCAGGGATTTCGAACTTAGCTCAAAGAAATGTTTTTATCTCTCTTTAGCCCTAAATCTTTTTTTTTTTCATAAGAAAAAGGGAAATAAGATAAAAAAAATTTTCTTAACTTAATTGAAGTGTCCTATTAAATAAACCCAAGTCTCAATGGGAACTTGGTAAACGTCATATCAAGACTAAGTGGCCTTAACAAAATCTGTCACATCTAAGAACTTACTCGGTTACTCCTTTAGCCTTTAACCCTTCTAGTTCATGTTCGGTTAATTCCTAACTAGATTTCCTCTTTCCTCACAATTTAGCACGGGACCACATTGGTCACTAGATGTACTATATCACTGGCATGGACTTATACCTTATAACCATTCCTTTCATAATTACCATTTCTATTTCATTTATCATCGTAATCTGACGGGAAGTCATTGTCTATTTTTTTTCATGCCAGAGTCTGCCAGTTCAATACGCCAAAAAGGGCTTTTGGGCGAACACTACTTTGCCAATAGTACTTCTTTATATATATATATATATATATATATATATATATATATATTCTTACTAGCACTCATTGATTCGTCATACTCACATTTCTCCAGAGTTAGTAATAAGATTTGTTCTTTCAAAATATCCTATATAATGTACATACCAAAGTTCGCTATAGGGTCCTTTCTTTTTGTTCAAAGTCCACCAGACCAGGGCATTACTGGCGCATTTAGAAAGTCCTTACACTTAATCGAGCCCTAACGTTAAGGACTTGAAACTTACTCTTAAGCTTTACTTTTATAAACGACACTTAAATAGTTAGGACTCCATCGGGTAGTATGCTACAATGATTTCTTAAAATCATGTCATATTAGTTAATCACATGATGATACCTCAATGAATAAAGAAGTTTTGAATTTTTTTAATTTCAAAATAAAAATGAATTATATTTATTTTTAAAATATTTTAAGCTGTGTATCATTGTATTAAATTTTGGTTTATAAGAGAATAGGAAGTGAAAATGTTAGGTCGGTGAAGGATTTATTCTTTCTAACTTAATTTGGTTTTATAGTTTTGAATTTTAAAATTTATTTAAGTTTATTAGGTCAAATTTTGCTATTAATCTCGCATTATATGCAACTTGTGTATTTAGTCTCTTTCTTCAATTGATCATTTTAATTTTATATTTTTAAATTTTAAAATTACGTCTTAACTCAAATGATAACCATTAAACATATTAATTAAAAAAGTATTTTTTTAGTATTACGTAGAAGTAGTAAGTTAACATAATATTAAACATTTGATAATATGTTTACCTTATAAGATTTTGAGAATAATACTATTTAATTTAACAAATTTTAATGTTACTATATGAATCAAAATAAAAATTTAAAAATTTAAAAATAATAAAATTAAAATACAAAAATTTAGAATGTTATTGAAAGATAATTTCCAAGAACGGAGGGTGGATTTGTCTCTATTGGTGGGTGGTGGTAAATAATAAGTGTAATGCACATTTTAGCTTCAAAGTATTTTTTTTCTTTTATCTTTAAATTATTTTGTCCACTTTAATTTTTAATGTTATTAAACGTCCTTAATTTAGTTTTTGGACGTTAAAAGCTAATATATGAGATATTAAGCTAATCACACATTGCCATATGTCATATGATATTATCATCATTTAGAATTCTTTAAAAATTTATAAAAATTACAAAAAAGTATTTTAAAATTTCTAAAATTATTAAAAATAGAAAAATAAAATTAAAAAAATATAAAAATATAACAATTTTACTAAAATTAAAAAATTAGAAATTTTAATATTTAAAAAATTTATAAATCCCATTTACTACTGACTTAAGCAGGATATCGTATTTTCATTATTTAAATAATTTGAAAAAAAACCATATTCACATTTATCACTTAAAAGATCTACCAATTATAAATTTGATTAATTGAATTGTAAAATAATTATAGTAGATGATATTCTTTTAAGAGACTCAATCTCAAATTCAAGTTCTATTAAATGTGATTTATAAAATTTTAAAAATATTAAATATTTTAATATTTTTAAAAATATTTAGTAAATTTTATTAAATATTTATATTTTATATTTTAAAATAATTTTATAAATTTTATTAAGTTTTTTTTGTAATTCTTTTTTAGTTTTAAGGGTTTTTTTTTTTTTCGACGATGATGTTGCAATGACCTCATTGTATGCCATGTGGCGGAAAGAATAGGTCAAATATCCTAGCTGAATTATGTTACGTACAAAGACTCAACCAAGAATGTTTGATACAACAAGGACAAAACTAGAAACTTCTATTACGTTAAAAATTGAAACAAACAAAAAAACACAATTTAAATATTAAAATTAAAAACGATATATTTCAGAGATTAAAATGTATATTAAAACCTAAATAATAAATATCTTAATATCTTATCAAATCTTATATATTATATAAAAGATTCATTATATATTTAAATTACATAAAGATGGGTAAGCAATACTTTGTACCTTGCTTCTAAGAGGCAAATCCATTTATAAAATTAACAAATAAATAAATAATGCAACTTTTTATCTTCCAACTTTTTAACCATTTTAGTTTTTTATTTAATTTTTCATATTTTTAACTTTTAAATTTATATTTTTTTGTTAAATCACTTAAAATAGATGAAAAATTAACATTTTTAGCTTTATTGTTGCGACATACATGTGGATTGTCAAGTAAATAACATGTCAGCAATTAATTAATTTTAAAATTTTAAAAATAATTTTTAAAAATAAAAACTATCAAAATTATTTAAAAAGTATAAAAATATTTTTAAATTTTAAAAATTAATTAAATGTTGATATGTTATCCATGACAATTCACGTGCATGTTAAAATTTATAAAATTAACAAACGTTAACTTTTCTTCTATTTTTGGATGATTTGATAAAATAAGAAAAAATTAATTGGAGGCTAGAAAATTAATAGAAAAAGAAAAGAAAAGAAAAAGTATAAAGGGATATAGTTTAGGTGGATGGTTGTTATTGTTGAAGACATGAACAAATAAAGTCAACAAAGGAATTCTGGAAGAAAGTGAAAAACAATAAACTCTCAGAAATTTTAAGTAATAATCTGTTGATGTATATCAACATTTTGAACCTAATTCATTGGACCATATCCGAAATAGAAGTCTACAGATAAAAATACGACAATGAACCTAATATTCTATCCCACCGAATCTTTCCAAAGACATGAACCTGACATTTTATTTTTCCCACATAAAGTGAGTCTACATAAGGATAGTATATGTGCGTATCTCTCTCTCTCTCTCTCTCTCTCTCTCTCTCTCTCTATATATATATATCTTTAATATAAAATAGAGTTTGACCAAAATTATTTATGGAAGATGTTCTTTCTCATGGAAATTAGTTTGATTAATGAAAAATAATATTAAATTTTTTAAATAATTTTTCATTTTGAAGAGTATAAATTATATTTATGAGTAATTTGATTTTTATATAGAAATTAATTTAAATAAAGATAAAATAATATTGTATCAATAATAAAATTTTAATTTTAATTTTAAAAATATTAAAAGATTACTAATTAATGTTTGGTGCGGTGGTAAGATATATTATGCGCTCAAGGAGAATGCATGTTTTATATGATTGGATTTTGGGCTAGTCGAACGATAGTTTGGGACCACTAATCTAAGGTCGAAGAAATTATTTTAATATTATTTTATGAGTTATAGCATGATTACATGAGTGCATGAAATTTTGGTGTATTAATTTTGGTGATTGCATGCTTAATTGTGAAAAATGACTAAATCGCATACAGTTCGAAAATTTTATTTTACAAGCTAAAGGTGCCAAATAGCTATAAAGTTTTAATTGAAAGTCCCTATTGTGCAATTAGGCCTTGTTTAGGGTGATGGCCGGCCATAGGGACAAGAAATTTTAAATTGGTCAAGGTTTGGTGGATTAGGTGACTTAATTGAATAAAATAGAATAAAATAAAAGAAAAGTTATCATCTTTTTCATTCTCCTTCTCCTTCCATAGAAAATATCAGCCAAAGAAGGGTTTTGGAGCTTAAAATTTTTAGAAACTTCTCACTCTTGCAAGTAAGTGATTTTAGTGGTCTTTCTTGATAATTTTTGTAATTTTGGGACCCTTGTAGCATGGTCTAACTAATGAGTAGACTATTTTGCAAAATGGTTGATAGTCTAGGGTTTTTCCATGAGAGCATTAGTGTTGTTTGTTGAAATTTTATGGAAGAAAATTAGTCTTGATTGTTAAATAAACAACTTTTGTGAAAGGTGTTTCCATGAAAACACCTAAAAGGATCTTTTTGTAAAGGTTGTAAAATAGGTGGTAAATGTGTGTAGTGATTGAAATCTTGAGTTGCTATAAGAGGGAATATGAATCAGCTAGGCTCGGGTGTGTGAAAAATGAACACATTTCATTTTATGAGCCTAGGAGAAAAACTGTAATTTTATGGAAGTTTAAGGGCAAAATGGTAATTTTACCAAAGTAGAAATTTTAAGACGTCTTGATTTATATGGTGAATAAATGAGTGAATTTTTTATTATAGATCAAGAAAAACGTGAAATTTGTTATTATAGATCAAGAAGAATGTGGAATTAACCTTGACTGAGGAAAAGGCAAGGTTTAGGACTAGATTTGCAAATTGGCATATTTGGAACCAAGGTAAGTTTGTGTGTAATAATTCAACATCATGTTATTATGTTTTAAAATGCTTGACATTCGTGAAGATATATATTATTTTATGAAATTGATCAATGATGTTTCAATGAGAAAATGATGAAAATTTATGATGTTGAAGTCCGGATGAACATTAGGAAGTGAGAGGATATCATTATCAAGACATGAGATTTGTAAGGTCCGTATAAGACCATATACGGGACATGGCCTCGACACGAATTGAGATCAATATAAGACCATATTTGAGATATGGCATCGACATCGAATATGAAAATCGTGTAAGACCATATGCGGGACATGGCCTCGATATCGATCTTGTATAAGACCATATCGGGATATGACATTAACATTGATATGAGATCCGTATAAGACCATATCGGGATATGGCATCGGCATCGAGATGTGATCCTTGTAAGGCCATATCTAGGATATGACATTGGCATCGTATTATGTGATGATGATTCTTGTGTATCCTTAAGTATTAATTACATAAAGATGGGTAAGCAATACTTTGTACCTTGCTTCTAAGAGGCAAATCCATTTATAAAATTAACAAATAAATAAATAATGCAACTTTTTATCTTCCAACTTTTTAACCATTTTAGTTTTTTATTTAATTTTTCATATTTTTAACTTTTAAATTTATATTTTTTTGTTAAATCACTTAAAATAGATGAAAAATTAACATTTTTAGCTTTATTGTTGCGACATACATGTGGATTGTCAAGTAAATAACATGTCAGCAATTAATTAATTTTAAAATTTTTAAAAATAATTTTTAAAAATAAAAACTATCAAAATTATTTAAAAAGTATAAAAATATTTTTAAATTTTAAAAATTAATTAAATGTTGATATGTTATCCACATGACAATTCACGTGCATGTTAAAATTTATAAAATTAACAAACGTTAACTTTTCTTCTATTTTTGGATGATTTGATAAAATAAGAAAAAAATTAATTGGAGGGCTAGAAAATTAATAGAAAAAAGAAAAGAAAAGAAAAAGTATAAAGGGGATATAGTTTAGGTGGATGGTTGTTATTGTTGAAGACATGAACAAATAAAGTCAACAAAGGAATTCTGGAAGAAAGTGAAAAACAATAAACTCTCAGAAATTTTAAGTAATAATCTGTTGATGTATATCAACATTTTGAACCTAATTCATTGGACCATATCCGAAATAGAAGTCTACAGATAAAAATACGACAATGAACCTAATATTCTATCCCACCGAATCTTTCCAAAGACATGAACCTGACATTTTATTTTCCCACATAAAGTGAGTCTACATAAGGCTAGTATATGTGCGTATCTCTCTCTCTCTCTCTCTCTCTCTCTCTCTCTCTCTCTCTATATTCTTTAATATAAAATAGAGTTTGACCAAAATTATTTATGGAAGATGTTCTTTCTCATGGAAATTAGTTTGATTAATGAAAATAATATTAAATTTTTTAAATAATTTTTCATTTTGAAGAGTATAAATTATATTTATGAGTAATTTGATTTTATATAGAAATTAATTTAAATAAAGATAAAATAATATTGTATCAATAATAAAATTTTAATTTTAATTTTAAAAATATTAAAAGATTACTAATTAATGTTTGGTGCGGTGGTAAGATATATTGTACGCTCAAGGGAGAATGCATGTTTTGTAACAGCCCGATTTTGGGGCTAGTCGGAACAGTAGTTTCGGGACCACTAATCTAAGGTCGAAGAAATTATTTTAATATTATTTTATGAGTTATAGCATGATTACATGAGTGCATGAAATTTTTGGTGTATTAATTTTGGTGATTGCATGCTTAATTGTGAAAAATGACTAAATCGCATACAGTTCGAAAATTTTATTTTACAAGCTAAAGGTGCCAAATAGCTATAGAGTTTTAATTGAAAGTCCCTATTGTGCAATTAGGCCTTGTTTAGGGTGATGGCCGGCCATAGGGACAAGAAATTTTAAATTGGTCAAGGTTTGGTGGATTAGGTGACTTAATTGAATAAAATAGAATAAAATAAAAGAAAAGTTATCATCTTTTTCATTCTCCTTCTCCTTCCATAGAAAATATCACCAAAGAAGGGTTTTGGAGCTTAAAATTTTAGAAACTTCTCACTCTTGCAAGTAAGTGATTTTAGTGGTCTTTCTTGATAATTTTTGTAATTTTGGGACCCTTGTAGCATGGTCTAACTAATGAGTAGACTATTTTGCAAAATGGTTGATAGTCTAGGGTTTTGCCATGAGAGCATTAGTGTTGTTTGTTGAAATTTTATGGAAGAAAATTAGTCTTGATTGTTAAATAAACAACTTTTGTGAAAGGTGTTTCCATGAAAACACTAAAAGGATCTTTTGTAAAGGTTGTAAAATAGGTGGTAAATGTGTGTAGTGATTGAAATCTTGAGTTGCTATAAGAGGGAATATGAATCAGCTAGGCTCGGGTGTGTGAAAAATGAACACATTTCATTTTATGAGCCTAGGAGAAAAACTGTAATTTTATGGAAGTTTAAGGGCAAAATGGTAATTTTACCAAAGTAGAAATTTTAAGGCGTCTTGATTTATATGGTGAATAAATGAGTGAATTTTTTATTATAGATCAAGAAAAGCGTGAAATTTGTTATTATAGATCAAGAAGAATGTGGAATTAACCTTGACTGAGGAAAAGGCAAGGTTTAGGACTAGATTTGCAAATTGGCATATTTGGAACCAAGGTAAGTTTGTGTGTAATAATTCAACATCATGTTATTATGTTTTAAAATGCTTGACATTCGTGAAGATATATATTATTTTATGAAATTGATCAATGATGTTTCAATGAGAAAATGATGAAAATTTATGATGTTGAAGTCCCGGATGAACATTAGGAAGTGAGAGGATATCATTATCAAGACATGAGATTTGTAAGGTCCCGTATAAGACCATGTCTGGGACATGGCCTCGGCACCGAATTGAGATCCAATATAAGACCATATTTGAGATATGGCATCGGCATCGAATATGAAAATCGTGTAAGACCATGTCTGGGACATGGCCTCGATATACGATCTTGTATAAGACCATATCTGGGATATGACATTAACATTGATATGAGATCCCGTATAAGACCATATCTGGGATATGGCATCGGCATCGAGATGTGATCCCTTGTAAGGCCATATCTAGGATATGACATTGGCATCGTATTATGTGATGATGATTCTTGTGTATCCTTAAGTATTCCAAATGGTTCATCGGGATAAGAAGTTAAGTTTATGTTGAAGATGAAATTAGTACTAAAGTTATGAAATAAAGTGATAGAGGTACATGTGAGTATCTTATGAGAAATATGACCGATATGTGATATGTGATTGGTAAGAGTAAGCATGAGTAAGTTATGGCAATGTGTTTGAGAATTTGAGTTGTTACTCAATGAAATGTATGGATGTTATCATAAGCTTTTATGTTGCTATTTATTTCATGAAAACTTACTAAGCTTTATGCTTACCCCTCTCTTTTCCATTATCCTTGTAGTATTGACAAGCTAGCTCGGGGATCGTAGGACATTGGAGCTCAGTTCACACTATCAAGTTATTATTTTGGTATAGTGAAGTTTGATTGTTTTGAGTATGGCATGTATAAGAACTTGGTCATTTTGTGATATGTCATATTGGTTAGCCAAAGTATTAGCTATTAGGATTAATTATTCATTTTATAAATGGTCATTAAATTCGACCAAAACTGTAACAGCCCGATTTAGGGGCTTGTAGGAACAGTGATCTCAGAATCACTAATTCGAGGTTAGAGAAAATTATTTTCATGTTATTTTATGTGTGATAACATGTTTATAAGGATGCATGAAAATTTTGGTGCCTTAATTTCAACAGTTTTTAGCTAAATTGTAAAAAAAGACTAAATCGCATAAAGTGCAAAAGTTTCATTCTATAGGCTAAAGGTACCAAATAGCCATGAAATATTAATTTGAGGTCTTTAAAGTGCAATTAGGCCAATAATAAAGGGTTGGCCGGCCATGTAAACAAGAGGGGACAAGAGCTTTTAATTTTGGTTAAAAGTTAGTGGGTTAAGTTGATGATTTATAATAAAATAAAGAAAGGAAAAGATATCATCTTTTTCTCTTTTTCTTCTCCACCAAAAGTTGCAGCAAACAAGGGGTGTTTGAAGCTCAAAATTTCAGCAACTCATTTCCTCCTCAAGTAAGTGATTTTGATGGTATTTCTTGAAGAAAATTGTACTTTTATGATCCCTAAAGCTTGAGCTTTCTAGAGAGGGGACTATTTTGCATTATGGTAGAAAGTTTAGAGAGTTGTCATGAGAGATTTTAAGTTGTTGGCTGTGTTTTTATGGAAGAAAATGAATGTTAGGATGGTGATAAACAATTTTTGTGAAAAGTGTTGTTATGAAAACACCTAAATGGAATTGAAATGCAAAAGTTGTAAATTGCTCATTAAGGCATGAAATAGTTGGAATTGTAGATTGTCATAAGAGGATTAAAGGATCATCTAAGCTTGTTTAATAAGAAAATGTGAAAATTTATTTACGAGCCTAGGGGCAAAATTGTAATTTTGCCAAAGTGTAGGGGAAAAATAGTTATTTTTGCCTAAAGTGTAGAAGATTATGATGTTTTATGATTTATAAGTGATTAAATCAGTAAATTTCGTTGTTCTAGATTAAAGAAATCGAGTTTTGGACCTAGAACGGGTGAAAAGAGAAAGGTGGGCAAAAGTTCCTTTTCGCCCTTTCGGCATCGAGGTAAGTTCATGTACAAATGTTGCAATTACGTATGAGTTAGTTTAATATTCAAATGTTGAATGGAATGTGTGCTCACTATATGAATGTATGAACTATTTTTGATAAAATGTCAATGGAATTGAATTTAGAGAAATGGTAAAAGTATATAGAATGAGATGATAATGGTTAAAGTCTCGAGAAAGACCATATTGGAATATGGCATCGGTGTAAGAATTAGTATAGGATCATGTCAAGGACATGGCATAGACATGTTAACGTAAGTAAAACCTTATTGGGGTATGATGTCAATGTGACAATATGTATGAAACTCAAGAATGTTGAATGTATGTGGTTGTACCACTAGAGGCATAGGTATGTGTTAGAACTGAATCATGATAAACTCAATATACGATGAACCCTTCATGGGATATGTATAATTAATGCACCTTAGTTACATGAGATAGGTTTATTAACGTAGTGTGTGAATGTTAGCGAATATGGAAGAATGTTAAGTAAGAATAGAAGTGTGTGTAAATGTCCTCGAATGAACATTTAAGATAGAGATATACTTGTGGTTTGTTATCCACAAACGATAAATGACGGTGAACTATGTGCGATATCACCTCATTGTTGGTAATGATGGGCTGTGTGCGACACCATCAGTTGTATTAATATTGGTAAGCTAAGTGCAAAATCACCATAGTTATAGATGATCAGTGGGCTGTGTGCGTTACCACCTGATTAACTAATAATCGATGGGCTATGTGCGATACCATCGCTTATAAATGATTGGTGTGCTGAGTGTGAAAACACCATAAGTATAACTAAATGGTGGGCTGTGTGCGATACTACCTCATTAGAGATGTAATAGTGGGCTAAGTGCGTAACCACCGAGAGATTAGTAATTTCAGTGGCTTATTGGAAATGGTTGATGTGTTGTTTTAGGTGATTAAATGGTAATCATTGCAGGAATGAATGCTATTCAGCATGAGCAGTTGGCTTGTGATATGGTAAGAGTGTGGTAAAAGATTGAACGAGTAAGTTTCAATAATGGTTGAGTAAGTAACTAAGGGTTAATGAGAGAAACTCTTTATGATACATTATGGTTATGTTTATTCGATGAATATAAGAAATTATCGGTTATACAGATGAACTTACTAAGTATTATTGCTTACTTCATCTCATTTCCCATCTCTTATAGGTAGATTATCTACTAGCTCGAGTTGGAGGCCGTTGGAGATGTATTCACACTATCAAGCAGGCACTTGGTATGAGGTATCAAATCCTTATGAGTCATGGCATGTATAGGGCTAGAATGTAAGGTTGATTAAGTTGTTGTAATTGTATGGGAGGAAAACCTTATTTTCATGTATCAAATGTATAAATTCATGTATTTTAGTTGGTGATGTGAGTTCCCATTGAATTATTATATGTATGTATGCAATTGAGAGTGGTAGAAGGCTTGGTAGATAGCCTCTGAGTGCCCACACAGTTAGACACGCGGGCATGTGGTTAGGCCGTGCGTACCCTGCATCTTATTATTATTAGATATAATAGGCCACGGGTTAATCCCACGGCCATGTGCATGAGCCGTGTAAGACACACGGTTTGAGCATGGGTTTGTTCCCAAGCCGTGTGGATTAAGTCTGTAGCTCCCCACGGTTGGGCGACATGGGCGTGCCAGGGCCGTGTGGACCAAGTCAGTAGCTCCCCACGGACATTGGACACGGGGGTGCCTTAAAGGTACACGGGCGTGCCCCTAGACTAACACGGACGTGTGCCTTGGCCATGGAGCATTTGGCAGAATGCTCGAGTTTTAAACATGGTTTGGGGACATGGGCGTGTGTGTGTCTACACACGGGCATGTGAACCCAGAATAAAAGAGAAAAATTTAAGAATAGAAAAAGCTCCGTGATGGTCTCGAGAGCCCTCGGGAATATGAGTGAGACTTCGTAAGTCAAAAATGAAGTTGTAAAGGTGGCTTAAGTGAGTAGTCACAATAAACCTAAGTGGCGTCATGAGGTTTTAGTACGGTAATGCCTCGGGCTGGTTCCGGCGTAGAACCCGGGCAAGGGGTGTTACAAAAACTAGCCAAGTTATATTTATTCAATGATGATGAAATTCATGAAGTGCAAGTTTATACAATTGAATGAGTAATGTGTGAAATTTATATATGCATGATGAAGTAGTGAATATTAGAAGTGCTTTATGGTCATGCTATGTATTGCTTTAGGGTGTTACATAAAGGGCTTGGTAAATAGCCATGTATTTGTCCACACGGGTAGACACACGGGTGTGTGTCTAGGCCGTGTGAGACACACGGTCTGCCCTATGGGCGTGTGGTTTGGCCGTGTGTCCCCCTGCATACTAATTTGGAAAAATAAAATGCCCAGTAGTAACCACACGGGCTGAGACACGGCCTTGTGTCTCAACCATGTAGAAGACACGACCATAGGACATGGGCGTGTGCCCGGGTCGTGTGAAGTCTGTGCCTGAATTTAGGAATTTAATTCGCCATACGCTCTAAGGACACGGGCGTGTGCCTTGGCCGTGTGACCCTATGGGGATGATGACGTCAGAAACATAATCTCAAGGTTTTTGCACACGGGCGTGTCTAGGTCGTGTGAGGGACACGGGCTATGGACATGGGCCTTTTTTCGACCGTGTGAAAACCCCTGTAGGTTTGAATTGAGAAATAAACCTACACGGGTGTGGAACACAGGCATGTGATATGCCACACGGGCGTGTCCCTTCTTCCACATGGACATGTGGTCTGTTTGATGAGAATTTTCTAAGTTTGTCCAAAGATCTTCTAAATAACTCAGTTTGGTTCCAAACAATTTCTAAAGTGTGCTTTGGGCCTCGTAAGCCCATATTAAGGATTTTGAGTTGAAGATTGAAAAGTTTTAAATTTGAATGAACTTTTATGGATTGTGAATGAATGTTGGTGTGTGTTTTAGTAAGGTAACGCCTCGTACCCTGTGCTGGTGTCAGCTACGAGTAGGGGGTGCTACATTTAGTGCTATCAGAGCTACGGTTTAGTCGATTCTTGGACTAACGTAGTGTATGCATGAGTCTAGCTAAAATGCCATATGCATGAGTATTTACATGATGATAGTGTGACGACTCCTGACTATTTAAATTATGTTTGCATATAGTAAATGGATCCCAACTGAGCTACTGTTGATGATGCTGCTAGTAATGAGTCGACTCCCGCGCAAGGGACCGCGCTAGTAAAAAGTAGACCCAAGACTTTGGGTCAGGGAGAGGAGACTCAGGAAACCTTTCTCCATATGATGAGTAATTGGTATAATGAGTTTATTCGAGCAAAACCTAATACTCAACCCCCTCCACCCCCATCTATTCCTCAGCCTACCCCTGTAGCTCCCCAAGTTGTGGAAGTAGTAAGGAGGGAAAAGCCCCTTGTTGATAGAATTCAGAAACAAAGCTGAGGAATTTCGAGCTAATAAAGATGATGTTCAGAAAAAAGCAGAATTTTGGTTTAAAAATACCATTAGGGTATTTGATGAACTATCTTGCACGCCCGAAGAGTGTATGAAGTGTGTCGTATATCTCTTAAGAGATTCGGCCTACCAGTGGTGGAACACCCTTGTGTCGGTTGTACTAAGGGAGAAAGTTAACTAGGAATTTTTTGAAGAAGAGTTCTGAAAGAAGTATATTAGTCAAAGGTTCATCGACCAGAAAAGAAAGGAATTCCTGGAGCTAAAATAAGGTCGACTGACGGTAACCGAATATGAGGGTGAGTTTGTAAGCATTAGTAAATACGCTCGGGAGTGCGTGTCTACTGAAGCCATTATGTGTAAAAGGTTTGAGGACGTTTTAAATGAGGATGTCCACTAGTTTGTTGGTGTCTTAGAACTAAAAGAATTTGTTGTGTTAGTAGATAGAGCCTGTAAGGCTGAGGAGTTGGTCAAAGAGAAAAGAAAGGCTGAAATCGAGTTTCGTGACTCGAGGAAGAGACAATTGGGCAAGTCATTTCAATCCTCATCCAAGAAATCAAGAAAGTTTACTACTCGATCAACCACTTCAGCTGGGTTTTCAAATAGAAGTAAGGGTAAACAGTACTCGGGGACTAGAGCTCAGACCACTTTGGTTGTTAGTATTGGCAATGCTCGACCAAGTAGACCGGAATGTCCACAGTGTGGCAAACGTCATTTTAATAAGTGTCGAGCAAATAAGAGAGCTTGTTTCAAGTGTGGATCCTCAGATCATTTTATAAGAGATTTCCCTGAGATGGTTGAAAAAGGGAAGTCTTAGAGTGCAAGATCTGGAAGTACTACTAGGGGAAGGTCACAGAGAAATCCGGGGAATGGAATGAGTAGTAAGAGTACTCCTAGTGAGCAGACTGCAAGATCTGAGGGTAGAGCACCTGCGAGAACTTATGCCATTGCGCTCGCAAAGAGACGTCCTCCCTTGATATGATAACGGGTACATTTTCTCTTTATGATACTCATGTTGTAGCTTTAATTGATCTAGGATCTACCCACTCATATGCTTGCATGAAATTAGTGTCTAGCATAAACATGTCTATAGAGTCTATAGAATTTGTGATAAAAGTGTCAAATCCCCTAGGCAAATGTGTGTTAGTTGATAGAGTATGCAAAGATTGCCCTTTAATGATTAGAGGTCATTACTTTTTGGCTAATCTCATGTTATTGCCGTTTGATGAATTCGATGTTATTCTTGGGATGGATTGATTAACTGCTCATGATGTAATAGTAAATTATGGAAGGAAATTTATTGAATTAAAATGTGGAAATGGGGATATTCTTCGTGTTGAATCAGATGAACAGGACAGGTTGCCTGTAGTGATTTCTCATATGTCTGCTCAAAAATATGTAAGAAAATGATATTAAGCTTATCTTGCCTTTGTGATGAATGCTAAAGAGACTGAGTTAAGAATTGAGTCAGTGCCTATAGTATGTGAGTATCCAAATGTATTTCTAGAAGAATTACTAGGGTTACCTTCGGTTAGAGAGATTGAATTTGGGATCGAGTTATCTCCTGGTACTGCCTCCATTTCAATTGCTCCGTGTAGGATGTCTCCAACCGAGTTGAAAGAGTTGAAGGTACAGTTACAAGAGTTGACGAATAAAGGTTTCGCAAGACCAAGCTATTCTCTATGAGGTGCTCCCGTATTATTTGTGAAAAAGAAAGATGGTTCCATGAGGTTGTGTATAGATTATAGCGGCTTAGTAAGGTAACCATAAAGAATAAGTACACGTTACCTAGGATCGATGATTTGTTTGACCAATTGAAGGGAGCCACTGTGTTTTCCAAGATAGACTTGAGGTCTGGTTATTACCAGTTGAGAGTCAAAGACTCGGATGTGTCGAAAACTGCATTTCGGATAAGGTATGGTCACTATGAATTTTTGGTCATGCCTTTTGGTTTAACAAATGCCCCTGCAGTTTTCATGGATTTAATGAACTGCATCTTTCAGCCATATTTGGATAAATTCATTGTTATTTTTATCGATGATATACTAATTTACTCTCGGGATGAGAATAAGCATACTGAGCTTTTGAGAACGGTTTTGCAAACTTTGAGAGATAAATAGTTATATGCCAAGTTTAGTAAAAGTGAATTTTGGCTTAAGGAAGTCAGATTTTTGGGGCACATTGTTTCAGGAGATGGAATTCGAGTGGACCTAAGTAAGATTTCAGCAATTGTTGAATGGAAACCGCCAAGGAATGTAACCGAGGTTAGGATTTTTCTAGGCCTAGCTGGCTATTACAAACGGTTTGTCAAAGGATTTTCTATGATAGCTACCCCGATGACGAGGCTACTACAAAAATATGTGAAGTTTGAGTAGACAGAAAAGTGCCAACATAGTTTTGAGAAACTAAATGCATTGTTGACTGAGGCTCCAGTTTTAGTACAACCTGAGCTGGGAAAGGAATTTGTAGTCTATAGTGATGCATCCTTGAATGGATTGGGTTGTGTGCTCATGCAAGAAGGCAAGGTGATAGCTTATGCCTCTAGACAGTTAAAGCCACACGAGAAGAATTACCCGACCCATAACTTAGAATTAGCCGCAATTGTATTTGCACTAAAGATATGGAGACACCATTTGTACAGTGAGAAATGTTAGATTTTCACTGATCATAAGATCCTAAAGTACTTGATGACTCAAAAGGAATTGAATCTAAGGTAGAGAAGATGGTTAGAGTTGATAAAGAATTACGAGCTAGTGATTGACTACTATCCAGGAAAGGCGAATGTGGTCGCTTATGCCTTGAGTAGGAAATCCTTGTTTACATTGAGAGCCATGGATACATGAATGGTTTCGTCAGATGATGGTTCTATTTTAGCCGAGTTGAGAGCTAAACCGATGTTTCTCCAAGAGATTTGTGAAGCTTAGAAAGGTGACAGTGATTTGCAAGCCAAAAGAGTTCACTGTGAGTCGGGTGTTGAGTCAGACTTCCATATTAGTTCGGATGGATGCTTAATGTTCTGAGATAGGGTCTGTGTACCAAGAGATGATGAAATTATTCAAAAAATTTTACACGAAGCATATAGCGGCTGCTTATCTGTACATCTAGGCAGCACAAAAATGTATAATGACTTGAAGAAATGGTATTGGTGGCCAAATATGAAGAAAGATATTTCGAGTTTGTATTGAGATGCTTAATTTGTCAACAAGTGAAGACTGAAAACCAAGTACCTTCGGGTTTACTTCAACCTATTATGGTTCTCGAGTGGAAATGGGATCGTATTACTATAGACTTTGTGACGGGTTTTCCGTTGACATCGAAAAAGAAGGATGTCGTATGGGTTATGATTGATAGACTCACGAAGTCAGCCCATTTTATACCTGTATGCATTGACTATTCTTTTGGCAAGCTGGCGAAATTATATGTTACAGAAATTGTGAGATTACACAGAGTACCGTTGTTGATTAATTTGGATAGAGATCTAAGATTTATGTCACTGTTTTGAAAGAAGTTGCAAGAGGCCTTAGGCACAAAGTTGAGTTTTAGTACGACTTTTCATCTGCAAAACGACGGGTAGTCGGAGAGAGTAATACAGATATTTGAAGACATGCTTCGATGCTGTGTTTTGGAATTCCAAGGTAATTGGGAAAAATACTTACTGTTAGTGGAATTCGCCTACAATAATAGCTTCAGTCAAGTTTGAAAATGACGCCTTATGAGGCATTGTATGGACGTAAGTGTCGAACACCATTGTATTGGTCTGAACTCAGAGAAAATCAGATTCACGGGGTCGATCTAGTCAGAGAAACAAAAGAGAAAGTAAAAGTGATACGTGATTTTTTAAAAGCTGCTTCTGATAGGAAAAAGTCCTACACAGATTTGAAACAAAAAGAGATTGAATTTCAAGTTGGTGATAAGGTATTTTTAAAAGTGTCACCATGGAAGAAAGTTCTCAGATTTTGCATGAAAGGTAAATTGAATCCGCACTTTATCGGACCGTATGAGGTTATCGAGAGGATAGGGCCGGTAGCTTATTAATTGTCTATGCCATCGGAGTTGGAAAAGATTCATGATGTATTTCACATATCTATGTTGCGTATTTACCGATCATACCCTTCACATGTGATTGTACCAATAGAGGTATAAATTCAATCAGACATGACTTATGGTGAAGAGCTGGTTAAGATTTTGGCACAAGAAGTCAAGCAGTTAAGAAATAAAAGTATAGCCCTTGTGGAAGTATTATGGCAAAGACATGGAGTAGAAGAGGCTAAATGGGAGCCCGAGAAGGCTATGAGGAACAAATATCCCAACCTTTTCACCGGTAAGATTTTTAGGGACAAAAATCCCTAAGGGGGAGAATTGTAACAACCCGATTTTGGGTCTAGTCAAAACAGTGGTTTCAGAACCACTAATTTGAGGTCGAAGAAAATTATTTTAATATTATTTTATGAGTTATAGCATGATTATATGACTGCATGAAAATTTTGGTGCATTAATTTTGGTGATTGCATGTTTAATTGCAAAAAAAGGAATAAATCACATAAAGTGCAAAAATTTTATTTTACAAGCTAAAGGTGCCAAATAGCATAGAGTTTTAATTGACAGTCCTTATTGTACAATTAGGCCTTTTTTAGGGTGATGGCCGGCCATAGGGACAAGAAATTTTAAATTGGTCAAGGTTTCGTGGATTAGGTGAACAGAATAAAATAAAAGAAAGGCTATGATCTTTTTCATTCTCCTTCTTCTTCCACCGAAAATATCAGCCAAAGAAGGGTTTTGAAGCTTAAAATTTTAAGCAACTTCTCACTCTTGCAAGTAAGTGATTTTGGTGGTCTTTCTTGATAATTTTTGTACTTTTGGGACCCTTGTAGCATGGTCTAACTAATGAGTGGACTATTTTGCAAAATGGTTGAAATTCCAGGGTTTTACCATGAGAGAATTAGTGTTGTTTGCTGAAATTTTATGGAAGAAAATAAGTCTTGGTTGTTAAATAAACAACTTTTGTGAAAGGTGTTTCCATGAAAACACCTAAAAGGACCTTTTTGTAAAGGTTGTAAAATAGATGGTAAATGTGTGTAGTGATTGAAGTCTTGAGTTGCTATAAGAATGAATATGAATCGGTTAGGCTCGGATGTGTGAAAAATGAACACATTTCATTTTACGAGCCTAGGGGTAAAGCTGTAATTTTATGAAATTTTAAGGGCAAAATAGTAATTTTTCCAAAGTAGAAATTTTAAAACGTCTTGATTTATATGGTGATTAAATGAGTGAATTTTTTATTATAGATCAAGAAGAACGTGGAATTAACCTTGACCGAGGAAAAGGCAAGGTTTAGGACTAGATTTGCAAATTGGCATATTTGGAACCAAGGTAAGTTTGTGTGAAATAATTCAACATCATGTTATTATGTTTTAAAATGCTTGACATTCGTGAAGAAGTATATTATTTCTATGAAATTGACCAATGATGTTTCAATGAGAAAATGATGAAAATTTATGATGTTGAAGTCCCGGATAAACCTTAGGAAGTGAGAGGATACCATCATCAAGACATGATATTTGTAAGGTCCCAAATAAGACCGTGTCTGGGACATGACCTCAGCACCGAATTGAGATCCAGTATAAGACCATATCTGGGATATGGCATCGGCATCGAATATGAAAATCGTGTAAGACTATGTCTGGGACATGGCCTCGATATACGATCTCATATAACACCCCTTACCCGTGTTCTCCACTAGAACCAAATACGAGGCGCTACCGTACTTAGCTCACAGGGTCATACGACTTTGGGCTATCAAATTTCATTCCAAATTGCAAACTTTCCACACACACACATCTAACATCCTTATAATGGGCCTACGAGGCCCTAAACATGTCTCTAAAAGGTTTCAGAAATAGATTGAAAACTTTTTACACACTTGGAAAATTTTTACCTGAACAGGGGCCACACGCCCGTGTAGGCTTAGGGACATGCTCGTGTACCCCTAAAACACGCCTATGTCTTCCACCCGTGGTGGACACTGCCAAATTACACACGGCCTTGACACGCCTGTGGCCTTAAACCGTGTGTCAGACCTTGATATACTGACTTATTCACATGGCTTGGGGCATATGCCCATGTGCTAACTGTGTGTCACACATGGCCTATACAAACGGCCGTGGGGTTAGCCCGTGGTCTATTCTGACTTAAAACACTAACATGCAGGGAACACACGCCCGTGTGTCTATCCGTGTGGGCACTTAGAGGCTATCGACCAAGCCTTTTTCCATTCTCATTTGCATACCATCATATATTAGCACATAATATCCCACTTAGAGGCTATCTACCAAGCCTTTTTCCATTCTCATTTGCATACCATCATATATTAGCACATAATATCACATAACATCAATATAACTCTTGAATTAAGGACATTTAATCATAAGAGTGATAAAGTCTTCATCCCACACACTAGGGAGAACTATTCCTAACACATTTACAACAACTTAAGCCATCTTCTATGGCTACACACAACCCAATTATAAGTTCTCTTAGGCCAACACAATTTAGCTACATCAACAAAGACTTAATCAACCTCAGGTACTAGCCCTATACATGCCATGATTCATAAGGACTTGATACCTCATACCAAGTGTCTGCTCGATAGTGTGAAAACATCTCCGGTGATCTCCAACTCGAGCTAGATAAAATAACCTATAAGAGGTGAAAAAGGAAGAGGAGTAAGCAATAATGCTTAGTAAGTTCATCTGCATAATTTGACAATTATTGATATTCACTGAATAAACGTAACTACAAGGTAATATGTCGAGCTTTTTTTTCATTAGCTCATGATTACTTACTCAATCATTCTTGAAGCTTACTCATTCTATCTCCTACCACATTCTTACCATGCCACAAGCCAATTTGCTCGTTTGATTAACATACATTCCTGCACTAATCACACATGATCATATAAAACAACACATCCGGCATTTTCGATAAGCCACTCATTCTACTAATCTCTATGTGCTTTCGCACTTAGCCCACCATCAACCTCTAATATGGTGATATCACACAGACCCACCAATCATTTATACTTATGGTGATTTTGCACTTAGCTCACCAATCATTTATAAGTGATGGTATCGCACACAGCCCATCGATTACTAATTAGTCAGGTGGTTACGCACACAGCCCACCGATAATAATATAGCTGATGGTATCGCACACAGCCCATCAATTAATAATTAATTAGGTGGTAATGCTCATAGCCCACCAATGATAATATAGTTGATGGTATCGCACACAGCCCATCAATTAATAATTAATCAGGTGGTAACGCACACAGCCCACCAATGATAATATAGTTGATGGTATCGCATACAGCCCATCAATTAATAATTAATCAAGTTGTAATGCACATAGCCCACCAATGATAATATAGTTGACGGTATCACACACAGTCCATCAGTAACCCTCAATGAGGTGTATTTGCACATAGCTCACCGTTATTATACATTCACAAATATTTATCATATTCTGAATTCACCTCAATTTAGTTCTAACACATACTTGTGCTTCTCATGGCACAACCACATACTTTCTCTCTTCCAACATACCCGTTCAATCACTCAAATTATTAAATAACACTCTTGAGTCTTATACGCATAACATCATATTGACATTATACCCCAATAGGGTCTTACTCAAGACCTTAACTATCATTATATCATGCTATATACATTTTATATTACTCTTAGATTCTTTTAACATCTCATCAAAAGATATTTCAAACATTCATTGAATAAATATACATTCCATATTATATTGGAATATTAAATTAGCTCGTATGTAACTGCAACAATCACACATGAACTTACCTCGACGTCGAAAGGGCCAAAAGGAACCTTTTTGCCCACATTTCTCTTTTCACCCGTTCTAGTTCAAAAACTCATTTTCTTTGATCTAGAACAATAGAATTTATTGATTTAATCACTCATAAATCATAATATACCATAATATACACTTTAGGCAAAAATAACTATTTTGCCCCTACATTTTGGCAAAATTATGATTTTGCCCCTAGGCTCGTAAATAAATTTTCATCACATTTTCTTGTTAAAAAAGCCTAGATAAACATTTAATCCTCTTACAACTATCCTCAATTCCAACTATTTCATGCCTTAATGAACAAATTACAACTTTTGCATTTTAGCCCAAATTAGGTGTTTTCATAACAACACCTTTCACAAAAGTTGTTTATCATCATCCTATCATTCATTTTCTTCCATAAAACTCAGCAACCAACTTAAACTCTCTCATGGCAAGTCCTTAGACTTTCAACCATGTTGCAAAATAGTCCCCTCTTTAGAATGCTTAAGCTTTGGGGACTCCAAAAGTATAAAAATTATCAACTAAAACCATCAAAATCACTTATTTGTGAGAAGAAATGCTTGCTAAAATTTTGAGCTTCAAAAACCCCCATACTTGTTGGCATTTTCGGTGGATGAAGAGAAGAAATAAAAAATGATAGCTTTCTTTCTTATTTCATCTTATTTTATTTCTTTTTACTCACCTAATAGGACAACATTTAATGCCCTTATCCCCCTTGCCCTCCTTTGACCAGCCAAGCTAATGCTGTAACACCCCAAACCCGGCCCATACGTCATTACAGGATCTGGTATGCTACGAGTTTAATTCTTGAAAACTTTGCTTCGATGGGTTTTGAAAATTTCAGTTTATTTAGTCATTATTTGAAAAAAAATAAAAGAAACTTAAACTTTTATGTTGAGTGGATTTGAAAAGCCCATTTATCACTCCATTTTATTATTAAGACTTTGGGAACAAATAGGTTTATAAACATGTGACATATTAAAGTAAAATAAAGTAAAACAAGTAACAAATAAATTGGAAACCTAAGTTATAAGGCCTTATTACAAAAATATTCCCAAAAAAAATAATAATAATATTTATCCATAATGACAATGAAAGTCTTGATGGCCCCACGAGTCCGCCTTGGCTCCCGTGTCCACGGTCTACTGCTCATCTATAGAGTGGGAAAAATAAAAGGGTGAGTCACCAAGACTCAGTGTGCAAAACTTGAAAACACATAAAAGCATAGGGCCCACAAACACATTATGGGCCTTGGCCCGTATGCAATGGTAACAAAATATGTCATGCATCATGGCCCATCCCAAAACCTAAGAGTCCATCCTCTACACACCCCCATACCAACCGTTACACCGTGGGGATTTCTACAATCAACCCTCCATCCGCTACACACCACATCGGCAAATTTGTCTTTTGTCAAATAGACCGATCGATAAACTACGCGAACCTCAGAAATACATTATAGTATTCGACAGCTATGCTGCCTGTCATATAGACCGATCGTTTACGCGAACCTCAGAAATACATTATAGTATTCGACAGCTATGCTGCCTGTGGCAAAGCCACGATCGCCTCGTGACCCTGCTCCCCTACCATAAATCCATCAATCAATCCTATCCCATGCATGCATACATACAAGAAACAAGTCATCAAGCAATCTAACAGATCTCATACTTTCACATGCTACGATTCACATAGAAAAGTTTCTATGGTTACGTACTTGGCATCCCATGCCTACCCCTTCTGGGTAATACGACTGTTCATACAGCCTTTCTTTCCGGGTTTTAGCCCTTAGCATACATATAATATATCAATGTTTATGTGTTAAGAATCTACACACCTTATTATGGTTACGACGACACCCTCTATGTCGACACCTTTGCCGAAGCCGTCTGGTACCGCTATCTCGCCTAAGATGCTGTTCAGAAGCCGGTCCACAACCCGGCGGCCAATCTCGAACAGCTGACACTGCTCATTTCTTAAACTTAGGGATTGGGTTTACGGACCCAACCCTCTCTTTTGCCTGACCCATATTTGATTCCATCCAAAAAGTCCTTGTCAGAACTACTATAGCGAAATATGGTTAAACCATATCATACGAGTTAATATCTCAATTATGATAGCGAATCTTAATAGGAATCTAAAGAAATCCCTTACCTTGAGGTCTCGAAATCAATAGGATACTAGAGGTTAATGGTTTTTGACTTTTTGAGATCTGGATGATTCGATCTACTACGATTTCCAAGAGTACTGCCCAAAAGAATATGCGATTAACGAAAGAGTCAAACTAAAGATAGCCTATCAATCTACTAGCCATTCGGCTATAGTCTCAAAACCGAAAGAGAAAAGAATTCGGTTCTTACCTTTACAGAGAAATCGACACTTCAAGAAAATCCTGGTTTATGGAGAAATCGGCACAAGAGGAAAAGAATGGAAAAAGAAAGTGAATTAAGAGGTTTCGGCTTTTAGTAGAGAAATCGACAGAGAGAAAAAAGGAATGGACAAAGGTATTCGGTTATGGAGATGAGAAGAAAGTTGAGAGGTTTTGGCTTTTGGAAAAGAAAAGAGAATAGAGAGTGTGGAGAAGGACTGAGAATTTCGGCACAAAGAATAGGGTTCAGATGCCGGAATTTGAAGAGATACACTCCTATTTATAAGGAATTTTGCACTTACCTATCAAATGCCGAAATTACCCTCTTCTGAAAATCGAGACTAATTGACAAACATGAGGAATTTCGGCACCCCTCATGCCACATCAAAACCGATTCTTCCTCCCCTCAGAGTTGGAATTTCGGCCAACTCTGCTTATAACAGATAACCCCCATCTTTTCTTCTTAATCTACTCATAACTAATATCAGCACAATTATCTATATTATTCAACAAATAAATCTCCTTATTTTTAAGCCTTGTTGCCGTCCAACCTTACCCACTTATATGCTGAAATTTAGCTAATTAAAATTAAAGGAATTGGGCTTCATGCCTTTTGAGTTTGGGCCTCCTCAGTTGACGTCACCTCCTTTCTCTCTAAGTGGCGCCATTTTGCCACTGGGCCATAAGCCCACTTGTGTTTAAAACATAGATAACATCTTTTAAACCCTCTAGTGTCCAAACAAAAAATTTAACCAAGGCCTCGGCCCAATCTGAGCCCCTTAAATACTCTAATCAACATATTGAACGTAATACACATCAAATGTAAAGGCCCATTAATTCAGGATGTTACAGTTCTACCCCCTTAAAGAAATTTCGTCGAAATTACCTGATCCGAATAGATGCGGGTATTGCTGTCGCATCGCTTGCTCTGGTTCCCACGTAGCCTCCTCAGAGCCGTGATTCTGCCATAGAACATTAACCAATGGAACTTTCTTCCCTCGTAATACTTTGACATCACAATCCAAGATTTCCACTGGTTCCTCTTCAAGGGATAGGTTAGGCCTTACCTCAATTTCCTCCACAGGTACCACATGAGATGGATCCGAACGATATCGTCTTAACATAGGGACGTGAAATGCATCGTGAATTTGGCTTAGCTCAGAAGGTAGCTCTAGTTGATACGCTACTGATCCAACTCGATTCAGCACCTGATAAGGTCCGATGAATCTGGGAATTAACTTACCCTTTCGTCCAACCCTTAATACTTTCTTCCATGGTGACACTTTTAAGAACACCTTGTCACCCATTGCAAACTCTATGTCCCTACGCTTCAGATCAGCATAGGACTTCTGTCTGTCCAACGCTTCCTTTAGTCGAGTCCGAATTAACTCAACCTTCTCCTCCGTCTCGGTAACCAAATTGGACCCAAAATCTGACGTTCCCCTAATTTCATCCAACAGGTAGGAGTACGGCACTTTCGCCCATACAATGCTTCATAGGGCGCCATCTGAATACTAGACTGGTAGCTGTTGTTGTAAGCAAACTCCGCCAATGGCAGAAACTTCTCCCAACTACCTCTGAAATCAATGACACAACCTCTTAACATGTCCTCCAAGATCTGAATCACCCGCTCAAACTGTCCATCGGTCTAAGGATGAAATGCTGTACTGAAATCCAACTTCGTACCCAACGCTTGATGCAATGCCTTCCAAAACCTTGACGTAAACCTAGGATCTTGATCTGAGATAATCGACACAGGTACTCTATGCAACCTTACAATCTCCTCTATATATAACTTAGCCAACTTTTGTAAGGAATAATCAACCCGAACCAGTACAAAATAAGCAGACTTCGTCAACTGATCAACGATCACCCAAACTGAATCTTTCCTAGTAGGCTGAGAGGTAGCCCATTAACAAAGTCTATTATGATCCCTTCCCACTTCCACTGAGGAATCTTCACCGGTTGCAACAACCCTGATGGTAACTGATGCTCCACTTTTACCTGCTGACAGGTTAAACACTTCCCCACTAATTCAGTCACCTCTCGTTTTATGCCTGGCCACCAAAACTACTCCCGTAAATCTCGATACATCTTACTCCCTCTAGGATGCATAGCGTATGGACTACCATGCGCTTCTTGCAAAATCCTTCACCTCAACTCAGGGTCTTTTGGCATGCACGCTCTCCCTTGAAAACATAATAATCCCTCCTCATTCACACTGAATTCCGTTGGCTCAGCACTTGAAATCAACTGCAACTTCCACCTAAGCAATCCATCGATCTGCTATTTCTTCTTAACTTGACTAACCCATGAGGGTTTCACTTGAAGTTCAGCTAGTAGACTTTCATCATCATATAAGCTAAGGTGAGCAAACATTGCTCTCAAATCAGAGATCACCTTACGGCTTAAAGCATCTGCCACCACGTTAGCCTTACCTGGATGATACTCGATCAAGCAGTCATAATCCTTTAACAACTCGATCCACCTCCTTTGCCTTAGGTTCAACTCCTTCTGTGTCAAAAGATTCTTCAAACTATTATGATCCGTGTAAATGATAGATTTCTCCCCGTACAAATAATGCCTCCAAATCTTCAAGGCAAACCCACCGCCGCCAACTCCAAATCATGGGTGGGATAGTTTGCTTTGTGTGGTCTTAACTGTCATGATGCATACACAACCACCTTTCCATCTTGCATCAAAATACATCCTAGTCCCGTGTGTGACGCATCACAATAAATCACGAATTCCTTCCCAGCCTCCGGTTGAATCAACACCGGAGCCTCCATTAATATCCTTTTCAACTTTTCAAAACTCTTCTACTGCTTATCAGACCAAACGAATGGAACTCTTTTCTGTAGCAACTTAGTCAACGGTGCTGCAATCAGAGAAAATCCTTCTACAAATCTTCTGTTGTACCCGGCTAAACCAAGGAAAATCTAAATCTCTGCCACCAACTTAAGCGGCTTCCAATCCAACACCGCTTCAATTTTTTGAGGGTCAACCCTAATCCCTTCTGCTGACACCACGTGACCTAGAAAAGTAACTTTCTTTAGCCAAAATTTGCACTTACTGAATTCGGCATAAAGCTACTTCTCCCTCAGAATCTGTAGAACCACTTGCAGATGTGAATCATGCTCCTCCTTCTATCTTGAATAGACCAAGATGTCATCAATAAAAACCACGACAAACCATTCCAAGTAGGGTTGGAACACTCGGTTCATCATATCCATAAACGCTGCTGGTGCATTAGTCAACCCAAATGGCATCACCATGAACTCATAGTGACCATAGCGAGTCCTAAAAGCCGTCTTATGAATATTTGCCTCCTTGACCTTAAGCTGATGATACCTAGACCTCAGATCTATCTTTGAAAAGACTGAGGCCCCCTTCAACTGATCGAACAAGCTATTGATCCTTGGCAACGGGTATTTGTTCTTAATGGTTAACTTATTCAATTGACGGCAGTCAATGTACATACACATTGAACCATCCTTCTTAACAAATAACACCGATGCTCCCCAAGGTGACACACTTGGTTGAATAAACCCTCTATCCAACAACTCCTAGGTTTGCGCTTTCAATTCCACCAAATCCTTTGGCGCCATTCTATATGGAGTAATAGATACCGGCGTTGTTCCCGGAAGAAGATCAATTCCAAACTCCACTTCTCGATTCAGAGGTAATCCCAGAAGCTCTTCGGGGAAGACATCAAGAAATTCCTTCACTATCCTAACGTCCTCAAAAGTTAGGTCATTGGCTTCCAAAGCCCGTACAAACATTAAAATTGCCTTGCACCCTTTTCTCACCATTCTTTCCGCTCTTAGGGCAGTTACCACGTTTGACAGACAATTTCCCATTTCTCTTATCATCAACACTTCACCTCCCTCGGGGGTTGTTAACACCATACGCTTGGCTGCACAATCTAAATTGGCTTGATACTTCACTTGCCAGTCCATGCCTAAAATTAAGTCAAACTCCCCAAACGGTAATTCTATCAAATCCGTCAGGAAAACTAGTCCATGAACTTCTAAGGGTAACTCTCAATAAAATTTATCTACTACCACAGATTGTCCTAATTGGCTAATTACCGTCATCGCCCTAGGGGTAGCTTCAAAATCTAAACTTAAAGTTTCAGCCACACTACTAGCAACATATGAATGTGTCGACCTAATGCCAATCAATGCAACATAAGGTAATCCAAAAATTAAAAATGTACCGGTTATAACATCCGGTGCATCAGCCTCCTCTCGACGTCTGGCAGCATAAACCAACCCCAACTGCCCCGCCTCAGTGTTTCCTGCCCCTCAGCCTGGTGCCCCACGACCCCGACCGAAACCATTACTGCCTCTGACCGGACCATGACCTTTGTGTGGCTGCTGACCTCCTCTACCCGGATGAGCATTTCCCTGCCCTGCGGGTCTTTCCTCATCCCGTGGCTGAGGACAATCTCTCATCTGATAGTACAAAGAACCATACCTAAAGCACTTCCCACTGCCTGCCCTACACTCGCCTGCATGAAATTTATCACATCGGGCACACTTTCGTGTTTGGTTAGTAGCAGGTCTTTCAGTTCTCGGTCCATCCGACCTAGGTCTTTTCTGGTTACTCCTAGTTGTTCTTGATGATCCAAAGTTTCTCTTACCTCCACCCCTATCTCTATCCCAGTTCAATTTTTTCATCCGTCTCACCTCTATCAGCTATCTTAGCTTTCTCCTCAAGCACAGTAAATTCCTGCTCTCGTTGTGGAGCTATCAACACACGTAGATCGTCCTTCAGGCCATCCTCAAAATGAACACATCTCTCATGCTCTGTGGCCACTATCCCTCGAGCATAATGACTAAGGTGTAGGAATTCTGCTTTATATGCCGCCACCGACCTACTTCCCTAAACCAGATTCAGGAACACTCTATGTTGCGCATCCACATAACTCGTTCCAATATACTTACTCTGGAATGCCGCCTTGAAGTAATCCCAGATGATATGGTCAGCTACGGTACCTTCCTTAACCGTAAGCCACCATTGATAAGCTTCGTCCTAAAGAAGGGACACTACTCCCTTCAGCTTCTCTTCCTCCGTGAAGTCGAGATCATTCATGATCCGCTCTATTGCTTCTAACCAGTACTCAGCTGTACTAGGAGCTACACCCAAAATTCCCTTAAACACTTTCGCCCCATTGGCTCTCAGTCACTTTGGCACAGACTTTCGGGCTCCTGTGCCCATGCCTGCTCCAGTAACTCTCTCCAAAACCCTTAACATAGCCTGAGATACAACATCATCTCCGGTCGTTTGATCTTGAAACTCTGCTTCCACAACTGGTGGCACTGGAACTTCATTCCCTGACTCGTGACCAGACCCCACGGGTTCTGACACAGCCATCCTACCCCTGCCACGGCCATGCGCCGGACGTCCTCGACCCCTTGTATTCATTTTACCCCTTCGAGTTTATCTGATTAGAAATTTTATGAATTAATAATTCTTTCTTCCACTGATTAATAACGAACAATCTTATGTGACGTAGTTTTAACAATAGTTCTTTCGAATTCGAATTCTATCTACAAGTTCAGTTCTCAAGTCTGTATTTTCTAATTCTAGAGTTCACATTCAATCAACATCAAGCAGAGCACCATATACACACATCAAACACGCAAACAACATCCAGGAACTCACATTCATCACCTAGGGGTATTTTCGTCATTTCACTACCTAGGGGTATTTTTGTAATTTTAACCTACAAGGGTATTTTGGTAATTTTCCAAAATATGGTATATTGGTGATTTTACAAAATAGGGGTATTTTGGTAATTTTGCAAACTAGGGGTATTTTGGTAAATTTTTCAAACGAGGGTATTTTGGTCATTTTGCAGAATCAAGGGTGTCTCAGTAAATTTCCTCAACCTAGAGCATTTGGGATAATTTACAAAATTAGGGGTATATAAGTAATTTTATAAAAATAAGGTGATGGTCCCTTTTAAGTTTTAATTATAAATTTTTGGCCCGTCAGCAAGCCCTCTCGGTTAGAGTGAACAACCACTACACACCAGGTAGGATTCCAGAGAAGAGGAGGTGAGTCACTAGGACCGCTTAAATACCAAGCCCTTCCTGGATCCAATCCTAGACATGCGTATGCCTGTTTCCACACCCTAACCCGGTGACTTGTTCACAGACCTGCTTAATTAAGAAAAATTAAGTCTTATGAGATTTGAAGAATTGTTTAATCTAGGCCTAAGGTCCATTAACACTATCGTACTAATCTAAGTCTATAAGGCCCATCAAAACCCAACATACATATCATACCAAAGTTTAGAATACTTAAACCCAACATACATATCATACCAAAGTTTAGAATACTTACAGGTGGATGGTCTTGAGTAGACTCAAGGCCATATCTTCCAAAACCTTTCTCAACTTACATTACTTTCATAAATTCCATCTGGACCCATTTCACAAACCCGAGTTTTGAACTGGCTCGATATAAGAATGTAACGCCCAAACCCGACCCATACGTCATTCTGGGATCCGGTATGCTACTGATTTAATTCTTGAAAACTTTGCTTGATGGGTTTTGAAAATTTCAGTTTATTTAGTCTTTATTTGAAAAAAAAAAAAACTTAAACTTTTATGTTGAGTGGATTTGAAAAGCCCATTTATCACTCCATTTTATTATTAAGACTTTGGGTACAAATAAGTTTATAAACATGTGACATATTAAAGTAAAATAAAGTAAAACAAGTAACAAATAAATTGGAAACCTAAGTTATGGGGCCTTGTTACAAAAATATTCCCAAAAAAAAATAATAATAATCCATAATGATAATGAAAGTCTTGATGGCCCTCGAGTGCGCTTTCGGCTCCGTGTCCACAGTCTCATCGCTCATCTGTAGAGTGGGAAAAATAAAAGGGTGAGTCACCAAGACTCAGTCTGCAAAACTTGAAAACACATAAAAGCCTAGGGCCAACAAACACATTATGGGCATTGGCCTGCATGCAATGGTAACAAAATATGTCATGCATCATGGCCCATCCCAAAACCTAAGAGTCCATCCTCTATACACCCCCGTACCAACCGTTACACCGTAGGGATTTCTACAATCAACCCTCCATCCACTACACACCACATCGGCAGCTGTGCTGCCTGTCATATAGACCGATCGCTTATGCGAACCTCAGAAACACATTATAGTATTCGACAGCTATGCTGCCTGTGGCAAAGCCACAATCGCCTCGCGACCCTGCTCCCCTACCATAAATCCATCAATCAATCCCATCCCATGCATGCATACATACAAGAAAAAAGTCATCAAGCCATCTAACAGATCTCATACTTTCACATGCTACGATTCACATAAAAAAGTTTTTATGGTTACGCACGGCATCTCATGCCTACCCCTTACAGGTATCATGATTGTTCATACTGACCTTTCTTTTGACTTTTAGCCCTTAGCATACATATAATATATCAATGCTTATGTGTTAAGAATCTACACACCTTATTATGGTTATGATGACACCCTCTATGTCGACACTGTTAGAAGCCGATACGGCTGCTACTGCCTAAGATACTGTTTAGAAGCCGGTCCATAACCCGGCGGCCAATCTCGAACAGCGGACACTGCTCGTTTCTTAAACTTAGGGATTGGGCTTACGGACCCAACCCTCTCCTTTGCCTGATCCATATTTAATTCCATCCAAAAAGTCCTTGTCAGAACTACTATAGCGAAATAGGGTTAAACCATATCATATGAGTTAATATCTCAATTATGATAGCAAATCTTAATAGGAATCTAAAGAAATCCCTTACCTTGAGATCCCGAAATCGATAGGATACTAGAGATTAATGGTTTACGGCTTTTTGAGATCTGGATGATTCGATCTACTACGATTTCTCGGAGTGCCGCCCAAAAGAACATGCGATTAACGAAAGAGTCAAACTAAAGATAGCCTATCAATCTACTAGCCATTCGGCTATAGTCTCAAAATCGAAAGAGAAAAGGATTCGATTCTTACCTTTACAGAGAAATTGGCACTTCAAGAAAATCTCGATTTATGGAGAAATCGGTACAAGAGGAAAAGAATGGAAAAAGAAAGTGAATTAAGAGGTTTCGACTTTTAGTAGAGAAATCGACAGAGAGAAAAAAGGAATAGACAAAGGTATTCAGTTATGGAGATGAGAAGAAAGTTGAGAGGTTTTGGCTTTTGGAAAAGAAAGAGAATAGAGAGTGTGGAGAAGGACTGAGAATTTCAGCACAAAGAATAGGGTTTAGACGCCGGAATTTCAAGAGATACACTCTTATTTATAGGGAATTTCAGCATTTACCTATCAAATGTCAGAATTGCCCTCTTTTGAAAATCGAGACTAATTGACAAACATGGGGAGTTTTGGCACCCCTTATGCCACATCAAAACTGATTCTTCGTCCCCTCAGAGTTGGAATTTCAGCCAACTCTGCTTACAGCAGATAACTCCCATTTTTTCTCCTTAATCTACTCATAACTAATATCAGCACAATTATCTATATTATTCAACAGATAAATCTCCCTATTTTTAAGCCTTGTTGCCGTCCAACCTTACCCACCTATATACAAAATTTAGCTAATTAAAATTAAAGGAATTGGGCTTCATGCCCCTTGAGTTTGGGCTTCCTCAGTTGACGCCACCTCCTTGCTCTCTAAGTGGCACCATTTTGCCACTGGGCCACAAGCCCACTTGTGTTTAAAACACAGATAACATCTTTTAAACACTCTAGTGTCCAAACAGAAAATTTAACCAAGTTCTCGGCCCAATCTGAGCCCTTTAAATACTCTAATCAACACATTGAACGTAATACACATCAAATGCAAAGGCCCATTAATTCAGGATGTTACAAATGCCCATGGCCCAATTGCGCATTTGGGTCTTCCAATTATAAACCATAACTATTTGGCACCTCTAGCAATTAAAATAGAACTTTTACACTTTATGCGATTTAGTCCTTTTTAGCGATTAAGTATGGAATCTCTAAAATTAAAGCACCAGAATTTCCATACATCCTTATAAAAATGTTATAGCACATAACATAACATGAAAATAATTTTCACTAACCTCAAATTAGTGATTCTGAGATCACTATTCTGACTAGCCCCTAAATCGGGCTGTTACAATTCTCCCCCCTTAGGGATTTTCGTCCCCAAAAATCTTATCAGGAGGAGTTGCCACCCACATTCTTACAACGTTTCCATAAACTCTTCAAAATCACAAATCCATTTATCCTCAAGTTTCTCTGGTCAACAACCTTTAAGCTATCATACACAAGGTCGAGGCATCACTTGCGACCTAGGTATTTCTTCCTCCAGGGGGTATACTTAGTAATCCACTAATTTAGAACTCTGTACACGTCCAAATGATCACTCGGATGTTTACCGATTGAGTTTTGACAATTCGAATGACATTCCCTTTCTTGGAAATTTTGTCAAGCCAAATTTGAAATCAATAAGGTTTTATCTCACTTTCTCATTAAAGCATTCACCGACTATAATAGCCTTGACTTGTACGCTTTGGAACTCAACTTTTGATGGTCAACCACTTTTGACCATGAACCCAATCATATCGTGAAATGTACTCCGTTGTCAAAACATTTATGCACATAACTACATTTCCTTATTCTTGCATTAATAGATATGTTATTACTAAATCTCATACCAAAACTTCTATATAAGTTCTGGATTCATCATCATTCAAATTCTATCTCAAGGAAATGTCAACAACGGAAATCTTATCCAACCTGGATCTTACTACCTTAGATAAACTCATTCAGAGCTTATTTAAAATACCATCTACTATAACACTTTTGAACCCTTTTATTTTGAAAGGAAGACTCGCTATACTCATTAACCTTGCTGAAACTAGAATATTACCAACCAAGATCAATCGAGTAACTAACTTACATTGCTTAACATGGATCTTTCATTCAGACACTTGTACTATGTCTACTATTTGAGAAGTATTACAATAACTATACCTGTTATTGTAATAGTTCTAGCCATTCCACTATTTCATTTTCAAAATCTTCTGTAGTATATGATACTCTCACTCATTAAAATTCATAAAAATAACATCAAGTTTCCCATGGATCATTTCATAACATCTAACTTATAATAAGGACACAAAAGTGATCCTCTCGGGATCACCAACCTGTCAATTCTCTTTTTTTTTCTCTTGATTTAGACTGAACTTAGTACTAGAACTTTCAATTAATAGTTCCCTCTATAGCTTTCAGCTCCACTATCACAGGTTGAACATTTTGATGAGCATACCTTTGTATCATGCTCCCTACTCACGTACACACAAACTTTTATTCTCTTTATTGATTCATGCGTGAATATACACAGAACTTGAATCATAGATAAGTTTCAAATTAAGCTTATTCAACATGTTTTTATTCAATTTACTCCAAAAATACATAATCAGGCAATTTATAATTTTACCCCTAACATTTTACACTTTTACAATTTAGTCCCTATAGCATAAAACACAAAATTTGCAAAATTTGCACACGCCATGCTTAGGCCGAATGTTACTCATGTTCATACAAGTCCATACATTTCATTTTTTTCATTTTAGTCCCTTAAAAATTTATTTTTGTAATTTAATCCAAATCACTCAATTTCATCAAAAATTCATGAACAACACTTGTTAATCTATCACATATAATTAATATTTCATCATCAAACAACAAGAACAACAAGCTTTCTTCAATGGCAACTCACGAAATGCAAACCAATTCAAAAATTCAAACATGGGCTAGCTAAAACACAAAGCAACGATCTCAAAAATGTAAAAATTATCAAAAACCGAGCTAAGCACATACCTTAATCAAGCTTAGAAAAGGCTGAACCCTATGAAATGTTTTCCTTTTCTTTTTCTTTTTAGTTTCGGTAATAGAAAGATGAACAACCATAAAAAAATGCATGGTTGTTTTTTATATTATTATATTATACTTTATAATATAATAATATTATTATTAACTTATAATATAAACATATAAAAACATAATTCATGCATGTTGCCATCCACTAACCTTAATTTGGCCAAATTGTAACATAAATCCTTCTATATAAGAAGACACAACAATTAAGCCATTCAATCAAATACAAGACTCTTTAACCTTTAATGCGATTTAGTCCTTTTTCTTAAATTAAACACACAAACGGACAAATTAACTTATGAAACTTTAACACATGCTCAATCATATATAATTAACATGGAAAATAATATTAAAATATTTTTCTGACTCAGATTCGTGGTCCCAAAATTTTAGTTTCGATTAGGGCCAAAATCGGACTGTTACAACTCTTCCCCCATTAGGGATTTTCGTCTGCGAAAATCTTACCGATAAATAGGTTTGGATAACGTTCTTTCATTGAATCTTCGAGTTCCAAAGTTGCTTCCTCAATTTCGTGTTTAAGCCAAAGCACTTTTACTAATGATATTTTCTTATTTCGTAGCTCTTTCACTTCACCAGATAGAATACAGATCGATTCTTCCTCATAAGTTAGATCAGACTGTATATCAACCTCAGACGGACTAATCACATGAGAAGGGTCAGATCTATACCGTCGGAGCATCGAAACATGGAAAACATTGTGGATCTTTTCTAGTTCAGGTGGCAATGACAATCTATAAGCAACCAGCCCGATACATTCTATAATCTCATATGGTCCAATAAACCTCGGACTCAATTTGCCCTTACGACCAAATCTGAGTATTTTATTCCACAGCGACACTTTCAAAAATACTCGATCATCGATCTGAAACTCTATATCTTTACATTTCAAGTCCGTATATGATTTCTGACGATCTGGCACTGTTTTCAAACTTTCACAGATCACTTTTACTTTCTATTCGGTTTCTTTAACCAAATCAACCCCGTATATCTTATTTTCACTGAGCTCAGTCCAATACAAAGGTCTACGACATTTACGAACGTACAAAGTTTCATAAGGTTTCATTTTGATACTTGATTGAAAGCTATTATTGTACACAAATTCAATCAAAGGCAAGTATCGTTCCCACGTACCCTCAAACTCAAGAACACAACATCTCAACATATCCTCGAGTATTTGAATAATTCTCTCAGATTGACCATCCTTCTGAGGGTGAAAAGCTGTGCTGAAATACAATTTAGTACCTAATGCATCTTGTAGTTTCTTCCAAAACCGCGATGTGAACCTCGGATCTCTATCCGAAATAATAGAAATAGGTACTCCGTGTAATCGTACAATCTGAGAAATGTATAATTCAGCTAGCTTATCGAGTGACTAATCTGTAGGGACCAGAATAAAGTGAGCTGACTTTGTCTATCAATCAACAATAACCCAGATTGCATCCTTCTTGCTCGATGTCAACGGTAATCCAGATACGAAATCCATCGTGACTCGATCCCATTTCCACTCGGGTATCATAATCGGCTGAAGTAATCCAGATGACACCTGATGCTCAGCTTTTACTTGTTGACATATCAAACATTTCGATACGAAATCTGAAATATCTCGTTTCATACCATGCCACCAATAATGTTGTCTCAGATCATTATACATTTTAGTGTTACCTGGGTGAATAGACAATCTACTATTATGGGCTTCCTTACAAATCACCCAAATCAACTCAGGATCCTTTTGGTACACATATTCGATTTCTGAACCGCAAACTTCCCTCAGCATCAACTTGAAATTCTGAATCAGTATTAGAACCACAATGATCCTTTTTTGCTATTAAATTATCATCACTCTTTTGAGCTTCACACATTTGTTGAACAATTAACGGCCTCACTTTCAATTCTGCAACTATCGCACCAACTTTAGTCATAGCCATATCTGCATTCATTACACGTAAAGTAAATAGTGATTTTTGACTTAAAGCATCAGCAACCACATTAGCTTTTCTCGGGTGATAATTGATCACAAGCTTGTAGTCTTTTAACAATTCTAACCATCAGCGTTGTCTCAGATTTAGATCTTTCTGAGTCATTAAGTACTTTAAGCTTTTATGATCGGAATAGACATGGCATTTTTCACCGAATAGATAGTGATGCCATATCTTCAGAGTAAAGACTATAGTGGCTAATTTGAGATCGTGCATCGGATAGTTCTTTTCGTGCGATTTTAACTGTCTCAAGGAGTAGGCTACAACCTTACCCTCCTGCATCAAAACACAGCCCAAACCATTCAAAGATGCATCACTAAAGATAACGAACTCTTTACCCAACTCTGGCTGAACAAGCACTGGAGCTTCTATTAACAAAGTTTTCAGCTGACCAAACTCTTCTGACACTTTTCCGCCCACTCAAATCTAACATCTTTTTGAAGTAGCTTTGTCATCGGAGTTGCAATCATTGAGAACCCTTTCACAAAGTGTCTATCATAACCAACGAGTCCCAGAAAACTCTAAACTTCAAAAACATTCCGCGGGGTTTCCAATCAAGTATAGCCAAGATCTTACTTGGATCAACTCGAATACCTGATGCTGAAACAACATGCCCCAGGAAGCTAACTTCACGTAACCAAAACTCACATTTGCTAAATTTCGCGTACAACTGCTTATCACGCAAAATCTATAGCACAAGTCTTAAGTATTCAGCATGCTTGGTTTCATCACGCGAATAGATTAGAATGTCATCTACAAAAACAACTACAAATCGATCCAAATACCGTCGGAATACTCAATTCATCAAATCCAATAAAACAACAGAGGAATTAGTGAGTTCGAATGGCATCACCAAGAACTCGTAATGACCATATCTCATCCAAAAAGTAGTCTTAGGTACATCTGAGTCTCTAACTTGCAGCTGATAGTAGCCTGATCTTAAATAGATTTTTGAAAATACTGAGGCTCCCTTTAGCTGATCAAATAAATCATCGATCTTGCGGTAATGAGTATTTATTCTTTATGGTCACTTTATTAAACTGGCGGTAGTCGATACACATTCTCAGAGTTTGACTTTCTTTTTCACAAATAACACTGGCGCACCTCAAGGAGAGAAACTCAGTTGAGCGAAACCTCTATCTGTTAACTCTTGCAACTGAGCTTTCAACTCTTTTAATTCAGTCGGTGCCATTCAATACGGAGCTATTGAAATCAAAGTCGTACCTGGCACCAACTCGATACCAACTCTACCTCCCGAACAGGTGCAAACCCGACAATTCTTTCGAAAACACATCCACATACTCACATACAACTAGTACAGATTCTATAACTAGTACAGATTCTATCTTCCTTTCAGTCACTTTACAATCAATCACATAAGCAAAGTAAGCTTCGCAACCCTTTCTCATAAGCTTTCGAGTCAACATCGAAGATATCATTGCTGGTAACCCATTTAAATTGGTAGACTCAATTCTAATTATCTCATCATTTTGGCACCGCAAATCAATAATATTTCATCTACAATTCACTACAGCATCATGTACAGTTAACCAATCCATGCTGAGAATAATTTCAAACTCATCAAATGGTAGTATCATCAAATCAGCCGGAAAACACGAATCTCGAATTATCAAAGGGCAATTCTTGCACACCTTATCAACTAATACACACCGGCCCAGGTGGTTTGAAACCCGAATCACAAACTCAGTAGACTCAACAGGTAGAGTCTCACTGGATACTAATGTTTCACACACATAGGAATGAGTTGAACCAGGATCAATCAAAGCAACTACACTAGTATTAAAGAGAGTAAATATACCAGTGATAACATATGGAGATGATGATTCCTCTCAGGCACGAATGGCATAAGCTCTAGTAGGTGCACGAGGCTCAGATCGAACAGCTGTATCTGAAGTCCCTCTCTGGGTACCACTTCTACCTCCTACATTTCGAGGTGGCCTACCCCTAGCTGAAGCACCGCTCGGTCTCGCACTCTCAGCATTATCCTTCTCAGCTAACTCCGGGCAATCCTGAATGAAATGATCCTGCGAACCACACTTGTAACAAACTCGGTTGTTGGACTTGCCCCAACACTCACCAAAATGTCGCCTACCACACTGCTGAAACTCGGGTTTATTCGATCTAGTATTTCCAACACTAGCAATTGAGGTGGCTCGTGAACTCACTAGTAGTCGTTCTCGTATAGAGATCCCAGTATTAGCCTTAGATCGGCTACTATCATTTCTGAACTTCTTTGAGGCCGATTGAGAAAATTTACCCACTGATCTCTTACGAAAGTCTCTAGCTTCGAACTCGACTTTTTGTTTTTCTTTTCCTAGTTCTTCGGCTTTGCAGACTTGCTCAACAAGTACCAAGAATTCATTTATTTCAAGTATACCAACCAGTAATTTTATGTCTTCGTTTAACCCCTCTTCAAATCTTCTGCACATAGCAGCCTCAAATGAAACACGCTCGCAGGCATATCGGCTGAGTCTCACAAACTTGCGTTCATACTCGGGTACGGTCATACGACCCTGTTTAAGCTCAGGAAATTCCTTGCATTTCTGATCTATGAATCACTGGCTAATGTATTTCTTGCGAAACTCCGTCTGAAAGAAATCCCAAGTGATCTGTTCCTTTGGAACAACCAAAACCAGAGTGCTCCACCAGTAATAGGCAGAATCTCATAATAAAGATATAGCACATTTCAGGCACTTATGAGGCGTACAGGATAGTTCATCGAAAACACGAATTGTATTATCGATCTAAAATTTAGCTTATTCAGCATCATTATCTGCTATAGCTCTAAACTCTTGAGCTCTATATTTTCTGATTCTATCAACCGGAGGCTTGCTTATTCTCTTGGGATTAATGATCGGAGGTACCACAGGCACTACAGGTGGATTATTCGGATTCGGGGGTTGTTGAACAGTTGGATTGGTCCGGATGTATTGATTAAACCAATCATTTATTATACTAAAGAAGGCTTGTTTAGCCCCCTCATCTTGGTTACTCATAGTTGGTCGAGATTCAACCGGCGCGGTCCCTTGCGCGGGAGCAAGTGCCACACTCTTGACATCATCGACTACGGCTCGCTCGGGATCAAGATCCATTTACTATACAAAAGAAGAAAACATATTTCACGGTCAAAAGTCATCACACTATCACAGTAAAAATTATGGCATGTATAGCTAGACTCACACGTGCTATGTTAGTCCGAGAACTGACTAAATTGTAGCTCTAATACCAATAAAATGTAACACCCCTAACCTGAATACGTCACCGGATTAGGGTTATGAGGCATTTCTAGACTAACCACAAATCAGCACACTCATATAAATCATTTTATTACTAGTAATGCATAAACAATCTATGCTTTCAAGTTCAAATATATACTTAACATTTATTAGACATTAGCAAGCAAAATCAATTTAACATAGCAATTTATCATTCAAATGGTCATAACCGAGTGTACCATGAATAAAGATATACTTTCATTGTATACTTAAACATTTACAAACATATCGCAAATCTATATTGCCAATTACAAATAAAAGTAGTTTTGATCGAATAGTAAAAGTATCAAATATGCACATTGCCTATAATCACTTTACGAACAAAGTATCAAACATTAAAGCCAAATATACATATATGCCAAAACCTTACTTAACCGGATCTAGGACATACCAAAAACATTACCAATTGCCGAAAGCATCCAACCCTATTATCAATCAATTTCTTATAAATAACATAGCCAAATTATCCAAAACCAAACATATCTTATACATGACCTAAAATCATATAAAATCAACTTATATATATGTATATCATGACAATTTTTGTACATCCAATATATATATATATTCTATAACGTCGTCCATACCTATCATGAAATATTATTTACCAAATTATACAAACACCATGTTCAACATTACACAACTAAAAATTTAACTCAATGATCATTCAAGCCACATTTTCATACATCAAGCACAAACACATTAGAAATTGTACTTTCATAATAAGCTAACATCATGGCTGAATTCACAGAAGACCAAATTACCACAATTTATCCATTTTCGCATGGCATAAATACACATACACACCATTTGAATTCAACTCAAAAATATCTTAGCCTATACATGCCATAGTTTCAAAGAAGTACTACTTATAAAGTACCAAAATTAGTTGATAGTGTGATAGACTTGACGATGATCCCCGAGCTCGAGTCTAGACTTCAAAACCTAATAAATAACACAACAACCACATAAAGTAAGCTATCTTAGCTTAGTAAGTTATAAACAATTACATAACCGTGCCTTAAAACATTAAATTAGAAAATTTACACATTTCATGGTCCTTAGTACGAATATCCCAACATTCAATGATAGATTTTACATAGATATAGAATCCATTCCTCACTTTTTAACTAATGCATAATTAATTATCACATTTCATAGCTCCAAAAACCGATTATACATACATTTAGCAATTTATTTTCTATACATATACTATTTACCAAATTTTTACTTACCATTCAAATGATAATCTCTCATAACATCGAAACTTACCGAATTAAATTTTTAAATTCACATTTACCCTTCCCTTTAAATGCTCATAACCGAATTTTTTTGCACCTAAATGTTCTGTAGTTCAATTTATGCACTTAAAGATCTTTATCCGATTTCTCACACTTAATGCGCGGAAGTTAAATTCGTACACTTAGTGCTAAACATCCAAATTACTCTCCATTCATACAAACACATAATCTTATCTCCATCTATATATATATATATTTTCAAATCAACCCATCCATCTTATAAACATCATCACATTTGGCAATATTCAATACATATATAAACACACCCTATTCGGATACAACTCTCTCCCAATTCAATACCACATTTAGCTAAATCTTATATATATATATATATATATATATATATATATATACATTCTACTCAATTAAATCAAAGGCTTATGTATCAACCTCACATTCAACTAATACATAGCTTAATCAATTTCACATTCGGCATTAAGATATTATACATACTTACTTCTATTTAATACATGAACATCAATATAGATAAAAATTCAATTCAACCCAATTGCTTAAAAACTTACCTCAAATATCGATGGACTTTGTTTCCCAACTATTCGATTAACTTCGCCTTTCCCCGATCCACTCTTGATCCTTTTTGCTCTTGATCTAGATAAGTTTAAAATTAAGCTTATTCAACATATTTTCATTCAGTTTAGTCCAAAAATACATAATCGAGTAATTTACACTTTTACCCCTGACATTTTACACTTTTACAATTTAGTCCCTATAGCATAAAACACAAAATTTGCACACACCATGCTTAGGACGAATGTTACATTCTCATAGAAGTCCATGCATTTCATTTATTTTATATTTTAGTCCGTCAAAAATTTATTTTTGCAATTTAATCCAAATCACTCAATTTCATAAAAAATTCAAGAACAACACTTGTTAATCTATCACATATAATTAATATTTCATCATCAAACAATAAGAACAACAAGCTTTCTTCAATGGCAACTCACGAAATACACAACTAATTCAAAAATTCAAACATGGGCTAGCTAAAACACAAAGCAATGATCTCAAAAACGTAAAAATTATCAAAAATCGAGCTAAGCACATACCTTAATCAAGCTTAGACAAGGCCGAACCCTAGGAAATGTTTTCCTTTTCTTTTTCTTTTTAGTTTCGATAATAGAAAGATGAACAACCATAAAAAAAATGCATGGTTGTTTTTTATATTATTATATTATTATATTATACTTTATAACATAATAATATTATTATTAACTTATAATATAAACATATAAAAACATAATTCATGCATGTTGCCATCCACTAACCTTAATTTTGGCCAAATTGCAACATAAATCCTTCTATATAAGAAGACGCAACAATTAAGCCATTCAATCAAATAGAAGACTACTTTTACCTTTTACTCAATTTAGTCCTTTTTCTTAAATTAAACACACAAACGGACAAATTAACTTATGAAACATTAACACATGCTCAATCATATATAATTAACACAAAAATTAATATTAAAATATTTTTTTAACTTGGATTCATGGTCCCGAAACCACCGTTCCTATTAGGGCCAAAATCGGACTGTTACATTTAGAGTCGGCCACTTTTTTATGTCTATGTTGAGAATTTGATGACGGTGGTTGTCCGATGAAAAATGTCATATGGTTTCTGATTCCAAGAGTTTGAAGTATTGATTAACCTTTGGGAAAGCAGATATAGTTGCAAATGCTTGAATGGAAAACCTTTGTTTATTTTGTGAGTATTGGATGCATGATTAATCTTATTTGATGACAGTCTGAATCTAGCCAAATTAGAAAGCTAAAGCGATATTTTCTTTGCAGATTGAGAACCTCAGGAATGTGATAGTGAGTGGTAAACTAAACGAGTACAGTGTGAGACGACTTTTGATTTTGATTTCTGTTATTATTACTCCGAGATAGAATTTGTGCAATGAATTATCCATAACTTATGCAGAAAATGTTGTACGATACTCAGTAGTGGCTCGTTTGTTCATTTAGAGAATAATTCAGATCTTTGATGATATGCTCCAACTCTATGTTTCAGAGTTCAAAGGTGATTGGAAAGAGATATACAAGGTGGAATTGATTTGTGATTCTAAAAAAAAAAAGGTGAAAATGATTCATGAAGTTGAAAGCAACTTCAGACTAACATAAGTGGTATACAAATTTGAAGATTTGAGATATTGGATTCCAGATCGATGATAGAGTGCTTCTGGAAGTATTGCCCTCGAAGAGGAATCTTTGATGAGGTAGGGGTAAACTACGAGAACATTACCCTAATCTCTTTTCTAGTAAGATTTTCAGGGACAAAAATCCCTAAAGGGGGAGAGTTGTAACAGCCCGATTTTAGGTCTAATCGAAATAAATCTGACACAGTAAAATTCATTTTTATTATATTTTTATGGTCTACAGTTTTATGGATTGATTTTTTGAAAATTTCGTTCAAAAATTTTTACGTTTGGGCACTCAATTTAGTCAAAATGACTAAATTGCAAAAAGTGAAAAACTTAAATTCTATATGTTAGAGGTGTCCAATTGCTATGATATTTTAAATTAAAGGTCCTTAAATGGTAATTAGAGCATTGGTTAAGTTGGTGGAAAAAAATGGACATGGTTTGGCATGTTTCCAAAGTTTTTCATTAAGGGCATTTTGGTAATTTGGTAATTAAAATGAATTAAAAAGTCAAATTTGTCCATCTTCTTCCTTGGCTAAAAATCATAAGGGGGAAGCCATAGCTAGGGTTTGGCCACTTTCAAGCTTGATTGTAAGTCCGTTCTAGCCCCGTTTTTAATGCTCTTTACATTTTTGAAGTCATTATAACTCGATATTTCTAATTCTACCATCAATTTGAAGAGATGTCAAGGTCTAAAATTTCACCCATGATGGATGTTTGTGTATTTTGATGTCTAATGGTAGAAAATGCATGTTTGGTGTATGATAAACTACTTTTGCTAAGTGATTTTCGGTGAAAAATACCTAAACGAACTTATTTGTAAAAGTTATAAAATATGGTATTGTAACATCCTAGAATTAGGGGTTCTGCATTTTATGTTATTATATGTGTTTTGCTTGTTTAGCATGTTATTTTGGTGTGTTTGGGGGTCCTGGAGAGGCTTGAGTTCGAGCGAGAGCATTAGAAAATTTTTACTTTTTGGGCACTTTAGGGGGGAGAGCTAGTAGAAGTAGGCTTTAAGAACATGTACTTGTGTTTGTTGACACAAAGAATAGTGTGGTGTGGTGGCAAGGTGACGCCACTTAGGGAGCAAAAGAATGAAGCCACAAGGGAGCAGGAGGGGAGAAGGAGTTCGAGTCTCATCTGCAGCAAGTGGAACTTTATTTTTGTGCTTCGGAAGAGGAAGAAGTGGCATACGACTGGGACTCTTAATGGTGGTTATTGAATGAGTCAAATTATTTGAATGCATGGACAAGATAGCTTAGAGGAGTTTGGATTGGTCAACCAATTCAAATGGGTGATAGAGAGTGAAACAAGGAGCAAATCAAGAAAGTGGGGAGGTGAGTGAGTGTTGGTCGAATGTTGGAGAGTGGGGAGGGGAATTTCGGCTATGTGTTTTTGAGGCTAGGGAGTTACAACATTGGTGGTATGTGTTTGCAAAATCGAACTTGGTAAGAGTGTTATGTCGAATGCTAGAGTTTTTTTAAATCTTCTTTTGACATTTTGGGTGTGAACTCTTAATGCATTTTTGGGGTTGATTACTTTTAGAGCTTGTTCGAATCCTTTAAGGTCTTTTCTCTATCTTTTTCCCTTTGAAGTTGTCATTTTCTTTTCCCCTTTGTTGACAGTTTAATCGAAGCACTTTTCTTCTACACTTCTCCTATTTTCTTCATCTTTTCTTCTTGCACCTTAATTTCTTTTCTTCTCTAGCCGAAGCCTACTTCTCATCCTTCTCCTTTTGTGTTTCGTTTCTACACCTTTCACCATAACTGAACCTCCATCCCTCCTTTTTACTTTTCTACTCTCTCTATTAAACTAAAACTCCTACTCCTCTTGGTTCTTGACTAGTTTTCTCCATAGTTGAATTTCGTTCTTCTTCGTTACTTTTCGTTCTTTCTGTTTTTCATTTTCTTTTGCTGGCCGAATCCCCTCTGGCACCAAACTAAATCTATTGTTACACTTTATACTGTTAGTCGTACATGAGAGGTAAGGTTCTAGGAATCTTTTGGTCGCAGAACTCTCTTCAATTAGTATCTGTTGGTGCAAGGTAAGAGAGACCCTTTCAATTCTTCTCTAGTTTCTTTCAATTTTGGCTATTTTGCTCTTGTTATTAGTTCACGGCTAATCCCTCCTTTTTCTTCTCCCATTTTGGAATGCTTACTCCGGAAAATCCTAGTAGCCAAACCTGTTGTTGTCCGAAGCCTGAAGGCCTGTTGATTGCCGTATCTTACCATTTTATTCGGGTTCTTAAGGTAAGAGGTTTTCTTTAGTCCTATACGATTAGACTCTCTTCCGTTTTACTCTGCCTTAATCAAATCTTTTGGTTAGACAACCTACGTTTCTCTTTGAGTACTGATCAAGGCTCTCTTCATGGATACAAGCGCTAGCCATATCAAGGGGGTATCGTTAAAGGAGCCCGAGGAGAGTGAACCCATAATATTTGCTCCTAAGTTCAAACGGCATGCCGTGTCACAGGTTTGAGACCTTTCACCGAGTTGTGGTAGGGAGCCGACGCCTGTCTAGGATAGACAATCGCGGTTATTCCTACTAGTGAGAGTGTCGACGTAGAGTGTTTAGTTTTACACGTAATCAGGTGTGTAACGCTCACACTTTTCTTTACTATTTCAGGTTGATAATTGTGTTGGCTAAAAGCTGAGATGATTGTGTGGACAATCGAGATGCCCTTGTGGTAAGGTTGGAGACATCGGGTAAGTACTTCTATGATTCTACTTTTGAATGTATGCATGTATGATGTAATTATCTGTTGTACGTTAGTAGTATGTTTGCATTCATCTCAGTATGATAATATGCTCTATGGGCTTTGGGATATGATGTAAAAAGGGGAAGTGTGATTCAGTGACTGTCACAATTGTTTGGTACCACAGTGGGTTGGCCTCACATAACTTATTCAATGACTATGTCTCAGTGGTTTGGTACCACAGTGGTTTGGCACCACATATATATAATTATCAGTGATTGTCATAGTGGTTGTGTACCACAGTGGGTTGGCCCCACATGTATTTATTAGAGACTATCATAGTGGTTTGGTACCACAGTGGGTTGGCCCTACATATACATTTATCAGTGACTCTGTCACAGTGGTTTGGAACCACAATGGCTTGGTACCACAGTGGCTTGGTGCCACATGTGTTCGGCTGGTTCAGGTGATGTAGAGGATGGAAAACTAGGTGGGGCTGGGTTGCATTGCATACACTTGTATTATGTTGGGTTGTAGGGGCTAAGGCCCAATGTGCATCTGTGGGCTTTAGGCCAGATTGCATTTGTAAGGGGAATTACACACTGAGTCTTGGTGACTCACCCCTCTGCTTATTCTTGCAGGTAACTCTTAGTCGTGAATTTGGAGTCGAGGTGGACTCCGAGGTGGCCATGCAATGTTTTTTTCGTAAAATTCCGTTTCTTTCTTTTAAACCTGCTTTTAAATTTGGGATTTTGCTATGTAATAAGGCCTCCATAACTTTAATTTAGGTTTTCATTTAATTCTTTCATTACATATTCTAGGAAATGTTAAAAATGGTGTTTTCCCCAAAATAAAGATATAAATAATTCATAAATTTTCTTAAAAACCCCAAACATTGTTTTCAAAATGGCACGTTTCGGAGTATCACTAGTTTTCAGTTTTTGCATCTCAAAACTATTTTTCGACTAACAGTTCTTCTAAATAAGAGTTGGTAAGAAACCTTTAAACTGGATGTTATTTTCAAGATAGAAACACGAAACAAAAAGCTTTCAAAATTGCGATGATCTCTTCATATTCTAAAGTTCTTTTAAACAACTTTTCCTTGTGACATACCAGATTCGGTCGTAACGTTTAGGTTAGATTTGGGGTGTTACAATTGTGGTATCAGAGCCAGGTTGCAAAACTTAGCTGTGGCATGGGTTCAAAAATGTTTTCAAAGTTGGTTTGAAATATGGTTTAGGAAGATACATATTTTTTGGAAATATGGCACCCGAGTTCCCAGCACCAATCTATACTGTAAGTTTTTTGTTGTTGTTTGATTTCTTAGGGAAAGATTATATTATGTTGTGATTGATAGTTGTAAGAGATTCAACTTTAGAGATTGAGACCTTTAGAAATATGCTTTGCGAAAAACTACTTCTAATTCTATTTTCATAAGATTTTTCAATAATAAAATAGTGGAAGATATACTAATACATGAAACTTGTAATCAAAGTAAGTCGATTCCATAGTCATGAGCGCTAGAGGACGTGGACGTGGTATGTGCGGTCGTGGTAGAGGCTGGAGTGTTGAGGCTGAACCCTCGGAATCAGGGGATGGGCCTAAAGGTGAAGTACCAGCATCACCAGTAGCGGAAGCGGGGTCTCAGGACCGATCTGAAGGGGACGATGCTTTGTCCCAAGCTATGCTGCATGTTTTGGAGCGGGTTCCTGGAGCTAGCACTGGATTAGTGGCTCGAAAATTTATTCCTGAGTGACTACGAGCAAATGGTGGCAAAATATTTAGGGGTATTTCTGGTGTGGCTCATAATGTAGCTGAGTGCCTGAAAGCGGTTGAACGAATCATTGACGATCTTAACTACACGACAGAGGAAAGTTGAAAGGAGTAGTGTCCCTCCTTCGAGATGAGCATACTAGTGGTGGCTCACGGTGAGGAATGGTACAGCAGCAGATCGTATTACCTGGGACTTATTTAAGACAGCGTTTTAGGGAAAGTATGTTGGGGCAAGCTACGTGGACGCTGAGCGGAAGACATTTTTAAACTTAGTCTAGGGGAATAAGTCAGTGGCTAAGTTCTTACGTCTAAGTCGCTATGCTCGGGGTATCGTCACAACTGATTACGAACGTTGTGTTCGATTTGAGGATTGTCTGAGAGACGAGTTGCGAGTACTAATAGCTTCGCAATGGGAAAGGGAGTTTGCCATTCTAGTTGAGAAGGCAATGATAGCTGAAGAGGTAAAGCGATCTGAGAGGTAGAATCAGGATAAGGATAGGGGTAGGAATAAGAGGAACATTGGGTCGACAGGATCTGCTGGAGGTTTTTAGAAGAGGCCTAGGTTTGATGGGCCAAGTCGAGTTGTGAAGCCTATTGCTGTTGGTCGGTCTCAATAGTGTGCTCGATGTGGGAAATTTCATGCGGGGGACTGTTGGGTAGGTAATAGAGGATGCTTCAGGTGTGGATCTATAGATCATCGGATAAGAGACTGTCCACAAGAGCCAGACAGAGCGTGGTCAGTAGGTTAGGGACATGCACAGGCCAAAAGAGGTGGTAGCAGCTACCGAGAGGTCGGCCAGAGGAGGAAATAGTTTTGGCCGAGGTTGTGGAATATCGGGCAGAGGTGCTGGGAGTGCAGATGCAAGACAACCTGGGCTGGTTTATACAGCTAGACATCGAGAGGATGGCGATGCACTAGACGTCATAACCGGTACGTTCCTTATTTTTGGTGTGCCCTTTACAGCTTTGATAGATTTTGGGTCTACAAATTCATATGTTGCTAGTACTGTGTCCAAGACTTTAAGTATATAATCTAAGGTTGCTTCTAGGGAGATGACTGTGATTAGCCCTTTAGGACAATCTGTAGTGGTGAGCAAACTCTTTAGGAATGTGCCTTTAGAAGTACAAGGGATTATTTTCCCGGCTGATCTGATGGAATTACCGTTCGGTGAGTTTAACTTGATTTTAGGCATGGACTGGTTAGTTAAGTATCGAGCAAACTTGGATTGTGTGGCTAAGAGCATGATATTGAAGACTCTTGAGGATATGGAGGTGCTGGTGATAGGGGAAAGAAGGAATTACCTGTCTAATGTGGTGTCCGTATTAAAGGCTGAAAGGATGGTGCAAAAAGGGTGTGAGGCATTCTTAGCTTTCATCAGTGCTTTGGAGGCCAAAAAATTGTCTGTAAAAGATGTTAGAATGGTGAAAGAGTTTATGGACATCTTTCTAGAAGAGCTTCCAGGGTTACCTCCGGATCGCGTGGTGGAGTTCGGCATTGAGTTACTTCCGGGAACAACTCCAGTGTCCATTACCCCATATAGGATGGCGCCGAAGGAGCTAGTAGAACTTAAAGCTCAGATTCAAAAACTGTTGGACCGGGGTTTTATCCACCAAGTATGTCTCTGTGGGGAGCACCGGTGTTAAGAAAAAGGACGAGTCGATGTGGATGTGCTTTGACTATAGGCAATTGAACAAGTTGACGATTAAGAACAAATACCCATTGCCAAGGATTGATGACCTGTTCGATAAGCTGCGAGGCGCTTCGGTCTTCTCAAAGATAGACATGAGGTCAGGGTATCATTAGTTAAAGGTCAAGGAGGCAGATATTCATAAGACTGCTTTTCAAACTCATTATGGTCACTATGAGTTCTTAGTGATGCCGTTTGGGTTGATGAATGCACCAGCTGCATTTATGGATATGATGAATCGATAATTCTAACCCTACCTGGATCGATTTGTCGTAGTGTTCAAAGATGATATCTTGGTATGTTCAAGGACTGAAGAGGAGCATGATTCATATCTTCGGGTAGTTCTGCAGATTTTGAGAGAGAAACAACTGTATGCTAAATTCAACAAATGTGAATTTTGGTTGAGGGAAGTTACCTTCTTGGGGCATGTTGTGTCTGTCGAGGGATTAGGGTTGATCCCCGAAAGATTGAAGCTGTTTTGGATTGGAAACCACTAAGGTCAGCAGCTAAAATTCAAAGTTTCCTTGGGTTAGCTGGGTATTAAAGAAGGTTTGTTGCGGGATTCTCATTGATAGCTACACCATTAAACAAGTTGTTACGGAAAGGGGTACCATTTGTTTAGGCTGATAAGCAACAGGAAAACTTTGAGAAGCTAAAGAGGATCTTGACTGAGGCACTAGTGTTGATTCAGCCTAAGGCTGGAAAGGAGTTTGTAGTCTATTGTGATGCGTCGCACACAGGGTTGGATATGTGTTGATGCAAGAAAGGAATGTAGTAATGTATGCGTCTCGACAATTAAGACCACATGAAATGAATTATCCCACTGACGATCTGGAGTTAGCGGCGATAGTGTTCGCCTTGAAGATTTGGAGACACTACTTGTATGGAGAAAAGTCAATTATCTACACCGATCATAAGAGGCTGAAATATCTCCTTACCCAGAAAGAGTTGAATTTAAGGCAGTGAAGGTGGATTGAATTGTTGAAAGATTATGATTGCTCGATTGAGTACCACCCCGGTAAAGCTAATGTGGTGGCAGATGCATTGACCTGTAAGGTGATATCGGAGTTGAGAGCGATGTTTGCTCATCTCAGTTTATATGAGGATGGGAGTTTATTAGCTGAACTTCAAGTGAAGCCTTCATGGGTAAGTTAGATTAAGGATAAGCAGTTGTCAGACGAATTGTTAAGTTCTCGACTTCAGCAGGTGAAAGGTGGTGAGACAGAATATTTTGGTCAGAACAGTGATGGAGTATTATGCTTTCGTGGGAAGGTTTGTATGCCGAAGGGTTCTGAGTTGAGACAAAAAATTCTGCAAGAAGCGCATAGTAGTCCATATGCTATGCATCCCTGTGGGAGTAAGATGTATCGAGATTTGCGTGAACAGTTTTAGTGGCCAGGTCTGAACCAGGAAGTTACCGAGTTTGTGAGTAAATGTTTGACGTGTCAACAGTTGAAGGCAGAGCATTAGTTGCCTTTGGGTTGCTACAGCCAGTGAAGATTCCACTTTGGAAGTGGGAGAGGATAATGATGGATTTTGTTAGTGGGCTACCTCTTACGCCTACTAAGAAAGATTCAGTGTGGGTAATTGTCGATCGGTTGACAAAGTCTGCGCACTTCGTACTGGTTCGTGTTGATTACTCACTATAGAAGTTAGCAAACCTGTATGTAGCAGAGATTGTGAGGTTACATGGGGTACTAGTGTCTATCATATCAGATAGAGACCCTAGGTTTACGTCGCGATTCTGGAAGGCGTTACATCAAGCTTTGGGTACAAGACTGGATTTCAGTACGACGTTTCATCCACAGTCTGATGGTCAATCAAAGAGGGTAATTGAGATTCTGGAAGACATGTTGAGAGGTTGTGTAATAGACTTCAGAGGTAGTTGGGAGGATTTCTTACCATTAGCGAAATTTGCATAGAACAATAGCTATCAATCCAGTATTCAGATGGCACCCTACAAAGCATTGTATGGTCGTAAGTGTCGTACTCCTACCTGCGGGACAGAATTGGGTGAGCGTCAGTTGTTGGGTCCGAAATTGATCACAGAGACGGAGGAAAAGGTTAAGTTTATTCGGGCTCAGTTGAAGAAAGCTTCTGATAGGCAGAAATTGTACGTAGATCTAAAGCATAAAGAAATAGAGTTCTCAGTGGGTGATTGGGTTTTTCTGAAAGTTTCACCTTAGAAGAAGGTCCTAAGATTTGGACGGAAAGGCAAGTTGAGCCCCAGACTCATCGGGCCTTATCGAGTGTTGAAACGTGTGGGACCAGTGGCGTATCTACTTGAGTTACCTCTAGAGTTGAGTCAGATACATGATGTATTCCATGTTTCAATGTTAAGGCCCTATCATTCGGATCTATTTCACATAGTGCCAGTGGAGGAAATTGAAGTAAGACCCGATCTGTCTTTTGAAGAGGAACCAGTGCGGATCTTAGATCAAGATGTCAATGTGTTGAGAAGGAAGTCAGTTCCTCTAGTCAAGGTTTTATAGCGTAATAACGATACAGAAGAAGCCATGTGAGAGCCAGAAGATGCGATGTGACGGCAATACCCTCACCTCTTTTAACCAGGTAAATTTCGAGGCCGAAATTTCTTTAAGGGGGTAGAACTGTAGCATCCTAGAATTAGGGGTTCTACATTTTATGCTATTGTATATGTTTGGCTTGTTTATCATGTTATTTTAGTGTGTTTGGGGCCTTGGGGAGGCTCGGGTTCGAGCCAGAGCTTTAGCAAATTTTTACTTTTTTGGCACTTTAAGGGGGAGAGCTACTAGAAGCAGGCTTTAAGAACATGTACTTGTGTTTGTTGACACAAAGAAGAGTGTGGTATGGTGGCAAGGTAATGCCACTTAGAGAGCAAGGGAATGATGCTACAAGGGAGCAGGTGGGGAGAAGCAGTTCGAGTCTCATCTGCAGCATGTGGAACTTTATTTTTGTGCTTTAGAAGAGGAAGAAGTGGCATACGGCTGGGACTCTTCATGGTGGTTGTTGAATGAGTCAAATTATTTGAATGCATGGACAAGAGAGCTTGGAGGAGTTTGAATTGGTCAACCAATTCAAATGGGTGATGGAGAGTTAAACAAAGAGCAAATCAATGAAGTGGGGAGGTGAGTGTTGGCCGAACGTTGGAGAGTGGGGAGGGGAATTTCGGCAACGGGTTGTTGAGGCTAGGGAGTTACGGCTTTGGTGGTGTGTGTTTACAAAATCAAACTTGGTGAGAGGGTTGTGCCGAATGCTAGAGTCTCTTTAACTCTTCTTTTGACATTTTAGGTGTGAACTCTTAAGGCATTTTTGGGGTTGATTACTTTTAGAGCTTGTGCCGAATCCCTCAAGAATTTTTCTACATCTATTTCCCTTTAAAGTTGTCATCTTCTTTTCTCCTTTATTGACAGTTTAACCAAAGCACTTTTCTTCTACACTTCTCCTATTTTCTTCATCTTTTCTTCTTGCACCTTAATTTCTTTTCTTCTCTAGCCGAAGCCTACTTCTCTCCCTTTGTGTTTCATTTCTACACCTTTCACGATAGCCAAACCTCCATCCTTCTTTTTTACTTTTCTACTCTCTCCATTAAACCAAAACTCCTACTCCTCTTGGTTCTTGAATAGTTTTCTCAATAGTCAAATTTCATTCTTCTTCGTTACTTTTCGTTCTTTCTGTTCTTCATTATCTTTTGCCGGTCGATTCCCTTTTGGCACCAAACTAAATCTATTCTTACACTTTATACTGTTAGCCATTGGGAGGCAAGGTGTTAGGAATCTTTCGGTCACAAAAAGTCTCCTCAATCGGTATCTGTTGGTGCAAGGTAAGGGAGACCCTTTCAATTCTTCTCTAGTTTCTTTCAGTTTTATGTAGTCATAACCGAATGGCTATTCTGCTCTTGTTATTAGTTCGCAGCTAATCCCTCCTTTTTCTTCTCCCATTTTGGAACATTTACTTCAGGAAATCCCAGTAGCCAAACGTGTTGTAGTCCAAAGCCTGAAGGTTTGTTGATTGCCGAATCTTACCATTTCATTCGGGTTCTTAAGGCAAGTAGTTTTCTTTAGTCCTATACTATTAGACTCTCTTCCGTTTTACTCTGCCTTAATCAAATCTTTTGGTTAGACAACCCACGTTTTCTTTGAGTACTGATCAAGGCTCTCTTCATGGATGCGAGCGCTAGCCATATCAAGAGGGTATCGATAAAGGATCCTGAGGAGAGTGAACCCGTAAACTTTGCTCCTAAGTTCAAATGGCGTACCGTGTTGGTGGTTCGAGACTTTCCTTCGGGTTGTGGTAGGGAGCCAACGTCTGTCTGGGATAGACAAATCGCGGTTATTCCTGCTAGTGAGAGTGTCGACGTAGAGTGTTTAGTCTTATGCGTAATCAGGTGTGTAACACTCACACTTTTCTTTACTATTTCGCATTGATAATTATGTTGGCTAAAAGCCAAGATGACTGTGTGGACAGTTGAGATGCCCTTGTGGGTAAGGTTGGAGACACCGGGTAAGTACTTCTATGATTCTACTTTCGAATGTATGTATGTATGATGTAATTATCTGTTTTACATTGGTAGTATGTTTGCATTCATCTCAGTATGATAATATGTTGCATGGGCTTTGGGATATGATGTAAAAAGGGGAAGTGTGATTCAGTGACTATCACAGTGGTTTGGTACCACTATGGGTTAGCCCCATATAACTTATTCAGTGACAATGTCTCAGTGGCTTGGTACCACAGTGGTTTGGCACCACATATATATAATTATCAGTGATTGTCACAGTGGTTTGGTACCACAGTGGGTTGGCCCCACATGTATTTATCAGTGACTATCACAGTGGTTTGGTACCACAGTGGGTTGGCCCCACATATACATTTATCAGTGACTCTGTCACAGTGGTTTGGTACCACAGTGGCTTGGTGCCACAAGTGTTCGGTTGGTTCAAATGATGTAGAGGATGGAAAACTAGGTGGGGCCGGGTTGCATTGCATACACTTGTATTATGTTGGGTTGTGGGGGCTAAGGCCCAATGTGCATCTGTGGGCTTCAGGCCAGATTGCATTTGTAAGGTTACACACTGAGTCTTGGTGACTCACCCATCTGCTTATTCTTGCAGGTAACTCTTAGTCGCGGATTTGGAGCCGAGGTGGACTCCGAGGTGGCCATGCAATGTTTCTTTCGTAAAATTTCGTTTCTTTCTTTTAAACCTGCTTTTAAATTTGGGATTTTGCTATGTAATAAGAACTCCATAACTTTAATTTAGGTTTTGATTTAATGCTTCATTACATATTCTAGGAAATGTTAAAAATGGTGTTTTTCCCTAAAATAAATATATAAACAATCATTTTTTTAAAAGTGTTAACATAAGATGACAAGCGAATAACTAATTAATTTAGAAATTTTCTTAATAACCCCAAACATTATTTTCAAAATGATACGTTTTGGAGTATCACTAATTTTCGGTTTCGCATCTCAAAACTATTTTTCGACTAATAGTTCTTCTAAATAAGAGTTTGTAAGAAACCTTTAAACTGGATGTTATTTTCAAGATAGAAACACAAAACGAAAAGCTTTCAAAATTTCGATGATTCCTTCATATTCCAAAGTTCTTTTAAACAACATTTCCTTGTGACATACTAGATCCAGTCGTAACGTTTAGGCCAAGTTTGGGGTGTTACAGGTGTAAAAATGTGAATAAATGAAAATTTTGGGTTGTTATAAGCATGTATAAGGTTTGGCGAGGCATGGGTATTGAAGAAATTTAGTACATTTCATTTTACGAGCCTAGGGACTAAATTGTAAAAATGTTAAACTTTAGGGGCAAAAATGTAATTTTTTTATTATGTGATTTTGGGCTAATTTGAATTGTATAATGATTGAGTAAGTTAAATGTGATATTATAGATCATGAAAAATGAGGTTTGGCCTAGAATGGGGGAAAATGAGTATTTGACGATTTAGTCCTTTTCCCCATTTTTATGTCGAGGTAAGTTTGTTTGTTTAATAAGCATTAAATTATATGTGTATAAATGCTTAATTGATATAATTATGGTAAATGTTATATTATTGAAACGAAATGTGAATTTTACTGAGTACGATATTATGGAAATTACGGACAGAGATTCGGTACAATGAAAGTCCCGGTTGAACCTTAGAAATAGATAGGATATCAATGTCATGACATTAGGGTTATTGGGATTACGTGTAAGACCATATCTGGGATATGGCATCGATATGAGACTTCGTGTAAGACCATATTTGGGATATGGCATCGATATGAGACTTCGTGTAAGACCATAGATAGGCTATTGGCATCGATACGAGATTACATGTAAAACCATATCTGGGATATGGCATTGGTACAGTACTATATGTACGAAATTTCTGAGTATACTTTTGTATTCCAAATGGTTCAACAGGAAAATCAACGGGTATGTCAAAGACGAGAAAGTATGTGATTTTGTTACGAGTTGGAACAGGTATGTACGAAAAACTCAAAGGAAATGAATTCGATATATGATGAACCATTGGTAAGAATGTGATTGAGTATGTTATGTTCACGAAATTGTGAGTTCATGATTTCCACGAGAATGATTTTGTGAAAACCTTGTGATTATTAGTCTATACTTGTGATGTCTGAAGTTCATGATAAATTCGAGTGATGATTATGTGATTGGCTTTCGAGCCAAATTGAGTTATGATATAGCATGTTTTATTCATAAAAATTTTGATTAATCGGATATGAGAAAATGGGAAGATAAGAGTTTAGGCAATTGAAAGATGTTAAAGTATATGCTTGAAATGTAAATACTCACAATTAATGTGCATGGTTACTATGAAGTTTGAAATGATTCGCTATTTGCTATAATCTGATACAAAGAAGAAATTTTGATTGTTAGGCTAAAGCTAAGAAATGTTAAATTATGCTTATAAGTTGATAGAGTAAACATTATGACTGAATGAAAGTTTATAACTGTAAGTTTTAAAGTAATTATTATTATTTTATGTTTATATTGTTGAACTCGATTAAAGATCAGTAAGAGTTGCTTATTATTTTCATATGAACTTACTAAGCTATATAATATAGCTTACCCCCTTCCTTTCCAATGTCTTATAGGGTTATGAAGCTAGCTCGGGTTGGAGTTTGCTGGAGATCCAATCAAATTATCAAGCTATCACTTTGGGTATAAATGAATTCAAGCATTTTAAGTCTATGGCATGTATAGGGACTTAGTCATTTTGTTAAATGCGTTGTTGTGATTGTAGCCAATGTGTTGGCTTGTAATTGTCAAAGGTTTGTTTTGCTATTTGGCCATGTAAGTTTGGCTCACATTGGCTAACATTATTGTAAGCCTAAGTATATTCATACATGTGTTAATGTCTATGGTGATATGGTTATGGTATGCCTAATGAATATGGAATTTTTATGTTTGATTTAGGGCTTAATAAATGTAGTGAATATGTTAGGCAAATATATAAAGTTGATATGTTTTAACCATGAATGTGGAATCTTGCACAAATTTGTGTGGAAAGGTTGAAGTTCTAAGTTTGATAAATGATGGTATAAGAATAACATGTTATTGTCTTGTCTGTGGTTGTTTGGTTGCATTTATATGCTTGAATTTGTGCCATGTGATGTTGTGTTGATGTGTGCAAGCGAGGGTGGCAAAATGGCTTGGAAAATAGCCTTGTTTTTGTCCACAGTGTAGACCTGCAGGCAGTGTCTAGGTGTGTGTGACATACTGATACCCCATGTGCTTGTGTTCTAGCCGTGTGTCCCCTGCACCTTAATTGTTGCAAAACAGAATGTCCAGAATTGAGCACAAGAGCAGAGACAAGAGCGTGTGTCTCAGCCATGTGTGCTACACGGCATAGCACACAGGCGTGTGGCACGACCGTGTGGCACAGGTCAAAGAGCACCCCTAAATCAAACAAGGTCTGAAGCACGGGCGTGTCCCGAGGGTCACATGGGCGTGTCCCTTGGACCACATAGGTGTGTCAACCCTACTTCTAGCAAAAATTTTCTAAGTTTTGTAAAAATTTTAAAGTTCTCAGTTTAGTCCCGAACTGCTTCCAATACATGTTTTGGGCCTCGTAGGCTCGTATAAGGGACTTTAAGATTGAATATGGATGATTTTAATTTGGACGCAAATTTTATGACTCAGAATTGTGTGCTTGCTTGTTATGTGAGTCTGGTAATGCCTCGTACCCTGTTCTAGAGTCGAATACGGGTAAGGAGTGTTACACTAGTCCTCTTTCCAAGCCGAACCAAAATTTAATAACAATTTTTACAGCACACACATTTTACAAATTTTCAGAATTTTCCATGGGTTTTACCACTTTAATTTTTGTCCCTAAATCAAGTTTTCATGAAAATTTTCTTTGTAAAAGTTGTTTATCTATCAACTATCTTTCATTTTCTACCATAAATTTCAAATTCTAGCATTTACATCCATGGCAAAGTTTCTACACTTTGTTATCTTTTCAAATAAATCCCATAAATAGAAAGATTAGTCTATCTCGATTCTAAAATATAAAAATCATTAAAAAACGGGACTTGATTTCATACCTTTCTAAGCTTGAAAAGTTATCTTCCTCTCTCCTAGGGTTTCCATAAAAAAAAATTGGGGAAGAAGATAAATAGAAAAGATGATAATTTTTTTTTTCGATCATCTTTTAATTTTGTTGATTTCCAATTTAGTCTCTAGTCATTTCTAATTTTTCCATGGATGAGTCACCAAGAAAAATCTACATACTTTTCTTAATCATTTAATTACCATATAAGGACCTCTAGTTTTGAATTCCATAGCTATTTAATCCTCATAGCTACTAGAATTCAACTTTTGTATTTTATGCAATTTAGTCCTTTACCTAATTAACCACACAATCGATAAAATTTTCGTATCAAAATGTTCATGTGACCTTCCTATCATAATACCAACCATAAAATAAAATAAAATAAAATAAATTTTTATTTTTTGGGTTAGGATTTGTGGTCATGAAACCACTATTCCGATCTCACCGAAAATGGGTTGTTACACCCTGGCTGATATAAAAAGAATTAGCTCTACCTTCTACATGCATAAGATTTTGTTAGAGGGTTGCCCTAGTAATTCCATTGAACAACAGAGAAGACTGAATCTGATCATGAAAGAAGTTGTTAAGAAAGAGATTATTAAGTGCTGACGCTGACATCACCTGATTTCAAATAGCTCATGGGTGAGTCCTGTGCAATATGTACCCAAGAAAGAAGGTGTCATAGTGGTAAGTAATGACAAAAATGAGCTCATACCAACTTGCACTGTCACGGGATGGAGAGTGTGTATGGTTTACAACAAGTTTAACAAGTCAACTAGGAAGGACCACTTTCCCCTACCATTCATTGATTAGATGTTGGATAGATTAGTTAGGAAAACTTTATACTATTTTTTATATGGTTATTTGGTATGTAGTCAAATTTCCATAGCCCCAAATGACCAAAAGAAGTCAACTTTCACATGTCCATATGGTATTTTTGCATTCAGAAGGAAGTCATTCGGATTATGTAATGCATCGGTAACTTTTCCACGTTGTATGATGACCATATTCTCTGACATGGTGGAAAATTTTCTTGAAGTCTTCATGGATGATTTTTCTGTGTTCAAGAATGATTTTGAATATTGTTTGAAAATTCTAGAATTATTTATGTGCCGCTGTGAAGAAACGAATATTGTTTAAATTGGGAGAAATGTCACTCCATGGTTCATGAAGGAATTTTCCTGGGGCATAGGATATCACAGAGAGGAATTGAAGTGGATAGAGAAAAAATTGAAGTGATAGAAAAATTGCCACCTCCCACCAGTGTCAAGTGTATTAGAAGTTTCTTAGGTCATGAAGGTTTTTATATAAGGTTCATTAAGCATTTTTTTAAGGATATCTAAACCCTTGTGCACTTTATTGGAGAAAAATAGACCTTTCAATTTTGATGAACAATGTTTGGTACCCTTCGAAGAGCAAAAGAAAAAACTTATAGCAGCACCAATTGTAATAGCTCCGGAATGGACACTGCATTTTGAACTCATGTGTGATGCTAACCATTATACTGTGGGAGCCATGTTGGGGAAAAAAGGACAAAATAATGAGGGTAATATACTATGTTAGTAGAACTTTATCGAAAGCGTAGCTTAACTACAGCACCACAGAAAATGATTTATTGGTTGTGGTTTTTGCGTTCGATAAATTCCATTCCTATCTAGTTGGTATAAAGGTCATAATATACACAAATCATTCTTTATTAAGAATCTAATGAGTAAGAAAGATGTTAAGCTGAGGTTGATTAGGCAGATACTCTTGCTGCAGGAATTTGACTTGGAAATTAGAAATCAGAAAGGGACTGAAAATCAAGTGGCTGATCACTTCTCGAGGTTAGAATCTAGAAGTGAAGGTGATCATGATACACTTATTAAAGAAAAATTTCCAGACAAACAACTATTAGTAGCCACAGCATTACCTTGGTATGCCGACATAGTGAACTATTTAGTGAGTGGTTTGTTGCCATCCAATCTCAACAGTCAAAGAAAACAGAAAATTCTTCAAGATGCCAAGCACTATTATTGGGATAAACCTTTCTTTTTTAAAGTTTGTGCTGATCAAATAATTAGGAAATGTGTTCCTGATGACGAAATACATAGCATCCTATAGCATTATCATTTAGCTCCGTAAGGAGGACATTTTGGAGAGATGAAAATTGCTGCCAAAGTACTTCAGTCAGGATTTTATTAGCCAAGTCTATTCAAGGATACTCATGAATTCTATCAGTCATGCGACCGTTGTCAGAGAACAGGAAATCTATCTAGGAGACACGAAATGTCATAGCAAAGTATACTGGAAATTGAGTTATTTGATGGATGGGGAATAGACTTTATGGGTCCATTTCCACCATCAATGGGCAAGGTGTACATACTGTTAGTAGTGGACTATGTCTCTAAGTAGGTCAAGGCAGTTACCCTTCCTACTAATTATGCAAGGTCCATAATGATGTTTTTACACAAAAATATTTTATAAGATTTAGTACACCTAGAGCCATTATTAGTGATGAGGAGTCTCATTTTGATTGTAAGTTGGTAGCTAATGCTTTGTAGTCATTTGAGGTAAAACATAAGATTGTCATAGCATATCACCCCCAAACAAATGGACAAGTTAAAATTTCGAATAGAGAAATTAAAAGAAATTAGAAAAAGTGGTGAATCCTACTCATAAGGATTGGTCTACCAGATTGGACAAACCTTTGTGGGCGTATCGTACAGCATAAAAAACTCCGTTGGGGATGTCACCTTTTAAACTTGTCTATGGCAAGCCATGGCACCTTCCTGTTGAACTTGAGCACAAAGCATTTTGGGCTATTAAGAAGATGAACATGGATTGGGTCACTATTGGCCATAAAAGGTTGTTAGAATTGAATGAAATGGAGGAGTTTCGAGAACAAGCATATGAGAACGCTAAGTTGTACAAGGAAAAGGCCAAGCATTGGCACGATAAAAGAATCATGCTGCAGAAATTTGAACCAGGACAACAGGTGTTCTTATTTAACTCTAGACTCAAATTGTTTCCTGGTAAATTAAAGTCTCGCTGGTTAGGTCCTTTTCAAGCAGCCCAAGTGTATCCTCATGGAGTTGTTAATATCAAAGATTTGAAACGAGGGTCACATTTAAAGTTTATGGGCAATGCTTAAAACACTATTCGGGTGCCCATGTGGATCGAGACAAGCACTCCATTGATCTCTGAGATGTTTGAGCTAACAATTTCTTTTATTTGTCTTTTCTTTAATCGCTTTACTTTAACTTTATTTTTATTTAATACTGTTCCATTTCTATTCTTATTTTTGAATAGTTTTTTTTCCCAGAGACAAAATAAAAAATGTGAATTGAGCAGTTGCGATATTAAGTGGAGTTTGCTGTAGCATTGTGACAAATTGGGAAATGGGTAACGTGAGGATGATCGGGCAGATAAGTCCAAAGGGAGAGATTTGTTCTTTTATAGCTGGGCTAATTTTTGTTACTTAGCGAGCCCATGGAAGAGCAGTTAAACTTTTTGTTTATGGATTAGGGCATTTCAAATTTTTCCCTCCAAAATCCTCTTAATTCTCTTCTTTCCTCATTAACGTCATGCAACTTCCCTAGTACATTTCACTTTTGCTAAACCATTATCACTATCTCCCTTATTTTTCTCTCCTAAGCTACTCACATCTTTAAATTTCCCTTAAAATTTTCATTTTTATTACCTTTTCTCTTCAATCTCTCCTATTCTTTCTTCCATTACATTCTCTAAGATTTGTTCTAGTTTTCTTCAATGGCTCACGTCAAAATTGCCTCCAAAACTACTAAATCATCAAGGGCTAGTACTACTTAGCCAAAGACGTTCTTTAACAGTGTCGTAGCCATGAGATATAATAGCAGCATCGTGAAATGCCCTTTTTGTTTTGAGTAAGGGTTCTTGTTTAAATATGAACCATATATAGGATACGATGAATCTGTGTCCTCTATAGTAGAAAAACATGGTTGGAATATTTTTTGTTTCCATCCCTAGGACGTTTTAGGAAAAATTGTTTGAGAATTTTATGCCCATGGCAACTCTCCAGATTCCCCTTTTATCTATGTAAGAGGTACTTTTGTTCCTTTTGATGAAGATCATATTAAAGCACAGTTTGGTCTTGCAGGTATCACTGCTGAGGGTTTAAACCAAGTATTGGAGGATTTATGTATTGAAGGAACATGATAGTCTGTTTCCAGTCAAGAGTGTTATGCTGTTGAGAGGGATTTGTTGAAGCCTATTGGGAAAATATGGTATCATTTTTTGAGGAGCCGACTTATGTCGTCTACGCACAATACAACTGTTTTGAAAGAAAGAATGCTTTTGTTGCACTCTATTATAAAAGGGAGAAGGTTAATGTCGGGAGGATCATTTTTTAAGAAGTACATCAGTGTGCTAATAAAAATATAGGTAGTTTAAACTTTCCCTCACTTATTACTGCTCTATGTCGAACCGTCCGAGTCCCTTTCAATAAGGAGGAGGATATCACCCTTAACAAGGACGGACTGACCAGGATTATCTTTGCCAAGATCTAAGGCACTGATGCTGCCAAGGCAACTTAGCAGAGTCATGCCACCACTTCCTCTGCTACGGATACTCCAACGACAGCACCTCCAATTTCTCGTAGCTCCCTTGAACAGTAAATAGTGCACTCCTTGAAGCAATTAGAGTAGAGGATGTCCCTTTTTGAAACCTAGTTGTTTCACTTAGTTGAGGAGATGGCACAGGCCCAGCAGCAGCAAGCTTAATATTGGGCTTATGTGTAGAGTAGGGATTTGGCTCTAAGGAAATCCCTACAAAATAATTTTACAAAACCAATGCCAAATTTCCTATCTTCCTGGCCACCTTGAGCCCATTTGCTCCTACTGTCGAGGCACCTACTCAAACAGTTGCGGAAGAGCCTAAAAAAAAAGCATCCCTAAATGCTGAGAAAGAGGAAGAAGGAGAAAATGATGATACTTCCACCACTATCACCACCAAAGGGAAAGATCCTATTCCAACTTAAAAAAGAAGTGGTGGTACAAAGTCAGTGCCCGAAAATCCACTCTCCCGGCAGAATGAAGTATCCACATACTAGTCCAAGCTAGCTAAGTTTTTTTTTTTTTCTTTCTTTCATGCATCTTGCATTGCATTTCATTTCTTTTGCTATGGCATTTGTTGTAAAAATTTATCTTTTGGTTATTCTCTTATATATCTGATCACGCATTGAGGATAATACATCCCTTAGGCTTGGGGGTGTGTTGTGCATTTAGGTTGCATGTTATATTTAGTATGTATGATAATTTTAGTATAGTCATTTTAGTTCAGTTGAATCTGCTTTGCCACGACAATGTAACTATTATGTACTATTTGCCTATGAGGAGTACAATCTATACTTATGATGTTTGATGATGAGCTGAGATTCTTCAATACACATTAGAACATGTAACAATGGACTGGATGAATTTAGCTTAGGATTTGTTGCTTCAAAATTTATTTCTAAAGATGAGATGTTTCATGGTTGAGTTTGCAACCATTACTTTCTTGGTCTAGCTAGTTATTACAGAAGATTTGTAAATGGATTTTTGAAGATAGCTTTGCCGATGACAAAGTTGTTGCACAAAAATGTTCAGTTCATTTGGAACATTGAATGTTAAGAGAGTTTTGAGAAATTAAAATAGATATTGACTAAAGTATCGATTTTAATTTTACCTGAATAGGGAAAAAATTTTATGGTCTACAATGATGCCTCATTGAGTGGTCTCGGTTGTGTCTTGATGCAAAATAGAAAAGTGATCGTGTATGCATCTTGTCAACTAAAAACACGTGAACATAACTATCTGACGCACAACTTAGAGTTAGCGGTTGTGGTCTTTGCTCTAAAGATCTGGAGACACTACTTGTACGGTGAAAAGTGTCACATTTATACCAATCACAAGAGTCTTAAATACCTCCTTACTCAAAAAGAGTTGAATTTAAGACAACGATGTTGGATTGAACTTCTGAAAGATTATGATTTTGTTACTGATTAACATCCTGGTAAAGCTAACGTCGTAGCTGACGCATTGAGCAAGAAAATAGTCGTTGAATTGCGAGCGATCTTTGCTCAACTTAGTATCAATGATATTGGGTGCTTGTTGGCTGAATCGAATGTCAAACCGGTATTGTTTGATCAAATTAAAGTAGCACAATTAGATTATGTCAAGTTAACAAAGAAAAGAGAAATGGTTCAAAATGGCACAATAGAAAGTTTCAGTATTGATGATTGTGATTGTTTGAGATTTCAAAATAGAATATGAGTTCCAGATGTTACAGAATTAAAAGAGTTTATATTTCATAAAGCTCACGATAGTCCTTTTGCTTTGCATCATGGAGGAATGAAAATGTATCACGACCTGCGAGAGGTGTATTGGTGGTCAAGAATGAAAAGAGACGTAGTGGAGCACGTAGCTAAATGTTTAACTTGTCATCGAGTTAAGGCAGAACATCAGGTTCCCACAGGATTTTGTAACGGGATTACCTTTATCTCCAAGCAAGAAAAATTTTGTTTGGGTGATAGTTGATCAACTTACAAAATTGGCTCATTTCATTGCAGTCAGGACTGATTAGTCACTCCAAAAATTTGCTAAAGTTTACATTAAGAAATTTGTGAGATTGCACGGTGTCCCTATGTCGATTATCTCCGATCGAGATCCGCAATTCACTTCTAGATTTTGGAAACATTTCATGAATCTCTAGGTACAAGACTCAGTTTCAACACAGCCTTTCACCATAAATAGACGAACAACCTAAACGTGTTATTTAGATTTTTGAAGATATACTTCACACTTACTGTAACAACCCAAACCCGACCCAAACACCACGCCTAGATCTGGTATGTCACTTGGGAAGAATTTATAAAGCTTCGTGAACTTCAGAAAATTTTTAATTAGCCCAATCTTTGTGTTTAGGTGACGTTTGAAAACACATGTTTGTTACATCGGATTAAACTAGAAGTTTGTCATAAAAAACCTGTTATAAAATCGTTAATTAAGTTATGAGAAAAACTTTCATTTGCATTCTGTAAAAAAACATCCTATCAATTATTTTGTATTCAAAATGTCTAAAGTTTAAATTGAGATTAAACCAAATTAATAGTGGCCTTATTACATAACCAAAATCCCAAAAATTTAAGAAAAGTAAAGTTCTAATTAATAAAACCGTGCATGGCCACCTCATAGTCCTCTCCGGCCCAAATCCACTGCACTAAGTATCACCTGCAAGAAGTTAAGCAAAAAGAGTGAGTCAAAAGAATCAGTGTGCAATCGCCAAGCACCATCACTGGGCCCGAGCCCATTCATTTACCATCTAGGCCTTAGCCCCTTTTGTATAATCACATTGGGCGAAGCCCACTAGAAATCAGATTGGGCCTTAGCCCTACAGCATAGTATAGCATATATCATATGCAAAATGATGCAAAACCCAACCCAGCCTAAATTTCCACCCGCTACACACCACCCGTTCCTGCCAATCACACTAGTGGGGATTTCTACAATTGACCCTCACCGCTACACACTATCGATGGCAGTGATGCTGCAGTCAGCTGCTCATCACCAAAATATGTGGAATAGCCACCGATATTATGTGACAACATCATCGAAGTATGTGGCTGAGCCACCGAAATAATGTGACAACGTCACTGGAGTATGTGGCATAACCATCGAAAACACTGCCCCTTTCATCATTATCATGTCCCCATGTCCATGCAACATACGATCATAGTGGTATGAATGCAACATATAATAGCATACTAAAAATATTCAAAATATATGCATATTCATGCCAACTTCAATACTTATCAAGCATAATCAGAGAATAACTCACTTGGTGTTACGATTTTTACCCTCTATGGGTAACACAATAGTTGTTACTGCATTTTTGGCTTTCCAAACAACATATATATATTAACATACAAAAGAAGGTGTGGGAATTACACGCCTGTAAATGCAAAGAACTAAACTTTCAATCTCGTTGACACCCTTACTCGCAGGGATCACAGTAATCTGCCTATCCTTATCTGAAGTCGGCCCACAACCCGGTGGAAAATCCTGAATGGCTGACACTGCACGCCGTTTAAACTTAGGGGTAGGGACTACAGGTCCAACCCCCTTCCTTACTTGGCTGACATTAGAATCCATGAAAAAGATCTTGGTCAGGAGTTCGGGTTAAGGCATTGAAGAAGATGAAAGTGAAAATAGATGCTCAAAACGAAGATGTTTCTTACCTAGATCGATAGAACCCGAGAGCTAACAAACTTGTATTAAGAAATTGGCTGAATCCCTACATAATCCCCACATTAGAATCGGTTCTCCAAAATAGATTAGAAGAAGTGGCCTTTCGGCCAAACCGGTTGGTAAGAGCCCCCTTACCTAGATCGACCAAATTTGATTTCCCCAAAGATCTTCCAAACACTGGCCAGATGTAGAAAGAATACGAAGACGAGGCCCCCTACATTCAGCCAATGCACCAAAGTACAAGGTTAATGCCTTCGGTTTAACAACCAGCAAGGGAAAAGAAAGAGAGAAAGATAAGAAGAACACTTACCACCAAACAAGAGGAAGCCGATTTGAGAATGTTAGAAGAATGAGTGACGGCAATCTAAGAAATAAGAACGAACGAAGGGAAATGAACGCATAGGGGAGATTCAGCTATAATGAAAACTAAAAACAAACTCAAAGAGAAGGAATAAGGGATAAGTTTCAGCTTTGAAAAAGAAGAAACTTGTTATAAATGGTGAAAAGAAGATGAGGCACTAGGTTCGATTGAAGAGAAAAAAAGATGAGAGGAGGAAGAAAGCAAAAAGAGAATAACCCGAGAGAGAGCTGAAGTTTTGGCTTTGAGTAGAGGAGAAAAGAAGCAAAATTTTCACCAAAGCAAGAGAGAAAAGAAAGAGCTTCTAAGGTTGATTCGGCTAACTGAATTCTCCAAAATGATCACTTAAGGGGCGGCACACCCTTATGACTAATAATGCACAAAGAGAAATGAAGGAAAAGCCTAAGACTCAAAGGACTTTTGCCACTCTCCCCTCACCTAGCCCCAAACCGAAACCCCCTTCATCCATACCACATTCGGTCAACAACCCCCCAACAAGCCACCAAATCCCTTGATCATCTCCTATATTCACTCTCGTCCTACCATTTGAATCGGTTTGACTCATTCAAACTCCCCAAATGCCTTTCCACCACTTATTCGAATTATTTGACTAGGTCTTCCCTCTCTCTTTCAGAGTTTGATCACCATCCAACCGCCTCCCTTGCTTGAGCTAAAAAATAATACTCCTCTAATGCTACTTGAGGGATTCGAACACTCTCCCTCCCTGCTTCCCTTGTGATGCCACTTCCTTGCATGCTAAGTGGCGTCTTTTGGCCACTTTACCACTCCTTTTCTTATGTCATCAAAAACAAGCAATGGTCCTTAAAGCCCGTCCCAGCTAGCTCTCCCCTAAAGTGCCCAAAAAATGAAATTTTCACCAAGGCTTCAACTTAACCCTGAGCCTTCCCAAGGCCCCCAAACACACCCAAACAACAAGAAAAGCATACCAAACACATAGAAACATAACAATGCAAAGCCCCTAATTCTCGGATGTTACACTTGCGTAATCAATTTTGAATCAGGCTAGGAACGTTATTTACCTTTGGCCAAATTTGTACAAAAAATAATTTCCAATCGAGTATTCAAATGGTTTCGTATGAAGCTTTATATGATCGTAGGTGTCGAACACCTATTTTTTGGATAGAATTATGTGAAACAAAAGTTGTTGGGCTGGAATTGATTCAAGAAACGAAAGATATTGTTAAGATAATCCGAGATAGATTGAAAACAACCTTCGATAGGAAGAAATTGTACGCAAATCTGAAACATCAAGATACTGAGTTTTTTTTGGTGAAAGGTGTTTTTAAAAGTGTTACCCTAAAAGAAAGTTGTAACAGTTCGGTTTAGACCCTAGTCAGAATAGTGGTTTTGGGACCACAAATCCGAGACAGAAAAATAATTTATTATTATTATCAATGTTTATGGAATATGATAAGGTATGTATGAAATTTCCATGATTTAATTTCATCGTTTGAGTGTCTAATTTAATAAAAGGACTTAAGCGTGTAAAATGTAAAAGTGGCTAATTATTTGTTAAAGTGCTTAAGTGATATGTTCTTTTAATGTGGGGTCCTTATGCTAAAATTATACGATTGAAATATTGGATGGACATAAAAACCAATGGTTAGGACAATTTAAATGAAAATAAAAAGGCCAAAATGGTAATTAGTGTATAAATATGTAATAAACTAAAATAAAACATAAATTAAGGCATTCATCTTTGTTAATGCCGAAAATTAAAGAAGAAAAGAAAGAGTTAGGGCTTTGAAACATTCGGCTACTTCAAGGCTTAATTGTAAGTTTGATTTTGCTCGGTTTTTATTATTTCTACGTTTTTGTAATCGCTGCATCGTGTTTTAGCTAGCCCATGCTTGAATTTTTAAAATTGTTGATGATTTCATGAGATGCCATTGATGATAGTTTGAGCTTTGTGAAGTTTGATGATAGAAAATAAGCATGTAATGATAGATTAACATATTTTGTTAAGTGAATTTTGGTGAAAATGCATAGTGAGGATTAAATTGTGAATTGTGTAAAATATGTGATTAAAATGTGAAATAAATGAAATATATGGGCTGTTAGGGACTCACATGATATTCGGTCAAGCTTGGAATTAATGAGATTATGTGAATTTTGTGTATTTGAGAAATAGGGACTAAAATGTAAAAGTGTAAAATTATAAGGGCTAAAGTGTAAAAGGGCCTAATTATGTGTTTGTGGATTAAATTAAATGAATGTGATTAAATTAAATAAATTTGAATTTATTTAGATTAAAAACGAACGAAACTGGAATTAGATCGAGGGAAATCAAAAGTTATCGAATAATCATTTCGATCTGTTCGTTTCCGTACGAGGTAAGTTCATAAGTAAATAAATGTCGTTAAATTCGATTGTATATATATTAGTTGTACCGAATTGAATTATTACTTGTAAATATATGTGAATGCTGAATTGTTGGAAATATGAAAGAATTGTTTACGAGCTTGAATAGATCGAGTTACGACTTCCGAAAGTCCCGTACGAACCTTAGGAATAGTTAGGATACATATGTCATGACATAGGATTCTGATATGTGATTTCGTGTAAGACCACGTCTGGGATGTTGGCATCAACTTGTGTTTACGTGTAAGAAAATTTTTGGGACATTGGCATCAAATTTGATTCGTGTAAGACCCTATTTAGGATAGTGGCATCGATATTTGATTACATGTAAGACCACGTCTGGGACGTTGGCATTGTACGAGCTTTTTGACTGTCCGAGTATCCTTATTAATTTTGAATGGTTCAACGGGCATTATCGAGATGAGATCGAATGTGAAAATGAACTAAAAGGTTTAGGTACGTACTATATTATGTGAATATGGAAGAAAGGTAATTATATGTTAGAAATGAATATATGAGTTAGACATGGTAAGTAAGAAATTTATATGTGCTTATGACTATATGTGTAAGAAATTTATATGTGCTTATGACTATATGTGTATTCAGCTATTAATGCTATAATTGTTATTGTATATATGATAATATTTGAAATTGCAAGCATAATAAATGTACAAATGGTTAAGGTTTGTTCGATTTGGCTAGCTGATCTAATGTGAATGTTTATTTGATCATTATTTGCTTATGACTTATTAAGATATGAAAGCTTACTTTGTGTGTGTGTTTCTGTTCATTGTTTTATAGATTATCAAAGCAACGTGAAGCTCGGGGATCATTGAGGATCATCATCACACTATCGAACTATATATTTTGGTACCTTTTGAAAATGTACATATTAAACTATGTCATGTATAGGCTAGAGAACTTTGATTATGTTTTGAGATGTGTAAATATAGCCATGTGATATGGCTTGTAAACGAATGTGATTATGGATGAGTTTTGTCATTGCTCTATGATGCATAAGTTGAAATGTTTGATGTGCTCATGAATGGTCAAAAGAAATTATCTATATTGGTAAGTTCATGGTTGATTTGGGAAAAATGATATGATAAGAAATGATATGAATTGAAATGGTTTTAAATGAAGTATTAATCATGTTTTGATGTCAAATCTATGCTTTGAATTGGTATGCTTGAGTTAGGTTTGCATATGGAAATGAATGATGTTGTTGAGTGTTAAATTGTGCATGTTTTGGTATGTTTTAGATGCTTTTTGGATATGAATTTAGATTTGTTTGATGCTTGTAGGTTTGACCTAAATTTTGGATGGCAAATTGGCCTTTCAAATGGCCTATATTTGCCCACACAGTTGAGCACACAAGCATATATCTCGACCGTGTCTCTTAAGGTTGTAATTTGAAGCAACTCAGGAAGCCACATAGGCTGGACACACGAGCGTGTGACTGGCCGTGTGAGCAAGTAACCTCCCTAAATTTCACACGGCCTGGCACACAAGCGTGTCTTGTGGCCGTGTGGACAAGTAAGTATGTATGCCCTATTTTGGCACGGCCTAGACACATGGGTGTGTCCAATGCCGTGTGAGGCACATGGCCTATCCACACGGGCGTGTGACATCTGTAACTTTGAAAAATGTTTAATTTTCATAAAATTTTGTATGAGCTCAGTTTAGTCCCGACCCCTTTCTAATGCATGTTTAATGTCTCGTAGACCTTTTAAAGGGACTCTATATGTATATTCCGTTATGAAATGTTTGTGATTATTTGATGTTATGTAACGTTTGTGTAATGATTCGATATGCCGGCGACGGATACGGGTTAGGGGTGTTACATTTATTGGTATCAGAGCTACGATTTAGTTGATTCTAGGACTAACGTAGCGCGTGTGAGTCTAGCTATACATGCCATATTTTTATACCGCGATAGTGTGATGATTCCTAATAATTGAAATGTGTTTTCGTATAGTAAATGGATCCCAGTCGAGCTGTAGCTGATGATATGGAAAGTAATGCGCCTGCTCATGCTCAAGGGGCAGCGCCGATTGATTCTAGGCCGATTTTGAGTAGTCATAGGAGTGAGGCTAAACAAGCCTTCTATCAAATGATGAACGATTGGTTCACATAGTACATTCGTACAAATTTGGCTGTTCAACAACCCCACCCTCACCTAATCCTTCTCTGATACTTGTAATACCTCAAGTACTTGATCCAGTGAGATTACATAAGCCCCCTGTTGATAAAATTAAAAAATATAGGGTTAAAGAATTCAAAGCACTGTTGATGATGATGCTGAGCGAGCTGAATTTTGGCTCGATAATACTATTCATGTGTTTGATGAGCTATCATGTACACCTGATGAGTGTATTAAATATGTTGTATCATTGCTTTGATATTCCGAGTATCATTGGTGGAATACACTGATATACATAGTTTCGGAGAGAAGGTTACTTGGGAGTTCTTTCAGACTGAATTCCGTAAGAAATACATCAGTCATAGATTCATCGACACAAAGCGCAAAAAATTCCTCGAGTTGAGACAAGGTCGTATGACCGTAACAGAATATGAGCGGAATTTGTAAGACTTAGCAGATATGCCCGAGAGTGTGTTTCGACATAAGTAATTATGTGTAAAAGATTTAGAGACAGGCTAAATGAAGATATTAAATTGCTTGTTGGGATTCTGGAAATAAAAGAGTTTGTCGTACTTGTTAAATGAGCATGCAAAGCTGAAGAGCTCGGGAAAGAGAAAAGAAAAGCTAACTTTGAAGCTAGAGATGCACATAAGAGATCATCGGGTAAGTCATTCCAACAGGCATCAAAGAAGTTCCAAGATGACTTTAGCCATTCAAAGGCTACTGCGAGTTATTCTAGATATGATCGAGACAGACCACCTATGAGTTCGAAAGCTACCTCAGTAGCTAGTGTTTGTAACATCCGATCAAACCAACCTAAGTGCAAACACTACGGTAAATGACATCTCGACAGTTGTAAATTGAATGATCGGGCTTACTTTAAATGTAGATCGATGGATCACTTCATTCGTGAATGCCCTGAGTTGGTTGAGCAAGACATGAAGCAGAATATGAGTTCGACTAACATGACAGCTTGTGGTAGACCACCCAGAAATACGGGTAATGTGAGTGGAAGTCAAAGAGGAACTAAAGGCACAACTGTTAGATCGGAGGCTCATGCACCTGCCAGAGCTTATGTTATTCGTGCTCGCGAAGAAGCGTCGTCTCTAGATGTGATTACTGGTACTTTCACTCTCTATGATACTAGTTTTGTTGCATTGATTGATCCTGGCTCAACTCATTCTTATGCATGTGAGACTTTAGTATCTAGTAAGACTTTACCGGTAGAGTCTACTGAGTTTGTGATTAGAGTGTTGAACCCCTTAGGCAGTGTGTTTTGGTTGATAAAGTGTGCAAGAATTGTCCGTTGATAAGTCGAGATTCATGTTTTTCAGCAGATTTGATTTTGTTTCCATTCAAAGAGTTCAATATAATTCTAGGTATAGATTGGCTAACTTTGCATGATGCTATTGTGAACTTGAAACGGAAGACTATTGATTTGCGATGCCAGAATGATGAGATTATTCGAATTGAGTCTAATGATCTAAATGGTTTACCAGTAGTGATATCTTCGATGTTAGCTCAGAAATATGTGAGAAAGGGTTATGAAGCTTATTTTGCATATGTACTCGACTCTAAAATGACCGAAAAGAAGATTGAATTAGTACCAATTGTGTGTGAGTATCCAAATGTGTTTCTCGAGGAATTATCAGGTTTGCCACTAATCTGAGAGGTAGAGTGTGGTATTGAGTTAGTGCTGGGGACGACTCCGATTTCGATAGCTCCGTACAGAATGGCACCAACTAAATTAAAAGAGTTGAAGACTCAGTTGTAAGAATTGACTAATAGAGGCTTCGCACGATCGATTTTTTCTCCCTCGGGTGCACCAGTTTTGTTTATAAAAAAAGACTGAACTATGAGAATGTGCATCGATTACCGATAGCTCAATAAGGTGACTATAAAGAATAAATATCCTTTTCCACGGATTGATGATTTTTTTTATAAGTTAAAAAGGGCTAATGTGTTTTGTAAGATAGATTTGAGATCAGGTTAGTATCAGTTGCGAGTTAAAGACACCAATGTACGGAAAACTATTTTCTGAATGAGGTATGGACATTATGAGCTTTTAGTTATGCCTTTCAAACTTACTAAGGCACCTTTTGTTTTTATGGATTTAATGAATCAGATCTTCAAATAGTATTTGGATCGATTTTTGGTTGTGTTCATAGATGACATATTGATTTATTCCCGTGATGAATCCGAGCATGCTGAACATATGAGATTAATGCTACAGACTTTGCATGATAAGCAGTTGTATGCGAAGTTCAGTAAATGTGAATTTTGGTTATGAGAAGTTAGTTTTCTGGGGCATGTTGTATCAACATCGGATATTCGAGTTGATCCGAACAAAATTTTGTCTATACTAGATTGGGAGCCTCTTAGAAATGTATCTGAAGTCTGAAGTTTTCTAGGACTAGTTGGTTACTATAGACGGTATGTAAAAGATTTCTCTATGATTGCAACCCCGGTGACGCAACTTCTTCAGAAAGATGTTAAGTTCAAGTGGTCAGAAAAGTGCCAAAACAATTTCGATCAATTGAAAGCTTTGTTGACCGAAGCCCTAGTGCTAGTTCAACCAGAATCTGGTAAAGAATTCGTTATCTATAGTGATGCATCTTTGAATGGTTTAGGTTGTATTTTAATGCAGAAAGGTAAAGTTATAGCTTATGCCTCGAGAAAGTTAAAGCCACACGAAGAGAACTATCTTACACACGATCTGAAATTGGCAGCTATTGTGTTTGCGTTGAAAATTTTGCACCGTTATCTGTTCGTTGAGAAACGTCATGTTTATTTCGATCACAAAAGCTTGAAATATTTAATGACTCAGAAAGATCTAAGTTTACGACAGCGAAGATGGTTAGAGTTGTTAAAAGATTATGAGCTTGTAATTGATTACCATCCGGGAAAAACAAATGTTGTTGTTGATGCTTTATGTCAAAAATCATTGTTTGCCCTGCGTGCGATGAATACTCAATTGGCCTTATCCGATGATGGTTCGATAGTAGCTGGGTTGAAAGCGAAACTGTTATATATTCAGCAGATTTGTGAGGCTCAGAAATTTGATAACGAATTGATAATAAAACGGGCTTAATATGATGCGAATACTGATTCAGAGTTCAAAGTTGATACTAAAGGTTGTTTGAGGTTCAAAAACCGAATGTGTGTTCCGAGAAATTCAGAGTTAATTCAAATGATTTTGAATAAAGCTCATAGTAATCAATTATCTATTCACCCGGGCAGTACAAAAATGTCAAATAATTTGAAACAGCTTTACTAGTGGCCTGGTATGAAACAAGATATCTCTGATTTTGTTTCGAGATGTTTGATCTGTCAGCAAGTCAAAGCTGAGCATCAAGTTTCGTCTAGGTTACTTCAACCAATTATGATACCCAAGTGGAAATGGGATAGAGTCACGATGGATTTTATATTAGGTTTGCCTTTGTCATTGAATAAGAAAGATGCAATCTGGGTTATTGTGGATAGATTGACTAAATCGGCTCATTTTTTTCTGGTTCGCACAGATTATCCGCTTGATAAACTTGCTGAGTTGTATATTTCTCAGATTGTGAGATTACACGGAGTACCTATTTCTATTTTTTCAGATAGAGATCTGAGGTACACATCGTGGTTTTGGAAGAAACTACAAGATGCACTAGGTACGAAACTATACTTTAGTACTGCTTTTCATCCGAAAATAGATGGTCAGTCCAAACGAATTATTCAGATACTAGAGGATATGTTGAGATGTTGCATTCTTGAGTTCGAAGGAACTTTAGAACGATACTTGCCACTGATTGAATTTGTGTATAATAATAGCTTTCAATCGAGTATAAAAATGGCACCATACGAGGCTTTGTACGGTCGAAAATGTCGAACACCTTTATATTGGACTGAGCTCAGTGAGAATAAGATACACGGGGTTGATTTGATCAAAGGGACTGAACAGAAACTGAAAGTGATTCGCGATAGTTTGAAAGCCGCATCAGATCATCAGAAGTCATATGCAGACTTGAAACGTAAAGATATTGAGTTTCAGATCGGGGACAAAGTGTTTTTAAAAGTCTCACCGTGTGAGAAAATACTTCGATTCAGTTGTAAAGGCAAATTGAGTTTGAGGTTCATTGCACCGTATGAGATTGTTGAACGTATCAGGTCAGTTGCTTACAGACTATTGTTGCCACCAAAGTTGGAAAAGATCCATAATGTATTTCATGTTTCGATGCTTCAATAATATCGATCTGACCCATCGCATGTGATTTCCCCGTCTGAGATTGAGATTCGATCCGAATTCTAAATCGTGAAGTGAAAGAATTGATAAATAAGAAAATTTCTTTAGTAAAAGTCTTATGGCATCTACACGGGGTTTAAGAAACTACGTGGGAGCCCGAAGATGCTATGAGAGAATGTTGCCCAAACTTATTCGCCGGTAAGATTTTCGGGTACGAAAATCCTAAATGGGGGAGAGTTGTAACAGTCCAGTTTAGACCCTAGTCGAAATAGTGGTTTTGGGACCACAAATTCGAGTCAAAAAATATTTTATTATTATTTTCAGTGTTTATGGCATATGATAAGGTATGTGTGAAATTTTCGTGACTTAATTTCATCGTTTGAGTGTTTAATTTAATAAATAGACTTAATCGTGTAAAATGTAAAAGTGGCTAATTATTTGTTAAAGTGCTTAAATGCTATGTTCTTTTAATGTGGGGTCCTTATGTTGAAATTATACCATTGAAATATTGGATGGACATAAAAACCAATGGTTAGTGGATTTTAAATGAAAATAAAAAGGCTAAAATGGTAATTAGTGTATTAATATGTAATAAACTAAAATAAAACATAAATTAAGGCATTCATCTTTGTTAATGCCAAAAATTGAAGAAGAAAAGAAAGAGTTAGGGCTTTGAAACATCCGGCTACTTCAAGGCTTAATTGTAAGTTTGATTTAGCTCAGTTTTTTTATTATTTTTACGTTTTTATAATAGTTGCCTCGTGTTTTAGCTAGCCCATGCTTGAATTTTTTAAATTGTTGATGATTTCATGAGATGTCATTGATGATGGTTTGAGCTTTGTGAAGTTTGATGATAGAAAATAAGCATGTAACGATAGATTAACATATTTTATTAAGTGAATTTTGGTGAAAATGCATAGTGAGTATTAAATTGTGAATTGTGTAAAATGTGTGGTTAAAATGTGAAATAAATGAAAGATATGGGTTGTTAGGGACTCACATGATATTCAGTCAAGCTTGGATTTAATGAGATTATGTGAATTTTGTGTATTTGAGAAATAGGGACAAAAATGTGAAAGTGTAAAATTATAAGGGCTAAAGTGTAAAAAGGCTTAATTATGTGTTAATGTGTGACTAAATTAGTTAAATTTGAATTTATTTAGATCAAGAACGGAAGAAATTGGAATTAGATCGAGGGAAATCGAAAGTTATCGAATAGTCATTTCGATCTGTTCATTTTCGTACAAGGTAAGTTCATAAGTAAATAAATGTCGTTAAATTCGATTGTATATATATTAGTTGTACCGAATTGAATTATTACTTGTAGATATATGTGAATTCTGAATTAATGAAAATGTGGAAGAATTGTTTACGAGCTTGAATCGATCGAGTTATGACGTCCGAAAGTCCCGTACGACCTTAGGAATAGTTAGGATACATATGTCATGAGATAGGATTCTAATATGTGATTTCATGTCAGACCACATCTGGGACGTTGGCACCGAATTGTGTTTACGTGTAAGACTATGTCTGGGATATTAGCATCATTTTTATTCATGTAAGACCTTGTCTGGGACAATGGCATTGATATTTGATTACATGTAAGACCACGTCTGGGACGTTGGCATTATACGAGCTTTCTGACTATCTGAGTATCCGTATTAATTTGAATGGTTAATAGGCATTATCGAGATGTGATCGAATGTGAAAACGAACTAAAAGGTTTAAGTACGTGCTATATTATTTGAATATGGAAGTAAGGTAATTATATGTTAGAAATAAATATATGAGTTGACATAGTAAGTAAGAAATTTATATGTGCTTATGTGTATATGTGTATTCAGTTATTAATGCTATAATTGCTATTGTATATGTGATAATATTTGAGATTGCAAGCATAATAAATGTACAAACGGTTAAGGTTTGTTCGATTTGGCTAGTTGATCTAATGTGAATGTTTATTTGATCATTATTTGCTTATGACTTACTAAGCTATGAAAGCTTACTTTGTGTGTGTTTCTATTCATTGTTTTATAGATTATCAAAGCTACGTGAAGCTCGAGGATCGTTGAGGATCATCATCACACTATCAAACTATATATTTTTGTACCTTTTGAAAATGTACATATTAAAGTATGGCATGTATAGGCTAGAGAACTTTGATTATGTTTTGAGATGTGTAAATGAAGCCATGTGATATGGCTTGTAAAAGAATGTGATTATGGATGAGTTTTGTCCTTGCTTTATGATGCATAAGTTGAAATGTTTGATGTGCTCATGAATGGCCAAAAAAATGATCTATATTGGTAAGTTCATGGTTGATTTGGAAAAACTGATATGATGAGAAATGATATGAATTGAAATGGTTTTAAATGAAGTATTAATCATATGTTTTGATGTGAAATATATGCTTTGAATTGGTATGTTTGAGTTGGGTTTGCATATGGAAATGAATGATGTTGTTAAGAGTTAAATTGTACATGTTTTGGTATGTTTTGGATGCTTTTGGATATGAATTTAGATTTGTTTGATGCTTGTATGTTTGACCCAAATTTTGGGTGGCAAATTGGCCTTGGAAATGGCCTATATTTGCCCACACGGTTGAGCGCACAGGCGTGTGTCTCGACCGTGTTTCTTAAGTTTGTAATTCGAAGCAACTCAGGAAGCCATATGGGCTAGACACACGAACGTGTGACTGGCCGTGTGAGCAAGTCAGTAACCTCCCTAAATGTTACACGGCCTGGCACACGGACGTGTCTTGTGGCCGTGTAGACAAGTCAGTATGTATGCCCTATTTTCGCATGGCCTAGACACACGGGTGTGTCCAATGTCTTGTGAGGCACACGGCCTACCCACATGGTTGTGTGACCTCTATAACTTTGAAAAATGTTTAATTTTCAAAAAAATTTGTATGTGTTCGGTTTAGTGCTAACCCCTTTCTAATGCATGTTTAAGGTCTCGTAGACCTTTTAATGGGACTATGTGTATATTCTGTTATGAAATATTTTTTATTATTTGATGTTATGTAACGTTTATGTAATGATTTATATGTCCGGTAACACCTCTTAACCTTAGTCCGGCGATGGATACGGGTTACGGGTGGTACAAAAGTTTTGAGATTTGGCCAAAAATGGAAGTTGAGTCCTCATTTTATTGGACCGTATAAAATAATTGAAAGAGTGGGACCAGTGGCATATTAGTTCGCTTTGCCTACAAAATTACAGAAAATGCATGACATTTTCCACGTGTCAATACTTAGAAGGTATCGATCGGATCTGTCTCACATTATTTCTAAGGAAGAAATTAATATTCAACCTGAATTGTCTTATGAAAAAGAACCGGTCGAAATTTTAGCTCGCGAGGTGAAAGAATTGTGTAATAAATGTGTTCCGCTAGTGAAAGTCCTATGGCGTAGTCATAGTGTCTAGGAAATGACTTGGGAGCCCGAAGAGACGATGAGATCTCAATATCCCCACCTCTTTTTAGGTAAAATTCGGGGACGAGATTTATTTAGTGGGGGAGAATTGTAACAACCCGATAGTCGGGTGTCGTGAGGAAACTTTGTCGTGAAACGAACTCGTAAAAATTAGAGATTACGAGGCTAGCTTAAACTAATTAATTTTGGATTAGTAAATCAAAATTAGGAGTTATTAAAGCAGGGACTAAAGGGTTAAAAGTTGAATTATAAATTGAAATAAACTAAAAGGGCTAAAGTAGCAATTATGCCACTTAATTAATGACTTTGTGTAGTTGGTCAGTTATGGTTAAGTATAATGCATGTAATATATGTTACATTAAATCGTTAATAATAATAATAGTTATAATAAAAGAAATGAAAATGGATGCATGCAAATTAAACGAAGAAAAGAAAGAAAAAGAGGAAGAGAACGCACGACACTTGGGGGTTTAGTGTTCAAATCCAAATTGGTTAGTGCAATTAAGTCCCTATACTTGTAACTTTTACATTTTTGGAATCCCAGAACATAGTGCTACCCGACCCATGTTGTAATTTTTAGAATTATTTAAGATTTTAGATGTTGACATTATTGAGTTAAGTATTAGGGAGTCAATAGATAAATTTTTAAGTTAGAAATGGAAAAGGACTAATTTGTGGAATTAATTGTTTATTTTGAGTAATTGGGACTAAATTGTGAAAATTTTGAAATTAAGGGGTCAAATTGGAAAAGAGGAAGCTAAATATAGTTTAGTGTGAAATTAGTATAAAAATATAAAGTTAAATGTGAAGTTTAAAAACTAGTCTCGATTTAGGGACTAAATTGAAGAATAAGTAAAATATAGTGTGAAAATTGAAATTTAATGCGAAATTGATATGTAATATTACTGTGATTTAATTGTTTTATTCCGTAGCTAACGTCATACTGGAATCCTCGAGTAAAAAAGGGAAGGATAAAATCGACGTCGAATATCTCAGAATTCACGGTTTATGTTCCTATAATCCGAATTAAGCTATAAATTATTGCATGTTGAATTGTTGCATATGGTATGTAGCAGCCCAATTTTGGGCCTAGTCAGAATAGTGGTTTTAGGACCACAAATTCGATGTAGTTAATTTCATTTTTATTATATTTTTAAGGTCTAAAGTTTCACGGAATGATTTCGTGAAAATTTCGTTCGAAAGTTTCAACGTTTGAGCACTCAATTTAGCAAAAAGGACTAAATTGTAAAAAAGTATAAAAGTTGAGTTCTACATGCTAGAGGTGTCTAATTCTATGAAATTTTACATTGAAGGTCTTAGATGGTAATTAGACCATTGGTTAAGTTAGTGGACAAAAATGGACATGGAGTAAGAGAATTTTCATGTTTTAAGTTAGGGGTATTTTGGTCATTTAGCTAATTAAATGAATTAATAATCAAATTAAAAGCCCATTTTTGCTCATCTTCAACCCATTGGCCAAAATTTACAAGAAGGAGACATATCTAGGGTTTGTCAAGCTTCCAAGCTCAATTGTAAGTCCGTTCTAGCCCCATTTTTAATGATTTTCATGTTTTTGAGATCCTTTTAACTTGATCTATCTATTTCTACCATTAATTTAAGGAATACTCTAGGTCTAGAGTTTGAACCATGTTAGATATTTGTGTATTTTGTTGTCTAATGGTGGATTATGCATGTTTGATGTGTGATAAACAACTTTTACTAGGTGGTTTTTGATGAAAATGTCAAAAGGACATATTTGTAAAAAGATTATAAAATGTGTGTAAAAGTGTGATTAAATGAAAAATGTGGACTTCTATAAGTATAAAAGAGGATCGACTAGGCTTGGGAATCAAAAAATTGAATAGATTTCATTTTTCGAGCCTAGAGGCAAAAATATAAATATGTCAAAGTTTAGGAGCAAAAATGTAATTTTGTCATAATGTGATTTTTGACTGAATTGAATAATGTGAATAATAAATGAGTTAAATTTTCTATTATAGATCAAGAGAAACGAGGTTCAGACCTAGATCGGGGGAAAAACAAAGTATTTGACGATTAGGTTCCATTCCTACTATTTTTGTATCGAGATAAGTTTGTTTGTAAATAATGCATTGTTTTATTTATGTTCTAAATTCTTTAATATTGTATGAATTATGATCGACTCATTGAACATAATTGAAAAATTTTGACAAGCGAGAAAATCCCGGTTGAACCTTAGGAATTGTTAGGATACAAATGTCGTGACATTAGGGTTATTGAGATTTCGTGTAAGACCATATCTGGGATATGACATCGATATGAGACTTCGTGTAAGACCATAGCTGGGCTATTGGCATCGATATGAGATCCCATGTAAGACCATATTTGGGATATGGCATTGGTATGGTATTATGAATGTGAGATGTCCCGAGTATCCTTTAGTATTACAAGTGGTTCAATGGGTAGTTTGACAGAAATGTTAAAGTTGTGAAAGACTATGGTATGTTGCACTTGGGTACAGGTATGTACATAAGACTCATGCTTAATGTGATTAACCCTCGGTAAGTTTGTGATTAAGTAATTTTGACTATGATATTTACTCACCAAGCTAGCTCGGGGATCGAAGACTGTTGGAGACTCACTCACACTATCAACATATCATTTTGGGTACTGATGAATTTAACATTTTGAGTTATGGCATGTATAGGGACTTGGTCATTTTGTTATGTGCCATAATTGATTTGGCCAAATGCGTTGGCTTATGATGGTTGATAATTCATTTTGTAAATGGCGATTGAAATTGGCTAATATTGTTTAAGTATATATACATATGATGATGCTTATCATGGATGTGGGAATTTGCATGCTTGAGTTGATAAGTATGTGATGGTTGTATGTGATAGATGGTAGTATATGAATGAGTGTTGTTGCCTTGGTTGTTGCTGATTTGGTTGAATGTATGTGCTTAGATTGGTGTTATGTTTTGTTGTGTAGGTATGTGCATGGAAGGATGACAAAATAGCTTGGTAAATAGCCTTGTTTTTGTCCACATGATTAGTCACATGGGCATGTGTCTAGTCCGTGTGTGACACACGGCTTGCCCCATGGGTGTGTGTTCTGGCAGTGTGTCCCATGCACCTTAATTGTTGGAAAATAGAATTCTTAGTAATGAGCACACAGGCGGAGACACGGATGTGTGTCTCAGCCGTGTGGACGACATGGCCTCGAACACAGGCATGTGCCTTAGCCGTGTGAATTCTACACCCATTTTATGAAAAATTATGAAAATTTAATTGATCACACGGGCGTGTGACTTGACCGTGTGACCTCAATTTGATGATGACATCATAAACAAAAAGCTCCCTAATTTGAACACGGCCTGAAGAACAGGCGTGTCTTAGGGTCACGCGGGCGTGTCCCAAACCCACACGCGCGTGTAACCCCTTTTACATGAAAAAATTTCTAAGTTTCCCAAAAGTTTCCAAAGTTCTCGATTTAGTCCCGAACCACTTCTGATTCATGTTTTAAGCCTCGTATGCTCGTGATAGGGACGATATGAATGTATGTGAAAGGTTTTAAACTTGGATGGAAATTTATGCCTTTGATAAACCATAATTTATACATATTTTTACCCCATGCTTGGCTTATTTTTGGATGAATTTTCATTAGATTTGGTGAATTTGATGCTCCTAATCCTTTAATTTCATGTTTCACACTCAAGAGAGCTTAGCGAGTCGAAAAAAATGATAAACGGGCCAAAAAGGGACAAAATAGGCCTACCTCAGAAATCAACACGGCCTGGACTTTAGCCCACGGACAGATTACACGGCCATGTGGTACGAGCAGAATCGAACACAGCCTAAGCCATCACGCACGGGCGTGTAACACAGGCGTGTCCCTGTCGAACCCAAGTCTAATTCTATTCGAAAAAGAACACTTGTGGGCCAAGAAAGTAGCTCCAAAGCCTATATAAACACCCTAGGGGACAACCTAAAAAGACATGCTGAGTAGAAAATAGAAAATACTCGAAGACAACCATTGGGAGCAGCTTGGAAGAAGGATCTCCATCAAGACTGAAGATCTCCTATGAATTTCTCTTGAAGTTTTTGGGTTTTCTGATGTTTTGTAGTTTTTCTTATTTTAAGATTTTTTCCACTATCAGTATGAACTAAATCCCTTAAATACCTAAGGGATGAAACCTAAGACAAATCTTATTACTATTTGATTTATAAGATAAATACTTGTTCTTATTCTTAATGGTGAGTTATTATTCTTTTTTTGATAATTCAGGTTATTGATTCAAGTCGAATGTGCTTATTCAGAGGAGCAAAAGTCGCTGTTTAAGAGTAGATCAACACAATTAAGCAGAGTTGAATGCAATCCTAGATATAGGACGACATAAATCTTCCGGATTAGAGTCAAATCTAATAAGGGAGTCCATAGATCAAGTTAATGCAACAATAGGGGTTTTAATTAGAAAGAGATTTCAATTAATCAACCTAGAATTAGTTGTTTTTAGTCTCGAAAGAGATATTAACATAAATCAGGGATTTTTACGGATTAAGTCAAGTGAATAAATCGTATGAATCAAAAGTAATAAGTGAAGTCTAGGTGGATTCTTCCTTGGGTATTGCCTCTCTCATATAGTTGTCTAAAAGTATTTTTCCATTTCATTCTCTATCGTGCTTTTAATTAATTTTAGTTTAAAAGAAATCACTCCAATTCTTAGGCTAGATAATAAGAAGATAGTAATTACTAGTACTCTTGGTCCTTGTGGATACGATATTTTCGGTCTTACCATAACTATACTATTAAACGATAGGTGGGCTTGCCTTTATTGTGATCGTAGTTAGTTAGAGACACATCAAGTTTTTGGCGCCGTTGCCGGGGACTAAGATATTAAGAACAATAAATTTTTATTACTTTAGCCATTTTTTTATTTTATTACAATTTTTTTTATTTTTACTTTTCTAATTTTTCTTTTATTTGCTTCTAGCAGGTATTTCTAGTTTATGACTAGAAGGAACCCGTCAGGAGCATTACTTTTTGACAGTGATATAGAAAGTACCGCTCGCAGAAATCGTAGGGAGATAAGGCGAAGTTTACAATATATAGAGGAAGAACAAGAGGACGATACTAATACTACTGAGGAGATGGCTGATAATAATCCTCTCCCTCCGGTGGTTGCCGAAAATCCTGCTCCTCGTACTATGTACCACTATGCTAAGCCTAATTTAACTAGGGCTGAATTGAGTATTGTTAGACCTACTATTGCTGCAAATAATTTTGAACTGAAACCTAACACTATTCAAATGATTCAACAGTTTGTTCAGTTTGATGGTTTGCAGGATGAAGACCCACATACTCATTTAGCAAATTTTCTAGAATTCTATGATACTTTCAAAATAAATGGTGTTTCTGATGATGCCATTTGCCTTCGGTTGTTTCCCTTTTCACTGAGGAACAAAGCTAAATAGTTGTTGAACTCGTTATTGTGAGGATCAATCACTACATGGGAACAAATGACCGAAAAATTTTTACTTAAATATTTTTCGCCAGTTAAAATGGTTAAATTAAGGAATGATATTTCTTCTTTTGTGTAGATGGATTTAGAAACACTTTACGATGCATGGGAGATACAAGGATCTACTGAGATGATGCCCTCACCATGGGTTACCATTATGGCTACAGGTTCAAACCTTTTATAATGGTGTGAACCCCTCTCGACTAGGCAGCTGATTGATGCAGCCGCCGGTGGAACCTTAAATAACAAAACTCTTAAAGCGGCTTACGAGTTCATTGAAGAGATGTCACTGAATAACTATCAGTGGCAAGTTATGAGGACAAAGTCGACAAAAGTCGCCAGTGTTTTTAACCTCGACGCAGTCACCATGCTATCAAACCAGGTAGAGCTTTTAAGTAAAAAGATTGATGGTTTGTGTGGTTCTTCGTAGGTACATTCAGTGATGCAGTGCGATGCAAATGGAGGAGGGACGAACAATACAGAATATCCATCCTACAACCCTGGCATAAAAAGCAAACAGATGAACTATATGGGTAATAATTCTAAACCTCAGAATAATCCCTATAGTAACACTTACAATCCAGGTTGGAAGAACCACCCAAACTTCTCATGGGGTGGTCAAGGAAATCAGAGGCAACAACCCCCTCCAAGCTTTCAACAACAACCCTGCCCACAGGAGAAGAAGCCGAACCTTGAGGATATGCTAACAAAATTCATCTCGGTGTTAGAAACCCATTTTCAAAACACCAAAATAGCACTCAAAAATCAACAAGCGTCGATTCAAAGGCTCAAGAACCAAATAGGTCAGCTTGCCAGGTTGATCTCAGAATGACCAAAAGGTAGGTTGCCAAGCTACACTGAGACTAACCCAATGGAGCAACTTCATGCCATTACTGCTCACGATAGTGAAGGTTTAGACAAACCAAACCTGAGGCAAGAAAATGTGGTAGATAAAGGTAAGGCTGAGGTAAGCCATAATAAACCAACATCGGTAAGTATAGAATACAAACCTCGTGTGCCATACCCCAATGTGACAAAAAAAGACTACACAGATGAACAAATCGGTAAATTTCTTAAACTTTTAAAGAAATTACATATTAACTTACCATTTCTTGAAGCTCTTTTGTAGATGCCCAATTCAGTAAAATTTTTAAAAGAGCTTTTGGCAAGAAAACAAAAGTTAGACGATGCGTCGCATGTGGAGCTAAATGCAGTCTACTCAACGATTTTACAGAATAAACTACCCAACAAATTAAAAGATCCAAGGAGTTTTACAATTCCTTGCTTAATTGGTGGTTTATCTATTAATAATGCATTAGTTGATTTAGGGGCAAGTATCAATGTTATGCCTTATAAAATGTTTAAATAGCTAGGCCTTGGGAAACCCAAACAAACTAGGATGAGGATTCAATTGGCTGATAAAACCATTAGAGTCCTAGGGGTATAATTTAATATGTGATAGTAAAAATTGATAAATTCATATTCTAGTAGACTTTGTTGTTTTAGACATGAATAAGGATAGTAGCGTTCCTTTAATTTTAGGATGACCCTTTTTAGCAACTGCTAACACCATTGTTGATGTTGGTACAGGGGAATTAATACTTCATGTAGGTGATGACATGATTAAACTCCAAGCACATGATTCTATCAGAATATCTAATAATCAAGATAATGCAAGTCCTGTTAATGTAAGTGAACTTAATGTTCAATCTTCTTTGCAGGAAATTCCTCAGGAAAAGATGACAGAGCCATGGTCTAGCTCTCATACTGATAACAAAACTGTTCATGATGAAAGAAGACTACAAATCAATGAACTATATGAATGGCGGCCACTCATCAAGGAGAAACCGAGAAAACACGATGAACTAAAGCAACTACATGACGAGCCTAAAAACAAAACGACCCAAATTAAGGTTGGAGACTGAGTTCTAATGGATACTGCCGATCCTCCTGTTGCCACTTCTAAAACTAATGGAACAACCCCTTTCACGGGACTTAATGTTTTCCTATACAGGACAGTCGAGGTAACTCATTCCAACTTCAAGGTAAATAGTACTTGTCTAAAACCTTATCTTAACAAAATTGATAGCAGGAATGAGGAGTTTCAACTCCTCGAACCACCATGATTATGTGAATGAAAGGTGAGTCGAGCTTAGACTCTAAATAAGCGCTTCTCGGGAGGTAACCCGAGCACTAACCAAATTGATGTTTATATTTTCGATTTTTAGCACCTAACTAATAACTAAACAAATTAATAAGTGCAGGTTTCCCTATCACACGGCCTTGCACACGGGCATGGCTGTGGCCATGTGGACACTACGAGGAGGTACATCGGCGTGGCAGAGACCGTGCGAGAACAGGACAAAAATTTTCCCCAAAACACGGGCTGCGATAAAATGCCACGACCGTACGATTTGGCCGTGGTCAACACTGACTAACGTACATGGCATGCAATAACCCCACACGGGTGTGCCTTAAGACCGTTGGTGATACTGAGTAAATGACACAGGCATTCGACACGCCCATGCTTATAAGCCGTGGTCGATACTGATCAATCAACATGGGCATGGAAATCTCTACACAGACGTGGGAGAAACAAACGAAGCATCACTCCGCCGTACAATTCGGCCGTGTAACCTAACACGCCCAAGGAACACGGGCGTGGGCCACGACCATGTGCCCCAATCCCTACTTAACCGCTTCTACTATTCACCTTCTCCCCCAAATTTCCCCTCCAACCCTAGCCATCGCAGCTTTCCCCCCTTCCCACTTTCAGCCACCGCTGACCAACCTCCACCTTCCTTCCTCCTTTTTCTTTCTCCCTCAACTCGAAACTCTTCCCCTTCCCTCTTCTTTCCCTCTTTCTCTCTACCTCCCCTTCCCTCTTTCTCTTATTCTTTCTTTACACCGCCACCACACCAGCCACCATCCGTGACACCGTTGGTCACTCTTTTTCTCCTTTATTTTGAATTCATAGTTATTTTCCATTATTTATATTTTGCTCTTATTCTTCATTCCATTTAGATTTAGCTTAGGGTACCATAAGTTCATGCCGGCAGTTCATTAATTCGATTTCAGAAGGTTCGAGGTGCTGCTGGAGTATCCTCCCCCACATTCACCTTTGCCCAAATTTATTAGGTTTCTTTTCATTGATTCCATCCAAAATTCAGAAAGTTTCACTTCTCCCCTATATTATTATTTTCTTACTATATTGTCATTATTTATCTTTGTACATTGAGGACAACATACATCTTAAGTGTGGGGAGGTTAATTATAGTATTATTAGAAAATCCCTAATTATGTCTTATTATTAAGTAAATTTTCTCATATTACTATTAGAATGAATCTTCTATTGACTTATGATTTTTATTGATATTTTTGGATTAAGTCATAGGTAATTATGCATTGATGGTTTAAAATTTAATACAGTAGAGAATCAAGCATGATAAGTCTATTTTCAGAATTAAAAATTTATTATGTTGTTTCCCTAACTTTAAATATTAATTTGAAGTTTAAAATTTGCAAGGTTGACATCAAAAATCATAATTTTTGTGAGATTTTAAGCCTTTTAGAGCATATACTTTTCTTCCTCACTTTATTGGTTATGAGTGTGTCAATATTGATTTGTTATTCTAGAACTTGCTTTGATTATGCATGTCGAGACCACACCCTTGATTTGATATACTGAGATGATAAAGGCACTAGGTTTTAACTCACTTACCCCCAAAAAAGCCTACCTCCATAATTAACCCCTAGTGAACCCCTTTGATCCTAATAAACCATTTCTTGATATACCCTTAATATTAACCCAAAACTCATTATTTTTTATTCATTAAGAATTTTCCCTATTGTATTAACCCCTTTTTGTCGAGATTTAATTTGATCAGTTTCCTAACTATGTTCTATATTTCAGTTGTTAAATTTTACTTGTTCTTATTCTTAAAAAAAAGTTGGAAATACATTCATTATCAGTTCTATGTTATTTGAAGTTTAAACGGTTCATTTGACATTTTGAGAAGAAGCTCGTATTATTAGTGATAAATTTTCAATTGATGTAATTATTTAGTATTAGTTCATTTTTTTCTAGTTAGGTAAATTATCAATTCGATCTTGATTTTAACCTTATTTTTCAGCCTTTATCCACACTTTAACCCAAGCCCCATTACAGCCCTTTTAAAGACCTCTTGATTTGTGTATCATCTCATTTTATAGTGGTGGAGACTTGATTTTTATGCAAGCATATGGTAATAACTCTTCATGTTGACTTTTGAGTGCTTAATTTGAACCTTAAACACTTTGAGTGATTTAAGTGAATCTTTAGTGACGAAGTCAATTCTTGTCGATTTTGAATTAAAAGTGATTATTTAGGTAAGGGGAAACACCTATATTTTTGTGCTATAAAAATTTATGAATTAAATTGTTTGAATCTTTAAGACTCTTTTAGTTAAATTATCAATGTATGAATTATCTGTGAATTATGATGAAATATTATTGATAAGAATTATGAATTAAGGAAGTTAATTTTAATTGTGAGTTGAAGATTTTGCTTGAGGACAAGCAAACACTTAAGTGTGGGGATATTTGATAAACCATAATTTATACATATTTTTACCTCATGCTTGGTGATAAACCGTAAAAGTAGCATATTTTAGGCCCACATTTAGTATGCTTTTGGATGATTTAGCCCTACATTTTATGTAAAAAGGTGCTCTTAATCCTTTCTTTTCATGTTTTTACTCAGGAAAGCACCCGAGGACGAAAAGAATAAGAAACAGGCTTAAAACTGGCCAATTTGGGCCAAAGAGGAAATCAACATGGCCTGGACTTCAAGCCATATGGCCGTGCCTCGACAATTAACTAATACGCGGTGGTGCCCCAATCAACAGAATCGAGACACGGCATGAAGACAATTTACACGGGCGTGTACCATGGCCGTGTCCCTGTCGCAGAAAAGAGCAATTCTACTCGAAATAGGATACTTTGAGGCAAAAAAACACATTCCAAAGCCTATTCAAACACCCGAGTAGGAATTATACTTGAATTAGGATACTTGGGGCCAAGTAAGGCATCTCAAAGTCTATATAAACACCCAAGGGTGCAACTTAAGGGGGAGTTCGGCAGAAGCCTTCTGCTAGGGCTTTTGTCGGGGCGGTTAGCTAGGCCAAGGAGCCGAGCCAGAAGGTTAGATTTGTGGGAATTACTCAAAGATAGCCAGTTGATCCATCTCAAGGAGCCAGAATTCTATTCAAGAAGGCAGATTTCTTCTTCAATTCCTTCAGGGGGTTTTAGGGATTTCTTATGTTTTGTTTTATCTTTTCTCTTGAGATGTTTTCTTTATTCATTATGGACTAAACCCTTTAGATACCTGAAGGGGATGAAACTTAAATGAATCTTGTTATTATTTTCTGAATTATATGATAAATACTTAGTTTGTTCTTAATTATGTGTGCTTAATCCAAATCTTATGTGCTTAGGTGGAGGAGGAATAGACCCTGCTTAAGGTAGATCTAGCATAATTAAGCAGAGTTGATTGCACGCCTAGAGATAGGGTGACGAGATTTTGTCGAATTAGGGTGAAACCTAATATGGGAGTCCATAGATCGATTTACTACTATTCTAGGGGGTTATTATTCGAGAAAGAGATTTTCGTTAATTAACCTAGGGTTAGACGTTATTCACGTCGAAAGAGGGTTTAATATACGTTAGAGAGTCTTACAGATCAAACTAAGTGAATAAATCGTATGGTTTAGTGTTAAATAACAAGTGAAGTCTAGGTGGATTCTTCTTGAGGGTATCGTCGTGATCAACTGAGTTTCTCTTCAAGTTATTTCCCAATTCGTTCTTTTTGTCTTTGCGTCTTTAGTTTAGTAGTCGTTAATTTAGATTAAAGCAACTTCACTTATTTTAGGCTAAATAATAAAAAGAAAGTTAGTATTAGTACTTTTAGTTCCTTTGGGTTCGACAATCCGATCTTGCCTAAGCTATACTACTGTTTGATAGGTACACTTGCCTTTAATCATTGTCAGAGTTAGTTTCTAGGTTCGATCTCATTCATTATAAATTTTAAAACTCGATAGACACACGATCAAGTTTTTGGCGTCGTTTCCGGGGAACTAAAATATTAAGAAAGCTCTATTTTTATTACTTTAGCCTTTTTTATTTTTTCAATTTATTTTATTTTTTTATTATTATTTTTTTTACTTTGCTAATTTTTCCTCTATTTTTCTTTTGGCAGATAATTTTAGTCTATAGAGAAGATGGCACTGAATAATTATTAGTTGCAAGTTATGAGGACAGCGCCAACAAAAGCCGCTAGTGTTTTCAACCTCGACGTGGTCACCAGGTTATCTAACCGGCTAGAGATGATGAATAAAAAGATTGATGGTTTGTATAATCTCTCGCAGGTACACACAATAATGCAATATGATTTGACTTTAGGAGGCGTGGCGAATCCTGAGTACCCACCCTGCAACTATGGCATGGAAAACGAGCAAGTTCACTATACGGGTAACTATTCTAGACCACAAAATAAATTTTATAATGACACTTATAATGCAAGTTGGAGTTACCATCCCAATTTCTCGTGGGATGATCAAAGTAGCCAAAGACAGGAACTTCCTCCAAATTTTCAACAACCACCTCACCAACAAGAAGAGGAGTTGAGTCTTGAGGAGATGCTGACAAAATTCATGGCAGCCACAGAAACTCGTCCCCAAAAAACTGAGACAATGTTCGATAATCAACAAGCATCGATCAAAGAGATCAAGAACCAAGTTCAGAAAATTACTAAGTCAGCTGAACAACTTGCAAAGTTAATGTCCGAACGACAGCAAGGGCATCTACCAAGCAACACAGAGATTAACCCAAACGAGCAAATTCAAACCGTACCAGCTCATGACAGTAAAGGGTTAGACGAACCAAACCCAAGGGAAGAACCTGTGGTAAGTGAAGGTAAGGTTGAGGTGTGCCATGATATACCAAAATTGGCAAGTACAGAGTACCAACCTCGTGTGCCATATCCCAATGCAATAAAGAAAGACCACACAGAGGAAGAATTCAGTGAACTCACACTTCGTGTAGAAGACTAAACAATCACTCTTCAAGCTCTTAACTCAGCTAGGACATCGAGTAATAAAGGTACAAACATTAATTTTATTGATAACCATTTGATTCAACCTTCTTTACAGGAAGCATCATAAAATCACCTAGTTGATCTAGATCTTAGACCTCGTGCCAAAAGAGAAGAATTATATGAGGAATGAAGCCTTAGGGTTAACAAACTAGAAGAGTGGAAAATAGAATTTAAAAAAGAATCGGAACCACACGAAGTGAAACCGAAGGAAACCCCAAACGAGCTAATAGGAACAATAAATCACATCAAAATAGAGGATCAGGTATTGTTGAATAAGGAAGACCCTCGAATCACCAATTCAGACCTCAAGGCAAATGAAGAAATCACTTTTGAGGTACTTAATGTCTTCCTATACGGCACAGTCGAGGTAAGCAATCCTAAATTCAATACTTTTGAGTAAACATTACTCGACTTAAAATATATATCCATAACCGAGTTGATCGCATGAGAAAGGATTTCCACCTCCTCAAACCACCATGATTGTGCGTACAACAGGTAAGTCTAGCTCAAGACTTTAAAGGAGCGCTTCTTGGGAGGCAACCTGAGTACTAATCATGCTAATTAGTTTGGTTTTATTTCTTTTCGTATTTAGGCATAGGTTTCCATACCCACACGGCCTTGCGCACGGCCGTGGCCGTGTCCGTGTGGACACCACAGCTAGGCACATGGGCATGGACCTTATCTCTATTTAATTATTTACTTTTATTCATATTTTTATTTCTATTTTTATTTTTATTTTTACTTCCTTTATTATTTTCTCATTTTTCTCAATGGCATTTATATTTAGCTTAGGATACAATAAAACCAATCCAGCTACTTCGAGGATTCAATTTCAAATGGTTCGAGACGCTTCCCCACGTTCACCTCCAATCTTATCCTGTTTCTTTTCTTGACTTCATCCAAAAATTTAGGAAGTGTTACTTCTCCCCTTCTCTTTTTATTTTATTATTACATAATTGTTTATCTATCTTTGTACATTGAGGGCAACGTACATCTTAAGTGTGGGGAGTAAAAGTACCTAACTTTTTGCATTATTCCAAAATCCTGAATTTTAGTCTTGTTCCTAAGTAATTTTCTCATATTATTAATTAGGGTGAAATTTTTGATGATTTATGATTTTTACTGATATGTTTTTGAGTAAGTCATTGATAATTGTGCAATGATGATTTATACTTGACGAATACTAAAGAATCAAGCATGATAAGTCTATTTTTCAAGAATAAAAAATTTTCTAGGTTGTTGAACTGAATTTGAATATTACCTTGAAGTTTGAAATTTACAGGATCGATGTCAAATACCTATAATTTTTGTGAGATTTGAGCCTTATAGAGAATATATTCTTTTTCATGCTTACTTTATTGATTATGAGTGTGTCAACACTAAATTGTTATTCTAGAACTTGCCTTGATTATACATATCGAGACCACATTAATGATTTGATATACTGAGATGATAAAGGCACCTAGGTTTTAACCCATTCACTCCACTAAAAAGTCTACCTTCACAAATTAACCCTTACTGAACCCATTTGTTCATAATAACCCTTTTATTGATTTACCCGCTAATATTAACCCAAAACCCTTTGTATTTGTTATCACCATTTTTTTGACTACCCTTCTATCGAGAATTGATTTGATCAATTATCGAATTAGTTTATTTCAGTTGATAAAGTTTCTTTATTATGTTTCTATTTGATCTTAAAAAAATGATCGAAAAATCAAAGTATATCCAGTATTAGTAGTATAAAAAGTGAGCTTTTACATTCAAATTTCAATTATCAAAGAAAAAGCTTGTAGTATTATTAGTTCCAAAGTTTGATGTGATTATTAGTTCAATTATTTTTCTAGAAGTTAGGTAACTTGTCAGGTCAATCTCGATTCTAAACCTAAGCCCCGTTACAACCCTATTAAAGACCTTTCGATTTGTGTATCATCTCATATTACAGTGGTGGAGATTTGATTTTCAAGCAAGCCTATGGGATTAACTTTTCAGGTTTGACTTATGAGTGCTTTTTCTTGATCCTTAAACACTTCGAGTGCTTTGAGTGAATCTTTAGTGAGGATGTCAAACCTTGTCGATTTTGAATTAAAGGTAATTATTTAGATAAGGGGAGATGCCTATGTTTTTATGCTACAAATTTATGACTTAGAATTGTTTGAGCCTTTAAGAGTCTTTGAGTTAAATTATCCATGTATAAATTATCTATGAATTATGATGAGGCATTGTTGATAGGAATTGTGAATTATGGAAAGTTCTTTTGAATTATAAGTTGAGAATTTTGCTTAAGGACAAGCAAAAGCTTAAGTGTGGGGGTATTTGATAAACCATAAAAGTAACATATTTTAGGCCCAAATTTAGTATGCTTTTGGATGATTTAGCCCTTGATTTATGTAAAAAGGTCTCTTAATCCTTTCTTTTCATGTTTTTACTCAGGAAAGCACCCAAGGACGAAAAGAACAAGAAACGGGCTTAAAATGGGCCAATTTGGGCCAAAGAGGAAATCAACACGGCCTGGACTTCAAGCCATACGGTCGTGCCTCGACAATTAACTAAGACACAGCCATGCCATGACTTACACGGCCGTTCCCCAATCGACAGAATCGAGACACAGCCTGAAGATGATTTACATGGGCGTGTACCATGGCTGTGTCCCTACCGCAAAAAAGAGCAATTCTACTCGGGATAGGATAATTTGAGGCAAAGAAACACATTCCAAAGCCTATTCAAACACCCGAGTAGGAATTATACTTGACTTAGGATACTTAGGGACCAAGTAAAGCATCTCAAAGTCTATATAAACACCCAAGGGTGTAACTTAAGGGGGAGTTCGGCAGAAGCCTTCTACCAAGGCTTTTGTCGGGGCGGTTAGCTAGGCCAAGGAGCCAAGCCAGAAGGTCAGATTTGTGGGAATTACTCAAAGATAGCCAATTGATTCATCTCAAGGAGTCAAAATTCTACTCAAGACGGCGAATTTCTTCTTCAATTCCTTCAAGGGGTTTTAGGGATTTCTTATGTTTTATTTTATTTTTTCTCTTGAGATGTTTTCTTTATTCATTATGAACTAAACCCTTTAAATACCTGAAGGTGATGAAACCTAGATGAATCTTATTATTGTTTGCTGAATTATATGATAGATACTTAGTTTGTTCTTAATTATGTGTGCTTAATCCAAATCTTATGTGCTTAGGTGGAGGAGGAATAGACCCTGCTTAAGAGTAGATCTAGCATAATTAAGCGGAGTTGATCACACTCCTAGAGATCGGGTGATGAGATTTTGCCGGATTAGGGTGAAACCTAATATGTGAGTCCATAGATCGATTTACTGCTATTCTAGGGGGTTATTATTCGAGAAAGAGATTTCCGTTAATTAACCTAGGGTTAGACATTATTCGCCTCTAGAGAGGGTTTAATATACGTTAGGGAGTCTTATGGATCAAACTAAGTGAATAAATTGTATGGCTCACTGTTAAATAACAAGTGAAGTCTAGGTGGATTCTTCTTGAGGGTATTGCCGTGATCAACTAAGTTTCTCTTCAAGTTATTTCCCAATTCATTCCTTTTGTCTTTGCTTCTTTAGTTTAGTAGTCGTTAATTTAGATTAAAGCAACTTCACTTATTTTAGGCTAAATAATAAAAAGAAAGTTAGCATTAGTACTTTTAGTTACTTTGGGTTCGACAATCCGGTCTTGCCTAAGCTATACTCTTTGTTCGATAGGTACACTTGCCTTTAATCGTTGTCGAGTTAGTTTCGAGTTGATCTCATTCATTATAAATTTTAAAACTCGATAGACACACGATCACTTGGCTTATTGTTTGATGAATTTTTATTATATTTGGTGAATTGATACTCTAATCTTTTAATTTCATGTTTTACACTCAGGAGAGCTTAGCGAGTCGAAAAGTATGATAAACGGGCCAAAAAGGGACAAAATAGGCCGATCTCAAAAATCAACATGGCCTGGACTTTAGCCCACGGACAGATCATGTTGGAATGTCAGAACCCCCATGGCGCAGCAAAAAAAATAATTCCAGCGATCCAAACCATGGATCCATGTGCAAGGAACGAATCTGGGTGAAATAATGGTTTCGAAATTACCGAAATTTCAATATGAGTAAACAGCGATGCCTCGGCAACGAGAATTCTGATCTACTGTCGAATCAAGCCGCAACCTTTTACGATTTCGACCTCTACGTAATCCACCCAGTTTGACGATGAGCAGAAGAAATCTCCAAAACTATTTTGAGGTTTCTTTGCTTGATAGCTGCTAGACCTCACAAGTAAAGTTTCAGTTTTTTTTAGGGATTTCTAAAAAAGAACTCTCTACATCTCACCTTTTATAATTGGTATATATATAATGAATCATAATTCATAAAATTTTTATCTGAACATAATAATCATAATTAATAAATAAATAAATATAATAATGTTTTAACCGAAAATTATAATTACATTAATTATAACAAGGATTTTGGTAAACTATATTTATTTAAATTTATATACGAACCAAATTCATATATTAATAGAAGCTGCGTTCTCATTATGTGTACAACATCCTTGTACATATAATATGTTCAATATTTGATTGCCCAATTAAATTAGTTCTATAATTAATTTAATTCATGTGACAACCAAACACAATACCAATTATGTTTTATTCTGTTCATTTCAAGGTGTGACCCAGTAGGTTCTTGTAACGTTAGCAGTAATACTAGAATGATTCTAATTTTACAAACAATGAGTGGCATCTAGCAATGCATCATTGCTACCTAAGTTACAAGAATTCATGATTCGACATAACATTTTGTGATTAACCTTTCATGCTTTAATCCTTAAGTCATTTATCTCTGCAATGGACACAAGTCATGGAATAGTCACACTTGCATATTCCATCCCATGTTTCTTGATATCTTGAGTAGACTATGATATACAAATAAGTATGGCATCTCATATCAACTTATTTGAGCATGGCCATGCATTTTAGTCTCACTCAATCAAGTGGCCTAAGATATTACTCCCATTATGTAGGAAGGACGTATCCTATATTGATCAACCATATCCCTCTACATAGATTGTGGTCTATCCAACATCAGCCTTTATAGAACAAGCAGTTACGATGTACGTTTGACTGTATCAAAATATACAACTAACGATGTTGGGATAATGATGATCTCAACTCTGAGGATCATATACATATTAATCACTATGAGTAATGCTGTGACAATTACATAATAATCCAAGAAACATACTCATAGCGGGTCAGTCCAATATGTTGTTATCTAGCACATATATTCATGCATTGATTTTGACATTCCATATCAATGACAACTCTTTATCGTCAATCAACTACATGTTAATCTTAATGCATTATTGTTATCCTAGTCAACAATAATACTTGACGAAGGATCTTTTAAGAATAATCATATTATTCTTAGGACATTATTATAAACCAGTTTATTTGTACACACAGAAAAAAACAAAAATAATAATGACAACGCCTTATATTAATTAACATGGTAAATTAAGTATGTTATTACAACCATCTCATTATTGATATTTGGGCATACTCTTACAATCTCCCACTAGCACTAAGACCAATCACTCATATATCTAATACCAAGCGACTTAGTGTGACGATCATGCTTCTGCTGTGTCAGAGGCTTGGTCAGGGGATCAGTAATGTTATCATTTGTAGGTACTTTGCATATCTCTACATCCACTCAATCAATAATATCTCGAATAAGATGGTAGCGCCTAAGTATATGTTTGGATCGTTGGTGAGATCTGGGTTCTGTAGCTTGTGCAATGGCTCCATTGTTATCACATCGAAGTTCTATAGCATCTGATATGTTAGGCACAGCCCCTAGTCTGGTAATGAACTCCTTGATCCAAATCGCTTCTTTTGCTGCCTCACTGGCTACAATATACTCGACCTCTATTGTAGAATCAGCTACTATACTTTGCTTTGAACTCTTCTAACTCACAGCACCACCATTAAGGTAAAACACAAAACCTATTGCAATTGAGAATCGTCCTTGTCAGTTTGGAAGCTGTCATCAGTGTAACCTTTTACACTTAACTCTTCCTCACCTCCATATATTAGGAACGTATCCTTAGTTCTTCTTAAGTACTTAAGGATATTCTTGACTGTGGTCTAGTGACATTCACCGAGATCTACTTGGTACCTGCTCATCATACTTAAGACATATGAGACATCTGGATGGGTACATAACATGGCATACATGATAGATACAATAGTGGAAGCATATGGAATTTTACTCATGCATTCTCTCTCTTGTGGAGTTAAAGGACACATTTCCTTTGAGAGTGAAATACCATGTCTCATAGGTAGGAATCCTCTCTTAGATTCTTCCATATTGAACATTTTCAGTAATTTATCTATGTATGTACTTTGGCTTAGACCTAGTAGTCGTCTTGATCTATCTCAATAGATCTTGACTCCTAAGATGTAAGTGGCTTCGCCTAAGTCCTTCATAGAAAAACAACTTCCTAACGAAGTCTTAATAGACTGCAAGGTAGATATGTCATTTCCCATGATAAGTATGTCATCCACTAAATTTCTTGTAAACACATGGTTCATATTCATTTTTTATAAAACCAAAATCTTTGATTGCATCGTTAAAATGAAGATTCCAACTTCGAGAAGCTTGCTTTAATCCATAAATGGATCTTTGTAGCTTACATATCCTTCTAGCATCTTTTGGATTGACAAAACCTTTAGGCTGTGTCATGTACACATCCTCTTCAAGATTCCCATTAAGGAAAGCTATTTTGACGTCCATTTGCTAGATTTCATAATCATGAAATGCAGCTATGGTGAGCAAGATCCTGATGGATTTAAACATAGCTATAGGAGAAAATGTTTCATCATAGTCAACACCATAAATTTGGCAAAAACCTTTAGAGACTAATCGCCCCTTGTATGTTAGTACATTACCATCCATGTCGATTTTCTTTTTGAAAACCCACTTGCACCCTATAGGTTTAACCCCTTCGGGTAGGTCAATCAAAGTCCATACTTGGTTTTCATAAATGGAATCCATCTCAGATCTCATGGCCTCAAGCCATTTCTCAGAGCCTGGGCTCGTCACCGCTTCTTGATAAGTCCTAGGCTCATCTTGATCTATAAGAAGAACGTCACCATGCGTTGTAATGAGAAATCTATATCTCTCAGGTGCATGGTGTTCTCTTAAAGATCAACGCGGTGGTTGTGTTTTTACAACAGTTACTTGTTCCTCAATTTCTTGTGGAATTTGTTATTGTTCTATCTATGGTTCAATGGTATCTTTTGATTCTCAAATTTCTTCAAGTTCAATCTTTCTCCCACTTCCTTTTCTAAAAATAAATTCTCTCTCTAGGAAGACACCAGTCTGAGTAACAAACTTTTTGTTCTTAGGGGATTAAAGAAATAATATCCTTTGGTTTCTTTCGGATACCCCACAAAAATACACCTTTCAGATTTGGGTTCAAGCTTAATAGACGTCTGATGTTTAACATAAGCTTCGCAACCCCAAATTTTCATAAAAGACATACTGGGACATTTCCTAGTCCACATCTCATATGGCGTCTTTTGAACCTATTTAGATGAACACGATTTAGTGTGAAAGCAGCTATCTCAAGTGCATGTCGCCAAAAGGAAGTCAGTAGATCAGCATGACTCATCATGGATCGAACCATGTCTAACAAAGTTCTATTTCTTCTCTAGAAACTCCATTCCATTGAGGAGTACCAGGAGGAGTAAGTTGTGATACAATCCCACATTCCTTCAAAAGATCATCAAACTCTACGCTCAAATACTCTCCACCTCGATCAGATCAAAGTGACTTGATAGTTTTTCCTAGTTGATTTTCTACTTCATTTTTGAATTCCTTGAACTTTTTAAGGGAATCAGATTTATGGCGCATGAGATAAACATACCCTTATCTACTGAAATCATCAGTGAAAGTAATGAAGTAGTGAAATCCACCTCTGGCCTCTGTATTTATTGGTCCATATACATCAGAATATATTAGGCCCAATAAATCACTAGCTCATTCACTTTTACCAGTAAAAGGAGATTTAGTCATTTTTCCCAATAAGCAAGATTCACATACTTCAAATTGTTCAAAAACAAATGAATCCAAGAGAGCATCTTTATGGAGTTTGGATATGCGTTTCTCACTTATGTGGCCCAAACGACAATGCCAAAGATAAGTTTGATTTGAGTCATTTATTTTAGATCTTTTAGTATTTATGTTGTAAATGGGATTCATTTGATACAAAATATAGATGCCATTAATCAATTGTGCCAAACCATAGAAAAAATTATTGAGATAAAAGGAACAACAATTATTCTTAATAATTATCTCAAAACCAATTTTGTCCAAACAAGAAATTGAAATAATGTTTTTAGTCAAACTGGGCACAAAATAACAATCCTCTAAACATAAATCAAAACCACTAGGCAAAGATAAAGTATATGTTCCCATAGCTAATGCAGTAACTTTTGCTCCATTTCTAACTCGCAGGTCCACATCTCCTCTAGCCAAAGTCCTACTCCTTTATAGTCCCTATACAGAAGTACAAATATAAGAATCACAACCAGTATCTAATACCCAAGAAGTAGTAGTTGATAAATTAATATCAATAACATAAATACCTGAAGCACATGTTCCGCTTGTTTTGGCCTTCTTGATTTCCTCAAGATAGATAGGGCAATTCCGCTTCCAATGTCTAGTCACACCACAATGAAATCAGTTTCCTTCCTTAGACACCCCACCTTTAGGTTTTAGTGCAGCCTTTCCTTTTCCAGGCTTAGGCTTACCTTTGCCCTTGGGCTTTTTCTAAACTTTGGCCTTTCCCTTGCCCTTGTTGTTATGGACAATCAGTATGGGCTTGGGTCCAACCATTTTCATGTTGCCTTCATCAGTTCGTAACATACTGAGCAACTGTGGCAGAGTCTTGTCAATTTCATTCATATTGAAATTGAGGACAAACTGGCTGTAGCTATCCGGCAATGATTGCAGAATAACATCAGTGGCCAACTCTTGGCTCAATGGAAACCCAAGCTTAGACAGGCTTTCAATATAGCCAATCATCTTAAGGACATGAGGTCCTACTGGGCTTCCTTCAGCCAGCTTACATTGGAATAGGGCCTTAGAGGTATCGAACATCTCTTTTCATGCTTGCCCCTGATAAAGTTCTTTCAGGTGCTAGATCATATCATAAGCAACCATGTCCTCATGTTGCTTCTGAAGCTCAGGATTCATGGTGGCAAGCATAAAACATCCAACGTCTACCATGTCATCGAGATGCTTCTGGTAAGCATCTCTATCAGTCCTCGAGGCATTAGTCGGTGGTTCATTAAGAAGTGGTTGTTCAATGACATATAATTTCTGTCCTTGTTTGAGGACAATCCTCAAGTTACAGAACCAGTCAAGAAAGTTCAAACCATTCAATTTGTCCTTCTCAAGGGCCGATCACAATAAGAGTGTATTAGTGTTTGCAACCATAATATATCAACAATAGTAAAATATACGTGCGAGTAAATTTACCAAGTTTATATCAATCATTAAAAAGATTTTATTAAATGGTGTTCCCACTATTTTATTTCAAAATTAATAACCATCATATATTAATTTCAGAAAGACTTTCTCAAAAGTATTTCTAGTGGGTTAAGGATCCATATTTCACCTCCTCTTAAGTCAGCTTTGGCTTTACTCTCAAGACTATGGTTATTTAGGTAAGCAACATTTGTTAATTACATCATATAAAACACCTAATATTTAGTGAACAACTCTTGTTCTAATCATCTTATGAATTATCCAATTTACTTGCTTCTAGGTTTCTAATCCTATTAGAGTAACCTAGTTAAGTCATTAACCAATTTTTAACCAACGAATATCACTTGTTTATTCTTTGCGTTTAACCAAGATAAATACTAGCACTTCGCTTTGGCAAAACCTACATAGTATTGATCGAGGCCTTAACGAGGGCAAAATTGGAAGGCCATGTTGACTTAATATTTTAATAAAGGGATTTTATTAAGGTTGTTGCGTCTCACCAATTATGGTCTACTTTAGTCCATTTAGTCTTTTAATTATTCTCATCAATTAATGGGGTTTATTATTATCAATTTTTAATATATTTAAAACTGGCATGCTTTAGACATCCATAGCATCTTATACATGAATAAATAAAGCAATAAATAAATGAAATAGTTATAGCCCATAAACTAAGGTGGTTCAACCCAAGCCAATGGGAGAACCAAAAGGAAATCTAAAGGTGTAAGTCGTTTCACAAGCTGTCGGTCCATACTAGTTGTCCCATCTTCCTTCTCGTCTAGCCCATAGCAACTCTTGCAAATTACAATATGCAAAAACTCGTTTTACATACAAGGGAGTAAGATGAGAAGAGAAATACAAGAGAATAATAGTAAGGCACGGCACGTAGGTCGTATTTATAAAAAAATACATTTTACCAAATGGGTCATTGGGCTATAGCTATGGATTTCAAACACCGTGCATCTCAAAAAATAGCATACATAATTCAACATTTTGCTAAGGTGAATTATAAAATATCCTTTCAACCTTTTGTGGCCCACCAAGTTTTTTTTATTTTTATTTACAAAACATACTGTAGGAAGATGGGGATCTGAGACGGTCGGAGGAAGCGGGCCTAAGGCCCACGACCGGAGCCGTCCTCAGATCCCCATTCCCAAAATACGAGAGGGAATTGTCACGGTAAGAGCCAAGGGTGCGGGGACGGAGCCCTGCGGTATGGACCAGGGGTGCGGGGTAGAGCCCCGCGGTACCAACTGCATACCCCAATCAAATGAAACCTCACGATTTGATAAATTTTATCAATAGAATCGTGTTTTTAGGATTTTAATCCTTGAGGTTTCATACCGGAACAACCCTTGTTCAACTAGCCAGTTAACTCTTACTTGAAATTGTAAATACCACCGTCGCATCATTACAGATTTGTTAATAGTTAACAGTAATAACATAAAATCGAATAGGCCACAACACCATGATTAACATTTAATCAATTATCGAAAGGAATAGTTATCAGGTTATGCTTAAACGATTTAAACAGTCGAAAATGTAATAAAATTAAAGCATGCATCTCATACAATTGCATCACCCAAGCATTTAAACCTGAGTCTATATCACACAAGTGGCTTTGATACCACTGTTGGAATGCCGGTACCCCCATGGCGCAGCAAAAAAAATAATTCCGGCGATCCAAACCATGGATCCATGTGTGAGGAATGAATCTGGGTGAAATAATGGTTTCAAAATTACCGAAACTTTAATCTGAGTAAACAGCGACGCCTCGGCAACGAGAATTCTGATCTATTGTCGAATCAAGCCGCAACCTTTTATGATTTTGACCTCTATGTAATCCACCCCGTTTGACAATGAACGGAAGAAATCTCCAAAACTGTTTTGGAGGTTTCTTTGCTTGATAGCTGCTAGACCTCACAAGCAAAGTTTCATTTTTTTTAGGGTTTTTCTAAAAAAAAAAAACTCTCTACACCTCACCTTTTATAATTGGTATATATATAATGAATCATAATTCATAAAATTTTTATCCGAATATAATAATCATAATTAATAAATAAATAAATATAATAATTTTTAACCGAAAATTATAATTACATTAACTATAACAAGGATTTTGATAAACTATATTTATTTAAATTTATATCTGAACCAAATCCATATATTAATAGAAATGTGTTATCAGTATGTGTACAACATCCTTGTACAAATAATATGTTCAATATTTGATTGCCCAATTAAATTAATTCTATAATTAATTTAATTCATGTGACAACCAACACAATACCAACTATGTTTTATTTCGTTCATTTCAACCATAGGGTGTGACCCTGTAGGTTCTTGTAACGTTAGGAGTAATACTAGAAGGATTCTAATGTTACAAACAATGAGTGGCATCTAGCAATGCATCATTGCTACCTAAGTTACAAGAATTCATGATTTGACATAACCTTTTGTGATTAACCTTTCATGCATTAATCCTTAAGTCCTTTATCTCTGCAATGGACACAAGTCATGGAATAGTCACACTTGCATATTCCATCCCATGTTTCTTGATATCTTGAGTAGACTATGATATACAAATAAGTATGGCATCTCATATCAACTTATTTGAGCATGGCCATGCATTTCTAGTCTCACTCAATCAAGTGGCCTAAGATATTACTCCCATTATGTAGGAGGGACTTATCCTATATTGATCAACCATGTCCCTCTACATAGATTGTGGTATATCCAACATTAGCCTTTATAAAACAACCAGTTACGGTGTACGCTTGATTGTATCAAAATATACAACTCACGATGTTGGGATAATGATGATCTCACGTTTGAGGATCATATACATATTAATCACTATGAGTAATGTTGTGACAATTACATAATGATCCAAGAAACATACTCATAGTGGGTCAGTCCAATATGTTGTTCTCTAACACACATATTCATGCATTGATTTTGACATTCCATATCAATGACAACTCTTTATCATCAATCAACTACATGTTAGTCTTAATGCATTATTGTTGTCCTAATCAACAAGAATACTTGACTAAGGATCTTTTAGGAATAATCATATTATTCTCAAGGCATTATTATAAAACAGTTTATTTGTACACATAGAAAAAATTTGAAATAATAATGACAACGCCTTATATTAATAAACATGGTAAATCAAGTATGTTATTACAACCATCTCATGATTGATCTTTGGGCATACTCTTACAGATCACACGGCCGTGTGGTATGAGCAGAATCGAACATGGCCTAAGCCATCACACACGGGCATATAACACGGGCGTGTCCCTGCCAAACCCAAGTATAATTCTATTCGAAAAAGACCACTTGTGGCCCAAGAAAGCGCTCCAAAGCCTATATAAACACCCTAGGGGACGACCTAAAAAGACACGTAGAGTAGAAAGCAAAAAATACTCGAAGACAGCCGTCAGGAGTAGCTTGGAAGAAGGATCTCCATCAAGACTGAAGATCTCCTATCAATTTCTCTTGAAGGTTTTGGGTTTTCTTATGTTTTGTAGTTTTCCTTATTTTAAGATGTTTTCCTCTATCAGTATGAACTAAATCCCTAAAATACCTAAAGGGATGAAACCTAAGACAAATCTTATTACTATTTGATTTATAAGATAAAAAAATTGTTCTTATTCTTAATTGTGTGTTATTATTCTTTTTTTGATAATTCAGGTTATTGATTCAAGTCGAATGTGCTTATTTAGAGGAGCAAAAGTCCCTATTTAAGAGTATATCAATACAATTAAGCGGAGTTGAGTGCAATCCTAGATATAAGACGACGTAATTCTGCCAGATTAGAGTCAAATCTAATAAGGGAGTCCATAGATCGAGTTAATGCGACAATAGGGGTTTTAATTATAAAGAGATTTCAATTAGTCAACCTAGAGTTAGTTGTTTTTAGTCTCGAAAGAGATATTAACATAAATCAGGGATTTCTACGAATTAAGTCAAGTGAATAAATCGTATGAATCAAAAGTAATAAGTGAAGTCTAAGTGGATTCTTCTTTGGGTATTTCCTCTCTCATATAGTTGTCTAAAAGTATTTTCCCAATTCATTCTCTATCGTGCTTTTAATTAATTTTAGTTTAAAAGAAATCACTTTAATTCTTAGGCTAGATAATAAGAAGATAGTAATTACTAGTACTCTTGGTCCTTGTGGATACGATATTTCTGGTATTACCATAACTATACTATTAAACGATAGGTGCGCTTGCCTTTATTGTGATCGTAGTTAGTTAGAGACACATCAGTTTCAATTTTATATGTTTGCTGATGTTAATGTCTGGTAATGCCTCGTACCCTGTTCCGGCGTTGAATACGGGTAAAGGGTGTTACATGGTAAGCACTTGAGGTGAGTACTTATGTACTTTGAAATTTAATTGATTTCATGGTCCATTGAAATGGATTGATTTGTTATATTATGAATTTATTGAAAATATGAAGATTGAGTTGAATATATGTTTATATGTGATAATGTGTATATATGTGAAATTTGAGACATTGGTTGTATTAAAAAGTGAAATAGAACCCTATTAATTGTATCGAGTTGAGTCGGATATAGATGGCATGCCATAGGATAGGAAGAGTTTAGGGATTTCTTCGACCTCGAGTTGATGAGGCACTGGTTGCCAATTTGCTTCGGTTTAACCAATGAGACACAGGTGCCAATTTATATAGCACTAGGCACAGTTATTAGTTCGAATTTATCCAATGAGGCACTGGGTGCCAAAATGGTGTGTTGGTTGGATCCGTGTATCCGTCCAAGTCTGAGTCATGCTAATAGAGGAAAGTAAAATAATAATTTATGTGATTGATATTGAAATGGAAAAGGTGAGAAATGAATATGAGATGAGAAAATATTGAAATGGCAAAGATGAGAAATGATTATGAGATGAGAAATGAAATATGAAATGATGAATTGATATGTGAAACTTAAATGAATTCAAGTATTGATCAAAGATATGAATCATGCCATTGCATGAGTTGATGTATTCAAATGTTAAATGAAATGCCATTGATATATACTTATATATTTGAACATGTGAAAATCTTAGTAGATGTGAATAAGGAAGGAACAAATTATATTATTGATTTGAAACACATGTACATAGCTTACTTATTCATTTTTCATTTTAATTACTTATATCTAGTTTATATTATTCGGATTATAGAAATACCACTAAGTTACATTCAACGTACAATTTTGTTTTCTGTGCGCAAGCTACGTACTATTCAAATTATTGCTGACTCAACATCAAACAACAAATCCCGAGCTCAAGTGTGGTGATATCTCATTTTGTAATGGCATGTACCTAGGGAGTCCTTGTTGATATGTTTATGATTATGGTATTTTGGTTTCTTAGTTAAATGATGGATACTTGTATATATATGTGGATATAGTTGAGACAATGTTGGTATGGTAGCTTAGCCTAATGCTTGGTATGTTTTTGGTTCAAATCTTGATAGCTTAAATAGCTAAAGATTAGTTCTATATAGGTAAATTTGATATGGTGGGAAGTCTTGAATGATTGATTCATTGTTGGAATGTTTGAACATATAAATGTGGTATCAATGAGGGTACATTGGTTAGGCACATTAGGTGATAAATTTGGTATATTTTGAGCATGTTTAATCCTGTTTGAATAGGTTGAATGATTGGTAAATAAGTTGGTTAGCATCCAAGCAAGTAGGAAATGGTAAACTTGAGCTTTGAGGTACTTTCACACACATGGGCGTGTGATCAAGTCGGTGAGTAAGAACACACATGCATGACCTAGGGTATTCCACGGCCTAGCCACCGACCAAGTGTCCCTATTTATAAAATTTTAAAAATGTGTCACACACTATAGGGGGCAATTATAAGCAACATGATGGTGCAAACAAAGTGGTAGTTATTTTCTCCATCCATCTTCTAAGTCAAAAGGCTTAGCTTCAAGAGTGATTTCTATTTAAATTGTGACATGATTGAGTACTAGGTAATTTGGTGTATGCTCCATTGTAATTATAAAGTCAAAGAATTTTTTGACATGCTAAATCCCCTATTATGCTAATATTATATTTGATTTAAAGAAACACAAATGTAAATGGTTTATACAAGTATGATTAGAGTAAGAGTGACTTGAGTGTAGGTAACAAATGAACTGCATAAGCTAGGAGATATTTTCTATGGCCAGAACATACATGGAACTTAGAAAATCTTGTTTTTAGGGAGTAATTTTCTGCAGTACCTTTTTAAAATCAATCCTTTCAAACTCGAACAGGTTTGTTTTTTTTTCAAAAAGAAAAAGATGGCTGAGAACTGATGTATATATTGGTCTTCAAATAGATTGACAGTATAAGATAGGTACATGCACTGGCAATACTGCTACATACATGCATTTATGCATATTTTTCTTGAGGACAAGCAATAACTCAGGTTTGGCGGTGTGATAACTCTTGAAGAGAGTTATATTTCATTCCTTTAGACTAGCTAATTTCTTGTACTTGGGTACATTTAATGGCATTTTAGGATATTTTATTAGTATTTTTATCATTTGCATGAGGCACTTCGACTGTGTTTACATGTTAGATACTTTTAATTACTTGTGGAAGGGTTGTGTTTGGTGGTTTGGTAGGTGTAGGATATGGAGAAAGAAATAAAGGAGTGAAGTTTTCTCGAGGAAAAAGTTTGGATAATTTTCCACCTTGTATGTCGTGGTAATTTCAGGAAGATGACCGAGTCAACATTCAACGCATACTAGATTCAACCCAACTCTACTTATACTAGAAAAATCTACTTAAAAAAAATGAGAAGGTATCATGGGCTGTTGGAGTTACCCTAGGAAGAAATGCTTATAAAAATCCGAATAAGGAAGCCCTAAGTGGGGAGATCCAGAGGCAACAATAGAGGGTAGTGGCTGAGTAAAGACGAAAAGAGGAAGCTGAACACAGTCCCTCTCAGCCACACAGGACGCTGTGTACCTGGATTGTGGATTGGTTTGGCGACAGCCATCTTCTTAAGTTCTTCCATTATTTCTTATTTTGTTCTCACGTAAATTGATTTGAATGAAATGGTGTTGGATGTTATTTGAACTTGAATTTGTCGCCAAACCACAAATTAAATCTCATAGGGTTGGGATTACATGCTGAAACTTTCATTTTCTTTAATGGTTGAAGCATATATTTAATTTAATCCACGATTTCATTCAATTCTTTTTATTTTGTATGCGTACATTCTTTAGACATAGATGAGTGTGCAGTATGCTTATAAACTGAATCTAATTCTAAAAAGGTTGGATTAGTTGGACTAAAATTGAATGAAAAAAGTGGGTATTCGACGGAATACCTGTAGCAGACTCTAGACATAGAGCAGCGTTTGTATAGAATGAAGACAAAAAAAGTGCAGGGTGTCGTGCTAAGGCCTATAGACATAGGCCATGTAACTTGAGATCTTGCTCTCGAAAGAAGCAGGCCACTTTAGGTCTTTTCTGAGCAGTGGGTTAAGTACGATTTTGCTGAGGCATTATTGAAAGTAAGGGTAGATTTTTAGTAATCCCAACCTTCCAATCAACAACATAGATTTTCTACCCTTTGTCGTAGTATCTTTGCCATAGCATTCTTAGTTATTTATTTATTCACTCGCATTTTATTCACATGATTATTCTTGTAATTTTCATTGTATTTTTACTCTTGCTTTGCCTTAACATTTTCCAATATTAGTCAGTATACATTTTGTACTTATCCTTATTATTTTAATTTACACTACGTACTTAAGTCGATTTTGCCATAACATTAATCATTATCATAACTTAACCATTTCTATACCTAATCTGATCCCTGTGGAGATGATATCACTTATCACTTTATTACTTGATTCGACTTGTATACTTGCACAATTCGCATATCATATTCACACATGACACTAGTCCCTTGGCTCCCTTAGTTCTTTTCATTCTTTTTCTGCTTAAGGGAAATTAGAACATCCATCTTTTTCTTCCGTCGCTCGTTCCAATCTTGGATGTATTTATAGTTGAGCTCGATGTACTGGGTGTAATTGGAGTTCCCAAGGATACTTTTAGTTGGCTTAACGAGCTACTTGACCGTGGATATTGGGCCCTTAGCCCTCTTGCGTAAGGCAATCACTAGGTGCGGGAAAAAGATCCCAACCTTCTTGTCACTAATGTAAGTGAACACCGCCTTGTAGATCCACTTGCCGATGCACACCTATCTATGTTGCAAGATACAGTATAGGAAAATAGCTCAAAAATTGTTAACGTTAGAAACATTAAGGTCAGAGAGATTCGTGTGCAGATAAACTACGTCCACATTTTGGCAACTGAAAATATTATTGCCTGATTGAACAACAAAAGGATGTTAGTGCTCGATTTGCGTTTCTAAATGACTCTCACTTCGGTTAAATACCTATGAATCTTATCCATATCTATGTCTCTAAAATAGTCGATATCTATTGTGTCTAACGCATCGAAGACATAGTATGGGGCATTATATAAAACTTACAGATTTCTCAAGGGGTGCATAGGACCTCATTGCCTCGGACGGTCACGTAAGTGTGCACAACATGCTGGGATTTATTCTTTTCCTATTCTTTTAGCGAGGCGTAAAACTCGTACACCACCGAGTTCACCGCTGACTCTTTTGGTGTAAGGCAAAAGTTGGTCCATTGATGAACTTGGATTAAATCTCATATATCGTCGTTCAAATCGAACAAGGGATCGAACCCTCATTTTTGAATAAATGTTTTACCCTGGAGTTCTAAGAAGTATTTTTCAACTTCTTGACTCCTGAATTGGGTAGAATCTAATTCTCTTTATTTAGAAGATTATGTGGTTTTTCGAAATTTTTTCGTTGCCATGAATAATTCAATTTAAGTAAACATTAATCTAACATATAAAACAATTGATGAAATAGAAATTAAAAAATATATGAAAGAACTTTTTCACCAAAATTGTGATCGAGTCAGCTGTCAAAGAGGAGAGACAATGGCGACAGTGGCGTGAGAAGGTGGATCTTGTGCAAAACGAAAGCGATGGAGAAGGGGACGATGATCGGCTACATTTGGGAGTGTTTTAGTGGTGATTAGTGAGTGTTTTGTGGGCAAAATTTAGGGTTTAGACATGTTTAGTATTTAGACTAAATAGTTGGGTTGAGCAAAAATTCAAGTCTGGAACTGCAAACCTGACATCAATGTTGCGACACAATACTTTGAATGCTCCAGGTTTTGGGTTTTAAGTGTTGTGTCACGACACTAAGTCATGGTGCCGCAACACTGACCTAAAATTTAAAATTAATTTAGGTTCAAATTTTCATGTCGTAACATTAAACTGCTGTGTCGCAACATGGGGTAGAATTTGAAAAGTTTTTAAGTTCGAAGTGTGGTGTCGTGACACCGCCCTAAATTTCTACATTTTTTAAAATTAGCGTGTCGGTCCCTATGCTTTACCCCTAATTTCGAATAAGTCCTGAATAGACTCCCTCTATCTACCTAAGATCGAAATTCTATCCTAATTATCCAAAATAAAATGCAAAATTAAAATGTACAAAGGTTACAAATTTTTCAAAGTTTCAATTCAGAATTAAGTGTGGCTACCGAACTCATTTGGTAACTATCGCTTTCCAGGCATCACCATTTTGCTCCTTTGATGATCATCTTGGTCCGTCCAACAATCGAATTTCTGTTCAGGGTTTTTTCACTTGTCGTGCTCCCTTACGCTTTTGTTACCTACACACATAAAGCTAAAAATGTACCTTTGACCAAGGTCATTAGAGGTTCTAAAAGAAATTACATTAACAGTCCTCCCTTATTTTATTTTCATATTCCACATTTTAGTAATCATGGCCACATTTGAATACCTCTATTTCTCCATTGATCTTCATTATTAACTTTTTCATTTCGAGATCAATGGTCGATCTAGACGTAGCAAAAAATGATTGACCCAATATAATGGGATTGTCTTGGTCCTTCTCGAAATATAGGACAACAAATTCAACGGGGATTACCCCTAACTTTAACCAATACGTCTTCGAGCACACCTTTGGGATGCACGAGAGACCTATCAACTAGTTGTAGTGTAATTGTCGTATCTTTGAAATCCCTCAATCTGAGTTTTAAATGCATGATTAAGGGCATCAAATTTTTGTTAGCCCCTAAGTCATAAAAAGCCTTGCCAAAATGTTTTTCCCTATCTCCACTGGAATTGTAGAACTTCTTAGACCTTTTAGCTTTTGGGGTATTTATAAGCAATTATTTCACTACAAGAAGCGTCGATTTTTATCTTCTAACCTTTCTTTAAGTTATTATGCCTAGACATAATCCTTTTTAAGTACTTGGCATACTTTGGTATTTTATCAATTAGCTCAAGCATTGGAAAATTTACGTTAAGGGATTAAAACAGATTTAGAAAACTTATGAATTCTTCCGCATCCCTTCATTGCTTTATCTCCAACCTCGATGGGAATGGTACGTTCTTTTGCACTAGTTTTGAATGTAGAGTATTTTCTGGTTTAGCCACCGGTTTGAATCTTTTCTCCTTTTGGACTTTAATTTTCGGTTCATCAAGATTTTGGTCCTCCACTTTGACCTCATCGTCCTCCTTGTTCGCGAGCTTTTTTTAGTTCACTAGAGTTTTACCCAAACGGAGTGCAATCACATTTACATGCTCTTTCCCGTCCTTTTAGGGATTCTTTTTGGTATTACTCGAAATATCCGTGCCTATTTGCCTTCGCATTTCATTCAACATGCTCACGATATTGTGCATCTCTTCCTTTAATTCGACAAAACTCGTGCGAGTTTGTATGCCTTCAGTCTTCACATGTTGAATGTCAGACCTCATAAGATGCATCTCATTCTCAATCCGGTCCAAGTGTTGACCACAACCAACATGGTCGTTACCTATGGATCTCTCTTGAGATCTTTGCACATGTAGTGGTTAATATGGAGGGTTTGACTGATTTAGAGTTGAGTTTTCGCTACCTTGATTTTCTCCCCACTTTAGATTTGGATAGTCTTTCCAACCATGGTTGTATGTGCTTGAATAGGGATTTACACCCTTATTTCTCAAATAATTTACCTCCTCCAATTGGGTCTCTAAGTATGATGTGTAGCTTCAACCGGCGTCATTCATTGATGGCTTGACAAGGGTCTCTAGACCATCTATTTTTTACGAAAATTTGTTGATACTTATCATCTTCTTTGACCACCTTAACCATTGACATCTTCTGTCTATAAAAAAAGTGTTCATTAGGCCATATATACGAGTTCATTGCCATGTCCTTGATCAATTGATAAGCTCGTTCGTATGTGTTTTTTATGAAGGCCCCAGCCAATGTGCCATCTAATCTGGCTCTTAAACTCCCATCCAATCCATTATATAAGATTTGAAATTGTAACCAATCTTGCATACCATGGTGTGGGCACTTCCTAAGCAGCGACCTGAAATGTTCCTAAGCTTCATATAAATTCTTGCCATTATATTGCTTAAAATTAACAATATCATGCCTCAATTGGATTCTTTGACTAATGGAGAAAATGGTGTGTAAAAATTTCCCCGCTAAGTCGTCCCATGTCGTGATGGAACCTGGATCTTAGGAGTCAATCCATTCATAGGTGTTGTCGTAAAGCAAGAATGGAAACAACCATAGAAAATCATGTCACCGGTCACTCCATTGTATTTAAATGTGTCGCATAATTGTAGGAATCTCTTTAAGTGTTGGTTTGGGTCTTCTATCATCTTACCCCGAAATTGCAAGTTATTTTGTATCATTTGGATGGTGGTAATCTTAATTTCAAATTTGTTTGTGTTTATCATTGGCCTCTCGATACTACCTTGGACAACATCTAACGTGGGAAGCGTGTACTCTGGCAATGTCCTCTCTGGTTGAGCCATCAGTGGCTCCATTTGTACTTGTGTAGCTGGTTCGATGTTCTCCTCAAACAGTGGATTTCCTCACGGCAAGTCAGCCACTACAGGTGAATTATTTTGCATTTGCTAACGGGTTCACCTCGAGATGCTCTCTAGTTTAGGATCTGGTTTGATTAGGAGGGTTCCACTTCGGGTCATACCCTGAATCAAAGAGAATTAAATTTTCCTAAATTTTGTATCTATAATTCTAAATTTTGTATTTATCTTCTCAAGTGAAGAAAATTAAATTCAAATTTAGTGTCAAAACCTCACCGACAACGACGCCAACAACTTGACTACTGCCAAACATGCGAACGTTTGGACTAAAAATATTACAACAAAATAGATAAAATATTGAACAGTGGTGTCCGCAAGTTTACGGGTCAAATTGTAAATAGAAGAATGTTACAATGAAACACTCTGAAAAGTATTCCTAGTATCGTACCCAAGGGAGGTTGAATTAAACCAAAACTAATTCTCTACACTAATAAGTCTAAATAGTACCGATTTGAAATTATATTACAAAAAATCAAATTTACATCAATTAATCTAATTAACCTAAAAATTAATTAAATTAAAAATCAATCAATTAAACAGCCGAAAGTAATCCAATGAAACAAAGAGGAGCTTAACTCACTTCATTTATCCTAATTAACTTCAGAACTTGGGTTTTATCGAATTAGCTATTAATGAACTAGCTATTACCTATCGGTCTCTAACTAATTAACTAATCAACCAATACACGCTTACCTCTCGGTCTCACTTTCATGACCGGGATAATTATGAGGTACTCAATAAACTTATCTCTCGATCTCGTTTATCCTAAATTACTTCCTAGGGGCATCACTTCCTAGGGTTTAATCGCACATAAGTTAAACCAACTAACTTGGATTTCAACCCTCGTTCATTCATTAATTATTCACATATCCGTTCATTAAACTCCCTGAGAAAATTAGCTACTCATGAATTGAAATACAATAATTCCTAAACTCATATTTAACATGCAAAACAACAAATTAAATAAAAAGTAAGGAGTATAGAAATAAATTTGTTTTCAATATGGATTGGAGCTTGAAAGCAAAATCTCATTTAATAAAGATCACCTCGATTGCAACTGGAATCACACTAAAATAATAAAAAACTAATATATGAAGGCATTGGATCTAAATCAAATCCAAGTTAAAACAATAACAAAGATACAAAAGGAATAAACTGGAAAGAAAATAAAACTAAACTAAAAACCCTAAAATACTAAAGTGGATCACTTGGCCAAGCCTCTTCAAAGTGAGACTTAACATGCCTATTTATAAAGTTTATGCTCAGACCTAATTAGGGTTGCTAAACAATCCAAAATTCTAATTAAGATACATTGTGAGGACTAAAATTTCCTTAATTATAAATTCATGTTGGTCATTCTGTATTGCAAGACTGCCTTTATTTTCTGGGTATTTTGGCTTCGAAGTTTGGTGTTGTAACACCACTTCTCAGTGTCACGACATTGCAGTCGTCTCTCGCCTTCTAAGCCCGAAAATAGTGTCCTACACAATAGATAGAGCTGTTAGATCATACCTAGGCTCATAGTGGTCCATTAGGTCATAACATAACTCAAAATTGCGTAAAAACGCTTATTTTGCATGAATTAAACACAAAGTAATTACAACTAAAAAAAACATAAAAATGCAATAAAATAAGCTCGTTAAGTGTCAAAAATACCTTAATTTACCACAACGAGTTGTGGCAGATCACATGTTAATGTGATTTTTTGAAAAGCTCTTAAACCAAAAAAAACATTTTATGCCGTGAACAAAAAGACCTTTTTTATTCTGTTTGAATCTATCTTTGTCCCCATAAAGAAGACAATATGGGGATGATAGAGTTTTAGCATCTACCGAAGCCTACTTGTAGCTCGTGGACTCCCCAACCCACGAACACTCTCACAAACCTCCCCAGTCCCTCTTTTGAACTTCGCTCTAAATTCATCCCCAAAATTGGATTGATCTGCCTCATGTAATCCGATAAGGGAAAACCCTTAAAATTCCTCCCCCCACTTTTTTCCACAATATCTCTTAAGGAACCCGTCTCATTCCCCTCCCTCACCCAAACACTATCAACTATAGCGGCTCATCTTGTCAGTGGTGCCCATAACGAGATATCCCACTCCTAGATCAGTCTCATTGACTTCCCTCCTTAACCATATTGGGCAAAAACTATCACCATACCCTAGACATCCACACAGAAAACAAATCAGTGTGAGTTTTTCATACTGAAATCTCACATAGATATGATTTTGAGGGGACAATTGAATTTTCTTTCTTCATTTAAGAGGGGTTCAAATATCTAGCCTTGTAATAGCTCGATTTTGGTTTTAGTCGGAACAGTGGTTTTGGGACCACAAATTTGACGCAAAAAAATTTATTTTTATTATATTTTTATGGTCTGTAGTTTTATGGAATGATTTTTTGAAAATTTCGTTCGAAAATTTTGATGTTTGGGCACTCAATTTAGTCAAAGAGACTAAATTGCAAAAAGTGCAAAACTTGAATTCTATATGTTAAAGGTGTCCAATTGCTATGAAATTTTAATTTGGAGGCCCTTAAATGGTAATTAGACCATTGGTTAAGTTGGTGGACAAAAATGGACATGGTTAGGTATGTTTCTAAAGTTTTCATTAAGGGTATTTTAGTAATTTGGTTATTAAAATGAATTAAAAACAAAAATCAAGCCAAAATTTTGTCCATCTTCTTCCTTATGGCCGAAATTTACAAGGGGAAACCATGGATAGGGTTTGGCCACTTTCAAGCTCGATTGTAAGTCCGTTTTAGCCCCATTTTTAATGATTTTAATGTTTTTAAAATCCTTGTAACATGATCTATCTATTTCTACCATCAATTTGAAGTGATGTCAAAATCTAAAACTTTAACTATGTTGAAAATGTATGTATTTTGATGTTTGATGGTGGAAAATGCATGTTTTTTGTTTGTTAAATGAATTTTGCTAAGTGATTTTCGGTAAAAATGCCTAAATGGACTTGTTTGTAAAAGTTGTAAAATGAGTAGTAAAAGTGTGAATAAATGAACAATGTGGGCTGTTATGAGCATGATATAGGTTCAGCTAGGCTTGGGTGTAATGAAATTGAATGAAAATCATTTTACGAGCCTAGGGACTAAAATGTAAAATGTCAAAAGTTTAAGGGTAAAAATGTAATTTTTCCATATTGTGATTTTGGGCTGATTTGAATACTATAATGATTAGATAAGTTAAATGTGATATTATAGATCAAGAAAAAAATGAGGTTCGGACATAGAACGGGGGAAAATAAGTATTTGACGATTTAGTCCTTTTACCATTTTTATGCCAAGGTAAGTTCGTATGTTTAATAAGCATTAAATTATAAGTGTATAAATGCTTAATTGATATAATTTTGGTAAATGCTATAATATTGAAATGAAATGTGAATGCTATTGAGTACGATACTACAGAAATGACTGACAGAGATTCGATACAGCAAAAGTCCCGGTTGAACATTGGAATAGACAGGATACAAATGTCATGACATTAGGGTTACTACGATTATGTGTAAGACCATATCTGGGATATGGCATCGATATGAGATTTCGTGTAAGACCATAGCTGGGCTATTGGCATCGATACGAGATTACATTTAAGACCATATCTGGGATATGGCATTGGTACAGTACTGTGTGTACGAGATTCCTGAGTATCCTTTAGTATCCAAATGGTTCAACGAGAAATTCAATGGGTATTTCAAAGAAGAGAAAGAGTACTTAAGTATTACGAATTGATACAAGTATGTACGTAAATTTTTTAAGCATTGACTTCATGAAATTGTGAGTTCATGATTTCCACGAGAATGTTTTGTGAGAACCTTATGACTATTGGTCTATACTTGTGATGTATGAAATTCATGGTAAATTCGGTTGAAGATCATGGGATTGGCTTTCGGGCCAAATTAATTTATGACATAGCATTTTTTATTCACTTAAATTGTGATTTATCGTATATGAGAAAAAAGGGAAGATTGGTATAATTGCACATTTAAAATGTTTATGGAAGTACGGGAAGATATGAGTATACAAGGTTAATGTACATGTTTACTATGAGCGATCGTCTAGAATTATCGAGTTTTAAAATTTATAAAGAGAATGATTGAACCTGAAAACTAACTCTGACAACAAATTAAGGCAAGTGCACCTATCGAATAGTAGTATAGTTTAGGCAAGATCGAATTGTCGAACCCAAGGGAATTAAAAGTACTAATACTCACTTTCTTTCTATTATTTAGCCTAAATATGAAGTGATTTATTGATTAAACTAAAAACTAACTGACTACTAAGCTAAAGAAAAAAAGAACAAATTGAATAAATAACTTTTAGAAAAACTCAGTTGATCACGATGATACCCTAGAAGGAATCCACCTAGACTTCACTTGTTATCTAACACTGAACCAAACGATTTATTCACTTAGCTTCATTTGTAAGACTCCCTAATTTATATTAAACCCTCTCTCGAGACGAATAACGCCTAACCCTAGGTTGATTAATTGAAATCTCTTTCTAATTAAAACCCCTAGAATCGCATTAACTCGATCTATGGACTCCCATATTAGGTTTCACCCTAATTCGGTAAAATCTCGTCACCCTATCTCTAGGAGTGCGATCAACTCCGCTTAATTATGCTAGATCTACTCTTAGGCAAAGACTTTTGCTCCACCACCTAAGCACATTCAACTTGAATCAATATCCCGGAAATATTAACACAAGAATTAAGCACACATAATTAAGAACAAACTAAGTATTTATCATATAGTTCAGAAAACAATAACAAGATTCATCTAGGTTTCATCCCCTTCAGGTATCTAAAGGCTTTACTTCATAATGATAAAATAAAACATCTCAAGAGAAAAGATAAAATAAAACATAAGAAACCCCTAAAACCCCCTGAAGGAAGTGAAGGAAAGATCTGCCGTCTTGAGTAGAATTTCGGCTTCTTGAGATGGATCAAGTGGCTATCTTCAAGTGATTCCCATGAATCTAGCCTTCTGGCTCGGCTACTTGGCCTAGCTGACTGCCTAACTGACTGCCAAAAGCCCTGGTAGAAGGCTTCTGTTGAACTCTGAACGTCCCTTAAAGGTTGGCCTCTAGGGTCTTTATATAGGCTTTGAAATGCCTTACTTGACCTCTAAGTATCCTAATTCAAGTATAATTCCTACTCGGGTGTTTGAATAGGCTTTGGAATGTGTTTCTTTTCCTCAAAGTATCCTATTCCGAGCAGAACTCCACTTGGCCGCGACAGGGACATGCCTATGGCACACGCTCGTGTGAATCGACTTTAGGCCATGTTCAAGTCTGTTGATGGAGGCATGACCGTGTGAATCGTGGTTAGGCTGTGTTCTAGTTAATTAACGAGGCACGACCGTGTGGCGTGAAGTCCAGGCCATGTCGATTTCCACTTTGGCCTAAATTGGCCCGTTTTAAGCTCGTTTCTTATTCTTTTCGTCCCCGGGTGCTTTCCTGAGTATAAAACATGAAAAGAAAGGATTAAGAGCACCTTTTTACATAAATCAAGGGCTAAATCATCCAAATGCATGCTAAATATGGGGTTAAAAGATGTTAATTTTACGGTTTATCAAATATCCCCACACTTAAGCTTTTGCTTGTCCTCAAGCAAAATTCTCAACTTACAATTCAAACAAACTTTCCACAATTCATAATTCTCATTAACAATGCCTCATCATAATTCATAGATAATTTGTACATGGATAATTTAACTCAAAGACTCCTAAAGATTCAAACAATTCTAAGTCATATATTTGTAGCATGAAAACATAGGTGTCTCCCCTTATCTAAATAATTACCTTTAATTTAAAACCGACAAGGATTGACATCCTGACTAAAGATTCACTCAAAGCACTCGAAGTGTTTAAGGTTCAAGACTAAGCACTCATAAGTCGAACCTGAAAAGTTAATCTCATAGGCTTGCCTGAAAATCAAATCTCCACCACTGTAATATGAGATGATACACAAATCAAAAGGTCTTTAATAGGGTTGTAACGGGGCTTGGGTTAAAGGACTGGATAAAGCTGAAATAGAAGGTTAAAATCGAGATTAACATGAAAAATTACCTAATTTAGAAAAATAATTGAACTAACAGTCTGAATAATTATATTACATGAAAATTTAAAATACTAATAATACGAGCTTCTTCTTCAAGATGTTGAATTTAAACGTACAAGCTCTTAGAACATAGAGCTAATAATGAATATACTTCATTTTTTTTAAGAACAAATCAAATATTTACATAATATAAGAAAGAACTTTATCAACTGAAATGAAGTAATTAGGCAACTGATCAAATCAATTCTCGATAGAAGGGTAATAAAGGGAATGGTGATAACAAATACGAGTGGGGTTTTGGGTTAATATTGGTGGGTGAATCAATAAAAATGGTTGTTAGGATCAACGGGGTTCACTAAGGGTTAATTATGAAGGTAGGCTTTTTAGTGGAGTGAATGGGTTAAAACTTAGGTGCCTTTATCATCTCAGTATATCAAATCAAAAATGTGGTCTTGACATGTATAATCGAGGCAAGTTCTAGAATAACAATTCAGTGTTGACACACTCATAATCAATACAGTGAGCACAGAAAAGAATATATGCTCTATAAGGCTCAAAATCTCACAAAAATTATGGTATTTGACATCAATCCCTATAAATTTCAAACTTCAAGGTAATATTCAAATTCAGTTCAACAACCTAGAAAAATTTTTAATTCTGAAAAATAGACTTATCATGCTTGATTCTCTAGTATCTTAAAGTTTAAATCATCAATGCACAATTAAATAGGACTTACTCAAAAACATATCAATAAGAATCATAAATCATCAGAAATTTCATCCTAATTAGTAATATGAGAAAATAACTTAAGAACTAGATATAATTCAGGGATTTGAGAATAATGCAAAAAGTCAGGCACTTTTACCCCCCACACTTAAGATGTACATTGCCCTCAATGTACAAAGATAGATAGTATCAACATAGTAGAAAATCAAAAGATAGGGATAAGTGAAACTTCCTAAATTTTGGGTGAAGTTAATGAAAAGAATCCGAATAAGGTTGGAGGTGAACGTGGGGAAACGCCTCGAACCATTTGAGATTGAATCCTCGAAGTAGCCAGTCTGATTTTATTGTATCCTAAGCTAAATCTAAATGGCATGAAGAATAAGAAGAAAATAATAAAGAAAATAAATATAAATATAAATATAAAAGTAAAAGTAAATAATAGAAAATGAAAGAAGAAAGATAATTGGAAAAAAACAAGTAAGAAGGGGGTTTAAATAGAGATGCGGCCCATATTTTGGGGAAAATTTTGTCCTGTTGCCACACGTCTACGGCCACGCCCTTTTACCTACTTTTGGTACCCACACGGCCACAGCCACGGCCGTGTGCAAGGCTGTGTGGTCTAGAAATCTGCACTTTTGGTTTATTTGAATGCTAAAAAGGGGAAAAAATAAAAATTAAAAAATTAAAAAAATTAAAATAAAAATGGGGTTAGTGCTCGGGTTGCCTCCCGATAAGCGCTCGTTTAAAGGCTTGAGCTAGACTTACCTATTATTTGTATGGTCATGGGGGTTTGAAGAGGTGAAAATCCTTTCTCATGCGATCAACTCAGTTTTTGATATAAAGTTTAAGTCGAGTAGTGTTTACCTTAAAGGTGTTGAATTTAGGATTGCCTACCTCGACTGTGCTGTATAATAAGACATTAAGTACCTCAAAAGTGATTTCTTCATTTGTCTTGAGGTCTGAATTGGTGATTCGAGGGTTTTCCTTATTCAACAATACTTGATCCCCTACTTTGAAGTGATTTGTTGTTCCTATCAGCTCGTTTGGGGTTCCTTCAGTTTCACTTCGTGTATTCCTAGTTTCTCTTTAAAGTGTGTCTTTCACTGTAACATCCTGAATTTGGGCCTAGAAGAATTGGGCCCATTGGGCCTTGGGCACGGGAGCGTTTAAAATTTTTGAGAACAAGAGAATGACTTTAGTACTAGTTGGACCTATTAGGTGAGTGATTTTGGAAGGTTAGAGGGTTTCTATGAAGTCCCGGATTCAAACTTTGGCTTTAGGAAAATTTTGGTTTTAGGTGAATAAAACCATGGGAGTTAGTAGGTAGGCTTTAAGAATAAAATGTGGAAAAAAATGACACAAGTGGAGTGTGCGGTGTAGTGGCAAAGTGACGCCACATAAGGGACAAGGGGGTGATGCCACAAGGAAGGAAAGAGGTCCAAAGTTCAAGTCTTGGCTCTTGCATTTTGGGATTTCTTTTTAAATGGACTCTAGAATTTTGTCATAGGGTTATATTTAGTTGCGCATGATTTTAGACACAAGAAAGTAAGTGGTCTAGTGGCAAGGCGTCATTAAGGGTGCAAAGGAGCCTAGGTTCGAATCTCATGACAAGCAAGGGAGTATTTATTTTGCGGATTGGACGAGAAGAGTTTGAGTTGGATTTAAATTCTGTTGACGGAGGGATCCCACATCGGAAAGATACAAAGAAGGAAGGTGAGAAGCTAGATATATATAGAGCATTCTATGAGGAGAGTTAATATACCTTGGTGGGCGTTTGGGTGCAGACCTAGAGGATAATTGCCAATAGTAGCGAAGAAAGGGCTACTAGAACGTGAGGTATACGGTAAGGTTACAGTGATGTTTCGGTTTTCGATAAGTGTATATTAAGTTATGATTAATCGTTAGGTGATGTCGATTGTAGGTTCGTGACTAAGGGGTTTGCAGCGCTCGTGGTTACCAGGTGTATACAAACACTACACACACGATGTCGGTAATGCCGAAAAGCCAAAAGTGGCTAAATGGGCCCGGTGGGCCCTAAGGCTAAGTTTGATGAAATGGTTTGGTTGGTTATACGAATTGAATTAGTCATGCATGATACATGAATTCGATTTGTTTTGGGCCTAATAGGCCATATGATGAGATTTGGGCCTAATGGGTCGTAAGGGAGTGATTTGGGCTTGATGGGCTTATGGGGACGTAGACATGTATGTTAGGGTTTATGGATCTTAGGTCTAGTTTGAACAACTCTTAAATCCCATAGGACTTAATTTTTCTAATTAAACATGTCTGTGAACAAGTCGCTGGGTTAGGGTGTGGCAAAGGGCATACGCATGTCTAAGATTGAATCTAAGGAGAGTTTGGTATTTAAGCGGCCCTAGAGGCCCACCTCCTCTTTTCTGGAATCCTACCTGGTGCGTAATGTCTGTTCACTTTAGCCGCGAGGACTTGTTGATGGGCCAAAGTTCATAACTAAAATCTGAGAGAGACCAAATACCCTTATATTTGTTAAATTACTAAAATACCCTTATATTGGTAAAGTACCAAAATACCCCTATTTTGTAAAATTACTAAAATATCCCCTATTTGTGAAATTACCAAAATACCCCCAATTTCCAAAATTATTGAAATACCCCCGACTTATGAAATTACCAAAATAACCTCGATTTACGAAATTACCAAAATACCCCTAGTTTGCGAAATTACCAAAGTACCCCCGATTTGTGAAATTATCGAAATACCCCCGATTTATGAAATTACCAAAGTAACTCGATTTGTGAAATTACTAAAATACCCCTAATTTGCAAAATTACCAAAATACCCCTGTAGGGTAGAATTACAAAAATACCCCTAGATAGTGAAATGACGAAAATACCCCTATGTGACGAATATGAGTTTGTGGATGTTACTTTTGTGTTTGATGCATTTATATGATATTCTGCTTAGGATGCATATGGGTGGGAATTATGGTACGGAGGAAGATTTGAGGATTGCATGGCTGTATGGTATGGATCCAGGATCGCATGGCCGTATGGTATGGATCCATTCTGCAGGCTTTTAGCCACCGAAAGCGACCATCTTGCAATCGATAATGTTACCGAGGGCTGTGTGCCATTAATATGGGCTTTGTGTCGTAATTATGGGCTTTGTGCCAATCATATTTACCGTGGCTATGTGCCTAACATATATATTGATGACTCTGTGTCAATATTTGAGGATCGCATGGCCGTATGGTATAGATCCAAGATCGCATGGCTGTATGGTATGGATCCAAAGAAGGCTTTAAGCCCAATATATATGATTAGTAGCTTTGCTGCAACGTTCGGTAGTACCGCAATCGAGCTACCCTTGGTGTGTAGCGGGGGGGTGGGTCGAGCTAGAATTCCCCACAGGAGTCATAAGGTTGGAAGGGAAATGGTATGTAGCGGATGGATTTTTGGGGTGGGTTTTGCATTATTTGTTTATGAATGATACGATATGATATGATATGAGGTCATTGTGGGATAAGGCCCAAGACCACCAATTTTGATAGGGCTTAGGCCCAATGTGGATATTTGTAAGTGATTTGATTGCCAAGGGTTGTGCACACTGAGTTTCGAAACTCAAACCCCTTTAATTTAATGTTTCAGGTAATCCCGAATAGACAACTCGACATGGGAGGACTCGGAGATGGCACACTATAAGAGGCTTGAATTATCATTTATTTGTTTCAAAGTACATGTTTTTATTTACTTAATTTTTGGTGGATGTAATAAGGCCTTGTACTCCGTTTTGACTTCAGATTTATTTTGGGTTTTGAGATCAATTGTTTATTTAATTATTAAGCCTAAGTAAGCTCTTATGTTCAAACTTCGTTTCTGAAATACTTAAAATAATAAAATGGGTTTTTTATCTTTAATTAATAAGTCTATTATATTTTGGGCTTTTGGGCCTTAATTTCTTAATTAGCAAAACCGTTTTGAATTGTGCCTTTAATGTGACATTCTGGATTCGGGCCTAACTTTTAGGTCGAGTTTGGGGTGTTACATCCACTCTTCTAGTTTGTCGACCTTAAGGATTCGTTCCTCATGTAATTCTTCTTTATTGGCACGAGGTCTATGATTCGGCTCAGGTTTGTGGCTTCGTGGTGTTTCCTGTGGTGAAGGTTGAAAAAATTTGTTATCAACTGAATTTACTTTCTCATCTTCATCAGTTGATGTTCTGGCCGAGTCAAGAGCTTGTAGATCGATTGATTAAATCACCTATACGAAGAATGAGTTCTCCTGTACCAACATCAATTTTAGTCCTGGCAGTTGCTAGAAAGGGTCTTCCTAAAATTAAAGGAATCGAATTGTCCTCATCTATGTCTAAAACGACAAATTCTACTTGGAATATGAATTTATCAATTTTGATTAGAACATTTTCTATTATACCCCTAAGAATTCTGATAGTTTTATCAGTTAATTGAATGCTCATCCTCGTTTGTCTGGGTTTCCCTAGACCTAGTTGTTTAAACATTTTATAAGGCATAACATTGATGCTTGCCCCTAAATCAGCTAAAGTATTATCAATAGGTAACTACCAATTAAACATGGAATTGTAAAACTCCCTGGATCTTTTAATTTTAGTGGCAGTTTATTTTGTAGAATTGCTGAGCACATTGCATTTAGCTCCACATGCGATGCCTCATCTAGCTTTCGTTTGTTTGTCAACAGCTCTTTTAAATTCTCTATAATCGGGTATCTGCGAAAGAGCTTCGAGAAACGGTAAATTAATATTTAATTTCTTTAAAAGTTTAAGAAACTTACCAAACTGTTCCTCTGTGTTGTCCTTCTTCATTGCTTCGAAATATAGTATATGAGGTTTTGGTATATCATGGCACACCTCAACCTTACCTTCACTTACCACAGGTTCTTCCCTTGGGTTTGGTACATCTAACCCTTCACTATCGTAAATAGCTTGATTTTGCTCTCTCAGGTTAGTTTCAGTATTGCTTGGCAAGCTTCCTTGTGGTAGTTCTGAGATCAGCTTACCAAGTTGTCCAACTGACTTAGTAATTTCCACAACTGACTTAGTAAGTTCACCAACTTGGTTCTTGATCTCTTCAATCGATGTTTGTCGATTTTTAAGGGTGGTCTCGGTGTCTTGGAGACAGGTATCTGTGGTAGCCATGAATTTTGTCAACATCTCTTCAATGTTCGACTCCTCTTCCTGTTGGTGAGGTGGTTGTTGAAAATCTAGAGGGAGTTTCGGTCTTTGGCTATTTTGATCATCCCTCGAGAAATTGGAATGGTACCTCCAACCTGGATTATAAATGTCATTATAAAAATTATTTTGTGGTCTAGACTAGTTACCCGTATAATGAGCTTGCTCGTTTTCCATGCCAAATCCGTAGGATGGGTACTCAGGATTTGCCACGCCTCCTAAATTCGAATCATATTGTATTTCTGGGTGTACCTGCGAGAGACTATACAAACCATCAATCTTTTTATTCATCATCTCTAACTGATTAGATAACCTGGTGACCACGTTGAGGTTGAAGACACTGGTTGCTTTAGTAGGAATTGTCCTCATGACTTGCCACTGATAATTATTCAGTGCCATCTTCTCTTATAGGCTAAATTTATCTACCAAAAGCAAAATAGAGGAAAAATTAGCAAAGTAAAAAAAAAATAAAATAAAAATAAATTGCAGAAAATAAAAAATGGCTAAAATAATAAAAATAGGGCTTTCTTAATATTTTAGTTCCCCGACAACGGCGCCAAAAACTTGATCGTCTAGAATTGTCAAGTTTTAAAATTTATAAAGAGAATGATTGAACCTGGAAACTAACTCTGACAATGACTTAAGGCAAGTGCACCTATTGAACAGTAGTATAGTTTAGGCAAGACCAGATTGTCGAACCCAAGGGAATTAAAAGTACTAATACTCACTTTCTTTCTATTATTAAGCCTAAATATGAAGTGATTGATTGATTAAACTAAAAAATAACTGACTACTAAGCTAAAGACGCAAAGATAAAAAGAACAATTTGAAGAAATAACTTTTAGAAAAACTCAGTTGGTCACGACGATACCCTAGAAGGAATCTATGTAGACTGCACTTGTTATCTAACACTGAACCAAATGATTTATTCACTTAGCTTGATCCGTAAGACTCCCTAATTTATATCAAACCCTCTCTCGAGGTGAATAACGTCTAACCCTAGGCTGATTAATTGAAATCTTTTTCTAATTAAAACCCCTAGAATCACATTAACTCGATCTATGGACTCCCATGTTAGGTTTCACCCTAATCCGGCAAAATCTCGTCACCCTATCTCTAGGCGTGCGATCAACTCCGCTTAATTATGCTAGATCTACTCTTAGGCAAGGACTTTTGCTCCACCACCTAAGCACATTCAACTTGAATTAATATCCCGAAAATATTAACACAAGAATTAAGCACACATAATTAAGAACAAACTAAGTATTTATCATATAGTTCAGAAAATAATAACAAGATTCATCTAGATTTCATCCCCTTCAGGTATCTGAGGGTTTAGTTCATAATAAAATAAAACATCTCAAGAGAAAAGATAAAACAAAACATAAGAAATCCCTAAAACCCCCTGAAGGAAGTGAAAGAGAGATCCGCCGTCTTGAGTAGAATTTCGGCTTCTTGAGATGGCTCAACTGGCTATCTTCGAGTGATTCCCATGAATCTGGCCTTCTGGCTCGGCTACTTGGCCTAGCTGACTGCCTAACTGACCGCCAAAAGCACTGGCAGAAGGCTTCTGCCAAACTCCGAACGTCCCCTAAAGGTTGGCCTCTAGGGTCTTTATATAGGCTTTGAGATGCCTTACTTGGCCTCTAAGTATCCTAATTCAAGTATAATTCCTACTCGGGTGTTTGAATAGGCTTTGGAATGTGTTTCTTTGCCTCAAAGTATCCTATTTCGAGTAGAACTCCACTTGGCCGCGTAAGGGACACGCCCATGGCACACGCCCGTGTGAATCGACTTTAGGCCATGTTCGGGTCTGTTGATGGAGGCACGGTCGTGTGAATCGTGGTTAGGCCGTGTTCTAGTTAATTGACGAGGCACGACCATGTGGCTTGAAGTCCAGGCCGTGTCGATTTTCACTTTGGCCCAAATTGGCTCTTTTTAAGCTTGTTTCTTATTCTTTTCGTCCTCGGGTGCTTTCCTGAGTATAAAACATGAAAAGAGAGGATTAAGAGCACCTTTTTACATAAATTAAGGGCTAAATCATCCAAAAGCATGCTAAATATGGGGTTAAAATATGTTACTTTTACGGTTTATCAATGAGGTTTGAAATGAGTTGTTAATTGTTGTAATATGTTACAAAGGAGAGATTACGGTTGTTAGGCTAATGTCAGGATATGTTGAATTATGCTTATAAGTTGATAGAGCAAACAATGTGACAAAATAAATTGTAACTGTGAGATTTATAGCAATTTGTACTATCTTATGTTTATATTATTGGACTTGGTAAATGATTGGAAAGAGTTGCTTATTATTTTCGTACGGACTTACTAAGCTATATATATAGCTTACCCCCTTCCTTTCCAATGTCTTATAGGGTTATTGAGCTACCTCGGGTTGAAAACCGCAGGAGATCCTATCACACTATCAAGCTGTCATTTTGGTATAAATGAATTCAAGTATTTTAAGTCTATGGCATGTATAGGGACTAGGTGAATTTGTTATATGTGTCATGATTAATTTGGCCATATATGTTGGCTTGTAATAGTTAATGCTTCATCTTATATATAGTCATGAATGATGGCTTTTGCTGATTATAAATATATTCGTATGTTAATGCCCTCTTGTGAATGTGAAATTAGTATGTTTTTAATGGGCTAAGTATGATGTTTTAAGCATTATAAATAATGTCATGAGGATGACATGTTATTGTGTTGGTTGTGGTTGTTTGGTTTCTCTTATATGTGTAACACCCCTTACCCGTATTCAACGCCGGAACCGGATACGAGGCATACCGAACTTAACATACATCATCGTACAATATCGGGCTATAAATTTCAATTCAACTTAAAACTTTTCATTTGGAATCATAATGTCCCTATTATGGGTCTACGAGACCCTAAACATACATACGGGATGGTTCGGGACTAAACTGGAAACTCATGAACACTTAGAATTTTTTTGCTTAAAATAGGGCCACACGCCCATGTACAGTGGAACACCCCCTTGTGGGCAGGCCATGTGGTCACACACCCATGTTCCTGGCCCGTGTGGATTTTATTTTTCATTTCGAACCTACAGGGGTTTTCACACGGCCAGGCACACGCCCGTGTCTATGGCCCGTGTCCCCCACACGGCCATGACACGCCTATGTCCTCACCCGTGTGTAAAAACCTTGACATTCTATTTATGATGTCAGCAGACCCTTAGAGGCACACGGCCTAGTCACACGCCCATGTACGAGCCCGTGTGACGAATTAAATTTTCGCAAATTAGATGTAGGGACACACGGCCTATCAACACACCCATGGGGCTGACCGTGTGTCACACACGACCTAGACACACGCCCGTGAGGGCAATTATAAGGCTATTTACCAAACCAATTTCCACCCTGAAAAACAACCACATTTATACCATCTCAATGCAACACTTAACATAGTCCTAATACACTTCTATTATCCAAAATCAAGTCATCCATACTACATTCATCATGTATATACTTTGCTCATAATTCATCAATTTGCATGGACTTACTCTTCATGAACTTCATCATCATTGAATATATAAAACTTAACAAGTATTGGCCAATTTCCAATGACCATTTACAAAATGAATGAGTAGTATTAATAGCCATCACATTGGCTAAAAAATATGACATATTACAAAATAACCAAATTCCTATACATGCCATACCCAAAATAAATCAAACTTTGCTATACCAAAGAGTAGTTGATAGTGTGATCCGAACTCCGACATCCTACGATCCCTAAGCTAACTTGATGATACTACAAGGAAAAGGGAAATGAGAGGGGTAAGCATAAAGCTTAGTAAGTTTGCATGAAATAAATAGCAACATAAAGGCTCATGATAACATCCATTCATCACACTAAATAATACACAAGTTCTCAAGCACAACGACATAACTTACTCATGCATACTCTTACCAAATCACATTTCACATTTTGCATTCATTTCTCGTAAGTTACTCATGGGTACCTGTATCACTTCATCACGCAACTTTAGCACTTTTATTCTCTTGAACATAGACTTGATCTTGTCATCTTTAACATAAACTTATCTCTTTACTCGTTGAACTACTTGGAATATCGAAGGATACTTAATCTCATCATACATATAACACGATGCCAATGCCATATCGCAGATATGGTCTTACATGGGATCACATTTCGACTCCGATGCCATATCCCAGATATGGTCTTACACGGGATCTCATGTCTCGATGTCGAAGCCATATCCCAGATATGGTCTTATACGAGATTGTATATCGATTTCGATGCCATGTCCTGAACATGGTCTTACACGAGATCTTTCTTCGGTGCTGAGGCCATGTCCCAAACATGGTCTTATAGGGGACCTTCATTTGGTGCCGATGCCATGTCCCAGGCATTGTCTTACACGGGACCCTCTTTGTCTCATGTTGTGACAATGGTATTCTTGCTATTCCTAATGTTCAACCGGGACTTGAACTTAACATAATTTCATTATACTCTCATTGAGTCATCATTAATCGATTTCATAGAAATAATATTTATTTCTCATAATATCAAGCAATTAAAAACATAATAACATTATGTAGCTTTAATTTCACACAAACTTACCTTGGTACCAAAATATATGTGGAATTGTTCAATTTAGTCCACCACATTGTTCTTGCCTCGGTTTCGGTCTGGGCTTCATATTTCTTGATCTATAATGACAATTTCACTTGTTTAATAATCACATTGACTAAAATAACCCATGAATCATACTTTGACAAAATTATAATTTTGCCCCTAAACTTTCACATATTTACACATTTGCCCCTGGCTCGTAAAATGATTTTTATCAAATTTCTTTGTATTTCAAGCCTAGCTGAACCATTTTCATAGCTACAACATTATGCAATTTCCACTAATTCACACTTTTATGACAACTTTCATAACTTTTACAATTAGGTCCTTTTACGAGTTTCTCATGAAAATCTCTTAGAAAAATATGTTTATCATATATCGAACTTTCATATACCTCCACAAATCATCAAAATACATACATGTCATATATGGTTAAATTTTGAACATGAACCCTAGCTCAAAATATAGCCAGAAATAGCTAAATCGAGCTACGAGGATTTTAAAAATACGAAAAACATTAAAAACTGGGCTAGGAGGTACTTACAATCAAGCTTGAAAGATGAAGAAACCCTAGCTATGGTGCCCTTGAAATTTTCGACTAGCATGGAGAAGATGGACATGAATTTTGACTTCTTTTTCCCTTTTAATTCTTTTATTAACCAAATGACAAAAATGCCCTTAATACCCCTTTCTAGAGATTTTTCCTTCCCATGTCTATTTTTTTCCATCTTGACTTATAATGGTCTAATTGCTAAATAAGGACATCTAACAATTTTTCTAATGCTATTTCATACTTAAATCTTCTAGAATATCATATTTTCCAATCTTTGCAATTTAGTCCTAATAGACAAATTGTTCACAAATTATAAAATTTCTTCATGAAATTTTCACACAATCATGCAAGCATGCCATATACCTCATAAAAGCCATAAAACACATATTTCTACCTCAAATTTATGGTCACGCAACCACTATTCTGACTAGGCCCTAAATCAAGCTGTTACAATATGCTTGAATTTGTGCCATGTGATGTTGTGTTGATGTGTGCAAGTGAAGGTGGCAAAATGGCTTGGTAAATAGCCTTGTTTTTGTCCACACGGGTAGACACACGGGCATGTCTAGACTGTGTGTGACACACGGTCTACCCCACGGGCATGTGTTCCGGTCGTGTGTCCCCTGCACATTAATTCTGAAAAATAGAATGTCCAGAATTGAGCACACGGGCAAAGGCACGGGTGTGTGTCTCAGCTGTGTGTGCTACACGGTCTAGTACACGGCCGTGTGGCACAAGTTAGAGAGCACCCTAATTTGAACACAGTCTGAAGCACGGGCGTGTCCCCGGGGTCACACGGGCGTGTCCCTTGGACCAGACGGGCATGTGAGCCCTGCTTCTAGCAAAAATTTTCTAAGTTTTGTAAAAGTTTCTTGAGTTCTCGGTTTAGTCTCGAACCACCTACAAAGCATGTTTTGGGCCTCGTAGGATCGTATAAGGGACTTTATGATCGACTATGAATTATTTTAATTTGGTCGCAAATTTTATGACTCGAAATTGTGTGATTGCTTGTGTTATAAGTCCGGTAATGCCTCAAGCCCTGTTCCGGTGTTGAATACAGGTAAGGAGCATTACAAGCCTTACCCTTATGCACATAAATTGTTTAAAACCCCTGTTAACATGCTTCATATTCTTCAAATACCCCAATAAAGTTCCCCAACTGTTTTGCAACTGGTTTAAAGAAAACCCCCGGAGGTAAGTCATGAACTTAAACCTAAAAATAAAAGTATACCAAAGGCACCAACCTTGGGTCTTCCATTTCTCCTAACCTATGAAATACTAGAATGTGATTATTAAACGTTCAGGGCACACCTTTCATCACTCTCTTAATGTCTAAATGATGGAAGAATCTAAACAGAAAATGTTTTTCTCCTAGATTTGAAATCTAAGTACCTCTCAGCGGGTTCCAAAGATTTGCTAAAGTGTTACGCATCGCCTGAAATTGCACTACATTTACTATGAGGAAACAACCTACTAGACAAAGATCATACGTTTTATTTTGGCCTTTTGAGACTCCTTCAACCTACAACACCTCATCTTTCTCCTCTATGATACGGAGCCCCGCCATTCCATTCTCCATTGGTAGATCGACAATACTCAAACCAGAACAACCCATAGTGATAACACAATAGAATAATGGGAGACGTGAGATCTAAAAACCTAGATAAGAAAAGCCCTAGAACTAATGACAGGAAAACTTTAAAAAAAAAAACTCTAAAATCGTGCTACTTCGGAGTAGACAAAGACGTGCAATTAGGCAGACTATTCTAGAATTTTTGTATAATAATTTTTGAATAAACATATTTGCATAAAATTTATTATTTTAAAATTCTAATTAAAAATTTTAATAATTTAAAAAATATTATTTTTAAATTTAAAATATTAATATACTTCAAATAAATTTATACCTACATTAAACCCCACAGAAAATAAAACTAATATGTATACTACATCAAGATTTTCTTGTTTTTCAATAACTTAATTTTAGATCACTTCTCAACTTGCCAAAAGGTTACGAGACGTGGCACTTCATTGCTCTACCATAATTTTTAACCCATTAATCAACACCGTTTAAATATAAGAATCCCATAAGTTATGCTCGAAATAGATGTTTCTTTAATGGGAGAGAGTAACTTTTGGCAAACTTTCCCATAAAATTTTTCCCCTAGGTTTCTAACGTATTATTTGCCATTAATAAATGTTTCCCTAACGGCTAATGCATTTTAATATGCTTTTCAAATAGAACGAATTTTAAACTAATTAGAATTCTATACACAAAGGGAAGAAAGGAATTCTGAACCAAGAGTAAGTTTGTAATTAAAATAACAATATATATTTTTAAGGGTAAATTGTGCAAATACTCACCCAATTATGCTCATGTCTCTATTTTGGTCACCCAATTTTAATTTTTTTATCAATTTAGACACTAACGTTTAAATTCGTTCTTATTTTGGTCAACCGTTCTTAAATTGATAATGGAGGTATTCCACATCTGTTAATTATTGTTTATGGTTGAAATTATCTAATTCACTACCTAACCCTTTTCGCTTATATTTTTAAGCGTTAATATTAGAATTTAACTAAACACCATTAAAAATAATAGAAAATACAAAATTTAGAAATATAATATATAATAAAATTATATGAATAATTTAATATTTGTATAAAATGAGTTTTTCACTCTAACTAGCATAATTTTAGTTTTTAATTAATTTGGTATATGATTTGACACTAAATCGATTATTATTTATACATATTGCTTTTATGGATTTAAAAATTAAAAATAAATAGAACACATAATATTCTCTTAATAAATTTATAAAATTGAAAAAATCATTATTAATGTAACAAAAGGAATTTCAATTAATTCTTTCACATCTTTTCTTATAAAAGTTAAATGTTCATAATTTTTCTTTTACAGTTATTGATTGAACAATTGATTTTTCAAAGTCATATTTTTGAACTCTGGATTTAATTTCCAATTTCAAGAACCAGCTTCAAGGATTACTTCTATGTACCTTGAAGGAAAGATCATATTGTTAACAAGAGTAAATCTAAAATGCTTTTATTTAAGGTTTTTCTATTTTTAGACAAAATTTTATCAATCAAAGGGCTATAAAATATTATATTTAGAAGAAAACTAATGAAAAAGAAAAGGAAATAAAATTTTAAGATAAACTCGTTGGTATCGTGAATTGGTTTGGAAAACAACTCGTTAGTTGAGTAAAGTTTTTTTTTTTTGAAGAGTTTAAAATTTTATTGATATAGAATGCCTCTATTTTTACAATAGGTGACTAAAATAGGAACAAGTTCAAACGTTAGTACCTAAATTATTAGATAAAACAAATTTAACTTCTATTCAAAATTATTAGATACAATCATATATTGGTTAAACACAATCCATACAAGTAGTTGTGTTCTAAGCTACAATTACATCATGTATACAAATTTCTTTTTGGAGAGAAAATGTATATACAAAATCTATACTTTAAAAATCAATATTGTATCATATTACATTTATTCAGCTTAATCCCAAGTATTATAAATTTACACAATTTTTAATATAATAATTGTTATTGTACTACAACATTTGTATTACAAATTGTTAGCCAAATTTAAATAATAATAAGAAAAACAGCAACAACTGTTGTTTACAGATATTCAAAAAATCAACTAAAAACCTTATTTTATAAACTGAAGCAAAAATCATGATGATTATAATAACTAAAAAACCATAACAGGCCATAATAACAACAAAAATTCTTTTCATTTTAAATCCTTCTTTACTTATATATACACTCAAACTGTTAAAATTATTTATACTTAAAATTTGTAATTCAAAACCCAATTTATTGGTTGGGTTTTCATCCACTTAAGAATAGTTTAGGTTTAAATCATTGTTGTACTTAAAAATTATAATTCACAATATATATAGTATAAAACACAAGTTTAGAAAAAATTTGAATTAATAAGAATACCTTTTATTCTTCATCATATTACTAAATTTATATTTAAAATAAAAAGTTTATATAAAAAGAAGTTTTGATAATTATACATTTAAAAATAATAATAATTTAATGAAAATTTTGATAATTACACATTTAAAATAATTATAGTTTTAGTTAGAAAAATTATGCTAATTTTAAAATAGAGTTATTACTTAAATAAAACTTTAAGCATAAAATCTTGAAAAAATTTGTTATAATTTAAACTATAATTAATAATTAAAATTGACTGAAAAAGTTGTGTTAATTCTATTTTTAAAAAGTTTTACTAATTTTATTTATGTCAATAGAATTATTACTTGAATAGAATTCTAAACATCTTAATTATTAATTAATTGATATTAGATTTTATATGTTAATTAATTATTGTTTTAAATAATGTTACTTTTCATTAATTACATAAAACAAAACTATATTATATGTTAAATATGTTAAAAACGCTTTAATTATCAATTGAAATTTTTCTATTATAACATTTGAATTGATAAGTTAATATATTTTAATTATATTCAACAATTCAAATAAGAAATCTTATTTTACATTAATTATTACAATTAAAATATAATATTTAAAAATAAATTAAATATTAAACATGTAAAATTACATGTAACTCATGTAACGTGAAAAGCTAGTATATATAATACTCTCGGTTGTACAATCGTAGCATAAATATTTAATTATTTTAACATATACTTAATGTATCCTCGCTTAAAATTGTTTTTTTCTTATATATTAAAATTTAATAATAAAATATATATCATATGTATTATATATTACATACTAAAATTTATAACTACATGTGTAGTCTAAGTTTTATTTACATAGATAATGTGAAATAAATATTTAAATGCCTAAATGGAATGCCAATACAATTATTTACTAAAACGGTATATTTGCAACAATGTTGGGGGTGGAAGGTATGGAGGAGGAGGCACTGCTTTTTTTCTGATTTAATCCTGGAATCATCATTACCAAATGATATGTGTATATATATATATATATATATATATATATATATATTGAGGGTGGAGGGAGTAAGAGAGGTGACACCTATATTTTGTGCTTATACATTGGTAAAACCGGGTAAAAATATAGGTTAAAGGGATGGAGGGTGGTTGAGAGCAACACCAGTGGAGGGTTCTTGACAAGCGGCACACAATGAAGGGTACCTAATAGGCGACATCCAGTACTAAACCCCTATTTAAGTTGTGCCTTCTTGAACGGTTTTGAAGATAAAAAGAAAAGAGGGAAAATTTTGGTTGTAAAATAAGAGAAAACAGTGAAGAATTCGTAAGGTTAGTACATAAAAAAAATTTCAGTATGTTTTTTAGCATTAAGATCGATGTCGTTACCGCATCCAGTTGATCTCCTATCAACATATGCTCTCGGAACCACCGTACACGGATCTTGAACTCCATGTTCTTCACCTAATAGAGTGAAATCTTCATCTGGCTCTACATCAGCTAACTCAACAAACAACTGAATCGGATCAGTTTGGCCACTCCGATTCTGTCAATAAAGTGCGACCATTGTTTCTCTGTCTTCATCATCTACAAGTTCCATCTTGGGATCTATTGAAACTGGAAATTTGTAGAATAGTCTCGAGATCCTCCTCCCACAATGTCTAATAATTTTTACACAGATCATTTCTTTCATATCATCAATCGAGACAATTCTATTAAATCTCATTGCTATTTGTTGACGACATTCAAATATATATCCAACTTTTGTTCTCAAAATTACTCCATCGAAATAAACGAATAGGAAAATTTGATTATCCATCTTCAATACTAAATCTGTAAAAACAATTAAATTTCTCAATATTTTATCCCCATTTACAAATACATCCAGTGGTGATTGAGACTAATGCGGATGGTGATGATGGATATGGTAATACTGGCCATTCTAATCATGAGGTTGAAGATTATAGTGATATCGATCTAGATGAGGTCTTGGATGATATCGATAGTGAAGGCGCGAACAACGATGGAAATGTTAACGCATCTTCAGTCGGGAACCCGAGTCGAGGCATTGTGATACGTAATTATCCTGAGGCACACATGTCGATCATAGATCCCAATACGATGCATGCATCCAAGTTCCCAGAGTACCTCGATATACTATCTACTCACTCATTGGTCGTAAATTTCGAACATGAGGTGTTGTTCGTGGGCCAAAAATTCGTAACAAAGAAAGAATGTGTATTTACCATTAAGCGGTATAACACGAATGTGTTTGTTGACTACAAAATCGTCGTGCCTAAATCGACATTGTATATTGGGGAGTGTGGAGGTCGAAAAAAAGCTGTGCAATTTGCGAGTACAAACTACATTTATCTACAGGTCGCAAATGTGAGATCCGAAAATTTGTTGGGCCTCACACATGCACTTCAACACATATGATGCAAGATCACCACAAACTTGATGCCAAAACTATATACAACTGCATCATGCCAATGGTGAAGCACATGCCCACCATTCTTGTTTCAGCATTGATTGCCAAAATGCAAGAACAATTTCATTACCAAGTGTCATACCGAAAAGCATGGATAGTTAAACAGATGGCCATAAAGCAGTTGTACAGAGATTGAATGCATCATACAATGAGCTACAGGGGTGGATAGTTGCTATGTGGGCATACGTGCCAAGGACTATTATTCAGTTGCAGGCACGACTTTATTATGGCCCGGACGACCAACTACAACCGGAAAGAAGAATTTTCCAACGGATGTTCTGGACATTTGATCCATACATGTGGGCCTTTCCCCACTACAAGCGACTTGTGCAGGTTGATGGAACTTGGCTATATAGAAAATATATATATGTCCTACTTATTATGGTTGCGCAAGACGAGAACCATAACTTGCTCCCGATAACGTTTGCCATTGTGGATAGGAGAACATGGAATCATGGGAATTCTTCCTAACAAACTTGCAGACGTATGTTATTAGGGATGACAATATTTGCATCATATCCAATAGATCGAAGAGAATAATTGACACAATTAGGCATTCCAGTTGTAACACCCCTAACCCGTATCTGTCATTGGACTAAGGTTAAGAGGCGTTACCGGACTATTAGATTATATCACAAACATTTCACTAACATAAAATATTCACAAACATTCCATAGCGAAATATACACATAGAGTCCCTTTAAAGGGTCTACGAGACATTAAACATGCATTGGCAAGGGGTCGGGACTAAACCGAGCACATATAATTTTTTTCAAAACTTAAACATTTTTCAAAGTTACAGAGGTCACACGCCCGTGTGGGCAGGCCGTGTGCCACACACGGCTTAGACACGCCCGTGTGTCCAGGCCGTGGCAAAACAGGGCATACATACTGACTTGTTCACACGGCCACAAAACACGCCTGTGTGCCAGGCTGTGTGAAAATTAAGGAGGCTACTGACCTGGTCACACGGCTAGTCACGCGCCCGTGTGGGTAGGTCGTGTGCCTCACACGGCTTAGACACGCCCGTGTGTCCAGGCCGTGTGAAAATTAGGGAGGCTACTGACTTGGTCACACAGCTAGTCACATGCCTATGTGTCTAGCCCGTGTACCTATTCGAATTGGCCTCACATGCCCGTTTGCTCGACCGTGACAATCAAAGAGGGTATACTGACTTTGCCACATGACCTAGCACATGCCCGTGTGTGTGACCGTGTGCTCTGCCCAGGCTCACTTCGAAGTGGCCCTCGAGCAACATGGCAGAGACACATGCCCGTGTCCCTGCCCGTGTAGGCACAAAATAGGCCATTTACAAGGCCAATTTGCCACCCAATTTGGGTCCTCCCTACAGGTATCAAACAAGAAACAAATATTCCACTTTCCATCCAGTTTCAAGCACAAAACATACATCATTTAAACCATCTCCTCATCAACCATTTTCATGCTCGAAACCTAAACCAAAACATACCAAAATCTCATAACAACTCATTAATTCATACATGATCAATGTCCCAAAATATCACTTCCATTTTCATACCAAAATCATACCAAATTCTCAACAAAGCACATACCAAATTGACCATTTCTTTTGGTCATTTATAAACATCAAAACATACTATTACTTAGCACAAATCATGTACCACATCGAAACCATATTTTCTTCCACAAGTAAGCTATATCACATGGCTATAAAATGCATATCTCAAAACATATCACACTAGTCCTAGCCTATACATGCCATACTTTTAACATTTACACTTCCAAAAGGTACCAAAATAGAGTTCGATAGTGTAGTGATGATCCTCGATAATCCCCGAGCTCCCAGTAGCTTCAATAATCTATAAAACAATGTAATCACACAAAAAGTAAGCTTTCAAAAGCTTAGTAAGCCATATACAAATAAACTTATCACATAGAATAATTATAAACCATTTCATACATATGGTTCATAACATAACACAATCACAAGTCATATTTCTCTTATATCTCAATTGATCATGTTCACTTGCTCATAATCACATATCATGTAATGTACCTCACATATCAAATGATCATATACATACATACCATTCATTTCCAAATTTCATATACATACATACGTACCGAAATTCGGATGCACATTAGTATACTCATTCATTTCTCAAAATGCCCGTTGAACCGTTCGAAATCAAACAGGATACTCGGATAGCTCAAAAAGCTTGTACAATGCCAACGTCCCAAATGTGGTCTTACATGTAATCAATATGCCACTGTCCCAGACAGGGTCTTACATGAAATCAAAGACGATGTCGATGTCCCAGACATGGTCTTACACGTAAATCACAAATCGATGCCAACATCCTAAACGTGGTCTTACACAATAACACATATCGGAATCCTATGTCATGACATACGTATCCTAACTATTTCCTAAGGTTTGTACGGGACTTTTCGGATGTCGTCACATTATCGGAACTTTCTCGAATTTCACATATTCAGCTCAAATAGCCATATATCACAATTCATTCACATATAAGAAATAATAATTCAATTCAAACACATTTATTTGTATATCGACTTACCTCGTACAGATTCGGATGAAAATAAACTATTACTCGACTACTTTAGATTTCCCCCGATCTAATTTTGTTTTCTTTGTTTCTTGATCTATACACATTCAAATTTAGCTTATTCATTCACCAAATCATTCAATTCACATTCAAATTTAGGGCATTTTACAAATTACCCCTCACATTTTCACATTTTGACATTTTAGTCCCTATTTCATAAAATTACAAAAAACACATAATTTAACAATATCATAGCTTGGCTGAATATTCCTTTAGCTTATATAAGCCCACATATTTCATTTATTTTACATTTTAGCCCCTCAATTTCTCATTTTCATAATTTAGCCCAAAATACTCAAATCATCAAAAATATCAATTCAAAACATATTAATCCAACACATATCTTTCATAATTCATCAATTAACATCATTAAACTCACAAATTCATCAATGGCTTAACTCACAATCTTCATCAAAATCAGCAATTGAGGCATGGATTATTAAAATGCTAAGCAACAATCACAAAAACATAAAAATTGTCAAAAATAGATCAAAACACATAACTTAATCATCAAATATCAAAGTTGAACCCTAGCTTAGTCTTTTTTTTTCCTTTTCTTGTTATTTTTGGCCAAATATGAACATAATGGCCTATTTTCATACTTTTGTTTTATTATTTCATCATTTAATTATCAATTTCCATTTTTAACCTTTATAATACCATTTAAAATCCACTAAGTAATGTCCAACTTTTTCATTTAATGCATTCAATGGTTAAATAACCACATAAGGACCTCCTCTTTATAGACACATCAATTAGGCCATTATTCAAATAGAAGGACAATTTTTCATTTTCTACGATTTATTCCTTTTTGCAAATTAAGGACACAAACGATCAAATTAAATCACGAAAATTTTACACATTCCAATTCACATGCTGTAGACTCAAAAATAATATTAAAATATTTTTTGACTCAGATTTGTAGTCTCGAAACCACTATTTTGACTAGGGTCTAAACCGGACTATTACACTAGTGTTTCGTGAAGTTCCGTTTACTACATCCAGTACATCGCGGCTAACTTCCATCGAGACTATAAGAATGCAGACTGATGAAAACAAGATGTGAAAATGGGTAAAAGTTAGTTTCAACATATGTTTTAAATGTGCTTAATACTTCAACAAATTAATTCGAGATGGTAACTTGTGATAAAGAATGATGTGGATGAATGCGGAAGTGGATCGTAAATTTTTTCAAAGTTGCGAATTATCCTAGATCTCTAGACGAATGTAAACTAAAACGAGAAACAACGAAAATAGATTAGTTGTCACAAAGGAGAGCCAAACAAAATTAAAACAAAAGAAAGATGAACAGACTGGTAAAGTGTCCAAAAGAGAACGAATTAGATTTTCTTGGATGGAAAGAAACTATCCTTGGACCTCAAGAAAATGTGCCAACCAGATCTGGAAAAACAAAACACAAAAAGATTTGTTAGAAGTGATTTTAAAGACAAAAGCAAACTGTTTTGTACAAGAATGTTTGAAACAATAATAAAATATTAAAAACTCCTAATTTTGATGTGTTTCTTGATGGAACAAGATAGGAAAACGTCTTTCTTAAAGCAACTTTAGCCTAGAACGAAAATCAATAAAATCAACAAGCCAAAACAGCAAGAACTAACTTAAATAAGCAAGAAATGAGAAATTACGGATAGAAAGGAAAAGATGACGTCCTAATAAGCCTTGGAAACTTTAAGAATCCACAACTCCTTTCAATGGCTCTAATTCCCCCTCCAAGAAAAAGATCTTGGCAAGAACAAGCTTGAAGATGATTCCCACAATCTGAAATATTGTTAAAACAGCTTCTAAAAGAAACTCAAGAGCAATTCTTGAATAAAAACTTAAAGAGAATTATTATTAACTCAAAAAAACATAAATCAATTGTATGTGTATAAGGGTGAACGTCCATGCCACTTATAGGCCCCCAAAATAAGTTTTTCTAACCCTAATAGAATAACTAACATGATAACTCATCAAATAAAAAAAAAACAAAATAATTCTAAGTGTGGACTTTTAAGAGGAATTCAGCCAAAGGAATTAAATGGGCTCTTTGGGTTGAATTCTTACATGATAATCTACCTATTCAAATAAAATTGGACCTATAGTTTAAATATTTTACAATCTGGGTCACTTTGATAATTTGGCCTGATTGTAACAGTCCGGTTTAGACCCTAGTCGGAACAATGGTTTCAGAACCACAAATTCGAGTCAGTATAATAATTTAATATTATTTTCTATGTTTTCTGTGCGTGATTTGATATGTGCTAAAATTCCGTGAATTAATTCATCTGTTTGTATGTTTAATTTGAGCAAAGGATTATATTGCATAAAGTGTAAAAGTGACATTTTAATATTAAGTGTCTAATTGATGTGGCTTTTAAGTGTAGAGGCCTTATGAGGCAATTATGCCAATATTAAGATAGTGGATTGTTAATGGACAATAATGACCTTGAATTGTATTTCTCTCATATGTTTATAAAAGGTTAATTTAATTTAGTAAATGAATTACAAATGTTTTATAATTAAAACATAAAATAAAAATAAGCCATATGTTCATCCTAGTTAGTAGAAATTAGCAAAGAAAAGAAAGAAAATATTCAAGTTAGGTTTCGGCTATGTTCAAGCAAAATTGAGTTAAGTTTTGACTTCGGTTTTTTATAATTTCTACGTTTTTCGTAATCGTTGTTTCGAATGCTTTAAAACCCATGCTTCAATTTTGTGAATTGATGATATTTTTGAAATGAGACTTTAATGAACACATTAGTTTTATGAGGTTTGATGGTGAATTATGAAAGCTATATGTTTGATTAATATAGTTTGTTCTTGAATTTTTGATGAATTCAGCTAATTAGGGCTAAATGGTGAAAATACTAAATTGAGGGACTAAAATGCAAAATAAATGAAATATATGGATTAGTATGAGCATAAGAATGATGTGGTGAGATTTTGTGCATTTTGTGGTTTTTGTAATTAGGACTAATTTGTAAAAGTATTAAATATCATGGGTAAAATGGTAAGTTGCCCATTTATGCGTTGTTGGATTAAATTGAATGAAATTGTGTTTAAATGAGGTTAATTTGAAATTATCTAGGTCCAGAACAAAAGAAATCGGACTTGGATCAGGGAAAAGCAAAAATAGTTGAATTGCCGATTTACATCGTTTATTGATATCCGAGGTAAGTTTATAAGTAATAAACATTGCTGAATTTGAATGTGTATGATTTTTATATATTGAATTCAATTGTATGAATTTCTATGGTTGGAGCCGAATGCATGAATGTTTATGAAATTTGGGAATATATTCGGTTCAATTGAGATATGAATTATGAAGAAGAATAACTTTGTAATGTTGATATATCGAGCTTATCGCCTAGCGTGCTTTGATGCTTGTGTATGAAATCGTGCCATCGCCTAGCGGTGTTTTGATGCTTGGTGTATGATATCAGGTTTATTACCTAGCAGGCTTTATACCGGTGTATTGAATCAGGTTTATTACCTAGCGGGCTCTGTGCCGATATTTTATACAAGGCTTTATGTTTGATGTATTTTATGTGACCAACGGTAAAAGCAATTAAACATGTTAAGTGAGCTAAAGCATTCAGGTATGTGAATATGGTTATTCTATTCGAAATGAAAGTTAATTAATTGAAAGATATGTGATAGAAATGTTTTGTGATGATATTGAAAATGTTGAAACTATGAGTAAGGTATGCAGTATTATGATAAGTAAAAGTATGTGTTTTAAAAGTTTGATTCACGTGATTTTATATATATAAAAAGGTTGTTAATTTGCTTAAATTGCTTATAACTTACTAAGCTTTTGAAAGCTTACTCTGTGGGTGTTTGCTCTATTTTATAGATCGTCAAAGCTACTGAAGGCTCGAGACCGTCAAGGATCGTCATCACACTACCTAAGCTCATTTTGGTACTTTGAAAATGTGTATTTAGTTAAATATGGCATGTATAGGTTAGATATTCTGGTATATGTTTGGAAATGTACATTGCCATGTGATGTGGCTAAGTAAATGTTGATAATGTGCATGATTGAATATGGCATATGATGCAAGTTTGGTATGGTTTGACAACAAGTGAAATGGTCAAACTATGGTAAGTATATAAATACACTATGAGAATGCATTTTTGATCAAAAGAATGTTCTATGTTGAATAAATGAGGTTAAATCATGCTTATAGATGTATGTGATTTAGTTGTGCAAATTGACATGATTAGAAATGAGATTGAATGTGGAAAATTGTTGATCATTTGATATGTTTTTGGTTGATAATTGTACATGAAATGGATTGGTACATTGATTGTAGGTATGACCCAAGTAAGTGTGGAAATTTGGCCTTACAAATGGCCTGTTTTGCCTATACGGTCGTGGCACACGGGCGTGTCTGGTGACCGTGGGATTAAGTCAGAAGCTAACCTAAGTGTGCACGGCCTTGGTACACAAACGCACCTGGTAGCCGTGTAATTTAGTCAGTATATAGCTTATGAGCACACGGCCATGGTGCACGGGCGTGTCTAGTGGCTGTTTGGGTTAGTCAGTATACTTGCTTTGTTTTGGCATGGCCAGGACACATGGTTGTGTCTAGTAGCCGTGGGAGGCACACGGCTTGCCCACACGGGTGTGTGACCTCTGTAATATAGAAAAGTTTTAAATTTATAAGAACTTTCATATGTGTTGGTTTAGTCCCGACCCTATTTTGAAGCATGATTAAGGCCTCGTTGACATATAAAAAGGGACATTTTATTGTGAATGATGAATTGTATTATAAAATGTCTGTAAAAGTTTTTGATCTGTCTGATAACGCCTTTAACCCTATTCTGACGATGGATACGGGTTAGGGGTGTTACACTAATATTCAATTAAATTACTTTCTAAACTTTAGGATGGGCTTGTAGACATCTTAATGTGCCATTTTTTCAAGAACTTGGTCTTGTGATTCATTTTCTCTCAAAATTGGCTTGTTCAAGCTCGTACATGAAATCTAATGCACCTTAGTTGCAAGATTCGGTTTCTTAGACCAAGATTTTTAAGATTTGAAATCTTGATTTTCTTGATTCTTGAAATTGTCTGAAACAACAAAATTGGACCAAAATTCGATTTCTTTATTTTCTTGAAAATAAGAAAATGAATCTTGATTTTATTTTTCAGTTGTGTACGCATCTAGGGTCTTGGTAACGAAGTCTTGGATGGTCTCATTCAATCTTGCTTGGATTTGCTTGGCCTTTGACCTTGTTATTGGGCCTTGAGGAAATTTGAGCCCATCACATTTATAAGCCTAATTTTGGGCCTTAAAACTCGTATCAACTTGTCTTTTCTTAATACATACACAGCCTACGAGCAAGAGCCACACATTTCTAGGAAAATGATGACCAAACTTGAGGGTGACATGCAAGGTGAAACGAATACTCCTTTCCGAGAGTAGTTAGGTACCATGGAGCCGTGGCAATAGGCTCAAAGTTTCAATGAAGGGGCGCAATATGGTCATATGACCACCAACCTGGAAGAGGCAGTTAACTTTGTCTTGAGGCGAACACGACATATTTCAATTTCATTTGTTTTCTCAGCTACATTCTACAGGCTGGCAACCTTGATGCCAAGAATGATGCTGATATAAGTCAACCAGATGGAGATGAGACACATGTTTTTCAAAGAGATCTAGAAGGCAATGGATGTGAACTGTCGAAGATCGAGGTCGATGAATGTAGAAATATATTCTCAACAATTAGAAACTTTTCAAGTTATAGAGTCTATCTGCCGTTGGCCTGGTATCCCACCTAGATCCTACGAGGTTGATATCCAAAATAGACAATGCGATTGCAAAAGTTCCAGTTACTTCATTACCCTTGTGTGCACATCATTGCAGCTTGTGCTCGCGCCTCAATCAATGCTGAATAATATATCGATGAGGTGTACACTTTTGATCGCACATTACTTATTTAAGAAACGAGTTCCCTGTCTTACTGAACAAAATTCTTATTGTAATTGTTAAATTTTATCACCTATTCATGAGTCGGAAGACATGTTTGATGAGTAACTGATGCCAAGAATGGCATCCTGTAAAGCGCCCAGGACTGCAGCAATACCAGGCACATGCTTATGTCCATGACACAATGTTTTGTCGTCCAACAAAGCTCGCGATATAATGTAGCTAATATTGTTGAGCCTCAACTATATGAACGGGCAACATATAAATCAAATAATAGGGGCAAGTACATCAAGTGGATCTTTTTTTATTTGCATCTAGCATGAGTACACCCCCTATCACATGCATTATATACGCTCGAGCGGCGCACATCACTTTTCGCTTAGTGGTAGTACTCGGTAACTACTCAAAATTTGCATTCCATTATGAAAATATCAAAGTCGTTAATTTATAGTCACCATCATCAGGTGAGTTTCCTAGTAAGTCATATGAAAGGGTCTTCAGATCAAACAATGTACTAAAACCCGTGACTGTAATGTCGTTGATTAGGAGCCCAAGTTGTAGTGTAGCATCTTCTAGAGTGATGGTGCACTCCCCACACGGCAAATGAAATGTGTGGGTCTCTGGGCGTCACCGCTCGACCAAAGTGGAGATCAAGTCATACTTCAAATCAAACATGTGAATCAATGTCACTTATTCGAATCTAGATGCCTCCAAGTATGTCATAAGACATTCATCCGGCAGATAGCCCACACCGTTGACACGGCCCCTCAGTATGCGGTGCGGACCCTGACCAGATATTCAACTATAATAGTTAATATATACCAATTAAATAAAAAAATTACGTGGAAGTTTATAAGGAGACCCCTGAATAACAAATAACAATTTCATTACCACCACATTAATCGTATCTGATGTGTTATCCAATTCTTGTAACCAAAGAAGTCATTTTGATATTTGCAATTTCAAGTAAAAAAAAATTAATCATCGCTTGAACAAATAATGAAAATGAATTTTGTACCATTTGTTATTTTTTGAAGATTTAATAATATTTTTACCCATATAAACAAATGAATAACAACGTAATTTGGGATACACTAATATAAGTCGATCATTTATTTTTTTCAAAACTATCTCATTTTTTTTTCATTTGTTATCCCAATAACAACTTTTTATTACATAATAGATATTAAACATTTGTAAACTGTAAAAATTTAAACCAATTCGATTAAATTAATTAGTATTCAATCAATTTAACGTAAGATATATCAATTAATTTTCTTACCACAATAATACAAAAAAAAATTAAATACCAAAATGGGTCACCGAAAAATTTGAAGTGAAAAACCCATTTTGGTATTTTTTTTTTTTTTGTAGCAAACGATCCATTGCGGTAATTCATTTGTAAGGTGACCCATTTCGTAAATTTTTTTTAGGCAGCACCGGTTGAACACTGTAGCAAACGTACCATTTTAATAAACAATCTCTTAGGTATACCATCTGATTTTTTTTTTGTATTTTGAGATAAAAAAAGCCAACAAATAAACACATAATAATTACAAATAAAATTATAAAATATCACATTTTTGGACATAATAATCTTCTTTATACTAATTAAGTAAATAACAAAAAAAAACTCTCAAAATTTCAACACAATGCCACCATCTATTAAGTACATAAAAAAAAAAAAAATAATGTTAAAAAACATAAACTATAAAAAAAAAACAAATAAACTCAATAGGATCATATGTTATTTGCATCTACTAAAAAACCAAATGTTAAAAAACAGAAACTATCAAAAATAAATAAACTCAATGGGATCATGCGTTATTTGCATCTACTAAAGAAACAAATATTAAAAAAAAAAAATAGATACATATCTGCTTAGTTTCTTTCAAACACCCTTTCTTCCTCTCTTCCCTATGTAAAATAAATCAAAAATTAAAATTAAAATCTCAATAAAAATCAACACAAAGAACTATTTGTAAAATAAATCAAAAACAAAAAAAAAAAAAAAAAATCATAACCTGCTTCTCCTTCTCTTTTCTTTCTTCCCGTTCTACAAACAAAATCAATTTTTTTCCCCCAACCACAAACCCCACACAATACAGGTATATATGCTGAAAGCTATTTTTTCCCTTCCCAACTCGTGACTGATTGATCTTGTCGCAACAAGTGGTCAGTGGACGGTGATGCCGTCTATCTCTCTTCCTCTACTCCACCTGCCACATTACAAGTCCCCTAAAATTTTTATTTTGTATTAAATCATTGTATATGGCCTCTTTTATTATTGGGTTTTTTCATAACCTGGATGCTGGTGCCGTTTATCTCACTCTCTCTACCCTTAATTTTTTTTAAAACACATATCATTTGGTAATGATAGTTCCATGATTAAATAAAAAAAAAAATTAGTGGTGCCGGCTGCTCCATGCCCTCCACCCCCAACACTAGTGCAAACATACTATTTAGGTATTTAAATATTTATTTCAAACCGTAGTCTAACAAATAATTTTTATTCTTTTATGCATTTATTAAAAGAATTTTAGATACAAAGAAGATACAACTACAACACTACAAATTTGTGTGTTTGTGAATTCGGCTGGGAGAAGGGTAAGAAGGGAAAAGAGAGAAAAAAAAATGAAGGAAGGAGAAAATTAATAAAGTATAATTACTTTATTGATTTTTTTATATTGATTTTCTTTTTGTTACATTGTAATAATTTGATTTAAATTATTTAAAAATTATAGTAATTTGATTTTAAAAATTATTTTTAATTATTTTTAAATTATTATATACTTATAAATTGAGATTTTAAAAGCGTCCAACTATATGTTGATTCTTTGGTCACAATTTTTTTAATTTTATATTAAACTAAATATTTTTAATTTTTAAATGATATATACAAAATAATATGTACAATCATTCGACGTTTATTTAAATTATTTATTTTTATGGATTTGTTAGCAAATTTGAAAAGGGTTAGATAAATCATATAATTTTTGTCTTAATATTACGTTTTCATATATTTAAATTTCTCAATTTATTATATTTTAATTTATTTCATATTTTGTAAGATTTATTATGATTATTCAAATTTATTTCTAAATTTATTTATATAAAATTTTAAAATATAAAAGAGTAAATTTACAATATATATATATATATATATATATATATATATATATATATAAAGATAAAGTAAATTTGTTTATTAATGGTTTAAATCCCAGGCGAAGCCGGGTGTAAAATTTAGTTTACCATACAAAATTGATGTTAAAGTTCATAAAAAATATATTAAACTATAAATTTTAAATTTATCAGTTGTGGGTTGACTCCATCTTTTAATTAATGTATAATTCAACAAATCATATATATATATATAAATATTCTATAACAGTTCTTTGAAACAACAATTCAAGTAGAGATTGAAAATATTGAACATTGACATCATGAGTTCTTTTCTTCAAATTTTTTTATCATTTTGATGAAAATTAATTATTAATTCAAGTTAATTTTAAATATTAAAATATTATATTCTTAATTTATATTGATACTAATACAAACTATAATAATTTTTTTTTTTTTGAAACAAACGTAGTTACTGGGCTTTCATTACTAGAATCAAAAACCAAATAACAACCAATGTAAAATATGAGAAAAGTCCTCTAAAAATAAGGCCCAAAACAAGACCAACAAAATAAAATAAAAACCATAAAAGAAATCGAGACCCAAACAAAGAAAATAAAAGACTTTTCGGTTACTCTCAAAGCACCAACCGACAGACATTAAAAGAAGAAATAAATTAATAAAAACCCACCGATACTTTAGCCCAATCAAAACGCCTGGAAACCCTTCACTATCCTCTCTCATCATAAATCTTATCAGAAATCATGGTTTCCCTTTTTTGAAAAGCCATTTCCATCTAGTTCTTCATTTCTATGGCTTCCCTTTCAAAAACTGCTGCCTGAGAACCTCTTTCAATCTGGCTCACGCACCGATTCCCGGAGTCGCTGGTTTTCAGCATACGTCGATACGCTCCCTTCCAGGTAAATCCCAACTTTCCTCTTTAGTGATTCTGTTGTGATTTCGTGAGCTATTGCGTTCGCTGATCTCGGTATATGATTGAAAACAAAAGGCTTAGATCTGTACATCATCTGTTTAATATCTGAAATATAAGCTCCTAACAATGATTTGTCCTGGTCTCTACTCCTACATTTGTTGATTACAGATCGAGAGTCTCCTTCAACGATAACCTCTGACCACCCATTTTTCACGCCCATTCTGACCGCTTTCTTGCATGCCGATTGCTTCCACAGAAAAGTCAAAGGACCCTTTGTGAATCATGAACATGAGAAAAGAATAGCCCCTTCAGTATTCCGTATAACAACTCCAGAGGCCGAAATGCGATTGTGGACATCAAACGCTCCATCAAAATTAATTTTAATGGTTCCTCGAGGTGGGTGTCTCCATTTTTGCTTCACTTCTTCTGACATTGATTTTTTCCGTTCCAAACCATCAAGCTCCTCTATGTATCTGATAACGAAGTTCCCGATCTCCGACCCAGTACTCACCTTTTTCTCATGAATTCTTAGGTTCCTATCTCCCCATAAGGCCCACAGTGCACAGCAAAAAAGACGCCATGCTCGAGAATTACACCGGTCAAAAACCCAGATAAGCCACTCTTCAAAATTCCTGATCTCAAATATTAGCACATCATGTAATAACAGTGTTGACCAAGTTTCCTTTGTGACAGGACATCCTCGGAAGAGGTGGTCTATCGCCTCAGCTTGTTCACCACATCTTGGGCATATTGGGTCACTGGCAAGTTTCTTATGTTGTAGATTTACTCTTGTAGGCAAGAAATTCCATATAATTTTCCAGACTGTAATCTTAATTTTTGTTGGAAGGTTTAGGAGCCATAGTTTTTTGTAGAGGTTTCTGTAGCTAATTTGTAAAGCATAAGCTCTAGGAATTTCATCAGTGGTCTGTAATAATTTATAAGCGCTGCGAACTGAAAAATCCCCCGAAGGCTTACCTCCTCAAGCCAAGTAGTCCTCATGTGGAACATCTGCTAGCGAAATTTCAAGGATCCGACCAGCGTCTTCCACAGCAAAGGTATCTTCGACTAAATCCTCTTTCCATATTCTCGCGTTACCATCAATCAAAGTACTAACAAACCGATCACGATCGACTCAACCTCGATGATAATCAAATTAACACCATTTGGAATCCATGCATCACAATTGACAGAAATATTATTGCCAGTACCAACACGCCAAATTAAGCCTTTTCGCAAAACGTCTTTCGTAGCCCATATGCTCTTCCAAGTGTAAGAGCTCGAGTTTCCCAACCTTGAATTTAGGAACTGCCCATCCAGCAAATATTTGGCTTTCAAAACTTTTGCAACTAGAGAGTCCGGATTAGTCATAAGCCTCCATCTTTGTTTCGCCAAGAGAGAAATATTAAACTTAGCCATATTCCTGAAACCATACCTCCATCCTCCTTAGCTCGGCACATAAATTGCCATTGACACTAATGCATCCCTCTCCTTCCCTTATCATGTTGCCACCAAAATCTTGCAAAAATATTCTCCAACTCCCCACAAAACGACTTCGGTAACAGAAAACACATCATAGCATACGTTGGAATTGCTTGGAGTACTGACTTAATGAAAACCCCTTTCCCCCCTTGTGATAAGTATCGTGAGCTCTGATGACTAATCTTCTGTGTAACTCTGTCCTTTAGAATCTGAAACGACACCTTCTTTCTTTTACCAATCACACTGGGAAGACCCAAATACTTCTCAATGTTTGTGGAGCATCTCATCCCCAAAACCTCCGTTATCTCTTCTTTAACTCCTTCTTGAGTGTTTGCGCTAAAAAAAATGGTTTATTTATGAAAGTTCACACACTGACCCGAACATTGTTCATACTGTTACAAAATTGCTTTTAAGACAGTCGCTTGTTCTTTTGTGGATTCCCCAAACAATAAACAATCATCCGCAAACAAAAGGTGCGATATCTCTGGTCCCCTCCGACTCGCCTTTACCCCTTTAATGATCCTCTCTCATCGCTTTCCTAATTAAAGCCGAGAGACCTCACTATAAATCAAAAAGAGATAAGGGCTAAGCGGGTCACCTTGACGTAATCCTCCGGTGGGTGGAAAACTCGCTCTAATTCCATTGATATTGACTACATAAGAAGCCGTAGAGACACATTTCATAACTAAAGCCACCCAGCTCTCTGTAAACCCCATTTTAAGCATCACTTTTTCCACGTAATTCCACTCAACTCGGTCATAGGCCTTACTCATACCAAGTTTTACCGCCATAAGCCCTTTCTTCCCCCAACGTTTCTGCCTCAATGTATGTAAAGCTCATAAGCAATCAGCACATTATCTGAAATTAATCTGCCCGGCACAAAAGCACTTTGAGCACTATCAATACATTTTCCAATAAAATCCTGGAGTCTGTGAGCAATTGTTTTAGCCACCAATTTGTATAAAATTGTACAAAGGCTAATAGGTCAAAAATCAACAAGATTAGTAGGGTGTGAAGATTTTGGGATTAGTACAATATCTGTTCTATTCATAGACCCAAAATCCCTACCCTCATTCAAGACTCCAAGACAGAAATTCTCAACATCTTTCCCCACGATGTGCCAATATTTTTGAAAAAATAAAGCTGGAAAACCATCAAAACCCGGTGCTTTAGTTAGACCCATCCCTTTTAGGACTGTCTGAATTTCCTCCCTCGAATACTCTGAAAGTAAAACTGAATTGATTTCAGAAGATATAGAATTACTTATACCGTCTAAAAGATATGTTGAGTCTCCCATTCCCGTCGTTGAAAAAAGATTTTTGAAATAATTCGACGCTACTTTGTTCATTTGTAACTCATCAGTAACGTCCTACCCTTTCTCTGATTCCAGTCTACTGATTATGTTTGTCCTCCTCCGAGCTGAAGCGTGTTTATGAAAGAATGCTGAATTTCGATCTCCCAAAAGTAGCCAATTAGCTCTTGCTCTATGTTCCCAATACATCTCATCCTTATCAATTTCCATGTTTAAGCTAATTCTGGTCTCAATAATTTTCTCCATGTCATCATCATTCCTCTCTCCCTCTAATAGAATCCCCAACTCTTTTATTAGCGCCTTCTTCAATCCATCTCGCCTTCTAATGGAACTAGCCCATCTTAACAAACACATTTGCAATCCTTCCAGTTTTTCCAAAATTGAACCAGTTGATGACTTCCAAGACTTCCTAACTTCTTCCCCAAAAGACTCCTCAAGCGTCCACCATGCTTCAAATTTAAATCATGATGCGCTCATGTAACTTAACCTCATATCAAGGTGAATAAGTAGAGGCAATGATCTGAAATTGAGTGCGTTAAATGTCGAACTCTCCTTTTGGAAAAGATGCAGCCACTTTTCATTAGCTACCCTCTATCCAATCTTTCTAGTATATTTGTCTCGTAAGTTCCCTCTTTCCCATGTAAACCAAGTACCCTGAAAACCCATATCCATAAGTTGACATTCATCTAATACCTCTCGAAAGGCTATCATTTTCCTCTCCTCTCGCGGTAAACCACCAAGCTTTTCAAAAGAATAGAGTATTTCATTGAAATCCCCACAAACCAGCCACGGGAGTTGTTGTTCTTTTCCCAATATCCTCAATAAACTCTAAGAAGCACACTGGTCCTTTGCATAAGGAGACCCATAAAAACCTGTAAATCTCCACTTTTCTTGCACATTCTTGTCTTCAATCAACACGTCAATATGATTTTTTAAGAAAGATCTAAGACTAACTTTACACTCCTCTCTCCATGCTAAGCAAAGTCCACCTCTCGATCCATCAGCTCCCACATCAAATCCATTTATGAAGCCACTCTTTCTTCTTATTCTCTCCATACGTCTGTCATTAACTTTGGTTTCCATAAAGAAAACCATGTCGAGGCAGTATTACTTCAGCATAAACCGAAGCTGCCTTACTGCCCGTGGATTCTCCAAACCACGGACATTCCAACTAATGATTTTCATTACGTTCGGTCGGCTTTCCAATTGGTAGCCGCCGATCTAATTTGGTTGGGACCAACATCATACCCCATACTTCCGTCTACCACCCCTAACTCCTCTTCACATTCCGGACTCGGAACTCTATGCTTTTGTCGTTGTACCTCCTTGACCACTGATTTATCCTCCTCACAACCTCCATTATCACAAACTACCAATTTTCGTTTCCGCACTATCATATCAGTATTGGACAGATCCAAATCTCGCATTTGGTGAAGTCTACGCCAGCTAGATTTTCTGCTCGATTTCGGAATCCCCTCCAAGAATTCTTTTTGTGCACTCTCTACCTCATTAACTATTGTTCCTTCTTCCTGACGATTCTGCACTGGTTCTGCTTCAAAAAACTTTACGCCAACTTTCCTCATATCACCATCCTCCTGCTCTGTCAACTGTCTCACCTCTTTATCCCCCAGCTGGCCCGTGTACAAACTTTGGTGCTTAATCTTATTTAATAAGCCATTTAACGCCACACTTTCTTTCCCAAAGAAACTACATTCAGCCTTTAATGCAAGTGAAAATGGGGGATCTTTCAGTATTTTGTCTCTTTCTGCTATTTTAATTTGTTCACACCTTTGAATAGCGTGTCCGATTCTGCCACAACCAAAACAAAAAATTGGGAGCTTTTCATATTTAAAAGAAATCCAACATTTACCACGATCTCCTATAGACACAAAAATTCCCCTTCGAAGGGGCTTCTACACGTCTATCACCACCCTAATATGACAAAATTCCCCCTGTATTTCAGATCTGACAATACCTCCAAATGTGGCCCCAATAGCATGCATTAAATCTTTCCTGTCAAATTCTGGCAAACATGGACTTGATCCAAAAGAGAGACGATACAAGACTGATTTTATTCATGTCCATCGGGCCACTCAGTTTACCCAAAAGAACTAATTGCTTTCGAAAAAACCATGGTTGTCCCTCTAATATAAATTCTAAATCATCATCAGATTCAAAAGTAAGCAAAAACAGATTCTGACCTACTAATTTAATCTCAAATTTTCCTTTTGTTTTCCAGATACTTTTCATCTATGCACAGAAGCTATCCGGATTAAATACCTTCTTGGTCCATACCGAACAAAGCAATGCTGGTCTGCCGTTAGGATCCACTTTTGACCTTTTCATAGAAAGTTGGATAAGTTCTTCCGCCAATAAGGAAACCTCTGTCTCCATTAACCCTTCGATGCCACCACTCTCCTCCATCCCAAGCCACAGCAGATGATGGTTTCACTAGGATACTGAGAAAAACACTCTTGGCTCCTAGGGTTTTTCCAAACTATAATAATTTTAAAAATTAAACATTTATATTATATTATTTTTAATTTTGTTAATCATGGTATTACTTAAACATTTATATTACTTAAACAAATTTTGTAACAATTTTTAAAAAATAAATATTTTGATACCCATGGGATAAAAAATTAATATATCATATTTTATTATTTATATATATTATATAATTTATAACACATAAAATATTAAGTATATAGTAATATACTATAATGTAAATATTTAAAAAATGTTAAATTGTTTATATATAATTTTTAATAAATGAACAAACATACAAAAATATTAAATTAAAATTAAAATAATATAACATTTTTAAAAAAAAATATTATGAGTGAATCTAAAATAGTCTTGAATCAATCATTTAGGAATATAGATGATTTCAACAAAATCCTAAATTCATATTTTGAGCTAGCTCAAATTAATACAATCATAAAATCTATTAATATCATTACTACACATTGATGAACTTATGGACAACTTTAATTGCAAATGTTGCACAACTTTAATTTACACTATTATTCAACTCATTTAGTATTGTTTCATTTATTTTATGAAATGATACCCATAAATAATGGTTTTATATATATATATATATATATATATATATATCAAAATATTCCTTAAAAACGTATATATCAAAATATAAAATGTGTAACAGCATGAACGTGAATGTTTTAGGTATTGCACCCAATGAGTTTACGTTTGAAAATTTTGAAAACCCTACTATTATGCTTTTCTTTTTTAGAAGTGAAAATTATTTTTTTTTTTTTTGAGAAAAATAATTTTTCGATTGTCTATTGTAATTTTTTTAGTATTTTTTAATCTACTGGTAGGTGCTAAAAGTAACATGATTTAGTCTCATTCTTAATGCGTTTTTAGGTGATTATTCAATGTTAATGGTAAATTTTATGCTCCAAATCCTTTGAATTCATGGTTTTATACTTAGGAGAGCATTTGGAAGCAAAATGAGCGAAAAACGAACGAAAACCGGAAAATTTGAGCAAGTTACAAGAGCCACACAGGCTTAGACCATTCCACATGGTCATGTGGCAGGCTGTATCAATTTCGTGATTTGCACTCTAAACCTACAGAATAACACAATTTTTAGGTTTTTCGAGCATTCTAAGACGTATATATGACAAAAATATGAAGATAGGAGGGAGTTATCATAGAATACTCAAGAAAACAACTCAAAAAACACTATTGAAATTTCCATCAAGATTGAAGATTTTATTGTGATTTATTTGGAGATTATTATGAGTTTCTTTGTTTCTTGTGGTTATATTGTATTTTGGATGTTTTTATTTGCTAGCATGAACTAATTTTCCAAATACCTAGGGAAATGAACCATATGATGAATTCTGTCGTTTGATTTCTATTTTACGAAATCTTGTTCTCAATTATGTGTGCTTAATTCTTGGTTCAATATTTTTAGATTATTGATCCATGTTTGATGTGCTTAAATAAGAGGAGGAATAGACCTTGTTTAAGAGTAGATCTAGCATGATTTAGTGCAGTTGCATAATCCTAAAAATAAGACGACATAAATCTACCGAATTAGAGTCAAATCTAATAGGGGAATTCATAGATCGAGTTAATACGATAGTAGGAGTTTTAATTAGAAAAAAATTTCAATTAATTAACCTAGAGTCAGTTGCTCTTATTCTTGAAGAGATATATTAGCATAATTTAGGGATTTCTACGAATCAAGATACTGAGTGAAGAAATTGCATAATTTTGATTGATAATGATAGATGAAATCTAGGTGAATTCTTTCCTGGGTATTGTTTCGCTTCTTGGTTGTTTACTCGATTATTTTCCTGATTTGTTCTTTGTCGCGTTCTTAGTTAATTAATTTAGTTAATTTTAGTTTATCAATCAATCGCTCTAATTATTCGGTTAAATAATAAAAGACAGTAATTACTAGTACTTTTAGTCTTCGTGAGAACGTTATCTTTGCTCTCCGTAGCTATACTATTAATTGATAGGTGCACTTACCTTAGTCAGATTTTTAGTTAGTTTCGTGGACATCAAGTTTTTGGCATTGTTGTCAAGGACTACAATATTAAGAAAACTTCATTTCTATTAATTTAGCCTTTTTTTATTTTTATTTTAATATTTTTTAATTTGATTTTTGCATTCTATTTTTTTGTTTGTTTGATTCTAACAGGTTCTTTTGGTTTATAACTAGAGAAAACCTTTTGGTAATCGTTAGCGTTTGATAGTGAAATTGAAAAGACTGCTCGCAGGAATTATAGAGAGGTTAGAGAAGCAAATTAATGTCAACAGATTTTAATAGAAGATCAAGAGGAAAAGGATATTATGGAGATGGATGGTAATCAAAATATTCAGCAGCCTCCTGCACCTCCTGCTCCTCGTACTATGTATGATTATGCTAAGCCTATTTTGATTGGGGTTGAATCGAGTATCGTCAGATTGACTATTACTGCAAACAATTTTAAGCTAAAGCTGAACACAATTCAGATGGTACAACAGTATGTTCAGTTTGATGGGTTGCAAGATGAAAATTTAAATGCTCATTTGACTAACTTTCTAGAGATTTGTGACACATTCAAGATCAATGGCGTTTTTGTTGATGTCATATGGTTACAGTTGTTCCCATTCTCTTTGAGGAGTAAAGCAAAACAATAGTTGAATTCACTTTCACGAGGTTCTATCACAACTTGGGATCAAATTATTGAGAAGTTTTTGTTGAAATATTTTTCGCCGGCTAAAACAACTAAGTTGAGGAATAATATCTCTTCTTTTGTTCAATTTGATATTGAGACTCTCTATGACACGTAGGAAAGATTTAAGGATTTGTTAAGAAGGTGTCCTCACCATGGACTACCTTTTGTGGCTCCAAGTTTAAACTTTTTACAATGGTTTGAACCCCTTGACTAGACAAATGATTGATGCAACAGCTGGTGGAACATTGAATAACAAAACACTTGAGGCAGCTCAAGAGATTATTGAGGAGATGACACTGAATAATTATTAGTGGCAAGTTACAAAAGTAAAACATGCTAAGGTAGCTGGAGTTTTTTATATTGATGTAGTTTCTATGTTGGCAAATCAAGTAGAAGCTCTTGCTAAGAAAATTTATGGTTTGAATTTTTCTAAGCAGGTGAATCCAGTGATACAATGTGATGCAGATGAAGTGGGGATGATGTAAACTTGAAATTATATAAGATTTTTCTAGTAATTTTTACCACCTTTTCACTTCAAATTAATATTAATCTTGAGTATTTATTAATTGATTAAGTGAATTTTGCTTAAATGTTAATAATGGACATGAATTTATAAAGTATGCTAATTTGTGTTTTTTTTATATGATTTTGTGTATAAAATTAAAGTATTTCATGTTATTTATTAATATGTTAAATTTTCTTATGCAGTGGGACCGTAGAGTTGAGTTTATTATAATGTTGCATGGACATGAGCTATTATTTCTCATGTGTTGGACGGCAAGACCAAGCTTAATGGGTCATCAAGATGCCATCTTGACCCAATAAAAAAAGATGATACATGTTGGTCAAGTCTACAAGCTAGTTGGGTCATTAACCGTCTAGTTCAAGAGAAGAGAGGCCCAATTAGAGTCTGCAAAACTGTCAAGTTGAAATAGAGTTTATTCTTTCCTTACTTGTTGTTTTAAATTAATTATGTTTGCAATCTGTTTTGTGATCTTGGCATCAACAATGGTAGCTCAAATCTGTTTAGCTAGGTTAATTGCATTAATTCAATGAGATTTGCTTGATTCATGTTTAAAGTGTTTGTGCCTCAGTCAATCATGTTTTTAATTAAATTCAAGTATGTATTTTATTCATACGTGATTGGATGTATTAGAATTAGTTGAATGATCCTAATCAGACGACGACTAGTGGACGCAATAATTGAAAAGTGCATGATTAATTTGGATCCTAACCTGACTAAATTGAAGGTTCATAATAACCTTAATGAGCACTATTATCTTGCATAGTTTTTAGGTTTATGTGATTAAACTATTTCAAACCTAATCCATCCTTATTACTTCACATAAATACTAAGAAACCCTTAGTTTAATATGATCAATAAAATGCATTTTCCACTAAGTAAAAGATTCCAAAAAGACTTAATTTGGTTTCCAAACTCATGAAAGATCGAGTTGCCATGGAATGTTTTCTGAACACTGTTAAGCATGATGAAAATGAATCAAGTTGATTGATATAGTTATCCTAGCCTATTCATGTTATTGATTGTTGAAGTTGTGTTTCTGCTGCTAAATTTATCCATACATTTAGATAATTTTCATACTTAAATTAAAATTGCATTTGGGATCAACTTTGCATCTAGTTAAATTAATCTAGTTTAATCATCATCACTCAAATAACTGTGTTTTTATCACCAAATTGTTAACTTATAACTTTACAACTAATCGATTAGCATACACAGTCCCTGTAGAGATGACAACTCATTTACTTACTTATTACTTGAACGACTGTGTACACTTGTACAAACTGAGCGTTACAGGTGATTAATTTAGAATATTCTCCCTTCAAGTCTAACATGGAGCATGAGCAAGTCGACTTTATAGGTAATAATTCTAAACCTTAAAATAACCCTTATAGTAATAATTATAATCCAAGATGGATGAATCATCCAAATTTTTCTTGGGGTGGTCAAGGAAATAAAATATCACAACACCTTCTGGGTTTTCAACAACCTTATTAGTAAGAAAAGAAATCCAACCTTAAGGAGAAGTTAGTTAAATTTATTTCGGTGTCCGACACTTGATTTCAGAACACTGAGATAGTTCTGAAAAATTAGCAAGCATCAACTTAGAGACTTGAAAATTAGATTGGATAGCTTGCTAAATTGGTTCCAAAAAGACAGCAAGATAGTTTACCTAGTAACACTGAAACTAACCCAAAGGAGCAAGTCCATGCAATCATTGTTCGAAGCATGGAAGGGTTAGTCAAGCTTGAAAAGAAACTGAATCTAGAAAGTGTTGAAAGAAAAAATGATAGGATTGAGGAAAGCAAGAAAGAGCATAAGACGGTGGTTAGAGAATACAAACCACAAATCCCATATTCGGCAACATGGAAGCAAGATAGTATAAAAGAACAATATGATAAATTTGTTGAAATTTTGAAAAAAAATGCATATAAACTTACCTTTTGTTAAAGCCCTTTTGCAGATGCCAAAGTATACAAAATTTTTAAAAGAGCTGTTAACAAATAAAAGGAAGTTGGACAACATGTCAACTGTGGAGTTCAATAAGGATTGTTCAGCCATTCTCCAAAATAAACTACCAAACAAGCTTAAAGATCTAGGGAGTTTTACTATTCATTTTCTTATTGGTAGTTTAAATGTTGAAAAAGATTTGGATGATTTGAGGACTAGTATAAATGTTATGCCGTATAAAATGTTCAAACAACTTGGTCTCGGGGAACCAAAACCCACTAGGATGAATATTCAATTAGCTGATAGATCAATTAGGTATCCTAAGGGTATTATTGAATATGTACTTGTTAAAATTGATAAATTTATATTCCTCATTGATTTTGTCATATTGGACATGGATGAGGATATTGAGGTACCTATGATCTTATGTCGACCCTTTCTAGCCACTGCTAGAACTATTATTGATGTGGGTAATGGTGAGCTTATGCCAAGTGTAGGTGATGAAAAGGTTAGTCTTCAAGCACATGATTTTCTTAGAGTTCCTAATGAGCAAGATGATACTCGTTGTTTTGTTAATGTTAGTAATCATGTGGCTTGACATTCTTTGCAGGAATTTATTAATGAATACGTGTTCGAACAATATTCGTCTCAAGGTGATAAAAATCAAGGGATGAGTGGAGAGCGAATGGTGCAACTTGATGAATTAGATGAATGGCGAATAAAGGATGATGAGAGTCCAAGAACGATCAAAGAAATATCTAAGCAATGGCATAATGTGCATGTAAAGAGGACGAACCAATTCAAAGTTGGGAACAAAGTGCTGCTAGACAAATCAGATCCACGAATGTTCCCTTCAAAGCTTCAGTCAAAAGGGTGGAACCCATTTGTGGTACAAAACATATTTTCATACGGAACCATTAAGGTAACACACCCTGATTACAGCACATTTAAGGTAAATAGTCTTTGTCTTAAACTTTATTTTGGTGGTAATACTGAAAACGAGAGAGACGAGCTTTGACTCCAAGATCTGCCTTAACCATTAGCTTAAAAAGAGAAGTAGAGCTTAGACTCTAAATAAACGCTTCTCGAGAGGTAACCCGAGTGTTTTTATTTATTTTACTTTCATGTTATTTCAAAAAAAAATATTAGTACATTTTTTTATTATTTAAAAATTTTTAAAAAATTCAAAAAATATATATACATATATATAGTACATCTATTTTTATTTTTATTACTAAAAAAATTGAAAAAAAAGGGTCCACGCGGTCTGAAATGGTCCACACGGCTTAGCGACATGGCCGTGTGAGACACACAGCCTGGACACAGGGGTATGTCCCAGGCCATGTGCATACTGTAGCTAATTTTTCCAATTTTATTTCGACACACTGCATTAGTGAGGCACACGGGCGTGGGAGAAGCGAACAAGCATCGAACATGGCCTGACACACAGTCGTGTGTGACACACGCCTGGACACACAGTGGTGTCCTAAGCCATGTAGATATTGGGCGTACTTTCACCTATTTTTTGAAGCATCAAACGGTCTAAGATGAACCACATGGCCTGGCGACACTACCGTGTGGGACACACGAGCGTGTCCTAGGCCGTGTGAGTTCTAAATACTATTATTTTCACGCTTTCGATTGCCACACAGGCTATGGGCTTGTACACGATTTCTAGATACAGCCGTGGCCCAACACAGGCCCCATACATGATTGTGTCATCTATTTCAAGATAGGGTTTTGATTTCTTTTTACTTTTGTTTCTTCTTCAACTACCCCTAGCCGTCGCTTCCCCTATCCTCCCAACCCTAGCCGCCATCCTCCCCTCCCTCACCACCTACCAGTCACCATTTGTCCCTTCATCAGTCTGACCACCACACAACCATATCGTTTCATTTGCTCTTTCTCTCTTTTCCTTCCCCCTTTTTACCCTGTTCTCATCAGCTTCCACTCGCCGGCCATTTTTAATTTTCCCCATCCCCCTCCTTTCATCTTCCTTTCGGTCTTTTCCCCCCGCTACCGACAAAACCCATTCCCCCTCTATTTTAAACCCCAAAATAGTCCATTTCCCCTCTCAATCAAGCGCCTTCTTTCCCCTTATTCTTTCCCTTTCCTTCTCATTTCTCCCTCCGTTCGGCCATTGTTCCACATGCCCTCGTTACAACCACGCCCTCGTCGGATCCTTGCCATTCTTACACTGCTGTCATCCAACAACACCACCGTTTGTGACTTCCTTTGTTTTTATTATTATTATTATTATTATTATTATTATTATTATTATTATTATTATTATTATGTTTGTTATTCTTATCATTAGTATTTTACTATTTTTGTGCTATATTACTGTTAGCTTTATATTTATTAGGTGTAGATATATTCTTATTATTAATATTGTTCTTACTGTTTTTAGTTTGTTACATGTGTGTTAAATTATTATTAGATTTGTTGTTAGGTCTTTTGTTTTAGATTTTAGTTTGGATTTGGTGTTTGTTGTGTGGTTTATTAGACTGGGACCATTTTGTTAATTCAGACATTTACTTCATTTTATGTTGATATTTGGTGATTATATTTTATTTCAGGTACATCATGCAAAACACAATAGGTAAATCTAAGGTCGTTGTTCACACTTCGTAAAAGCGGAAGACACCTGGAGCGACCTCGTCCTCAACTCGTCCTCCAGTTCCAAGACATCCATGTCTACAATTATTCCTAGCGGATCCACATGAGGATCAATATCAGCACTTAAAGGAGAAACCCTTGGGTTTAGGTCGTTGCAACGACTGGAAGGCCTTATAGGCGATACACTTAGCTGACAGAGTGCGAGCACAGATTGATACAGCTCCATGGGACGAATTTTTCACCATCGTCGAGCCTACCTATTCAGAACTCACATTGGAGTTATGTTCGACTTTCTCTTTATAGCATGCTCTGCCACAGTGAGATGAGCCACGCACTGTTTCCTTAAGACTCGGTGGTATGACGTGTTATCTAAGCGTCTCAGGTTTCAAATCTACCCTTGGACTCTATTTCGAGGAGTTCATGAGTACCAGGAGTTTTCGACATTATCTCAGCACATCCATCACTTAGCCCTTCTCTGTTGTACTGATATTGTTGCAACTGCACACAATATAATCCGAGCCAGTCCAAGGCGACTTGTTTACCTCAAGCCTTATGCTACATTCATGTCATTCTGGTGCACACACTAACCAGTCAGAGGGAGAGTACGGGGGTTGTTGGCACGTATAACGCTTATTTCCTTTGGAGTATTGCGATGCGACACCCATCGATGTCACCTATTTTGTGGCCCTCTCTTGTCGCCACCAGTCCAAACGAAGTAGGAAAGGTCGTATCTGTTTGGGCCCTTACGTGACTTGGCTAGCAAGATATTTTGGACTGCTTGATACTCTGAAGTAGACTTTCTCGTTCAAACTGGTTGGACAGATGATCCCACAAGGATTATCTATTATGAGTCATATGAGGATAAATGAGCACCTACACAGAGTGGGTCATTGTCGATACACATTATCTCATTCGGATCCTCAAGATGAGCACAAACTTCTAGATGATGATCCTCCTTGACATGAGGACCCAGCTCGCTCCCCTCCTCCTCCAAGTCACCCTACTGCTATGCATTCCGCTCCACTCGACAATATTTTCGAGCGGTTTGACTGCTTTGAGCAGTGACACTTTGATCGGATTGACCTTTTCGAGCGGCGACAGTTAGAGCGAATCAATCATATTAAGGTGTATTTGCAACGGATATGCCAGCATTTACATATATCTTCACCCGATCGTGCGCCTCATGATCCTGACACCTCACATGACACCAATCACTGACCTGGTTTAGTTTTCTATTTATTTATTTTTATTTTTAGTTGTACTTTTATTTTTATTGTTGTTTTTATTTTATTTGTGAGACTTTTTTGTTTTATTTTATTTTTATTCTGAACTTTCTCCTTTCTTGTTTTATCGATTGTTTTCTTTTAATTTTATTATCTCATTATCTTATTTATTTTTTGTCTATTTTCTTATTAGTATGCTCGGAAAATGTATTTCATTTAGAATTATCCATGATTCCAGTTTTCTTTATTTCGACGAATTCATCCATATTCAGGGAAATTTCAGTTCTCTCTCTCCCTTATGATATTATGCTTATTCTGTTCATAGCTATTTGTACATTAGGACAATGTACATCTTAAGTGTGGAGAGGTTGTTTATATTTTTATGCGATAAAGTCGCTGAATTATTGTCTGTGTTTGAGTAATTTTCTCACACCTATCATTGAAGTTAATTTTTTTTTAATTTAGAGTTCGTATTAATTCTGTTTTGGGATTTATTTGTGGATTTTTGTGAATTGTGTGATTTATACTTTAAGACAGAAGAGAGTCAAGCATGATAAGTTGTTTTGCAAAAATTATGATTTTAGGCTCTCTCCTTAAATTGAAATATTTATCTTAAAATTTTAAATTTGCAAGTTTGACATTAAAATCTTTTTTTTTTTTTTTTAGCTTTTGAGCCTATAGAGCATATATTTTATTTTGCGCTCATTTTATTTCTGGTTTTTAGTATGTCAACTTGATTTATTATTCTAGAACTTACTTCGTTATACATGTCGAGACCACATTATTAATTTGATATACTGAGATGATAGAGGCCTTTAGGATTTAACCTGTTTAACCTTTGAATAGCTTACGTGTTGTATTATTCCTTAGTAAACCTCGTTGATTCTAATACATTTTTTCTTCTAACTCGTCAATGTTAACTCATAATTCATATCTATGTTGTAAATTATTCTTTTTATTGACTCCCTTTTTGTCGAGCTTTGATTTGGTTAGTTTCTTGACTGTATTTCATCATTTGTATTACTGAATTTCTTTTGCAAAAAAAAAAAAAAAAAAAAATTGATTGAGCTTAAATAGTTAGTTTCATATTGTGTTGAAAAGCTCATTTTCATTTTTTATTATTCTTGTTAATGTAAATTCTGTTAATTCAACATTTGATTTTTTTCTAATTTGGTAACTTATCAACTCGACTCGCAATTATAACCAACTTTTTTGACCTTTTCCATACCCTTAACCTAAACCCATTACAACCTTGTAAAGACCATTTGATTAGTGTGTCATCTCACTCTACAGTGGGGGAAATTTGATTTTCAAGCAAGCTTATGGTAATGATATTTCTCGTTTGACTATTTAGTGCATATTACTTGAACCTTAAACACTTTGAGTGCTTTGAGTGAATCTTTAGTAAGGATGTTATTCCTTGTTGAGTTTGAATTTCAATAATCATTGAGATAGGGGAGATGCCTAATATTTTTTTTAAAGCTTAAAATTTTCTGCTTGGATTGCTTGTGATGTTTAGTGCTATTTTAGTGTGAATTTTCTTTGCATGATTATCTGTAAAAGATACTAAAGCATTATCGGTGGAAACAATAAATTGAGAAAAATTAACTTGAAGTGGGTTGAGAATTTTGCTTGAGGACAAGCAAATGTTTAAGTGTGGGGATATTTGATAGGTGCTAAAAGTAACATGTTTTAGTCTCATTCTTAATGTGTTTTTGGTTGATTATTCAATGTTAATGGTAAATTTTACACTCATAATTCATTAAATTCATGTTTTTATACTTCGGAGAGCATTTGGTAGTAAAAGGAGCGAAAAACGAAAAATTGGAGTAAGTTACAAGAGCCACACGGCCTGACACACGGCCATGTGGCAGGCTGTGTCGATTTTGCGATTTGTACTCTAAACCTACAGAAAAACGTGATTTTTAAGTTTTTCGAGCATTCTAAGACGTATATATGGCAAAAATATGAAGATAGGAGAGAGTCGTCATAGAATACTCAAGAAAACAATTAAAAAACACTATTGAAGTCGATTCTAAAGCAAATTTCCATCAAGATTGAATATTCCCTTGTGATTTATTTGGAGATTATTATGAGTTTCTTTGTTTCTTGTGGTTATACTATATTTTGGATATTTTTTTTTGCTAGCATGAACTAATTTTCTAAATACCTAGAGAGATGAACCCTATGATGAATTCTGTCGTTTGATTTCTATTTTATGCAAATCTTGTTCTCAATTATATGTGTTTAATTCTTGGTTTCATATTTTTAGATTATTAATCCATGTTTGATGTACTTAAATAAGAGGAGGAATAGACCCTGTTTAAGAATAGATCTAGTGTGATTGAGTGGAGTTGCATGCAATTCTATAAATAAGACGACATAAATATACTAGATTAGAGTCAAATCTAATAGGGGAATTCATAGATCGAGTTAATGCGATAATAGGAGGTTTAATTAAAAAAATTTTCAATTAATTAACATAGAGTCAATTGCTCTTATTCTTGAAGAGAGATATTAGTATAATTTAGGGATTTCTACGGATCAAAATACTAAGTGAAGAAATTGCGTAATTTAGATTGATAACGATAGATGAAATTTAGGTGAATTATTTCCTGGGTATTGTTTCGCTTCTTGGTTGTTTACTCGATTATTTTCTTGATTTGTTCTTTGTCGTGTTTTTAGTTAATTAATTTAGTTAATTTTAGTTATCAATCAATCGCTCCAATTATTTGGTTAAACAATAGAAAGACGGTAATTACTAATACTTTTAATCTTTCTGAGAACGATATCTTTACTCACCATAGCTATACTATTAATTGATAAGTGCACTTGTCTTAGTCAAATTTTTAGTCAGTTTCGTAGATATCAACCACTTTACAATTTATATTCAAAATTCGTAATTACCTCCCTCAATAATATCATCTCCACTATTAATTATTTATTGTGATTGTAATTATTCCAATTATATTAATTCTAACTTTAGCTTAAAGAAAATAAAAAATACGAAGAGGAAAATCCACAAAGGAATAAGCCAAGACATGTCGTTCAAAAGGAAAAAACAGCCTTCGGTTTGGATTGCTTGAACCACCCAACCAAGCATCGTTGCTACTTTACACAAATCATTTCCGCCCAACCTTTTTAGTTTGTATACACCTATCATAAATTAACACTATTTTATAGAGATATAAATTAACGATATAAAAAACTTTACTGTGAGTTATATAAACGCTTAACGGTTTAAAAAATTCTTAAGTTTAAAAAAACAATTAAAAAATTATTAAATTAATGGTGTATTTGAATTTTAAAATATATTAAAATCTTTTAATTTTTTTCAAAAAAGTAATTAAGACCTTACTCTCTTTTTTTTTCCACTCAATTGAGTACTTGAAATTTTAAAATACATAAAAAAAAACCTTTAAACTTTTTCAAGAAAAACAATTAAGCCCCCTATCTTTTGCACTCAATTGAGTACTTAAACGATCAAAATACATCAAAATGACCTTTCGATCATTAACTTTCACAGTTGATCGTTAAACTTAATTGCCCCTAATTATTTTCAGTTAAAGTCACCTCATATCACAGTCACAACATAACATATGGCAAAACATTATAAAACTTAAAATCAATAAAATTAATAAATTTTAATAAAAATATTTAAATTTTATTAAAATGTAAAATGTTATAAAATCATAAAAAAATTATAAAATGCATCAAAAAGGCCATTTACCATTAACTTTAATGTTAACCACTAAAGTTAACGACCCCTAGATTTTTTCAGTTGAAGCCATTACATGTTGCAACACAGCGTGACATGTGGCAAAAAATGATAAAACATAAAATTTATAGAAAATTTATAAAATACTTTTTTTGGTACGATAATTTTTATATTTTTTTACATTTTTATAATTTTCTTACAATTTATAAATTTTATAATTTTTTCTATATTTATATATATTTTATAATTTTTTCTAATTTTTAAATATATTTATTAAAATTTAATAATTTTTAACTTTATTAATTTTTTTCTAATTTTAAATATATTTATTAAAATTTAATATTTTTTAACTTTATTGATTTTTTTATCTTTTGTCTCTTGTCACGACATAGTTGACACGTGGTAGATTTAATTAGAAAAATTAGAGATGCTTAACTTTAACGATTAACTGTTAAAGTTAACAATCAAATGACTTTTTTATTATTTTCTTAAATTAAGTATCTAATTAAGTGCAAAAAAAAGAACTTAATTACTTTTTTAAAAAATTAAAAATATTTTAATACATTTTAAAAGTTTAAATATCCTGAAAAAAGTAATTTAATTGTTTTAAAATAAATTGACAACTTTTACTTTATAAAAGATGAATTCTTAATTTAAACAATACCTCGCGGCAACAACTGCCTGTTAAATAACCTTTTCTTTTAAATAATAAATGAAAAGTATGATTCGCATATCGTCTACTACCCTACTGCCTATATCATCTAATTTGTCTATTTCTTTCTTTTTTTTTTTTTTTTTTTTTGCTAAATTATTGCTTCACATTATCAATATATATTCTTCTTATCACTCAAATTTAATTATGGGTGGTATAAATATTAAAATTATACATAAATTTTGATTAAATGTGTTATGTTATATATTAATTTTGATTTTGTATAATTTTATATTTAGAATTTTAATTTGATTTAATTTTCACGAACTATTAACCATCAATTTTAGCTAAAAGGCTGAGAAAGGTAAAAATCACTACCACAATTATTAATATAATATTATTCCATGTTTACATATTTCATACAAAAATAATTATATTTATCTAACATAAATATAAATCAATATATATTTTTTTCTAAATTTGTACAATTCAGTCAAAATCAAAGTTTATACGTAATTTTGAGATTTATGCCAATCAACTTATATTTAAGCATTTTACTAAGTTGGTGTTACACTTATTATTAAATTACAAAAATATTTCTTCTTTTAAATTATAATTAATATTATTATGGTGACACTTTTGTCTTTTAATACTTTTATATAATTTTAAATAAAATAATTATAAATTATAAATCCAAGAATCAAACATGTATTCAATATTATTTAAAAATAAATTTATTACCACTCTACTTATATTCATAATCACGTAAATTTTAAATGTAAATACTTTTCAACCGCAATGTATTTGTGACAAAATTTAGTACTTTTTTTAATGAGTTGAATGAGTTGATGTCGTCCATCAACCGGTGCCAAGTTAGTCGTAAAGTTACCAAAACCCCCTTATTTACTAAGCAATAGTTATTATTTTGAAAGTAATTTTGTCTTTTAATATAAAATCTAAAAGAAAATGCTTGCATATGATGTGATTTGAACCTAAAATGTTATAATATTTAATATCTTAACTTTACCATTTCAACTAAATCCACAACTTATTGTAATATGATCTTTTAGTCCAATTTTATAATTTTAATATTTCTATTTTCAAATATTATTTAGCAGATATTATTTTCAAATATTTTAATCATACAAAATTTGTAACATGCTGTGTATTCAAATTGAAGCTACGTTTACTGAAATTATCTCAATAATAATAATTCTTTAAAAAATATTATTAACCAAATGTTTAGGAGGACTAATATATCAGAAAATGTCCATGTTAAAAAGAAATATGGAAATTGGCTATTTTTGTTGAAATTTACGAAAATGGGCTGATTATACAAAAATTTGCCCAGTTAGTGTCGTTTTCAAGGGAAAATTAGAAAAGCACATCCAGCTTAGCGCTTTTTTCCCCTTGACCAGTAAAATGCGTCGAGGTCAACGCGCTAAAGAAAAACACGTCCAAGTCAGCATATTTCCTCCCCCCTCAACAATCACTTCCAACGGCTATTTCAAATAGCCGTTGGCCCCCCTAACGGTAAAAAGAAACTATAACCCCCTCCCCCCACACACATTGCTTCTCACACATATTTCTCACAATTCTCTTAAATCTCTCAAATTTCAATCAACTCTAAAAATCTCTCAAAATCTCTCAAATTCTCTCTTAAAATTTTTTCCTAAATTCTATTTTTATCTAATTCTATTTATTATTATTTTTCTATTAATATTTTCAAGAAATAATTTTTTGTTAAAAATTTGCTCGTGTTCAATATAATTTAGCAATAACTGTGTCTCTAATCCATCTTGATAATAAGAGTATCTCCATCAACCAATTGCAAATGGTAAGAATAAATTTTAATTTTTAAAATTTTTCTATTTCATTTTTATAGTTTAACTTAATATTTTTTATAATTTTTACGTAAATAGGTGAAAGATAGAATTTTACAATGTCATATTCATAATCTACCACATCCTCTATCACTGTTGATCGAAACATACTTGAGGGAAGCCGATTTTTGGCACGTGGCCATTGTAGGCTGAGGGTGTAAGTTGAACTCGAAATTCATAAGCGTATTGGCGGAGAGGTGGAGACCCAAGACGCACACATTCCATCTTTCATGCGGTGAGTGTACTATCATTCTGGAGGACGTGCATTTACAGTTGGGGTTACCCGTGGACGAGTCGGTAGTCACTGGGCCCGTTCAGTCTGGTGATTGGGAAGCCATATGTTTAGATCTTTTGGGTGTGGTTTTGGAGACGATTTACGGAGTTCGGATCGAAATGGATTGGATGTGAAAAAAACTTGGCGGAGCTGGTATTCGACTAAAGTCCAAGAAGAACGATACGCTCGGGTGAACATCCTTCAGATCATCGGAGGTATCCTAATGCTGAATAAGTCACGAAATCTCGTCCATCTAAGGTGGCTGCTAAAACTCACCGATTTTAGAGGAGCGAGCAAACTTAGTTGCATATTGGCGACATTGTACTGAGAGATGTGTTGGGCGATGCAACCAACGAAAATCAAAATTGGTGGTTGCCTTTTACTACTACAATCATGGGCCCGATTTTTATTTCCATTTTTACGTTTTGACCAAACTACCAGTATACATTCCCACTTGTAACAAGGTAAAATTCAGTAGATATCCTCATGATTAAAATGATTTAAATTTAAATTATTATGCAAATAAGTTATTTAAATAGGTGGAACCATGCGCCGAGTCACATGGGATTACCTATCGAGCTTTTGTTGGGAAATATGTTCATATTGTAGTAAACATGTAACTGTTTTCTATTTATTTGAACGATGATTAAATAAATAACATTAATTTCACATTTCACTATTATGTCTTTTGTATGAAAATATTAGCTCATTGATTGTCTAAAGTTCAAATTGAAGATAAGTGGCATTGTAAGAACGTTTACATTGCGAGAAAGGCAACTTACTTCAGTAGATAATCTAAATGAGTCTGTAATCTCATAAAAGAATCAAAGTGAGCATTTGATACTGAGAAGGATTATTATGTCGTCTACAATTCCAATTGGGGAGATGACTAGTCTTGGCTATCGAAGCAGTTGACTCCACGATTAAAGGCATAGATGCATTCATTGGTAGAATGTAACAGTCCGGTTTAGACCCTAGTCAGAATAGTGGTTTCGAGACCACAAATCAGAGTCAGTGAAATGTTTTAATATTATTTTTTGTGCCTACAGAATGTGATTAAGAATATGTGAAAGTTTTGTAAATTAATTTTATTGTTTGTGTGTTTAATTTGAGAAAAGGACTTAATTACAGAAATTGTAAAAGTGGTATTTTAATTGTTAATGTGCTAAGTTTCTATGATTTGATTTTTTATGAGTGCTTAAAAGGTTATTATGCCATTATTAAGTAAGTGGACATTTATGTCCATGAATTATAAGACTTTATGATGTATTCATTAAGGATAAAAAGGTAATTAGTTAATAAGCTTAATAAAAAAACAAATAGATGAAATAATGCTCATCTTTATTGTTTTTCCACCAAAAATACAAAAGAAAAGAAAGAAAAAGAACAAGCTTCATTCAGCCTAGGTTTGAGCTTGATTAAGGTATGTAACTAGCTCGGTTTTTGATAATTTTTACGTTTTTGTGATCGCTGCTTTGTGTTCTACCAAAATCATGTCTTAATTTTGGAATTTGATGATGATTTTGAAATGTGTCATTGATGAATGCTTGAGCTTTGTGTTACATGGTAATGAAATATAAGAGATATGTGATAGATTAACATGTTTTGTATTTGAATTTTTGATGAATTTGAGTAATTTGGGCTAAATTGTGAAAATAATAAATTGAGGGACTAAAATATGAAATAAATGAAATATGTGGACTTATATAGACTATATGAATATTCGTCTAAGCATGGGAGTATTGAAATTTTGTATAATTTGTGAATTTATGAGATAGGGACTTAAATGTCAAAATGTAAAAATGTGAGGGCTAATTTGTAAAATGCCCTAAATGTGTATTTTTGGATTGAATTGAATGATTTGATGAATAAAAGAGTTGAATTTGAATATGTATAGATCAAGAACTAAAGAAAACGGATTTAGATTGGGGAAAGTCGAAAGTGGTCGAGTAGTCGTCTCTGTCCGTCCATATTCGAACGAGGTAAGTCGATATACAAATAAATGGTTTAGATTGAATTAATATTGCTTACATGTGAATGAATTGTGTTATATGATTATTTGAGCTGAATATATGAAATCCGTCAAGGCTCCGATATTATGACGATATCCGAAAAGTCCTGTAGGAACCTTAAGAATAGTTAGGATACATATGTCATTACATAGGGTTCCGATATGTGATATCGTGTAAGACCACATCTGGGACGTTGGCACCAATTTTAGAATTACGTGTAAGACCATGTCTGGGACATTGGCATCGTATATGATTTCGTGTAAGACCCTGTCTGGGACAGTGGCATCGATATTTGAATACATGTAAGACCATGTCTGGGATGTTGGCATTGTACGAGTGTAACGCCTCGAATTTGGGCCTAGAAGTATTGTGCCTATTGGGCATTGGGTCTCAGAAAAATTTTAAGTGAGCAAGGAAATGACAAATTGCATGTTTGCTTTAATGGTTAAGGAATTTGGAGTGTCTAGGGGTGTTGGAGATGTTCTGGGATCAAGTGAGGGTATAGGAAAAATTTTTGTTTTAGCCCTAGGGAACAGTGACTTCAGTTAGTAGGCCTTTTAAATAAATGCAGAAGGAAAATGACACAAGAGGAGCTTGTGGTGTAGTGGCAAAGTGACGCCACTTTGGGAGCAGGGAGGTGGCGTCATTAGTAGGTGAAGAGGTCCAAGGTTCGAGGCTTGAGAGTGTAACAGCCCAGTTCTAGGGCTAGTCGAAAAAGTAGTTTCGAGACCACTAACCCGAGGTTGAGGAGAATTATTTTGTTATTATTTTATGCATTATGGCATGTTTATAAGGTTGCATGAGAATTTTGGTACCTTAATTTTAACGATTGATTTCATAATTGTGAAAAAGGACTAAATCGCATTAAATACGAAAGTTTCCAATTTCAAGCTAGAGGCATCTAATTGTTAAAAGATATCAAAATAGAGGTATTTAAAGTGAAATTAGGCCATTAGATGTGTGTTGGCCAGCCATATAAGCTAGGGAGACAAGAGCATTAAATTTTGGTCAAATTTGGTAATGTTAGGTGGCTAATGAATAAAATAAGATAAAGAAAAGAGAAAGCTATCATCTTTTTCATTCTTTTCCTTCTCCACCGAAAATTCAGCAAGGAATAGTGGGGTTTGAAGCTTAAACTTTCAGCCAAGATATCCTTTAGCAAGTAAGTGATTTTAGAGGTCTTTCTTGGTGATTTTTATGTTTTTGGAACCCCTAAAGCTTAAGTTAGCTAATGAGGGGACTAATTTGCATCATGGTGGGAAGTCTAGGGATTTTCCATGAGAGTAATTATGTTGTTAGTTGAGTTTTTATGGAAGAAAATGAATGCTAGGGAGATGAGAAACAACTTTTGTGAAAGGTGTTTGCATGAAAACACCTAAGTTGGATTTAAATGCAAGAATGAAATTGTGTCATAAATGCATGAAATGGTGAGTAGTTGTAAGAGAAATAAATGTTCAAATAGACTTAATTATTGAGGAAATGTGTTGAAAAATAAATTACGAGCCTAGAGGCAAAATCATAATTTTTCCAAAATATAAGAGCAAAATGGTCATTTTTGCCCAAGTGTAGATTTTAATGCATTATGATCATATAATGATCTAAACGAATTGAATTTCCTTGTTATAGACCAAGAAGAGCATGGAATCAACCTTGACCGAGAAAAAGGTAAGGTGACGGATTAAGTTGTTGGTTAACACTTTTTGCACCGAGGTAAGTTTATGTGTAAGCAATGTATATTTTTGTAAACATTATGTTGCTAATTAGAGTATGGCATGATTGAGAACATATGTGGTACTAGTAGATTAAATGTGGTAGTCATTGAATAATTATCGTATGAATGATGAAATAATCATGTGAATGTGTAATGACGACACTTAATGGTGGGCTAAGTGAGATACCACCTTGTTGTTTAATTACGATGGGCTATGTGCGATATCATCGTCTATTAATCTTTAGGTGGACTGTGTGCGATACCACCGTAACTAATCTTTTAGTGGGCTATGTGCGATATTACCCTAATAAAGACTGATGGTGGGCTAAGTGCGAAACCACCAAGTAATCCTACTATGAGTAATAGATTTGGATGTAGTGATGTGTTGTATTGTGTGACCTTGTGATGCTAAATGCAGGGGAACCATTAATGAATGTATGGATTGTGCTTGTGATGTGGTTGGAATGTGTGAATGGAAGAAATGAGTAAGCATGATCATTAATGTAGATTGTTTCTTGCTTAGTATATAATGTTATGAAATTGTTTAATCATGTTAAAATGCTTATATTATTTACACGTAAACTTACTAAGCTTAAAGCTTACTCCCTTTTCTTTCCCTTATTTTATAGAGCTAAAGAGTTGATCCGGGATACGTAGATAACCAGGAGATCGCCCACACTATCAGCTCATCTTGGTATACCTAGACTTAATGATTTTGTAAATGGCATGTATAGGGGCTAGACTGGTTAGATAATTTTGTTATTTTGGCCAAAGGTGTAGTAGCTCTTATTAAGACATTAATTTTGTAAATTGCCATGATTGATGGCTCACCTTACCATTTATGAAATTATAAGTTACCTATAGGAGTTCATATTGAAATCATGAATTGTTTATTAGTATGTTGAATGAAATTATGTGGTATGAGCTAAGGGAATGTAAAGAACTTGGCAAACAGCCTCGTTCTTATCCACATAGGTAGGCACATGGGCGTGTGTCTATGCTGTGTGTGATGCACGGTTGAGCCATGGGTGTGTGCCCTAGCCGTGTGAAGTCTGCACCTTGAGTTTATGTTTGAATTGTCACACGGTTGAAGCACATGGTGTGCCCAGGCCGTGGGGACTAATAAGAGGCAACCACGGGCCAGCCATATGGTCATGTGTCCAGGTCGTGTGACCCAAGTCAGTGTCGCCCATAGGTGTCGAACACGGGCGTGTGACTAGGCTTTGAGACCGTGTGTATGAATTCAGTATTCACCACAGTTGTGGAGCATAGGCGTGTGTGTCTACACACGAGCGTGTCTCATTTTACACGGGCGTGTGAGCCCTATATAAAAGAGAAAATTTGTAAAGGTTGAAAAGTTCTCGTATAGTCTCGAGAATCTTCGTGTGTATGAGTGAAGTCTTGTAAGTCGAGTATGAGGTTGTTAAGGCGACCAGTGAGAGTAGTCATGATGGGTCTAAGTGGCGAGTCTGAGGATTTTATTAAGGTAACGCCTTGAGCCTGGTTCCGGTGTAGAACACGAGTAAGGGGTGTTACAGAGAGTGATAAATTAGAGGTTTTATTTTTGCCTTCTAGATGGTTAGTAGTGGCATTGGAGTGGACTCTGGAAGGGAGTGTTCAGGAGAGAAAATTAAGGTAAAGATAAGAGAGAAAAGATAGGGGATTGAGGTGTAGATATATTGGTGCCGAATGGGACTCTAGGGGAAGCGAGTTTTGGCTTTTGGCTATAAAAGGGGATGATTAATTCTTTTGAAAGGTTCCATTACTTTTCTTTTCTCCCTCAATCGAATTCTTCCATTTACTGAAAAAAAGACACCATCATTCCTTTGCCGAAATTTTGTTTTTCCCTCTAGCCGAATCCCTTTTTGCCGAATTCTCACATAGCCAAACTTTTCTATTGCCGAATTACCATCATCTTCTGTTGCCGAAATCCCTATTAGTGCCAAATCTTTGTGGTTGTTCCTCCATCGTAAATCGATTATTATCTACTATTAGTCAAGGTTAAAAGCCAAATTTAGGCGACAAGATCGAAAGTGGATTTGGTAAGTTTTCGGTTAACCTCTCTTGTATGTTTTGTTAAAAGTCGAAAGGCTATCTAATTGTCCTATCATTAACTCTGTGATAATAAGAATAAGGTTCAAAGATTGCAAGCGTGGTAGGTAAGGATCGTTAGCAAAGTGGTAAGTGTTCTCAACTCAGTTATGGTTTAGTGGATGGCCAAATGTAAGTATGGCCTATAGGGGTGACTTATGTGGAATATGAGTCACTTGTTTTGACGATATATGTTTAAGTGCAGATCTAGGGGATATTCGCGAATAATAGCTAAGGAAGGGCTACTAGAACGTGTGGTACGCGGTAAGGTTACGGTAAGGCTTCGACTTTTGGTAAATATTTTTATTTAAGTATGGGTTTTATTATTATTTCCGCTGCTTAATTTTTATTTTAACTTAAATAAATTTCTAAAGCTTAGCAAGGTTTTCAAAATAACTATAACCTATGGGCTTTTATTTAAAACATGGAATTTTTTCATAACTTTTCAAGTTACTTAGATTTTGGGTTTCTAAACCTTAAACTTAAGTTTTCCGCTAAATAAAGTCGTTTTGAGATTTTCCTTCAATATGGCATTGCCAAATTTGGCCATAACGTCCGGGCCGGGTCTGAGGGTGTTACATTTAGATTTTTGGGGAGGGTTTTGCATTACCTTGTTTTGCATATGATATGATATGATATGAGGTCATTGTGGGTTAAGGCCAAGACCACCGATTTTGATAGGGCTTAGGCCCAATATGAATATTTGTATGTTGATTTGATTGCCAAGGGTTGTACATGTATATTTCAAACCCTACTAATCGTTAGGGCTTAATATGGGTCGTTACTAAGAAGAACTTTTTGAAACCCATTTTCTAAATCCACTTAAGTTTTGTTGAGAACTGCTCATTTTAAGTTATCTTGCTGAAATTATACTTAGTCCAATTTGAAAATTAAATTAAGTCAAGTTATTACACAAATTTTAGATGTGCCCGATGGCACGATAAAACATTTTTCGTGTTAATTTAGAAAAACGTGTAATTCAAATTTTAATTAAAATGAATTATCCCAACATATAGGAAAATAGCTAAAGTAAAGTATGATGAGGCCTTATTACATCCAAAATAAAACAACCCACTAACAAAATTTAAAATATCAAAAATCAAAGTCTATTTAAATTTAAATCCACCGCATGGCCTCCTCAAGTCCCTCCGGCTCCACGTCCGCGATCTAAGCATCACCTGAAAAATTAATGGAGAAGGTGAGTCACCAAGACTCAGTATGTAACCCTTCCCCGTTTTAAAACATTTTTCATACACAACATATAACATTTATTATGCAAAATAATGTGTACCCAACCTAGCCAACCATACGCCACTGTCTACCCCGTTGTGGTACCAAACCACTGGTGGTGCCAAACCACTGGTGACATATAGTCACAATGTGTTACCAAAACACTGGTGTCCGTAGACACAAATCGGGTGATGGGGCCAACCCATCGTGTGATACCAAATCACCGCGACGATCCCATATCTCAAGTGGGGCCAACCCACGGTGGTGTTAACCATGGGACAAGTCGCTATTGAGGTACCAAACCTCCGGAGGTGCCAAACCTCCGGTGACATTTAGTCACGGTGTGTTACCAAAACACGGTGCCCGTCGGCACAATATCACCGCCTCCACTCATCAATCCCACAACAAATAAACATACATATATTTCATGCCATCACATTCTTAAATTTCATGTGTCAACACATCATGCTTACCAAAAGCATTAATAATAATAAATCACGTTAATGTGTACTTACCGAATCACCACTTATACCGATTTGGTATTGATTCCAATGCTACATTCATAAAATGAACATTCACAAAGTTAAGCATATTTAATATATTATATAGTGTGTATGTACACACTGTTACCACGATAGTCTTAAATCCTCAAGATAATCAATCGGCCACCCTCTAAGTCCTTGCCCTATATTCGCCAACTATCAAGGTTAGTAATATGGCCATTCGCCAAACCAAATTATTTAAAGGAGTCATATTTTGTACTCGCATCCTTACCTAATCGCTTGAATCCTAGCTTCAAGACCAATCACAAATCTGGTTCATAAACTACAGTTGGTCAATATTAACAACCATGGCTTCCGCTTTTCGTAATCATTAGAGAGTAATCTTTATAAGTAAACACTTACCACCACCTACCCAAAACCGAATGTCGAGAATGCCGGATCCGATCTCTCTGCTTTGAGATCCCAAGTGCCTATCATCGATTTCAACACTTGGTTAGAACTCTTGCTACTAGTTGTCAAACTTCGCTTCCATTCAATCCCATAAGTCGACAAGAAAAGAAAATATGAAGGAGGGTTCGCCATCCCTTACCTTGATAATCGATTGAATAGATAGTCCCGAAAGGTCTTGTGTTACCTTTGATATTCGCCAAAGTGCCTTCAAGTAAAAGAAAAGATTTTCGACTTTGCTAGGTACTAGATTCGCTATATTTGGCTTTAAACAAGGCTGATTTTAATGAGAAAAGAAAGAAGAAAGGTAAATAGGGAAGTGGTGATTGGCTAGTAGGAAATAAAAGGAGAAGGGACTTAAAGAATGTGGTTTTGCAAGGAGGAGTTGTGAGGGTTCGGCTATGGTTTTGAGGAATGGAATGATAAAAGAAAATGAGGAGAAAGTGCTTTGAATTTTTGCTAAACAAACTGAATCAAGGTGATCACTTAGGTGCTTTTATAAGCATTCAACAACTCCCCCTTCCTTCATAAGTCCTAGCCGTCCACTCTTCCTCAACAAGGAGTCCAAGATTCATCTTAACTCCTTGAATCACTCTAGGCCAACCATTTAGTTTAATCCTAACTATTTTGATTTAATCCAATAATAAGTATTAATCCTTAAACAATCCATGTGATATCCCTATTATCCTCATAAAATAAAATAATAAAACTCATATTATCCTTGATTATCTAAAGAAAATAAAATTTAAAGAGAGATAGGACTCTCCTCATGTGCCGTCCATCATATTGCCAAAAGAGGATTTTGTGACTCAACCAAGGCTCTCCTTGCTCCCTTGGTGGCGCCACATGTAGCTCTTAAGTGGGCTTGCTTTGCCACTTGGTCTAAGCTCATTTTATGTCCAAATTATCCCCATTTATTCTTATAACACCCTCTTGCCAAGGCTCCCTACCTTAAAAGTTAAAAACTAAAATTTTCTACCAAATCGAGCCAACACAAAGCCTTAAATTGATCATTATTATTCCATAAATAATGACATAGCGCTTACATAAGAAAATAATTAAATTCCAAATAACCCCATTTTTGGGATGTTACGATTCTACCCCTTAAAATAAATTTCGTCCCAAATTACATAACTAAAACAGATGAGGGTATTGCCGCCAGATCACATCCTCGGGTTCCCACGTAGCTTCCTCAAGACCATGATTCCGCCATAGCACTTTCACTAAGGGCATCGACTTCCCACGAGAACCTTAATATCTCTATCCAAGATCCGAACAGTTCTTCCTCAAAAGATAAGTCCGTGTTAACTTCGATTTACATCACGGCACCATATGTGATGGATCCGACCGATACCGTCTCAGCATTGATACGTGAAAGACGTCATGTATCTGACTTAATTCTGCCGGTAACTCTAACTGATAAGCTACCGGTCCTATTCGCTTCAGCACTGTATATGGGCCAATGAATCTTGGGCTTAGCTTCCCTTTTCGCCCAAATCTTAGTACCTTCTTCCAAGGCGACACCTTCAGGAAGACCTTATCTCCCACAGCATACTCCATTTCCTTGCGTTTGAGATCGGCATAAGACTTCTGCCTATCTGATGCTTCCTTGAGACGAGACCGAATCACTTTAACTTTGTCTTCAGTCTCTGCTACCAATTCTGGGCCCAACACTTGTCGTTCACCCAACTCCGTCCAACACGTCGGGGTTCGGCATTTCCATCCATACAGTGCTTCGTATGGTGCCATCTGAATACTCGCTTGGTAGCTATTGTTGTAGGCGAACTCAGCTAGAGGTAAGAATTCCTCCCAACTACCTCGGAATTCCAAGACACAACCCTCAAAGATATCTTCTAAGATCTCAGATGACCTTTTTCGATCGCCTCGTCCGTCTCGAGGATGGAAAGTCGGTTGAAATCCAATCGCGCACTCCAATGCTTGATGTAACGCTTCCAAAACCTCGAGGTGAACCTTGGGTCCCTATCCGAGATAACGATACGGTACACCATGCAATCGACTATCTCGCCACATACAACTTGGCTAGCTTCGAGTGAGTAATCCATTCTCACCCAGATGAAGTGAGTGATTTAGTCGACGGTCTCACGATCACCCAAACTGCATCTTTCTTGCTGGGCGTAAGGGGTAGACCACTGACGAAATCCATAGTGATCCTCTCCCACTTCCATTGAGGGATCTTAACCGGTTGAAGTAGTCCTGATGGTAACTGGTGTTCAGCCTTAACCTGCTGACACGTCAAACACTTCCCTACGAATTCCGTTATCTCACGCTTCAACCCGGGCCACCAGAACTGTTTCCGTAGATCTCCATACATCTTGTTTCCTCCCGGATGCATAGCGTATGGGCTGCTATGAGCATCCTGGAGAATTTTCCGCCTCAACTCCATATCTTTTGGCATACAAGGCCGTCCTTGAAAACATAGCACACCCTCACCAGTCACACTATACCCCTCTACACCACCATTCTGAACTTGTATTCTCTTCGATTTAACCCTTCATCCACTAACTGCTTGTTCTTAATCTCCTCGATCCACGTTGGCTTAACTTGAAGCTCGCCAAAAGGCTTCCATCGTTATCTGAGCTCAATCGAGCAAACATTGCTCTTAAACCGCCACAACCTTCCGCTTAATGCGCCACCACCACGTTAGCTTTACCCGGATGATATTCGATGGAACAAAGAGTCCTTTAATGACTCAATCCATCTCATTGTCTCGATTCAGATCCTTCGTGTCAAGATACCTCAAACTTTTGTGGTCCGTAAATTACCGACTTCTCCCCATAAAGATAATGTCTCCATACTTTCGTATGCGAAGACGATCGCGCTAACTCCGTGTCGTGAGTTGGATAGTTAACCTCATGCGGTCTCAAATGACGGACGATAGGCTACTACCTTCCCATCTCGCATCAACACACACCCCAAACCAAGGTGAGATGCATCACAATAGATCGTGAATAATTTCCTTGCCTCGGGTTGTACTAAACCTGGAGCTTAGTCAAAATTTTCCTTAGCCTATCAAAGCTTTCTTCGCTTCTCCGACCATACAAACGAACACCTTTCCTTAGCAACTTAGTTAATCAGCTACCGCGATCGAGAGAACCCTTCCACAAATCTCCTGAATACCGCTAACCCCGTAAAACTCCAGATCTCGCCACCGACTTAGGCGGTTTCCACTCCAATACCGCTTCAATCTTATGGGATCCACTCTAATCCTTCCACGACACCACGTGACCTAAGAAAGCCACCTCCTTAGCCAAAATTCGCACTCATCGAATTTGGCATACAACTATTTTTCCTCAACACTTGTAGGACTATCCGTAAATGCTTGTCGTGCTCCTCCTCCGTCCTTGAGTAAACCAATATGTCGCCTATGAACACTACGACAAATTGGTCCAAGTATCGTTGAAAACTCATTCATTAGATCCATGAACGCCACGGCATTGGTCAAACCGAATGGCATCACTAGAAACTCGTAATGCCCATACCGAGTTCAAACGCCGTCTTGTGAACATCGCCCCTTCACCTTAAGTTGATGGTAACCCGACCTAAGGTCTATCTTCAAAACACCGACGCTTCTTCAATCGGTCAAACAAGTCATCGATCCGAGGCAATGGGTACTTATTTTGATCGTTAACTTGTTTAATCGACGATGAATCGATGCACATTCGCATAGAACCGCCCTTCTTCTTGACAAACAACACAGCGCGCCCCACGGAGATATACTAGGTCGAATAAATCCCTTTATCCAAGAGCTCGAATTTGAGCCTTCACTCCACCAATTCCTTTGGTGCCATCGGTAAGGTGCTATAGACACAGTGCTGCCCGTATCAAGTCTATACCGAATTCGACTTTTCGATCCGAGGTAGACCCGGAAGTTCTTCCGGGAACACATCAAGAAATTCCCCAACCGTTCGGACCTTCCAACCATCGACTCCTTAGCTTCCAAAGCACGATTCGAACCAAATACGCCTTACAACCCTTCTTAACCATCTTTTCCGCCTTCAAGGCAGACACCACATTGGATAGGTAATTCTTCTATCACCTATCATAACCACTTCATCATTCTCACCGCCTTAAGAACCATGCGCTTAGTCGCGCAATCCAAATTACCGATACTTAGCCACCAATCCATTCCAAGGATCAAATCGAACTCCCGAATGGTAGTTCCATCGATCGACCCGAATCGACCCCTTGGAGTTCTAGGGTACGCCCTAAAAGTTTGTCTACCACTACAGAGTGACCTAAAGGACTCACTACGGTCATCTCCCTAGCAGCAGCCTCGTAGTCTAGGTTCAAAGTCTCTACCACACTACTTGCTATGTATGAATGTGTGGACCCCACATCAATTAATGCATAATAAGGAAGACCAAAATCGAAAACGTCTGCTATGACATCCGGCGTCCCCCCTCATGACGCCTTGCCAGATAGACTAAGCCAGTGCCGCTTAGCCTCTGTTTTCTGAACCTCGCCTCGAGTTCCTCGACCTCGGTTAGGACCATTGCTTCTCGCCATTACCACGACCCTCTGCGGTCCCACATTTCATCCGAGTACGGTTCGACTCTCTGGTGATTTCGAGCTCGCTTCGGGACAATCTCGACCGATGTTCTAAAGACCCACACTCAAAACATCCCCTATCACGGTTGAACAACCTCCCAATGGGACTTCCCACAACGATTGACCGAGCCGGCCTCGATTATTAGCTACGGCCTGTCTTTTGACGGCCCACTCGCTTAGCCTTCTTCTCGATCATTACCATCGGATCCAAATTGACCCAAATCCTCTCTTCCGATTATTTCTACTATAATTTCGCCTCACGACCTCCTTGATCCCTCGGCTACTTTAGCCTTTTCCACCGAGATGAAAACTCACGAACCCGTCATGGGCAATTAGTAACCTCAAGTCATCTCGAGTCCGTCTCAAAGCGGACATGGCCATTGTGTTCAGTGGCTACAATTCCTCCGCATACCTACTCATTTTAAAACTCCACCATACTCGGCCACGGACTTAGTTCCTTGCACTAGACCCGAAAAGCCTTCCTCTCACGTCGCTGTAGCCGGTGCCCACATACTTCTTCCGAAAGGCGGTTTTAAAGTAGTCCCACGAAGATCATCATTGTGGCTCCATCCCGAATCGTCACCACCACCTGCACGCTTCATCCTTTAGAAGCGACATCGCCCCTTTCAGCTTTTCCTCCTCGGTTAGGTCAAGGTCATCCATTATCCTTTCAGAGATTCCACCAATACTCGCTACACTGGTGCTACTCACGACACACCCGGAACACCTCACTCCGTTGGATCGAATCCGCCGGGAGCAGATTTCGAGCTCCTAAATTTCCACCAGCCCGACCACCAATTCGAGTACTGCAACACCGCTTGAGATACCGCCTCCTCCCGTCGATCCCGCCTCCTCCGCTCCAAAAGCTAGAGGTGGTGGTGGATGGGACATCATTTTCGAACCTTGCCCCGACTGACGGGTTCAGACACCATCATCCTACCCCTACAAGGTCCACGGCGCCCACGCCCTCTAGAACTCATTCTATCTACTTGCGCTTTTAATCGATTAAGAAAATTTTTATGCGTTAGCATTTGTTCCACTTTATTACTCGCAAGAAATTTTATGGATAAAGTTTAATCGAGATTCTTTCGTGCAAACAAGGTTTCGATCTTCTATCCTAGTTCACACAAAGAAGTTCTTGCATCCATTCCCTAATGCTTTCCATACCTATTCACTCTTGGGACATTTCGCCACTTCTAACCTGTGGGTATTTTCGCCATTTTCCTCTGTGGGTATTTTCGTAATAAAAGAAAATTTAAAACTTTAGTAGAGTAGATTGTTTGAAGTTCCCAAAACTGGAGGGTATTATTGAAAATTGACAAGATTTGAAGTTATGGTATTATTTCGAAAACCAGGGGTATTTTGGTAATTTGGTCCTCCAAGGGTAATTTTGTAATTTTGTAAATCAAGGATGTTTTAACCATTGTAAAACTCTGAGGGTCCCTTTTGAGAATTTTTTTTTCCTTAAAACGGTGATGTTGCAAAAATTTTGTATTCAGGGGCGTTTTGGTAATTTTACACATTGAGGGCGTTTTCGTGATTTTCCAAACCAAAGTGGTTCATTGATGATTTCCAAAGCTGAGTTGAATATTTGAGAAGTAGTTAAAATTTTTTGGACAAAATCATTGAGTTGATGTTTATGAACCAAGGGTATTTTAGTAATTTTACCCCTAAGGGCATTTTCGTAATTTTCCACAAATAGAACTTTTCGAGGAAAACGTTGTAAAAAGAGTTGTTCTTACTTTTGTAGGGGTGATTTGAAAAGTTTTAAAACCAAGTGTTGTTGTTTCATCATTTTTTTCGAAAATCAAGGCTAATTCCCTTTCGGGTTTTAGTCATTATGTTTGGCCTATGACCGAGCCCTCTTGGTCAGGGTGAACCCAAGCTACGCACCAGGCAGGTTTCGTGTGGAGAGGAGGTGAGTCACGCTGGATCGCTTAAATACCAAGCTCCCACCAAACCTTTCTAGACATGCCACAGAGGTTACCACACCACCGAGCCCTCCGGGTTAGGGTGAACCCAAGCTACGCACTGTAGGATACTGCGAAGAGGTGGTGAGTCACTGACCGCTTAAATACAGGCTCTTCCGGTTCCAATCCTAGACATGCGTACAGGGGTTACCACACCCTAGCTCAGTGACTAAGTCATAGATTGGTTTAGTTCTTTAAGTCTTATGTTAGCTTGTGTGTTTGAGTAATCTAATCCTAGGGTTCAAATTCCTATAAGTCTATCTACGTTCCATGCTTCCTACCCTTCTACAGAATATAATCCACAAAGAAGTTTAGAGGTACTTACCTGGGCGGATCGGTGCCGGAGACTTGGGCCATGCTGCTTTAAAAACCCAAAAACAATTAATAAGGCCTACTAAAACATTTTTGGGCCTTGGGCCCCACAATGAAGTTTTGAATCTGGCTCGATACCAATTTGTAATAACTTAAACCCTACCAATCGTTAGGGAATAATATGGGTCGTTACTAAGAAGAACTTTTGAAACCCATTTTCTAAATCCACTTAAGTTTTGTTGAGAACTCGCTCATTTTAAGTTATCTTGTGAAATTATACTTAGTCCAATTTGAAAATTAAATTAAGTCAAGTTATTACACAAATTTTAGATGTGCTGATGGCACGATAAAACATTTTCGTGTTAATTTAGAAAACGTAATTCAAATTTTAATTAAAATGAATTATCCCAACATATAGGAAAATAGCTAAAGTAAAGTATGATGAGGCCTTATTACATCCAAAATAAAACAACCCACTAACAAAATTTAAAATATCAAAATCAAAGTCTATTTAAATTTAAATCCACCGCATGGCCTCCTCAAGTCCCTCCGGCCCACGTCATGATCTAAGCATCACCGAAAAATTAATGGAGAAGGTGAGTCACCAAGACTCAAGATGTAACCCTTCCCGCTTTTAAAACATTTTCATACACAACATATAACATTTATTATGCAAAATAATGTGTACCCAACCTAGCCAACCATACGCCACTGCTCACCCTGCTGTGGTACCAAACCACTGGTGGTGCTAAACCACCGGTGACATATAGTCACAATGTGTTACCAAAACACCGGTGTCCCAGAGACACAAATCGGGTGATGGGGCCAACCCATCGTGTGATACCAAATCACCGCGACGATCCCATATCTCAAGTGGGGCCAACCCACGGTGGTGTTAACCACGAGGGACAAGTCGCTATTGAGGTACCAAACCTCTGGAGGTGCCAAACCTCCGTGACATTTAGTCACGGTGTGTTACCAAAACACTTGGTGCCCGTCGGCACAATATCACCGCCTCCACTCATCAATCCCACAACAAATAAACATACATATATTTCATGCCATCACATTCTTAAATTTCATGTGTCAACACATCATGCTTACCAAAAGCATTAATAATAATAAATCACGTTAATGTGTACTTACCGAATCACCACTTATACCGATTTGGTATTCATTCCAATGCTACATTCATAAAATGAACATTCACAAAGTTAAGCATATTTAATATATTATATAGTGTGTATGTACACACTGCTACCACGATAGTCTTAAATCTCAAGATAATCAATCGCCACCCTCTAAGTCCTTGCCCCTATATTCTACCAACTATCAAGGTTAGTAATATGGCCATTCGGCCAAACCAAATTATTTAAAGGAGTCATATTTTGTACTCGCATCCTTACCTAATCGCTGAATCCTAGCTTCAAGACCAATCACAAATCGTTCATAAACTACAGCTTGGTCAATATTAACAACCATGGCTTCCGCCGCCAGAATCATTAGAGGAGTAATCTTTATAAGTAAACACTTACCACCACCTACCCAAAACCGAATGTCGAGAATGCCGGATCCGATCTCTCTGCTTTGAGATCCCAAGTGCCTATCATCGATTTCAACACCGGTTAGAACTCTTGCTACTAGTTGTCGAAACTTCGCTTCCATTCAATCCCATAAGTCGACAAGAAAAGAAAATATGAAGGAGGGTTCGCCATCCCTTACCTTGATAATCGATTGAATAGATAGTCCCGAAAGGTCTTGTGTTACCTTTGATATTCTACCAAAGTGCCTTCAAGTAAAAGAAAAGATTTTCTGACTTTGCTAGGTACTAGATTCGCTATATTTGGCTTTAAACAAGGCTGATTTTAATGAGAAAAAGAAAGAAGAAAGGTAAATAGGGAAGTGGTGATTCTGCTAGTAGGAAATAAAAGGAGAAGGGACTTAAAGAATGTGGTTTTGCAAGGAGGAGTTGTGAGGGTTCGCTATGGTTTTGAGGGAATGGAATGATAAAAGAAAATGAGGAGAAAGTGCTTTGAATTTTCTGGCTAAGCAAACTGAATCAAGGTGATCACTTAGGTGCTTTTATAAGCATTCTAAGCAACTCCCCCTTCCTTCATAAGTCCTAGTCGTCCACTCTTCCTCAACAAGGAGTCCAAGATTCATCTTAACTCCTTGAATCACTCTAGGCCAACCATTTAGTTTAATCCTAACTATTTTGATTTAATCCAATAATAAGTATTAATCCTTAAACAATCCATGTGATATCCCCTATTATCCTCATAAAATAAAATAATAAAAACTCATATTATCCTTGATTATCTAAAGAAAATAAAAATTTAAAGAGAGATAGGACTCTCCCTCATGTGCCGTCCATCATATTGCCAAAAAGAGGGATTTTTGTGACTCGAACCAAGGCTCTCCTTGCTCCCTTGGTGGCGTCACATGTAGCTCTTAAGTGGGCTTGCTTTGCCACTTGGTCTAAGCTCATTTTATGTCCAAATTATCCCCATTTATTCTTATAACACCCTCTTGCCAAGGCTCCCTACCTTAAAAGTTAAAAACTAAAATTTTCTACCAAATCGAGCCAACACAAAGCCTTAAATTGATCATTATTATTCCATAAATAATGACATAGCAGTTCTTACATAAGAAAAATAATTAAATTCCAAATAACCCCATTTTTGGGATGTTACAGTACACACTGAGTTTCGAAACTCACACCTTTATTTAATGTTTCAGGTGACGCTCAGTAGATGGCTTGATGTGGAAGGGGACTCGGAGATGGCCACTTTGCAAGTTAATTAGAAGTTTTGTTTATTTGTTTCGAATGACTTTAGTTTAAATACTTTATTTTCATTGGTTGTCATAAGGCCTTGTATCTCCAATTTGACGTTACTTATGGGTTTTATTATTATTTCAGCTGCTTAATTTTTATTTTAACTTAAATAAATTTCTAAAGTTTAGCAGGGTTTTCAAAATAACTATAACCTATGGGCTTTTATTTAAAACATGGGCTTTCTTCATAACTTTTCAAGTTACTTAGATTTTGGGCTTCTAAACCTTAAACTTAAGTTTTTTGCTAAACAAAGTCGTTCTGAGATTTTCCTTAAATGTAACACCTCCAGAGCCCAATATCTAAATACAGTTCAATAATTCAAACAAGTAAAATAACAGAGAAACTTACTTGGCTCGATGTCAAGGGCTCGGTGAATCACATTACAAGATCCTACAAAACTTTTTAATCTACTTGTTTTAAAACAAACCCAAAATCTAAGGCCCATTTCATAGCTCGAGCTTTGCAACCGGGATCTCATACCACTAAATGAAACACCCTCAAACCTGGCCCAGACGTTATCGTTGAATCTGGCGATGTCATATTGAAGGAAAATCTCAAAACGACTTTGTTTAGCGGAAAACTTAAGTTTAAGGTTTAGAAGTTTAAGGTTTAAAAGCCCAAAGCCAAATTCCCTTCATTGCCGAAATTATTATCATCCTTCTTTGCCGAATCCCTACTTTTGCCGAACCTTTGTTGTTGTTCTTTCACCTCAATCGATTGTTATCTACTCTTAGTCACGTTTGGAAGCCGAATCTTGATCAGTAGATGTATAAGTCGCAGGATCAAATGAGAATTTCGGTAAGTGCTTAGTTGAACTTTTTAGTGTCTTTTGTTAGGGAAAAATCTATTTTTCTTGCTTTAGTGGACCCTAGTCTCAGGCATTAGGCCTCTTAAGCAGATTAAGGGGAAAATAGGACACAAATGGGCTTGTGGTCCAGTGGCAAGGTGGCGTCAATTGGGGAGCTACAAGGTGGCGTGAAGAGGTCCAAGGAAATCGAGTTGAGTATGCTTACCCTTGCTAACAATCCTACCCCACTTGCGATCTTTGAACCTTATCCTTGTTATCACAGAGTTAACGACAGGACAGTTAGATAGCCTATCGGCTTTTTGTAAAATGTACAAGAGAGGTCAACCGAATACTTACCAAATCCACTTTTGATCTTGCGACCTAAATTTGGCTTTTAACCTTGATTGATAGTAGCTAATAAACGATTTGTGATGGAGGAAAACAACAAAGATTCGACACTAATAGGAATTTGGCAAAGAAGAATGATGGTAATTCGGCAAAGAAGAGAATTTGGCTATGAGAGAATTCGACAAAAAAGGGAGGATGGTGATTCGACAATGGAAGAAACCGATTGAGGGGAGAATAGAAGAAAAAATAAAATACAGAAACTCAAAGAACCTCTCAAGGGAATTTGGCAATGGAAGAAAAGAATGAGGGGAAGAAAAGGAAGAAATAATATAACCTAAGGAACCTTTAATGATTTTGGCACCCCCTTTTTATAGCCAAAGCCGAATCCTACCTTCCTATACCCTAAGTGGCGTCACTTAGCCACTCCACCACAAGCTCCTCTTATGTCATTTTCCTTCTACATTTATTTAAAAGGCCTACAACTGAACTCACTGTTCCCTATGGCTAAAACAAATTTTTTTCCTATACCTTTACTTGATCCCAGAACATCTCCAACACCGTAGACACTCCAAATTCCTTAACCATTAAAGCAAACATGCAATTTGTCATTTCCTTGCTCACTTAAAAATTTTCTGAGACCTAAAGCCCAAAGCCCAAAGCCTAATAGGCCCAATACTTCTAGGCCCAAATTCGGGGCGTTACAATTCTACCCCCTTAAAAAAATTTCATCCTCGAAATTTCCAACTAACTATTAATCGCACCGCTCAAGTCACACCATGCTTCCGCTGCGCAGTCTGATTTTAATAACACTAACACACTTTAACCGAGTAGATAAACATTGCACGCATACAGTTTCTATACCTAAAATATCACATCCAAACAAAATATACCCGACTTAATGGTGATTGAACAATCCCGAGCCTGATGCTCCTCAGACCCGTATCTGAAACACGCTCCTGACTTCCTCCAGTAATATTCACAAGTTAGAAAGTTTGACGTACCTTAACATGCTTCACAGAACAAGATTGCGATCCTAGAGAACTGCAATCTCTTTTTTTCTTACAGTCCATGCACCTAGCTCAAAGTGTTTCACCAATTTCTTTAACCTCCTCCAGTACCTCCCTAACTAGCTGAGTTAGCACATCAGCCCTAACACTTCCACGGCCTCTTCTGCAACCTCTTGTACTTCTTCTAGTGCTCATCGTTGATTCTCGTATTATCTGAATTAGGAATTTTTATGAATTTAGTTCATAGTTTCACTGTTTAAACCACATGTCTTATGTAAGTAACAATTTAGAAGTTGTTTCGCGGTCGTGAATCCACTACAGGCTTAAATTTCCTACGGGCTTTAGTCTCTAAAGACCTATTGTTTAAAGTATCCCAATATCTAAATATAGTTCAGTAATTTAAACAGTAAAAGAACAGAAAAAACTTACTTGGCTCAACGTCAAGGGCTCGATGAACCATATTACAAGATCCTGTAAAACTTTTTAATCTACTTATTTTAAAAAGACCCAAAATCCAAGGCCCATTTCACAGCCCGAGCTTTGTAACCTGGCTCTGATACCACTAAATGTAACACCCCAGACCCGGCCTAGAAGTTAGGCCCGAATTCGAGAATGTCACATTGAAAGCATAATTTCAAATCGATTTACTAAGTTAAAATTTAAGGCCTAAAAGCCCAAAATCCTAGTAACTTGAAAAGTTATGAAGAAAGCCCATGTTTTAAATAAAAGCCCATAGGTTATAGTTATCTTGAAAACCTTGCTAAACTTTAGAAATTTATTTAAGTTAAAATAAAAATTAAGCAGCGGAAATAATAATAAAACCCATAAGTAATTTCAAATTGGATATACAAGGCCTTATTACATCCAACTAAAACAAAGCAATTAAAACCATGTCTTTTGAAACAAATAAATAAAAATTTTAACATCTCGTAGTGTGGCCAACTCCGAGTCCTCTCCCACGTTGAGTTGTCTACTGAGGATCACCTGAAACATTAAATAAAGGGTGTGAGTTTGAAACTGAGTGTGTACGACCCTTGGCAATCAATCAATATGCAATTATCACATTGGGCCTAAGCCCTATAAAAATCAGTGGTCTTGGGCCTTAGCCCACAACGACCTCATATCATATCACATGGAAACAAGATTATGCAAAACCCTCCCCAAAGATCCATCTGCTACACATACCATTTCCCTTCCAGCCTTATACACCTGTGGGGAATTCTAGCTTGACCCACCCCTCCGCTACACTCCAATGGTAGTACTCACAGCGACACTACTCAACATTGCAGTAAAGCTGCTAATTATATAATGGGCTTAAAGCCACCGGTGGATCCACGGTCGTCAAACGACTATGCGATCCTCAAATTCTTCCTCCGTACCATAATTCACACCCATATGCACCCTAAATAGAATATCATATGAATGCAGCAAACACATAAGTAATATCTATAAAAACTCGTACTCATCACATAGGGGTATTTTAGTCATTCATAATCAAGGGTATTTTCGTAATTTTGCCTTACAGGGGTATTATCGTAATTCTACCCTACCGGGTTATTATCATAATTCTACCCTATAGAGGTATTTTCGTAAATTTCCAAATCAAGGGTATTTTGGTAATTCTACAAATTAGGGGTATTTTGGTAATTTTATAAATCGAGGGTATTATGGTAATTTTCTAAACTAAGGGTATTTTGGTAATTTCCAAATTAGGGGTACTTGGTCTCTCTCAGGTTTTAGTTATAGACTTTGGCCAATTAACAAGTCATTGCGGCTAAAGCGAACAGACACTATGCACCAGGTAGGATTCCAGAGAAGAGGAGGTGGGCCACTAAGACCGCTTAAGTACCAAGCTCTCCCTAGCTCCAATCCTAAACATGCATATGTCCATTGCCACACTCTAACCAAGCGACTTGTTCACAAACATGTTTAATTATTAGATTAAGTCTTATGCGGTTTAAGAGTTGTTCAGAACTAGACCTAAAGTCCATTAAACCCTAGCATACTTGTCTACGTCCTCATAAAGCCCATCAAGCCCATTTCACGTTTATAAAGCCCCTTATTCCCAAATCACATTCTTATGGCCCATTAGGCCCTGATCTTATTTATATGGCCCATTAGGCCCAAAATAATTCTAGATCATGTAACATTCATGTCTAACTCAATTCATATACCCAAATCAATCATTTTCATCAAACTTAGCCTCAGGGCCCTCCGGGCCTATTTAGCCACTTTCGACTTTTTGGCTTTTCGGCATTACCGTTGTCATGTGTATGTAGTGTTTGTACACACCTGGTTACTGCGACGTGCTATTCTATCCTTGGTCTTAAACCTATAACTAACCAACCTTCAATCAAGCACCCATACTTAATCAAAATATTTACCAAAAGCTGAAGCCTTACCGTAACCTTACCGCGTGCCAGACGTTCTAGTAGCCCTTCCTTCGCTACTATTTGTGATTATTCTCTAGATCTGAACCCAAATGTATATCATCAAAACAAGTGACTCATATTCCACATAAGTCACCCCTATAGGCCATACTTACATTCGGCCATCCACTAAACAATAACTGAGTCGAGAACACTTACCACTTTGCTAACGATCCTTACCTACCACGCTTGCAATCTTTGAACATTATTCTTGTTATCACAGAGTTAACGACATGATAGTTAGATAGCCTTTCGGCTTTTAGCAAAATGTACAAGAGAGGCTAACCGAATACTTACCAAATCCACTTTTGATCCTGCGGCCTAAATTCGGCTTTTGAGATTAGTATGGTGACAAAGACAATTCGACACCAATAGGGAAAAGAAAAGGAGAAGTGATCGGCTAGAACTAAAGATGAACAAGAGAAGGAATTTAAGAAGAGAAGGTATGGGGAATTCGGCTAGAGAGAAAACCAAAATTTCGGGAAGGGAATGATGGGTTTTTTTTGGGCAAATTGAGGAATTCAGCTAAAGGGAAGAAAAAGAAATGTAATAGAACCCAATGAACCTCTCAAAGGAATTTAGCACCTCCTTTTATAGCCAATAGCTGAATCCTAACTTCCCTCATAGTCCAATTTGGCACCAACTCTTCCCACCTCTCATCTCCTAATTTTTCTCCATGATATCTCCCTTATCTCATCCGAAATTCCCTCCTTTATCAGCTCATAAGACTAATTCAAACACTTCAACAAAAGAGTCCAAATTCCACACAAATTTGGTCGTCCACTATGCAAAATAAACACTCATAAAACACCTTACCACTCTCGAACCTTGGAACCTCTTCACGCCACCTTGTAGCTCCCCAAGTGACGATACCTTGCCACTGGACCACAAGCCTATTTGTGTCCTATTTTCCCCTTAATATGCTTAAAAGGCCTAATGCCTAAGACTAGAGTCCATTAATGTCACATTGAAAGCACAATTTTAAATCGATTTACTAAGTTAAAATTTAAGGTCTAAAAGCCCAAAATCTTAATAACTTGAAAAGTTATGAAGAAAGCCCATGTTTTAAATAAAAGCCAATAGGTTATAGTTATCTTGAAAACCTTGCTAAACTTTAGAAATTTATTTAAGTTAAAATAAAATAAGCAGCAGAAATAATAATAAAACCCATAAGTAACGTCAAATTGGAAATACAAGCTTTATTACATCCAACAAAACAAAGCAATTAAAACCATGCCTTTTGAAATAAATAAATAAAAATTTTAACATCTCGTAGTGTGGCCAACTCCGAGTCCTCTCCCACGTCGAGCCGTCTACTGAGTATCACCTGAAACATTAAATAAAGGGTGTGAGTTTCGAAATTGAGTGTGTACGACCCTTGGCAATCAATCAATATGAAATTATCACATTGGGCCTAAGCTCTATCAAAATCGGTGGTCTTGGCCTTAACCCACAATAACCTCATATCATATCATATCATATCATATCATATGCAAAACAAGGTAATGCAAAGCCCTCCCCAAAAATCCATCCGCTACACACACCATTTCCCTTCCAACCTTATACACCTGTGGGGAATTCTAGCTCGACCCACCCCTCCGCTACACTCCAATGGCGTCACTCACAGCGGCACTACTTAACGTTATAGCAAAGCTACTAATTATATAATGGGCTTTAAGCCACCGGTGGATCCATAGTCGTCAAGCGACTATGCGATCCTCAAATTCTTCCTCCGTACCATATTTCCACCCATATGCATCCTAAACAAAATATCATATGAATACAGCATGCACATGAGTAACATCCATAAAATTCATGTTCATCACATAGGGGTATTTTAGCCATTTCACAATTAAGGGTATTTCCATAATTCTACCCTACCGGGGTATTATCGTAATTCTACCCTACCGGGGTACTATCGTAATTCTACCCTATTAGAGTATTATCGTAATTCTACCCTACAAGGGTATTATCGTAATTTTACCCTACATGAGTATTATCGTAATTCTACCATATAGGGGTATTATTGTAATTCTACCCTATATGGGTATTTTCGTTAATTTCTAAATCGGGGGTATTTTGGTAATTCTACAAATTAGGGGTATTTTGGTAATTTCCAAATCAAGAGTACTTGGTCCCTCTCGGGTTTTAGTTATAAACTTTGGCCCATTAATAAGTCCTTGCGGCTAAAGCGAACAAACACTATGCACCAGGTAGGATTCCAGAGAAGAGGAGGTGGGCCACTAGGACCGCTTAAGTACCAAGCTCTCCCTAGATCCAATCCTAAACATGCATATGTCCGTTGCCACACTCTAACCCAACGACTTGTCCACGGACATGTTTAATTATTAGAAAGTCTTATGCGGTTTAAGAGTTGTTCAGAACTAAGCCTAGAGTTCATTAAACCCTAGCATACTTTTCTACGTCGCCATAAAGCCCATCAAACCCATTTCATGCTCATATAGCCCATCAAGTCAATTACGAGCTCATATAGCCCATTGGGCTCAATTACGATCCAACCATACAACTGTTCATGCCAATTCATTATTCATGCTCACATATAAACGATTGTCGTTTTGGGCCCATAAGTTCGGTAGGCCCATTTAGCCACTTTCAGCTTTTCGGCTTTGCTGATATTGTGTGTGTATAGTGTTTGTACACACCTGGTTACTATGATGTGCTATTCTATCCTTGGTCTTGAACCTACAACCAACCAACCTTCAATCAACCACCCATACTTAATCAAAATATTTACCAAAAGTCGAATCTTATCGTAACCTTACCGCGTGCCACACGTTCTAGTAGCTCTTTCTTAGCTACTATTCACGAATATCCCCTAGATTTGCACTCAAACATATATCGTCAAAACAAGTGACTCATATTCCACATAAGTCACCCCTATAGGCCATACTTACATTCGACCATCCACTAAATCATAACTGAGTCGAGAACACTTACCACTTTGCTAACGATCCTTACCTACCATGCTTGCGATCTTTGAACCTTATTCTTGTTATCACAGAGTTAACGACAGGACAGTTAGGTAGCCTTTTGAATTTTAGCAAAACATACAAGAGAGGTTAACTGAATACTTACCAAATCCACTTTCGATCCTGCGACCTAAATTCGACTTTTGAGATTAGTATGGTGATAGAGACAATTCGGAACCAATAGAGAAGAAGAGGAGAAGTGATCGGCTAGAACTAAAGGTGAACAAGATAAGGAATTTAAGAAGAGAAGGTATGGGAATTCGGCTAGAAAGAAAACCAAAATTTGGCAAAAGAATGATGGGCTTTTTTGGCAAATGGAAGGATTCGACTAAGGAGGAGAAAAAGAAATGTAATGGAACCCAAGGAACCTCTCAAAGGAATTCAGCACCTCCTTTTATAGCCAATAGCTGAATCCTACCTTCCCCCACAGTCCAATTCGGCACCAACTCTTCCCACCTCTCATCTCCTAATTTTTCTCCATGATATTTCCCTTATCTCATCTGAAATTCCCTCATTTATCATCTTACAAGACCAATTCAAACACTTCAACAAAAGAGTCCAAATTCACACAACTCTGGCTGTCCACTATGCAAAATAAACACTCTAAAAACACCTTACCGCTACTCGAACCTTGGACCTCTTTACGCCACCTTGTAGCTCCCCAAGTGACGCCACCTTGCCACTAGACCACAAGCCTATTTGTGTCCTATTTTCCCCTTAATCTGCTTAAGAGGCCTAATGCCTAAGACTAGGGTCCACTAATGTCACATTGAAAGCACAATTTCAAATCGATTTACTAAGTTAAAATTTAAGGCCTAAAAGCCCAAAATCCTATTAACTTGAAAAGCTATGAATAAAGACCATGTTTTAAATAAAAGCCCATAGGTTATAGTTATCTTGAAAACCTTGCTAAAATTTAGAAATTTATTTAAGTTAAAATAAAAATTAAGCAGCGAAAATAATAATAAAACCCATAAGTAACGTCAAATTAGAGATACAATGCCTTATTACATCCAACTAAAACAAAGTAATTAAAACCATGTCTTTTGAAATAAATAAATAAAAATTTTAACATCTCGTAGTGTGGCCAACTCCGAGTCCTCTCCCACGTCGAACCATCTACTGAGGATCACCTGAAACATTAAATAAAGGGTGTGAGTTTCGAAACTCAATGTGTACGACCCTTTGCAATCAATCAATATTCAATTATCACATTGGGCCTAAGCCCTATCAAAATTGGTGGCCTTGGCCTTAGCCCACAATGACCTCATATCATATCATATCATATCATATCATATCATATGCAAAACATGGTAATGCAAAACCCTCCCCAAAAATCCATCCGCTACACACACCATTGCTTTATTTTTGAAGGATGTAATAAGGCCTTATACTCTGTTTTGACTTTAGATTTTGTGTTTTGTTATCATTGTTCAACTGTTTACGTAATTATTAAATTAAATAAATTTCTTAAGTTTAATCATGATTTTTGAGATAACTTTAAATTATGGGCTTTTACTTAAAAACATGGTCTTTTATCATTATTTAACAAGTTTCAATGATTTTGGGTTTTTAAGCCTTAAATTTTAACTTAGTAAAATCGATTTGGAATTATCCTTGATGTGACTTCACCAGATTCGGTCATAACATCTGGGCCGGGTTTGGGGGTGTTACAATGAGTATTCTGAGTTATCTGAGTATCCTATTTGATTCTGAATGGTTCAACGGGCATTCCGAGAATTGAATGACTATGTGAAATGTGTATCCAACACAGGAATTGAGATATATGTATGAAATTAATGAAATAAGATGTGTTATATACAAATGTGCTATAACCTAATAAAATACATGGAGATATGATTTGTTGGTAAGCAAGTGGTTAGAAACTTTTGAGCCAAAGAAGAATTATGAATTTGCTATTGTGTTATGCTAAAGATCATGTGAATGACATGGTTATAAATGTTTTACATGATAAGTTTATTTTGTATATGGCTTACTAAACTTTTGAAAGCTTACTTTGTTTGTGTTTGTATTGTTTTATAGATTATCAAAGCTATGGAAAGCTCGGGGATCGTCGAGGATCATCACCACACTATCAAACTATATTTTGGTACCTTTTGAATATGTACATATTTAAGTATAGCATGTATAGGCTAGTAATATTAGATTATGTTTTGAGATGTATATAAAGCCATGTGATATGGCTTGTTAATGGATGTGAATATGGAATTTTTTAATCTATGTTTTAATGATGTAATGTTGGTGTATTTATGATGAATGGTTGGTATAATGAGTTGGTAAGTTTTGGATGGATTTTACATAAAAATATTTGAAGTTGTTATGAGATAAATTGTGCACAAGATGATATGTTTGATAGGTTCATGAAGGTTAGAAAGGATAGTCATTTTTGGTATGTTTTGGTTGCTTGTGGTGTTTTAAATGTTGCTTATTTGTGCTTGTAGGTATGACCCTAAAATGGGTAGCAAATTGGCCTTGTAAATGGCCTATATTTGTCCACAAGGGTGAGCACACGGGCGTGTGTCTCGATCGTGTCCCTCGTGGTTGTATTTCAGAATAAGTTAGACTCGCACACGGGCCAGACACATGGGTCTGTGACAGGTTGTGTGACCTAAGTCAGTGTTGCCTACGGGTCAAGCACACGGGAATGTCTTCGGCCGTGTGGACAAGTTAGTATGTATGCCCTGTTTTGCCACGGCTTGGACACACGGGTGTGTCTGAGGCCGTGCATGTGACCTCTATAGCTTTGAAAAATGTTAAGTTTTTGAAAAAAAATTTGAATGTGCCCGGTTTAGTCCCGACCCTTTCCCAATGCATGTCTAAGGTCTCGTAGACCTTTTAAAGGGACTATATGTTTATAATTTCCTATCATATGATGATGATGTATTGTATATTGTGAAATGATCGTAAAAGTTTTGATATGTCTAGTAATGCCTCTTAACCCTATTTCGGCGATGGTTACAGGTTAGGGGTGTTACATTTTTTTGGTATCAAAGCTATGGTTTAGTCGATTCTAAGACTAACGTAGCGTGTAAGAGTCTTGCTATACATGCCATATATACGAACTGTGATAGTGTGATTAATCCTGACATATAAAATGTGTTTTTTCGTATAGTAAATAGATCCCGAAAGAGCTGTAGCTGACGATGTTGAAAGTAATGCGCCTCTTCCACGCAAGGGACAGTGCCATCTGATTCTAGACCGCCACTAGTGGCCAGGAAGGAAAGGCTAAAAAGCCTTCTTCCAAATGATTAATGAGTGGTTCACTCAATATATTAGAACAAATTCGGCTGTTTCAAAACCTCCGCCCCCACTCAATCCTCCCAAGAACCCAATCCTCCTCAGACTTCTGTTGTACCTCCGGTTATGAATCTGAATCTGTTGCATAAGCATCTAGTCTATAAAATCCAAAAATATAGGGCTAAAGAGTTCAAGGCCACTAGTGATGATAATGCTAAGAGAGCTGAGTTTTGGCTCGAGAATACAATTGAAGTGTTTGATGAAATGTCTTGTACTCCTGAGGAATGTGTGAAATGTGCCGTTTCTTTGTTAAGAGATGCAGCTTATCAATGGTGGAAAACTTTAATTTCTGTTGTTCCAGAAGAATGAGTTACCTGGGATTTCTTTCAATCTGAATTTCGAAAGAAATATATCAGTCAGAGATTTATAGATAAAAAACGAAAAGAGTTTCTTGAGTTGAAATAGGGTCGTATTTCTGTCATCGAATACGAGCGAGAATTTGTGAGATTAAGTCAATATGCACGGGAATGCGTCTCAACTGAAGCAATAATGTTTAAAAGGTTTGAAGATGGCCTGAATGAAAATATTCGTTTACTAGTTGGAATTTTGGAAATAAAAGAGTTAGTTGTGCTTGTTGATCGATCATGTAATGCTAAAGCACTCGGGAAAGATAAAAGAAAAGCTGAGTCAGAAGCCAGAGATGTGAGAAAGAGGTTCTCAAGTAAATCATTTCAGTTTGCATCAAAGAAATTCAGAGATGAGCATAGCCGTTCAAAGGCTAATGTGGGACATTCGAACAGAGATCGTGCTAGATAACATTCGAACTTCAAAGCTCCAGCTACTTCGATAGCTAGTGTTCGAAATGTTCGATATGAGCGACCTGGATGTAGACATTGTGGTAAAAGACATCTGGGTAATTGTATATTGAATGATAGAACTTATTTTAAATATGGATCATTAGGCCATTTTATTCGATATTGTCCCGAGTTTGTTGAACAAGAGATTGTACAAAATTTGAAGTCAGATAGTGCTTCAGCTAGGGGTAGACCTTCTAAAAACACAAGAAATGTGAGTGGCAGCCAAAGAGCTACGAAAGATACAGTTGCTAGATCTAAAGCTAGAGCACCTGCCAGAGCTTACGCCATTCGAGCTCGTGAGGAAGCTTCGTCTCCAGATGTTATTACGGGTACATTTACTCTTTATGATACTTCTGTGATTGCATTGATAGATCCAGGGTCTACTCATTTGTATGTATGCATTAACTTAGTATCCTGTAAGACTTTGCCTGTAGAGTCTGCTAAATTTGTAATTAGAGTATCGAACCCCTTAGGTAAAAGTGTCATGGTTGACAAAGTATTCAAGAATTGTCCGTTGATGTTTCGAGATATTTACTTTTGACTGATCTGATGTTACTACCTTTTGATGAGTTTGATATAATTTTGGGTATGGATTGGTTAACATTGCATGATGCTGTTGTTGACTGCAAACGAAAGACTATTGATTTGAGATGTTAGAATGATGAAATAGTTTGGATTGAATATAATGAATAAAATGGATTATCGGCTGTGATATCAGTGATGAAAGCTCAAAGTTATGTGAAAAAGGGTTATGAAGTTTATTTTGCCTATGTGATTGATTCGAAAGTGACTGAAAAGAAAGTTGAATCTATGCCAGTTGTTTGTGAATTCCCTGATGTGTTTTCTGAAGAACTACTAGGATTACCTCCGATATGAGAAGTTGAGTTTGGTATTGAATTAGTGCCGGGGACGACTCCTATCTCAATAGCTCCGTATAGAATGACACCGACTGAATTGAAAGAATTAAAGTCTCAGTTGCAAGAGTTTACTGAAAGAGGATTTGCACGATCGAGTTTCTCACCTTGGGGTACTCCCGTTTTATTTGTGAAAAAGAAAGATGGCACGATGCGAATGTGCATTGATTACCGTCAGTTAAATAAAGTGACTATTAAGAACAAATATCCTCTACCCAGAATTGATGATTTTTTGATCAGCTGAAAGGAGCCACCGTATTTTCAAAGATAGATCTTAGATCAAGATATTATCAATTGCGAGTAAAAGATTCAGACATTCCGAAAACTTCTTTTAGAATGAGGTACGGGCATTATGAGTTTTTAGTTATGCCTTTCGGACTAACAAATGCTCCTGCTGTCTTTATGGATTTGATGAACAGAATTTTCAGACCATATTTACATCGATTTATTGTTGTATTCATTGACAACATTTTGATTTATTTGTGTCGTGAAGTTGAACATGCTAAACATCTAAGAATTGTGCTACAAATTCTATGAGATAAGCAATTGTATGCAAAGTTTAGTAAATGTAAGTTCTGCTAGCGTGAAGTTGGCTTTTTGGGGCATATTGTGTCAGCATCTGGTATACGAGTTGATCCGAGCAAGATTTCAGCTATTTTAGAATGGCAGCCTCCGAAAAATGTGTCTGAAGATCGAAGTTTTCTAGGACTTGCTGGTTATTATCGATGGTTCGTAAAAAGGCTTTTCGATGATTGCAACTCCTCTGACGAGATTGCTTTAGAAAGATGTGAAATTTGAGTGGTCTGAAAAGTGTCAGAAAAGCTTTGATCAGTTGAAAACTCTATTGATCGAAGCTTCAGTGCTAGTACAGCCAGAAACTGGTAAAAAGTTTGTGATATATAGTGATGCTTCTTTAAATGGTCTGGGATATGTTTTGATGCAGGAAGGCAAAGTTATAGCTTATGCCTCAAGAAAATTAAAACTGCATGAAAAAAATTATCCGGCACACGATCTTGAGCTTGCAACAATTGTGTTTGCTTTAAAGATTTGGCGCCACTATCTTTTTGGTGAAAAATGCCAGGTGTTTTTAGATCATAAAAGTCTGAAATATTTGATAATTCAGAAAGACCTGAATCTACGACAGAGAAGATGGTTAGAACTATTAAAAGACTATGAGCTTATGATAGATTATCATCCGTGTAAAGCAAATGTTGTTGCTGATGCATTGAGTCAAAAATCACTATTTGCACTACATGCGATGAATGCTCATTTAGACCTGTTTGATGATGGTTTAGTTTTGGCTAAATTGAAAGCGAAACCGTTGTTCTTACATCAAATATTTGATGCTCAGAAAATTGATAATGAAATGTTAGCAAAACGAGCTAAATGTGATTTGAACTTTGATTCTGAATTTTGAATTGATATTGATGATTGTTTGAGATTTTGAGATCTAATATGTGTTCCAAGAAACCCGAATTGATTCAATTGATTTTTAAAGAAGCTCATAATCGTCGCCTATCTATTCACCCGGGAAGTACAAAGATGTACAATGATTTGAAACAACTTTATTGGTGGCCTGATATGAAGCGGGATATCTCAGAGTCTGTTTTGAAATGTTTAATCTATCAGCAAGTTAAAGCTGAACATCAGGTGCCATCCGGTTTGTTACAACCGATTATGATTCTCGAGTGGAAATGGGATAGAGTGACGATGGATTTTGTTCCAGGGTTGCCTTTGACTTCTAGAAAGAAAGATGAAATTTGGGTTATAGTTGACAGATTGACGAAATCAGCTCATTTTATTCCTGTACGATCTGATTACTCACTTGATAAGTTAGCTGAGCTATATGTTTCTGATATTGTGAGATTGCACAGGGTGCCACTATTTATTGTGTCTGACAGAGATCCGAGGTTTACTTCACAATTCTAGAAGATACTGCAGGAGGCTTTAGGTACTAAACTGCATTTCAGTACAGCTTTTCACCCACAGACGGATGGTCAATCCGAGAGGATTATTCAAATTTTCGAGGATATGTTGAGATGTTACATTCTTGAGTTTGTAGGTACTTGGGAACAATATTTACTAATGATTGAGTTTGCGTACAATAATAGTTTTCGATCGAGCATTAAAATGGCATCGTATGAAGGATTATATGGTAGAAAATGTCGAACACCTCTATATTGGTCAGAACTCAGTGAGAATAAGATTCACGAAGTTGATTTAATAAAAGAAACTGAGCAAAAAGTCAAAGTGACCCGTAACAGTTTAAAAGTAACATCTGATCATCAAAAATCTTACGCAGATTTGAAATGAAAAGATATTAAATTTGAGATTTGAGATAAAGTGTTTTTGAAAGTCTCACCTTGGAAGAAAATACTCTGATTTGGTCGTAAAGGCAAACTGAGTCTAAGATTCATCGGGCCGTATGAAATCATTGAGCGTCTTGGACCTGTTGCGTACAGATTGTTGTTACCACCAGAGTTAGAAAAGATTCATAATGTGTTTCACGTATCAATGCCTCGACGATATAGATCTGATCCTTCGCATGTAATTTCTCTGTCTGAAATAGAAATTCAATCTAATATGACTTATGAAGAAGAACCGATTCGTATCTTAGCCTACGAGATTAAGGAATTGCGAAATAAGAAAATTTCGTTAGTAAAAGTATTGTGGCATCGACACGGGGTTGAAGAAGCTACGTGGAAACCCGAAGATGCTATGAGAGAGCAATATCCAAATCTATTCAACGGTAAGGTTTTCGGGGACTAAAATCCCTTAAGGGGGAGAATTGTAACAGTCCGAATTAGACCCTAGTCGGAATAGTGGTTTCGGGACCACAAATCCTAGTCAGTGAAATGTTTTAATATTTTTTTTCGTGTCTACAGTATGTGATTAAACATATGTGAAAGTTTTGTGAATTAATTTTATTATTTGTGTGTTTAATTTGAGAAAATGACTTAATCGCAAAAATTGTAAAAGTGGCATTTTAATTGTTAATGTGCTAAATTGCTATGATTTGATTTGTTATAACTCCTTAAAAGGTTATTATTCCAATATTAAGTAAGTGGACATTTATGTCCATGAATTATAAGATTTTATAATGTATTCATTAAGGATAAAAAGGTAATTAGTTAATAAGCTTAATAAAATAAAACAAATAGATGAAATAATGCTCATCTTTGTTGTTTTTTCACTAAAAATAAAAAAGAAAATAAAGAAAAAGAACAAGCTTCATTCGGCCTAGGTTTGAGCTTGATTAAGCTATGTAACTAGCTCGGTTTTTGATAATTTTTACATTTTTGTGATTGTTGCTTTATGTTCTATCAAACTTAATTTTGGAATTTGATGATGATTTTGAAATGTGTCATTGATGAATGTTTGAGCTTTGTGTTAGATGGTGAAATATAAGAGATATGTGATAGATTAACATGTTTTGTCTTTGAATTTTTGATAAATTTGAGTATCTGGGCTAAATTTTGAAAATAATAAATTGAGGGACTAAAATGTGAAATAAATCAAATATGTGGATTTATATAGACTATATGAATATTCAGCTAAGCATGGGAGCATTGAAATTTTGTATAATTTGTGAATTTATGAGATAGGGACTTAAATGTCAAAATGTGAAAATGTGAGGGTTAATTTGTAAAATGCCCTAAATGTGTGTTTTTGGATTGAATGTTTTGTGTATGAAAGAGTTAAATTTGAATATGTATAGATCAAGAACCAAAGAAAACGGATTTAGATCGGGGAAAGTCGAAAGTGGTTGAGTAGTCGTCTCTGTCCGTCCATATCCGAACGAGGTAAGTCGATATACAAATAAATGTGTTTAGATTGAATTAATATTTCTCACATGTGAATGAATTGTGTTATATGATTATTTGAGCTGAATATGTGAAATCCATCAAGGCTCTGATATTATGACGATATCCGAAAAGTCCTGTACGAACCTTAGGAATAGTTAGGATACATATGTCATAAGATAGGGTTTCGATATGTGATATCTTGTAAGACCACATCTAGGACGTTGGCATCGATTTGATAAATTAGGTGTAATACAATGTCTGGGACATTGGCATCATAAATGATTTCGTGTAAGACCATGTCTGGGACAGCGACATCGATATTTGAATACATGTAAAACCACATCTGGGATGTTGGCATTGTACGAGTATTCTGAGTTATCTGAGTATCCTATTTGATTTCGAATGGTTTAACGGTCATTCCTAGAATTGAATGACTATGTGAAATGTGTATCCAACACAGGTACGTTTGAAGTATATGTAAAGTTTGATTATGAAAAGTAAGTATATGTGAGATTGTCGAATTGAGATATATGTATGGAATTAATGAAATAAGATGGTTTATATACAAATGTGCTATAATCTAATGAAATACATGGAGATATGATTTGTTGGTAAGCAAGTGGTTAGAAACTTTTGAGCCAAAGAAGAATTATGAATTTGCTATTGTGTTATATTAAAGATCATGTGAATGAAATGGTTATAAATGTTTTACATGATAAGATTATTTGTATATGGCTTACTAAGCTTTTAAAAGCTTACTTTGTTTGTGTTTGTATTGTTTTATAGATTATCAAAGCTACAGAAAGCTCGGGAATCGTCGAGGATCATCACCACACTATCGAACTATATTTTGGTACCTTTTGAATGTGTACATATTTAAGTATGGCATGTATAGGCTAGTAATATTAGATTATGTTTTGAGATGTATATAAAGCCATGTGATATGGCTTGTTAATGGATCTGAATATGGAATTTTTTAATCTATGTTGTGATGATGTAATGTTGGTATATTTATGATGAATGGTTGGTATAATTAGTTGGTATGTTTTGGATGGATTTTACATAAAAATATTTGAAGTTGTTATGAGATAAATTGTGCACAAGATGATATGTTTGATAGGTTCATGAAGGTTAGAAAGGATGGTCATTTTTGGTATGTTTTGGTTGCTTGTGGTGTTTGAAATGTTGCTTATTTGTACTTGTAGGTATGACCCTAAAATGGGTGGCAAATTGGCCTATATTTGTTCACAAGGGTGAGCATACGGGCGTGTGTCTCGACCATGTCCCTCGTGGTTGTATTTCGAAACAAGTCAGACTCGCACACGGGCCAGACAAATGGGCATGTGACAGGCTGTGTGAACTAAGTCAGTGTTGCCCACGGGTCAAGCACACAGGCGTGTCTTCGACTGTGCGGACAAGTCAGTATGTATGCCCTGTTTTGCCACGGCTTGAACACACGGGTGTGTTTGAGGCCGTGTGAGGCACACGGCCTGCCCACACGGGCGTGTGACCTCTATAGCTTTGAAAAATGTAAAGTTTTGAAAAAAATTGAATGTACCCGGTTTAGTCCCAACCCTTTCCCAATGCATGTCTAAGGTCTCGTAGACCTTTTAAATGGACTATATGTTTATAATTTGCTATGATATGATGATGATGTATTATATGTTGTGAAATGATCATAAAAGTTCTAATATGTCCAGTAATGCCTATTAACCCTATTCTGGCGATGTTTATGGGTTAGGGGTGTTACATAGAATGGTACATTAAACTGGACCCAAGATGAATTAATTCTGAATCTGTTTGTAAATTAATTCACTCGCGACATTCATGGTATGATTACATAAATCCTGAGTTAGTCACTGACCATGCGTATGCAACTCATGTGCTTTGATATAAATGGAGGCTTATGCTTTAAAGATAATCGAGCCCATAGTCGGTATGTTGGGTTCATGACTTGTGTATGGCATGGCTTTACTAACAATAGTGGAATTCACAACTCAATTAAAGAGTTAATGATATCATTTCATTGGCATTGTATGGATTGATAAATATGAAACGTGGCCATGGGTTGCTTGTTCTCGAACGAGTAATTTATCACAGTCATTTGTTGACAGCGATCATATTAATCATTAAAAAGACACAATGGTGACAATGAGATAAAATAGGATTGTATTGAGTGAATAGATTTAACTCAAAGGAATCAAGGATATCATATGAGGGTAACACACACATGACGAGGTCATTGGAGAAAGCAGTTAGGTGAATTGCTTTCGTAAAGAGTATACAATAAGGAGTTTTCAATCATGGTGCTTCTTGTGGACTGACTCCATGATTAAGTAATTGCAAACTATTGGAACGATGCTTCTAGACATAATTGTAATCACTAGAGCCTAATTATATATGTCTGATTGGTCCCTTCGCTAGCTCAACAAAAACTCGATCGGATTGCATTTAAATCAGAAGAAAATTTTACAACTTTGGGAATAATTTAATTGAGTCAATTTATTCGATGTGAAATTAAATTAGGTGGTCGTAAGAATTATTCAACTAGAGAATTTGATTAAATAATTTTTTTGAAAAATTAATTTGGAAAATCTAAGTGATTTTTGGAAAATTTAATTTTGACCAAGTAAAATTAAATTATTCAAATCGATTAAAATTAATATGATATTCTTGGAAGTTAATTTTCAAGTCAGACAATTAGCCCAATAGGTAATTGGACCTGAAAATTGGACCTAAGATCGTAAATTATGTCTGGGAGCCCAAAACCGAGACCAAGACCCAAAACCCGGTCAAACCAGGCCTAATATGTAAAACTGGGTCGATGGTTCAACTGGCGACTAGACTGAACCAATCGGGTCATCATTGACCCGGACTGAGCCGACAGCAGTCGAATCGACTCCGGGTGCCATCATGGTGTTGCACCTACACCGCCGGACACGGCGGTGCCAGTGGCTGCGATTGTGGCGTCCGGTGGCCTGCGGCGGTTGGTCTTCAATAGTTGAGTAATGGAAGAGTTATACTCCTACTGGGCCTCTACTAGAGAATTTGATTTCAGATTAACTATTACAAAAATAATATTATTTTAATAGTTTAATATTAAATTTAATTTAATACTTATATTAATAATATTTAATTAATTTAATATCAAAGTGATTATCTTAATATTTAATTTAATTTAATGTTTATCTACAAGATAAACATTCTATTATTTTAATAAGATTTAATATTAAAATTAATCTAATATTCATAAATATTATATTAATTAATATTAAAGTGATTAAGTTTAATCATAGTTGAACTCTTTAAACTCTCTCTATATAAACAGAGATTTGGGTCATTATTTACACACACATAAATTTAAGAGAAAGTTGTAGAAAGAAAATTCTCAGAAGAGATTATTCTAGAAAATTTTTAGAGATATTTTTCTGATTTACAACTTGACTCAAAATTTTAGAGAAATTACAAAATTACCCTACCGGTAATTTTTGTGAAAATTTTTCTTATTCGAATCGAGCCTACACTCAGCAAACGAGAGCTTGAGGATAGCAGAGAAGACTACTCAGTTGAAGCGTTCATCCTAGACGAATCAAAAAGGTATATTTTTTATTAAGTGTTTATTACTTTAGATATCACCACCAAGATCTTATTTTGAAAAAAATTTAAAACTCTAGTTTTTCTCTAAATTTATTGTCCGCTGTGTTTTCCAAACTCGTTTTTCAAATAATTGGTATCAGAGCTAGGTTGTGTTCTATCTATAAGTACAAACAAATAATCAAAATAAATTTCTCTTTTTCTTGAATGATTTGATTACATAGAAAGTAGCATTCTTTAGATCTTATGCATGTTGTGAGTTATATATGGGAATGGATGCGATATTATATATTTTTTATATAAATATTTTTTGTCGAGATTGCAGTTCTTAGGAAATATATTGTGGACTATCATCTCCATGTAGAGTTATTTTTTTTTAAAAAAAATCATAGAATTCTTGTGAGATGAAAATGGAAATAGGACGTAAATGTAATTTTTTCAAAAGGAGACCATGACGATAAAAAGATGTAATGGCAGTTGAAGACCCAAGGAATGCCTTGTGGTGAAAACTTATGTAATTTTATTTTTTCATTTATTTTCTAGAAATAGAATTATGGAAGCCTTGGCTGACAATTTTATTTTAATTTCCTATCCCATTATATATCTGCTTTATAATTGTGTTGTTTATAATATTTATATTATGTAATGTTATAATTGTGATATATATGAGATGATCCACAGTTAATCGATTAAAAATAAGAAGTGTGGTAATGAGAAAATACATGCGTTGTATTGTTCTATTCACTTATTTAGGTTAATCGATAACTATGAGAAGTGTGGTAATGAGAAGGTGCATGTCTAGGATTGGCTTTGGCTAGGAAGGGCTTGGTTTTTAAGCGATCAAATTTGACTCACCTCCCTTTCCTGGGACCCTACCTGGTGCATGGTTCGCATTCACTTCTTCGGTTTTTCCCTTAAAAGAAAAACTATGGAGAATCAAAATTGTTTGTTTTAAGATTGATTGATTCTTATGAATGGATATTATTGCCATAGCATGCCATTCATATATTGGAAGCATGTCGTTTAGATTAGGTAAGAATGCCACTAGGACTATTGTATAATCATTCTTGAAATTTGGGATAAAAAAACCTTGCATGTTTTTAAAATATTAAGTGGGAAAAGTCCTTGAACAAGACCTACGACTTCCATTGATAGTCCCTAAATGATAACATGATAAAGTTTTAAGCCGGTTCCTACCCTGACCACACCCCAAGGTAAATATTGTCATGTGGGTTCACTAGATGAAATTTCCTTTTAAGGACAACTAGTTATGCATGACTTTCAGAGAGATTGTCCCAAGATGACTTACAAATGAAAGCATGTTCATGATGAGTGTTAAGTCAACGGTTACACACTTAAGATCATCTCTTATTAAATAGTTTCCCAAGAAATGATATTTAAGTTAGAGATGATGGCTAAACGTTAAATGTTCGTTAGTTCGTGTAGAGTCTTGAGAATTAAGATTCACGAACTGATTAGATGTAATTCATGTTCTTGTTAGTTAATCATGGGACCCTAAGGAGACATGGTTGCTGGGTGTGAGAATGATTGTAACAATGAAAAAAATATATTTTTTTTCAAGGTTTTAATATAAGATGCATACATCATACTGCATTCCTAATATGTTGCTGAAATAAAAAAATATTTGCTTAATACAAAAATAGTAATTAATGAAATCTTTATTTTTTCAGTTCAAATATGTCTCCTACTCCTCTTATTAGCATTCTTACAGAGAATAAATTAAATGGAGGATAACTTTCTGTAACATCCCAAGAATTAGGGGTTGTGGTTTTTGTTTAAATTCATGTTGTGATTATTTGGATAGCTATTTGAGTGTGTTTGGGGGTCCTAAAGAGGCCTGGGTTCGAGTTTGAACCTTGGAAAAATTTTTGTTTTTGGCTCTTTAGTGGAGAGGGCTGGTTGAGGTTGGACACAAGTATAAAGAAGTGTGTTTTGCTAACACAAGTAGAGCACATGGTGGAGTGGTGTGGCGTCAAGTGGAGAGCATAGAAAGAAGGAGTTCGAAACCCACATGTGGCAAACTAAAGGCTTTTATTTTGTGTCAGGTGAGTGGAAGAAGTAGAGTCAGTTAGAACTCTGTAAGGGGAGTTGGAGAATTGGTCAAGCAATTCGAATGGGTAAATGAGAGGAATTCTAGGAGGAAATAGTGGAATGGATCAAGGAGTGGGGAGAGTGTGAGAGTTGTGCCATGAGAGGGGATTCAATCTAGTCAATTTCGGCTAGGGAGAATGGTAGGCATTTTGGGTAGTGTTGGTGGCCAAATTCTCATTTTGCTTTCCTCTAATTTTTGATTTTTGTTTTTTTGTCTAGAGCATTTCGGGTTCTTCTCTTTGGGTACACTATTTTCTTTTCTTTGTGCACTTTTCTGCCTTTCGTGCACTCCTCTCTCTTTTGCTCATAGCTATTCAGTTTGTTTCATTTTTTTGCTCTCTTTCTTTTCCCTACTAAGTGTCGAAGTGGTAAGCATTACCCTCACCTACCTTCCTTTCTTTTTCTCCCATTACTTTTCTTCTTAAGCATTCATTATTTTCTTTATTTCTAAGCCGAACATTTCTCTTTTTGAAGTGTTGATCTTCCTCCTTACTGGCCGAACCTGGTGAGGCGAACCTATACACTCTCTTTGTTTGGAATTCTTTGTTCCTTAGTGTAAGAGTCAAAAATCCTTGGGGGTCAGCTACCAAATCTTTCTTCAACTAGTTCTTGTGTTCTTTATGCTCCTCTCTTCAGGGTACTAAGCTAGCCAATTCAGGGTAGGCCGAATCTATTTCTTTTGTTTTTTGTGCGCTTCTAACCTCTCCTTTTTCTTTCTAGTTGATTATCATCTTTGAGGGTCATACGTGTTCAGCTCCTTTTTGTTCAAAGAATCTGTCTTTACCATATCTGAGGGTAAGTAGTACTAATCATTGCTGAATTTCTCCCTATTGCCGAATATTGGTGGATGCTAACCCCCCTTTGTGTATCAATCAGTTTAGGAATCTATTTGCTTTAACCAAGAAGAGAGGCCGATTACTGTCACTCGATTGAAGGAGGTCACGTCTTGTGGTAAGTGAGGTTGAGTTAGTAGTATATTACAGTACTATGGATTTTCGAGAGCATTTGGGTTAACTCATAGTCATTGTTATTTTAGGGGGCATCGAGGAGTGGTTCTTTCGGCAATCCAGAACAGGTGTGTAATCTCACACCTATGCTTTACCTGCTAATGCTGTAAACTATGAATGGCCGAAAACCTGAAATACCAGCAACTGAGATCACTCGAGCGTGCGAGTGCTCACAGGGATAAACCGAGCCACTAGTGAGGCCGATAGACCGTTGAGAGTGTCACGAACACTCTTATGAAACTACAGCCGTAATGAGCCTTGTTGAGCCGAGGCGAGTTAAATGGGCACATATGAGCGAAAATGATAAAAAGTGTAAGTTGATCATTGTGACTGCGAAGCCCACAGAACCGAGACTAAAAACGAACAGAATGGGCCATACGAGTGTGTGGGCCCGAATGGGCCGTAACTGGGTTTTAGGCCCAATAGCACTGTAGTGATCGAAAATGGAAACTGAGTCTCTTGATGCGGCATTAGGCCTTTAGAAAGGCCGTTATAGTGGATAAATTACTGAAATACCCTTGATGCGTAAATTACTAAAATACTCTTGATGGGTAAATTACTGAATGGGTAAATGACCTTTTTACCCTTAGTGGTAGGATCAATGATGTATGTGTCCAGACTATATGATTGATGTCTATATTGATGCACTGCTTACATGTTTTCGTGATATGACATACTACATGGGTTGGGTTATGGATTTGGAGGAAGCACTGTACTAGTGGCTCTGCCAAATTATACTGATTTAGTGGCTTTTGCCATGTTATAATGATTTAGTGGCTCAGCCACGTATACTGTTATATAGCAGCTAGTCTGCGTTATTGGTGTGCTGGTTGGGTGGGTTGACTTGGTCTCCACAGGTGTGTTGGTTGGTACGGGTGGTGTGTTGGTTGGACTGGGATGGGCACATTTTTATTTTGCAAATCATAAGGCTTCGGCCCAGACTGTTACTGAATAGGGCTTTGGCCCAGACTTCTACTGAACAGGACTTTGGCCCAAACTGTGGGTGTAATAAGGGATTATACACTGAGTTCTTGTAACTCACTCTTTATCCTTATCTGTGCAGGTAATCCCTAGTCTTAGAGGATTTGGAGCTGCAAGGGACTCGAAGGTGGCCACACGCATCTTGTAGGTTCAAGGGGGTTAATTTAGTGATTTTACTTTTGTTTACTTTACTTTGATTTTAGGGTTAATATTTTCTGTAATAAGGCCATTGGATTTTCTTTAACTTTTATTTGGGATTTCTTTAATTACTACAAGTTTACTAAAAAATAGGTTTTTAAAACAATAACAACTATTTTTAGAATATCACATTTCCACAATTGTTTAAACAAATTTTTAAAACAGACACGGTTTGTAAGAAGCAAGATAATACATGCATTCCTAAAAGGGTATTAGTTCGAGTAAACTTCTTGTGTTGACAAGAAACGAAAAACAGGATTTTGGACATATAAAGCTTTGATTTGAAAATAAGTTTTCCTACGAACACAAGGTTTTCAAACATCACCTGATGTGGCACACTAGATTCAGTCATAATGTCTAGGCCGGGTTTGGGGTGTTACATTTAGTGGTATCAGAGTTCGGTTGCAAAACTCGACTATGGAATGGGTTTTTGACATTTTCCAAATCTATTTAAACTCTATTTTAGAAAGATAGTGATAATATTGAACGTCTGGCGCATCGAGTCTCTGGCACCAAATCTGTAAATTTTTTGATTTTATACCTTACTATAAGTTGATATGACTGTACTACAAAAATACTAGGGATAGTAGTAGTATACTGAAACTCCTTAGTTGTAGAAACTGAGACAATAGGGGATTGAAACTATAGTAAGTGCAGTCTGCGAGAACAACCCTAACTATTGCTTTTTCATAAGATATCTGTTAATAATTACATGAATTATAATCTGATTCATAAAACCTTTTAATCAGAAATACGCTTCAGCGATATGAGCACAAAAGGTCGCAGAAGAAGTACACGTGGCCGTGGTAGAGGCTGTGGTGCTAGGGCTGGCTCCTCAGTATCTGGTCATATGCCTGAAAGGGAAGCACCGGTGTCACCAATTACTAAAACGGGGTTTTATGACCGAATCGGTGGGGATGATGCTCTGTCCCAAGCAATGTTACGAGTTTTGGAAAGGATTGCTGGATCAAGTGTTGGGTCATTAGCCCAAGGATCAATTTCTGAGTGACTCCGATCTAACGGAGCGGAAATTTTTAGGGGCATCTCTGGTGTAGCCCCGAATGTAGCAGAGTATTGGTTAGAGGCGGTAGAACAAATTATGGATGACCTGGACTGCATAGTAGAATAGAAACTGAAAGGAGCAGTGTCCTTACTGCGGGATGAGGCATATTAATGGTGGCTTACTGTGAGGGAAGGCTCGTAGGCCGACCGATTAACCTGGGATTTCTTTAATTCAACCTTTTAAGGGAAATATGTTGTAGCAAGTTATGTGGATGCCCGGAGAAAAGAGTTTTTGAATCTGGTTCAAGGGAACAAATTCGTAGTAGAGTATGAGGCAGAGTTTCTACAATTGAGACGGTATGGCTGAGGTATAGTCACGATCGATTATGAGCGCTACATGCGATTTGAGGATGGACTTCTGGATGAGCTACGGGTACTGATAGCCCCGCAAAGGGAAAAAGACTTCACTCCCCTGGTTGAGAAGGCTAAGATTGCCGAGGATGTGAAACGCTTAGAGCGTCAGAACCGTGAGCAGGATAGGGGCAGAAGTAAAAGAAATTTTGGGCATTCGAGTTCTTCTGGTGGGCTTAAGAAGAGGCCTAGGTTTGATGGGCCAGCCCAAGTTGGGGCTCCTAATGTTACAGCCAGGCCGCAATCTTGTGCTGAATGTGAGAGAACTCATTTAGGAGAATGCTGGAAAAGAATTGGGCGTGTTTCAGATGTAGCTCCAAGGATCATCATGTTAGAGACTGTACTCAGAGGCCCACTTAGATGTAAGCTGCAGTTCAGGGTTATGTGCAGCCAAAAAGAGGTGGCTACAAGAGGTGGTGGTCCAGCCAGAGGGGGAAATGGGTTTGGACGAGGTCATAGAGCACCGAGTAGAGGTGCTGGTAATACAGAGGTGAGACAGCCAGGGTTGGTATATGATGCTCGGCATCGAGGGAATGGCGACGCACCTGACGTCATAACTGGTACGTTCCTCATTCATGATGTAACATTTATAGCTTTGATTGATATTGGATCTACGCACTCGTATGTTGCATGTACTGTGTCTGGAACTTTGGGTTTACAGTGTAAACTTGTTGATAAAGAAATGTCGGTGATTAGTTCTTTAGGACAGTCGGCTATAGTGAATAAGTTGTTTAGAGATGTGCCTCTAAAGGTTCAAAGGGTAGTCTTTCTGGTGGATTTGATGGAATTGTTGTTTGGCAAGTTTGATCTCATTCTGGGCATGGATTGGTTGGTGAAACACCGTGCGAATTTGGATTGTCTGTTAAACACATGGTACTAAAATCTTCGAAGAATGAGGAGGTGGTTGTGATAGGGGAGCGAAGGGATTATCTGTCCAACGTAATCTCAGCGTTAAGGGCCAAGAAGCTGGTTCGCAAAGGTTGCGAGCCATTTCTAGCTTATGTCAACGCATCTAATACTAAGGGTTTATCTGTTGGGGATGCCAGGATAGTAAAGGAGTTTTCGGATGTATTCCTTGAAGAGCTTCTGGGGTTACCACCAAACCGTGAGGTCGAATTCGATATTTAACTCTTACCGGGAATGACTCCGGTGTCCATCGCCCCTTATAGGATGGCACCGAAGGAGCTGGTGGAATTAAAGGCTTAGATCCAAGAGTTACTAGATCGAGGTTTCATCCAACCGAGTGTGTCTCCTTGGGGAGCACTGGTATTGTTTGTAAAGAAGAAAGATGGGTCAATGCGCATGTGTATTGATTATCGTCAATTGAACAAGCTGACGATTAAGAACAAGTATTCACTACCAAGAATAGATGATCTGTTTGATCAGTTGCGAGAAGCCGCGATTTTCTCCAAAATAGATCTTAGATCTGGGTATCATCAGCTAAGGGTCAAGGAGGCAGATATATACAAGACTGCATTCTGAACTCATTATGGACATTACGAGTTTTTGGTTATGCCATTCAAATTAACAAATGCACTAGCTGCTTTCATGGATATGATGAATCGGGTCTTCCAACCTTACTTAGACCGGTTCATAGTGGTGTTTATAGATGATATTCTGCTGTATTCACGAATAGAGGAAGAACATGATTCACATCTTCGAGTTGTGTTACAAATATTGAGGGAAAAGCAATTTTATGCTAAATTTAGCAAGTACGAGTTCTATCTGAAGGAGGTGACATTTTTGGTCGTGTCTGCTGAAGGGATTAGGGTTGATCCTCAGAAAATTGACACTGTGTTGGATTAGAAACCACCGAAGTTGGTATCTGAGATTCGAAGCTTTCTGGGTCTGGCTAGATATTATAGACGGTTCGTTGAGAGGTTTTCACTGATTGCTGCACCCCTAACTAAGTTACTACGTATGGGAGTACCGTTTGTTTGGGCGGATAAGCAGCAGGAGAGTTTTGAAAAACTGAAGAAGATCCTGACTGAAGCCCCGATATTAATTCAGCCTGAGGCTGAAAAAAAATTCTTTGTCTACTGTGATGTCGTCGTACACGGGGTTGGGTTGTGTGCTGATGCAAGAGGGTAAGGTGGTGGCTTATACGTCTCGTCAGCTTAGGCCGCACAAGGTGAATTATTCGACTCATGATCTGGAATTAGCTGCAGTGGTGTTCACACTAAAAACTTGAAGACGCTACTTGTACGAAGAGAATTCGATAGTTTATACCGACCATAAAAGTCTCAAGTACCTCCTTACTCAAAAGGAGTTGAATCTTAGGCAACGAAGATGGATAGGGTTGCTTAAAGATTATGATTGCTCGATTGAGTACCATCCGGGAAAAGCTAACGTTGTAGCAGATGCACTGAGTCCTAAGGTGGTATCTAATCTAAGAGCAATGTTTGTTCATCTCAGTCTGTTTGAGGATAGTAGTCTTTTAGCTGAACTGTAAGTGAAATCGACTTGGATTGGCCAAATTAAAGAAAAGCATATGTTGGATGAGTCGCTGGTTTCTCGTTTTCAACAAGTGGAAAAGGGTAAGACAGTGGATTTCGAGCTAAATAGTGAAGGAGTACTATGCTTCCGTGGAAGAGTTTGTGAACCGAGGGACTCTAAGTTAAGACAGTCGATTCTACGGAAGGCGCATAGTAGCCCATATGCTATGCATCCAGGTGGGAACAAATTATACCGAGATCTTCGTGAACTGTAATGGTGGCCAGGACTTAAACGTGAGGTGACTGATTTTGTAAGTAAGTGTTTGACATGCAAGCAAGTGAAGGCTAAGCATCAACTGCCTTTAGGACTGTTGCAACCTGTTAAGATTCCACTTTGGAAGTAGGAGAGGGTAACAATAGATTTTGTTAGTGGGCTACCCCTGATGCCTACTAAGAAAGATTCGGTATGGGTTATTGTTGATCGATTGACTAAATCCGCTCACTTCATTCTGGTTCGCACGGGCTACTCGTTGCAGAAGTTAGCCAAGTTATATGTGGAGGAGATTATAAGGTTGCATGGGGTACCAGTGTTTATCATCTCGGACAGGGACCTTAGATTCACATCTCTGCATTTCATCCTCAGACTGATGGTCAGTCGAAAAGGGTAATGCAGATTCTAGAGGACATGTTGAGAAGCTGTGTGATTGATTTTAAGGGCAGTTGGGAAGACTATCTACCCTTAGCAGAATTTGCTTAAAACAACAGCTACCAATCCAACATTCAGATGGCACCATATGAGGCACTGTATGGGCAAAGGTGTCGTACCTCTACCTGTTGGATAGAATTGGGTGAGCGGCGACTGTTGGGTCTAGATTTAATTTTTAAAATCGAGGAGAAAGTGAAATTGATCCGGGGTCGGTTAAAGGACTCATCTGATAGACAGAAGTCATATGCTGACTTAAAGCATAAAAAGATAGAGTACTCGGTGGGGGATTATGTCTTCTTAAAGTTCTCACTTTGGAAGAAGATTTTGAGATTTAGACAAAAGGGCAAGTTAAGCCCTAAATTTATCGAACCTTACCGGATTGTGAAGCGTGTGGGACTGGTCGCTTACCAGTTGGAACTGCCTCCTGAGTTAAACTGGATACATGATGTATTCCATGTTTTTATGTTGAGACGCTACCATTCTGATCCTTCTCATGTAATATCAGTGGAGGAGATCGAAGTAAGACCTGACCTGACATTCGAAGAAGAACCGATACAGATTTTGGATCGTGAGGTGAAAATGATGAGAAGGAAATCTGTTCTGTTAGTTAAGGTGCTGTGGTGTAATCACGGTTTGGAGGAAGCCACGTGGGAGCCTGAGGAGGCAATGCGACATCAATACCCTCATCTCTTCTAATCAGGTAAATTTTGAGGCCGAAATTTCTTTAAGGTGGGTAGAGTTGTAACATCCTAAGAATTAGGGGTTGTGGTTTTTGTTTAAATTCATGTTGTGATTATTTAGCTAGCTATTTGAGTGTGTTTGGGGGTCCTAAAGAGGCCTGGGTTCAAGTTTGAGCCTTGGAAAAAAAATTTGGCTCTTTAGTGGAGAGGGCTGGTTAAGGTTGGACTTAAGTATAAAGGGGTGTGTTTTGCTAACACAAGTAGAGCACATGGTGGAGTGGTGTGGCGTCAAGTGGAGAGCATAGAGGGAAAGAGTTTGAAACCCACAGGTGGCAAACTAAAGGCTTTTATTTTGTGTCAGATGAGTGGAAGAAGTAGAGTTCGATTAGAACTCTGCAAGGGGAGTTGGAGAATTGGTCAAGCAATTCAAATTGGTGAAGGAGAGGAATTCTAGGAGGAAATAGTGGAGTGGATCAAGGAGTGGGGAGAGTGTGAGAGTTGTACCGTGAGAGGGGACTCAATCTAGTCAATTTCACTAGGGAGAATGGTAGGCATTTTGGGTAGTGTTGGTGGCCGAATTCTTATTTTGCTTTCCTCTCATTTTTGGTTTTTGTTTTTGGACTAGAGCATTTCGGGTTCTTCTCTTTGGGTACACTATTTTCTTTTCTTTGTACACTTTTCTGCCTTTCGTGCACTCCTCTCTCTTTTGCTCATAGCTATTCGTTTTGTTTCATTTTTTGCTCTCTTTCTTTTCCCTACTAAATGCCGAAGTGGTAAGCATTACCCTCACCTTCCTTCCTTTATATTTCTCCTATTACTCTTCTTCCTAAGCATTCATTATTTTCTTTGTTTCTAAGCCGAACATTTCTCTTTTTGAAGTGTTAATCTTCCTCCTTGCTGGCCGAACCTGGTAAGGCGAACCTACACACTCCCTTTGTTTGGAATTCTTTATTCCTTGGTGTGAGAGCCGAAACTCTTTTTGCGGTACTAAGCTAGCCAATTCGGGGTAGGCCAAATCTATTTCTTTTGTTCTTTGTGCGTTTCTAACCTCTCCCTTTTCTTTCTAATTGATTATCATTTCTGAGGGCCGTACGTGTTCAACTCCTTTTTGTTCAAAGAATCTATCTTTACCAAATCTGAGGGTAAGTAGTACTAATCGTTGCTGAATTTCTCCCTATTGTCGAATATTGGTGGATGCTAACCCCCTTTGTGCATCAATCAGTTTAGGAATCTATTTGCTTTAGCCAAGGAGCGAGGCCGAATACTGTCACTCGGTTGAAGGAGGTCACGTCTTGTGGTAAATGAGGTTGGGTGAGTAGTATATTACAGTATTATGGATTTTCGAGAGCATTTGGGTTAATTCATAGTCATTGTTATTTTAGAGGGGCATTGAGGAGTGGTTCTTTCGGCAATCCAGAATAGGTGTGTAATCTCACACCTCTACTTTACCTACTAATGCTGTAAACTATGAATCGGCCGAAAAGCCGAAATACTGGAAACTGAGATCACTCGAGCGTGCGAGTGCTCACAGGGATAAACCGAGCCACTAGTGAGGGCGGTAGATCGTTGAGAGTGACACGAACACTCTTGTGAAACTACAACCGTAATAAGCCTTGTTGAGCCGAGGCGGGCTAAATAGGCCCAACGGATTAATGGGCCCATATGAGCAAAAACGATGAAAAGTGTAAGTTGATTGTTGCGACTGCGAAGTCCACAGAACTAAGATTGAAAACAAACAGAATGGGCCACACAAGCATGTAGGCCCGTATGGGCCATAACTGGGTTTTAGGCCCAATATCAATGTAGTGATCGAAAATGGAAATCGAGTCTCTCGAGGCATTAGGCCTTTGGAAAGGCCGTTGTAGTGGATAAATTACTAAAATACCCTTGATGGGTAAATTATTAAAATACCCTTGATAGGTAAATTACTGAAATACCCTTGTTGGATAAATTACTAAAATACCCTTAATTGGTAAATTACTAAAATACCCTTGATGGGTAAATTACTGAATGGTTAAATAAACATTTTACCCTTAGTGGTAGGATCAACGATGTATGTGTCCAGGTTGTATGATTGATGTCTATATTGATGTATTGCTTACATGTTTTTGTGACATGACATACTGCATGGGTTGGGTTATGGATTTGGAGGAAGCACTGTACTAGTGGCTCTGCCATATTATACTAATTTAGTGGTTTTTTCCACGTTATACTGATTTAGTGGCTCAGCCACGTATACTGTTATATAGCAGCTAGTCTGCGTTGTTGGTGTGCTAGTTTGGTGGGTTGACTTGGTCTCCACAAGTGTGTTGGTTGGACTGGGATGGACACAACTTTATTTTGCATATCATAGGGCTTCAAATTGCATTATTCTTGAATAGGGCTTTGGCCTGCATCACTCTTGGCGGGGCTTGGCCTGGACTATGGGTGTAATAGGGCATTACACACCGAGTTCTTGTAACTCACTCTTTATCCTTATTTGTGCAGGTAATCCCCAGTCTTAGAGGATTTGGAGCTGCGAGAGACTCGGAGGTGGCCACACGCATCCTGTAGGTTCAAAGGGGTTAATCTGGTGATTTTACTTTAGTTTACTTTACTTTGATTTTGGGGTTAATATTTTCTGTAATAAGGCCGTTGGATTTGCTTTAACTTTTATTTGGGATTTCTTTAATTACTATATGTTTACTAAACACGGGTTTTTAAAACAATAACAACTATTTTTAGAATATCACTTTTTCGCAACTGTTTAAACAAATTTTTGAAACGGACACGGTTTGTAAGAAGTAAGATAATACATGCATTCCTAAAAGGGTATTAGTTCGAGTAAACTTCTTGTGTTGACAAGCAACGAAAAATGGGATTTTGGACGTATAAAGCTTTGATTTGAAAATAAGTTTTCCTACGAACACAAGGTTTTCAAACATCACTTGATGTGGCGCACTAGATTCGGTCATAACGTCTAGGCCGGGTTTGGGGTGTTACACTTTAAAAAATGAAAATAGAACTTGTTAGTAGTTCTCAACTGTGAGAAACACAAATTCGTTTTTGACGAAATGTGCCCTCCTGAAGCTCAGCCCAAAGCGAGAAATCACTGGAGAGATTTTGACTCGATCGCTCGATGCTATATGTTAGCGAGAAAGAGTATTGTGTTGCTTTTGCAACACGAAAATTTTTGTAGTACCAAAGAGATTATGAAAATTTTAGAGGATTTGCTCGGAGGCCAAGTCGTATTGGCTCAACAATCCGCTATTACAAATTTGATGAATTCTCAATAGAAAACTAGCACTCCGGTCAAAGAACATATGTTTAAGCTTATGAGATTCTTTCCGGAAATGGAGGACAATGGGGCTGAACTAGACGTGAACACTCAAATTGATATAGTGTTCAAATCCTTAACCAAGGAGTTTGCTAGTTTTAGGGTTGCTTACAACTTGGGGAACAAGGCACTTACCTTGACTTAGCTCATAAAAGAATTACAATCCTATGAGTTAATGTTGAATGGTCATAAGTCAGTTCAAGAGAAACTAGAGGCAAACTTAGCTGTGTACCCCTTGTCCTCTAAGGGGAAACAAAAAACTAAGGGAAAGAAAAAACCAAATAAGTTTTCGGTTCCACCTCGTGTGGATAGGAAGAAGGCTAAAAAGTCAAAAGATCCTAAGAAGATCAAATATTTCTTCTGCAACAGGAAGGATCATTTCAAATCAAACTGGAAAGAGTATTTGTATTACCTAACTGTAAAGGGCAAATGTATGGAACTCTTTGTGGTTGAAGCTTGCTTAGTGGAAGAATCAATTGATAATTAGGTTATTGATTCTGGAGCCACTAACCATGTGTGTGTTTCTTTATAGGGGTTTAGTGAAATGAGAAGTTTACGTGACAAGAGCCTCTCATTGCGGACCAGAGATGGTAGATATGTTTTAGCCAAAGCAGTGGGAAAAGTTATTTTGCACTTTGATAAGTTTAAGAAGATTGTTTTAAAGAATGTGTTTTATATACCTCATTTTAAGAGGAAATTAATTTATGTAGCATGTCTATTTTATGATGGTTATACCGTGACATTCAATAAAGGGATATCTATTCACAAAAATTATTCTTTAATCTGTAATAGATGGATGGCAAACAATCTCTACTTTATCAGCTACTAGATGCTTCAAACTGAAATAGTGAATAAAGAGTTTAAAACTTCTCACTCTAATGAGGTGTGCCTATGACATTTAAGACTTGGTCATATTAACTAAGAAAGAATCACTAGACTCGAGAAAGATGGTCCCTTAAGTATGCTTAAAGAAGTTAGTCTTCCACAATGTGAATTTTGCTTGGAAGGTAAAATGACTAAGAGGTCTTTAATGCGAAAGGCAAAAGGGCCAATCAACATTTAGAACTTGTGCACACTGATGTATGTGGTCCCATGAGCATCATTTCCCGAGGAAGTTACGATTATTACGTGACTTTTATCGAGGACTATTCTCGATATGGATATGTGTATCTAATGCACTGCAAAAGTAAAACCTTTGATAAATTTTGAGAGTTTCATGCGAAAGTAGAAAAGCAATTAGGTTTATTCATAAAGAATCTTTGGTCTGACCAATGTGGGGAATATTTGTCCGATGAGTTCTTAGGAATGAGATTTTATCCCAATTAACTACACCAAGCACTCCACAGTAGAATAGCGTAGCTAAGAGAAGGAATAGAACCTTGCTTGACATGGTTCGTTCAATGTTAAGCTATTCACAACTTCCTACTTCCTTCTGGGATATGCGATACAAATGGCTTACTATATTCTGAATAATGTGCCAACCAAGTCTTCTTGTAAGACACATTATGAACTGTGGCAAGGAAAGAAACCAACTCTAAATCACTTTAGAATATGGGGTTACCCAACACACGTTCTGGATAAGGATACAAAGAAGTTGGATGCACAGACAAAATTATACACATTTACAGGATATCCAAAAGGAACTAAAGGAAGATTATTCTACAAACCAAAAGATAATACGATTAAAGTTTCTACTCATGCTACTTTCCTTGAGGAAAGCTACATGGATAACTTTAAGCCTCGAAGTAAAATGGTACTTGAGAAATTTTTGGGAGTGGTAGAACAATCACCAAGTTCAATTCTCGAGAAAGTTATAGAAAAACCTACAAATGATCAACAGCATAGGGGAATCCGTCGTAGTGAGAGAGTTTCTAAGAAACTAAAATTCTTCATCTATGATGGTGGTATTTATAATACGGAAGTCAATTATGAGGATGATGATCCACTCACTTATGAGAAGGTTATGTGGACGTTGATTCCAAGCTCTAGAAATAGTCCATGAATGTCGAGATGGATTCTATGAAATCCAATATGGTGTGGGAACTTATAGACTTACTGATTGGGATTAAACCTATAGGGTGTAAGTGAATCTACAAGAATAAGAGAAATGCGGAAGGGAAAATGGAAACACACAAGCTAGACTTGTAGGGAAACGTTACATATAGAAAGAAGGCATCGATTACTAAAAGATTTTTTCTTCGGTAGCCATGCTCAATTTTACCCGCATACTCTTATCCATTGTCGTTGCTCTCGATTATGAGATCTGGAAAATGGAGGTCAAGACAACATTATTGAATGGCTATCTTGATGAGACCATTTACATGGCTCAACCCACTGGCTATGTTGTCAAAGGAAAGGAGCAGAAAGTTTGCAAAACTAAGATCTATTTATGGACTTAAGCAGGCGTCCTGCTTATGGAATAAAAGATTTGATCAAACAATCAATATTTTTGGATTTGAGCAAAACGCTAATGAACCTTGTGTTTATAAGCATATAAAGGACAAAAAGGTGCTATTCCTCATTTTGTATGTCGATGATAACATAAGAATTGTTGAACTAGAGAATTTGATTAAAGAATTTCTTGAAAAATTAACTTGAAAAATCTAGGTAATTTTTGGAAAAATTAATTTTGACAAAGTAAAATTAAATTAATCAAATCAATTAAAATTAATATGATATTTTTGGAAGTTAATTTTCAAGTCAGACAATTAGCCCAATGGGTAATTGAACTTGAAAATTGTACCTGAGATCGTAAATTGGGCTTGAGAGCCCAAAATCAAGACCAAGACCCAAAAATTGATCGAATCGAGCCCGATATGTAAAACCGGGTCGACGGTCCAATCGGTGGCTAGACTGGACCAATCGGGTCGTCATTGACTCGAACCGAACTAGCAGCAACCGAACTGGTCAGGGTGCTTTAAGGTCATCGCTTTGCATCACGAAGCAAGCGATGCCGATGGGTCATGACGGTGGTGTCCCAAAGAGCAATGACGATTGGTCATTGTTGATTGAGCAGTGGAAGAGTTACACTCCTAGTAGGACTCTACCTGAGAATTTGATTTAGAATTAACCATTCCAAAAATAATATTATTTTAATAGTTTAATATTAAATTAAATTAAATACTTATCTTAATAGTATTTTATTAATTTAATATTAAATTTATTATCTTAATATTAAATTTAATTTAATGTTTATTGGAAACACGAAAATATACACACTTTTTCATACCCTTTTTAAGTCAAATTCATGCAGTTTCGATAAAATTCTTGTCGAAAAATATATAATTATTATAAAATAATTAAATTGTACTTAAATTATTAACATGTTGAATTTTACTTAATTTTATAATTAGTTTTGATCAATTTTTACAGATTCGTACATATGGCGAAAAACGACTTGGCAAACACTGTTAGAAGCGCAAAACTGAGAAGAAATTTTGAACCATTAAGGCAAATTAATTTTTCAGCCTAAGACGGTCCAAATTATTTGTATCAATTCATAATATAATTAATTTTAATTTTAATCCAATTTAATTTGGGTTAAATAAATTATTGTTAATTAATTATGAAAAGAGGCCCAGTTGAGCAGAATTGAGAAAACCGATCCAACCGATCCAACTGGGCACTGGGCAGCCCAAAACCGTTCCACATGCTGACCCAAACAACTTGTTTGACTGATTATTTGGCTTGCAAAATGGCCCTTGAGGACTCCTTCAATTTGCATTCAAACCCCTCCAATATTCATGCCTTTCAATATTTGCCCCTACCTAAAAATAGCATGTTTGAAATCTTCAAACATGCCACATGTGTGGCCGACCATGGGGGGAGTCTTTGGCTGCTGATTTTGGCTACTTTTATCAGCCTTCTCAACCTATAAATACCCCCTTGGCTGCTGACTTCAAACACACCTCAACTTTTCTCATCTCTTCTCTTCTCTCTCAATTTTCTCTCTTCATTTCCCATCCATTTTTCTTTATTCTCTTGTCGATTTCACCTCTTGAAAAAGAGTCATTCATCCACCATTTGGAGCAGCATTAAATTGTTCGTAGTAGCCTCGGTTCAATAAGAACAAGAGGAGAAGGAAGAGTGGAGCAAACCGGTCAAGCTACAGAGAAACACCGGATTTGATTCTTATTCCCTATCCTTTTAATTTTTGTTGTGGTTATGATGAACATGTCTATGAATATTTGTGATGTTGAAATTTTTAATTTAATTGATATGGCTTGAATTTAATTCGTGTTAGGTTGATTGCATTTCGTCTTCTTAATTTATTAAAATTGTGTTTGCGTTGTTATAGGCCTCGGTAAGATGTTTGATTAAGTAAAACCATGACCAAGTTATTCTTGCATTACAATTGTAAGGAAACTAATGAATTAATTATTTAAACGGATTGAAATTGTAATTAATTGACACAATACTTAATTAGTGCATGTTTAATCATTTAAGGTAGCTGAGGGTTAAATTAGCAACGTTATCTAACGGTACAATTGCCTTGCATAACTTGCAAGATTATTGTGATTAAACTGTTTCAAGGTAGAAATACATTGTTGCCTCACGTAATCTTTTATGTGCTTATGAGATTGAATTAATTGTTTGAATTGGCATAGAGATATGTAGAAGAGATTATTTTAATTTCATAAGTATGTATGTGCATTAACACATTTGCCTATTAAAATTTGTTTAATCGGTTGAATTGACATAGAGATATTGTCAAGAGATGAATGGATTTTGGTAGATGAGTATGTTCATAAGTTAGCAAATTACCGAGTTGCCGTGAATTTATTCGTAACGACATAAACATGAGTTTAATAATTCTAAGTTAAGAAATGTAATTAATCTAGCACAATTATGTCATCTTGATTAAAATCATCTTTTGAAATCGTGCTGTAACATCCTAGATTAGGGGTTATGCGTTTGTGCATAATGCATGAGTAGTAGGTTTTGGCAGTGTTTGGAAGTGAATTAAGGGTTTTTAAAATCCTAGGATAGAAGAGAAAGCTTTGGACATTTTTAAGTTAAAAATAAGAAGTGATGTAGAAAAGTGGCAAGGGATGCCACCTAAGGTGCAAGGGTTATGGCATCAAGTGAAGTACTTTGACGGAAGAGGTTGAATCCCATTGTGTGCATTTTGCTTAATTTTATGAAATAGCATGTTTCTTGTGATATGTGGTGTGCATTTTAGAACCTTGGAAATGTAAGGAAATGTATGGAAATGTATGGAAATGTAAGGAAATGTATGGAAATGTATGGAAATGTATGGAAATGTAAGGAAATGTATGGAAATATAAGAAATGTATGGAAATGTATGGAAATGGAAATGTAAGGAAATGTATGGAAATGTAAGGAAATGTAGGAAATGTAAGGAAATGTATGGAAATGTATGAAAATGTAAGGAAATGTATGGAAATGTATGGAAATGAAAGGAAATGTAAGGAAATGTAAGGAAATTTAAGGAAACTTAGAAATGATTTAGAAATGTTAAGTTTCAAAAGGAGGAAAGTAAACATTTTGGAAACCTAAGCTAAAAGAGGAAAGTAAACATTTTGGAAACTTAAGTTAAAAGAGGAAAGTGAACATTTTGGAAACCTAGGAAATGTCAAGCTTAAAGAGCCAAACGAAAATTTTTGGAAACTTAGAAATGACTTAGAAATGTCGAGTTTTAAAGTTTAAAAGAGGAAATTAAGGCAAGGTGGCCTTAAGAGAAAAAGTATGTGAAATTTGACACACAAACAGGCTTGGAAAAAAGTGGCCTGAAGATGCCACTTAGGGCCTCTGGACATGGCGCCACATGCAAGTGTATTTGGGCCAGGGATCGAGTCACTTAGGAAGCAAATAAAAGAAGTTTTATTTTTGCTTCTAGAAGCATAGAGGTGGACGGCACAAGGCTTGCAAAAGAGGAGTTTCATTCTCTTTTAAATTCGGCTAATTAGGGGATAAATAATGGATTTATTTTAGAGAGATAAATGAGGAATTATTCTTTAATTAGGAAAATAAGGGAGAAGTGATGGCCAAGTAAGGGACTTTGAGTTTAATAATTTCGGCTAAGTAAGGATAGTTGCTGAATTATCTTTTATTTTAGGTGATAAACAAGAGATAAAACTATCAAAATAAGGAAGAGTGGTGGCCAAGTTAAGGACTCTAGCTAGTAATTTCGACTATAAAAGGAAGAGAAGGCCATTCATTCATTCATTCACTCTTCCTTTGCCGAATTTCTTAAGTAGATTCTCCTCTCTCTGTCGAAATTCCTACAATTTTATTCTTCCTTCTCTTTTCTTTCTAATCCTTCCAAAAGCCAAAAGTTGTGAGAGCATCATTTAGCCATAGCCGAATCTCTGAAGGTTGAAGTGAAGGTGCAATCGATTCCTTCAAATAAGGGTAAGATCCAAGTTTGGTTTCCATTCTTTTACATTTTAGACTTATCAAAATTTAGGGACTAATTCCTATTATTAATCTTGGCCGAATCATGGAAGGAGAAGTTCTTTTCCGAAGGTACACCATAGGCCGCGTGTTCCCTAGTTATTCGGTGAATTTCGGGATTTAAGATCCTTAAGGTAAGTGACTATGAATATTGGCCAAGACCCTATTTTTGTAGTAGATCTATTATTATGTGTTTTAAGCTAAAAACTAACCGATTCAAGGGATGTAGTGATTAGCCGATTTCAAAGGAGAAGAATATAAGTTTTGGGATCGATTTTTAATTCAATAGGCAACAAGGTAAGTTTTAGTGCACAAATCCTACTAGGATTTGGATTTATGGTCAAATGGCTCTTTACTAAGTATTAAGTGATTGAATAAATGTAGAGATCTAAGATCTAAGGCGTTAGATCAAGCTTTTTGGGATCTCAAGGAATTGCTAAGCGAATCAGGTGTGTACCCTACCCTAAGTTTTAATATGTTCATGGCTATGTTTTAAATTAAATGTGTTATTAAGAATGTGAAAAGCATGGCTAAGGTACCGTGTGTACCCTACACTAATCTTAATAGATTTATGGCTTAAACTTGATATATGTGTTAATATGAAAGTGTAAGAATGTGGCTAAAGTACCATGTTATGGTACAAAGTACTCAGGTACGTTTTCCTACTCCTACTAGGATTACGAAATATGTTATGCTTAACATGTGAAAAGTGACATGAATGTGAATTTAAGTATGATATGCATGATATGAATAATATGGGGCATTGGGTTATTTAAGAAAGGGAAGTGAATGTGATGACTTGGTCTCACTATCCGAATGTGGTGACTTGGTCACATTATCCGAATGTGGTGACTTGGTCACATTATCGAATGTGGTGACTTGGTCACATTATCTCGAATGTGGTGTCTCATGACACAATTATCTGAGTGGCTATGCCACGAATTTTATATAGGCGATGAGCACGTCATTGCAATGATCGCCTTCGATGGTGTGTAGCGGATGGAGGGTTGACTTAGTAGTCCCACGGTGTGCGAGTTGAGTACGGGTGGAGTGTAGCGGATGGCATATAGGTTTGGGTTCGGGATTGCATCATTATCTTGAATCATTAAATGTGAAATTATGATACGTATGAATATGATTTGTTATGCCTGAATTTGTTAAGACTTAGTGTTTGTGTACACATTGAGTCCGTTTGACTCACCCCGTTGTGGGAACATGTTTCAGGTGACGATCAGTGATGGACCGGGTTCGGCAGAAGCTTAGGGATGGCCATGCACAGCTTGAAGTTTTATTTAATTTGGACATTTTATTTCATTTAAAGTACTATACAATTTTATTTTGGGTTTTATTTTATGTAATAAGGCCGTAGTAGCGTTTACTTTACTTTTATTTATTGAGCATACAATCTTTATATTTATTAAAAGTTTAAGTAAAAATTAATTTAATTCAAAGCCCAAACGTTTTGTCACCTAAAGTAAAGGATTTTTAATAATGAAATAAACTTGATTTCATCTCAAGCCCAACCCAAAACGATCTTTCTTCCAAATCACACAAGTTTTTCCTAAGTAAGAAAAGAATTTGAAACGGTGTACACCGGGGAACATACCAGATCCGGTCAAGGCTCGTGGGCCGGGTTTGGGGTGTTTCAATTTGGTATCAGAGCCCAGTTTTAAACTCTCGGCCTGTGGTCTAAGGCCCAAAACGTTTTCAAATCGAGCCCAAATGAGTTTTATGGAAGTATTTTTGAAAATAAGCAGGTTTTTCTGGCATGGCCCACTAAGTCTCCGACCCGAAGTCCACCAGGTAAGTACTTCTGACTTCTGAAGTGATTTGAATATGTGAAATGTATGGGCTTTTATGGCAACGTAGATTAGTCTGATAAGTATTTGAACCCTAGGACTAGTGTACCCAACAAATACATAAGACTTAAATATCTAATTAAACAAACACGTGGTTGAGTCAAGAAGCTAGGGTGTGGCAACCATGGTACGCATGTCTAGGATTGGTTTGGTGGGAGCTTGGTATTTAAGCGGTCAGTGTGACTCACCTCCTCTCCACTCGAACCCTACAGTGCGTAGCCTCGGTTCACCTTAACCAAGAGGACTTATACACGGGCTAAACCCCTAACTAAAACCCGAAAGGGACTAGCCGTATTTTATGGAAACCCTAGTTTTAAAAATTTCTAAATTATCCTCTTGATTTGAAAAAAAATTATTTTTATAAAATTTTCTTGAAATATTTTAGATTTATAAAATTACAAAATACCCCTTAATTGTAAAATTACAAAAATGCCCTTGGTTTATGAGATTTCCAAGTACCCACAATTTTTATCAAAATCTCATTACTTTATAAAATGTTCAAAAACCCTAATTTGAAAAATGACTAAATACCCTATTTTTAAAAAAATTATTATGAAATTACCCCTAACCTGTAAATTACCAAAATATTCTCGAGTTACAAAATTACTAGAATGACCCCCGATCTTTAAAAATTTCTGCAACAACACTGATTTTGAAAACAAATTCTCAGAAACAACCTTCAAGTTTTGTAAATTCCAAAATATCCCTGATTTATTAAAATTTACAAATTTACCCAGGTTAACTACCAAAATACCCTCAGATTTCAAAATTTTCCAAAATACCCTCGGGAAAAAAAATTACCAAGAATACCCTTATTGACAAAATTACCAAGGAACCATATTTGACAAATTACGAAAATACCCCTGTAGGACAAATTACGCAAATACCCCTGGGTAGTGGAAAAACAACAACAATGAAAACTACAACATTTCTCTGAATGAACGGAAGTTCATAATTGATTGATGGATGCATGAATGTGAAGACTATGTGCATGTATGAATACGAAAGAACCACTTCTAAAAATTCTTTCCATAAAACTTCTTCGCGGTTAATCAGTGAAACAAAATTTTTTTTTAATACATAAAACTTCTTAATCAGATTAAATCAAGCGTTAGAAATGAGTTCTAAGGGGCGTGAACTTAGAGATTGTGCTGGAAAGTATGATAGTTCTATTAAGATCGAGTCATAGCGTAAGCATAGTGCGGTGAGAAGGATTGTCTGTTGTTAGTAAGTAATTTCGAGGACGAAATTATTTTTAAGGAGGTCAACTGTAACATCCTAGATTAGGGGTTATGCGTTTGTGCATAATGCATGAGTAGTAGGTTTTGGCGGTGTTTGGAAGTGAATTAAGGGTTTTAAAATCCTAGGATAGAAAGAAAGCTTTGGACAATTATTGGTTTTAAGTTAAAACAAGAAGTGATGTACAAAAGTGGCAAGGGCGCCACCTAAGGTGCAAGGTTATGGCATCAAGTGAAGTACTTTGAGGAAGAGGTTGAATCCCATTGTGTGCATTTTGCTTAATTTTATGAAATAGCATGTTTCTTGTGATATGTGGTGTGCATTTTAGAACCTTGGAAATGTAAGGAAATGTATGGAAATGTATGGAAATGTAAGAAATGTATGGAAATGTAAAGAAATGTATGGAAATGTATGGAAATGTATGGAAATGTAAGGAAATGTATGGAAATGTAAGGAAATGTATGGAAATATAAGGAAATGTATGGAAATGTAAGGAAATGTATGGAAATGTATGGAAATGTATGGAAATGTAAGGAAATGTATGGAAATGTTTTACTTTGTTAAAATTCTAGTTTTTAATCACCTCTTCAAATCAAATTATTTTTCTTCACCAAAGTGTTTTAAGTTGCATTCATAAATAATTCTTTTCACAGTCCCTGTAGGTACAATAACTCGACATTTACTTGTCACTTTATTACTTGTTACGATTGTGTACATTTTCACATTTTCGTCGTTCCATTTATCAAGATAAATAAATATTAGATTAAATTATAAATATTAGACTAAATTTAATATTAAAGTGATTAAGTTTAATCATAGTTAAACTCTCTAAACTCTCCCTATAAAAATAGAGCCTTGGGTCATTATTTACATACACTTGAATTCAAGAGAAAGTTGAAGAGAGAAAATTCTCTGAAAAGATTATTCCAGAAAATTTCTAGAGATATTTTTTTGGTTTACAACTTGGCCCAAAAGTTTAGAGAAATTACAAAATTACCCCACTGGTAATTTTTGTGAAAAATTTTCTGATTCGAAGTGAGTCCACACTCGGCAGACATGAGTTTGAGTATAGCAGAGAAGACTACTCGGTTGAAGCACTCATCCTAGACGAATCCAAAAGGTACAATTTTGATTAAGTGTTTATTACTTTAGATATCACAACCAATATTTTGTTTTGGAAAAATTTTAAAACCCTGGTTTGTTCCTAAATTTATTTTCCGTTGCATTTTCCAAACTCATTTTTCTAACAGCTTCAAGATATACAGCTTCTATTAGACCAACGATCGGTAGCGGAGGTATGTATTTATTTAATTTTGAACTATATAGAAATAACGTAGTTGATTTCGTATTTAGTAATATATATATATATATATATATATATATATAACTAATGTTTTTACCACGTTAATATAGTTTGAATGGATACCATACAAAGATCCGGCAATTCGAGCAATAATCCCCAAGGAATTCTTTGTGAATCCCAATGCCTGACACGTTAAGGTCCAATTGGTAGTGTACGCGACCGTCGAGATGCACGAGACCGATAGAGTGTTGTGACAGTTCGGATCCTGACAGTCGATTCCCGTGGCACCTCAAAAGCTTGATGATCTACATCGTATCGACTTACGGTGACCAGATAAGAATTGGCCAGTATTCTACTCGCAATTTATCAACAAATGGAATAATAGGTACGATTTTTTACCTACTCGGGTACCTATTATTGTTCCAGAGTTAGCATGCAATCCGGAGAATATGTCATGGTTTAAGATCCATGGCAAGCCACATTTGTACGAGGAAGAGGTGAGGCATCGACATCCCTATACGAGTAGGCCACAACGAGGCCCTTTAAACCCAAGAGGTGGCAAGGCGGGCCTATCATCAGCGCCTACGCAAGAACTGGCCCCGATGACCTCAACACCGATGCCCATACCACCCCCATTCAATATGTACCGTCTTATTTTGATGTGTATCCCAACCTTTATATTTTCACACAAGCATAATATATTGCACCATATTTTTCTGCTTCTAGTCCTATGTTAGGTTAGACTATTGGTTATCCATCCCCAATGTTTTACACATCGGGGTCATCTTATTTCCCGATGACACTAATGCCTACGATGACTTATAGGCCATCTATATGAGGCATCGACGGAGAGTCCACTCGTTATCCCATCGGTTTATGGGACTTAGCATAGTTACGCTCATTCACCGTTTATGACGCAAACACCTCGAGGATCTTTGTTCTATAAAGGTAGGTCATTTTCACAACCACCTATTTATAGACCAAAGGATGCATGATGGCAACTGAGAATGCAAGGATCGCAATCGACCGAAGGCGAAGAAGAGGAGCAACAGAGACCACAACCCCTCGAGGAAGCTGAACCAAAAGAAATCCAAAGCATAACCATCGACCACCCTGATGTGGCATAGATTCTGACTGACCGGCATATGCATTGATTAATTTTATATTGTATCATTTAAGAAAAAATGAAGTTATTTTGAATATTTTTATACATAGTCTGATTTTTGTATTATTCATCTTTAGTCAAAATGAAAATTTACTTTAATTCTTTTCACATACCACAGCAATAAGATTCGATTTAATAAAAAATATGCCATGTTTTTGTTAAAAATAATTGAGAACCCAATTCGACCATTTAAAAATTTTGAAGCAATACGACTTGGTTACTTAACGAGTAGGAACAACCATGACTTGATTACTTAACGCGCGTTTACATATTATAATGGAATTGATATATGTTTTCTAATTTGCTTAGTCATTTCAATGTGGTCATAATAGTATTGTATGTCTCGGGTTCCTACACCACCTGCACAACTTTGATTGGTTTGAACTGTCCCGAATATCCATGTTGTCACGTATTGGAGTCGACGTGGTTCGACATGGGATCCAAATAGAGATTGATACAAGCTGTAATTGCATGAGCACATGGAAACAAAGTGCATCAAATCTCCCATAATCGCAAGTCTTATTTATCAAGTGTACACAGTATTATCCCCCTGCAAGACCTTGGTCCAGTCTATCAAACTCTATTACTCGAAACCATAGGTCGTCGCGCGAGTGACAAACTACATGCATGCAGTTGGCCCGTGCCTTACCCTTCTTAATATGTTCTAGTATTGTCGGGCACTACACATGGCCTCCCTGTAATTGCCCAGCATAACTCGTCGCTTGCTTTGGGAACAGTTTCACCAAATAGAAGTATGTCTCTTTGACAACCAAGGTTATCAGCAAATAACATGTTCCTTTCAAAATGAAATTGATGCATTCCGCAGGTTTGAGGTCATGTGGCCATATCGTAGACCCCTGTCATAGGATTGTGTCCAATGATTGAAGGGTATATTAGAGAGGTATCGTGCCTCTGCTAAGTTAGTTGACCGTAAGATTTCTAATATCTCATGAAAACGGTCTTTCATTATCTTGTACCTTGTTAATAGAAGTTGATAGTGACGATTACATACCAAAAAAGATAAGAAAACAAGTGGAATATTACAAACCAAATAATATTGGTGGTGATTACATACTCATGTTGGTCACTTGTGATCGCTCAGTGGTAGAAGGATATTTCTGGTAGTAGTTGGACGCAACTTGCCTTAGATAGTATTGATAGTGTGCGGTTCCAGAAGCTTCCTTGTCATTCAATTGCGAATAGTATTCCAATTTCCTGATCCGAGATGACGCATATATTAGGTTGGGGGCAAACATGCCTCTTTTACCTAGACAGAAAGAGATCCCAGTCGTCTGTTGTCTCCCCCAGTATTATTACAAATGCAATTGGAAGGATCCTCTGATTACCATCCCGTCCCACAGCCAATAATAGTCGATAGGTATATCTACCATACATAAAGAAATCGTCTATTTGTACCAATGGCTTGCAGTATTAGAATGCTTGAGAGCATTGCTTGAAGGTTCAAAATAGACGGTGGAACACTCGGTATCTACGGAGCAAACGTTCGTTGTGGTACGTGGGCTCCGTTTCAAGATTGTAACATAAGACGTACCTCTTCATCACCTGACATCACTACCATAGATTGTTGTATAACGCGTCCCACCCACTGTGCATCTTCTTCAAGGCCTTCTGTTTTTCTATCCATGCCTTGTAGTACGAAGGCGTGTAGTTGAATTGGTTACAAATATTTTCAATTAAAACGGACACAATAGTCCTCGAATCCGCTTTAACCATCGGTAGTATTATGCCCGTGGTCGTATCTGAATCTAACTTTGGATGATCCCGTGAAACACCTGTAACCTTATGAGTACATTAAATTAAGTGGAATTGTACCTAAAACCCTAATTAATAAAACCCCAATAACCCAGTGATACTGTACCAGAGGCAACACACGTATGCGGACAGGTAAACTTTTTTATCGTTTATAACCCTATCTTTTTTTTTAAACAAAAACCATGATTTTTCATACGCATCTATCATCTTCCATTACACACTTGGCCTTGAACTTCTTAAATTTGGATTTAACCACGAGGAATTTAACCCCGTTCTTGATGTTGTATCGCTTCAATGCAGTGAGAAAACTATCTTTACTGGAAAACCCCCTCCCCACTTTCAAATCACCCGAATCCAATGAAAGACTTACGTGGTCAAGCCTCTTATGTGGTAGTTTTGCAAACTCCAACCCATGCTCTACCGATATATCGATATTATGCATGTGGGTTGGAGGTGAGTACGTCGTGAATCGTGGATCTTCTTCTTCATCTTCACCCCCTTTACTGTCTTTCAGTTCAGTTGGAACAGGCATTGGTTTAGAAAATAATGAAACTTTTGAACCGTCGGCACTGGGCTTCCAGGGTGGATCCACATTGGATTTATTACCATATTCATTCTCAGACCCACCAAAATCTGCCATGTTGAAGGTCCCCTCACTGATGGACGTAGTAGGGAGTACATCATCCCTTCTCGTGTACGTGTTGGAACGTCCAAAATCACATGTCGATTGCCAACCACTGGAAATTGCTGCCATTCTCAAGTAAGTATTCCCAACATTGAACATCGACCCACCGAGGTTCATGTCCCATCCACTAACTGAGTGTCGTGCAGGGGTTGTGTATTCCGTTCTACCACCAAAACTCGAGAGTTTGGTGTTTTGCCTCTCATGATTGAAATCTAAAGCCGAGACGGATGAGTGTCTTCCCATTGATAATTCTAGGATATCATAATGGGAACTTTCTAATAAAGTGGTTGGACTATTGACATTTTCAACCGTTCTCGCCTCTTGAACAGAAAGAGATGTTGAAGTTGCAAGTCCTTCATTTGGCCTTGAAAATTCCACATATAACCATCACCTCTAAGCCCCGAGCACCTTTGGTATCAAATGCGTCATATCTCACGGGATCGACCGAAGCACAAAATCGATACTTAATAAACAATACTCTTATTGCCGTAGATCCGACCATTTTTTGCCTAATTCTTTTCCAAAGTTCTGGCAACTCTATGTTCAGGTTAAAGCCAATCGCGTTGTGTTCTCCAATAAAAAACCACACCGTTCTTGACGTCACGGACCTCAATGTCATAATAAATAATAACACTAATCCGTCCACTCATTTTTAACCAAATTATTTGTCGAGAGAAGTTTGAAACAAAAACATTATGCAAAAAATATAATGCTTCAAATTATTAACGTGAAAAATCAATGCTTATGCGTATTTTTTTTATAAATAGTATCGTTGCTCCAATTTATACCTTTCCTACGAAATTCTATTCTTTTGAACTTCTTTAAATTCTATTGCTCCAACTTATGCCACCAGAGGTTGAAATATGAGTCATTTATAGCCCAAGGGATAACATCCCACTCGTTTCTGTAAAAATGCCTAGGATAGTAGGGGTTGAAATTTGTAAAGAAAAAACACTCCAAACAGAACGCACTATCAACAGCAGTATTGAAATAGGTGTCCAGCTAGAAGCGTTTTCAGTACTTTATACTTAGGGGTGTGCAAAATTCGGGTAAAAGCGAAAAATTGGTTAACAATCGAATTGATTAATCGATCAGTTAACCTAATTTTTTCGATTGAAATTGGTTAATTATTTTATAATTTTTGATTAACGATTAATTGGTTCAAAGCGCTTGTTAACGAAAAAATTAATAAATAAAATTATAATATATAAATAGGCCCACTATTCACCTAAACCCAATCCCTAAACCCAATTCAAACCCAAATATCCAACTCAACCCAATTACCCAATCCAACCCAATCATAAAAATTACAAATAATTTAATAAATAAAAATAAAATTCTAAAATTCTAAAACTAAAATTATGTAATCTTTTTAATTATGTAGTGATTTATTTTGGGTAATTCGGTTAATTCGGTTAATTGGTTAATTCGGTTAATTGATTAATTTTAACCAAAAATAAAAAATATAATTTTAGGTTAATTGATTAATCGATCAATTAACGAAAAAATTCGATTCGTTTAATTTTTTGAAAAAATTGGTTGAGTTAACGGTTAAAAATTTTGAAAGGTCGGTTAATTGGTTAATGTTATTTCGTTGATTAACAGATTGAACACCCTACTTATACTAACGATTGCATCACGCTTGGGCGTTTTCTCTACAAACCTCAACCCCCACTATTTAGGGCACTTTTTAGAAACGTTTTAGATATATCGGGATTCCCGGAATATTTTTTCAGAACCCATCTCGTCAAAATTTTTTTCCAGAACTTTTAAACCCTAATTTATGAACACTAAAAACTACAACAATAAAACCCTAAACTCTAAATAAACCCAAAACCCTAATAATAATTATTTTTCCTAAAACTCTAAAACTCTAATTATTAAACACTTAAAAATTAAATAAAACACTAAAAATTAATTTAATAAACAATACCCCTAATTTAATAAATGCTAAACCCTAATTAAACAATTGAAACCCTAAAAAACATGGGAGAAATGCATTGATCAGGATGCAGAGGCGAATGTAGGGGGCTGGCAAGAACCATGTAAAATTGCTATTTAGGCTTTTAAAGTTTTTTTAAATTTTAAATTAATAAAGGTAAATTTACACTTTGGTCCCTTAAAATTATAAAAATTTAATTTAATCCTTTAAAAATTATAAAGATATAGACTATAAAAAAATAAATTTCATTCTCCTTCTAAAAAATTGTTCTGGCTTGGCACCTGTCAAGACGTGTTTTTCTTTAGCGTGTTGACCTAGACGCGTTTTACTAGTCAGTGGAAAAAAGTGCTAACCTAGACGTACTTTTCTGATTTTTCTCTGAAAACAGCACCAACTGAGTGTATTTTTATATAATCGACTAATGTCCATAAATTTAAAAAAAAATATCTATTTTTGTAATTTTCTTAAAAAAATTGGGCCTTTTCTGATAAATCACCCGTTTATGAGGTATTAATTTATTTAAGTACGTGAAAAGGACGTTGCTTTTCCAATTGAAATTTTGTCCAATCAAAGACCAACTTTTGGTACTACTTGTATGCTTTTTAATTTGATACAGACAACATTCTGATTCCAAATCGTGTTCAAGTGAAAATCTAATCAACTTTCCCCGATATGACATAAAAAAATGTGCTTCATGATCGGTTAATTTAAATATTTGGTGAAAATCAAATACTATAAAAATAGATGGTTGCAATTTAAAAATAAATATTATGGGTGGAGAAGGTTTAATAGATTATTTTATTTTTTATGTGAATTATTAAAATAATTATTTTTATTTATCCTGTATTATATTTTAATTATTTATATTTAAAATGTTACGTTTTAATCATTTATGTTAACGTGTTGTAACATTAGAGTCATTGAGCCGTTAATTGTTATTAACGGTGTACAAAGAGGTTAATGTGACATGTTAAATTATCATTTCAAACAAAAATTTAGGTTAAATTATACAATTAATCCCCATATTTTATTGTTTTGAGTAATTTAATTTTTTCTTTTATATTTTTAACTTTTTATTTAAATTCTCTTACGCTTTTTCCTCTTTTGATTGATCTTCCTAAATTAAATTGTTCAAAAATTTAAATATAAAGACTAATTTTAACAAATAGAAAATATTGAAAAATTACATTAAAAGAAATTGAGAAAAAAGGAAGACAGAGGAGAAGAAGAAGAGAATGAAAAAAAAAGAAGAAGAAAAGTTCAAAGAGCATAAAAGAAAAAAAATAGCTTAAAACAAAAAAAATTAATCTCAAATTTTCATTTTAAATGATGATTTAACGTGTCACGTCAGTTTACTGTTACACTGTTAACAACAATTAATGTTCAGTGACTAAAATATTGCAACACGATAATGTAAGTGACTAAAACGTAATATTTCAAACATAAGTAACTAAAATGTAACTTGAGATAAATAAAATTGATTATTTTATAGTTGACTTAATTTTTATTAATATTAATATTTTACCCTACTTTGCACGAAAGTATGTATCTTTACATGAAAACTAGATAATGCAGTGTTATATCATTTAGATTCAGCAAAATTAGCATAATTTTAATAGGATAGTTAAGATTTATTTAAGTTGATTTTAGATTATTTAAAAAATCGTTTTATTGATAAAATACTCACGGAATACAATAGCTGACACGCTTTAGGAAAAGCACTTTTTATAAAATGTATTTTATGTTAAATAATGTGTCTTAACTAAATGTGTGATATTTTATTTATGTATCTTTGGTTAAAATATTTTCTCGAGCATTTTTTTACTTTTAATTTATGTTGTTTTAATTTTTTATTTTTAATTCATGTTTTTAATTACTAATTTTTATTTATATAGAAAAATAATAAATATATAATTATGTGATGAAAATATATTTTTAGTATATATCATTATGTTAAATAAAATATATTTTATTCTTTATAATTATTTTGATATATTTTTACTTTTAATTCACATTTTAATTAATAATTTTTATTTATATAGATAAAATAATAAATATGTAATTATATGATGAAATATATATATTTCAATATATAAATCATTATATTTGTTGAAAAATATAAAATTGGTAATTTGGTGCTAGAGGGAGGAGTGCCCACTCCCTTACCCACAAAATTTATATAGAGACAATTTTTATATTTAAGGTGCCGGTGATTTATTGAACTAATTATTTGAGTAATGTTGATTATATCACTTGGGAAATCATACATTGATGATTGAATTAAATTAGATTACATTTATCTGTTGATTGAGTCTTAGCTCAATTAGCATCGGCATTGTTACCAATGCAAGAGGATATGAGTTCGAATGTGCTAAAGCAACTTCAAATCCTAACTCCATTTTAGAATGAAAAAAAGAATCACTATACCCTAACCATCCACAAAAGAAACAAAACAGAGTCAATCGTTCATATTTAAAACTGACATAAGAGCAAATTCTGGATGAAAATAGAACCTCCTTCTTTCTCCTCAGAGGTTATCTCACATCCAGTTGAACCCTTATTCGCAAATAATTTCGTACTCCCTTCATTATATTTGAACCATCATACTCTAAAAATTTTCCAAGAATATCCCCAATTTGCCCTGCCAATGCTTCAGAGAAAACCCCCAGGAGTACTTAATGAATTTGTGCCCAAAAATTAGCAAATATTAGTGGCACCTTCAATGGATCCTCTCCATCCCTCAAATGGTGCAACATCAACAGATGATTATTAAAAGTCCACGGGGACCCCTTAAGTACCCTCTCCAGATCTATTCTGTAGTAAAATCTAAACAAAAATCTTTTCTCCCCTAGATTCAAGATCTGAACCTTTTTACTGGATGCCAAAAATTTGTCATTGTACTCCTCATTACTGGAAAGTGTATAACACTTGCTGTTAAAAAATATCCCGCTAAACAAAATTCAACTTCCTCCATACCCGAATCTATGCATAATTTCCTCTTCCTCTTCTTTGTCATCCAAAGACAACGTAGCCAAATCTCTTTCTATTGAAATATATCTACCATTAAATTAGCGAATCAGTGAAGATAATAAAATCAGAACCCCTTATACAAATCAGCGCCGTCAAGATCCTTCAAGAGAACCATAAAACTAACATAAACCTACAAGCAAGAACCTGCCAGCGGCGGCAAACAGAAACACATTAAGAAGTAGACTTATTATATTTTATTTTTAAATACACATTTGTTTTTATATTTATGGCACGATTTCTAATACATATTTAAATATTTTAAACAATATAATAGTTAAAAATAAGAGTGCTAAAGTGAATTTACAACAACAGATAAAAAAACTCATCTATAATATATTCACATACAATGTTTGATGTTAAAATACCCTAAACTTGAGTATATAGTAAGTATACCAAAGCTTCCTGCACATCCATCTTATATATTTTAGTAATGGGCAACCATGTTCGTTATTCTTCCAAGAAGATTCAAATTCTGTTTTATATTAAATTTCCAATACTATCCTTAGAGAATCTCAGTATATCAAATATTAATAAGCTCACATATTCTTTTTGTTACCCGTCCCTACCCCCGAATTTCTCAATGGAATAGCCGTTACTATCCCACCACCAAAAGCATAAAATCGAAACAAAAAACTTTAAAATCCCTTTCCACGCTCCTTGTGAGGCGGTTACAGGCACGCGTCAACTACTTCGCCTGAATTTCCCGCCCACGCTCTCACCAAGCGCTAAACCTAAATTCCCACTAAAGACAAAAACAAATTTCGCCGGGAAAAATGACGTGAGTTATCAAGACAAGGAAGGGAAGAAGGATGTGCGTAGGTTAAGAGGGAGGGGTGCGTAGGATAAGAAGCCACCTGGTGCGCACATTAGCGATAGTGGAAAGATGGGCAATTCTTTAATAATTAATAAATTTGTTTTTTTTTTTAATATAATGTAAAAATTGTTAATGGTATTGCTGTTGACTCAGTGTAGTGTGTAAGATCACGATAACACACAGACAAATGCAAAGTGATAATTAGAAAAAGAAATTTATACGAAAGAATACAAAATATTATTAGTAGAAAAAAAGAATATTTTAAAAAGAAAATATAAAAGATTGGTGGAACAGTTTGAATGGGGTGTATTAAGGTGTGGTGCTCTCAGTAGGATTGATGTTGGGAGTGATGAGACTGAGGGCGATTTCAGATACAAGAAGGAGCCATTGCTTGTTGAATTTCAACTCTCTTTTGTTTTTTTTTTTTTTTTGTGCTGTTTTTGGACCTATAATTTTAGCGGGAAACTCTTTCTAACGACCCTTCAAACGAGAAGGTTGGTTTTCCCTTTTTCCTCTTCTTCTCTCTTTTTTGCAAAATTTTGGTGGGTGTTTGGTTTCCGGGAGAGTTGGGGGAGAAAAATAACACAAAAATATAACATTCAAAAACTGGTTAAGTTGTTTAAACAAAGGGTGTTTTCAAGTATTGTGTTTTTCCTTTGAATTAATTTTTTTTTGGGTTTAATTGGAGTTTTCTCTGTTATTTTTGTTTTTACGTAAGATGTAAATTAAGAGAAGTATTGAAATTTTTTGGGGTTAAGGAAATGGATTTTGATTCATTTACTTTTTTGGCTAATTTCATTGGTTCTGGGTTTAGCATTTAATTGTTAGCTATGCATCTTTTATTTCTCTTCTCTATCTTGGATGATTTTTTTTTTTTGGTAGAACTTTTGTTCAGAGGTGAAAAAATAGATGGGATAAATATTGATTATTAATCATGTTTCCTTTCAGATTTGATTTTCGGAGCTTGCTTCTTCTTCTTCTTCTTCTTTTTTTTTTTTTTTCCATCTGTTGCTATTGAATGACTCAAATAGAAGCTCTCAATTCTTCCTTATCCATATTCATATGCTTACGCATAATTTTATTTAAATGTTTTGGGTTTTCTTTGAATTCTTCTTTGTTTTATTCAACCTGTTGCGATTTTGCTAGGATCTACAATTGTTTCAGTGCTATGCAATCTACTTTTGAAGCAGAAGAAACTATTTTTTCTGCAAGTTTTGTTATTTGTTTTGTGCATATTAAGAAAGGTCCTATGGAAGAAAATCTTGCTAGTTTTGATGGTAATGAAGAATTTTACGACTAGGAACAGGAGTAGCAATAGGTCCACCATGAACATAAGAGACAAGTGAACAGTGAGCTCCAATAATGAAAACAGTTGACAGCTTAAGACTGAGCTGGGTGGAGGAGAATCATAATTGGTTTTCAATCTTTTCTCACACTTGGATACAAATAATCTGTGTTTTCTGAGAAGAAAGCACTAAATCCAAGTTGATTTTGCGTAATTGATTGCTCTTTAGTGGAATCATAAACAGGCCGGGGAAGCACAAAAAGATGTCATTGTCCATCCTTTACTAACTATTCTCTATTATCTATGACCTTGCACAGCAATCAGTGCTGTTGCCGATCCTACTATGCAGCATAGATTTATCTTCCTTAACTGTTAGGCTTCTATATGTCCAAATAAAAGGGTCTAATTGCCGATGCACAGTATTAAGTATCTTCAAAGGTTATTATGACTGAATTAGACTGGGGAGGGAGTGGGAACTTTAATTTGATGATAGAATAAGTAATGCAAAGGGGGAAACAGAAAGAAAGATTATAGGAGCTTGCAGCAGTGTCCTGATTGTTGAAGCTGTGATACTTGCATAGGAGCTTTTAAATGATTCTTTTGAATTGAAGTTGAAGCTGAAAATCAAAGTTTAGATTGGGGCGATATTTTTCTTTCTATTTGTTGGTAGCATTTACTTCTTTTTCATTCTTACAGTTAGGAACTACATTTTAGTTGTTTACACTTGCGTTCATGCCATGTTTGTTTGAGTGCCATGATGGGAGTAAGGGATTTACTGTTATTTTCTTTATAAGATGTTGAATTCTTTAAATAAACTTCAATGGTGCCATTGAAGAGGTCACTAAGACTGGTTACACTCTCTTTGATGATTTATTCTATCTGTACCATTATGGGGACCATTTTTAACAAGATTTGCTTACAATTTTAATCTTGAAAATCTACCATTTCTCTTCCAATTTTTTGTACATACGTGAGTTCTATATTTTAGTCGAAGCTTTTTATTTCCCTAATTCTAATAGGACTAATGCAATCGTTACTTTTATTTAAATCACTAATGTTTTTTTTTTTTCCTTCTAATTTTTCTTTCATGAAATTCTTTTATTTGCTTTCTCAAAGAGATAATTGATTCTAGTGAGCTTGTTGTCAGTATGATATTTAGGAAATAAAATATGTTTTTGAACATGCTTTTTCTTCTTTAGTTAAACCTCTTGATTTATCAAAGGGTGATTCTCAATTGAAAATGCTATTTATCTGATTGGGGTTGTCCTAAAATATGCGGCATCTTTGTGATTAGCTTTTATAATTATATTCTTTGTTGCCTGTTCGTTTTGTGCTTCTCCCCAAGCTCTTATACATACCTATGTCTTGTTTCTATCCAGACTTTAAGCTCTCAATGCCTATAATATCAATCTAACTTGTACAAAAGCTTCCACCATTATCAATTCCAGAAGCATGGACTTTCCATCCACCCAGTTTGTGCCTTCAAGAATGATGGGTACCTATGAGCCTATCCACCAGATTGGCATGTGGGGGGAAAATTTCAAGTGTATTGGCAATCCCAGTATATCTGCATCAGTGATTGTTGAAGTGGATAATAAGCTAGAAAGCGAGGTGCAAATTTTTGAGGCATTATTATTTGCTTGGTAGTAAATCACGTTTTATCTTATTTTGGGGACAAGTAACCATTTTTCCTTGAAAATTTCAGTCTGAGACTGCTTCACATGAAATGCCAGCACCTTCTTGCAAGCATGACCAAGAAGCAAGTAAACCTTTTGATAAGGTACCAGTGAATTGCATGTGATGCTAATTATTTATTTCTTTTTAGATGTTAATGGATCTAAAGGTTACAATATGCTCCAAGTCCCTGTAATCATTGTATATTTGGAATTTAGTCCCTCTACTTTTATTTTCACTTTTCAGATTTCAAGATTTAGGTTCAATAGTTAACACTGTAAAAATTCTTCTGTTAAATTAACTCGTATGACATGTTGAAATAAAAAATATCACATGGTAGCCATGTAAAAAAAAAAAAAAAGGCCTAATGATTTTGAATTTAATAGAAGAATTTTAAGAATGTTAACAATTGAACTTTCATTTTTAAATATGAAAAGTAGAGACAAATTTCTTTAAATAAAAGAAAGAGGACGAAATTCCAAATGCATGAAGAGTACACAGATCTGAAGCATATTTTAACCAGATATAAATATTGTTCTGTATCATGCTGAGCAATATCAGATAGACTGTATCTATTGGTTTGTTGAAAAAGTTTCCTGCAAAATTGTAAAAGATGGTATTACTTTCGGTTCTAAATTTCTAGGCTCAATTCTTTTTGATCATTTCTTCCATCCTTGCACTTTTTTTTCTTGTAAACAAAGAAGCTCTTATTTTGCTGCTTTGAATTGTATTTTGTTCATTCTCACTCCTATTTCCTGTTGTTTAGAAGACTTCTGGTTCTGAAATGTGGTCATTGCATTGCGTAAAAGCTTTTATTTTTATTTTTCTTCTTTTTTAAGATGAGTCTAGGAGATGCAATTATGGTGTTTTCTGCCAAATATTTCGTGCATGTTAATGGCAGATGTTTTCTGATTTTATAATGTTAGCAAGGAGACCTTTTTCTTTTTTCAACTAGCTAATGAGGCCTTCTCTTTTGTTAATTTCTTGTCTTGTCAATGATGATCCAGTCCTTCAATTAACTTGCACAGTATCTCAACAAATCTAATTTAATGGAAAAATATGTGTTCCCCAAACCTGTTTCATTCATTAGCTTCTAAATTCATAGAATATCTCGTATTAATTGTTGTTTGTATATGATCTGTTTACCTTAAATAGGGGTCTAATCTGCTTTGTGCATTATAACTTTAATATCTATAGATACAAAGACGTCTTGCACAAAATCGTGAGGCTGCTCGTAAAAGCCGTTTGCGGAGAAAGGTAAGTGGATGTTGGTTTGCACTGAAACAGATGGGCTAAAGGCAACATTCGAACTTCTGTAATAACTTGATTTGGAATTGCCTTTCAGGCATATGTTCAACAGTTAGAAAGTAGCCGTTTAAAGTTGATTCAATTGGAGAAAGAGCTTGAACAAGCAAGAGAACAGGTTTGAAGACGATTAATATTGTTGCTATTTTTGTTTTTTTTGTCATTTTAGAATTGTTTAAAGCTACTTAAGCAATAAAACTTTTGCAGCAGGGTCTTTATATTGGTGGAGGGTTAGAAGCTGGTCATCTTGGATTTTCCGGAGCAGTAAACCCAGGTTTGTTTGTCAAAATACTGGCAGTCATCTCTATTCTTTTGTATCTTTTGCTCCAAATATTCCTTTGTCTTGTTGAAATTCTATAAGATGCTTTAGTTGTTTCGATATCTGACGTTTCAAAACTACTATGTATACATATTGATATACGGTGAATTACATTTCATCCATCACTAAATTTTGGTTTTGAACATTATTGAAAGAGTCAATTAAATACATTGTCAAGATAACAATTAAGTTGTAAGATGTTAATCATGTCTGTTATGTAACATACCTTGGGAACAAATGTTAGTTTTTCTTGAATGAGAGGATCTGGCCTCTGCAACCTTGAGAGAGTCTTGGGCCCTTCAAACCTCATCTAATCCCATGTTGGGATCATAGGACCATTTGTTAACGGAAGTAGTGGATCAAGTCTTGTCTCCATGCTAAGTAGCGATTCTTCACATAATATTCTCTCAAGTGCTTCCATGTCTTCTCGGAAAATCTTGTGAGAGAACAATGGTACCTTAAGCTGAATAGAAACTTTTTGAAAGCTAAAGTATAGCATTGCTCAAAAGTAAAGCAAACCTCATACACAAACTAAAAGCATCATTTACCCGAGGAAGTAGTGAAGGTGGGGTAAAATGGGACAGGACAAAACATAAGTCTATGAGCCAAATGACTTGCAATACATACCAATTAGGCTAGTTGTTAAAAAGGAAAGTAGATTAATTTAAGATATGCTAGCTATAAGATTATTGTAATTTTAGAATAATTAATTTGTATAGATTAGGAAATGATTAAATTACTCCTAGATTGTTGGGAATTTTTTTAAAAGAAAAAAAAAATCAGCATTCTTCGTTCTGATAATGGAACTGAATATTTCAATTTTTTTTTGGAATTTTTTTAAAAGAAAAATGCATTTTACATCAGTCACTTGTCGTGATACTCCTCAACAGAATGAAATTGCAGAAAGAAAAAATAAACATTTACTTGAAGTGGCTCGTGCCATTAAGTTTCCTATGCTCGTTCCAAAATATTTGTGGGGAGAAGCTATTTTGACTACATCATATCTTATCAATAGGCCGCCTACTCGTGTTCTGAAATATGTCACACCTGTAGATCATTTTAAAAGGTTCTTTCCCGAGTGTAGAATCTATTCAAATCTGTCATTAAAATTTTTTGGGTGCACTGTTTTTGTTCACATACCTAACAGGTTTCGCTCGAAACTTGATCCAAGAGCAGAAAAATGTGTTTTCATTGGGTATGCTCCGAACAAGAAAGGTTATAAGTGTTACAATCCAGTAGCTAAAATTTTTTTTGTAAGCATGGATGGCACATTTTTTGAAAACCAGCTTTAATGTCCTACAAAAAATTTTTAGGGCAGCAAGGAAGAGAAGTGAAAAATTTTTGGAAAAATTCTACACTCTTGCCAAATCCTGCTTTTAATGATTTATCATCACCTCTAGAAAAAGTAACTTAAGATGTTAGCGATAAGGAACATCCTAATCAATTACATGAGTCACGAACAAGGGGAGAAATACTACAAAGGGATAAAATCAGTCTTGAACTTGAGCTCTTGGTTTATTCACGGAAAAAGACTTAGAAAAAGAGTAATGAGTTGCCGATCAATCTACCCCAGAACCATTCAAAATCCTTGGGGGAAAGTTCTACACCTGATTTTGGTAATCTCGATCCTATGTTGACTTCTCAACATTTTCTGTTTCTGTCTCTAATTCTGATTCATCTCTGTCCAACAAACCTTTTGATCTTGACATCTCTATAGCCCTTAGAAAGGGAACTCGAACATGTACCCAACATCCTATTAGTAATTATTTATCCTACCATAGGCTTTCAACGTCATAGAGCATTTGTTAGTAAATTGTCTAAAGTGTTTGTTCCGAGAACTATTTAGGAGGCTTTAAATGATCCAAATTGGAAGTTAGCAGTTATGGTGGAAATGAATGCTTTGAAGAAGAACGGTACTTGGGAGATAGTAAATTTACCCAAAAATAAACAAATTGTGGGATGTAAATGGGTATTCAATGTGAAATTCAATGTTGATGGAAATATAGAAAGGTATAAGGCAAGACTCGTTGCTAAAGGGTTCACTCAAACTTTGGCATTGATCATCAAGAAAATTTTGCTCCCGTTGCGAAACTCAATTCAGTTCGAGTTTTATAGTCCTTGGCTGTGAATCAAAATTGGCCCTTACACCAGTTGGATATTAAGAATGCTTTTTTAAATGGGGATTTAGAAGATGTCTAAATGAGTTTACCTCCGGGTTTTGATAAAGGGTTAGGAGAAAATAAGGTCTGTAGGTTAAGAAAATCTTTATATGGGCTCAAACAGTCACTTAGAGCTTGGTTTGAACGGTTTGGAAGGATGGTAAAAGCTCTTGGTTATTGTCAAAGTTAAGCAGATCATATCATGTTTTACAAGCATTCAAATATAGGAAAAATAGCTATTTTGATTGTGTATGTGGATGACATAATCTTGACAGGTGATGATCATATTGAACTAGAGAAGAAAGGATTGGCTGAACAATTTGAGATAAAAGACCTAGGAGCACTCAAATATTTCCTTGGGATGGAGTTCTCTCAATCTAAAGAAGGTATTTTAGTTTCTCAATGCAAATATATTCTGGACTTGCTTAAAGAGACAGGTTTGCTTGGATGTAAAGCAGCTGAAAACCCATTTGAACCCAGCCTGAAATTGGAGCATGTTGAAGGTGAAAATGTGGTGAATGTTGATAAGTTTCAAAGACTCGTTGGGAGGTACTTTACTTATCCCATACACGTCCAGATATTACATTTACCGTAGGTAAAGTAAGTCAGTTCATGCACTCACCAGGACAAGATCATTTTGAAGCTATATACAAAATTCTAAGATATCTAAAGGGGACTCCTGGTAAGGGGCTATTGTTTAAAAGACATGAACATTTGTTGGTAGAAGTCTACACTGATGCAGATTGGGTTGGAAACACTGTTGATTGAAAGTCTACATCAGGTTATTGTACTTTCATTGGAGGAAATTTAATCACTTGGAGAAGTAAAAAAGCAAAATGTGGTAGCTAGGAGTAGTGCCAGAGCTGAATTTAGAGCAGTTGCCCATGGTATTTGTGAAGTTCTGTGGATTAAAACCCCTGCAACCTTAGTGAAACCTGTAGGATGACACTTCAAAAGAAACATGACCTGGCCATTTCTTGGCTTTGGAGAAAAAGGTATTCAAACTCTCTCAAATTGCAGCTAACTTGATTTCCTCACAAGTAAAAGGATCTCAACAGTTAAACATCTTCCATTGGACATTACAAGTTTTCCTAGAGAAGTTACATGTTGTTAATGAAAGACCTTAACTTCTTTTAAGAATTGAGTTTCACTTACTTGAAGATCATACATCTTATTGTATGAATAAGCTATCAAGAGCTTCACTCTTTTGATTGAAACTGAGCTAAATTCTTTATTTATATGCTGTAGAAACACGTTAGTCTTCGATATTAACAGTGTTATTGTTAGACCACCTTGAAAATTTTTTGTATTAAATGAAGGTTCATTGACAACTCTCTGATGTATTGAATGCAATCTTTCAATGATATGTTCTTCAATGCCCTTTTCTTCTGGTTTCAAATTAATGTTCATTCTTTAATGTTTTCAATGATTAGCCTGTCTAAGGATTCTGCAGGGATTGCTGCGTTTGAGATGGAGTACAAACATTGGATGCAAGTGCAAAACAGACAATTAGGTGAACTGAGAACTGCTTTGAATGCCCAGATAAGTGATATTGAGCTTCGCATAGTTGTAGAAAATGGCATGAGCCACTATTTTGAACTTTTCCGCATGAAGTCAACTGTTGCTAAGGCTGATGTTTTCTATGTGATGTCCGGTACGTGGAAAACATCAGCAGAGAGGATTTTCTCATGGATTGGTGGATTTCGGCCTTCAGAACTTCTTAAGGTGATGCATAATATAGTTTAATTAACTGTAGATCATTGCATTCCTGTTTAAGGGGAAGAGAACCTATATTAGAGGACCTAACTGCAAATTATTCCTGCAGGGTGGCATTGATGAAAACTTAGATGAATGACTATCTATAGATGGATGTATGTGCAAATAATTCCTATGGATGTGTGCTTGCATTTTGTCTGAATTTTGGGTGTTTTTTCTCTTTCAGTTTATAGGTTTTGCCTTTCTCTGTTTTGTTTTGTTGAGTAGTTACCCTTATGTTTTTCTTTTGTTGAGTAGTTACCCTTATGTTGGTTCTGCTTGGTCTTTTCACCCTCATGATTACAGCGCAATTGAGGTCATTGGTTAATCAATTCTGCTTTAAACAATGTTAAACTTGGGTGTCAGTGTTGGATACAAGAATGTGTCCAACATGAGTATGTTCAGTTCTTTTTAAAAGTTTTTCATGTATTTAGAGGATCATATCCTTTATCCATCTAAGCATCAGATATGGGTACTTAAATAAAGAGTCGAAGCAACATAAGCTGTAATAAACTAACTCTGTAATCCCATATTACTTGATGGACATAATTTTCTTGTATTTTTCATTGGAATTCTGGTCCAAGCTCTATCGCTAAATGTGGAAACTTTTTTTTTGTTTTTTTATTTTTGTGATCATATGTTGATTACAGGTGCTCGTGGCTCAGCTAGACCCCTTGACAGACCCGCAAATTTTTGAAGTTTGTAACCTGAAACAATCATGTCAGCAAGCTGAAGATGCCCTTTCGCAAGGCATGGAGAAACTCCAGGAGACTGTATCTGCGACTTTAGCAGCTGGTCAACTGGGCCAAGGTACATGCTTTCCTCAGGTGGCTATGGCAATGAAGAAGTTAGAAGCTCTAGTCTGCTTTGTGAACCAGGTAATAATTGCATCATCCATGGTCTCATGGGCTTAATACAATACAACTATTTTAGTTTTTCCTCGCATTTGCTCTTATCGTAGTTATTTTACCTGTGACTGCCACTTGTATCTCACATATATTAAAGATATGAGTATGGAAGTATGAATGTAAGATACTCCAAATATGAAAAACGTAAAAAGAATTAAATACACATATTTGATACGTATACGTGTTTTGAATCTCACAATGAATGCAAGTCCATGGTCTACATCATCCTTGTTTCTTTTGTATTGTGAAATGATGTTTAAAATATAAGCTGCACCAACTATGATGGGTAATATTGGTTAAATTGTATCCTTGGAATTTTCTCCGTATGTTTTTCATGAAACCTAGGGTTTCCTAGACCTTAAGGTGCAAACTGCCAGTCTTGGTCAATGAATTTTTTTTTTGTGAACTAGGTTGCCAGATACAGATATGAGTCCAACATGGTTATATTAAACTTTTTGGAAGTTTTTCATATGCTTGGAGGATCGTACCCCATATTCATGTTTACTAGAATCCTGTTTAGGAGAATTTTTGAATTCGAATCCACATGACAAAATCTTGTTGATGTTTTGGATATGAAAAAGAGGAAATGTGGGTGATGTTTTGAAGCTTCAACTAATGTCTAATATTTTTCTATGTGCAGGCTGACCACCTACGGCAAGAAACACTACAACAGATGTCTCACATCCTAACAACTCGACAGGCAGCTAGAGGCTTGCTTGCTTTGGGAGAATACATCCAACGTCTTCAAGATTTGAGTACACTATGGGCTACCCATCCTCGTGAACCTGCCTAGCCTTACAGTAGAAGATATTGGATGATCACTGCAAGAACTGTTCGTCCTCCAAACAGACATGCCTTTTGGTAAATGCCATTATAAAGATAACTAGCTTCGATTTATGCAGTCCACATTTTTTTGAAGCAGCTTATCAGAAAACTGAGGTCTGAGATGTTGAACATATGAATAGTTAATTTTACTTGGGGAAGGTTGAGATCAAATTGATTTTCAATGCTTTATTGTACATTATGTATAATCTTAAAAGTGTGTATATACATAGGTTCTACATTTGAGTCATATATAGCAGTTGAAACTTCTATGCAAAATTTATTGTTCTTTCCGTATCATGGACATGGCCAATGCTAATTGTCAAAAGTTGCAAATTCATTGGATCATTCATTGGATGTTAATAAAGTTCCACTTAATATTAATTCAATGCTTCTTAAAATACTTACAATCTGAAAAGCACAAAATATGTCGTTTTCATTGTAGTGGCTGCGATCTATATTGCTCTGCTCATTCAGTTTTTGTAAGTTTTGGTGTATCTAACACATATTTAGACTTGGGTATGCAACTATGATCCTCCAACATGGAAAAAATAAACTGAAATACCAGTATCAAACACATACTTGTATAAAAAACTTATAACCGAGAAAGATAGGCTGATATTTCTGAGGGACAAATTTAAAATTGTTGATACAAAAGAGATTCATCCTAAAAATAAGAATGCAGAGGTTCAGACCCCATACGCAATGTTTTAGACTACAAAGGACAACTTTAATATACCTAAAAGCCTAGATGGCCAAAAAGAAAGGAGAATTCTCAATGCTCGGGAATCGAGTAAATTGGCTATTCAATGCAATTCAAAATAGCAAAATAGTAAGGTTGTTTGAACCGGATCGATTGGATCAAGAACTGTTCAGGGTATTAATTTAGAGAAGGGCATTAAACCGATTGATCTAGGAATTGGTATTGGTTAGTTGAACCAAGCTATTGAACCAGATTTTTATGATTTTTAATGATTTATTCAATTGAACCGAACGGGTCGATTGTGGTACCCCACGCTTGGCCCGAACAATGGACTCGAGAATCGATACCGGCTGATTGAACCAAAATTTTAATATTTTTTATTTTTTATAATTTTTAATGATTTATTTAATCAAACCCGGAAGGACCAGTTGTGGCACCCCACACCTGGCCCGAACAGTGGACCCGAATGTGGAACATCATATTTTGTTGTCGGAGCAACTTAGAATCCAATCTCACATTTCTTTACAATATGAAAATAATTTTTTTTAATTTATAAATCCATCAGAAATAGACTAGTTATCAGGGCTTTAAAAATCTTTTTGAAACATCTCTTGGTTCAAGTCATGCATACAAAAGCTATTGTAAGCCTTTTGGGAAATTTATGAAAACTTGTGTTGAAACAATCAGTGGAGTCATGATGTTGCAACAGGAGAAGTCATGATGTCACTGACTGGTTGGCAACATCATGACATGAAGAGCACAATGTCATGGCATCAAAAAACAAAGTCATGACGTCGATGTTTGGTGGTCACGATGACACTTGTTGTGTACCCTTAAAACATGCCAATTGGTTTAACAAGCCATACAAAATGGTTCCTAGCATATGACTAACTATAGCATATGCCTACAAATTATTGCACTACATGAAGCATCAATGTTAATTTTCTCACCCTTCTTTAATTTCTTATGCTTAGACATGATTTTTTTTTTATGTATTTGGCATATTTCAGGATTTTATCGATTAATTCTAGGAGTGGATAATTAACATTAATGGATTTAAATAAGTTTAAAAAACTTACAAATTTCGCTTCGTCCCTGCTCTGCTTGTCCTACAACCTCGATGGGAATGGTATCTACTTCATGACAGGATTGAAATTTTTCGCGATTATCGGCACAACTACCGATTCGGCTACCTTTTCAATTAGCTCATCAGGCTTATTTTCGTAAATGGGATCAGCCACAACATCTTTTAAATTATACTTTTTTGGATGGGTTCACTCGAGTTTATAAGGGTTTTACCTAAATGGATTTTAATCGCATTCACATGTTCTTTCCCATCCCTTCGAGGATTGTCTTCCGTATTACTTGGGATGTTTCTACCTATTTTTCTTCATATTCCATTCATCATGCTTGCTATTTGACGTATTTGTTCCTTCAATTTAGCAATGCCAACACGAGTTTGGGCACACTCAGACCTTATTGATTGCATTTCCCCTTTTATTCTATTTAGGCTTTGACCACATACAGTGTGGTCACTCATCATTGATCAGTCCTTAGCTCCTAGCATGTGCGGGGATTGATAAGGTTTATTTGATCGATTTTGCACTATATTTCCACCTCCTTGATTACCTCCCCACTTCAAATTGGAATGGTCCTTCCAATTGGGATTATAGGTATTCAAAGAAGGGTTTCCACCCCTATTACCTAAATAATTTACATCTTTCAGTTGGCTCCCATAGTATTTCCCATAACTTCGGGCCAAGTCATTCATGGGTGGTTTGACGGTGGTTTCCAAGCGGTGCAACTGTTCCAATATTTACTAGTATCTATCCTCCTCGTGAACCACTTTAATTGTTGATGATTTTGGGTTGCATGAGAATCTCTTAATTGGCCACATATACGAGTTCATGGACATGTCATCAATTAGCTGACAGGCTCGCTCGTATTTGTTGTTCATGAATGCTCATCAAGATATGCCATCTAACCCGGACTTCAGATTCCCATCCAAACCGTTATAAAAAATTTGCATCTGAAGCAATTCTTACATCCCATGATGGGGGCACATCCTCAGCAATGATTTAAAGCATTCCCATTGTAACATCCTAAAAATTAGAATATTATTTTATTATTTGTGTTGGCTTGGGTATGAATTTTGTGTGTTTAGCATAGTATGGTGTAGGCTTGTTTTTATTAATGAAGCTAGAATAATTGTTAGTATTAAAAATTTAGTGAAGTGGATAAGGTGAACTTGACACTTAAGTTAATTTAAGTGTTAAATTTAGCACATGAGGAGCTAGTAGCAAGATGGTTAGAATGCATGAAGTGTTGCTTGAGAGAAGTGGTTCGAGTAGCATGTTTAGCATTTTGAAGACTTTATTTTTATGTATCCTAGCATTAATGGACGGTCAAGCTTGACATATGGAAGGTTGGACTTTTAATTTCTCTTTATGGCAAGTTGAATATTAGTTTAAGGTAAGCTTGTATTTTGGGATAAGAATCTTAAGATTATGGTATGATGAGGGGACAAAAGGCATGTATTATGGAGAATGTTTTGGAAACTCTTTTATGGTCTTTAGTTCATGTATATGGACGGCATTTTGGACTAGGGAGGGCTTGACCGATTTTGATGGAAGCTTTGGTAGGTTAGTAGCTAGTTGGCCATTTTCCTAAGCATTTGAGCATCAATTTCCTTTCTCTCCACAAACACTCCTTATAGCCGAATGTGTCTTGGGCATAAGGTGAGTTTTGGTGTTAGTTTTGGCCTTCAATATTTGTTTTGGTGTCATAACCAAAAATCCTTTCTAGTTTTGCAAGTTTCTCCTAGTGCATCAAAGTGAAACAAAAACTGAAACCATCATTGTGCTTGGCGAATCTCTTTTGTTCACAACTTCTTTCCATTCTTTCATACTTGTTCAACCCACATTTCTTCTACTTTCTCTTGGCCAAAACTTCCTTCTTCCCATTCCTCTTTACTTTCTTTCATTTTGTTCAAAGCCATAAACATCCCTCTCCCATTGAAATCTCTTTCTTTTCTTCCTTTTCCTTTCTCTTTCTCCACTCTAGTGAATCCTTTTGTTGTTACAAATCAACCATCTTGTCAAACTTCCCATACTCTTTTTGAATTGTCTTGGCCGAATATCATCAAGGGTAGGATTTCATTTGGTTTTCTTCAATCGGTTTTGGAAGATAGGTAAGTGTTCATGGCTGAATTTCCTATTATTTCTTTTCTCTTTCTATGCCGTCTTCTTGTGGACTAAGTAGAACTTTTGGGCATTGTTTGCAAGATTCTAACTATTATTAGGAACCGATCATTCTTATAGGCTCTTAGGGACTTTGGAAGCATTTGATTTAAGCCCTATCTCTCTAGCAATCAAAAGTTGGTAAGTCAAGTGGTAAGGACTCTTGTCGATTCTTCATCTCTTTTGATGGTTGAAAAGCCATAGGCTTTTGGGATTTAGTGGTTTGGCGAATGGCTTTTGTTTATAATCTAAGTATTGGTGATTGTAGGACAAGGTGATCTAGTGCAGTAGATCGGATCTTGGATTTTAGTACTTGCATTAGTGTCGGTGTGTATCTTACACTTTATAATTCATATATATATTTATATACATATTAACTAAACATGTTAGTAAAGTGGGAATCTATGAGATTTTGATAAGATACCTTGATGGGTATATGCAAGGATTCGTAAGTCCGTTTCAATATGATGTTAATATATGTTGATTGATATCATGATCTATTATTTAAATATGTTATATGATCATATCAAAGTATGATGGCATGATTGATACTCTTAATACATTGGTTTGGGAATATGAGTGGAGGGAAGGATTTGATATCCGTGTCTTTGGACACGGAGGTTTGGCACCTCCGGTGATTTGGTATCACATTTGTGTCTTTGGACACCAGAGGTTTGGTACCTCATAGCGACTCGTCCCTGTGGTCTAGCATCACCGTGGGTTGGCCCCACTTTTGAGATATGGGATCGTCGCCAGTGATTTGGTATCACACGTGGGTTGGCCCTACAACTTGATTATTCGTGACTTTGGTCACCAGTGATTTGGTATCACATTATTGGATATCGTGACTTAGGGTCACCAGTGGTTTGGCACCACCAGTGGTTTTGTACCACACGGGGTAGAAAAGGAGTTAAGGATGGCTAGGGTGGGTGCATTATATATTTATATATGTTGCTTGATTATAAATTGTGTAAGAATGTTGCATTAATCGGGGGAAGGATTTATGCACTGAGTCTTGGTGACTCACCTTCTCCCTTATCATTTCAGGTGATTCGTGAGATCGCGGATGAGGAGCCGGATGAACTCGAGGAGGCCATGTGTAACATCCTGATAATTAGGGGTTATGCATCTCTACTTAATTGAGTGTTGTTGCATGCCTAAATATGATTGAGTGTGTTTTGGAAGTTTATTTTTGAACTTCATTATGTAAGTGAATGCTTAGTGAAATATTAAGTTTTTAATAATTAAGATGGAGCTAAGCAAGATAGGCTTTAAGAAATATTGACAAGAGGTTTAAAGCATAATAAGTCATTTGGCAAAGTGGTAATGGTGCATGAGTGAATGCATGAGGAGAGAGGTTCGAATCCCCTAGCTAGCAAATGGAAGAATTTTAATTTTTTATTTTCTTTCCTATAGTGTCGGCCAAGACTATTCTAGAATGGATGGTCATCTTCTTATTTTTGGTTAGTAAACCATATGAAAAAGGCAAGCTAGAAGTTATGGCATGGGATCATGATGATATGGTAAGATAGGGGGACAAAAGGCTTGAAGAAAAGAGGACGTTTTGGAAGCTTTTTCATGGTCATTTGACCATGAACCTAGTCGACTTTAGGGGCTAAGGGAGAAGGCTTAATTGTGTTTGGAAACAAAGGATTGATGAGGAAGAAATAAGGAGAAAAAAAAAGGGATCATGTTGGCATAGGTTGGCCGAATTTTTGCATAGGCATTAGGGTGATAGTTGGCTAAAATTTTTAACCAATTTTCTCCAAAACCTTGTTCATAGCCGAATGCCTATCTACACAAAAAAGAAGCCTTTTTCTCTTCTTTTGGTCTTTTGCAATTTTCCATTTCGGCTTGAAAAGTCTTTCTAGTTTCTTTTCTCCTAAACAAAACATCTTTCATCCTCTTTGTAACCGAAAATACCAAAGATCATAAACCTATTTTTCTTCACTTTTCTCTCTTGGCGAATGCACATAAGTCCCTAAACTCATCTCTTTTCTTTTGGAAATCATCATTTATCATTATCTTTTCTTCCTTTTCTCTTTCTTTCTCTTTTCATTTTCTTTCTTCTTCACTCTCAACCGAAACTACCTTCTACCAAAACCAAAATCAGCATTCTTTTCTTCTCTTTGTCAAACCAAATCATCTTTCATTTTCATCTTAATCTTTCTTTTCTTTTGTTGGAAACCCAAACCACCATAGTCAAAACACCATATTTTCTCTTCTTTTTGTTCAAGGTAGAATCTTCAAGTGGTCAAGTAAGATTTTGTCAATTGTTTTCATTATCTCCTTTTATTATAGCCGATTAGAAACATAATTCTCTTTTTTTTTCTCTCCTAGGTGAATCCTTGGAAGGATTTTAAGAATCTTTTGAAACCAACGTTTTAAGAGAAACCTTTGAAATCATCCAAGGTAAGAATATCACTTTCGGTTATATCAATTCTTTTAGATAGATTATTAATCAACTTTATTTTAGGGGTAATTTTGAGACTAACAAGATAGGGTCGAAAAAAGCGATCTGAGTGTTTGGAAGAGAGGAGGCAATTGTTATACCCTCAAACTACAAGCGAAAAATGTATCGGGGATAAGAGATTTTCCACGGGTTGTGGACCCTCTACTAACGAAGATCGATTATTTGAAGTCATGCGTACAACGAACCACTTTTCGTTAGTGGGTTGTCGTGGTTTTGATCCATCTAGCGGAGAAAACCACAAATAATGATTGTTCGAGAATCCGAGGGTAAGGATTTAGATCTCTCATCAATAGTATAGTTTTATTAGTAATAGTGTATACTAATCAAGTGTGATAATTAACTAGGTGTTGACGAGCGAGAAGGTATCGTTCTCACAGTCATAAGGTGTGTAACATTACAATAAAATCTCATAGATCTATATTAAATGTGATTTATATGAAAATATGTTTGATAATGATTGTTGATACCATTCAGTGGTATACAATATTCAGGTATGTTTTCCCCAATATTTCATTAATTTTGCTATATGCATAAATGTGAAATAAGTATGACTATATTATGATTTTGGGGTAAATGGCATGAAAATTGAATAATATGTATGTGCATGGGCATATGGGTAAAATTGATAAAGGGAAGTATTTGGTGGTTTTACCACATAATCCGTGACTTGGTCACATATTTGAATCCGTGACTTGGTCACATATGTGAATTGGTGACTTGGTCACATATTTTGAATCTGGTGACTTGGTCACATTTGTGCAGTGGCCTTGCCACAAAATTATAAGGCGATGTGCATATTGATGCAAGAAGCGCCTTCGATGGTGTGTAGCGGATGGAGGGTCGATTTAGTAATCCCACGGTGTGATTGGTTGGAGCAGGTGGTGTGTAGTGGATGGATATTTAGGTGGGTCGGGTTTGCATTTCATTATATGTGAATATCCATGTGATTTTAAATGATTTTATTTGATTTGCTATAAAAATGGGCTTTTGGCTAAATATGACTTAAATGGGCCTATGGCTATATGTGTTATTAATGGGCTTAAAGGCTATGATCAAATGGGCTTTTTAATGTATGTGTTACACATTGAGTTTATGACTCACCCTTTTGTGGGATAATTTTGAGATAACTCTTAGTGCGATGGATCGGGTCAGCAAGGACTACGTGGTGGCCAATGCTCAAACAAAGTACTTTGGAGATTTTCCTAATTAAACTTATTAAACTTATTTAGAATTTATTATGGGTTTTGCTATTTTTATGTAATAAGGCCACTATGAACTTTTTTAATTTTGTGTTTGGATTTATTTTTACGCCATGAACAATTATTAATTAAATAACTAAATGGTTTTCGATAAATAATTTAAACTGCTTTTTGAAAACATAATATATTTCCACAATATTTTTTCATTAAATTTGGTTTTCTTTTAACTTATTAATTTCTCTTAAAATAATGTTTTAAGAAGATACAAATTTACTTTACAATTTGATTTCAACTCGATCTTTAAGTTAATCTGTTTTATTCAAAATCATCAAGTTTTTCTTAAACAAAGCGAGAATTTGCTAAAGTTTTACTCGAGGAACATATCAAATTCGATTCGGGCTTTTTGGGCGGGTTTGGGGTGTTTCAACTTGGTATCGAGCCAGTTTTAAACTCTCGGCCTTGGGTTTTGAAGCCCACAGCGTTTTCAAAATTTAGCCCAAATGACTTTTGAAAATTTTCTTTAGTTAGAATGGTTTTATAGAAGCATGGCTTTTAGAGTTCTCGACCGGATCCATCGGTAAGTACTTTTTGTTGATAAAGTGATGTGAGTGTATGATATTCTAAAGTGATAAACCTAAGGAAATTATACTTTAGAGACATGAACCCTAGGTGTATGTGTGCTACTACGGAAAAACCCTTTGAATAAATATCATTACATAAAACTTTCTTTTAATAAGAAGTGAAAAGACTCTAATGCATAAGACTTTTTAAGTAAAAATAGATAATAAGCGTAGTAGACATGAGTTCTAGGGGATATGGTCGTCGTGGACGCAGTAGAAGAAGAATGATCGTGTCGAACCAATTAGATCTGGTCAAGGTTAGAAAATGAAGCTCATACCAATTTGTTGGGTGGATTTTCAAGAGTAAAATGAAGGAGGTGACGTGATATCACAAGTCGTCATGAGTTTTGGAATGAGTAGCGAAGCTAGTACGAGAAATGGGTCTCGAAAGTCGATGGTGAGAGACTTATATCAAATAAATTTGAGGTTTTAGGGAGTATCTGGAGTAGCTCCAAATGTAGTGAATCTTGGTTGGAAGCGGTCGAGAGAATCATGGACGATTTAGACCGCTTCTTGAAGAAAAGTGAAGGTCTTTGTTTCACTACTCCGTGATGAGGCTTACCGGTGGTGGCTCACTATCAAGGAGAGTACCCACGTGGATCGAGTGGATTGGGGTATTTTAAAGTTAAGTTGAAGGAAAATATGTTGGAGCTAGCTACATCGACTCCCGAGAGAAAGACGTTTTTGAATTTAGTACAAGGAAATAAGTCGATAGGTGAGTATGAAGCGAGTTCTTGCGACTTAGTCGATATGCTAGAGGATAGTATGGCCGAATATGAGCGGTGTGTCGATTCGAGGATGGGTGAGAGATGAGTCTGCAGTGTTGATTGCTCCACACGAGAAAGAGACTTTCGATCTTAGTAGAAAGGGCAAGGATAGCCAAGAAGAAGTTAAGCGGTGAAAGATGTAGCGGGACAAAGGCGAATAAGAATAAGAGAAGCTTTGGGTCTTGAGGTCATCCGGAATTTTCAAAAGAAACCAAGAAATGATGGGCATAAAGTCGCAGATCACTACGGTGGACAACATCGTGCTTGCACTCAATGTGGGAAGATGCACCGGGAGAATGTTGGAAAAAGACCGGGATGTTTCAAGTGTGGGTCTAAGGATCATATGATCAAGGATTGCCCGATGAATTGAGATAAGAACCGCCAAAGAAGTCGGGGTGTTAATCAGTGGCAGAGGTGAGCAATGACCGATAAAGGGCCGTGGTCCAAATAGAAGGGTAATGGTTACGGTAGAGGTCGCGGAACTTTAGAGGAGGCGTGGTAGCTCGAGGCGAGACGAGCCAGTTTGGTATATGTAGTTCGTCGCAGAGAAAGCGATGGCCTTTTGATGTTATCACAGCACGTTTCTAATTTCGGGTTGCCCTTTATTGCTTTGATAGATATAGGGTCAACTCACTCTTACATCGCTAGTGAAGTATCTGAAACTCGCATGTAACCACGAGGCTGTACCTAGGAAGATGGTATACTTAGTCCTTTAGGATGACGGTAGTAATAGGCAAACTTTTAAGGAAGTGCCTTTAGAAGTTCAAGGACGCAGATTTCGGTGATTTAATGGAGTTGCCATTGGGAATTGACACGATCTTAGGCATAGATTGGCTAGTGAAGTATCGTGCAAATGTGGATTGTCTTTGCTAAGCGGATGTCATAAGAACTTTTGATGACAAAGAAGTTGTAGTGATGGGCGAGAGACGGAACTACTTATTAAATGTAGTATCCGCTCTTAAAGCGTAAAAGATGGTTAGAAAGGGATGTGTAGCCTTTCGATGTTGGTGAGTGCCTTGGAAGCTAAGGAGGCAAGCTGTTGAAGAAGTCGGTCTGTGAATGAATTTGTAGATGTTTTAGGAAGAACTTCCAAGATTACCTCGGATCGAGAGGTAGAATTGAGGATTGAATTATTGCACAGGCAGCGCCGATTTCTATTGCTCCATATAGAATGGCAAGAAGGAGTTAGTTGAGCTTAAGGCTCGATTCGGGAGTTGCTTGATCGTGGATTTATCCGACCTAGTGTGTCTCCATGGGGAGCATCGGTCCTATTCGTGAAGAAGAAGGACGGAATGTTGAGGATGTGTATAGATTACCGGCAATTGAATAAGCTGACCATCAAGAACAAGTATCCTTTGCCAAGGATCGACGACTTGTTCGATCAGCTTAAGGGAGTAGCGGTATTCTCAAAGATTGATCTAAGGTCGGGGTATCATCAGTTTAAAGTGAAAGAAGCGGATATCCATAAGACGACTTTCCGAACTAGATATGGGCATTATGAATTTCTGGCAATGCCATTCGAATTGACGAACGCCCCAGCTGCGTTCATGGATATGATGAACCGAATTTTCCAACCCTATTTGGATCAATTCGTTGTGGTGTTCATAGACGACATCCTGGTGTATTCTAAGTCCGAAATGGAGCATGATAAGCATCTCCAGATTGTGTTACAAGTTTTAAGGGAGAAGAAACTTTATGCCAAATTCAGCAAGTGTGAATTTTGGCTGAAAGAAGTTGCATTTTAGGCCATGTGGTGTCTGCGAGAAGGGATAAGGTGGATCCTCGGAAGATTGAGGCGATACTAGATTGGAAACCACCCAAATCCGTGATGGCGAGGTTCGCGATTTCTTGGGATTAGCGAGCTATTCTGAGAAGATTTGTCGAAGGATTTTCATCTATATTTGCACCTTTAACGAAATTGTTGAGAAAGGAAGTACCTTTCGTGTGGGCTGATAAGAAGCAAGAGAGCTTTGAGAAGCTCAAGAGGGTTTTGACTAAAGCTCGGTTTGATTGACTGAGGCGGGGAAGGATTTAAATGCGTGTATTGTGGCGCTTCTCACACGGGATTAGGATGTGTTACGATGCAAGGCGGAAGGTAGTTGCGTATCGTCTCGGCGATTAAGACCACACGAGGTTAATTACCCGACGCATGATTTAGAGTTGGCAATGTAGTCTTTGCTCTTAAAGTTTGGAGACATTATTTATAAGGGAAAATTCAGTGATATACACGGACCACAAGAGTCTGAAATATCTCTGACTCGAAAGAAGCTGAATTTGAGGCGTGAAGGTGGATAGAGTTGTTGAAAGACTACTATTGTTCTATTGAGTACCACCGGGCAAGGCGAATGTGGTGGCGGACGCTCTAAGTCGGAAAAGTGGTGTCGATTAAAGGCGATGTTTGCACATCTTAGTCTTTACGATGTGAAGCTTGTTGGCGAATTACAAGTTAAGCCGACATGGTTGAGTCAAGTGAAAGAGAGACAATTGGTGAGCGATGATCCGAGTGCAAAGCTATGGCATGTCTGAGAATGGGGAATTAGAAGATTTTGGTATTAACAACGATGGGGTATTGTGTTTCAAAGGTAAAGTTTGTATGTCGAGGATCGGGAGTTGAGGCAAAAGATTCTTGAGAATCGCATGGTAGCCCTATGCTATGCATCACGGAGGAAGTAAGTTATCCGAGATTCTGAGATCGATTTTGGTGGCTTTGGTCTTAAGCAAGAAGTTACGGAGTTTGTAGGAAAGTGCATAGCGATGTCGACAAGTCAAGGTGAACATCAAGTTCTTCGGGATTACTACGGTAGATAAAAATTCCGCAATGGAAATGGGAGAGAATCACCATGGACTTTGTTAGTGGGCTTCCTCTTACCCCTACTAAGAAAGACTCTGTATGGGTAATAGTGGATCGATTGACGAAATCTGCACATTTTATCCCAGTTCGGGTTGATTACTCTTTGCAGAAATTGGCGAAGTTATATGTGGCTGAGATTGTGAGATTGCATGGAGTGTCGGTGTCAATTATTTCAGATAGGGATCCGAGGTTTACGTCTCAGTTTTGGAAAGCATTGCATCAAGCTTTGGGCACAGATTGGACTTGATCTGACATTTCATCCACGGTCGGCGGACGGATCTGAGCGAGTAATCAAATCTTAGAAGATATGTTAAGGGATGTGTGATGGATTTGGGGAAGTTGGGAAGAGTTCTTACAGTTAGCGAAATTTATGTACAACAACGATTACCAAGCCAAGATTCGGATGGCACCATATGAAGCACTATATGGACGGAAGTGTCGCACTCCTACGTGTTGGACAGAATTAGGGGAACGTCAGATTTTGGGTCCAGAAATAGTGGCTGAATCCGAAGAAAAGGTTAAGGTAATCCGGGCTCGGTTAAAAGAAGCATTTGACAGACAAAAGTCGTACGTAGATCTTAAGTGAAAGGAAATAGAGTTTGCTGTGGGGGATCAAGTATTCCTAAAGGTCTCACCTTGGAAAAAGGTGATGAGATTTGGTCGCAAAGGGAAGTTAAGTCCCAGGTTCATTGGACCTTATCGGATTTTGAAGCGGGTCGGACCTATAGCATATCAATTAGATTTGCCTTCGGAGTTGAAGCAATTGCACGATGTGTTCTATGTTTCAATGTTACGTCGTTACCGGTCAGATCCATCTCATGTAGTGCCAGTTGAGGAGGTGGAATTAAGACCAGATTTGTCCTTTGAAAAGGAGCCAATTCAAATTTTGGAGCGAGATGTAAAGGTTTTACGGAGAAAATCGGTTCCTCTCGTCAAAGTGTTATGGCGTAATCATGGATCAGAAGAAGCTTCGTGGGAACCGGAGGAAGCGATGCGACAGCAATACCCTCACTTGTTCCAGCCAGGTAATTTCGAGGACGAAATTATTTTTAAGGGGGTAGAACTGTAACATCCTGATAATTAGGGGTTATGCATCTCTACTTAATTGAATGTTGTTGCATGCCTAAATATGATTGAGTGTGTTTTGGAAGTTTATTTTTGAACTTCATTATGTAAGTGAATGCTTAGTGAAATATTAAGTTTTTAATAATTAAGATGGAGCTAAGCAAGATAGGCTTTAAGAAATATTGACAAGAGGTTTAAAGCATAATAAGTCATTTGGCAAAGTGGTAATGGTGCATGAGTGAATGCATGGGAGAGATGTTGAATCCCTAGCTAGCAAATGGAAGAATTTTAATTTTTTTTATTTTCTTTCCTATAGTGTCGGCCAAGACTATTCTAGAATGGGTGGTCATCTTCTTATTTTTGGTTAGTAAACCATATGAAAAAGGCAAGCTAGAAGTTATGGCATGGGATCATGATGATATAGTAAGATAGGGGGACAAAAGGCTTGAAGAAAGGAGGATGTTTTGGAAGCTTTTTCATGGTCATTTGACCATGAACCTAGTCGACTTTAGGGGCTAAGGGAGAAGGCTTAATTGTGTTTGGAAACAAAGGATTGATGAGGAAGAAATAAGGAGAAAAAAAAAGGGATCATGTTGGCATAGGTTGGCCGAATTTTTGCATAGGCATTAGGGTGATAGTTGGCTAAAATTTTAACCAATTTTCTCCAAAACCTTGTTCATAGCCGAATGCCTATCTACACAAAAGAGAAGCCTTTTTCTCTTCTTTTGGTCTTTTGCAATTTGCCATTTCGGTTTGAAAAGTCTTTCTAGTTTCTTTTCTCCTAAACAAAACATCTTTCATCCTCTTTGTAACCGAAAATACCAAAGATCATAAACCTATTTTTCTTCACTTTTTCCCTCTTGGCCGAATGTACATAAGTCCCTAAACTCATCTCTTTTCTTTTGGAAATCATCATTTATCATTATCTTTTTCTTCCGTTTCTCTTTCTTTCTCTTTTCATTTTTCTTTCTTCTTCACTCTCAACCGAAACTACCTTCTACCAAAACATACCAAAACCAAAATCAACATTCTTTTCTTCTCTTTTGTCAAACCAAATCATCTTTCATTTTCATCTTAATCTTTCTTTTCTTTTGTTGGAAACCCGAAACCACCATAGCCAAAACACCATATTTTTCTCTTTTTTTTGTTCAAGGCCGAATCTTCAAGTGGTCAAGTAAGATTTTTGTCAATTGTTTTCATTATCTCCTTTTATTATAGCCGATTTAGAAACATAATTCTCTTATTTTTTTTCTCTCCTAGGCCGAATCCTTGGAAGGGATTTTAAGAATCTTTTTGGAAACCAACGTTTTAAGAGAAACCTTTCGAAATCATCCAAGGTAAGAATATCACTTTCGGTTATATCAATTCTTTTAGATAGATTATTAATCAACTTTATTTTAGGGGTAATTTTGATACTAACAAGATAGGGTCGAAAAGAGCAGTACGAAGTGTTTGGAAGAGAGGAGGCACTGTTATACCCTTAAACTACAAACGAAGGGCTGTATCGGGGATAAGAGATTTTCCACCGGGTTGTGGACCCTCTACTAACGAAGATCGGTTATTTGAAGTCGTGCGTACAACCGAACCACTTTTCATTAGTGGGTTGTCGTGGTTTTGATCCATCTAGCGGAGAAAACCACAAATAACGATTGTTCGAGAATCAGAGGTAAGGATTTAGATCTCTCATCAATAGTATAGTTTTATTAGTAATAGTGTATACTAATCAAGTGTGATAATTAACTAGGTGTTGACAAGCGAGAAGGTATCGTTCTCACAGTCATAAGGTGTGTAACATTACAATAAAATCTCATAGATCTATATTAAATGTGATTTATATAAAAATATGTTTGATAATGATTATGGATACCATTCATCAGTATACGATATTCAGGTATGTTTACCCCAATATTTTGTTAATTTTGCTATATGCATAAATGTGAAATAAGTATGACTATATTATGATTTTGGGGTAAATGGCATGAAAATTGAATAATATGTATGTGCATGGGCATATGGGTAAAATTGATAAAGGGGAAGTATTCAGGTGGTTTTACCACATAATCTGGTGACTTCGGTCACATATTTGAATCCATTGACTTGGTCACATATGTGAATCTGGTGACTTGGTCACATATTTTGAATCTGGTGACTTGGTCACATTTGTGCAGTGGCCTTGCCACAAAATTATAAAGGCGATGTGCATGTTGACTGCAAAGAATCGCCTTCGATGATGTGTAGCGGATGGAGGGTCGATAATCCCACGGTGTGATTGGTTGGTACGGTGGTGTGTAGCGGATGGATATTTAGGTGGGCCGGGTTTGCATTTCATTATATGTGTATATCCATGTGATTTTAAATGATTTTATTTGATTTGCTATAAAAATGGGCTTTTGGCTAAATATGACTTAAATGGGCCTATGGCTATATGTGTTATTAATGGGCTTAAAGGCTATGATCAAATGAGCTTTTTAATGTATGTGTTACACATTGAGTTTATGACTCACCCTTTTTGTGGGATAATTTTTCAGATAACTCTTAGTGCGATGGATCGGGTCAGCAAGGACTACGTGGTGGCCAATGCTCAAACAAAGTACTTTGGAGATTTTCCTAATTAAACTTATTAAACTTATTTAGAATTTATTATGAGTTTTGCTATTTTTATGTAATAAGGCCACTATGAAATTGCTTTTTAATTTTGTGTTTGGATTTATTTTACGCCATGAACAATTATTAATTAAATAACTAAATGGTTTTCGATAAATAATTTAAACTGTTTTTGAAAACATAATATATTTCCACAATATTTTTTTTCATTAAATTTGGTTTTCTTTTAACTTATTAATTTCTCTTAAAAATAATGTTTTAAGAAGATACAAATTTACTTTACAATTTGATTTCAACCCTATCTTTAAGTTAATCTGTTTTATTCAAAATCATCAAGTTTTTCTTAAACAAAGCGAGAATTTGCTAAAGTTTTACTCGAGGAACATATCAAATCCGGTCAGGCTTTTTAGGCCGGGTTTGGGGTGTTTCACCATGCAATAAAATTTGATTTTTCATGAACTTCGATTTGGGGTACTTTAATTTATTTTAATTTAGTTTTTGTTTTATTTTGGGTTTGTAATAAGGCCTCTTTAATTATGTTTTTGGATTATTTATATGCTTTGGATATGTTTTAAATATGGCTTATAAATTATTTGGTTAATTTAATAAATGAGCCCAAAGTTTTCTAAAATAATAAAAAGCATAATGGTTTTAAAATCTTACCATCGGGTAATATAAATCGTTTGATAGTAAAATATAGATTAAGTGTTTTCTACAATTTTAATGATTTCCAAATATTAAGTTTCTACATTCAAAATGCAAATGGTTTTCAAAGTAATAATTGAGTTTTCTTAAAATGATATAAATGTTTTCTAACCTATGATTTATCAACTACGTTTTAAAGTTTTATTTATGAAATTACAAAGTAAATTATCGGTTTAAACTTATTATACACCTGATTTCTACAAATATAGAATTTTCAAAGAGTTTTTCACAAAAATTTAATTGTTATTCGATTCTTTTCAAAATGTTTTCCTCAGTGACATACCAGATTCGGTCGTCACGTATTGACTGGGTTTGGGGTGTTACAAATTGGTATCAGAGCTAAGTTCAAAAGCTCGGCTGTGGGCCCAAGGCCCAAAATGATTTAAAGTATAGTTTTAAAATATTTTGTTTAAAATTATATGGTTGGAAAAGCATGGCACCGAGTCTAAACACCGATCCGCCCGGTAAGTACTTCAAATTGTTGATTTTGATATGATGATGGTATGATTGTATAGTAGTAGGAACTACTCTAGAGACCCAAAACTATAGGTTGGATGTAATCGCGAAACAACTTCTTATTAAAAATTATTTATAAAACTGTGTTTTAAAGATAGTGGAATGATGTCATAAGCATAAAACTTTTAATTCAGATAAGTCAAGATTTTAGACATGAGCACTCGAGGTCGGGGTCGTGTTATGCGTGGACGCGATCGTGGTAGGATGGCTGTGTCTGAGCCAATAAGGTCGGGTCAAGGATCCGAGAATGAGGTACCACCACCCCCACCACCAGCGGTTGGAGTTGAGTTTCAGGATCAAACGGGGGACGACGCAGTGTCTCAAGCAATGCTGAGAGTTCTTGAGAGAGTAGCTGGAATAGGTGGAGGCACGGGAGCTCAGAAATCTGTACCTGAGTGACTCCGAGCCAATGGAGCCGAGGAATTTCGAGGTGTTTCAAGTGTAGCTCCCAGTTGGGCTGAATATTGGTTAAAGGCGATGGAGCGAATCATGGATGATCTGGATCTGAATGCCGAGGAAAAGCTGAAAGGGATAGTGTCGCTTCTTCGTGATGAGTCATATCAGTGGTGGCTCACGGTGCGGAACAGTGCTGCGGCGGAGGATCTCATTGGGACTATTTTAAGGCGACTATCAAAAGAAATATATTAGGTCCGATTCGTTGATGCGTGACGTAAGGCATTTTGAGTTTGGTCCAAGGAGTAAGTCCGTATCGAATATGAAATTTGAGTTCTTAAGATTGATTTGGTATCTTTGGAGGTATTGTGGCTTGAACCGAGCGATGAGTCCGGTTCGAGGATGGTTTAAGAGATGAGTGAGGTTCTTGATTGCTCCACATCGAGAGCGAGAGTTTTTGCGTTGGTTGAAAAGACTAAGATTCTTTGAAGGAATAAAGGAATCGTAAGCGTAATCACGACAGAACAAACATAAGAGAAGTTTTAGATCATCCGGTCAATCGGTAATTCTCGAGAAGAGGGCTAGGCGAATGGGTGAATCAATCTGGGAGGCTATTCGTTAATCAAGGACCAAAGACAAGTGTAACCAATGTGGAAAATATCATTGGGGCGAATGTTGGACCGGAGGGAAAGGATGTTTCGAGTGTGGCTCGCTGGATCATCGTGTGAGGGACTGTCCACGTAAGCAAGCTAGGAATCGGTCGAGGTCAAGGTCGTGCTTTCGATTCGAGAAAGGAGGGACCGTCACCACAGAGAGGTCATGGTAATGGTAAAGGAAGTAATGGTTCTGGTCGAGGCCGTGGAGCATCGGGCAAAGGTGCAAGTAACACTGAGGCAAGACAACCTGGTTTAGTGTATGTTGCGAGACGTCGAGAGGAGGGCGATGCACCGACGTCATAACTGGTACATTCTTAATTTTGGTGTTCCATATAACGCTTTGATAGATGTGGGTTCGACGATTCGTATGTTGCTAGTAGCATAGTAGAGACCTTGAGCTTAGATTTTGAGGCGCTTCTAGGAGGATGACGATGCTTAGTCCTCTAGGTCACTCTGTAGAAGTTAATAATTTGTCATATAGGGATGTACCCTAGAACTCAAGGGGGTGTTTGTGGTCGATCGATGGAACCGCCGTTTGGGGAGTTCAATTTGATTCTTGGGATGGGTGGTTGGTTAAGTACCGAGCAAGTTTGGATTATGCCGCTAAGCGCATGGTTTTGAAGACGGTGAGGGTGAAGAGGTGGTTATGATAGGTAATAGAAGAGATTATCTATCCAACGTGGTATCTGCGTTGAAAAGCAGTGAAATTGGTCGGGAAGTACGTGAGGCATTTGTGGTTCATGTGTGCTTTGGAAGCTAAGGAGTCAAGCGTGGGGAATGTTCGAACTAAAAGGAATATCTTGACGTATTTTAGAAAAATTTCAGATCGCCCCGGATCGTGAAGTCGAATTCGGTATAGATCTGTTATCTTAACAGCGCCGGTGTCTATAGCTCAGTATAGGATGGCAATCAAGGAATTAGTGGAATTGAAGGCTCGATTCAAGAGTTGTTGGATCGAGGTTTCATTCGACCAAGTGTTTCACCTTGGGGAGCGCCTAGGTACTTTTGTCAAGAAGAAGGATGGTACGATGCGGATGTGTATAGACTATCGCCATTGAATAAGCTGACGATCAAAAACAAGTATCCTTTACCGAGGATAGATGACTTGTCTGATCAGCTTAAAGGAGTAACGATTTTCTCCAAGATTGATTTAAGGTCTGGATATCATCAACTAAAGGTGAAAGAGGCTGATATCCATAAGACGGCATTTAGCACTCGGTATGGGCACTACGAGTTTCTGGTAATGTCGTTTGGGTTAACTAACGCGTCGGCAGCATTCATGGACATGATGAATTGGGTATTCCAACAGTTTTTGGATTAGTTTGTTGTGGTATTTATAGATGATATTTTGGTATACTCAAAGTCAGAGGAGGAGCATGATGCGCATTTGCGAGTAGTATTGCAGATTCTGAGGGAAAAGCAGCTTTTTGCTAAATTTAGTAAGTGCAAGTTCTGGCTTAGGGAGGTGACTTTCTTGAGCCACGTTGTATCAGCTGAGGGGATTAGAGTGGATCCTCGAAAGATCGAAGCAATGTTGGACTGGAAGCCGCCTAAGTCAGTGGCTGAGATTCGGAGTTTCCTAGGTGCAGCGGGTATTATCAAGATTTGTAGAAGGATTTTCTTTGATAGCGACACCGATGACCAAGTTGTTGAGGAAAGGAGTTCCATTTGTGGATCGAGAAGCGACAAGACAACCGACAAGTTGAAGAAGATTCGATCAAGCTCGATTTTAATTCAACCTAAGGCGTGCAAGGAATTCACGGTTCATCGTGATGCATCACATCTTGGTTTGGGATGTGTCTTGATGAGAAGGAAGGTAGTGGCTTATGCATCTCGACAGTTGAGACCACATGAAGTTAATTATCCGACGCATGACTTGGAATTAGCTGCAGTGGTTTTTGCTTTGAAGATTTGGAGACACTACTTATACGGAGAGAAGTCGATAGTCTACACGGATCACAAGAGTCTTAAGTATCTTTTGACTCAGAAGGGTTTGAACTTGAGGCAGCATAGATGGATTGAGTTGTTGAAGGACTACGACTGTTCGATTGAGTATCATTCGGGCAAGGCTAACGTAGTGGCAGACGCGTTGAGTCGTAAGGTTGTATCAGACTTAAGATCGATATTTACTCATCTTAGTTTATACGACGATGGGAGTCTCTTGGCAGAACTGCAAGTCAAGTCGACTTGGTTAGAGCAGATCAAGAAGAAACAGTTAGAGGATGATGGTTTGAATGATCGGAGGTTGCAGGTTCAGAATGGTGGTTTAGAGAATTATAGTTTGTCCAGTGATGGAGTGTTGTATTTTCAAGGGAGAGCTTGTATGCCGAAAGATGTTGAGTTGAGGCAAAGGATTCTTCGGGACGCACATAGCAGCCCATACGCTATACATCCTGGAGGTAGCAAGATGTATAGGGATTTAAGAGAGCAATTTTGGTGGCCAGGTCTGAAGCTAGAGGTAACTGAGTTTGTGGGTAAATGTCTAACGTGTCGTCGAGTTAAAGTCGAGCATCGCCATCGTCTGGATTACTTCATAGGTGAAGATTCCACAGTGGAAGTGGGAAAGGATCACTATGGACTTTGTCAGTGGATTACCTCTTACGCCTAGTAAGAAGGACTCAGTTTGGGTGATTGTGGATCATCTGACTAAGTCAGCTTATTTCATTCCGATAAGGGTGGATTACTCGCTTCATAAGTTAGCTAAGTTGTATGTGATGGAGATAGTGAGGTTACACGGTGTACCAGTGTCGATCATCTCAGACAGAGATCCTAGATTTACGTCAAGGTTTTGGAGAGCGTTACATCGGGCTTTGGAGTGCGATTGGATTTCAAGATCAGTATTTCATCCACGATCGACGGGTAGTCAAAAAGAGTTATTCAGATCTTAGAGGATATGTTGAGAGGATATGTTTTGGACTTCAGAGGCAGTTGGGAAGAGTTTTTACCATTAGCTGAGTTCGCATACAACAATAGTTATCAGGCAAGCATTAAGATGGCACCATATGAGGCGTTGTATGGTAGGAGGTGTCGTACACCTACATGCTGGACAGAGTTGGGTGAGTGTCAAATGTTAGGACCAGAGTTGGTTCCAGAGACTGAGGATAAGGTTAAGATGATTCAGGCTCGTCTGAAGGAAGCTTCGGATAGGCAGAAGTCATATGCCGATCTCAAGCGGAGGGATATAGAGTTTGCCATGGGTGACCAGGTCTTTTTGAATGTCTCGCCATGGAAGAAAGTGTTAAGATTTGGGAGAAAAGGTAAGTTGAGTCCAAGGTTTATTGGGCCGTTTAAGGTATTGAGACGAGTGGGACCAGTAGCTTATCAGCTCGAGTTACCAGCAAAAATGAGTCAGATTCACGATGTGTTCCATGTTTCCATGCTTAGACGCTATCGTTCTGATCCATCGCATGTTGTGACAGTAGAAGAAATAGAGGTGAGTCCAGATTTGACGATAGAAGAAGAACCTGTGCAGATTCTAGATCGAGACGTAAAAGTTCTGCGTAAGAAGTCAGTTCCTTTAGTGAAGGTCTTATGGCGGAACCATGGCATAGAAGAAGCTACGTGGGAACCAGAGGATGCGATGAGACAGCAGTTTCCTCAACTCTTTTGATCAGGTAATTTCGAGGACGAAATTTTCTTAAGGGGGTAGAATTGTAACATCCTAAAAATTAGAATATTATTTTATTATTTGTGTTGGCTTGGGTATGAATTTTGTGTGTTTAGCATAGTATGGTGTAGGCTTGTTTTTATTAATGAAGCTAGAATAATTGTTAGTATTAAAAATTTAGTGAAGTGGATAAGGTGAACTTGACACTTAAGTTAATTTAAGTGTTAAATTTAGCACATGAGGAGCTAGTAGCAATATGGTTAGAATGCATGAAGTGTTGCTTGAGGGAAGTGGTTCGAGTAGCATGTTTAGCATTTTGAAGACTTTATTTTTATGTATCCTAGCATTAATGGACGGTCAAGCTTGACATATGGAAGGTTGGACTTTCAATTTCTCTTTATGGCAAGTTGAATATTAGTTTAAGGTAAGCTTGTATTTTGGGATAAGAATCTTAAGATTATGGTATGATGAGGGGACAAAAGGCATGGATTATGGAGAATGTTTTGGAAACTCTTTTATGGTCTTTAGTTCATGTATGTGGACGACATTTTGGACTAGGGGAGGGCTTGACCGATTTTTGATGGAAGCTTTGGTAGGTTAGTAGCTAGTTGGCCATTTTCCTAAGCATTTGAGCATCAATTTCCTTTCTCTCCACAAACACTCCCTATAGCCGAATGTATCTTGGGCATAAGGTGAGTTTTGGTGTTAGTTTTGGCCTTCAATATTTGTTTTGGTGTCATAACAGAAAATCCTTTCTAGTTTTGCAAGTTTCTCCCTAGTGCATCAAAGTGAAACAAAAACCGAAACCATCATTGTGCTTGGCCGAATCTCTTTTGTTCACAACTTCTTTTCCATTCTTTCATACTTGTTCAACCCACATTTCTTCTACTTTCTCTTGGCCAAAACTTCCTTCTTCCCATTCCTCTTTACTTTCTTTCATTTTTGTTCAAAGCCATAAACATCCCTCTCCCATTGAAATCTCTTTCTTTTCTTCCTTTTCCTTTCTCTTCTCCACTCTAGTCGAATCCTTTTGTTGTTACAAATCAACCATATTGCTGAAACTTCCCATACTCTTTTTGAATTGTCTTGGCCGAATATCATCAAGGGTAGGATTTCATTTGGTTTTCTTCAATCAGTTTTGGAAGATAGGTAAGTGTTCATGGCCGAATTTCCTATTATTTCTTTTCTCTTTTCTATGCCGTCTTCTTGTGGACTAAGGCCGAACTTTTGGGCATTGTTTGCAAGATTCTAACTATTATTAGGAACCGATCATTCTTATAGGCTCTTTGGGACTTTGGAAGCATTTGATTTAAGCCCTATATCTCTAGCAATCAAAAGTTGGTAAGTCAAGTGGTAAGGACTCTTGTCGGTTCTTCATCTCTTTTGATGGTTGAAAAGCCATAGGCTTTTGGGATTTAGTGGTTTGGCCGAATGGCTTTTGTTTATAATCTAAGTATTGGCTGATTGTAGGACAAGGTGATCTAGTGCGGTAGATCGGATCTTCGGATTTTAGTACTCGCGTTAGTGTCAGGTGTGTATCTTACACACTTTATAATTCGGTTTATATATTTATATACATATTAACTAAACATGTTATTAAAGTGGGAATCTATGAGATTTTTGATAAGATACCTTGATGGGTATGTGCAAGGATTCGGTAAGTCCGTTTCAATATGATGTTAATATATGTTGATTGATATCATGATCTATTATTTAAATATGTTATATGATCATATCAAAGTATGATGGCATGATTGATACTCTTAATACATTGGTTTGGGAATATGAGTGGAGAGGGAAGGATTTGATATCCGTGTCTTTGGACACCAGAGGTTTGGCACCTCCAGTGATTTGGTATCACATTTGTGTCTTTGGACACCAGAGGTTTGGTACCTCATAGCGACTCGTCCCTATGGTCTAGCATCACCGTGGGTTGGCCCCACTTTTGAGATATGGGATCGTCGCCAGTGATTTGGTATCACACGTGGGTTGGCCCCACAACTTGATTATTCGTGACTTTGGTCACCAGTGATTTGGTATCACATTATTGGATATCGTGACTTTAGGTCCCCAGTGGTTTGGCACCACCAGTGGTTTGGTACCACACGGGGTAGAAAAGGAGTTAAGGATGGCTAGGTTGGGTACATTATATATTTATATATGTTGCTTGATTATAAATTGTGTAAGAATGTTGCATTAATCGGGGAAGGATTTATGCAATTGAATCTTGGTGACTCACCTTCTCCTTATCATTTCGGTGATTCGTGAGATCGCGGATGAGGAGCCGGATGAACTCGAGGAGGCCATGCAATAAAATTTGATTTTCATGAACTTTGATTTGGGGTACTTTAATTTATTTTAATTTAGTTTTGTTTTATTTTGGGTTTGTAATAAGGCCTCTTTAATTATGTTTTGGATTATTTATATGCTTTGGATATGTTTTAAATATGGCTTATAAATTATTTGGTTAATTTAATAATTGAGCCCAAAGTTTTCTAAAATAATAAAACGCATAATGGTTTTAAAATCTTACCATCGGGTAATATAAATCGTTTGATAGTAAAATATAGATTAAGTGTTTTCTACAATTTTAATGATTTCCAAATATTAAGTTTCTACATTCAAAATGCAAATGGTTTTCAAAGTAATAATTGAGTTTTGTTAAAATGATATAAATGTTTTCTAACCTATGATTTATCAACTACGTTTTAAAGTTTTATTTATGAAATTACAAAGTAAATTATCAGTTTAAACTTATTATACACCTGATTTCTACAAATATATAATTTTCAAAGAGTTTTTCACAAAAATTTAATTGTTATTTGATTCTTTTCAAAATGTTTTCCTCAGTGACATACCAGATTCGGTCGTCGCGTATTGACCGGGTTTGAGGTGTTACACCCATGCCTCACATGGGTTTTCACCTTCAACCTGTTGGAAGTTGGCGGTATCGCATCTTAGTTGGATGGTTCTACTTACGGGGAAGAATTTGTGTAAGAAGCTCCCCGAAAGTTTGTCCCATGTAGTGATAGAACCTGGATCTTGTGATTCAAGCCAATCATATGCGTTTCATATAATGAAAAGGGGAAAAATCGAAGACAATAGCATTAATTGGTGACCTCATTATATTTAAAGGTGAGGCAGAGTTGGAGGAACCGTTTTAAATGTTGATTTGGGTCCTCAGTCATATTACCCCGAAACTGAAGAGAGTTTTGAAACATCTGGATGGTGCCCGACTTGATTTCAAAGTTATTGACATTAATAGTCGGCCTGTCAATACTACCTCACACCGCCTCCAATGTAGGTAATTCATATTTGCACAATGTTCTTTCTTATTGAGCCATCAGTGGCTCTCTTCTAATCTGAGCTAGTGGTTCAATCAAATCATCGTATAACGTGTTTTCTCATGGTAAATCGGCTACCACAGGTGGATTATATTGCATATGTTGTCGGTTTCATCTTAAAATTCTCTTTGGCTCAGGATTTGGCTCGATTGGAATGGTTTCGCTCCGAGTCTTCATACACTAAAATCAAAGAAAACAATTATCAAATTAATAACCAAAATCAAATTAAAAATAACAAGAATAAAAATTGTATTTATAACTACCAATTTTCCTACTTAACTTATTAAATGCATAAATTAAAATTTTGTTTAATGTCAAAACCTCTATCTCGAGAATATTCGATTGATGTGCAAGTATAGACAATCGTTGAAAAATAATAAAGTAGTAAGTAAGAGTTACCGTCTTCACAGGGACTATTTAAGCAAACCAATAATTGCAAAATGAATACTAAGCAAATTGGTTAGTGATGAGATAAATTGAATGTGATGACTTTCCGACTAACCTAAGTATGCTCAAAATTAAAACAGAACATATAAGAACTGAGTATGCAAGTTTTTAAGAGTTAATCATTATAGCATGCATGTGTTAGAATAATTTCCTTCTTAGCTTAAAATTATTTAAACAAGGTTAAAAGATGTTACGGAGATTCTATAGCATACTGATAATTTACTAACTCTGATTTTACGAGTGCTCGACTTCTCTCAAAGACCTACGCTTAACCTTTTTAGCCTCTTTGCATATTTCTATGTCAAGTCTGACTTCAAGATTACCTTTTTAGGCATTGACTAAGAAATCGCACTTATTAAATTATTAAGTTCTTTTAGCATATGTTTATGTTCAATCAACCTAGTATTTTAATAAGTAGGAATCAGATTATGTGAGGTAACAGTAATATTTCTATACTGAAACAGTTTAATCACACTAATCACATTAATAAAGTTCTTTCGATATTATTACTAATTAGACCTAATTTCATAATGAAAAGATCAAACATGCACAATTCAAATATTGTGTCAATTAATTACAATCTGGTTCTGATTTAATAATTAATTCAATTGCATCCCTACATTTATAATGCACGAATAACATGTTCATGATTTTATCTGAATGAATAAATAGATCAAATGCACAGAACATCTTTAACACAATTAAATAATCTAGGCTACGGAATATAAATTATTCTAAGACCAACAAAATTAAGTAATTATATTAAAAGTAGAAAACTTAGTTGCAATCATGTTTCTTGAATTGAACAAAAAAAAAAAAAGATTGGAAGGAAAAGAAATGCTAAGTCGTTTTCGGTGGTTCTTCGAGGAACAACTCACTTTGATCCTCCGTCGTTCTTTTCTTCTTGCCATGAAAACCAAGCTTAAAAGCTCTTAATATGGTCAAATTGGCTGCTCTCAAAGCCTTGCAAACACTCCTTGAAGAATGGAAAATGGGACGTGAAAGAAGAGAGAAAAGAGGGAAGAGATGGTGAGTGAGGGATGAATGAAATGGAGAGAAATGCCTTTCTATTTACACTAGTGAGGAGACTCTTGAGTTTACTATTTTTAGCATGATAATCCCCCTTATTTCTCTCATGAATGACTGACCCCTTCTGTTAAGGAAGGAGGGTGGATGGTTTTGCTATATTTTGCTACTTCATGCTTGATTCATGGGAAGGAGTTGAACGGTCACATGATAAAATTTTTGTGGCTCATTTGTGATATTTTACTAAGTTTTTGGTGGCTAAAATAAATACTTTTATGGATGGTTGGACTCCCTTTGGCTGAATTGGGCTCTTTCCTCCCTTAGTGGACGGTTTGGGCTTCATATTTGGCAGCAAGCTTGTCCATTTTAGTGACCCATTTGGGAGTTGGGTCAAATTGAATTTTAAAGTCCAATAAGTGAATTTAGGACATTCCATGCTAATCAGCCATCAACCCACGTGTACATGGCCTTTGCTGTAGGAATGCTACAACATCGAACATCTAATAGGTGAGCTTCAAAACTAACTTTTCTTCTATTACACCAAATTGTGTCAAATTGGCAAAAATATGTAAAATTAACATATAAATAAGTAAGATTACAAATTTATCTTTAATTTTGTCCTACTTTACAAACTTGGGATAAAAAAATTTCTCTCAAAATACTAAAAAATTTGCACGAATTACTAGTTAAAAATTGTTGTACATGTCTATACAATTTGAAGTTATAAAACCTGCAAACTTAATTCATTGCTCCTCCCGAGTAATGATGTATGTTAAATTTACATTAGAACTCAATGATTCACTTTTTAAAAAATCCCTGCAAACGAAATCAATCCTTCTCATAGTCATGTGCTTAGCAAAATTATGCTTAAAAATAAAAACTTTGTAAATATGCAAATTGAGAACATATATCACTCAATTATCTTCGAATATTAATATGCTAACAAAAATATGAACTACATACCTTCCCTAAACAAATGTGTGCTAAGTACTTTCCAATTAGATTTTATTTCCCTTAATTAAGCTAAGTAGCAATCCTAAAGATTAATTATGCCTTCATATGTTAAGCTCGTCCCGAGTAATTCATTGCTTTTGGAATCCCAAGAACTTGATCTAGCTAACCTAGGGACTAATTCGTAAAATTGTTAAACATTTTTTTATTATTCCATTGATGAGTTTGAAGTGTTTTGGAGTCTAATGGTATATTATTAAGCTTGGTTGTTAAATAGGACTATTTGTAAAGTGATTTTTAGTAATTTTATTGTTAAAGGATTAAATTGTTAAATTAATAAAACTTCTTAGAATTATTTTGAAATTGCGATAAATGTGGAATGAATAGGGACTATATAGAATTCAGCTAGCATGAGTTTTGATTAAATGTGGTTAATTTGTAAATTTCGGGTTTAGGGACTTAACTATAAAAAGTGTAAATTTAGGGGTAACTTTGTAAATTTATATTAAAAGGGATTGTAAGTTTAAGTTTAATTCTTTGAGATGTTTGAATGGATTAATTGAACAAAACCTATTATTTAGATGAAGAAAGGAAACAATCAGACGTGAATCTTGGAAAAGCTAAATTAACGGATTAGTTGTCGGCCTTGTTTTCGCAATCGTTTTTGTCTAGGTAAGTTTATACTCTCTACCGAAATTATAATTCGTTATTATATGTTGTTAATTAATTGTATATAAACTGCTGAAATTGGAGATCAGACTATTTGGTAATAAATCAAATTCTGAAATAATTCTGATAGACCAAGTAAAAGTCTTATACACGAGGTTTTTGTATGATTCTCGTTCTGGACCGAGCTCTAACATTTTTTGCAGGCTCAGATATACATGTGACATGGATTTAGCCTGGACTGGTAACCTTACATGTATACATAGCCTTGGCCAGACTATTTTTCTGTGTTATCACTGGTAGCCCGGACGAGCAATGTAACAGCTTGATTTAGGGCCTAGTCAGAATATTGGTGCGAGGCCATGAATTCAAGGTGAATTTATGAGTTTTTAAGGTTTATGCCATGTTTGCATGCTCGTGTGAAAGTTTCATGAAGCAATTTTGTTAAATTGAGGTTGAATGGTCCAAAAAGGACTAAATTGAAAAAGTTGCAAAATATGAGTTTCTAGAAGCTTTTTGTATGAGATAGCTTTAGAATATCAATTAGAAGTCCTTAAGTAGCAATTCGCCTAAATTATAAATTTTGGACAAAATTCGACATGAGTTAGTAAAATAGAAATTTTTAAAGATAATGGCATTTTGGTCATTTATCAATTTAAATGATTAAAATGAGAAAAAGATGATAAAAATCTATTCATCTTCTTCCTCACATTGTCGAAAATTTGAAGACTCCATAGCTAGGGTTCTTCATTTTTTTCAAGCTTGCTAGTAAGTTCATTTTAGCCCTGTTTTTAATATTCTTCGTATTTTTGAAGTTCTCGTATTATGAATTAGCTATTTTTAGCTATAAAATGATCTAGGATGCATGTTTAAAAATTTACCCATGAATGACATGCATGTTAAATGATATTTTATAGAAGTTTATGAGAGTTTGATGTAAACATTTTTTTTCTAAGTGAATTTCATGAAAAATGATAGTATGGACTAATTTGTAATAGTTTTGAAAATTGTTCATACATACTAGAAATAGTGAGAAATGATGATTGTTATAGTAGAGAAAATGAATCAGCTAAGCATGAAGTTTAAGGAAGTTTAATGAAAATTATTTTACGAGCCTTTGGGGCAAAAATGCAAATATGAGAAAGTTTAAGGGAAAAATAGTAATTTTGCCAAAGTATGTGTTAAGGTTCAATTTAGTCAATGTGAAGTTAAGGTTCAATTTAGTCAATGTGATTATTAAATGATCTATTTATGATTATAGATCAAGAAAAATGAAGCCTGGATCAAAACCGAAGCAAGAACAAAGTCGAGGACTAAATTGTATATCTACATACATTTTGTATATTGAGGTAAGTTTGTATGATTTCTAAGCTTTATGATTTTTATCATTGAATTGCTTAGTATAATGTACACTATTTTCATGGAATGTTTAATGTTATATTAAACAAAGAAATCAATGAGATTAAGTATGAGCAAGTCCCGATTGAATATGAATTTCCCAGGATACTCGATCTACCACATGAGATAAGAAAGTTCGTATAAGACCAAGCCAAGGCATGTCATCGGTAATCAAGCATAGATATCATGTAAGTCCAAGACAAGCTTGGCATTGAACAAGTTATCATGTAAGTCCAAGGCAAGCTTGGCATTGAACAAGTTATCATGTAAGTTCAAGGCAAGCTTGGCATTGAACAAGCTATCATGTAAGTCCAAGGTAAGCTTGGCATTGAAAAGCTATCAAGAGAAAGAAATCTCATGTAAGTCCAAGCCAAGGCATGGCATTAGTGAGAACAAGAAAGACTTCATATAAGTATGAGAATAGTAAGTATCATGAGACATGTAAGAATTAGTATGAGTAAGTAAACTTTATAGCTGAAATTTATGATACCATTATGTCAAATGGTTTATATTAAGCAAGTTTATTAATATGTGTTTTACATGCAAACTTACTAAGCTAAATGCTTACATCTTTAACTATTTCTTTCTATGTAGTCCTGCCAAGCTAACACTTGGATCGTTGGGGTCGGAGCTCGTAACACACTATCAATCTCTATTTTGGTATAGCCAAGTTATTTTGCTAAGTATGGCATGTATAGGAAGTATTTCATTTTGAGAATATGTTTAAAGAAGGGTATTTGTATAGATTATCAAGTTTATGATTCTTTTTGCATATGGCAAAGTGATTGGCCAAAATTAACTACGTATGTATGTTTATAGAGATCAATGAAGTATGTAGTAATGTTTATGAAAAATGTATTGAATTGAGCATGAGTTTGGTCTTGATTTCAGGGTGGCAACTGGCTTGGTAAATAGCCTCAAGTGCCCACACGGTTAGGCAGACGGGCGTGTGTCTAGGCAGTGCTTACCGTGCACTTTAGTGTTTTAAGTCAGAATAGGCCACAGGCAAATCCCACGGTCGTGTGTTTTGGCCGTGTGTGATACATAGTTAGAACATAGGCGTGTGCTCCAAACTATGTGAATAAGTCAGTATATCAAGATATAGCACATGGTTTACATCCATGGGCATGTTAAGGCCGTGTGTAATTAGTCAATGTCGACCACGGGTGGACGACACGGGCATGTATTAGGGGTACATGGGCGTGTCCCAAGTCACATGGGCGTGTGACCCCTGTTTTAAGGAAAAGTTTTCATTTGAGTTCTGAAAGTTTCCAGATACGTGTTTAAGGCCTCGTAGGCCTATGAAATGTATGATTAGACTAAGAAAGAGAAGTTTTTAATTCAAAACAAAATTTTATAGCCCGTAAGTACATGTTTTAAGTGAGTTCAAGCATGGTAATGTCTCGTATCTAGTCTTAGCATCGGACTCGGGTATGGTGTGTTACATTTAATGGTATCAGAGCTACGGTTTAGTCAGTTCTAAGACTAACGTAGCACGAGTATGAGTCTAGCTATACATGCCATACGTAAGAATTTTTTTTATGATAGTGTGACGACTCCTGACGACTTAAATTATGTTTATACATATAGTAAATGGATCCCGAAAGAGCTGAGATGAATGATGTAGAAAGTAACGCGCTGGCTCCTACTGAAGGGACAGTGCCAAATGAGAATGAGAATAGACCCACTACGGTGAGTCAAGGAGGAGGAGAAGAGGCTAGAGAAGCCTTCCTCTATATGATGAATGCGTGGTACACAAAATTCGTTCGTACGAACCCGAATATACCACCCGCCTATTCCACAGCCTATCGCTATAGTCCCTCAAGTAGTAGAGGTTGTAAGAGGAGACAAACCTCCAATTGATAGGATCAGGAAACATGGGGCAGAAGAATTTCGGGCTAGAAAAGATGATGATCCAGAAAAGGTTGAGTTCTGGATAGAAAATACTATCAGGGTATTTAATGAGTTGTCATGCACACCTAAAGAATGTATAAAGTGTGTAGTTTCTCTTTTAAGAAATGCAGCCTATCAATGGTGGAACACCTTGTGTCAGTAGTACAGAGGGAAAAAGGTCACATGGGAATTTTTCTAAGAAGAGTTCAAGAAAAAGTATATCAGTCAAAGATTTGTGGACCAGAAAAGGAAGGAATTCCTAGAACTGAAACAATGCAAGATGTCAGTGACTGATTATGAGTGAGAGTTTGTTGCGACTCAACAAGTACGTTCGAGAATGCGTGTCCACTGAAGCCATCATGAGTAAGAGGTTTGAAGATGGACTAAATGATGATATCAAGTTATCTGTTGCTGTCCTCGAACTAAAAGAATTTGTGGTGTTAGTGGAAAGGGCTTGTAAGATCGAAGAATTAATAAAAGAGAAGAGAAAATCTGAAATGGAGTCTCGTGACTCTAGAAATAGTTCATGGAATAAGTCATTCCAATCTTCATCCAAGAAGTCAAGAGATTTCCCTACCTGATCGGCTACTTCTACTAGGTTTTCAAAGAAGGACAAGAGTAAGCAGAATTTGGGGAATAAATCACAGACTACTTCAGTTGCTAGTATGGGGAACATTCGATCTGATAGACCTGAGCGCCCACAATGTGGCAGACACCATCTCGGTGAATGTCGAGCGCATGAAAATGCTTGTTTTAGATGTGGTTCCCATGATCACTTTATAAAAGATTGTCCTGAGATGATGAAAGAAGAGAGAACTCAGAACCCAAGATCTGGGGGTATGGTCAGAGGCAGACCGCAGAGAAACCCGGGGAGTGGGGCAAGTGGAAGAGGTAACCCTAGAGAGTAGGCTACGAGCCCCGAGGGTAGGGCACCTGCTAGGACTTATGCCATTCGCGCTCGTGCAGAGGCATCTTCTCCTGATGTTATTACGGGTACCTTTTCTCTTTATGATATCAAAGTTATTGCTTTAATAGATCCCGGATCCACACACTCTTATATTTGTATGAAACTAGTATCCAGTATAAATATGCCTATAGAGTCTACAGAATTTGTAATTAAGGTGTCTAATCCTTTAGGCAAAAGTGTTTTAGTTGATAAAGTATGTAAAGACTGCCTATTGATGATTAGCGGTCATTATTTTAAAGCAAATCTTATGTTGCTACCATTTGATGAGTTTGACATCATTCTTGGTATAGACTGGTTGACCACCCATGATGTAATAGTTAATTGTGGGAAGAAATACATTGAGATGAAATGGGAGAATGGAGACACTCTTCATATAGAGTCTAATGAATAGAGTAGGCCACCGGTAGTGATTTCTCATATGATGGCACAGAGATACTTAAGAAAAGGGAATGAAGCATATCTGGCCTTTGTGATGAATGATAAAGAAACAGAGTTAAAGATTGAGTCAGTATCGATAGTATGTGAGTACATGGATGTTTTTCCCGAGCAATTACCAAGGCTACCGCCAGTTAGGGAGGTTGAGTTCAAATTGAGCTAGCTCCCGGTACTGTACCGATATCTATTACTCCTTATAGAATGACTCCAACAGAGTTGAAAGAGCTGAAGATACAGTTGCAAGAGTTGACAGATAAAGGCTTTGCTAGGATGAGTTGTTCTCCTTGGGGTGCTCCAGTTTTATTTGTGAAAAAGAAAGATAGCACCATGAGATTGTGCATAGATTACCGTCAACTTAATAAAGTGACAGTAAAGAACAAGTACCCATTGCCTAGGATCGACAATTTGTTCGATCAATTGAAAGGAGATAATGTGTTCTCCAAAATAGACTTGAGATCAGGGTATTATCAGTTAAGAGTAAAGGATTCAGATGTGTCCAAGACATCTTTTCGAACAAGATATGGGCATTATAAATTCTTAGTCATGCCCTTTGGTTTGACCAATGCTCCTGCGGTATTCATGGACTTAATGAACCGCATCTTTAGACCCTACCTCGACAAGTTTGTAGTCATTTTCATTGACGACATATTGATTTATTCCCGGGATGAGAATGAGCATGTTGAGCACCTACAGACAGTTTTACAGATTCTATGAGAAAATCAATTGTATGCCAAGTTCAGTAAAAGTGAATTTTGGCTCAAGAAAGTAGGATTTCTAGGACATATTGTCTCAAGAGATGGAGTCCGAGTGGATCCAAGTAAGATTTCGGCTATAATGGACTAGAAACCACCAAGTAATATCTCTGAGATTAGGAGTTTCTTAGGCCTAGCCGACTATTACCGACGATTTGTCAAGGGGTTTTCTATGATCGCAACCCCAATGACTAAATTGTTACAGAAAAATGTAAAGTTTGAGTGGACAGAAAGATGCCAACAAAGTTTTGAGAAATTGAAAGTAATGTTGATAAAAGCTCCTGTTTTAGTACAACTCGAAATAGGGAAAGAATTTATGATTTACAGCGATGCATCCTTAAACAGATTAGGCTGTGTACTTATGCAAGAAGGCAAGGTTATTGCTTACGCCTCAAGACAGTTGAAGTCTCATGAGAAGAATTATCCGACGCATGATTTAGAGCTAGCTGCCATAGTCTTCGCCTTGAAGATTTAGAGACACCATTTATATAGTGAAAGATGTCAGATTTTTACTGATCACAAAAGTCTGAAGTACTTGATGAAGCAGAAAGAGTTGAACTTAAGGCAACGGAGATGGTTAGAGCTGATAAAGGACTATGAATTGGTCATTGACTACCATCTAGGAAAGGCGAATGTGGTCGCCGATGCATTGAGCAGGAAGTCCCTTTTTGCATTAAGGACAATGAATTCACGGATGACCTTATCTAACGATGGTTCTATTCTAGCTGAATTAAAAGCTAGACCAATGTTCCTTCAAGAGAGCTCAACAAGAAGATAAAGAGTTGCAAGCCAAGAGAACTCAGTGCAAGTTAGATGTTGAATCTGACTTTTGGATTAATTCTGATGGATACTTGATGTTTAAAGATAGAGTTTGTGTACTGAGAAAAGAGGAGCTTATTCAGAGAATTTTGTATAAGGTACATAACGGATGGCTATCAGTTCATCCGGGTAGTACCAAGATGTATAATGACTTGAAGCAATTGTATTGGTGGCCGAGAATGAAGAAAGATATTTCAGAATTTGTTTCAAGATGTTTGATTTGTCAGCAAGTAAAGGCTGAACACTAAGTACCTTCGGGTTTGCTTCAACCAATTATGATACCCGAGTGGAAATGGGACCGTATCACTATGGATTTTGTAATGGGATTGCCATTATCACCGAGCAAGAAAGATGCTATATGGGTTGTAGTTGATAGAATCACGAAGTCAGCTCATTTCTTACCTATACGAGTTGACTACTCACTCGACAAGATGGCAAACTTATATGTTTCTAAAATAGTAAGACTTCATGGAGTTTGTAACAGTCTAGTTTATACCCTAGTCAGAATAGTGGTTTCGGGACCACAAATTTGAGTTTGTATAATATTTTAATATTTTATTCTGTGCCGCTGATATGTGAATTAGCATGTGGTAAATTTCTGTAAGCGAATTTGTCTGTTTGAGTGTTTAATTTGACAAAAGGACTGAAATGCATTAAATGTGAAAGTTGCATGATAATTGTTAAGTATCAAGATGTTATGGCTTTTAAAAGAGAAGGCCTTATGAGGCAATAAGACCATTATTTAGATAGTGGATGGATAAAGGTCAAATGTGCCCTTGTTATATATGTTTTCTTATATTAAGTGAAAGGGGTATTTTAGTAAATAGAATAATAATATAAGTATAATAAAAGAAAAAAAGGAAAGATGATAGTTATCATCTTTTATGAGTACCGAAATATTGAAGAAAAGAAAAAGAAGAAGTTGAGCTAGGTTTCGGCAATTGTAAGCTTGAATTTGAGGTTAGTTTTTGATTTGATTTTTATAATTTCTATATTTTCGTAAACGTTGCTTCAAATGCTTCTAAACCCATGCTTCAATTTTGAAGATTGATGATGTTTGTGAAATGAGACTTTGATGAACTCATGTGGTTTGTGATGTTTAATAGTGAAATATGAAAGATATGTGTTTGATGAACATGTTTTGTTCTTGAAGTTTTGATGAATTTAGCTAAATAGGGCTAAATTGTGAAAATGGTAAATTGAAGGACTAAATAGCAAATTTGATGAGATATTTGAGCTTATATAGTCCCTAAAGAGGTTCACTAAGCATGTGTGTGTGTGGATTTTGTGAATTTGATGTTTTGAGAAAATGGACTAAGTTGATAAAGTGTGCAACTATGAGGGTTAAATTGTAAATAGCCCAAAATATATGTGTATGGAGTGAATTGAATGAAATATTGAATAAAAAGGGTTAATTCTGAATATGTGTAGATTAAGAACCGAGGAAAACGGACTTAGATCACGAGAAAGCAAAAGTTAACGAGTAGCCGTTTTCATTCCGATAAACCGAATCTGAGGTAAGTCAATATGCAAATAAACTTATCTATATTGAATTGAATATATGTATTCATATGTCTATCGATGAAAATGAATGAGTATGAGATGCTAAGTGAGTGAATTCTGAAATAAGTTCGATATAGTGATAAAGTCGAGAAGTCCCTTACGAACCTAGGAATAGATAGGATTTAACCATGTCATGACATAGGTATCTGTTCTGTTTTATCATGTAAGACCACGTCCGGGACGTTGGCATTAATTTGAAATTTCATGTAAGACCTCGTCTAGGACGTAGGCATCGATGTGAATTATATGTAAAAGACCTCGTCTGGGATGTAGGCATCGATATGAACTTTATGAGCACGACCATGTCTGGGATATCGGCATCATATTGACTCGTGTAAGACCACGTCTAGGACATCGGCATTATTATGATCTGTACATGTAAGACCCTGTCTGGGACAGTGGCATCGATATACAAGTGCATGTAAGACCTCGTCTGGGACGTTGGTATTGTACTATTATTTCGAGCTTTCTGAGTATCCTACTAGGTTCCTAAGGGTTCAACGGGCAAGTCTGCAATACAAATGGTATATCCGAGTTATGATCAATTAAGTGAATGAATACCCAATTCAGGTACGTTGAATGTGCATTAAGTATGCATGAATGGTAAGTATGCATATGACTTTGATTTGAAGAAATGTATGTTTGAATAGGATAATGTGAATGAGATGTAGGGAAGATTGTGAATGAGCCGTGTGCTTCAAATGAGTTTTGAATGGATAAAAGTGACCAATGTAGTCAAAAGTATGAATCAAGCATGTACATGATAAATTGTTAAGTGAATGAGATGTGCAAAAGTTTCAAATTGCTTTTATGCTTGTTATGCCAAGTTTATTTGTATATGACTTGCTAAGCTTTTGAAAGCTTACTCTCTGTGTGTGTATTTTCTCTGTTTTATAGGTCGTCGAAGCTATTGAAGGCTCGAGATTGTCAAGGATCGTCATCACACTACTAAACTTATTTTAGAACCCTTTTGAAAATGTATATGGCTAATTATGGCATGTATAGGCTAGATAGATGTTTATGTTTATGAAGTGAGTATGGCCATGTGTATTGGCAAGTTTTTGAGTTGATAAATGTTTGAATGAATAAGTTATGAAGCATATATTTAGTGTGTTTTGATGCATATGGAATGGTTAAGTTTTGGTTAAGCAAATGGATGATACATGTTTGCAATGAGGTAGAATTTAGTTTTCAATTTGGTATGGATGGATTTGGTATTGGATGTATGAATGAAGTGAACCATTTGATATGTTTTGGTTGCCATATATGCATATTATGTTTTGGTATGTATTGCCTGTAGGTGAGACCTAAAATGGGTGGCATATTGGCCTTGTAAAATGGCCTATAATGTCGCATGGTTGAGGCACACGGGCGTGCCTAAGACCGTGGGTAAATTGGCAGAATGTGCCTTATATTGTACACGGCCTCGATATGGGTGTGCTTAGTGGCCGTGTGGGAAATGGCAGTATGTGAACTATTGTACACGGCCTTAGCACACCGGCGTGCTTGGTGACCGTGTTGAATTTGACAGTATCCCACCATGGGGAGGACACACGGGAGTGTCCAGTAGCCGTGGGTGAGGCACGGCCTACCCCCACGGTCGTGTGTTCCTTGTATTTTAAAAAAGTTTTAAATTTTCATGAAATCTCGTATATGTTTCGGTTTAGTCCCGACTTGGGTTACAAGCGTGTTTAAGGTCTCGATGACCTACTTAAGGGACATTATGATTGATATTGATGAATGGTTGTACGATTAATTCTGTAAATGTTTTTGATCTGTCTGGTAACGCCTCTAACCCTATTCCGGTGATCAGACACGGGATAGGGGTGTTACATTTGGTTGGTATTAGAGCTATGGTTTAGTCGATTCTCGGACTAACGTAGCGTGTCAGAGTCTAGCTATACATGCCATATATTTGAACTATGATAGTGTGATGAATCTTGACGTATAAAATGTGATTTCTGTATAGCAATGGATCCCGAAAGAGCCGTAGTTGACGACATAAAATGTAATGCGCCTGCTCCCGCGCAAGGGACAGCGCCCTCTGATTTGAGACTGGCTACGAGCGATCAGGAGGGAGAAGCTAAACAAGCTTTCTTCCAAATGATGAGTGAGTGGTTCACTCAGTTTGTAAAGAATAACCCGACTGTTTCACAACCTCCGCCCTCGATTAATCCCCCTCGGACTACAATTGTGCCACCGGTTATGTATCCGAATCTGTTTAATAAGCCTCCAGTTGACAAGGTCCGTAAGTATGGGGCTGAAGAGTTTCGAGCTACCAATAATGATGATGCTGAAAAAGCTGACTTCTAGATTGAAAATACTATTCGGGTATTTGATGAGATGTCTCTGACTCCAGATGAATGTATAAAGTGTGTTGTATCCTTGCTTCGAGATGTGGCTTATCAATGGTGGAAAATTTTGATTTCTGTTGTTCCGAGAGAACGAGTTACATGGGATTTCTTTCAGACTGAGTTTAGGAAGAAATATATCAGTGAGAGATTCGTTGATCAAAAATGAAAAGAATTTCTAGAACTAAAGCATTCCCTATGACTGTTACAGAATATGAATGGGAATTTGTCAAGTTGAGTCAGTACGCTCATGAATGTGTATCTTCTGAAGCTATAATGTGCAAAAGATTTGAAGACGATCTTAATGAAGATATCTGTTTGCTGGTCGGGATCCTAGAAATAAAAGAGTTCGTTACACTCGTTGACCGAGCTTGCAAAGCTGAAGCACTCGGGAAGGATAAAAGAAGAGCTGAGTCTAAAGCTCGAGATACAAGAAAGAGATTTCAGAATAAATCATTTCAGTCTGCTCTGAAAATATTCTGAGACGATCAAAGTCATTCTAGAGATAATGTGGGACATTGGAACAGAGATCGAGCTAAATTGCAAATGAGTTCCAAAATCCCAGCAGCTTCTGTGGCCAGTGTTGGTAATGTTCGATCTGAGAGACCTGAATGTAAACATTGCAGAAAGAGGCATCCGAGAAGCTGTAGATTGAATGACAGAGCTTGCTTCAGATGTAGGTCGCTTGATCATTTTATCCGTGATTGCCCTGAGCCTGTCGAACCAGAGACTGTTAAGAATCCAAGATCTGATAATGCACCTGCGAGAGGTCGATCATCAAAGAATGTAAAGAATGTCAGTGGTAGTCAGAGAACTATGAGAGACAATATTGTCAGATCCGAAGCCAAAGCGCCTGTCAGAGTGTAGCTATCTGAGCTCGTGAAGAAGCTTCGTCACCTGATGTTATAACGGGTACTTTTACTCTTTATGATACTTCTGTGATAGCTTTAATAGACCCTGGTTCTACGCATTCGTACATATGGATGAATTTAGTATATGGTAAGACTTTGCCTGTAGAGTCTACTGAATTTGCTATAAAAGTATTGAACCCCTTAGGTAAAAGTGTCCTGGTTGACAAAGTATGCAAGAACTGTCCGTTAATGTTTCGATATATCTATTTCCCTGCTGATCTGATGCTTTTGCCATTTGATGAATTCAATATTTTTTTGGGAATGGATTGGTTGTTTATGCATGATGCTGTTGTGAACTGTAAAAGAAAATCTATTGATTTGAGAAGTCCGAATGATGAGATTGTACGGATTGATTCTGATGATTTGAATGGATTGCGTGAAGAAGGGGTATGAATCATATTTTGCTTATGTGATCTATTCAAAAGCATCCGAGAAGAAAGTTGAAGAAAGTTGCATTGAGTAGAAAGTTGTTGTTTGCACTATGTGCTTTGAATGCTCAGTTAGATTTGTCTGATGATAGTTCTGTGATAGCTGAATTGAGAGCGAAACCGTTATTTGTACAGCAAATATGTGATGCTCAGAAGGTTGATAATGAATTGTTATTGAAACGAGCTCAATGTGAATTGAATTCTGAATCTAAATTTTGAGTTGTTGATAATTGTTTAAGATTTCGAGATCAAATCTGTGTTCCAAGAAATCTAGAGTTGATTCAATTGATTTTGGGTGAAGCACATAATAGTCGTCTATATGTCCATCCGGGTTGTACAAAGATGTATCATGATTTGAAGCAACACTATTGGTGGTCAAGCATGGAAGGAGACATTTCTGAATTTGTTTCAAAATGCTTAGTTTGCCAGCAAGTCAAAGCCAAACATCAAGTCCCGTCTGGGTTGTTACAGTCGATTCTGATTTCTAAATGGAAATGGGATAGAGTAACTATGGACTTTGTTTCTGGGTTGCCTCTGACTCCGAGAAAGAAGGATGCGATATGGGTCGTAGTTGACCGATTAACTAAATCTGCCCATTTTATTCCCGTAAGATCTGATTACTCGCTCAAAAGATTAGCTAAACTTTATATTTCTGAGATTGTGAGATTGCACGGGGTGCCACTATCTATTGTGTCAGATAGAGATCTGAGATTCACATCGTGATTCTGGAAGAAATTGCAAGACGCTTTGGGTACGAAATTGCATTTCAGTACAGCTTTTCATCTGCAAACGGATGGTCAATTCGAGCGAATTATTCAGATTCTCGAAGATATGTTAAGATGTTGTGTACTTGAGTTTAATGGTTCGTGGGAATAATGCCTGCCGTTGATTAAATTTGCGTATAAAAATAGTTTTCAGTCGAGCATCAAAATGGCACCTTATGAAGCTTTGTATGGACGTAAATGTCGTACACCTCTGTATTGGACTGAACTCAGTGAGAATAAGTTACATGGGGTCGATTTGATAAAAGATACCGAGTAGAAAGTGAAACTGATTCGAGATTGTTTGAAAGTAGCATCTGATCATCAGAAGTCCTATGCAAACTTAAAACGAAAAGATATGGAGTTTGAGATCACAACAAAGTATTTCTGAAATTGTCTCCGTGGAAGAAAGTGCTCGATTCGGACGTAAAGGCAGGTTAAGTCCGAGATTCATCGGACCGTATGAGATCATTGAACGTGTTGGGCCTATTGCATATAGGTTGAAGTTACCCTCTGAACTAGAAAAGATTCATAATGTATTTCACATTTCGATGCTCCGTAGATATCGGTCTGATCCGTCACATATGATTGCCCCACCTGAAATTGAAATCTGACCTGATATGACATACGAAGAGGAACCGATCCGTATCTTAGCTCGTGAAGTGAAAGAGTTGAGAAATAAGAAAATTTCATTAGTGAAAGTACTCTGGCATCATCACGGTATAGAAGAGGCTACGTGGGAGCCTGAGGACTCAATGAGACAACAATATCCGATTCTGTTTAACAGTAAGATTTTCAGGGGATGAAAATCCCTAAGAGGGGAGAATTGTAACAGTCTGGTTTATACCCTAGTCAGAACAGTGATTTCGGGACCACAAATATGAGTCCTATAATATTTTAATATTTTATTCTATGCCGTTGATATGTGAATTAGCATGTGGTAAATTTTCGTAAGCGAATTTGTCTGTTTAAGTGTTTAATTTGACAAAAGGACTGAAATGCATTGAATGTGAAAGTTGAATGATAATTATTAAGTATCAAGATGTTATGGCTTTTAAAAGTGAAGGCCTTATGAGGCAATAAGACCATTATTTAGATAGTGGATGGATAAAGGTCAAATGTGCCCTTGTTATATATGTTTTCTTATATTAAGTGAAAGGGGTATTTTAGTAAATGGAATAATAATATAAGTATAATAAAAGAAACAAAGGAAAGATAATAGTTATCATCTTTTATGAGTGCCGAAATATTGAAGAAAAGAAAAAGAAGAAGTTGAGCTAGGTTTCGGCAATTGTAAGCTTGAATTTGAGGTTAGTTTTTGATTCATTTTTTATAATTTCTATGTTTTCGTAATCGGTGCTTCGAATGCTTCTAAACCCATGCTTCAATTTTGAAGATTGATGATGTTTGTGAAATGAAACTTTGATGAACTCATGTGATTTGTGATGTTTAATAGTGAAATATGAAAGATATGTGTTTGATGAACATGTTTTGTTCTTGAAGTTTTGATGAATTTAGCTAAATAGGGCTAAATTGTGAAAATGGTAAATTAAAGGACTAAATAGTAAATTTGATGAAATATTTGGGCTTATATAGACCGTAGAGAGGTTCGGCCAAGCATGTGTGTGTGTGTGGATTTTGTGAATTTGATGTTTTGAGAAAAATAGTCTAAATTGATAAAGTGTGCAAATATGAGGGTTAAATTATAAATAGCCCAAAATATATGTGTATAGAGTGAATTGAATGAAATAGTGAATAAAAAGGGTTAATTCTGAATATGTTTAGATCAAGAACCGAGGAAAACGGACTTAGATCGCGGTAAAGCGAAGGTTAACGAGTAGCCGTTTTCATTCCGATAAACCGAATCTGAGGTAAGTCAATATGCAAATAAACTTATCTGTATTAAATTGAATATATGTATTCATATGTTTATCGATGAAAATGAATGAGTATGAGATGCTAAGGGCGTGAATTCTGAAATAAGTTCGATATAGTGATAAAGCCGAAAAGTCCCATACGAACCTAGATATAGATAGGATTTAACCATGTCATGACATAGGTATCTGTTCTGTTTTATCATGTAAGACCACGTCCGGGACATTGGCGTTGATTTGAAATTTCGTGTAAGACCTAAATGCGGGACGTGAGCATCGATATGAATTATATGTAAAAGACCTCGTTTGGGACGTAGGCATCGATATGAACTTTATGAGTAAGACCATATCTGGGACATCGACATCATATTGACTCGTGTAAGACCACGTCTGGGACATCGGCATCGTTATGATCTCAGACGTGTAAGACCACATCGGGACGATGGCATCGATATACGAGTGCATGTAAGACCTCGTCTGGGAGTTGGCATTGTACTATTATTCTGAGCTTTTTGAGTATCCTACTAGGTTCCTAAGGGTTCAACGGGCAAGTCTGCAATACGAATTGTATATTCGAGTTATGATCAATTAAGTGAATGAATACCTGATTTAGGTACGTTGAATGTGCATTAAGTATGCATGAATGGTAAGTATACATATGACTTTGATTTGAAGAAAGGTATGTTTGAATAGGATAATGTGAATGAGATGAAAGAAAGATTGTGAATGAGCCATGTGCTTCAAATGAGTTTTGAATGGATAAATGTGACCAATGTTGTCAAAAGTATGAATCAAGCATGTACATGATAAATTGTTAAGTGAATGAGATGTGCAAAAGTTTCAAATTGCATTTATGCTTGTTATGGCAAGTTTATTTGTATATGACTTACTAAGCTTTTGAAAGCTTACTCTGTGTGTGTATTTTCTCTGTTTTATAGGTCGTCGAAGCTATTGAAGGCTCGGGATTGTCAAGGATCGTCATCACACTACTAAACTTATTTTGGTACCCTTTTGAAAATGTATATGGCTAATTATGGCATGTATAGGCTAGATAGGTGTTTATGTTTATGAAGTGAGTATGGCCATGTGTATTGGCAAGTTTTTGAGTTGATAAATGTTTGAATGAATAAGTTATGAAGCATATATTTAGTATGTTTTGATGCATATGGAATGGTTAAGTTTTGGTTAAGCAAATGGATGATATATGTTTGCAATGAGGTAGGATTTAGTTTGCAATTTGGTATGGATGGATTTGGTATTGGATGTATGAATGAAGTGAACCATTTGATATGTTTTGGTTGCCATATATGCATATTATGTTTTGGTATGTATTGCTTGTAGGTGAGACCCAAAATGGGTGGCATATTGGCCTTGTAAAATGGCCTATAATGTCGCACGGTTGAGGCACAGGGGTATGCCTAAGACCGTGGGTAAATTGGCAGAATGTACCTTATATTGTACACGGCCTCGACACGGGTGTGCTTGGTGGCCGTGTGGGAAACGGCAGTATGTGAACTATTGTACATGGCCTTAGCACACGGGCGTGCTTGGTGACCGTGTTGAATTTGGCAGTATACCACCACGGGGAGGACACGCGGGAGTGTCCAGTAGCCATGGGGGTGTGTCCCCTGTATTTTAGAAAAGTTTTAAATTTTCATGAAATCTTGTATGTGTTTCGGTTTAGTCCCGACTCGACTTACAAGCATGTTTAAGGTCTCGATGACCTACTTAAGGGTCATTATGATTGATATTGATGAATGGTTGTACAATTAATTCTGTAAATGTTTCTGATCTATCTTGTAATGCCTCCAACCCTATTCCGGTGATCGGACACGGGATAGGGATGTTACAGAGTTCCTTTGTCAATCATATCGGATAGAGATCCGAGATTCACCTCCAGATTTTAGAAGAAGCTTCAAGAAGCCTTGGCTACAAAATTGAGTTTTAGCACAGCTTTTCATCCTCAAACTGACGGTCAGTCGGAGAGGTTGATTCAGATACTCGAGGATATGCTTCGATGTTGTGTTCTAGAATTCCAAGGTAGTTGGGAAAAGTTTCTCCCATTGGTAGAATTTTCCTACAATAATAGCTTTCAGTCGAGATTAAAGATGGCGCCTTATGAGGCTCTATAGGGGCGTAAATGCAGAATGCCTTTATATTGGACTGAACTCAAAGAAAACCAAATTCACGGGGTTGATTTGGTTAGAGAAGCTGAAGAGAAAGTGAAAGTGATACGAGAATGTTTAAAAGATGCATCAGACAGACAAAAATCTTATTCGGACCTAAAGAGAAGAGAGATAGAGTATCAAGTCAGAGATAAAGTTTTCTTGAAAGTGTCACCTTGGAGAAAAGTTCTAAGATTTGATCGGAAAGGTAAGTTAAGTCCACGTTTTATTGGACCATTTGAGATTACCGAGAAAGTTGGGCCGGTAGCTTATAGATTGGCTTTGCCATCAGAGTTAGAAAAGATACATGATGTGTTTCACGTGTCAATGTTGAGACACTATCGATCAGATCCTTCACATGTAATTACCCCGTCAGAAATAGAGATTCATCCCGACATGAGTTATGATGAAGAACCAATCAAGATTTTAGCTCGGGAAGTCAATCAACTAAGAAATAAAAGTATTGCTCTAGTGAAAGTATTGTGGCAAAGGCATGGGATAGAGGAAGCTACATGGGAACCAGAAAAGAGCATGAGAAATTAGTATCCGAACTTATTTGCCGGTAAGGTTTTCGAGGATGAAAAACCTTAAGGGGGAGAAGTGTAACAGCCCGATTTAGGGCCTAGTCAGAATAGTGGTGCGAGGTCACGAATCCAAGGTGAATTTATGATTTTTTAAGGTTTATGTCATGTTTGCATGCTAGTGTGAAAGTTTCATGAAGCAATTTTGTTAATTTGAGGTTGAATGGTCCAAAAATGACTAAATTGCAAAAATTGCAAAATATGAGTTTCTAGAAGCTTTTTGTATGAGATAGCTTTAGAATATCAATTAGAAGTCCTTAAGTAGCAATTTGCCCAAATTATAAATTTTGGACAAAATTGGACATGAGTTAGTAAAATAGAAATTTTTAAAGAGAATGGGATTTTGGTCATTTATCAATTTAAATGATTAAAATGGGAAAAAAAGATGATAAAAATCTATTCATCTTCTTCCTCACATTGCCGAAAATTTGAAGACTCCAACCTTCATTTTTTTTCAAGCTTGCTAGTAAGTTCATTTTAGCCCCGTTTTTAATATTCTTCGTTTTTTTGAAGTTCTCGTATTATGAATCAGCTATTTTTAACTGTAAAATGAGCTAGGGTGCATGCTCAAAAATTTGCCCATGAATGACATGCATATTAAATGATGTTTTATGGAATTTTATGAGAGTTTGATGTTAGATAAACATTTTTTTCTAAGTAAATTTCATGAAAAATGATAGTATGGACTAATTTGTAATAGTTATGAAAATTGGTCATATAAACTAGAAATAGTGAGAATTGATGATTGTTATAGTAGAGAAAATGAATCAGCTAAGCATGAAGTTTAAGGAAGTTTAATGAAAATTATTTTACGAGCCTTTGGGGCAAAAGTGTAAATATGAGAAAGTTTAGGGGCAAAATAGTAATTTTGCCAAAGTATGTGTTAAGGGTCAATTTAGTCAATGTGATTATTAAATGATCTATTTATGATTATAGATCAAGAAAAACGAAGCCCAGATCGAAACCGAGGCAAGAACAATGTCAAGGACTAAATTGTATATCTACATACATTTTGTATATTGAGGTAAGTTTGTATGATTTCTAAGCTTTATGATTTTTATCATTGAATTGCTTAGTATAATGTACACTATTTTCATGGAATGTTTAATGTTATATTAAATAAAGAAATCAATGAGATTAAGTATGAGCAAGTCCCGATTGAATATGAATTTCCCAGGATACTCGATCTACCACATGAGATAAGAAAGTCCGTATAAGACCAAGCCAAGGCATGGCATCGGCAATCAAGCACAGATATCATATAAGTCCAAGGAAAGCTTGGCATTGAACAAGTTATCATGTAAGTCCAAGGCAAGCTTGGCATTGAACAAGCTATCATGTAAGTCCAAGGCAAGCTTGGCATTGAAAAGCTATCAAGAGAAAGAAATCCCATGTAAGTCCAAGCCAAGGCATGGCATTGGTGAGAACAAGAAAGACTTCATATAAGTCCATGTCAAGACATGGCCTTGAAACCAAGATGAGATATTCCATGTAAGATCATATCTAGGATATGGCTTTGGCATCAAGATATGTGGGATGAGATTTAGTATCCTCGGTTATTCGTAAAAATTCATCGGGCAAATGAGTAAAGTTAAAATGAGTTAACAAAGAAAGCTAGGTAAGCAAAGCTATTACCAAGTTGAAATTGAGTATCATTTTTGTTATGAATGATGGATTAGAGATCATGATTTTTATGTTAAAGTATATTGATCAATGTGATCAAGTGACACAAGTACCATGTTTACCTTACAAGTATGAGAATAGTAGGTATCATGAGACATGTAAGAATCAGTATGAGTAAGTAAACTCTATAGCTGAAATTTATGACACCATTGTTATGTCAAATGGTTTATATTAAGCAAGTTTATTAATATGTGTTTTACATGCAAACTTACTAAGCTAAATGCTTACATCTTTAATTATTTCTTTCTATGTAGTCCCGCCAAGCTAACTCGTGGATCATTAGGGTCGGAGCTTGTAGCACACTATCAATCTCTATTTTGGTATAGCCAAGTTATTTTGCTATGTATGGCATGTATAGGAAGCATTTCATTTTGAGAATATGTTTAAAGAAGGGTCATTGTATAGATTATCAAGTTTATTATTCTTTTGTATATGGCAAAGTGATTGGCCAAAATTAACTAAGTATGTATGTTTATGGAGATCAATGAAGTATGTAGTAATGTTTATGAAAAATGTATTGAATTGAGCATGAGTTCGGTCTTGATTTCAGTGTGGCAATTGGCTTGGTAAATAGCCTCTAAGTGCCCACAGGGTAGGCACACAGGCATGTGCCTAGGCCGTGCATACCCTGCACTTTAGTGTTTTAAGTTAAAATAGGCCTCGGGCAAATCCCATGGTCGTGTGTTTAGACCGTGTGTGATACACGGTTAGAACATGGGTGTGTGACCCAAACTGTGTAAATAAGTCAGTATATCAAGATATAGCACACAGTTTACATCCACAGGCGTGTCAAGGCCGTGTGTAATTAGTCAGTGTCGACTACGGGTGGACGACACGGGCATGTGTTAGGGGTACACGGGCGTGTCCCAAGTCACATGGTCGTGTGACCCCTGTTTTAAGGAAAAATTTTCATTTTAGTTCTGAAAGTTTCCAGATATGTGTTTAAGGTCTCATAGGCCCATGAAATGTATGATTAGACTAAGAAAGAGAAGTTTTTAATTCGGAACAAAATTTTATAGCCCGTAAGTACATGTTTTAAGTGAGTTCAAGCATGGTAATGTCTTGTATCCAGTCTTAGCATCGGACTTGGGTATGGGGTGTTACAAGCAACCTGACACATATATTTATGTATCTAATTAGCTCATACGAGCACCATCTGTTTCCCAAACTTGTGTATTGAGTTCTTTTACAAAGTTCCATTGGAAAAATAAAGGATGTACAGTGCTACATTGTTTCATTAAAGTGAACAAAATTATTAATTCTGAATATCCATATAATTGTTGTTTACTGACTTGGAATTGTTGAATCATGTTGTGATAAGGTCGATACTTGAAATCGCTATATGTAAATTGATTTATGTAAGGAACATTTATGAAATGGCTATATGGTATCAAGCTTTGAATAGAATGTATCACATATTATAGACTGAGAGGGGTGATTGAATCGCAATTGTTATTTCTGAACATTATATGACATGATATCTTTTAAGTTTTTATATATGTAAAATGAAAAGAATATATGCATTAGCTACATAGAATCAATCATTGAAAGGAGAAATTAGATATGGTATAATAAAATGGAATGTGATTTACCATTTGAATATGAGTTGGATGATTTGATTGGAAAATATGTTATTTGAATGTTTTTGCTATAGTATGCTTAAGTTTCATGTATATATGTGAACTCACTAACTTGTGAGATTTGTTTTGTGCATAGGAAATGAATGAAATTATAAGCTTGTTAATGAAATTATGCATGAAATGTACAAAATGATTCAAATTCGGTAAGTTTAAGTTTCCATTATATACGAGCTTACTAAGCATTGATTTGCTTACGTCCGTTGTTTCTTTCTTTGTAAATCATCAAAAATCTCAATCGCTTGGAAGTTCAAGTCGAAGCATACACACTATCCGTCCCAAATCCATAAAAGCTTTGATCATTTTGAAGTTGGGGTATAAATGGCATGTACTAGGAGTTTTAAATTTTATGGTTTATAATGATGTTGTTTAAAGCTTTGGTTAAGTAAGGTTTGATGATGTGTATATATTTGGTATTTTGGCTCAAGTATGTTCATATGAGTGTTTTGGTTGTTTGGTTCATGCCTTATGAAAGTGTTGATCATATGGTAAAATGGATATGTTGAAATGAATGAATTGGTATGATGGTATATCTTTAAGGTAGTACCTTGAGATGATTGAATGTCTGTTTAATTTGGTATATGAAATGTGATGTCAATGAGGGCATATTGGTTAGGCATTTTGTTGAATTTTTTGGTATGTTTTAAGCTTGTTTGAATGTGTTTTGAAGGTATGAGAATGATTTATTTTTGTTTGGCTTGGCACCTAAAGAATGAGAAATGTTTTGGCTTGTTTTAGAAGTGATTTTGGGTGCACACGGCCTTGGACACGGGTTGTCACACGGCTGTGTGTCACACACGGTCACTCCACACGGCCATGTGGCCTATTCAATTTTGGTGCAAGTTTTTCCTATACGGTCAGTTTGTTACACGGCCTGGAGACACGGCCGTGTGACCCTATTTCAAACTGCACACAGTTAGGCACATGATCTAGTGACACCACCGTGTGACCTTATTTTGGATCTATACATGTTTGGTCAAGATGACCATATTCCCGAGCCCTGGCACTGGCTCTCATCACTGCAACCATGTGACCCCTGATTTCAAATTTTCTACATTTTTCTACTTTATTTCAAATTAGAGTCTAATTGTTTCCAAATTGATTTTTAGGTTCCATAAGCTCAATATAAGGCTTGTAATTGTATATATGCTATGAATGATAATGGGTTTTGCATATTTGTTATTTAAATTAATAGACGAATGATTTTATGTTATCATTTGTTTCGATATGTGTCATAATACTCCATAACCCTAATCCAGTGATAGAGATGGTTTAGGGGTGTTACATAAATCCTGAGTTAGTCACTGACTAGACGTATGCAACTCATGTGCTTTGATTTAAGTGGAGGCTTATGCTCTAAAGATGATCGAGCCCACATCGGTATGTTGGGTACATGACTTGTGTATGGCATGGCTTTACTATCAACAATGGAATTTATAGCTCGATTAAAGAGTTAATGAATCCTCTCATTAGAATTGTCTGGATTTATAAATATGGAACATGGTCCCGGGTTGTTTGTTCTCGAACAAGCAATTTATCACAAGAATTCATTGACGATGATCATATTAATCATTTAAAAGACATAATGGTGACAATAAGATAAAATAGGATTGTATTAAGTGAGCAGATTTAACTCAAAAAAATTAAGGATATCATATGAGGGTAACACACGCATGACGAGGTCATTGGCCAAAGCAGTTGGATGAATTGCTTTCGTAAAAAGTATACAATAAGGAGTTTTCAATATAGTACTACTTTTGGACTGACTCCATGATTAAGTAAATTGTGAATTATCAGAACTATACTTCTAGACATAATTGCAATTACAAGAGTCTAATTGTATATGTTCGATTGGTTCCTCCGCTAGCTCAATGAAAGCTTGATTAGATTGCATTTGAATCAAAAGAAAATTATATGACTTTGGAAATAATTTAATGTAGTCGATTTATTCGATGTGAAATTAAATTGGGCGATCGTGAGAATTGTTCAACTAGAGAATTTAATTAATGAATTTTCTTGAGAATTTAATTAATGAATTTAATTTGGAAAGTCTTAGTGATTTTTGGAAAAATTAATTTTGACCAAATAAAATTAAATTAATCAAATTATGTAAAATAAATATGATGTTTTTGAAAATTAATTTTCAAGTCAGACAATTGGCCTAACTGATAATTGAAATTGAAAATTGGACCTGAGATAAAAAATTGGGCTCGAGAACCAAATCGAGATCGAGACCCAAAAACTGGTCGAACTGGGCCTGGTATGTGAAACCGAGTCGAAGGTCCAACTAGTGGCTAGACCAGACCGGTTGGGCCATCACTGGCTTAGATTGAACCGACAATAGCTAAACTAACTCGGGGTGTCATACCTGCAATGGCACCATCAGACACGGTAGTGCCGACGATGGCAGTTCTTCGGTGGTTTAGCTATGGGAAAACTACACTCCTACTAAGACTCTACCATATAATTTGATTTCAACTTAATTATTCCAAAAATATTATTTTAATAGTTTTAATATTAAATTTAATTTATCACTTATCTTGATAGTATTTTATTAATTTAATATTAAAGTGATTATCTTAATATTAAATTTAATTTAATATTTATCTTGTAGATAAGTATTCTATTAATTTAATAGATTTAATATTAAATTTAATCTAATATTTATCTTGATAAGTACTACATGATTTTAATATTAATGTGATTAAGTTTAATCGTAGTTGAACTCTTTAAACTCTACTTATATAAAGAGAGCCTTAGGTCATTACTTTTCAAAAACTTGAATTGAAGAGAAAGTTGTAGAGAGAAAATTCTCTGAAGAAATTATTTCAAAAGATTTATAGAGATATTTTTCTTATTTACAACTTGACTCGGAAGTTTAGAGAAATTGCAAAATTACCCCACTGGTAATTTTATGGAAAAATTTTTATTTGAAGCGAGCCCACACTCGATAGACGTGAGCTTGAGGATAGTGGAGAAGCTATTCGGTCGATGCGCTCATCCTAGACAAATCGAAAAGGTACAATTTTGATTAACCATTTATTACTTTAGATATCACAACCAAGTTTTTTTTTGGGAAAAAATTAAAACTTTGATTTTTCCTCCAATATATTTTAGTTGTGTTTTCCTAACCCGGTTTTCCAACAAAACCACCCTCGATAGTGTTCCAAACACCCTACTTCGAATATAACTTCTGGATCTTTGAACTGTGGTGTTGCTACCCCGCTTGCTAGTTTTGGGACACGGGTGTCGTCTTTAGTGTTCCTTAACCTGAAAATGGTGTCATGCACACTAAATTGGCTTGTCAGTCCAACCTTAGGCCTATATTGTCCCAACGGGTCGTTATATTACAAAAATATGTGTTAAAATGTTTATTTTACGTAATTGCATCTAACCTACTAAATTGGAAAACTAATTGAAATACAAATAAAATGGTCTGAAAACAAGGTCATTAAGTGTAAAAAATACTCTAATTTGCCACAACGAATTGTGGTAGATTAGTCGTTTGGTTGAAAGCTAGGAACGACAAGGATCCGTTTAGCCAAAAACACATGTGGGATTTTGATAAAGGGTTTATTGCTATAAATATCACAAATCAACTTAGTTTTCAAAATTTTTATTTTTCGATGTGCTAGAAAACCATTTTCGAATTTTAACAAGTGTAGGTTGACGTTTAAGGATTTAAACATGTTGAGGAAACTTAAGAATTCCTAACTATCCCTTTTCTTCCTCTCTTCTAACCTTACCGAAAATGGAACGATGGTTGGGCTAGGAGGTTTGCTTGATTTTTTCTTATGGTTAGACTCCTTCGACTCTACATCCTTTTTTACACTCTCTTCTACCCCATCTCTAACACTAGGAGTTTGGGTATTAATGTCCATTTCCTCCATTTTGACACTTGAGGGACTCAATGGTTCCTTGATCACCACTTTGGATTGGAGAATGATGAATTTAGCATTCTCTTTCCTCTCCCTTTTTAGGTTAGGCTCGGTGTTGCCAAGGATACTTGAGGTGGCATTGATTTGCAACACTTGGAGGATTCAGTCGAGTTGACCTTGCATTTGGCTCACATTTGCTTGCACCAAATGCATCCTGTCTTCAAGTTTGCTAGCTCTAATAGGCATAAGGGACCACTATTAAAGGTGGGTTTCCTTTTGGCTTCAGGTGGCCTATAAGGTTGCAAAGGTTGGTATGGAGGATTAGGTCAGAGTTGATTGAAGCTATGGACACATCCCTCTTGGTTCCCTCCCCACCTAAGGTTGTGGAAACCACGTCACCCTAGGTTGTAAGTGTTGGAATAGGGATTGTTTCCCCTATTCCCCATGTAGTTTACCTCGACATAGGCATTCTCGTGATGGTTGGCCCAGCTCACACCTTTATTTTCTTGACCTGCATTGACACTGTTAGATGAGACTGGTTGGAAGCTTACGATCTAGAGGAGCTAAGTTTGAATTGATTAAGTCTATTGAGGATTTGCTAAAATTTATCCTCCCCACCAACCTCATTCACAATTGCTGATTTAACTAGATATCTAAACTGTTCAGTCAGCCACATATAGGAATTCATTGCCATATCTTCAATCAGTTGGTAGCCCTTCACATATGTTTTAGACATAAACACCCTTGTAGACGCCCCATCTAGACGAGATTGAAACTTTCCATCAAGCACATTATAAAAAGTCTGTAATTGAAGCTAATCTTGTACGCCATGATAAGGGCACTTATGTATCATGAGTTTGAAGTGTTCCCACTGTCACACCCAAAAATGTTAAAGGATAAGTACAATAATAATTCTGGGTATCTAATTATAAATTTTTTTATTTATGAGGGTCTTAGTGTAATTACGTGAATCTTGCTAAATGATTTGGTAATTAGTTAGATTTCAACTATTAGTCTCATTACATTTGAATTGGTTATTTTCTTAATGGGAAAAATTATGATACGGAACATTAATTTTTTTGCTGATGAATTTGTTTGGGTGATCAAGTGCAGGAAGGTTATATAGGAGATAGACGTTATTCTCCGAGGAGCACTCTCTCATTTATGTATTCACTTTCTTTCTTTTATCTTCTTCTCTGGTTTCTTTTGTAAGAGAGAAAATTTAAACAATGGCCTGCATGAGGGAGAAACTAACGTATTAGCCTATGAAATTGAGAATTTAGAAAATTGGTAATCTTTCTAACTCTTCTGTATCTTTTGGTTGAGGAAAAGGGAAGAAAAATCGAGGATTTTGTTTAATTCATTGAATTTTTACTGTGATGTTTAGGGTTATTGTTAATCTTTAAAGTTTCTCTGCATGTAAATGAATCATGGTTTTCTTACATATTTATGCCTTCATTTTGATTACGTGTGGTTGTTATGCTTAGTTACTTGAGAATGAGGAGTCTCAAGCGATAAGGGAAAAAAATTAAGCAAATGTAGTCGGTATCAATTTTCAAGTATTTTGCAAGGAGTTTTTGAACTCAAATCCTCAGTGTTTCTTTTATGCATATCAATCTTGTGTTCTTGTGTTATTTTTGACTTCATTTCCTACTGATGATGATGATGAGTCAAATTTTTTTGGGATGTTTGTCATACGGTTGAAGCATGCAAAGTGATGATCCACAGATTCATGTATGTTTGTATGTGAAGGTTTGTTGTTTCGATGAACTATCACTAGTAAAGTAATTACTGAAGAGGTTATCATTGAACTGGTTTGGTAGGTGACATGTTTGGTATGATCTGTGTTGTGTTATTAATAGTATTTTTAGTTGAATGCTTGTAATATGTCAATCATAAAAATGAATGATATGCAAAGTGTGGAGGTATGTATTAGCAAATGGAAGTTGAAGAAATGTCGCATTGCGGACTGACCTAGCATCAAATGTAGTAGCCAATTCGGGTTACTTTCGCACTTAAGGAGCTTGTTTTCTAGGCAATTCAGTATTTAATATTATGCTTTTGATATTTAGTAGTTCGAATTAAATATTAGTAAAATAAGTGTTTTTAACACATTTTATAAGTGTTGTGACCTATTAGGCCGACACGAGCCTTAGATAGTTCTAATATGTTAAAATGAGTGTATAGGATGAAGACTTATAGGCCCAATTGACATGGTAGCAAGGGACAAGTGATGTACAAGTTTCCCAAGCTGTCAAAGTATGGAACGGCCCAAGCAAAGCGTAATTTGCTCGTCATGTTGTGCCACGTAAGGCCTATGGCACGACATAGCCGTTAAGTGATGCCTAAGGATGCCAAGGCTATTTTCTTCCGCACAATCAACTTTATACAAATACTTAGGATGTGTTAAAGACCTAATTAAGGCTACGAACACTCCTGCAAATAAAACCTTAGGGGTTTGATGGAACTAAGTCATTTTAGACGTACTCAAAAACCATAGTAGTTCAGGAGTAGGATTAGATTAGTTTTTTTTCGACTGTTCTGAACTATTTGTTTTTCCTCTTGGATTTAGTTTCGATCCAAGAGTTATTTTATATTACTAAAATACTCTATTTATTTCTTCTTTTCAATCGAAAAATTTCATTCTTATAATCAATCTTTTTACTACTCTGTTCTCTATTCGATATCAATCCACAATTATTCTAATCTCGTTTCTCTTCCAATTCAATCATGTTTTTTACATGATTTATTCAATTGAGTTAGAGATTATGAATAACATGAGTAGGTAAATCCCTTGGGGGAGATTAACAGGTGGCTGGGAATAGGATTAAAAGAGGATTTAAGGTTTCCCGAGAGGATTAGTTAGTATACATTACGCGTTCTTAAACCCTAGGTTTGACAGCCCTAGGAAGTTACAATAGGTTAGATGATATCGAGAGATAAGTAGAGCCAAGTAAATCATATTTTATCCTGCTTGAGAAAGTGAGGTCAAGAGATAAGCAAGTATCAACCATTTGATTAATTAGTATAAGGTTGGGAGGTAATAATTTGTTAATCGGTAGCTAATCCACCCTAAACCCCTAATTCGAAATTAATTACAAACCCTAAAGAGAATTAATCTTCCTGATTGGTTTATTGATTTAGTTGTTTGTTTATTTTGTTGTATATTTATTTAGTTATTTAATTTTTCTCATTAATATATTTTATGATTTTTCATAATATAGGAATTAATTATTACTATTTAGACTTATTATTGTAAAATGTTTTTATAGATTTATTCCATCCTCCCCTAGGTATGATCCTCAGAATACTTCCAAGTGTTTCATCGTAAACTGTACTATATTACAATTTGATCCGTACACTTTCGGACACTGCCGATTTAATTTATATATATATATTTGGTATGATCTTTTACTATAAATGATAACTTGTTTATTGGCGGTCATGCACCCTGTGCCACATGTTATTGGTTTTGCAGAGGTTTAGGCGAGTTGTACGGAGAATGTATATGCATGATATTTTGTTTTGCGGAGGTTCAGTTAGATTGTATGGTGATATATGCGCATATTTTTATGATAACCCTACGTGGGTTCTTTCAAGTATGAGACTTTGTGGAGTTTAAGGCTTAAAGCCTCGTGTATGTAAGCAACTTTCATGGCCACGGGTAAACGCAAGGTAAGGTGGTTCGTTGGACTTATCTCATGATTCAAGTTATGAAAGTCTGTTGGATTTGTTCTCTAAGCTTCATGACGAAGTTATACATGAATTTCTCCATGCGAAAGTTTGTGGAACAGCTCGCGGATATTAATCTACATCTATAGGTAAATATTAGTCTATAGATCCGTATGTATGGGTCCGCCATATATGAGTTTGCATCCATGAATTTTTTATATGAATCCATATGTATGAAAATCTGATGAATTTATTTCTATGATTCAATCTATGATAGTCTGTTGATATTGTATTCATGTTTCAAGTTTAAGAGTTCAAAGAGACTATCTTTCACAATAGTCAATATGGACTACTATTCAAGTAAGAGATTGCATGGGCTTGTCCTTATGTTCAACCTACAAGACTTCGTACAAATTGTTTTTCTCAAGCCAAAACCCACAGGGATCTTCTTTCATATAGGAGTCCGCCAAGGACTATCCGCCAAACAAGAGTCTGTTAGTGACTATTGTTTAAGAATGAGTTCACAAGTAAGAACCCATATATATGAACCTATGATTATGATTCCTTATATAAAGGTTTGCAAGTATGTATTCACCAAGCTCAAGTCTGTGTATAAAAGACTTTATATGTAAATCCTCATGTAAAAATTCTCCATGTGTGAATCTCCATGCATGAGTTTTATAGAATAAATTCATCGTACGTTAATTTGCAATGATACTAATTGCTAAGGTAATTCTCATATGTTTTGTTGGCAAAGGAGGTAATAATCCATCTGGTATGAAATCGGTGCAAATGGGTAAGCGAAATAATTTCGTATTGTAGCCTATAGCATGAGTGATATAAATGTAGGGTTATGAAAATGCAAAATGTGTACAAATTTTCAAGTTGAGCCAACGCAAGGAAAGACAAGAGTACACTACGAAGATGTGCGAACCATACTTGTGCAAGTGATGTCAAATAGGAGATCAAACTCTGACTTATAAATTCATAAACGATATGTTATATTAGTAACTCACTAAGTTCATTTGAACTTAGTTTTTGTTATGTTTTCCAGGTATAATGATTTATATAAGGAGCTGAAGAGAGATCAAGCCAAAATTCATTAAAGCTTAGGCTACCTTGTGTTCTTAATTGTAACATGCATATTGTGGGGTGACCTAGAGGATGAGCTCAGGGTTAGAATTTTTTTTGTAACTAAATATGAATCGTAGTATTTTATTTACAACGAAGAGAATCGATTTAAAATATTAAAGCTACTATTGTTAATTTTTCATAAGTTCGTCTATTGAAATGTTACTGTCAATATATGAACTAAGTTATGTATTATTAAAGAAGGCATAATTATTATTTTTGTAACAATTTGGTTTAGACCCTAGTCGAAATAGTGGTTTTGAGACCACAAATTCGAGTCAAAAAATATTTTAATATTATTTTTTGCGTTTGCAGTATATGATTAAGCATGTGTGAAATTTTTGTGAATCAATTTGTCCGTCTGTGTGCTTAATTTGATAAAAGGACTTAATCGCGTAAAATGAAAATTTAGTGGTTAAATTCAAAGGGGCCGAATAACGATTGTTCTTTTAATATGGAGGATTTATGTTGTAATTTGGCCATTAATAAAGGTAGTGGATGGCAATGGACTAAAGTAACCTTATTATATATGTTTTATATATTAATTAATAAAGGTTAATTAGGTAAAATAATAATGTTATTAAATTAAAACAAAACAAACATTTTGTCCATCTTTTTATCACTATAGTCGAATGTTTAAAGAAAAAGAAAAGGACTAAACCAACCTAGGTTTTAGTTATGCTTAAGCTAAATTAAGGTATGTTTTGGCTTCAGTTTTTAATAATTTCTACGTTTTTGTAATCGTTGCTTCGTGTTCTTCAAAACCCATACCTTAATTTTGTGAATTGATGATGAATGTGAAATATGCCATTGATGATTTTGCAAGCTTTGTGATGTTTGAGGATGAAATATGAAAGATATGTGATAGATTAACATAGTTTGTGATCGTGATCTGAGAGTTTTAATATTTATATAATGAATGATCGAGCCTAGAAACTAACTATCACCACGATTGAGGCAAGCGCACCTATCGAATAGTAGTATAGCTTAGTGGCAAGACCGGAATGTCGAACCCAAACGAACCAAAAGTACTAGTACTGACTTTCTTTTTATTATCTATGTAACACCCCAAACCCGGGCCAAACACTACAACCGGATCTGGTATGTCACTAAGAAAATTTTCGTAAAACCAATCGTGTCCACAGAAAGCCCAAATAAGAATTACATGTCTTTGAAAGAAATTAAAACGAGAATAAATAATAAAGGCTCATAACAAAACAAAAAGGTAAACTATTGGCCCATGGCCTTATTACAACGTAGTTCAAATCCATAACATAAAATACTTTGAAAGAAAAAAAAAACTATTAAGTGGAACTTTTCACCGGATCCACATATTCTTTTGCATGGCCACCTTGCGCTCCACTCCGGCCTAATCCGTTGCACTAATTGTCACCTGAAAGGTTAGTTTAATTGGGTGAGTCGCGAGACTCAGTGTGCAATGCTCATGCACCGCTAGATTTGGGCCTCATAAAACATAATAATAATTTCATTTACATGGATAACAAATAATATGCAAAACCCAACCCATTTGCCTAGGTTTCCATCCGCTACACGCCCCCGTACCAACCAAACACACCATTGGGGATTTCTACAATCAACCCACACCGCTACACGCCAAGATGGCAGTCATGCTGCTCATCAACATATATTGGCCGAAGCCCTTATAATGCATCACGGCATTAGTCACATAAAGAAATCACGGTAAAAACCGCTACACATATACATATACATATACTTCCTCCTTTCATCAAACCCAACCCATGCAATCACATAAAATCAATATACTTATATCGTTTAATCAGAACATTCACTAACTCGATGATTTGCTTTTACCCTCTTTGGGTTTCTTCTATTATGCGGATTTGGCATTTATCAATACATATAAGACTTATAACCATATATTAATCAAGCAGATCTAGATGGTGGGAAAGTGTTACACACCTGATATCGCGAAATCCAATATTCTTAGTCGATATCCTTGTTATCTGATCTACAACTTTGCTCAAAAAGCCGAAAAGATGTGAAAATAGCCCTCTCCTATATTCGGCCATGGTTAGTGTTCTACCGATTTCATATATTTATAAATAAACCAATCTCCTTACCTTGAAATCCCAAAATAACATGACTTGAGTGTTACTAATCTTTGACTTAGAGATCTAAGCGTTGGACTCCTCTTGGATCTCGAAATGCCGAAAATAAGAAAACCCTTGATTAGTCACTAAATAGCCATTCTACTAGGGACTTTAAAAAGTTGGAGAAATATTGGAAACTCAAAATCGACACATACCTATTGTTTTCTTGATTCGCACAAGCTGACTTTCTTCAAGAAAATTAGGCAACTTCAGGAGGTGAGATCTAAGAATTTCGATTTTTAGAAGATTTAAGAATTGAAGAGATGGCTAAGAGAGATTTGGCCAATGAATATTAAGGAGAAGAATAGAATAATAGAGATGTGATTTCGGCTTTTAAGGATTAGAAGAAAAATAACAATAGAGGTTGAAAGATTCGGCCAACCAGGAAATTTTAGAGAGGAAGAAAGGGTGAAGAAAATGGTGATTTTCGGCTTTTGAGAGGAAGAAGATGAGAAAAGAAAATAAAAGAAAGGCTTCCAAAATTTTGGCACACCCCCCTCTTTATATAGAAAACCGATTCCTCCCTTTAGCAGAGATTGATTTTCAGCCAACACTGCCACACATGATAGCTTCTATCCCATTTCCCTTATCTTAATCTATTATCTCCTCAAAAATAGTCTTTATCTGCTTATTATCCTTAAAGACTAAATCCCTAAATAATAGCCTTTATCTACTTATTATCCACATAGAATAAATATAATAAAATTCTCAAAAAAAATAGCCTTATGCCGTCCACTTCCCTAATCCCTAATGCCAAATTTAACTAACTTAAATTAGAAGATTTGGGCTCCTTAAAACTTAAAATTTGGGCCCCTAACACTTAAATTAACTCATTCCACATATTCACCCATTAAACGCATAGGCCCAAAAATTTAGGATGTTACAATCTAGCCTAAAACAAAGAGAATTTTATCTAACTAATTACTAAGCTAAGGATGCTAAGACACAAAGAACCAATTGGGAAATTACTTTTGAGAAAACCAATTGATTAAGACAATACCCGAAGAAGAATCCACCTAGAATTCACTTGTTATTTAACTCTGAACCAGATGATTTATTTACTTGACCTGATCCATAGGATTCCCTAATTTATATTATTACCTCTTTCAAGGCTACTAACTTCTAACCCTAGGTTGAATAATTGAAATCTCTTTCTAATTAAAACCCCTAGTGTTGCATTAACTCGATCTATGGACTCCCATATTAGGTTTGACCCTAATCTGGTAGATTTTCATCGTCCTATCTCTAGGAGTGTGATCAACTCCGCTTAATTACGCTAGATCTACTCTTAAACAGGGACTTTTTCTCCTCTGAATAAGCATATCAATACTTGAATCAATATCTTGAAATATTAAAACAAGAATTAAGAACACATAATGAAGAACAAATCAAGTATTTATCATACAATTCAGAAAAAAATAACAAGATCCATCTTAGGTTTCATCCCCCTCAGGTATTTAAGGGGTTTAGTTCATGTTCATAAAAGAGTACATCTCAGAAGAAAGTAAATAACAAAACATAAAGAAAAACCCTAAAACCCCTGAAGGAATTAAAGGGAAAATCCTCAGTCTTGAGCGTGATTTTAGCTTCTTGAGATGGATCAACTGGCTTTCTTCGAGTAATACCCTATATTCAGCCCTCTCTATCTTCACCTCCTTTGGCTCCCCCTTTTAGGTCACACTTAGGGTGTTTATATAGGCTTCAAAATGTCTTTCTTCACCTCTAAGTAACCTTTTCCACGTAGAATTAAAATGAGTCATGGTAGGGACACGCCCGTGTGGCATGCCCGTGTGAATCGAGCCCAGGCCGTGTTTAAGTCTGCTAAAGTGGCACGATCGTGTGGTGAACTCCAGACCGTGTTGATTTCTCACTTTCGCCCAATTTCTCCGTTTTTGGCCCGTTTCTCGTTCTTTTCATCCTCCTATGTTCACCTAAGTATAAAACATGAAATTAAAGAATTAGGAGCATCGAATTCCACAATTCAAGGGATAAATCATCCAAAAGAATGCCAAATGTGGGATTAAAATATATATATATTACGGTTTATCAAATACCCCCACACTTAAGCATTTACTTGTCCTCAAGCAAAATCCTCAACTCATAATTAAAATTCATTCTTCTCAACTTATAACTCCTATCAATAATGTTTTGGAATAATCCATAGGTAATCATACATTGAGAATTCAACTAAAAGAACACCAAAGTTTCAAACAATCCAAGTTGAGCATTTTATTCATGGAAAATATAGGTATCCCCCTTTATCTAAGTAATCACATTTGATTCAAAATATCACAGAGTTAACATCCTCACTAAGGGTTCACTCAATTTACTCGAAGTGTTTAAGGGACAATAAATTAAGCACTCAATAGTCAACATGAAAAGTTAATCTCATAGGCTTGCATGAATCAAGTCTCCACCACTGTAAATTGAGATGATACATCGATCAAAACGTCTTTAAGAAGGGTTGTAATGTGGCTTGGTTAGGGGGTGGGGTTACAGGCTGAAAGAGAAGGTTAGAATCGAGATCGAATTGAAAAATTACCTAACTAAAAAAATAGACTAAAACTAAATAATAACAATAAAAACACGAGCTTCTTCTAAAGATGTGAAATTTATTGTTTAAGCTCATAAAAACATAGAACTAATGAAAAATATACTTTTAACTTTTTTTTAAGAACAAATCAAGTAATAATTACATACTGAAATATAAAACATAGTTAGGCAACTAATCAAATCAAATCTCGACAAAAAGGTTAATACAATAGGGAAAATTCTTAATGAATCAAAAAGGGTAAATTTTTTGTTAATATTAAGGGTAAATCAATGAATGGTTTGTTAGGATCAAAGGGGTTCACTAAGGGTTAATTATGAAGGTAGGCTTTTTGGGAATTAAGTGGGTTAAGTCCTAGGTGCCTTTATCCTCTCAGTACATCAAATCAATGATGTGGTCTTGGCATGCATAATGGAGGCAAGTTCTAGAATAACATATCAATATTGACTTACTCAAATCAACAATAAAAGTGAGCACGAAAGAATGTATGCTCTAAAGGCTCAAAATCTCATAGGAATTATTGGCTTTTGATGTCAACCCTGTGAACTTTAAACTTCAAGATAATACCTAAACTTGAGGAAATAACCTAGCAAATTTTTAATTTTTCAAAAATCAACTTATCATCTCGATTCTCTAAAGCCTTAAAGTTTAAACAATTAACGCACAATTGCCTATGTTTTAATTCAAGACATATCAATAAAAATCATAAATCAATCAGAATTTGTTCTAATAGTGATATGAAAAAGAAAAGACAAAATTCAAGGATTTAGGAATAATGCAAAAAGTTAGGAACTTTTCTGAATAAAATTTACCCCCCACACTTAAGATGTACATTACCCTCAATGTATAAAAATAGATATCTAGAGATTAATAGCATGAAATCATAAGAGAGAGGTAGAAATGAAACTTCCTGAATTTTGGATGGATTCATTGAGTTGGAAATGTGGAAACTTGATTCGGAGGTGTAAGATAAGTTGGAGGAGGTTATTCCAGTGGAAGTGGATACTAGGTTCGTGATGTGGTGATTCCCTAGCAGCCTTTTGAACCTAAATCAATGAAAACAAAATATAATAATAGAAATTAAGCACAAGAAAGATAAAGAGAAGGAAAATAAAGGAGAAGAGAAACAAAAAATAAAAAATAGATGGACTCAAAGGTCCTTGTCTTGTTGAGGGAATGAAGCGGCCGGCATGAACTTATGGAGATTGGTCTCGCATGGGGAGACTGTGCTAGGGTCCTTTCACTTCTTCAATATAGAGATGGTGGTTTTGAGGAAGAATTAGGGAAAGGGGAAGAGAAAAAATGGAAGGATAAAAGTAATAGAAAGGAAGAGGGGTGTGGTAGTTGAAAAAGAATTTGGGGAGAAGGTGAGAAGAATGGGGGTTTTAAATAGAGTCAGGGATCTGGTTGCTGCCCACGCCCGTGTACCATGGGCGTGTTGGGTCACACGACTGTATCGCACGACTGTGTTGTGCATCGTTCATTTCTCCCACGCCCGTGTAGTGGTCACCACGCACATGTTAATAAATCAGTGTCGACCATGACCGTATCGCACAGCCGTGGCATTTTATTGTCCCCTGTGGTTTGGAGATTTTTTGTCCTTCATTCATATGATCTCTGCCACGCTGGTGTGTAAATTCGTTGTGTCCACACGACCATGCCCATGTGTAAGGCCGTGTGGTAGGGAAACCTATATTTCATTAATTTGGTTAGTTTGTAGTTAGATGCTAAAAGTAAAAATAAAAAATAAAAATAAAACTAAAAATATGAAAATTAATGGGGTTAGTGTTCGGGTTGCCTCCCGAGAAGTGCTCGTTTAAAGTCTTAAGCTAGACTTACCTCTCATTTGCACATTCATGGTGGTTTGAGGAGTTGAAACTCCTCTCCCCTACTATCAGTCCTATGATTCTTATATAGTTTGAGTCGAGTAGTGTTTCCCTTAAAAGTGCCAAATTTAGGATTAGTTACCTCTACTGTTCCATATGGGTAGATATTCAATACCTTAAAGGGGATTTCTTCATTTCTATCAAGGTCTGAAGTGGTGATCCGAGGGTCTGTTTTATTCAACAATACCTAATCTCCTATCTTAAATTGGTTTGGCTTATGGTGTTGCCTCGGTAATGCTTCGTGTGTTCCTAGTTTCTCTTTGAAATGCGTCATCGACTTGTCTAGTTCATTGATCTGAAGCCTCCATTCCTCATGAGTTATTTCCTTGTTAGCATGAGGTCTAGGATCTGGCTCAGTTGTGTAGTTCTGTGGTGCTTCCTGAAAGGAAGGTTTAACCGAATGGTCATTAATAGAATTTATGTTCTCACCTTTATTACTTGATGTCCTAGCCGAGTCAAGAGCTTGAAGAGTGATCATCTCATCACCTACACGAAGTATAAGTTCTCCAATACCAACGTCAATTTTAGTTCTAGCAGTTGCTAAAAAAGGTCTTCCTAAAATTAAAGGAATATTATTGTCCTCATCTATGTCTAAGACAACAAAGTCTATTGGGAATATGAATTTATCAATCTTTACTAGTACATCTTCGATTATACCCCTAGGAACTCTAATAGTTTTATCAGCCAATTGAATGCTCATCCTAGTTTGTTTGGGTTTCCCAAGACCTAGTTGTTTAAACATTTTATAAGGCACAACATTGATGCTTGCCCCTAAATCTGCTAAAGCATTCTCAACAAATAAACTACCAATTAAGCAAGGAATCGTAAAACTCCCTGGATCTTTTAACTTTCGTGGTAGTTTATTTTGTAAAATTGCTGTGCACACTGCATTTAGCTCCACATGCAACGCCTCGTCTAACTTCCGTTTGTTTGTCAAAAGCTCTTTCAAAAATTTCCTTGAATCTGGCATCTGCGAAAGAGCTTCAAGAAACAGTAAGTTAATATGTAATTTTTTTTTTTAAATTTTAAAAAATTTACCAAATTGTTCATCTGTGTTCTCTTTCTTCATCGTATTGGGGTATGACACACGAGGTTGGTAATCTGTAATTACCGGTTTCAATTTATCATGGCTTACCTCAACCTTACCTTTATTTACCACAAGCTCTTGCCTTGGCTCAGATTCAGATTCCACTAACCCTTCACTATCTTGAGCGGTACCGACATGAAGTTGCTCCTTTGGGTTTGTTTTAGTGTTGGTTGGCAAGCTACCTTGTGGTCATTCAGAGATCAGCTTACAAGTTGTCCTAATTGGTTCCCGATCCCTTGAATTGATGCTTGTTAATTTTTAAGTGTTGTTTTGGTGTTTTGTTAACTAGTTTTTGACACCGCGATTGATAAACTGTAATATGAACATATTTTAATCCCACATTTAGCATACTTTTGGATGATTTACCCCTTTAATTATGGAAATAGGTGCCCCTAATCCCTTGTTTTCATGTTTTATACTCAGGAGACCACCGGAGGATGAAAAGAATGAGAAACGGGCCAAAAATAAAGAAAATGGGCCAAGTATAAATTGCACACGACCTGGCCCCCAAAATACACGGCTGTGCCTCTTTCACAGGATAGACCACGGCCTGACCTCGAATCCCATGGGTGTGTGCCATGGGCGTGTCCCTGACGTAGCAAAGAAGAGTTTCATTTGGATTAGGATACTTTCAAGCCAAGAAAGGCATCTCGAAGCCTATATACACATCCTAGGAGGCAACTTAAAGGGGGAGTTCGATAGAAGCCTTCTGTCGGGGATTTTCAGTGCATTTAGCTAGGATAAAGAACCAAGCCAGAGAGGTCGAATTGTGGGATTCACTCGAAGAAATCTAGTTGGCTCATCTTAAGAAGCCAGGATCATACTCAAGACTAAGGATCTCTCCCTCAATTCCTTCAGGGGTTTTAGGGTTTTCTTTATGTTTTTTTTATATTTTCTTTTGAGATGTATTCTTTTATGATTATGAACGAAACCCTCAGATACCTAAGGGGGATGAAACCTAAAATGAATCTTGTTATTATTTTCTGAGCTGTATGATAAATACTTGATTTGTTCTTAATTATGTGTTCTTAATTCTTGTTTTGGTATTTCAGGATATTGTTTCAAGTACTGATGTGCTTAGGTGGTGGAGCAAAATTCCCTGCCTAAGAGTAGATCTAGCATAGTTAAGCGGAGTTGATCGCAACCCTAGAAATAGGATGACGAAAATCTATCGGATTAGGGTCAAACCTAATATGGGAGTCCATAGATCAAGTCAATGCAATTCTAAGGGTTTTAATTAGAAAGAAATTTCAATTAATCAATCTAGGGTTAGACGTTAGTAGCCTCAAAAGAGGTATTAATATAAATTAGGGAATCCTACGGATCAAGTCAAGTGAATAAATTTTCTGGCTCAGAGTTAGATAACAAGTGAAGTCTAGGTGGATTCTTCCTCGGGTATTGTCTTAATCAATTGGTTTTCCCACAAGTATTTTCCTAATTCATTCTCTTCGCCTTTTCATCTTTACCTTAGTAGTTAGTTGATTTTATATTAGATAGACAAATCCCTTAATTCTTAGGCTAGATAATAAGAAGAAAGTTAGTATTAGTACTTTTAGTTCCTTTGGGTTCGACAATTCGGTCTTGCCATTAAACTATACTATTGTTCGATAGGTGCGCTTTCCTCCATCGTTGTCCTAGTTAGTTTCTAGGTTCAATCATTCTTTTTATAAATTTTTAAGACTCTGACACACGATCAAGTTTTTCGTGCTGTTGCTAGAGAACTGAAATATTAAGAAAGCTCAATTTTTATTACTTTAGCCATATTTTATTTTATTTTATTTTGTAATTAAATTTTATTTTTACTTTTCTAATTTTCTTTTTCTTTTTCTTTTCCTGGTAGTTACCTCTAGTTTATGACTAGAAGGAACCCGACAGGACCACTACTTTATGACAGTGAAATTGAAAGCATAGTTCATGAAACTGAACAGAAATAAGGAGAAGCCTACAATACATACAAGAAGAGCAAGAAGACGACATCAATACGAACGAAGAGATGGCCGAGAATAATCCGCTACCTCCAGAAGTGGCCGAACACTATGCTCCTCAAACTATGTATGATTATGCTAGACCTAATTTAACAGGAGTGAAATCGAGTATTGTTAGGCCTGCCATAGCTACTAATAATTTTGAACTGAAACCGAACACTATACAAATGATACAACAATTTGTTCAGTTTGATGGTTTGCAGGAAAATGATCCAAATAATCACTTGGTAAATTTCCTAGAATTTTGCGATACTTTCAAAATTAATGGCATTTCTGATGATGCCATCCGTCTTCGGTTATTTCCCTTCTCTTTGAGGAATAAAGATAAACAGTGGCTGAATTATCTTCCACGAGGATCAATCACTACATGGAACCAAATGACCAAAAAATTTATTAAATTATTTTTCACCGGCCAAAACGGCTAAATTAAGGAATGATATCTCTTCTTTTGTGCAGATGAATTTAGAAACATTATTCGATGCATGGCAGAGATACAAGGATCTATTGAGAAGGTGTCCACACCATGGATTACCCTTGTGGCTACAAGTCCAAACTTTTTACAACGGTGTGAACCCTTCAACAAGAAAATTAATTGATTCAGCAGCCGGCGAAACCTTAAATAACAAAACTCCTGAGGTAGCTTATGAGTTTATAGAGGAGATGTCACTGAACAACTATCAGTGGCAAGTCACGATGACATGGCCAACTAAAGTAGCCAGAGTTTTCAACCTCGACATAGTCACCATGCTATAAAACCAGGTAGAGATGTTAAATAAAAAGGTCGATGGTTTATGTGGTTCTTTACAGGTACATCCAGTTATGCAATGTGATTCAAATCCTGAGTACCCACCCTACAATCCGGGCATGGAAAGCGAACAAATAAACTATATGGGTAACAATTTTAGATCTCAAAATAACCCTTATAGTAATACTTATAATCCAGGATGAAGGAACCACCCCAATTTTTCATGGGGTGGTCAAGGAAATCAGAGACAAAAACCCCCTCCAAACTTCCAATAACAGCCCTATCCACAGGAAAAGAAGCCGAACCTTGAAGAGATGCTGACAAAATTCATAGCGGTATCAAAAACATGGTTCCAAAACACTAAAACACACTTAAAATCAACAAGCATCGATTAAAGGAATCGAGAACCAGTTAGGGCAACTCGCTAAGCTGATCTTCGAACGACCACAAGGTAGTTTGCCAAGTAACACTGAGACTAACCCAAAAGAGCAACTTCAAGCCATAACAGCTCAGAATAGTGAAGGGTTAGTAGATTTTGAACCTGAGTCAAGGCAAGAACCTGTGGTAAGTGAATGTAAGGTTGAAGTAAGCCAAGAAAAACCAAATTCGGTAATTAAAGAATACCAACCTCGAATACCATACCCCAATGCAATGAAGAAAGACGATATGGATGAACAGTTCGATAAGTTTCTTAAACTCTTAAAAAATTACATATTAACTTACCGTTTCTTGAGTCTCTTTCGCAGATGCCAGATTCAAGGAAATTTTTAAAAGAGATTTTAACAAACAAGCGAAAGTTAGATGAGGAGTCGCATGTGGAATTAAACACAGTATGCTCAGTAATTTTATAGAACAGACTACCATGAAAATTAAAAGATCCAGGGAGTTTTACAATTCCATGTTTAATTAGTAGTTTATCTGTTGATAATGCTTTAGCTGATTTAGGGGCAAGCATCAATGTTATGCCTTCTAAAATGTTTAAACAGCTAGGTCTAGGGAAACCCAAGCAAACTAGGATGAGCATTCAACTAGTTGATAAGACTATTTGAATTCATAGGGGTATAATTGAAGATGTACTAGTTAAAGTTGAAAAATTCATATTCCCAATAGACTTTGTTGTTTTAGATATGGATGAAGACAATAATATCCCCTTAATTTTAGGAAGACCCTTTTTAGTAACTATCAGATCTAAAATTGATGTCAGTACAGGTGAGCTCATACTTTGTGTAGGTGACGAATCAATCAGTCTTCAAGCTCTCGACTTAGCTAGGACATCGAGTGATAAAAGTGAGAACATAAATTCCATTGATAATCATTCGATTAAACTTTTTTTTTTAGAAAGCACCACGGAACTATACCACTATGCCTGATCTTATACCTCATACCAACAAAGAAATTTCTCATGAGGAACGATGGCCTCAGATCGATGAGCTAGATGAGTGGAAGACACATTTCAAGGAGGAGTCAAAACCACATGAAGTGAAACCAAAGGAACCACCAGACGAGCTTAAAGGAACATCAAATCACTTCAAAATAGGATATCAAGTACTGTTAGATAAAATAGACCTGCAAATCGCCATATCAAACCCGAATACAAACGAAGAAATACTTTTTAAAGTAATCAATGTCTTCTCCTATAGAACAGTCGAGGTAAGTAATCCTACATTCGGCACTTTTAAAGTAAACTCTACTCGACTCAAACTACATAATGGTAGCATGAGAAAAGATTTTTCACTCCTCAAACCACTGGAATGAGAGGTAAGTCTAGCTTAAGACTTTAAACGAGTACTTCTCGGGAGGCAACTCGAGTACTAACCCCGTTTATTTTTATTTTTTTCTTTTACACCTAACTACAAACTAACCAAATTAATGAAGCGCAGATTTCTGCACCACACGGCCTCACACACGGCCATGGACGTGGCTGTGTGGATGCTATGATCTTCGTACCGACATGACAGAGATAGTACGAAAAAGGATGAAAAAATATCTTCAAGTCACGGGCTCCAACTAAACACCACGGCCTTGCGATGTAGCCGTGGCCGACACTATTTTAGAAGCACAGGTGTGGTGACCTACAAATGTGTATGGGAGAAATGAAGGAAGCATAACACAGCCATGAGACACGACCGTATGATTCAACACGCCCACGGTACACAGGTGTGGGATGTACCAGACTTGAATTTCTATTTAACCCACCCATTCCCCTTCTCACCCACTCTCCATTCTCTTCTCCCACATCCTCTAAAGTTTTTCCCCTTTCATTTCTCTCCTTCTTCATCTTCTAAGTCCTTGATCTTCACCTCATCCATGTCGAAGAAATGAAAGGATACTATCCCAATCTCCCTGTGCAAGACCGATCTACATAAGTTCATGCCGGCTGCTTCATTAACTCGACAAGAAAAGGACCTTTGAGTCCATTTATTTTCTCTTTTTATTTTCTCGTCTCTTTTAATTTCCTTATCTTTATTTTTATTTTACTAAATTTGGTTTAATTGATTTTAGTTTCTTGGTTTTAGGTTCTTCAGGCTGCTTGGGAATCACACACCACGGCCTTAGAAATCACACCCACCTCGCGAACCATCTAACAATAAGGACCTTTCGGTCCAATAATCGGTTCTTTTAGGCTTGTTTCACTTTTTACACTCTTTCTTTTCATTTTTATTTTCTTTAATTATATAATTAGTATATTTAGAATTATTATTATTTCATGGCTAACTCTTCACGAGGTTCCCAATTTCTTCATCTAGCGCAGGAATTCGAGGCATCCCCTCCAACTTATATTTCCCCTCCGAATCAAGTTTCCACACTTCCAGCTCGAGGAATCCATCCAAAAATTCAGGAAGTTTCACTTCTCTCCCTCTCCTTTGATTTTCTTCTTATATGATTATTATCTATCTTTGTACATTGAGGGCAATGTACATCTTAAGTGTTGGGGTGAAAATTTATTTAGAAAAGTGCCTAACTTTTTGCATTATTCTCAAATCCCTGAATGATATCTTATTTTAAGTAATTTTCTCATATCACTATTTATGATTTTTATTGATATGTTTTAAAGTAAGTCATAGTTAATTATACAGTGATAATTTAAACTTTAAGATACTAGAGAATCAAGCATGATGAGTCTATTTTCAAAAAATAAAGATTTTGTTAGGTTGTCTACCTGAATCTAATTATTACCTTGAAGTTTGAAATTGATAAGGTTGTCATCAAAAACCCATAATTTTTGTGAGATTTTGAACCTTTTAGAGCATACATTCTTTTCATGCTTACTTTATTGATTATGAGTGTGTTAACATTGATTTGTTATTCTAGAACTTGCTTCGATTATACATGTCGAGACCACATCTTTGATTTGATATATAGAGATGATAAAGGCACTTAGGATTTAACCCACTTACTCCACTAAAAGCCTACCCTTAGTGAACCCCGTTGATCCTAACAATCTTTTTAATGACTCACCCACTAATATTAACCCAAAACCCATCTTGTATTTGTTATCACCATTCCTTTTGACTACCCTTCTGTCAAGACTTGATTTGATCAGTTGACTAATTATTTTATTTCAGTAGTTAAAATTTTCTTTTCTTATACTTGATTTTTATAATAATAAAAAATCGAAGTATATTCATTATTAGTTATGTAATTAAGTGAGCTTATACATTTAAATTCAACTTTGTGAAGAAGAAGCTCGTATTATTAGTATTTCAAGTTTTCAATTGATGTAATTATTTCAGGATTAGTTCATTATTTTTCTAGTTAACTAATTTGTCAATTCAAGCTCGATTCTAACCTTTCTAATTCAGCCTTTTTCTACACCTTTAACCTAAGCCCCGTTACAACCCTTGAAAGACCTTTTGATTTGTGCATCATCTCATTTTACAATGGTGGAGACTAGATTTTTAGGCAAGCCTATGGGATTAACTTTTCATGTTTGACTGTTGAGTGCTTTATTTTGAACCTTAAACACTTCGAGTGATTTGAGTGAATCTTTAGTGAGGATGTCATTCCTTGTCAGTTTTGAATCAAAGGTAATTATTCGAAAAAGAGGAAAACACCGATGTTTTCGTGCTATAAACTCATGACTTTGATTGTTTGAATCTTTAGGACTCTTTGAGTTAAATTATCCATGTATAAATTATCTATGAATTATGATGAAACATTATCGATGAATATTATGAATTGAGGAGATTCATTTTAATTGTGAGTTGAGAATTTTGCTTGAGGACAAGAAAAAGCTTAAGTGTGGGGGGTATTCGATAAACCGTAATATGAACATATTTTAATCCCACATTTAGCATACTTTTGGATGATTTACCCCTTTCATTATGGAAATAGGTGCTCCTAATCCCTTATTTTTATGTTTTATACTCAGGAGAGCACCGGAGGATGAAAAGAACGAGAAACGGGCTGAAAATAGAGAAAATGGGCCAAGTACAAATTGCATACAGGTTGGCCCCCGAAATACACGGTCGTGCCTCTTTCACAGGATAGACCACTGCTTGGCCTCGAATCTCATGGGCTTGTGCCATGGGCATGTCCCTGACTCAGTAAAGAAGAGTTTCATTCGGATTAGGATACTTTCAGGCCAAGAAAGGCATCTCAAAGCCTATATAAACACCCTAGGAGGAAACTTAAAGGGGGAGTTTGACAGAAGACTTCTGTCAGGGCTTTTCAGGGCGTTCAGCTAGGCCAAAGAGCCAAGCTAGGGCCGAATTATGGGATTCACTCGAAGAAAGCCATTTGACTCATCTCAAGAAGCCAGAATCATACTCAAGACTGAGGATCTATCCTTCAATTCCTTTAGGGGGTTTTAGGGTTTTCTTTATGTTTTGTTTTATATTTTCTTTTGAGATGTATTCTTTTATGATTATGAACTAAACCCTCAAATACCTGAGGGGGATGAAACCTAAGATGAATCTTGTTATTATTTTTTGAGCTGTATGATAAATACTTGATTTGTTCTTAATTATGTGTTCTTAATTCTTGTTTTGGTATTTTAGGATATTGATTCAAGTACTGATGTGCTTAGGTGGTGGAGCAAAAGTCCCTACCTAAGAGTAGATCTAGTATAGTTAAGTGGAGTTGACCGCAACCCTAGAAATAGGATGACGAAAATCTTCCAGATTAAGGTCAAACCTAATATAGGAGTCCATAGATCGAGTTAATGCAATTCTAGGGGTTTTAATTAGAAAGAAATTTTAATTAATCAACCTAGGGTTAGACGTTAGTAACCTCGAAAGAGGTATTAATATAAATTAGGGAATCCTACGGATCAAGTCAAGTGAATAAATCGTCTGGCTCAGAGTTAGATAACAAGTGAAGTCTAGGTGAATTCTTCCTCGGGTTTTTTCTTAATCAATTGGTTTTCCCACAAGTATTTTCCCAATTCATTCTCTTCATCTTTGCATCTTTAGCTTAGTAGTTAGTTGATTTTAGATTAGATAAACAAATCCCTTAATTCTTAGGCTAGATAATAAGAAGAAAGTTAGTATTAGTACTTTTAGTTCCTTTGGGTTCGACAATCCGGTCTTGCCATTAAACTATACTATTGTTCGATAGGTGCGCTTGCCTTCATCGTTGTCTTAGTTAGTTTTTAGGTTTGATCATTCTTTTTATAATTTTTTAAGACTCTGACACACGATCAGCGATGAATTTTGTTAGCATCTCCTCAAGGTTCGGCTTCTTTTCTTGTAGGTAGGGTTGCTGTTGAAAGCTTGGGAGGGGTTGTTGTCTTTGATTTCCTTGGCCACCCCATGAAAAGTTGGGATGGTTCCTCCAACCTGGATTGTAAGTGTTACTATAAGGGTTATTTTAAGGTCTAGAATTATTACCCATATAGTTCATCTGTTCGCTTTCTATGCCAGGGTTGTAGGATGGATATTCTGTATTGCTCATCCCTCCTCCATTTGTATCGCACTGCATAATCGGATGTACCTTCCGAAGAACCTCATAAACCATCAATTTTCTTACTTAAAATTTCTACCTGATTTGATAGCATGGTTACTGCGTCGAGGTTGAAAACACTGGCTACTTTTTTTGGTCTTGTCCTTGTAACTTGCCACTGATAGTTATTCAGTAACATCTCCTCTATAAACTCATAAGCCACTTTAGGGGTTTTGTTATTCAAGTTTCCACTGGTAGATGAATCAATTAACTGCCTAGTTGAGGGGTTCACACCATTGTAAAAGGTTTGAACTTATAGCCACAAGGTAACCCATGGTGAGGGTAGCTTCTTAGTAGATCCTTGTATCTCTCCCTGCATCGTAAAGTGTCTCTAAATTTATCTGCACAAAAGAAGAGATACCATTCCTCAACTTAGCCATTTTATCTGGTGAAAAATATTTTAATAAAATTTTTTGATCATTTATTCCCATGTAGTGATTGATCCTCGTGGTAACGAGTTCAACCACTGTTTAGCTTTGTTCCTTAACGAAAAGGGAAACAACCGAAGGCGAATGGCATCATTAGAAACGCCATTAATCTTGAAAGTGTCTTAAAACTCAATAAAGTTTTCCAAGTGATTGTTTAGATCCTCATCCTGTAAACCATCAAACTAAACAAACTGTTGAATCATCTGTATAGTGTTAGGTTTCAGTTCAAAATTATTTACAGTAATAGCAAGTCTAACAATACTTGATTCGATTCCTGTTAAATTAGGTTTAGCATAATCATACATAGTACGAGGAGCAGGATTTTGATTCACTGGATTTGTGGCAACCACAGGAGTTAGCGAATTATTATCATCCATCTCTTCGGTAATGTTGATATCGTGCTCTTGCTCTTCTTCTATGTATTGTAGGCTTCGCTTTATCTCCATACGATTTCTACGAACGGTACTTTCAATTTCACTGTCAAAAACCAAGGGTCCTGACGAGTTCCTTCTAGTCATAAACTAAAATTACCTATCAGAAGCAAATAAAGAAAAATTAGAAAAGTTAATAAAATAAAACTAAATTGCAAATAAAAGCTGGAATGGCTAAAGTAATAAAAATTTAGTTTTCCTAATATTTCAGTTCCCCGGCAACGGCGCCAAAAACTTAATCGTGATCTAAGAGTTTTAATATTTATATAATGAATGATCAAGCCTAGAAACTAACTATCACCATGATTGAGGCAAGCGCACCTATCGAACAGTAGTATAGCTTAGTGGCAAGATCGGAATGTCGAACCCAAAGGAACCAAAAGTACTAGGACTGACTTTCTTTTTATTATCTCGCCTGAAATAAAGGGAATTTTATCTAACTAATTACTAAGCTAAGGATGCTAAGACATAAAGAACGAATTGGGAAATTACTTTTGAGAAAACCGATTGATTAAGACAATACCCAAAAAACAATCCACCTAGACTTCACTTGTTATTTAACTCTGAACCAGAAGATTTATTCACTTGACCTGATCCGTAGGATTCCCTAATTTATATTATTACCTCTTTTGAGGATACTAACATCTAATCCTAAGTTGATTAATTGAAATCACTTTTAAATTAAAATCCCTAGTGTTGCATTAACTCGATCTATAGATTCCCATATTAGGTTTGACTCTAATCTGGTAGATTTTCGTCATCCTATCTCTAGGAGTGTGATCAACTCCGCTTAATTATGCTAAATCTACTATTAAACAGGGACTTTTGCTCCTCTGAATAAGCACATCAATACTTGAATCAATATCCTAAAATATTAAAACAAGAATTAAGAACTGGTCGTTGTTTTGTCGAGTTTTAAAATTTATAAAAAGAATGATCAAACCTGGAAACTAACTCTGACAATGATTAAAGGCAAGTGTACCTATCGAACAGTACTATAGCTTAGGCAAGACCGGATTGTCGAACTCAAAGGAACTAAAAGTACTAATACTAACTTTCTTTTTATTATTTAGCCTAAAATAAGTGAAGTTTCTTTAATCTAAATTAACGACTACTTAAACTAAAGATACAAAGACAGAAAGAATGAATTGGAAAATAACTTGAAGAGAAACTCATTTGGTCACGACGATACCCTCAGGAAGAATCCACCTAGACTTCACTTGTTATTTAACATTGAACCATATTATTTATTCACTTAGTTTGATCCGTAAGACTCCCTAACGTATATTAAACCCTCTCTCAAGGCGAATAACGTCTAACCTTAGGTTAATTAGTGGAACCCTTGTTCTCTTATAATAACCCCCTAGAATAGCAGTAAATCGATCTATGGACTCCCATATTAGGTTTCACCTTAATCTGGCAAAATCTCATCACCCTATCTCTAGGCGTGCGATCAACTCCGCTTAATTATGCTAGATCTACTCTTAAGCAGGGTCTATTCATCCTCCACCTGAGCACATCAGATTTGGATTAAGCATGCATAATTAAGAACAAACTAAGCATTTATCATGTAATTCAGAAAACAATAACAAGATTCATCTAGGTTTCATCCCCTTCTGGCATCTGAAGGGTTTAGTTCATAATGAATAAAGAAAACATCTCAAGAGAAAAGATAAAATAAAACATAAGAAATCCCTAAAACCTCCTAGAGGAATTGAAAGAGAAATCTGCCGTCTTAAGTAGAATTCCGGCTCCTTGAGATGGATCCACTGACTATCTTTGAGTAATTCCCACAAATCTAACCTTCTGGCTTGGCTCCTTGGCCTAGCTAACCGCCCTGACAAAAGCCCTGGCAGAAGGCTTCTGCCAAACTCCTCGCTTAAGTTGCCCTCTTGGGTGTTTATATAGACTTTGAGATGCCTTACTTGGCCCCTAAATATCCTAATTCAAGTATAATTCCTACTCGAGTGTTTGAATAGGCTTTGGAATGTGTTTCTTTGCCTCAAAGTATCCAAATTCGAGTGAAATTTCTCTCTCTCGTGGCAGGGGCACGGCCATGGTACATGCCCGTGTAAATAGTTTTTAGGCCGTGTCTCGATTCTGTCGATTGGGGCACGACCGTGTAAATCGTGGCATGGCCATGTCTTAGTTAATTTTCAAGGCACAGTCGTGTGGCTTGAAGTCTAGGCCGTGTTGATTTCCTCTTTGGCCCAAATTGGCCCTGTTTAAGCCTGTTTCTTGTTCTTTTCGTCCTTGGGTGCATTCTTGAGTAAAAACATGAAAAGAAAGGATTAAGAGAACCTTTTTACATAAACCAAGGGCTAAATCATCCAAAAGCATACTAAATGTGGGCTTAAAATATGTTACTTTTACGGTTTATCAAATATCCCCACACTTAAGCTTTTGCTTGTCCTCAAGCAAAATTCTCAACTCATAATTAAAACGAACTTTTCATAATTCACAATTCCTATCAACAATGCCTCATCAAAATTCACAGATAACTTATACATGGATAATTTAACTCAAAGACTCTTAAAGATTCAAACAATATAAGTCATATATTTGTAGCATGAAAACATAGTTGTCTCCCATTATCTAAATAATTACCTTTAATTCAAAACCAACAAGGATTGACATCCTCACTAAGGATTCACTCAAATCACTCAAAGTGTTTTAAGGTTCACAATTAAGCACTCAACAGTCGAACCTAAAAAGTTAATCCCATAGGCTTGCCTGAAAATCATATCTCCACCACTATAATATGAGATGATATACAAATCAAAAGGTCTTTGACAGGGTTGTAACGGGGCTTAGGTTAAAGATGTGGATAAAGGCTGAATTAGAAGGTTTAGAATCGAGATTGAATTGACAAGTTACCTAACTTTTAGGAAAATAATTGAACTAATAATCTGAATAATTACATCACATGAAACTTTGAAACTAATACTACAAGCTTTTTCTTTGATAATTGAAATTTAAATGTACAAGCTCACTTTTTATACTACTAATGCTGAATATATTTTGATTTTTGTTAATAACAAATAGAAACATAATAAAGAAAACTTTATCAACTGAAATAAACTAATTCGGTAACTGATCAAATCAATTCTCGATAAAAGGGTAGTCAAAAGAATGGTGATAACAAATACAAAGGGTTTTGGGTTAATATTAGCTGGTAAATCAATAAAAAGGGTTGTTAGGATCAAATGGGTTCACTAAGGGTTAATTTGTGAAGGTAGGCTTTTTAGTGGAGTGAATGGGTTAAAACCTAGGTGCCTTTATCATCTCAGTATATCAAATCAATAATGTGGTCTAGATATGTATAATCAAGGCAAGTTCTAGAATAACAATTCAGTGTTGACACACTCATAATCAATAAAGTGAGCATGAAAAAAGAATATATGCTCTATAAGGCTCAAAATCTCTCAAAAATTATGAGTATTTGACATCGATCCTGTAAATTTCAAACTTCAAGGTAATATTCAAATTCAGTTCAACAACCTAGAAAATTTTTGATTCTTAAAAAATAGACTTATCATGCTTGATTCTCTAGTATCTTAAAGTTTAAATCATCAATGCACAATTATCAATGACTTAATCCAAAACATATCAATAAAAATCATAAATTAACAGAAATTTCATCCTAATTAGTAATATGAGAAAATTACTTAGGAACAAGACTAAAATTTAGAATTTTAGAATAATGCAAAAAGTTAGGTACTTTTACCCCCCACACTTAAGATGTACATTGTCCTCAATGTACAAAGATAGATGATCATTTATGTAATAATAAAATCAAAAAAGAAGGGGAGAAGTAACACTTCCTGAATTTTTGGATGAAGTCAATGAAAAGAAACCTGGATAAGATTGGAGGTGAACGTAGGGAAGCGTCTCGAACCGTTTGAAATTGAATCCTCGAAGTAGCCGGCTTGGTTTTATTATATCTTAAGCTAAATCTAAATGCTATTAAGAAAAATGAGAAAATAATAAAGGAAGTAAAAATAAAAATAAAAATAAAAATATGAATAAAAGTAAATAATTAAATAGAGATAAGGTCCAAGCCCATGTGCCTAGCCCTGGTGTCCACACGGCCACGGCCACGGCCATGTGCAAGGTCGTGTGGGTATGGAAACCTATTCCTAAATATGAAAAGAAATAAAACCAAACTTATTAGTACGGTTAGTACTCGGGTTGCCTCCCGAGAAGCGCTCGTTTAAAGTATTGAGCTAGACTTACCTGTTGTACGCACAATCATGGTGGTTTGAGCAGGTGGAAATCATTTCTCATGTGATCAACTCGGTTATGGATATAAAGTTTAAGTTGAGTAATGTTTACCTCAAAAGTGTTGAATTTAGGATTGCTTACCTCGACTGTGCCATATAGGAAGACATTAAGTACCTCAAAAGTATTTTCTTCATTTGTCTTGAGGTCTGAATTGGTGATTCGAGTGTCTTCCTTATTCAACAATACCTGATCCCCTATTTTGAAGGGATTTGTTGTTCCTATCAGCTCGTTTGGGGTTTCCTTCAGTTTCACTTCGTGTTGTTCTGGTTCTTCTTTAAATTGTGTTTTCCAATCTTCTTGTTTGTCGACCCTAAGGCTTCGTTCCTCATATAATTCTTCTTTATTGGCACGAGGTCTAAGATCTAGCTCAGCTAGGTGATTTTGTGATGTTTCCTTAAAGAAGGTTAAACCAAATGGTTATCAATAAAATTAACGTTCGTACCTTTATTACTCGATGTCCTAGCTAAGTCAAGAGCTTGAAGAGTGATTGTTTCATCATCTACATGAAGTGTGAGTCCACTGAATTCTTCCTCTGTGTGATCTTTCTTTATTGCATCGGGATATGGCACATGAGGTTGGTACTCTGTAATTTTCGGTGTTGGTATATCATGGCACACCTCGACCTTACCTTCACTTACCACAAGTTCTTCCCTTGGGTTTGGTTCGTCTAACCATTCACTGTCATGAGTTGGTACGGTTTGAATTTTCTCGTTTGGGTTAATCGTTGTGTTGCTTGGTAGACACCCTTGTGGTCGTTTAGACATTAAATTTGCAAGTTGTTCAACTGACTTAGTAAATTTCTGAACTTGGTTCTTGATCTCTTTGATCGATGCTTGTTGATTACCGAATGTTGTCTCAGTTTTTTGGGGACGGGTTTCTATGGCTTCCATGAATTTTGTCAGCATCTCCTCAAGACTCAACTCCTCTTCCTGTTGGTGAGGTGGTTGTTGAAAATTTGGAGGAAGTTCCTGTCTTTGGCTACTTTGATCATCCCACGAGAAATTGGGATGGTAACTCCATCCTGCATTATAAGTGTCATTATAAACATTATTTTGTGGTCGAGAATAGTTACCCGTATAGTGAGCTTGCTCGTTTTCCATGCCATATCTGTAGGGTGGGTACTCAGGATCATATTACATTACTGAGTGTACCTGCGAGAGATTATACAAACCATCAATCTTTTTATTCATCATCTCTAGATGGTTAGATAACACCGTGACCACTTGAGGTTGAAAACATCTACGGCTTTTGTTGGTATTTGTCCTCATAACTTGCCACGATAATTATTCAGTGCCATCTTCTCTATAGACTAAAATTATCTGCCAAAAGTAAAATAGAGGAAAAATTAGCAAAGTAAAAAGTAATAATAATAAAGAAATAAAATAAATAGCAAAAAATAAAAAAAAGGCTAAAGTAATAAAAATAGAGCTTTCTTAATATTTTAGTTCCCCGGCAACAGCGCCAAAAACTTGATCATTATTTTATCGAGTTTTAAAATTTATAAAGAGAATGATCGAACCTGGAAACTAACTCTGACAACGATTAAAGGCAAGTGTACCTATCGAACAGTAGTATAGCTTAGGCAAGACTAGATTGTCGAACCCAAAGGAACTAAAAGTACTAATGCTAACTTTCTTTTTATTATTTAGCCTAAAATAAGTGAAGTTACTTTAATCTAAATTAATGACTACTTAAACTAAAGACGCAAAGACAGAAAGAATGAATTGGAAAATAACTTGAAGAGAAACTCAGTTGATCATGATGATACCCTCAGGAAGAATCCACCTAGACTTCACTTGTTATTTAACACTAAACCATACGATTTATTCACTTAGTTTGATCCGTAAGACTCCCTAACGTATATTAAACCCTCTCTCGAGGCGAATAATGTCTAACCCTAGGTTAATTAGTGGAACTCTCGTTCTCTTATAATAACCCCCTAGAATAGTAGTAAATCGATCTATGGACTCCCATATTAGTTTTCACCCTAATCTGGCAAAATCTCATCACCCTATCTTTAGGCATGCGATCAACTCCGCTTAATTATACTAAATCTTCTCTTAAGCAGGGTCTATTCCTCCTCCACCTAAGTACATCAGATTTGGATTAAGCATGCATAATTAAGAACAAACTAAGTATTTATCCTATAATTCAGAAAACAATAACAAGATTTATCTAGGTTTCATCCCTTTCCGGTATCTGAAGGGTTTAGTTCATAACGAATAAAGAAAACATCTCAAGAGAAAAGATAAAACAAAACATAAGAAATCCCTAAAATCCCCTAGAAGAATTGAAGGAGAAATTCGCCATTTTGAGTAGAATTCTGGCTTCTTGAGATGGATCCACTGGCTATCTTCTAGTAATTCCCACAAATCTAACCTTCTGGCTTGGCTCCTTGGCCTAGCTAACTGCCCTGACAAAAGCCCTAGCAGAAGGCTTCTGTCGAACTTCTCGCTTAAGTTGCCCTCTTGGGTGTTTATATAGACTTTGAGATGCCTTACATAGCCCCTAAGGATCCTAATCCAAGTATAATTCCTACTCGGGTGCTTGAATAGGCTTTGGAATGTGTTTATTTGCCTCAAAGTATCAAAATCTGAGTGAAATTACTCTCTCCCGCGACAGGGGCACGGCCATGGTACACGCCCGTGTAAATCGTTTTAGGCTCTGTCGATTGGGTAACGGCCATGTAAATCGTGGCATAGCCGTGTCTTAGTTAATTTTCGAGGCAAGGTCGTATGGCTTGAAGTCCAGGCCGTGTCGATTTCCTCTTTGGCCCAAATTGGCCCGTTTTAAGCCTGTTTCTTATTCTTTTCATCCTCGGGTGCTTTCCTGAGTAAAAACATGAAAAGAAAGGATTAAGAGCACCTTTTTACATAAATCAAGGGCTAAATCATCCAAAAGCATACTAGATGTGGGCCTAAAATATGTTACTTTTACGGTTTATCAAGAACATATAATTAAGAACAAATCAAGTATTTATCATACAATTCAAAAAACAATAACAAGATCCGTCTTAGGTTTCATCCCTCTCAAGTATTTGAGGGGTTTAATTCATGTTCATAAAAGAATACATCTTAGAAGAAAGTGAATAACAAAACATAAAGAAAAACCCTAAAACCCCTGAAGGAATTAAAGGGAAGATCCTCAGTCTTGAACGTGATTCCGGCTTCTTGAAATGGATCAACTGGCTTTCTTTGAGTAATACCCTGTATTCAACCTTCTCTGGCTTCGCCTCCTTTGGCTCCCCCTTTTAGGTCACACTTAGGGTGTTTATATAGGCTTCGAAATGTCTTTCTTCGCCTCTAAGTAACCTTTTTCACGTAGAATTAAAATGGGTCACGGCAAGGACACGCCCATGTGAATCAAGCCCAGGCTGTGTTCGATTCTGCTAAAGTGGCACGACCGTGTGGTGAACTCCAGGCCGTGTTGATTTCTCACTTTGACCCAATTTTTTGTTTTTGGCTCGTTTCTCGTTCTTTTCATCCTCCTATGCTCACCTAAGTATAAAACATGAAATTAAAGGATTAGGAGCATCGAATTCCACAATTCAAGGGATAAATCATCCAAAAGTATGCCAAATATGGGATTAAGATATGTATATATTACGGTTTATCAGTTTGTCTTTGAATTTTTGATGAATTTGAGTAATTTAGACTTGATTGAGAAAATAATATTTTGAGGATCTAAAATTTGAGATAAATAAATTGTATGGACTTGTATGAGCATGGGTAATATTCGGCCTAAACATGGTATGTGTAAATTTTGTGTATTTTGTAATTTTGTGAAATAAGGACTAAAATGTCAAAATGTAAAAATGTAAGGGCTAATTTGTAAATTTCCCTAAATATGTGTTTTTGGATTGAATTGAATGATTTGGTGAATAAATGGATTATATTTGAATATGCATAGATCAAGAACCAAGAAAACAGATTTAGATCGAGGAAAGTCGAAAGTAAATTGAATAGCCGAATCCGTTTGTTTACTCGAATTCGAGGTAAGGCTATATACAAATAAATGTATTCATTTTGATTTATGTATGTACATATGAAATCTATTTGTGATGAATATGTACGAGATGATAAATACATGAAATTCGAGATAGTATCAACATGGTGTCAACATCCGAAAAAGTCTCGTACGAACCTAGTAATAGATAGGATTATATATGTCATGACATAGGTTTCTGCTATAAGATATCGTGTAAGACCACGTCTGGGACGTTGGCATCGATATAAGACATCGTGTAATACCACGTCTAGGACGTTGGCATCGATTTGATATTTACTTATAAGACCATGTCTTGGATATCGGCATCGTATCTGATTTCGTGTAAGACCCTGTCTGGGACAGTGGCATCGATATTTGAGTACCTGTAAGACCACGTCTGGGACATTGGCATTGTATGACTATTTCGAGTATTCTGAGTATCCTATTTGATTCTAAATGGTTCAACAGGCAAGTCTGAGAAATGAATGACTATGTGAATGGAATAATCTTTTCAGGTACGTTTGATGTATGCTTTGTATAAGCATGAAAGGTGAGCAAATATGTACATAGATACAATGAATAAAAGGTGATATGATATGTTGGTAAGAAATGGCAATCAAATAAGCCAAAGAGAAATCTATGTGTTTGAAATGAAGATATGTTAATGAATTTGATTTGCTATGCTTATAAATGATTATATGATAAGTTTATTTGTATATGGCTTACCAAGCTTTTGCAAGCTTACTTTGTGTGTGTTTGCTTTGTTTTATATATCGTCAAAGCTACAAAAGGGTCGGGAATCGTCGAGGATCATCACCACACTATCAATCTCTACTTTGGTACTTTTAAATGTGTATATAGTTAAATATGGCATGTATAGGCTAGTTGTTTTGGAATATGTTTGAGATATGTACATAGCCATGTATATGGCTAGATAAATGGTTGTGTTATGAATGAGTAGTCATGTTATATGGTGCCTTATTTGGTAAGGTTTGATGACTAGTGAAATGGTCATAATAATGATAAGCTTGTTGATGCAAAGTAAACATATGTTTGATGAATGATTGTTATGATGAAATGGTATGTTTGTGATGAATTATACTTGGAGATGATTGTAAATATATTGAGCTAATTATTGCATAATATGGTGTGCTTGAAATGCTTTTGAATGCTTGGAAAAAGTTGGTTATTTTGACATGAATTGGATTGGTATGATGCTTGTAGGAATAACCCAAAGTGTGGGTGGTAATTTGGCCTTGAAAATGGCCTATAATTGCCCACACGGTTGAGAACAACGGCGTGTGGTCGACCGTGTCCCTCGTGGTTGCATTTTAAAATAAGTCAGACTCGACCACGGGCTAGACACACGGGCGTGTGACTGGCTGTATGGTGCAAGTCAGTAGCGACCACGGGTGAGGCACACGGGCGTGTCTATGGCCGTGTGGACAAGTCAGTATGTATGCCCTGTTTTGACACAGCTCAGACACATGGGCGTGTCTGAGGCCGTGGGAGGCACACGGCCCACCCACATGAGCGTGTGACCTCTGTAACTTTGAAAAATTTTTAAATTTCCAAAAATTTCTGTATGTGTTCGGTTTAGTCCAGGCCCTATTCTAAAGTATGTTTAAGGTTTCGTAAACCTATTCCAGGGACACTTGGATTGGATTCCTTGAATTTAATTATGAAATGTCTGTTTAAGGTTCCAATTTGTCTGATAATGCCTTTAACCCTAGATCGATGATGGTTACGGGATAGGGGTGTTACATTTTATTGGTATCAGAGCTACAGTTTTGTCGATTCTCAAACTAACACAGCATATGAGAGTCTAGCTATACATGCCATATATATAAAATGTGATAGTGTGATGAATCCTGACGTGTAAAACGTGTTTTTTGTGTAGTAATGGATCCCAAGAGAGCCGTAGCTGACAATGTTGAAAGTAATGCACTGCTTCCGCTCAAGAGATAGTGCCATCTTATTCGAGACAGGGTACTAGTGATCAAGAGGGAGAGGCTAAACAAGACTTCTTCCAAATGATGAACGAGTGGTTCACTTAGTACGTAAGAACTAATCCGGCTGTTTCACAACCTCCGCCCCCGCCTAATCCCCCTCAGACTTCTGCTATACCTCTGGTTATGAGTTTGAATCTGTTGAATAAACCTTCGGTCGACAAAATCCATAAATATGAGGCTGAAGAGTTCAGGGCCACCAGTGATGATAATGCTAAGAAAGCTGAGTTTTGGCTAGAGAACACTATTCGAGTATTTGATGAAATGTCACTGACTTCTGAAGAATGCATAAAATGTGTTGTTTCTTTATGCATAAAATGTGTTGTTTCTTTGCTACGAGATGCAGCTTCTCAGTGGTGAAAGACTTTGATTTTTGTGGTTCCAAAAGAATGGATTACATGGGATTTCTTTCAGTCTAAGTTTCGAAAGGAATACATCAGTCAGAGATTCATTGATCATAAACGAAAAGAATTTTTGGAGTTGAAACAGGGTCTCATGTTTGTCACTGAATATGAAAGAGAGTTCGTGAGATTAAGTCAGTATGCTCGGGAATGTGTATCAACTGAGGCAATAATGTGCAAAAGATTTGAGGACGGCCTAAATGAAGATATTCGTTTGTTAGTCAAGACTCTAGAAATAAAAGAGTTCGTTGTGCTTTTTGACCGAGCATGCAAAGATAAGGCACTCGGGAAAGATAAAAGAAAAGCTGAGTCTGAATTCAGAGATGCGAGAAAGAGATTTTTGAGAAAAACATTTTAGTCTGCTTCAAAGAAATTTAGAGATGAGCATAACTGTTCCAAAGCTAGTGTGGGACAATCGAATAGAGATCGAGCTAGATCACAGTTGAATTCCAAATCTCCAGCTACTTCAATGGCCAATGTGGGAAATGTTCGACCTGAGCAACCTGAATGTAAATATTGTGGTAAAAGACATCCAGATAGTTGTTGATTGAATGACCAAACTTGCTTCAGATGTGGATCCTTAGATCATTTTATCCGAGACTGCCCAGAGTCAGTTGAGCAAGAGATTATTCAGAATCCGAGGTCTGATAATGTTTCAGCTAAAGGTAGACCTTCTCAAAATACAAGGAATGTCAGTAGTAGTCAGAGAGCTACGAAACACACTATTGCGAGACCTGAAGCTAGAGCGCCTGCCAGAGCGTATGTCATCCGAGCCCTTGAGGAAGCTTCATCTCCAGATGTTATAACGGGTACATTTACTTTTTATGATACTTCTGTGATTGCATTGATAGACCCAGGTTTTACTCATTCGTATATATGCATGAACTTAGTATCTAGTAAGACTTTGCCTGTAGAGTCTACTGAATTTGTTATTAGAGTGTCGAACCCCTTAGGTAAAAGTGTCCTGGTTAACAAAGTATGCAAGAACTGTCCGTTAATGTTTCGATATGTTTGTTTTCTGGCTGATCTGATGCTATTACCATTTGATGAGTTTGATATAATTTTGGGTATGGACTGGTTGACTTTGCATGATGCTGTTGTGAATTGCAAATGAAATATTATTAATTTGAGATGTCAGAGTGATGAAATAGTTCTAATTGAGTCTAATGATATGAATGGACTACCAGCTGTGATATCAGTGATGAAAGCTCAAAGTTATGTGAAAAAGGGTCATGAAGCTTATTTCGCTTATGTGATTGACTCTAAAGTAACTGAAAAGAAGGTTGAAGTAGTGCCAGTGGTTTGTGAATTCTCTGATGTATTTCCTGAAGAATTGTCGGGATTACCTCCGATACGTGAAGTTGAATTTGGTATTGATCTATTATCGGGAACGACTCCTATTTCAATAGCTCCATATAGAATGGCATCGATAGAATTGAAAGAGTTGAAGTCATAGTTGCAAGAGTTAACTGACAGAGGATTTGCAAGACCGAGTTTCTCACCTTAGGGTACTCCTATTCTGTTTGTAAAAAAGAAAGATGGCTCGATGAGAAGGTGCATTGATTACCATCAGTTGAACAAGGTGACTATAAAAAATAAATATCAGTTGCCCAGACTTGATGATTTGTTTGATCAGTTTAAAGGAGCCACCGTGTTTTCAAAGATAGATCTGAAATCGGGATACTACCAGTTGCGAGTAAAAGATTTAGATATTCTGAAAACTGCTTTCAGAATGAGGTACGAGCATTATGAGTTTTTAGTTATGCCTTTCAGACTAACGAATGCTCCTACTGTTTTCATGGATTTGATGAATAGAATTTTCAGACCGTAATTAGATCGATTTGTTGTTGTATTCATTGACGACATTTTGATTTATCCACGTGATGAGATTAAGCATGCCGAACATCTGAGAATTGTGTTGCAAACTCTGCGAGATAAGCAATTGTATGCAAATTTCATTAAATGTGAACTCTGGTTATGAAAAGTTGGTTTTCTGGGACATATTGTATCAGCCTCCGAAACACGAGTTGATCCGAGCAAGATTTTTGCTATTCTAGAATGGAAACATCCGAATAATGTGTTTGAAGTTCGTAGTTTTTTGGGGACTCGCTGGTTATTATCGACGGTTAGTAAAAGGCTTTTCAATGATAGTTACTCCGTGGACTAGATTGCTTCAAACAGATGTGAGATTTGAATGGTCTGATAAATGTTAGAAAAGTTTTGATCAGTTGAAAGCCCTTTTGACTGAAGCTCCAATTTTGGTACAACCGAAATCGGGTAAAGAATTTGTGATTTATAGTGATGCTTCATTGAATGGTCTGGGATGTGTTTTAATACAAAAGACAATTCAAGCCGCATCAAAAGAACTATCCGACACATGATCTTGAGCTAGCTGCAATTGTGTTTGCATTAAAGATTTGGTGCCATTATCTTTTTGGTGAGAAATGCCACGTGTTTTCAGATCATAAAAGTTTGAAGTACCTGATGACTTAGAAGACTTGAATCTGCGACAGAGAAAATGGTTAGAGCTATTGAAAGACTACGAACTTGTGATAGACTATCACCTGGGTAAAGCAAATGTTGTTGCTGATGCATTGAGTCGGAAGTCACTATTTGCATTATGTGCGATGAATGCTCATTTAGACCTATCTGATGAAGGTTCAGTTTTGGCAAAATTGAAAGCGAAACCATTGTTCTTACAACAAATATGTGATGCTCAGAAAGTTGATAATGAAATGATAGCGAAACGAGCTCAGTGTGATTCGAACTCTGATTCTGAATTTCGAATTGGTGTTGATGACTGTTTGAAATTTTGAGATAGGATTTGCGTTACGAGGAATCTAGAGTTAATTCAGTTAATTTTAAGTGAAGCTCATAATAGTCGCCTATCTGTTCATTTGGGAATGACAAAGATGTACCATGATTTAAAGTAACACTATTGGTGGTCTGGAATGTACCATGATTTGAAGCAACACTATTGGTGGTCTGGAATGAAAAGAGATATTTCTGATTTTGTCTCAAAATGCTTAGTCTATCAGCAAGTGAAAGCTGAACATCAGGTTCTATCTGGTTTGCTACAACCGATTTTGATTCCCGAATGGAAATAGGATAGAGTGACAATGGACTTTGTTTCAGATTTGCCTTTGACTTCGAAAAAGAAAGATGCAATTTGGGTTGTAGTTGATCGATTGACGAAGTCAGCCCATTTTATTTTGGTACGATCTGATTTCTCACTTGATAGATTAGCTGAGCTATATATTTCAGATATTGTGAGATTGCACGGGGTGCCACTTCTGACAGAGATCCGAGATTTACATCACGATTCTAGAAGAAATTACAAGAAGCTTTGGGTACTAAATTTCATTTCAGTACGGCTTTTCAACCACAGATTGATGGTCAGTCTGAATGAATTATTCAGATTCTCGAGGATATGTTGAGATGTTGCATTCTTGAGTTTAATAGTATGTGGGAACAGTATTTGCCATTGATTGAATTTGCATACAATAATAGTTTTCAGTCGAGCATCAAAATGTCACCTTATGAAGCTTTGTACGGACGCAAATGACGGACACCTCTGTATTGGACTAAGCTCAGTGAAAATAAGATACATGGGGTTGATTTGATATAAGACACTAAACAGAAAGTGAAAGTGATCCGAGATAGTTTGAAAGTAGCATCAGATCGCCAGAAATCTTATGTAGATTTGAAACACGAAGATATTGAATTTTATTTCTGTGATAAAGTGTTCTTGAAAGTGTCTCCGTGGAAAAAAGTACTCCGATTCAGACGTAAAGGCAAATTGAGTCCGAGATTCATCGGGCCGTATGAAATTATCGAGCTTATCGGATCTTGTAGCATATAGATTATTGTTGCCACCAGAGATGGAAAAGATTCATAATGTGTTTCATGTGTCAATGCTTCATAGATACCGATCTGATCCATCACATGAGATTACTCCGTCTAAGATTGAAATCCGATCCGATATGACTTATGAAGAGGAACCGATCCGTATCTTAGATCGTGAGGTGAAAGAATTGCGAAAAAAGAAAAATTCGTTAGTGAAAGTCTTATGGTATCGACACGGAGTGGAAAAGGCTACGTGGGAGCCTGAAGATGCAATGAGACAATAATATCCGAACCTGTTTAATGGTAAGATTTTCGGGGATGAAAATCCCTAAGGGGGAGAATTGTAATAGTCCGATTTAGACCCTAGTTGAAATAGTGGTTTCGGGACCACAAATCCAAGTCCAAAAAATATTTTAATATTATTTTCTGTGTCTGCAGTATATGATTAAGCATGTGTGAAATTTCTATGAATCAATTTATCCGTCTATGTGCTTAATTTGATAAAAAGACTTAATCGCGTAAAATGAAAATTTAGTGGTTAAATTCAAAGGGGCCGAATAATGGTTGTTCCTTTAATATGGTGGTTTTATGTTATAATTTGGCCATTAATAAAGGTAGTGGACGGCAATGGACTAAAGTAACCTTATTATATATGTTTTATATATTAATTAATAAAGGTTAATTAGGTAAAATAATAATAATGTTATTAAATTAAAACAAAACAAACATTTTGTCCATCTTTTTATCACTATAGCCGAATGTTCAAAGAAAAAGAAAGAGAATAAACCAAGCTCTGTTTCAATTATGCTTAAGCTAAATTAAGGTATGTTTTGGCTTCGATTTTTGATAATTTCTACATTTTTGTAATCATTGCTTCGTGTTCTTCAAAACCCATGCCTTAATTTTGTGAATTGATTATGAATGTTAAATATGTCATTGATGATTTTTCAAGCTTTGTGATATTTGAGGATGAAATATGAAAGATATGTGATTGATTAACATGGTTTGTCTTTGAATTTTTTATGAATTTAAGTAATTTGGACTTAATTGAGAAAATAATATTTTGAAGGACTAAAATGTGAAATAAATGAAATGTATGGACTTGTATGAGTATGGGTAATATTCGGCCTAAGCATGGTATGTGCAAATTTTGTGTATTTTGTAATTTTGTGAAATAAGGACTAAAATATTAAAATGTGAAAATGTGAAGGCTAAATTGTAAATTTCCCTAAATATGTGTTTTTGGATTGAATTGAATGATTTGGTGAATAAATGGATTGTATTTGAATATGTATAGATTAGAACCGAAGAAAACAGATTTAGACCGATGAAAGTCGGAAGTAATTGAATAGCCGAATCCGTTCATTTCCTCGAATTCGAGGTAAGTCTATATACAAATAAATGTATTCATGTTGATTTATGTATGTACATATGAAATCTAATTGTGATGAATATGTACAAGATGATAAATACATGAAATCCAAGATAGTATCGACATGGTGTCAACATCCGAAAAAGTCTCGTACGAACCTAGGAATAGATAGGATTACATATGTCATGACATAGGTTTCTGATATAAGATATCATGTAAGACCACATCTGGGACATTGGCATCGATTTGAGATTTACTTGTAAGACATGTCTGGGACATTGGCATCGTATCTGATTTCGTGTAAGACCCCATCTGGGACAGTGGCATCTATATTTGAGTACCTGTAAGACCACGTCTGGGACGTTGGCATTATACGAATATTCTGAGTATTCTGAGTATCCTATTTGATTCCAAATGGTTCAACGGGCAAGTCTGAGAAATGAATGACTACGTGAATGGAATAATCGTTTCAGGTACGTTTGATGTATGCTTTGTATAAGCATGAAAGGTGAGCAAATATGTACATAGATATAATGAATAAAAGGTGATATGATATGCTGCTAAGAAATGGCAATCAAATGAGCCAAAGAGAAACCTATGTGTTTGAAATGAAGATATGTTAATGAATTTGATTTGATATGCTTATAAATGATTATATGATAAGTTTATTTGTAAATGGATTACTAAGATTTTGCAAGCTTACTTTGTGTGTGTTTGCTTTGTTTTATATATCGTCGAAGCTACGAAAGGCTCGAGAATCGTCGAGGATCATCACCACACTATCAATATCTACTTTGGTACTTTTAAATGTGTATATAGTTAAATATGGCATGTATAGGCTAGTTGTTTTGGAATATTTTTGAGATATGTACATAGCCATGTGATATGGTTAGATAAATGGTTGTGTTATGAATGAGTAGTCATGTTATATGGTGCTTTATTTGGTAAGGTTTGATGACTAGTGAAACGGTCATAATAATGATAAGCTTGTTGATGCAAAGTAAGCATATGTTTGATGAATGATTGTTATGATGAAATGGTATGTTTATGATGAATTATACTTGGAGATGATTGTAAATATATTGAGCTAATTATTGCATAAGATAGTGTGCTTGAAATGCTTTTGAATTCTTGGAAAAGTTGGTTATTTTGACATGAATTGGATTGGTATGATGCTTAAGGAATAACCCAAAGTGTGGGTGGCAATTTGGCCTTGAAAATGGCCTATAATTGCCCACAGGGTTGAGCACATGGGCGTGTGGCTCGACCGTGTCCCTCGTGGTTGCATTTTAAAACAAGTCAGACTCGTCACGGGCTAGACACACGGACGTGTAATTGGCCGTGTGGTGCAAGTCAGTAGCGACCACGGGTGAGGCACATGGGCGTGTCCATGGCCATGTGGACAAGTCAGTATGTATGCCCTGTTTTGACACAGCTTAGACACAAGGCCTTTTCTGAGGCCGTGGGAAACACACGGCCTGCCCACACGGGCGTGTGACCTCTGTAAGTTTGAAAAAATTTTAAATTTCCAAGAATTTCCATATGTGTTTGGTTTAGTCCCGGCCCTATCTAAAGCATGTTTAAGGTCTCGTAGACCTATTCTAGGGACACTTGGATTGGATTCTTTGAATTTAATTATGAAATTTCTGTTTAAAGTTTCGATTTGTCTGGTAATGCCTTTAACCCTAGACCGGCGATGGTTACGGGTTAGGGGTGTTACAGTTTTAGTCATATTATTCATGCAATTTAGTTGTAAGTTGTCCATAGTTAGTCTTGGAGATGACGTGACAATTTGTAACCGAACCCGTCGATCGGGTTGGGTACAGGGTGTTACACCCATGCTTCATATAGTGACTCCCTTTCTAGTTGTTAGAAGTTGGTGATATTCATTCTCAACTTCATCGTTTTGCTCGGGAGAAAGTACGTGGTAAGAAATCAGTTGGTAAACTCATCCTACATGTTGATTGAGTCCATCGGCTGTGAATCTAACCACATAAAAGCATCATCACACAAATAAAAGGAAATCAAAAATGAATAACATCATTGGATACACCATTATCTTTAAATGTATCACAAAGTGTAAATTTTAAGTGTTGCTTAGGGTACACATTCATAATACCCCTAAATTGAATATTATTTTGGATCATTTGAATCATCACAGGCTTAATCTCATTATTTTTCGCATTGATAGCGGGATGGTTGATGCTCCCTCACACTGTGTCCAAATTCGACATGGCATAATCTTGCAATGTTCATTGCTTCATTTTTCGTGGGTGAAAGGAACATACACGTTCCTCGACGTTATGAAGACCAAAGGAGGGTTTCTCGACACTTGGATTGTCGATCAGAGGATTGACAATTGATGGATCTATAGGTGGTGGTGGGGCTCCTCTTGGATGTTGACCCCTCCGAGCATTTGTTATCAACCTTTTGGGCTCAGGGTCAAATGGGACTAACTCATTGTCACTGTAACATCCCAAGTTTAGGGGTTTTGCATTTCATGCTTTTGTGTGTTGGCTTGTGTTTATTGCTAATTGGATGTGTTTGGGGGTATTAGAAAGACTCTGGATTGAGCCAGAGTCTTGGTTGAATTTTTACTTTAGGGCCTTTAGGAGGATAGCTTGGGAGAGTAGGCCTTAAGTGTGATTGTGTGTGTGTGTGGTAACACAATAATTGGAGTAGTAAAGTAGCAAGGAGACGCCACTTGTGATGCAGGTAAGTGACGCCTCAGGGGAGCTGTGAGGGAGCAGGTTCGAGTCGCGTGGTTTACATTTTGGGGATTTCTTTTTGACGCCAAGAGGGAGGAGAGATGGTTTGGGCGTGGACTTGGTGGTGGGGTGTTGAATGAGTCAACACATTTGAATGAAGGAAGGAAAGGAATTTGAGGAAGAGGAATCGGTCAACAACTTTGAATGGGGAGTGGGGAGTGAAAGGTGGAGGGAGTTGAGGGATTTGGAGAGAGGGAGAGAAGTTGGCCAAATTTGGGAAGGTGGTGTGTGTGAGAGTGTGCGGTTTAGTTGGCTTAGGGGGAGGGCTGAACCTTGAGTGGTAGTACTCAAGGGTATTAAAATTTTCGGTTGGCAAAGAAAACTCATAAGCACTCCCTTACTTCTTTTTGCATTTTTGGAACTTTTGCTTCTTTTCTTGGTGCCAAAACCGAAACACCTCCTAGCCTCCTTCTACTTTTTCTTATTCTTTTGTGGTGGCCGAAAGTCATATTGTGATTGTGTTCCTTTTTCTTTCTTCTCTTGTTAGACATTATCTTCATAGCCGAATCCCCCCTGTCCTATTTCTTCTTGGTTCTCCATAGTCGAAATTGTGAGTATCTTAACCAAAACCTATTTCTTACTTTATGTACCTTCTCTTCTTCTTTATTTCATATTTCTGTGGAAACTAAAACCCTTTTTGTGCATCAAGTGTAGGCACCCTTTCTATCGACTCTGCTGGTAGCCGAATGTAGGTGTAATATCCCGGGTTAAGGGCTATTTTATTTTGGCATTGCTTGCATGTTATTGGCCTGCTATGTTGTTGTTTGTGTGGTTTCGGGGCTTAGTTGTAGGCTAGGAGTGAGCCTGAGTAGGTAGGAAAATTTTAGTTTTTGGGCTTTTTGTGATAGGAGCTGAAGGAGCTGGGTCTTTTATATTTTTATTGGTGTTTTTGAGCACAAGTGATGAGCTAGCAAAGTGGCAAGGCATGCGCCACTTGGAGCATGTGTATGGCGTCAATTGCAAGGGGAGGTCTTGTGTTCAAGTCATGAGAATCCCACATTTTGGGCTCCCATTTTGACGGCATGGAGGGAGGAGTTGTGGGAAGTTTGAACTCTGCTTGGACTTTGTCAACTCATTCAAACGGTGGGTGGAGAGCAAATGTAGGAGGAGACTTGGTCAAGGTAGTTTGAATTGGTGGCTTGGGAGTGATTGGGGAGGTTAGCGGTTTTGAGGAGATTTTGGGGAGGTTGGCGGTTGGTAAGTGTTGTGAGGGTGGGGAAGTGCCAGAAATTCCTTGGACTTTTGGGTGCATTTTCGGTCATAGGGGGAAAAGCAATTAAGTTTTTTTCATTTTGTCAAACAAGCCGATTCTTCTTTGTATCAAGCTAGCAAAAACTTCAGAATATTTCCTCTCTTTTTCTCTCTTTCAACCGAATGTTCATGTACCGTTTTGCCAAGATTTCTTTGTAGCTTTTTACTTAGTGTGTAAGGCCGAATATTGCTTCTTTTCCCACTTGCATTTTGTGTAAACCGAAACCTCAAAGCACCTACACTTGCCGAAACCACAACACTCTCTTCTCCACTTTTGCTTTCATCTTTTTCTCTTTTGAAAAGCCTTGGTAGCCGAATGTGCATCCCTCTCCCTTTCTTCTCCTTCTTCATTTGTGTTAAACCGAAACCACTTTTGCTTTCTCTTCGACATTGGTAGAAACTAGTCTCTTGTACTCTCTTTTCTCTTTCGTAATTATCCTCTTGGAACCATTAGTAGCCGAAACTCATCCTCCAAAAACACCTTCTCCATTTCTTACCTTTACAAAATCGAAAGTAACCTCCTCCATTCATCTTTTTATTTTTCGTTCTTTTCCAAAACCTTTTAGCCGAACCTTACTACAACCCTTGCCGATTTCTTCTTTGTTTTTTTAAAAACTTTTCTTTTCTTGATCAAGGGTGTTAGCCGAACCTATTCCTCTTGTTAGGAATCATGCTCAATTGGCCTAACAAGAAGGTAAGTGCTAGGCCGAATGGCCATTTCTCCTTTCTCTGGTACTTTGCCGATTTTTAGTATGTTGAAGGGCCGATTTTGGTATCTGTTAAAAAGGAGTAACGTTCAATTTTGGCAACCGTTTTCATATAGGGCCTTTGGATTTGAAGCAGCCGATTGGAGAAGTCAAGAGGTAAGTGGTGGTAAGAATGGGTGTTTGTATTCGATTTCGATTAGTTTTCTTTAAGTCAAGTCATGAGGAGATTAACCGTTATTCTTTTCTAGGGTGCGATCGTTTGGTAAAGAAGCATTATTGGTTCGGGTTTGGTTGGAAACCGAACCATTCATAAAGTAGGGTTTAACGCAACCCTTTGGATTACCTATTTTTGGCGAATAGGTTAAGTGACTAATCCTTTGTTGGCGATTGTAGGATCGGGGTTGTCGAGGTGAGCAAGGCGTGGGCGATTCTAGGGATTAATATCTTCGCTATTTCAGGTGTGTAAACCAACACACTATCTTAACTAAGTAATGTGATAACCTGTTTGTGTAACTGAACAGTGTGGTTGACTATTTTGGTACCCATTGAGGTATGGATATGGATTCGGGTAAGTCCGTTTCATTATGAAATATGTGATGATCTACGATATCATGATTATGGGTGTATATTCATTGAGATGCCATATTGAGCATGTGAGCATGATAGCATGATTGCACGATTTTGCATCTAGTATGATATGTGATTGGGTGATATGAGAGGAGGGGAGTATGATATCCGTGTCTTTGGGACCTTGTCTTTGGGACACCGAGGTTTGGCACCTCCGGTGGTTTGGTACCACAATGATATTTTGTGACTTTGGGTCACGGAGGTTTGGCACCTCGGCGTCTCGTCCAATGGCTTAATACCACGATGGGTTGGCCCCACGATTGATTATCTGGGATTGACGCGGTGATTTGGTATCACGATGGGTTGGCCCCATCATCGGATTTGTGGATTGCGGTCACCGGTGATTTGGTATCTGCTTGTGTCTTTGGGACACCAAAGGTTTGGCACCTCATTCGACTCGTCCACGTGGTTTGGCACCACCGTGGGTTGGCCCCACTTATGAGATATGGGATCATCGCTAGTGATTTGGTATCACACGATGGGTTGGCCCCATCATTGGATTATTCGTGACTTGGTCACCGGTGGTTTGGTACCACAAGATGGATATTGTGACTTTGGGTCACGGTGGTTTAGCACCACCGGTGGTTTGGTACCACATGGGGTAGAAAAGCGATATGGTTGGTTAGGATCGGTGCATTACTTGCATTATTTTGTTATGATATGTGTGTTGGCATGTTATACGGAAGAGGATTTATACACCTGAGTCTTGCGACTCACTCTCTCCTTTGACTTTTCAGGTGACACTTAGACGCGGACATGGAGCCGGGATGGACTCGAGGTGCTCATGCCATGCTTAAATAAGGATTTGCTCGGACTTTTATGAAATTTGGTACTTAAGTCTTATTACTATTTGGTTTTATTTGGGGTTGTAAATGGCCTTTCTAAAATTATGTTTTGTTTATGCTTAAAGTAGATTTTAATATGCCTAACAAATTAATTGGGTTAAAATGTGCTAAAACTTGGAAAGATAACGATTTCAAAACAACAAAAGCGACATTTTAAACTATACCATCTGCATCGCACTAAGTTTTGGAATAAAAGAGAACTCAAATATTTTTCTAACTTAAAACTCGATTTTTCTACTAAGTCAAAATGTTTAGTAACAATAATAAACAACTTAAGCTTCTAAACGAGATAAACTAGTTTTACCTACACATCGAGTTAAGTTTTCAAAATTTCCGGGTTTTCAAATTCATCATCAGATTTCAATCAAACCTACTCAAGTTTTTTTCAAGTACACAATTTAGCGAAGCGTTTTTCTCAAACTTTTAAACTTAAATCTAAACCTTTCAAAATTTTCTTTCCTGTGACATACCAGATTCGGTCGTGGCATGTTGACCAGGTTTGGGGTGTTACAGTAGGTCCTCCTTTCGGTGTACTCTTGCTTCGAGGGACGCATCTTCATCATCTCTTTCTAGTGTGGTCTATTTTCAAGAGAATATTGGTAAGTTGTTGTTGTTCGAATAGGCATTAGGGGGTCCTCTATCCAATTGTTTGGCCAAAAGGCCACTTCTTTTGATCTAATGGAAAACTGATTCTAACATGGTGACTGTTTAGGGACTCAATCGATTCTTCAGGCCAACCCTTCTAGCTTTCGACTTTTGGTTAAGTAAGGTAAAGAACTTTTTCGTTTATGGTACCTATTCTTTCTACTCTGTCATGCCTTAACCCGATCTTCTGATCAAGACCTTCTTCATGGAACCAAATCCTAGCCAAACAAAGGAGGGGGTTGGACTCACAGTCCTTACCCATAAGTTCAAGAAGTGAGCTGTGTCAGCCGTTCATGATTGGCCACCAGGTTGTGGGCCCGCTTCTGAGAGGGATAAGCAGATCGCTGTGATCCCTGCGAGTGAAGGTGTTAATAAGATCGATAACATAGTTCTTCGTGTTTACAGGTGTGTAATTTCCACACCTTCTTGTATGTTATTAATTTGATTATGTAAGTGGGTTGATAAGTCGAAAATGCAGTAATAGCCATTAAATACCCTTAAAGGGGAAAAATTCGTGGCACTAGGTACGTTCATTCTCTGAGTATACTATATAATGATTGTCGAATACGATTATGTGTATACATGAACATCTTGAGTATGCCATGGGATAGTATATGATATGTCGCATTCATTGATCGCATGTTACATGGGCATGGGGATATGACTTTGTTATAAGGGGCAGTGTTTCGAGTGGCTTTGCCACATACTCTGGTGACTTTTGTCACATTGTTAATTCGAGTGGCTCTGCCACATACTCCGATGACTACGTTACACTATGATTTTGGTGGCTAGGCCACGCATTAAGGGCGATGAGCAGCTGGCTACAACAACTGCCATCGATGGTGTGTAGCGGATGGAGGGTCGATTATAGAAATCCCCACTGGTGTGATTGGCAGGAATGGGTGGTGTGTAGCGATGAAAATTTAGGTTGGGCTGGGTTATGCATCATTGTGCATTTGAAATCTATTATGCTGTGTTATAGGGCTAAGGCCCAAGATTTGATTTCGAAAGGATTTCGCCAAAGTGGGCATAAAAAGGGGCTAAGGCCCAGACGGTAATTTGATGGGCTAGGCCCAATAATGGTATATGAAATTGCACACTGAGTTTTTCGACTCACCCTCGTTGCTTAACATTTTGCAAGTAATAAATAGCACGATGGACCGGCTGGAGAGGACTACGAGGTGGCCATGCACGGTTTCTTCTTTTTTAATTTAGAACTTTATTTTATCTTTAAGTTTCTGGGATTTTATGTTGTAATAAGGAAACTATTAATCTGGTTTAAATATTCGATTTAAAGTTTTAGACGCTCTGCACATTAATTAATTAAAATGATGTCTTCACCTAAATGCGAACAAAGTTTTTCATTCAACTTAACTAATGATTCTCTTCTATAAATGGATTTTCTTCCGGCAAGTTGTTTTCAAAAGTCACCTAAGCACTACAAACTGGCGATTTAAATTATAACCTAAACGAACAGTAAGTTCTCATTTTAGACACTAGACTAAGGATAATAACTGGATGTTTCTGAAGTTCACGATATTTTATAAAACTCCTTTCCAGTGACATGCCAGATCCGGTCGTGATGTTTGGATCGGGTTTGGGGTGTTACAGTCACTCCGAGTCATACACTAACACTACAATAAAAAAAACACCAACAAATATAAGAACACTTAACAAAGAAATTAAACGAGAAAATGCAAGAAAGACAAGTGTTGTATCTATAGACTTAACTTTTGCTAATTATCTCCCAATTAAGCTTTAATCAAGCAAATCACTCAATAATACACAAACTCCTCGAAAATGGTTGATCGTCTATAAACGAGTTAATAAATATAACACCAAAATATCATAATTAAGAACAGTGGTGTCTGCAAGTGCACAGGTCAAATTGTAATATAGTTGTACAACGAAATACCGAAAGTATTCTGAGGATTGTACCCAAGGGAGAATGGAACAAATAATGAAAATACTTTTAACAATACTAAGTCTAACTAGTAATAATTAATTCTTGTATTACGATGGATCATAAAATAGATTAAGAGGACTAAATTTAAATAACTAACAAAAATAAAGAAAGAAAGAAAGATAAATGAATGCATTAAACCGATAAACCAACCAGGAAGATTAACTCACTTTAGAGTTTGCAAATAAATTCGGATTTGGGTTCTAAAGTGGATTAATCATTGATTAAGAAATTATTGTTACACCCTAAAAACCGGGTTACTAGAATTGGGTAAGTAAGATCGAAGGTTAGTGAACTAGAAATCGTAATTAGGTTAGGTAATTAAATAATTAGGAATTAATTAAATAAAATATTAAAATAATTAGAATTAAAAAAATTCAGGTTAAGAAATCAAAATTAGGTGTTCAAGAATTAATTTGGTTAAAACGAATTTTAAAAACGAGGTTTTATTTGAAAATAAGTTTGAAATTGGTTTTAATTGTAAAGCAAGGACTTAATTTGAAAAATGGAGGAAATTGGAGGTGGTAAATGGGCAATGGCCCAACTTTTAAAAATTGGTTGCCTATTTAACAATCCCCACCGTCCCTTCCCTCTCATTTTCTTATATTAATGATTTTGCCCCAAAATTGGCTCAACCTTTTCTATTTCTAAGCTTTCCAAACAAAAACTCTTTTCCATTTTGAGGATTAATCACGCTTTCATCCTCAAAAGGTGTAACACCCCAAACTCGGCCCACGAGCTTTGACCGGATCTGGTATGTCACTGCGAAAAATGTTTGAAAAGAATTTGACTTAAAGGTGAAAACGTATAAATTTATTGTCTTTGGAAAAACATTGTATAATTAAAAGCCCATAAAAAATTTAATTGTTATAAAATATCCGATTTGAAAACTTTATTATATATTCTAAAGATGTAAGTTGCCGAAAATAAAAACATTTTCAAATAATAATTTAAACACCAATCCAACCAAGACATCGTACAAAATCCTTAAATATTTTAGGAGGCCCTTATTACATCAAATAAATTCCCAAATACTGATAATATAAAATTCGTAAATTAATTAAATCATCTTCCGCATGGGCCACCTCGTATCCACTCCAACCCGGTCCAAGCTATATGCATCACCGCAATGTTGGTAAAATTTGGGTGAGTCACACAGCACTCGATGTGCAATTAGTCCAACGAATTCCACCCACATGTTAGATATTAACGCAACGTTATTCACATAATTTCACTTATTGGGCTTGGCCCATAACCATATCACATTCTTATAATAGGGTAATTAACCACATGTTTCCACATACTGGGCTTGGCCCATTACCACATTAATTCACATACACAATTATGCAATTATGAAACCCAACCCAGCCTAAGGTCCATCCTCTACACACCCCCGTATCCAGCCTACCACACACCAGGGGATTTTTAAATCACCCTCTCCTTTTTACTCCAATATGGCAACAAATGCCGTCCACGCGAACTTAATCGCAATTAGTCCACAACGCGACCTCGATCGGTGCCAATCCACGATGTAGTGAAGCTATCATCAAAACCACGATGAGCACAAAGCCATCAATAACCACGATATGGCACATAGCCTATATCAATCACGATGAGGCATGAGCCATTCATCAAACCACGCACTCAAGTACACCCCGTCCTTCTTTCATATCCCACCCATGCACATGCAACATAAAATAGTGCCATGCATGTACATGTTATTTCGCATATTATCACATATTCACAACAACAGTCACATTTCATCAGATTCGGTACTTACGGATTATCGACATACCCTTGAGGGTATCCACATCACAATTTCCATTGCTCTAGTTAGCACATTCATAACACACATACAGATATCACATACAATCATAAACCCAAAAATAGTAGGCTAACTACACACCGCCTATTAGCGAAATCTGAACCACTCAAATCTAACACGATCTCAAACGTGGTTCTTCCTTCTCCTAAATGCCGATTTGGTCTCCTACCAAATCTCGAATCACACTGAGTTCCCTTTGCAATCGGCCACCCATCGGTACCTACAAATAATTAGCCTTGGCTATTGAGCGAATCTGAGTAGATCTAAACTTACTAAGTATCCTTACCGAAACGATCTAGAATCCCGAAGCCTCTGTTACCTCTATCGATTAGCCCCTAAAAATCATAATACACAATCGGTCACCACTTAAACCCATAATATGGCCTATGGCCGAATGTTATCAATCACTTACCTTGATGTTCCAAAACCCGATAGATCTCTTTTAAGGCTCCTTAGCGTCGGCTACACACAAAAGAACACATAATCATGGCTTAAAGAATATTCGGCCATCCCTAGGCCTATCCTCATGATTTTCGCACACTAGCAAAAAGAGCTTAAAACCGAATGATAAAGAAAGAACTTACCACTACACGTTGCAGAGAATAAAAGATCACAAGCACGTAGTCGACAGCCCCTCCAATAAAGATTTGACTATGGTGTTTTAAGACTTTTAATAATAGAGAAATAGAGTAGAAAATGAGGCTATATGGTTTGGCTATGGCCCTTAAAAAGAGGGTTGAAATATTCTACCACAAGAGAGCAAATGGGAGAAGAAGAATAGCCTTAAGTGTTTTCGGCATAGAGAGAAAATCAGATGGAAGAACCCAATTTTCAGCACAAAGAAAATTAAAGAAGAAAAAAGATAACAAAGATGATCACTCCCCCTATTTATACTACACAAAATCGAAATGGTCATCCAAGAAATCCCCCTTAGCCATCCAACTCACATATTCATCACGAATCCCACAATTTCCTCTTTATTTCCTCCTAATCTTCCTCCTATTCTTCCTCCTAATTCCTTCCAAAATAAATTCGACCAACTCCCCCCTAGTCCATGAATCCATCCATGTTCATGGACAAAATGCCATTAAAAAGTTTCCAAACCTCATCCCTTAATCCATGCCTTTTGTCCCCTTTTCATACCATATTTTCTTGATTCCATACCTTAACTAATAACTTGCCTTATTCCTTTAGTCTACTATTTATAAATGATAAAATCCAACCTTATCTTAATTAGAGTTGACCGACACATTCCATACACATGCAAAAATAAAAGTCACCTTATTTCCATTCATGGGATTCGAACCTCTTCCCTCATGCAATTACTCATGCGCCAACACCACTTTACTACTAGCTCATTTATGCTAACATTAAAGACTTAAATTAACTTAAGCATCATAATCACTTGATCCACTTCACTAAATTCTCCATACTAAAAATTATTCTAAACCAATTAATTTCAAGCCTTCTCAAGACTGTATTAGGCATATAACAAAATTATATCCGAGCTAACACAATCAACAAGATGATACTCAAATTTTCCTAAAGCCCAAGGCCCAATCGGCCCAATCCTACTAGGCCCAATTTCGGGATATTACAATTCTACCCTCCTTAAAAATAATTTCAACCTCGAAATTACTTACTAACGAACAATTGTACGTCCTAACTCACCACAATACGCTTCTGCTGTGCACTCTGATCTTAATAAAACTAATATACTTTCTACTAAATCTTGGAACCCGACGGACTCCAAGCGGTTAAAAACACGACCATCTCGCCTCTCAGCGTCCATGACGACCACGCCCCTAAAACTCATGTCTACTTCGCAATTTAATCTAATTTAAGAAATTTTATGAATTAGCATTTGTTCCACTGTTTACCCGCTAACAATTTTATGAAAAGAGTTTAATAGTAGTTCTTTCGATCATTCAAAGTTTTCATTTCAAGTTTTCTACCCTAGTTCAGAGAAACACACACATTCAATGATATCCATCACACACACATTCAACACTTCATTATGGGCATTTCTGACCATTCTCGACCCAGGGGTAATTTCGTCATTTTCCCTACAGGGGTATTTTCGTAATTAATCGGGGTCAACTTTAAAAATAATCTTTACAAATCAAGGCATTTTGAAATCTCAAAGTCTCGAGGGTATTTTGGAAAATATTCTTCGAATCAAGGGTATTCGAAATTTTAGAAATCAGGATTATTTCGATAATTTTGGAAGTCAGGGGCATTTTCGTAAATTCTCCAAATCAGGGTATCTTGATATTTGTAAAACAGAAGTTTCTGGTATTTTTGTAAAGTAGAAACATTTTAGCAAAAGTCGAGGGTATTTTTGAAAATCTTAAAAACTAAGGGTATTTTAGTGATTTACAACACATGGGCATTTTAGTAATTTTCTCAAATCAAAGTACCTTGAATTTTCTCAAAATAGAGTTTTTGGACACTTTTGCAAAATAGAGAAATTTTATTAAAATCGAGGGTAATATGGAAATTTTAGAAACCAAGGGTATTTTCGTAATTTTACAGCTCGAGGGGTATTTTAGTAATTTTGTAAATCGGGTGTATTTCAGAAAATTTTGAGTCTAAAAGGATTTTATAAATCAGAGGGGTAATTTGGTAAATTTAAAACTAAGATCTTTATGAAATAGTATGGCTAGTCCCTTTCGGGTTTTGGTTATCGGGTTTAGCCCGTGAATAGGTCCTCTTTGTTAGGGTGAACCGTAGCTACACACCAGGTAGGACTCGAGTAAAGAGGAGGTGAGTCACTAGGACTGCTCAAATACCAAGCTCTTACTGAATCCACTCCTAGACATGCGTACAATGGTTGCCACACCCTAACTCGGTGACTTAGTCACAGGTTTGTTTAGTTGTTCTTAAGTCTTATGCATGTGTTTGAGTGCCCTAGCCCTAGGGTTCAATAGCCCTAATCCTCTAGTCTACGAGCCCAAATATGCCCATAACATTCACATATAAATCACTTCAATAGTCAGAGGTACTTACCTGGTGGACTTGGCCTGAGATCTGGTGCCATGCCAAGAAAGCGAAAAATTTATGAAAGCCCAAATCTTTGAAAAGCCCATCTTAAAAAAAACGTTTTTGGACCCAAAACCCTCAAAGCTGAGTTTTGAACTGGGCTCTGATAACAAATTGTAACACCCCAAACCCGGCCCACAAGCTTTGACCGATTTGGTATGTCACTGCGAAAAACGTTTGAAAAGAATTTGACTTAAAGGTGACAACGTATAAATTTATTGTCTTTGGAAAAACATTGTATAATTAAAAGCCCATAAAAAATTTAGTTGTTATAAAATATCCGATTTGAAAACTTTATTATATATTCTAAAGATGTAAGTTGTAGAAAATAAGAACATTTTCAAATAATAATTTAAACGCCAATCCAACCAAGACATCGTAAAAATCCTTAAATACTTTAGGAGGCCCTTATTACATCAAATAAATTCCCAAATCGATAATATAAAATTCAGTAAATCAATTAAATCATCTTTCGCATGGGCCACCTCGTATCCACTCCAACCCAGTCCAAGCTATATGCATCACTGTAATGTTGGTAAAAATTTGGGTGAGTCACATGCACTCGATGTGCAATTAGTCCTTGAATTCCACCCACATGTCGATATTACGCATACGTTATTCACATAATTTCACTTATTGGGCTTGGCCCATAACCATATCACATTCTTATAATAGGGTAATTAACCACATGTTTCCACATACTGGGCTTAGCCCATTACCACATTAATTCACATACACAATTATGCAATTATGAAACCCAACCCAGCCTAGGGTCCATCCTCTACACACCCCCGTATCCAGCCTACCACACACCAGGGGATTTTTAAATCACCCTCTCCTTTTTACTCCAATATAGCAACAAATGCCGTCCACGTGAACTTAATCGCAATTAGTCTACAACGCGACCTCAGTCAGCGCCAATCCACGATGTAGCTGAAGCTATCATCAAAACCACGATGAGCACAAAGCCATCAATAACCACGATATGGCACATAGCCTATATCAATCACGATGAGGCACAGAGCCATTCATCAAACCACGTACTCAAAGTACACCCTGTCCTTTTTTCATATCCCACCCGTGCACATGCAACATAAAATAGTGCCATGCATATACATGTTATTTCGCATATTATCACATATTCATAACAATAGTCACATTTCATCAGATTCGGTACTTACTGGATTATCGACATACCCCTTGAGGGTATCCACATCACAATTTCCATTGCTCTAGTTAGCACATTCATAACACACATACAGATATCACATACAATCATAAACCCGGAAAACAGTAGGCTAGCTACACACCTATTAGCGAAATCCTGAACCACTCGAATCTAACACGATCTTGAAACAAGGTTCTTCCTTCTCCCTAAATGCCGATTTGGTCTCCTAACAAATCCCGAATCACACTCTAAGTTCCCTTTGCAATCGGCCATCCACTGGTACCTACAAATAATTAGCCTTGACTATTGAAGCGAATACTGAGTAGATCTAAACTTACTAAGTATCCATCAAACGATCTAGAATCCAAGCCTCTGTTACCTCTGTTGATTAGCCCTAAAAATCATAATACACAATCGGTCACCACTTAAACCCATAATATGGCCTATGGCCGAATGTTATCAATCACTTACCTTGATGTTCCAAAACCCGATAGATCTCTTTTAAGGCTCCTTAGCGTCGGCTACACACAAAAGAACACATAATCATGGCTTAAAGAATATTCGACCATCCCTAGGCCTATCCTCATGATTTCGGCACACTAGCAAAAAGAGCTCAAAACCGAATGATAAAGAAAGAACTTACCACTACACGTTGAAGAGAATAAAAGATCACAAGCACGTAGAAAATGACCCTCCAATAAAGATTTGACTATGGTGTTTCGGCACTTTTAATAATAGAGAAATAGAGTAGAAAATGAGGCTATATGGTTCGGCTATGGCCGTTAAAAAGAGGGTTGAAATATTCGGCCACAAGAGAGCAAATGGGGAGAAGAAGAATAGCCTTAAGTGTTTTCACATAGAGAGAAAATGAGATGGAAGAACCCAATTTTTAAGCACAAAGAAAATTAAAGAAGAAAAAGATAACAAAGATGATCACTCCCCTATTTATACTACACAAAACCAAAATGGTCATCCAAGAAATCCCCCTTAGCCATTCAACTCACATATTCATCACAAATCCCACAATTTCCTCTTTATTTCCTCCTAATCTTCCTCCTATTCTTCCTCCTAATTCCTTCCAAAATAAATTTGGCCAACTCCCCTAGTCCATGAATCATCCATGTTCATGGACAAAATGCCATTAAAAAGTTTCCAAACCTCATCCCTTAATCCATGCCTTTGTCCCTTATCATACCATATTTTCTTGATTCCATACCTTAACTAATAACTTGCCTTATACCTTTAGTATACTATCCATAAATGATAAAATCCAACCTTATCTTAATTAGAGTTGACCGACACATGCCATACACATGCAAAAATAAAAGTCACCTTATTTCCATTCATGGGATTCGAACCTCTTCCCTCATGCAATTACTCATGCGCCAACACCACTTTACTACTAGCTCATTTATGCTAACATTAAACACTTAAATTAACTTAAGTATTATAATCACTTGATCCACTTCACTAAATTCTCCATACTAAAAATTATTCTAAACCAATTAATTCCAAGCCTTCTCAAGACTGTATTAGGCATACAACAAAATTACATCCGAGCTAACACAATCAACAAGATGATACTCAAATTTTTCCTAAAGCCCAAGGCCCAATCGGCACAATCCTACTAGGCCCAATTTTGGGATATTACAAAAGGTCTTCACACGTTTTAGCTCGAATTAGCTCCATAGCTCATCAATTTTTCAAAATTGAGGTAAGATTCTGACTTTTAATGATTAAACTAAATCATCTATTATTTTAATTTGAGATTTAATTGGTTTAATCAAGATCTCAATAGATCACTTGATTTTAAGTTAATTTTTGGTTTAAAAATGGTTGACCTCGTATTTCTTAGTTAAGCTTCTATTTTAAAGCTATTCTTCACTCATTTTATCTAATTAAAAGTTTTTATATTGATTTAACAAATCTATAAGTAATTTCAACAAATCAAATGTTTTCCTTTTAAAATCAACACATAAGCTTGATTTTTTTTTAGAAAAATTAGATTGATTTAATTGGATGGAATTGATGGTTTAGATCTATAATTAGATTATATCTAGGATGTATGAAGTCGAAATATAAGCTTAGAAATAAGATTTGAGTGGTTAAACACCTATTTAGGCAAAACTAGTTAAGTTTTAAGTATAGAGGCTAAAAGGCTTTGATTTATATTTTGGAATGATTTAATTGTGTTTGTTTCTGTTAATAATGCCTTTGCAATTTTTTTTATGTGTATATGAAGTTCCAATTCATTTTGGAGCCTCCACAAGCATGGACAATGGCAAATAAGAGCTTACTTGAGCATTGTAGTTGAAGCAAGTGCTAAGGTGAGTGGTCTGGTATACTGCATTTAAACTCCAGTACGCAAGCTAAGGTAATATAGGTGAACCCCTACTTAATTAATATGTGAACTTGTGTGTGTGGTATGTGAACCCTATCACTTGATGTTATGTGAACCCTATCACCAGTCATGTACGAATCCCTATCACTAGAGACAAGTGCAAAACCTATCACCTTACATGTGAACCAATTCACCATACCACGAGAGCCAAATCCTTGTGCGAATCTACTTATATGCAAACCTTACTAATATGCGAACCATACCATGTGTGCCTTACCATTATGTGAAACCTACCCATGTGTGAGCTTACTTATGTGTGAACATTACCTATAGTGCGAACCCTTAACCAAGTGTGTGCCCTACCTATGTGTGAACTTATGTCATGTTACTATATGTGATGTGCTAACCTATACTGTGTGACTTCCATGTAATATGAGAACTTATGTTAAGTGGTATGTGAACCTATACCATGTGATATGCAAACTTATGCTAAAGTGATTTGCAAACCTGTGCCATGTGATATGCAAACTATGAACTATGTGAGCTATGACATGAATGACATATAAACCATGACTATGAGTGTAAGTATTTTTAAGGTCTAATGCTTATTTAAATCTCGTATTTTTATGTTTCCTTACATCTTAGATTGTCATAATGAACTATAAGGATGAATCTAATTGAATTGAGCTACATTGAAGTTAAATATTGATACAATGACTAAAGTGAATAAAGTAGGAATTATAGATATAATTCATAAGCAATAATCTATATGGGAAATTATTTGAAGCATATTGAAGCATATGTTAACTGATGAATCTTAAATTATGAATTATAAATTAGTTCGTATGAAATGAAGGGAAGGATAAATGACAAATCTGAATCGATAAACCATCATTTCAAAGCAATTCGGGATGGCAGGTCATCATCTCGGGCAACCCAGGATGATATATTTGAATTGATAAACCATCATTTTCGAGCAATCTGGGGTGGTAGGTCATCATTATCAAGCAATTCGGAGTGGCTAGTAATCGTTGTCGGGCAATCCGGGATGATAGATTGAAGTAAGTTGAACATGAACTCATGAGCTCGGATTATCATCTGAAGGATAACCCAGGTTGAGATTTTATGTATTAGAAATGTATATTGAATGACGTTTTCATGCTTCAGTTATAAAGAACAAGAGTTTAGATAAGATTTTATGTATGGTGATAGGTTCCACTTATAGGTGGTGATAGAGTCCCCTGTATGTATTAGAAATGTATGTTTGTAGTATGTTTGAGCAATCACTAAGCTTCAATAAGCTCACTCTTTTTTAAAACATTGCAGTGATTTAGCTTGTTTAAGAGGTGGGGAAGTGAGCTATCCAAAAGATCTAAAAATAAGGCTATACCTGGGTATGTTGATGTGTTCCCTAAACAAAATGAGAAAGGGAACGTGGGACCAAATTATGGGATTTAGAATTATACTTTATTATAATTATTGGATTGTAATTGGACATTATGGACTCTTTAATTGGTTGGTTTGAAACTCTTATTATTGTTTTAGTTAGATAGTTTAATGGTGGATTTTGACCGCTCGATAAATGGGTTGATCGATTGTTCGACTAACTTGTAAGTGTAAGTGGAAGAGCCACTGAGCAATGAGGTAAGACTTAGATGTTATATGTGTGTTTTGGAAAAAAATTGTATGTTTAGTATGCATGAGATGTTTAGTTAAATGATAACTAATGAAATTGCGCATGATGTTTTAATAGAGCTTTCCAAAACAAGACATGTGGATATACTCCTTCAATACTATTTTCAAACCTAGTGACCCAAAAGCCCGACCGGATTTGATATGTTCCTCGAGTAAAACTTTAGCAAAATTTTCACTATTTAAGAAAACTTGATGATTTTGAATGAAACAGATTAACTTAAAGATCGAGTTGAAATTTAATTGTAAAATAAATTTGTACTTTCTTAAAACATATTTTTAAGAGAAATTAATAAGTTAAAGGAAAACCAAATTTAATGAAAATTCTATTTATTATTGAAAACCATATATACATATATATGTATTAGTGTCAAAAACAGTTTAAATTATTTATCAAAAATCATTTAGTTACTTAATTAATAATTGTTTATGGCAGAATAAAAATAAATCCAAACATAAAAATTAAAAACAGTTCATAGTGGCCTTATTACATAAAATAGCAAAAACCCATAATAAAGTCTAAGAAGTAAAATTTAATAAGTTTAAATTGGAAAATCTCCAAAATACTTGATATGAGCATTGGCCACCACAGAGTCCTTGCTGACCCGATCCATCGCACTACGAATCATCTGAAAAGTTATCCCACAAAAGGGGTGAGTCATAAACTCAATGTGTAACACATACATTAAAAAGCCCATTTGATCATATGCCTTAAAGCCCAATAAGTACACATATAGCCATAGGCCCATTTAAGTCATTTTTAGCCCAAAAGCCCATTTTCATAGCAGATTATATAATAATCATTTAAAATCACATGAATATACACATATAATGAAATGCAAACCCGGCCCACCTAATATCCATCCGCTACACACCACCCGTACCAACCAAACACACCGTGGGGATTACTAAATCGACCCTCCATCCGCTACACACCATCAAAGCGATTCTTTGCAGTCAACATGCACATCGCCTTATAATTTTGTGGCAAGGCCACCAGACAAAATTGTGACCAAGTCACGGATTTCAAATATGTGACCAAGTCACAGATTCACATATGTGGTAAAACCACCGAATACTTCCCTTTATCAAATTCACCCATATGCCCATGCACATACATATTATTTAGTTTTCATGCTATTTACCCCAAAATCATAATATAGTCATACTTATTTCACATTTATGCATATAGCAAAATTAACAAAATATTGGGGTAAACATATTCGAATTTTGTATACCAATGAATGGTATCCACAATCATTTTCAAACACATTGTCATATCATCACATTTAAAAATAGATCTATGAGATTTTATTGTAAGGTTACACACCTTATGACTGTGAGAATGATACCTTCCCGCTCGTCAACACCTAGTTAATTATCACACTTGGTTAGAATATACTATTACTAATAAAACTATATTTATTGACGAGAGATCTAAATCCTTACCCTCGGATTCTCGAACAACCGTTATTTGTGGGTTTTCTCCGCTAGATGGATCAAAACCACCGATATCCCACCAACATAAAGTGGTTCGATTGTACGTACTACTTCAAATAACCGATCTTCGCTAGCAGAGGGTCCACAACCCGGTGGAAAATCTCTTATCGTCGATATACCCTTCGCTTGAAGTTCGATGGTAAAACAAAGGCCTCCTCTCTTCCAAACACTCAGATCGCTCTTTTCTTACCTATCTTGTTAGTCTCAAATCACCCCTAAAATAAAGTTGATTAGTGATCCATTCTAAAAGGATTGATACGATCGAAATTAATAATCCTTACCTTGGATGATTTGAAAGATCACTTCTTAAAAGTTGGCTTCAACAAAGATCCTTAAAATCCTTCCAAGGATTCGCCTAGGAGAGAAAAATAAGAGGATTTATGTTTTCTAAATCAACTATAGTAAAAAGAAATAAAGAAAACAATTGACAAAACCTTACTTGATCACTTTGAATATTCGACCTTGAACAAGAAAAGAAGAGAAAAAATGATGATTTGGTGATTTTGGTTTGCACAAAAGAAAAGAGAAAAAGATAGTGATTTATGGCTAAAATGGTTTTGGTTTTCAATAAAAGAAAAGAAGAAAGGAAATCAAATAGAAGATGATTCGGTTGACAAAAGAGATGAAAATAATGTTGATTTTGGTTTTAGTAGAAAGTGGTTTTGGTTGAGAGAAGGAAGAAAGAAAATGAAATTGAAAGAAGAGAGAAAGAGAAGAAGAAGAAAGATGATGATGAAGGTGATTTCAAAAGAAAAGAGATAGGTTTAAGGACCTATGCACATTCGGCCAAGAGGGAGAAATGAAGAAAAATAGTTCTTTGAACTTTGGTACTTTCAAGAATGAGGGAAAAGAAAAGAAGAAAATGTTTTCCAATCTTTTTGATGCTTTTGACTAAAGAGAACAAGGATTTGAGAGAATAGGAATTTTAACCAAAATGGTCAAAATGAGAACCAAAACAAAGTAAAGCTTTTTACCTAATGTTATTAGCAAAATTTGGCTAGGAGGAGAGCTCTTGGAGAATTGAGAAAAGATGCACAAAAATGCAAGACTTTTTGGCCAACTTTCACCCCCTAACCCAAGTCAAATTTGGCCAACTAGCTTGCCAACATTATCCCCCTTTTTCCTCCATGTTTCTTCCCCATCAACCCTTAAATTGCTATCACAATTAACTATCCCCTTTAGCCCCTAAAACCGACTAGATTCATGGTCAAATGACCATGAAAAAGTTTCCAAGACAAAGTCCTTACTTCAAGCCTTTTGTCCTCCTCATCTTATCATCCTTTCATGATTCCATACCATAAGTTTTAGCTTACCTTTTTCATATGGTCAAATAACCAAAATTAAAAAGATGCTCATCCTTTCTAGAAGAGTCTTGGCCGACACTATAGGGAAGGAAACAAAAAAATAAAATCCTCCCATTTGCTAGCTAGGGGATTTGAACCTTTCCCCTCAAGCACTCATCCATGCATCCTAACCACCTTGCCAATTACTCATCTTATGCTTAAAACCTCTTGTCATTATTTCTTAAAGCCTATCATGCTTAGCTCCATCTTAGTTATTAAAAATTTAATAAATCACTAAGCATTCACTTAATTAATGAAGCTCAAAAATAACTTCCAAAATACACTCAATCATATTTAAGCATGCAACATCATTCAATTAAGTAAAGATGCATAACCCCTAATTATCAGGATGTTACAGTTCTACCCCCTTAAAATAATTTCATCCTCGAAATTACCTGGTTGGAACAAGTGAGGGTATTGCTGTCGCATCGCTTCCTCCGATTCCCACGAAGCTTCTTCTGATCCATGATTACGCCATAATACTTTGACGAGAGGAACCAATTTTCTCCATAAAACCTTTACATCTCGCTCGTAAATTTGAATTGGCTCCTCTTCATAGGACAAATCTGGTCTTAATTCCACCTTCTCAACGGCACTACATGAGATGGATCATTTGGTAGCGGCGTAACATTGAAACATGGAACACATCATGCATTTGCTTCAATTCAAAGGTAATTCTAACCGATATGCCATGTGTCCGACCCGCTTAAAACGCGATAAGGTCCTATGAACACGGGACTTAACTTTCCTTCATGACCAAATCTCATCACCTTTTTCCAAGGTGAAACCTTTAGAATACTTGATCCCCACAAGAAACTCTATTTCCTTCCGCTTTAGATCTGCGTACGACTTTTATCTCGCCGATGCTTCTTTTAACCGAGCCCAATTACCTTAACCTTTTCTTCGATTCACCACTATTTCGGACCCAAAATCGACGTTCCCTAATTTCGCCCAACACGTAAGAGTGCGACACTTCCGTCCATATAGTGCTTCATATGGTGCCATCCGAATCTTGGCTTGGTAAATCGTTGTTGCACGAATTTCGCTAACAGTAAGAACTCTTCCCAACTTCCCCTCAAATCCATCACACAACCCCTTAACATATCTTCTAAGATTTGATTACTCGCTCGATCGACCGTCCGATTGAGGATGAAATGCCGTCTTCAAGTCCAATCTGTACCCAAGGCCCGATGCAATGCTTTCCAAAATTGAGACGTAAACCTCGGATCTCTATCCAAATAATCGACACCCAAGACTCCATGCAATCTCACAATCTCAAACCACATATAACTTCACCAATTTCAGAAGAGTAATCAACCCGAATCGATAAAATGTCTGATTTCATCAATCGGTCCACTATCACCCATACAGAGTCTTTCTTAGTAGGCGTAAGAGGAAGCCCACTAACAAAGTCCATGGTGATTCTCTCCTATTTCCATTGTGGAATCTTTATCGGTTGAAGCAATCCCAAAGGTACTTGATGTTCAGCCTTGACTTGCTGACACGTTAAGCACTTTCCTACAAACTCCGTAACTTTTCGTTTAAGACCAAGCCACCAAAACTGATCTCGCAAGTCTCGATATAACTTACTTCCTCCAGGATGCATAGCATAAGGGCTACTATGCGACTCCTGAAGAATCTTTTGCCTCAATTCTCGATCCCTCGGCATACAGACTTTACCTTTAAAACATAATACCCCATCACGATTAATACCAAAATCTTCCAATTCTCCACTCAGACCGCCAAGTTTTGTACTCGGATCATCATCAACTAATCGCCTCTCTTACACTTGACTCAACCATGTCGGCTTAACTTGAAGTTTCGCCAACAAGCTTCCACATCGTAAAGACTAAGATGTGCAAACATTGCCTTAAATCGACACCACTTTTTGACTTAGAGCATCCGCCACCACATTCGCCTTTGCCCGGTGGTACTCGATAGAATAGTCGTAGTCTTTCAACAACTCTATCCACCTTCACTGCCTCAAATTCAGTTCTTTCTGAGTCAGTAGATATTTCAGACTTTTGTGGTCCGTGTATATCACTGACTTCTCCCCGTATGAATAATGTCTCCAAACTTTAAGAGAAAAGACTACTGCTGCCAACTTCAAGTCATGCATCGGGTAATTAACCTCGTGTGGTCTCAACTGTCGAGACGCATACGCAACTACCTCCCCGTCTTGCATCAGAACACATCCTAATCCCGTGTGAGAAGCGTCACAATACACAACAAAATCCTTTCCTGCCTCAGGCTGAATCAAAATCGAGCTTCAGTCAAAACCCTCTTAAGCTTCTCAAAGCTCTCTTGCTGCTTATCAGCCCACACGAAAGGTACTTCCTTTCTCAGCAATTTCGTTAAAGGTGCAGCTATCGAAGAAAATCCTTCAACAAATCTTCTGTAATAGCCTGCTAATCCCAAGAAACTACGAACCTCAGTTACGGACTTAGGTGGTTTCCAATCTAGTACAGCCTCAATCTTCCGAGGATCCACCCTTATCCCTTCCGCAGACACCACATGGCCTAAAAACGCAACCTCCTTCAGCCAAAACTCACACTTGCTGAATTTGGCATAAAGTTTCTTCTCCCTTAAAACTTGCAACACAATCCGAAGATGCTCATCATGCTCCACCTCGAACTTAGAATACACCAGGATGTCGTCTATGAACACCACGACGAACTGATCCAAGTAGGGCTGGAAAATTCGGTTCATCATATCCATGAATGCATTTGGGCGTTTGTCAATCCGAATGGCATTACCGTAAATTCATAATGCCCATATCTAGTTCGGAAAGCCGTCTCATGGATATCCACTTCTTTCACTTTAAGCTGATGATACCCCGACCTTAGATCAATCTTTGAGAATACCGCAGCTCCCTTAAGCTGATCGAACAAGTCGTCGATCCTCGGCAAAGGATACTTGTTCTTGATGGTCAGCTTATTCAACTGCCGGTAGTCTATACACATCCTCATCGATCCGTCCTTCTTCTTCACAAATAAAATCGGTGCTTCCCATGGAGACACACTAGGTCGGATAAATCCACGATCAAGCAACTCCTAAATCTGAGCCTTAAGCTCAACTAATTCCTTCGGTGCCATTCTATATGGAGCAATAGAAACTGGCGCCGTTCCAGGCAATAAATCAATCCCGAATTCTACCTCACGATCCAGAGGCAAACCTGGAAGTTCTTCCGGAAAAACATCTACAAACTCATTCACAGTCCTGACTTCTTTAACAGTTGCCTCTTTAGCCTCCAAGGCACTCACCAACATCAGAAAGGTTGCACATCCCTTTCTAACCATCTTTTCTGCCTTAAGAGCGGATACTACATTAGATAAGTAGTTCCGTCTCTCGCCCATCACTACAACTTCTTTGTCATCAAGAGTTTTTCAGGACATTCGCTTAGCAGCACAATCCACATTTGCACGATACTTCACAAGCCAGTCCAGGCCTAAGATCAGGTCGAATTCTCCGAATGGCAACTCCATTAAATCAGCCAAAAACTGCGTCCCTTGAACTTCTAAAGGTACTTCCTTAAAAAGTTTGTCTATTACTACTATCTCATCCTAAAGGACTAAGCATATCATCTTCCTAGGTACGATCTCGAAGTCACATGCAAAGTTCCGGATACTTCACTAGCGATGTAGTAATGAGTTGACCCTATATCTATTAAAGCAATAAAGGGCAACCCGTAAATCGAAACGCATGCCGTGATAACATCAAAAGGCCACTCGTCTTCTCTGACGATTTAAGCGCATATACCGGACACGGCCGTCTCGCCTCGAGCTACCATTGCCTCGCTCAAGTTCCGCGACCTCTACCGAACCATTACTCCTTCCATTTGGACCACGGCCCTTATCGGCTCTGTTCACCTCTCGCCACTGATTAACCCCTCGACTTGTTGGCGGTCCTTGTCTAAATTCTTCAGCAATCCTTGATCATATAATCTTTAGATCCACACTTGAAACATCCCCGGTCTTTTTCCAACACTCTCCCGGGTGTATCTTCCCACATTGAGCACAAGCACGATGTTGTCCACCAAGCGATCAACGACCTCGTGGTCCTTCATTTCTTGGTTTCTTTTGGAAATTCCCGGATGACCCTGAAGATCCAAAGCTCCTCTTATTCTTATTCTGGCCTCTGTCCCGGTTCTTTCTTTCAGTCCGCTTAACTTCTTCGGCTATTCTTGCCCTTTCTACTAAGATTGCAAAGTCTCTTTCACGGCAGAGCAATCATCACTCACAGTTCATCTCTAAGTCCATCTTCAAATCTGACACACCGTTCATATTTAGTAGCTACTATCCCTCTGGCATAATAACTAAGTCGTAAAAACTCTACTTCATACTCAGCTATCGACTTATTTCCTTGCACCAAATTCAGAAATGTCTTCCTCTGGGAATCGATGTAGCTAGCTCCAACGTATTTTCCTTCGAATTTAATTTTAAAATACCCCCAATCCAGTCGATCCACAGGGGTACTCTCCTTAATAGTGAGCCACCACTGGTAGGCTTCATCACGGAGTAGTGAACTAGCACCCTTCAGTTTTTCTTCAGCAGTGCAGTCTAAATCATCCATGATCCTCTCATCGCCTCCAACCAAGATTCCGTTACATTTAGAGCTACTCCAGATACTCCCCGAAAACCTCAGCTCCATTCGATCTTAGTCTCTCAGCTACTGACTTTCGAGACCCATTTCCAGTACTAGCTCCTGCTACTCATTCCAATACTTGAAGTACAGCTTGTGATACTGCGTCACCTCCTCCATTTTGCTCTTGAAAATCCACTCCAACAAATAGTGTATGAGCTTCATTCTCGGAACCTTGACCAGATCTAACTGGTTCCGACACATCCATTCTTCCTCTTCCGCGTCCACGACGACCACGTCCCCTAGAACTCATGTCTACTACGTGTCTTATCTATTTTTTTTTTACGAAAAAGTCTTATGCATTAGAGTCTTTTCACTTCTTATTAAAAGAAAGTTTTATGAAACAGATATTCAGTGGTTTTTCCGTAGTAGTGTACAAACACCTAGGGTTCATGTCTCTAAAGTATAGTTTCCTTAAGCTTATCATACATTCATATCACTTATCAATAAAGATACATACCTGATGGATCTGGGCCGAGAACTCAAGTGCCATGCTCTTATAAAATCGTTTAACTTAAGAAACTTTCAAAAAGTCATTTGGGTCAAATTTTTGAAAACGTTGTGGGCTTCAAAACCCAAGGCTGAGAGTTTAAAATTGAGCTCTGATACCAAGTTGAAACACCCCAAACCCGGCCCAAAAGCCCGACCGGATTTGATATGTTCCTCGAGTAAAACTTTAGCAAAATTTTCACTATTTAAGAAAACTTGATGATTTTGAATGAAACAGATTAACTTAAAGATCGAGTTGAAATTTAATTGTAAAATAAATTTGTACTTTCTTAAAACATATTTTTAAGAGAAATTAATAAGTTAAAGGAAAACCAAATTTTATGAAAAATTTATTTATTATTGTAAAAATATATATATATGTATTAGTGTCAAAACAGTTTAAATTATTTATCAAAAATCATTTAGTTACTTAATTAATAATTGTTTATGGCGTAATAAAAATAAATCCAAACATAAAAATTTAAAGCAGTTCATAGTGGCCTTATTACATAAAATAGCAAAACCCATAATAAAGTCTAAGAAATAAAATTTAATAAGTTTAAATTGGAAAATCTCCAAAATACTTGATATGAGCATTGGCCACCACGAGTCCTTGTCGACCCGATCCATCGCACTACTTAATCATCCAAAAGTTATCCCACAAAAGGGTGAGTCATAAACTCAATGTGTAACACATACATTAAAAAGCCCATTTGATCATATGCCTTAAAGCCCAATAAGTACACATATGGCCATAGGCCCATTTAAGTCATATTTAGCCCAAAAGCCCATTTTCATAGCAGATTATATAATAATCATTTAAAATCACATGAATATACACATATAATGAAATGCAAACCCTACCACCTAATATCCATCCGCTATACACCACCGTACCAACCAAACACACCGTGGGATTACTAAATCGACCCTCCATCCGCTACACACCATCAAGGCGATTGTTGCAGTCAACATGCACATCGCCTTATAATTTTGTGGCAAGGCCACAGACAAAATTGTGATCAAGTCGGATTTCAAATATGTGACCAAGTCACCAGATTCACATATGTGACCAAGTCACTGGATTTCAAATATGTGACCAAGTCACGGATTTTGTGGTAAAACCACCGAATACTTCCCTTTATCAAATTCACCCATATGCCCATGCACATACATATTATTTATTTTTCATGCTATTTACCCCAAAATCATAATATAGTCATACTTATTTCACATCTATGCATATAGCAAAATTAACAAAATATTGGGGTAAACATACTCGAATTTTGTATACCAATGAATGGTATCCACAATCATTTTCAAACACATTGTCATATCATCACATTTAAAAATAGATCTATGAGATTTTATTGTAAGGTTACACACCTTATGGCGTGAGAATGATACCTTCCCGCCGTCAACGCCTAGTTAATTATCACACTTGGTTAGAATATACTATTCCTAATAAAACTATATTTATTGACGAGAGATCTAAATCCTTACCTCTGATTCTCGAACAACCTTTATTTGTGGTTTTCTCCGCTAGATGGATCAAAACCCACCGATATCCCACCAACGTAAAGTGGTTCGGTTGTGCGTACTACTTCAAATAACCGATCTTCGTTAGCAGAGGGTCCACAACCGGTGGAAAATCTCTTATCGCCGATATGATTCTTCGCTTGAAGTTCGATGGTAAAACAAAGGCCTCCTCTCTTCCAAACACTCCAGATCGCTCTTTTCTTACCTATCTTGTTAGTCTCAAATCACCCCTAAAATAAAGTTGATTAGTGATCCATTCTAAAAGGATTGATACGATCGAAATTAATAATCCTTACCTTGGATGATTTCGAAGATCACTTCTTAAAAGTTGGCTTCAACAAAGATCCTTAAAATCCTTCCAAGGATTCGCCTAGAGAGAAAAATAAGAGGATTTATGTTTTCTAAATCAACTATAGTAAAAAGAAATAAAGAAAACAATTGACAAAACCTTACTTGATCACTTTGAATATTCGACCTTGAACAAGAAAAGAAGAGAAAAAATGATGATTTTCGCTTGCACAAAAAGAAAAGAGAAAAGATAGTGATTTATGGCTAAAATGGTTTCGATTTTCAATAAAAGAAAAGAAGAAAGGAAATCGAAATAGAAGATGATTCGGTTGACAAAAGAGATGAAAATAATGTTGATTTTGGTTTTAGTAGAAAGTGGTTTCGGTTGAGAGAAGGAAGAAAGAAAATGAAATTGAAAGAAGAGAGAAAGAGAAGAAGAAGAAAGATGATGATGAAGGTGATTTCAAAAGAAAAGAGATAGGTTTAAGGACCTATGCACATTCGGCCAAGAGGGAGAAATGAAGAAAAATAGTTCTTTGAACTTTGGTACTTTTGGCAATGAGGGAAAGAGAAAAGAAGAAAATGTTTTCCAATCTTTTTGATGCTTTTGACTAAAGAGAACAAGGATTTGAGAGAATAGGAATTTTAACCAAAATGGTCAAAATGAGAACCAAAACAAAGTAAAGCTTTTTACCTAATGTTATTAGCAAAATTGGCTAGGAGGAGAGCTCTTGGAGAATTGAGAAAAGATGTACAAAATGCAAGACTTTTGGCCAACTTTCACCCCTAACCCAAGTCAAATTCTACCAACTAGCTTGCCAACATTATCCCCTTTTCCTCCATGTTTCTTCCCCATCAACCCTTAAATTGCTATCACAATTAACTATCCCTTTAGCCCCTAAATCGACTAGATTCATGGTCAAATGACCATGAAAAGTTTCCAAGACAATGCCCTTACTTCAAGCCTTTTGTCCCCTCATCTTATCATCCTTTCATGATTCCATACCATAAGTTTTAGCTTACCTTTTTCATATGGTCAAATAACCAAAATTAAAAAGATGCTCATCCTTTCTAGAAGAGTCTTGGCCGACACTATAGGGAAGGAAGCAAAAAAATAAAATCCTCCCATTTGCTAGCTAGGGGATTCGAACCTTTCCCCTCAAGCACTCATCCATGCATCCTAACCACCTTTCCAATTACTCATCTTATGCTTAAAACCTCTTGTTATTATTTCTTAAAGCCTATCATGCTTAGCTCCATCTTAGTTATTAAAAATTTAATAAATCACTAAGCATTCACTTAATTAATGAAGCTCAAAAATAACTTCCAAAATACACTCAATCATATTTAAGCATGCAACGTCATTCAATTAAGTAAAGATGCATAACCCCTAATTATCAGGATGTTACAGTTCTACCCCCCTTAAAATAATTTCATCCTCGAAATTACCTGGCTGGAACAAGTGAGGGTATTGCTGTCGCATCGCTTCCTCCGGTTCCCACGAAGCTTCTTCTGATCCATGATTACGCCTATAATACTTTGACGAGAGGAACCGATTTTCTCGTAAAACCTTTACATCTCGCTCGTAAATTTGAATTGGCTCCTCTTCATAGGACAAATCTGGTCTTAATTCCACCTTCTCAACTGGCACTACATGAGATGGATCTGATTGGTAACGGCGTAACATTGAAACATGGAACACATCGTGCATTTGCTTCAATTCTGAAGGTAATTCTAACTGATATGCCACAGGTCCGACCCGCTTCAAAATCCGATAAGGTCCTATGAACCTGGGACTTAACTTTCCTTAACTTTCCTTTGTGACCAAATCTCATCACCTTTTTCCAAGGTGAAACCTTTAGGAATACTTGATCCCCCACAGCAAACTCTATTTCCTTCCGTTTTAGATCTGCGTACGACTTTTGCCTATCAGATGCTTCTTTTAACCGAGCCCGGATTACCTTAACCTTTTCTTCGGATTCAGCCACTATTTTTAGACCCAAAATCTGACGTTCCCCTAATTCTGTCCAACACGTAGGAGTGCGACACTTCCGTCCATATAGTGCTTCATATGGTGCCATCCGAATACTGGCTTGGTAACTGTTGTTGTACGTAAATTCTGCTAACGGTAAGAACTTTTCCCAACTTCCCCTGAAATCCATCACACAACCCCTTAACATATCTTCTAAGATTTGATTACTCGCTCGATCGACCGTCCGATTGAGGATGAAATGCCGCATCAAGTCCAATCTAGTACCCAAGGCCCGATGCAATGCTTTCCATAATCGAGACGTAAACCTCGGATCTCTATCTGAAATAATCGACACCAAGACTCCATGCAATCTCACAATCTCAGCCACATATAACTTCGCCAATTTCTGCAAAGAGTAATCAACCCGAACTGGGATAAAATGTACAGTTTCGTCAATCGGTCCACTATCACCCATACAGAGTCTTTCTTAGTAGGCGTAAGAGGAAGCCCACTAACAAAGTCTATGGTGATTCTCTCCTATTTCCATTGTGGAATCTTTATCGGTTGAAGCAATCCCGAAGGTACTTGATGTTTAGCCTTGACTTGCTGACACGTTAAGCAATTTCCTACAAACTCCGTAACTTCTCGTTTAAGACCAGGCCACCAAAACTGATCTCGCAAGTCTCGATATAACTTACTTACTCCAGGATGCATAGCATAAGGGCTACTATGCGACTCCTAAAGAATCTTTTGCCTCAATTCTCGATCCCTCGGCATACAGACTGTACCTTTAAAACATAATACCCCATCACGATTAATACCAAAATCTTCCAATTCTCCACTCTGCACCTGCCAAAGTTTTGCACTCAGATCATCGTCAACTAACTGCCTCTCTTTCACTTGACTCAACCATGTCGGCCTAACTTGAAGTTCTGCCAACAAGCTTCCGTCATCGTAAAGACTAAGATGTGCAAACATTGCCTTAAATCGACACCACTTTTCGACTTAGAGCATCCGCCACCACATTCGCCTTGCCGGGTGGTACTCGATAGAAACAAATCGTAGTCTTTCAACAACTCTATCCACCTTCACGCCTCAAATTCAGTTCTTTCTGAGTCAGTAGATATTTCAGACTTTTGTGGTCCGTGTATATCACTGACTTCTCCCCGTATAAATAATGTCTCCAAACTTTAAGAGAAAAGACTACTGCTGCCAACTTCAAGTCATGCGTCGGGTAATTAACCTCGTGTGGTCTCAACTGCCGAGACGCATACGCAACTACCTTCCCATCTTGCATCAGAACACATCCTAATCCCGTGTGAGAAGCGTCACAATACACAACAAAATCCTTTCCTGCCTCAGGCTGAATCAAAACTGGAGCTTCAGTCAAAACCCTCTTGAGCTTCTCAAAGCTCTCTTGCTGCTTATCAGCCCACACGAAAGGTACTTCCTTTCTCAGCAATTTCGTTAAAGGTGCAGCTATCGAAGAAAATCCTTCAACAAATCTTTCGTAGTATCCCGCTAATCCCAAGAAACCGCGAACCTCGATTCTGACTTAGGTGGTTTCCAATCTAGTCTGACCTCAATCTTTCGAGGATCCACCTTATCCCTTCCGCAGACACCACATGGCCTAAAAACGCAACCTCCTTCAAACCAAAACTCACACTTGCTGAATTTGGCATAAAGTTTCTTCTCCTTAAAACTTACAACACAATTGAAGATGCTCATCATGCTCCATTTTGGACTTAGAATACACCAGATGTCGTCTATGAACACCACAATGAATTGATCCAAGTAGGCTGGAAAATTAGGTTCATCATATCCATGAACGCAATGGGCGTTTGTCAATCCGAATGGCATTACCGTAAATTCATAATGCCCATATCTAGTTCGAAAAGTCGTCTTATGGATATCCACTTCTTTCACTTTAAGTCGATGATAACCCGACCTTAGATCAATCTTTGAGAATATCGCACTCCTTTGAGTCGATCGAACAAGTCGTCGATCCTTGGCAAAGGATACTTGTTCTTGATGGTCAGCTTATTCAACTGCCGGTAGTCTATACACATCCTCATCGATCCGTCCTTCTTCTTCACAAATAAAACCGGTGCTCCCCATGGAGACACACTAGGTCGGATAAATCCACGATCAAGCAACTCACGAATTTGAGCCTTAAGCTCAACTAATTCCTTCGGTGCCATTCTATATGGAGCAATAGAAAGCGGCGCCGTTCTGTGCAATAAATCAATCTCGAATTCTACCTCACGATCCAAGGCAAACCCGAAGTTCTTAGGAAAAACATCTACAAACTCATTCACGCCCCGACTTCTCAACAGCTTGCCTCTTTAGCCTCCAAGGCACTCACCAACATCGAAGGCTACACATCCCTTTCTAACCATCTTTTTCGCTTAAGAGCGGATACTACATTAGATAAGTAGTTCCGTCTCTAGCCCATCACTACAACTTCTTTGTCATCAAGAGTTCTTAAGGACATTCGCTTAGCAAAGACAATCCACATTTGCACGATACTTCACAAGCCGCCCATGCCTAAGATCGGTCGAATTCTCCGAATGGCAACTCCATTAAATCACCAAAAACTACGCCCTTGAACTTCTAAAGGTACTTCCTTAAAAGTTTGTCTATTACTACCGCTCATCCTAAAGGACTAAATACGATCATCTTCCTAGGTACAGTCTCAGAAGTCACATGCAAAGTTCCAGATACTTCACTAGCGATGTAGGAATGAGTTGACCCTATATCTATTAAAGCAATAAAGGGCAACCCAGAAATCAGAAACGTACCCGTGATAACATCAAGTGCGTCACTATCTCTCTGCGATGAATCGTGATATACCGCACTGGCCGTCTCGCCAGAGCGCCATACGCCTCGCTCAAGTTCCGCGACCTCTACCAGAACCATTACCCCTTCCATTTGGACCACGGCCCCTTATCGGCTCTGTTCACCTCTGCCAGCCTGATTAACCCCCTGACTTGCTGGGCGGTTCTTGTCTGAATTCTTCGGGCAATCCTTGATCATATGATCCTTCGACCCGCACTTGAAACATCCCCCGGTCTTTTTCCAACACTCTCCCGGGTGCATCTTCCCACTTTGAGCACAAGCACGATGTTGTCCACCCGTTGCAGTCTGCTGACATCGCGGTCCTTCATTTCTTGGTTTCTTTTGGAAATTCCCGGATGACCCTGAAGATCCAAAGCTCCTCTTATTCTTATTCTGGCCTCTGTCCCGGTTCTGTCTTTCAGTCCGCTTAACTTCTTCTGCTATTCTTGCCCTTTCTACTAAGATTGCAAAGTCTCTTTCACGGTGCAGAGTAACCATCACTTGCAGTTCATCTCTAAGTCCATCTTCAAATCTGACACACCGTTCATATTCAGTAGCTACTATCCCTCTGGCATAACGGCTAAGTCGTAAAAACTCTGCTTCATACTCAGCTATCGACTTGTTTCCTTGCACCAAATTCAGAAATGTCTTCCTCTAGGAATCGATGTAGCTAGCTCCAATGTATTTTCCTTCGAATTTAATTTTAAAATACCCCCAATCCAGTCGATCCATAGGGGTACTCTCCTTAATAGTGAGCCACCACTGGTAGGCTTCATCACGGAGTAGTGAAATAGCACCCTTTAGTTTTTCTTCAGCAGTGCAGTCTAAATCATCCATGATCCTCTCGACTGCCTCCAACCAGTATTCCGCTATATTTGGAGCTACTCCAGATACTCCCCTGAAAACCTCAGCTCCATTCGATCTTAGTCTCTCAGCTACTGACTTTCGAGACCCATTTCCAGTACGAGCTTCTGCTACTCGTTCCAATACTCGAAGTTCAGCTTGTGATACTTCGCCACCTCCTCCATTTTGCTCTTGAAGATCCACCCCAACACCGGTGTATGAGCTTCATTCTCTAACCTTGACCAGATCTAACGGTTTCGACATACCATTCTTCCTCTTCCACGCCCACGACGACCACGTCCCCTAGAACTCATGTCTACTACGTGTCTTATCTGTTTTTACAAAAAAGTCTTATGCATTAGAGTCTTTTCACTTCTTATTAACAGAAAGTTTTATGCAACAGATATTCAGTGGTTTTTCCGTAGTAGTGTACAAACACCTAGGGTCCATGTCTCTAAAGTATAGTTTCCTTAAGCTTATCATACATTCATATCACTTATCAATAAAGATACATACCTGATGGATCTGGGCCGAGAACTCAAGTGCCATGCTCTTATAAAATCATTTAACTTAAGAAACTTTCAAAAAGTCATTTGGGTCAAATTTTGAAAACGTTGTGGGCTTCAAAACCCAAGGCCGAGAGTTTAAAACCGAGCTCTGATACCAAGTTGAAACACCCCAAACCCGCCCAAAAGCCCGAACCGATTTGATATGTTCCTCGAGTAAAACTTTAGCAAAATTTTCACTATTTAAGAAAACTTGATGATTTTGAATGAAACAGATTAACTTAAAGATCGAGTTGAAATTTAATTGTAAAATAAATTTGTACTTTCTTAAAACATATTTTTTAAGAGAAATTAATAAGTTAAAGAAAACCAAATTTTTTGAAAATTTATTTATTATTGAAAACCATATATATATATATGTATTAGTGTCAAAACAGTTTAAATTATTTATCAAAAATCATTTAGTTACTTAATTAATAATTGTTTATGGCGAATAAAAATAAATCCAAACATAAAAATTTAAAGCAGTTTATAGTGGCCTTATTACATAAAATAGCAAAACCCATAATAAAGTCTAAGAAGTAAAATTTAATAAGTTTAAATTGGAAAATCTCCAAAATACTTGATATGAGCATTGGCCACCACGAGTCCTTCACGACCCGATCCATCGCACTACTTAATCATCGAAAAGTTATCCCACAAAAGGGTGAGTCATAAACTCAATGTGTAACACATACATTAAAAAGCCCATTTGATCATATGCCTTAAAGCCCAATAAGTACACATATAGCCATAGGCCCATTTAAGTCATTTTAGCCCAAAAGCCCATTTTCATAGCAGATTATATAATAATCATTTAAAATCACATGAATATACACATATAATGAAATGCAAACCCTACCACCTAATATCCATCCGCTACACACCACCGTACCAACCAAACACACCGTGGGATTACTAAATCGACCTCCATCCGCTACACACCATCAAAGGCGATTCTTTGCAGTCAACATGCACATCGCCTTATAATTTTGTGGCAAGGCCACAGACAAAATTGTGACCAAGTCACCGGATTTTAAATATGTGACCGAAGTCACCAGATTCACATATGTGACCGAAGTCACTGGATTTCAAATATGTGACCGAAGTCACCGGATTTTGTGGTAAAACCACCAGAATACTTCCCCTTTATCAAATTCACCCATATGCCCATGCACATACATATTATTTATTTTTCATGCTATTTACCCCAAAATCATAATATAGTCATACTTATTTCACATTTATGCATATAGCAAAATTAACGAAATATTGGGGTAAACATACCTGAATTTTGTATACCAATGAATGGTATCCACAATCATTTTCAAACACATTGTCATATCATCACATTTAAAAATAGATCTATGAGATTTTATTGTAAGGTTACACACCTTATGGACCGTGAGAATGATACCTTCCCGCCACAACGCCTAGTTAATTATCACACTTGGTTAGAATATACTATTACTAATAAAACTATATTTATTGACGAGAGATCTAAATCCTTACCTCTGATTCTCGAACAACCGTTATTTGTGGTTTTCTCCGCTAGATGGATCAAAACCACCGATATCCCACCAACATAAAGTGGTTCGGTTATGCGTACTACTTCAAATAACCGATCTTCGTTAGCAGAGGGTCCACAACCCGATGGAAAATCTCTTATCGCCGATCTGACCCTTCGCTTGAAGTTCGATGGTAAAACAAAGGCCTCCTCTCTTCCAAACACTCCGATCGCTCTTTTCTTACCTATCTTGTTAGTCTCAAATCACCCCTAAAATAAAGTTGATTAGTGATCCATTCTAAAAGGATTGATACGATTGAAATTAATAATCCTTACCTTGGATAATTTCGAAGATCACTTCTTAAAAGTTGGCTTCAACAAAGATCCTTAAAATCCTTCCAAGGATTCGCCTAGAGAGAAAAATAAGAGGATTTATGTTTTCTAAATCAACTATAGTAAAAAGAAATAAAGAAAACAATTGACAAAACCTTACTTGATCACTTTGAATATTCGGCCTTGAACAAAAGAAGAGAAAAAAAATGATGATTCGGCTTGCACAAAAAGAAAAGAGAAAAAGATAGTGATTTATGGCTAAAATGGTTTCAGTTTTCAATAAAAGAAAAGAAGAAAGGAAATCGAAATAGAAGATGATTCGGTTGACAAAAGAGATGAAAATAATGTTAATTTTGGTTTTAGTAGAAAGTGGTTTCAGTTGAGAGAAGGAAGAAAGAAAATGAAATTGAAAGAAGAGAGAAAGAGAAGAAGAAGAAAGATGATGATGAAGGTGATTTCAAAAGAAAAGAGATAGGTTTAAGGACCTATGCACATTCGGCCAAGAGGGAGAAATGAAGAAAAATAGTTCTTTGAACTTTGGTACTTTCGGCAATGAGGGAAAAGAAAAGAAGAAAATGTTTTCCAATCTTTTGATGCTTTTGACTAAAGAGAACAAGGATTTGAGAGAATAGGAATTTTAACCAAAATGGTCAAAATGAGAACCAAAACAAAGTAAAGCTTTTTACCTAATGTTATTAGCAAAATTTGGCTAGGAGGAGAGCTCTTGGAGAATTGAGAAAAGATGCACAAAAATGCAAGACTTTTTGGCCAACTTTCACCCCCTAACCCAAGTCAAATTCGGCCAACTAGCTTGCCAACATTATCCCCCTTTTTCCTCCATGTTTCTTCCCCATCAACCCTTAAATTGCTATCACAATTAACTATCCCCTTTAGCCCCTAAAACTGACTAGATTCATGGTCAAATGACCATGAAAAAGTTTCCAAGACAAATTCCTTACTTCAAGCCTTTTGTCCCCCTCATCTTATCATCCTTTCATGATTCCATACCATAAGTTTTAGCTTACCTTTTTCATATGGTCAAATAACCAAAATTAAAAAGATGCTCATCCTTTCTAGAAGAGTCTTGACCGACACTATAGGGAAGGAAACAAAAAAATAAAATCCTCCCATTTGCTAGCTAGGGGATTCGAACCTTTCCCCTCAAGCACTCATCCATGCATCCTAACCACCTTGCCAATTACTCATCTTCTACTTAAAACCTCTTGTCATTATTTCTTAAAGCCTATCATGCTTAGCTCCATCTTAATTATTAAAATTTAATAAATCACTAAGCATTCACTTAATTAATGAAGCTCAAAAATAACTTCCAAAATACACTCAATCATATTTAAGCATGCAACGTCATTCAATTAAGTAAAGATGCATAACCCCTAATTATCATGATGTTACAAGTGAAGTAGAGTTTTTCCAACATTTAACTATACTACATTTTAATTCTAGTCATATGTCATTAAATAAAACTATTTCCAGAACCCTTTCAAACTTAGCCTTTAAAAACACCTTGTTGCATGCAGGCCTAATTAACTGAAGTTTTGGGGTAATTGTTTGTTAAAGATTAAATTATGAATTAGTCTTATTGTTGATTTGTTGATCAGAGTAACGTAGTGGAAGCATGATATTAGGATTTTAAATATTCCATGTTTAATAGTGTGGTGTGTTTGTTCGTTTGGTTTGTTTTGTGAAGGTTTAACTAAAGAGTCACTCCGGTGGCTAATGTGACGTTCGAAATTCGGGTCGAACTGTCCCAAATGGGTTTGGGGTGCCACAATCATTACTTCTTGACTCTAATTAACTTAACCGATTAGTTGATACTCACTTATCTCCTGACATCACTTTCTCAACCAAGATAAATTACAATTTACTTGGTTCAACTTATCTTTCAATCTCGTCTACCCTATGATAACTTATTACGATTGTGAAGCCTAACAGACAAAGAGCATATAATTTATACCAACTAATCCATCTCGAGAAACCCCAAATCCTCTGTTAGTCACACTCATCCACTCGTTAATCTTCCCTAAGAGATTTAGCCACTCATGTTATTCATAATCTCAACTTCGATTGAATAAACCATGTGAGAAACACGATCGATTCAGAAAAGAAAAGAGATGTGAACAATTGTGGATTGAGTTTCGAATGGAGAATAGAGTAGAAAATTTCTCGATTAGAATAACGAAATAAAACAAACGTAAAGTAAAATATAAATTGAATACTTTAACTAAATAAACAAGTCCTTGAATCAAAACTGATTCAAGAAGAAAAATAAGAAAGTATTTGAAAGCCAAAAAGAAAGTAAACTAAAACTAATTCTATACTAAAAGGGTTTTCGAAAGCGTGTAGGACAATTTGATTACATTCAACGCCTCATGCTTTATTCATAGAGGTGTTGGTAGCCCAAATTAGGTCTTCAGCACGTCTTAGGTCTTCGTATAAGTTTGATTGCATGGGTGAAAATAACCCTTGTAAACTTGGGTAGCACGTTGACATGTGTTGCGCCACACCCCTTTCATGGTGCGACATAACACCAAAAATCTACCTTGTGTCATTCATTCGGTGCTTTGGCATCTCAAGAAGCTTGTGCATCACTCGACCCTTGTTTCCACTTCAATTGGGCCTTTATATCTTCATCCTACACACTCAATTAAACCAATTAGCACAACCAAAGGCCCATGTTGGCCTATTGGGTCACAACACCTACAAAATGTGTTTAAAACACTTATTTTTATTAAATTTTAATCCTAAGTCCTAAATATTGAAAACGTAAATTAAAATCCTAAATTGCTTAAAAAACAAGCTCCTTAAGTGTGAAATTGACCCGAATTAACTACTACATTTTACGGCAAGTCAACGACACCAACAACTTGACCGTGCCCCAGTATATGTGCACTGGGGCTAAGAATCAACACAAAAACAATCAATAATCTAGCGGTGTACTGCAAGAGTGACAGGTCAGGTTGTAATATTTTTAACGTTACAATGGATCACTCAAGTATTCCAAGGATCAAACCCAAGAAAGTTCAGGGACTAAGTGATTCCTAATTGAAAAGCATGCAACATATAAGTCTACTTAACTACTCATTAAGTTTTGTATTACGATAATTCATGATTAAGGATAATTAAGCTAAGTAACTACATGACACTAATTAGGACTAATTTGTAAAACTGTAAAACTACAAAATTAACAATCTAATAAAAAATAGTGGTTGGTTGACTTCTATGTTGCTAATTAGTCTTTGGATTAGGTATCTAAAAATCCTAAACTTCTAATTAGCTCAATTTTACCTTTCGGTCACCATTTTACCAAATTAGATGATTTAGTCCAATTTATCTCTTGACCGCACCAAACTAACTCGGGATAAATGAATTGATGCTCAAGAGGACTCCTCTCAGTCTCACTTAGCTATATGTTCCCTTAGAGGCATCAATTTTAAGTTTTAAATTTTATTCAATTTAGTCTAGTTTTTACAATTTAGTCCTTATACCAAAAACTAACCAAGCAACATTTCAATCAACCAACCACCATATTTTTAGTTACCTAACATCATTTCCATACAAACAACAACCCAATAAACATACAAAGCATACATTAGATTAAGCACAAAAAGTAGGGATAAGAAAGCTTAGTAGTTTCTTGATGGATGCTTGAGGGAGAAGATGTAGGCAACAATAGAGGTGAAAAAAATGTCAGCAAAGATCAAATCTCTAAGCTTTTACAATGAAAATAAAGTTGATCTATATTAAAACCTTTGAATGAAATTGAAAACACAAGCTAAAGTTTGAGTCCTAAAATGTAAGTAACACCTAGCTATAGTAACAATTAACTAACTAACAGCTAAAAAATAAAAACATGATAAACTAAAACCCTAAAAAGATGATAAAAAGTGTGTGGAATAATGTTAAAGGTAACTCCTTTAAAGTTATCAGCCAACAACTGAAGACAACCGAAAATTTTTGGAAAAGAATGCCCCAAGACACTAAATTATGATTGGGCTTGGTGTTGGACAAAAACAATCCCTGCAGTTAATTTTCTCCTCATCTAGTAGCAATGTAACGACCTGAAAGTTAGTGGTGTCAAAAAGTGTGATTTCAAAACCCCATTTCTGTAAACCATAATCGTAAATATTATTATTAAATATTTATGGAGTTATATTAGAAGTGAATTGAATTTTGGAAAGGTAATTTTATTGAATTAGTGCTTAATTACGGTACAGAGACTAAATGGTTAACGTGTCAAAAGTTCAATAATCAAAGGATTTAGAAGTAAAGGTAAAGATTTAGGATTGAAACAGAAATTTTACCATTTCAATATGTATATTGGACAGTCATGAGGCATTTATTATATATATGTTATAAATATTAGAATTAATAAATTTATATGTTATAAAATATAATATAATATAATATAATAAAACTTAAGTAGTGAAAAACCCAAAACAAACACATTTCTTATTCATTTTCTCAAAGTTTTGAAGCATAGAAAAGAAAGGGGGAGAACGCACAATTTAGGGTTTCAAAATTTTAAGCTTAATTTGGTTAGTTTAGTTTAGTCCTTTTCTTTTAACTTTTATGTATCAAGAATCTTGATAGTTCAAGCCAGCTGACCCATGTCATAATTTTCAATATTGTTAAAGAATTAGGATGTTACCATTGTTGATCAATTGAGGCTTGAAGTGTTATTTTGTTGGATTTTAAGTTTAGTATTGAAAAAAAAGGACTAAATTGTAAAGTTAATTAATGATTTTGTGCAATAGGGCCTAAAATGCACAAATTTTGAAATTTTTGGTACAATCGAAAAATAGGAAGTCCTATAAGGACTCTAGTGAAGTCAACATAAAATTAAAGGGCTAAATGTGAAAGTTATGTTAGTCCCAATTTTAGGGACAAAATTGAATAAAATGAAAAAATTGACAAAATTAGAAATTAAATGTTAAAATAGTTATGTATTGATAATTTTATATGTTTTCTTAATTCTAGCTATCGTCAACTTGGAATCCTTGAAAAATAAAATGAAAAGACAAAGTGACGAATAGCTCGAAGTTTACAATTTGTGTTTATATAATCCGAACTCTTTGTAAATTGTTGCATTTTGAATTTTTTGATTATGGTAAGAATATGAGATGAGTCATTTGTTATAATGAAATGAATTGGGTTGAATTGAATTAACTGATATATCTGAGGACTAAATTCAATATTTATGAAAAGTGTATATATTTGTTCAAATGTGAAATTGAGTATGTATTGTGATGATTTATTGTTTTCATATGTAAAATTAATATGTTTATGATAAAAATAAATTTGAATTGAGATATTTGTTGATAATGAAACACGAAGTGGGAACCCTAATAACTATTTGGGCAAAGTCAGATATAGTTGGCATGCCACAGGATAAGAAAAGTTCATGGTTACTTTGACTACGAGTCGATGAGGCATTGGGTGCCAATTTGCTTCAATTTAACCGATGAGACACTGGGTGTCAACTTATTTAAAGCACTGAGCGCAATATTTACTTCGAATTTATCCGATGTGGCACTGGGTGCCAAACTGGTGTGTTGGTTGGATCCGTGTATCCGTCTGAGTCTAAGTCTGAGTCATTTTAATACGGAATCAAGATAATATCTGTAAAATTGCAAATGATGTGAAATGAAATGAAATGTGAAATGGAACCCAAAATGGTGGATGGAAATGTGAATAAAGAATGGTGATGATCAATGTATGTATAAGAATTTGAAAGGCTGGATGGAATATATTGTATGAATTGAGTCATCATATGTAATATAAGAGATAATTGTCATGTAATGATGTTATATTGATGAATTGATTTTGATCAAAGGAATGGGTAAATTGTTATTACTGAATAGTTATATTACATATCATTATTTGATTTAAATTTTTATTCTTAATGATATTTATATTGTTTAAATGTTTGGTTTATGGAAATACCACTGAGTTATACTCAGCGTATGATTTTGTTTTCCATCCACAGGTTAGGTACTTAAAGATCCGATCATCGATCCAGCATCTAGTGGCAACCCCGAACTCAAGTGTTGGCGAATTGTTCATTTTGGTCTTGGCATGTACCTAGGATGTTTTATACATATGATGGTAAATTTGTATTTTTTTTTTTTTGGCTATTTGGAGACTATGTATATATGTATATATGTGATGGTAATAGTCAAGTTCTTGATGACTTGTTAGGTTGCTTGTGTAACACCCCTAGCCCGTCTCCGTCACCAGATTAGGGTTACAGAGTATTACGACTGTTAATGAATTCAATAACAATCTAAAAAAATTTAAAAATAAATTTAAATATCAAATATTCATAACCAATTATTATCCATAGCATATATACGAATACAGGCCTTAAATTGAGCTAACATATCCCTAAAATCAGTTTGGAAACAAATAGGGACTAATTTGAAACAAAATAGAAAAATATGGAAAAACTAAAAATAAGGGTCACACGGTCATGTGGCCAGACCGTGTGACAAAGCCCAGACGGTGTGGCTCTAAGACTTGGTTGTATGGCCAAACCGTGTAACAACCTGATGTCATGTATCTCAAGGTCACACGGTCGTGTCACCAGGCCATGTAACAACCTAATGCCGTATGAGAAATCTCACACCAAAAATCACATAGGCCACATGGCCGTGTAAAGTGACCGTGTATGGTACACGGTCGTGGTGAGGCCGTGTCCCAGGCTGTGTGCACCTAAAATTACTTCTAAAACAAGTCAAATCATCAATCATTTCTTTGGTATCAAGCCAAACCATTTCCAACTATTTTCAAACATTCAAAACACGTTCAAACATGCTTAGAACATACCAAAACATTCAACCTAAGTGCCTAACCATTATGCCCTCATTGGCACCACAAATCAAAAACCAATTTAGATTCACATTCAATGATCACAGGTTTCTACCTTATAAACATGTCAAATATACCAATTCATCCATTTCATTCACATCCATTTTACCATAACTCAAACCACATCTAAAACCAAACTTTCAAGATAATGAATCACACCACTTATATATATATATAAGCATACCAAATTAAAAGTACCTATTAAGTAACACAATTTCCATATTTGCAAAATCAAACACAAACAACATAGTTATATACATATGATCCTTAAAATCTTAGTACATATCATTTATAACCAAATCAAAATGATTAAAATTCTACGGAGTCAAAGAACGGATAGTGTGCACTCGACTTGAACTTTCAACCGACCTTGACTTCTGATTACCTACGGAGAATGAAATACAACGGTTGTAAGAAATCAATACCTAGTAAGCTCATATATAACGTAAAATCAAACTTACCAAATAAAATTCAACTAAACAATTCATAAATAAAATTCATTAGATAGCTTGTAAACTCATTTGTCTCCTATGCACACCACGACCTCACAAGGTTAGTGAATTTACAAATATGAAACTTATAACCATATCATATTCATAAATAGCATATATAACTCAATCATATCATTTTCTTTTAACATCACACATTTTCATTTCAAGAATCCATATCATAAATCTATTTCCATATAACCATTTCATATAACTCTTTCATATATCATTTTTATACCCAATGAACCACAGTGAAATAACATTGGATACACGGGAAATGCTCACACGAGCTGTGAAATGGGCCTACTTACATGAACTATAGGTCAGGATGTTAAGCTACATGATGCTGCTCACACGAGCTGTGGAGAATCCATAACAAATGAAGGACCTCAGCCATCAGTAAGACATCCAAGACCAACACACGGAACTATAATAACCCTAATGACATGTCATTTGTATCCTAAGCACTCACAAGGTTCAAACAGGTCATTTCGTATCCAAAACATATAATTTTTTTTACACATTATTTCATCACAAGTACTTATCCATGTAATTTTCCATTTTCAATCATAACCTTCGATTTAGCTAACATTATAATTTAATCCAAATCACTAATTATCACATAACAATCATTTTAATCTATACATAACACAAATTTTAATCAACGTTTTACCCAAAATAGCAATTGATAAGCTTAATCAATATACAAACTTACCTAGACAAAAACAGTTACGAATACGATGTCGACGACTATTCTGCTAACTTAGCTTTTCTACGGTTTGAGTCTGATTAATTTGTTTCTTGATCTAAATAATAATTTTCATTCAATTAATCAATTCAAACAGCTTAAATGATCAAACTAATGATTATAAGTCCTTTTATTATCAATTTTTAAAATTACCCTAACCTTTTACCCTTTATGCAATTGAGTCTCAAAACCTGAAACTTACAAATTAATCACATTTAACCACAAATCAAGCTATTTGAATTTCCTAGGGTCTCTCTAAAGCCCGTATTTATCATGATTTTTTAAATTTTTCATGAAGTTTTATCATTTAAACAATTAAGTCCTTTAACATTAAAATCACTAAAAACTACTTTACAAAATAGTCCTATTTAACAACCAAGCTTAATAATATATCATCAAACTTCAAAAAAACCTCAAAATCATCAATGGAATAATCTAAAACATTTAATAGTTTCATGAATTAACCCCTGATTTAGCTAAATTAAGCTAAAACGATTCAAAAACATAAAAACCACTAAAAACAGAAGCTAGAATCACTTACATGCAAAGAAGAACATGAACCGAACCTTCAAGATTTCTTCCTATAGTGCTTCGGTTGAATAAAAAAACAATTGAAGAAGATGATAGTTCTTCCTATTTGTTTTTCATATTATTTACTTATTTATCATTTTACCCTTATAAAATTAATGAAAATTTCTTTAATAAACAAGTCAAAATCGTCCACTATATACAAATATGGTCTAATACCAACTAAGTCCATCAAGTCAAATTTATAAAGCCATTTAACACTTTTAACTAATAGTAATAAACTTATGCAGCTTTTACAATTTAGTCCTTTTTACTTAATTAACTATCTTAACATTAAAATTTTCTAACCAAATTTTAATACGATCTTGTAAGAACCCTATAAATAATAAATAAATAATAAAAAACTAACTCACTTGTCATAATTGTGGTCCCGAAACCACAATTTCCAACACCACTAAAAACACATTGTTACAACTTGGGTTATATGCCTAATATCCTTATGGATGAGGAAATATCATGCTACACAATATGTTTTTGGTTGATGCTTGGATATAGAATGATGTATGATACACTTAGGTTATGTTTAGGAGATGTTTTGATAAGTTTGATGCTTAAAACATGAGATTGATTTAATGGTTATTTTGTGCTTAAGTTGGTGATAGTGAATGTGTGATTTAATGTTTATTGAATTAGTATTTGGGTGCTCTTTTGGTTGTGCTTAGAAAGATGGAAATTGTTGAGGTGCCTTGAAGGCATAGTGGTATGATTGAATATATTTAATTGATTAGTTTTGAATTGTGAATTAGGGTGATAATTTTGGCATATTGGTTAGACACTTAGGATGATGATTACAAACGATGATATTGGCTTGTTTTGAATGCTTTTGAAATGGTTGAATGTGGTTCAAAAAGGATGGCTTGTAGCCTAAGTGAATTATGGTAGAAAACTTGTTTTGAAAAGTAATTACAGGTTCACACGGCCTGGCATACAGTCGTGTGCTAAACTGTAACAACCCAATTTTCAGTGATGTCGAAAATAGTGGTTCCAAGCCACCAAATCCGGCAAATAATTTCACAAATATTATTATTTAATATTTACGAGTCAAATATGGTTTTAGAAAGGTTTTTGAATTAGCAATTTGTGTTTTATAAAGATTTATTCAGTTAAGTAGTTTTAGAAAATGAGGGGTCGGGACCTCGTTTCTATAAACCAAGTCGTAAATATTTTTATAAATATTTAAGGAGTGTCATTAAGGTAGTATTAAAGTTTCGTTGAAAAATTTTATCATTTTGGTAGTCAATTAATTAAAAAGGACTAAATGGAAAAAGGTGCAAAACTTGCTAATTATAATAATAAAGTGTCTAAATGGCTTGATTAATAAATAAGGAGGGACTTAAGAGATAAATATGCCTAAATTAATGGATGAGGCAGCATATGAATAAAAAATGATAAAATAAAAAGAAATAATGGTAAAATTGTAATTATAATGAAATCAAATATGACAAATTGAAATTTAAAATGCATTCTAGGCTTTTCTTCTCCAAATTTCTATTGAAAAACAGAGAAGGGGAAGAGCTCAAGCTGGTTTTCATATTTTTTCCTGTAGGTAAGTTCAATTTAGCCCCGTTTTCAATCATTTTATGTTTTGGAGATTGTTACAATTAAGTCCAACTAAACCTGACCTTTGTTTTTGATTTGGTTAAAGATTTTGGATGTTTCTATTGAGAATATATATTATTCTTGATGTTAAATGATGAATTTGAGATACTAGTTGTTAATTAAAATTATTTTATTAAGTGATTTTTGATGAATTTCCCGATTAGGGACTAAATTATTGAAATGGTAAAAATACAAGAGTTTGTTGTGAATTCATTACAAAAATGAGCTGTATTGAATGCCATGAATATTTTTCTAGCTTTAATTTGTACTAAAAATGGTTAATTTGCATGTTTTGGGCTCAGGGACTAAATTGAATAAAAGTAAAACTTTAGGGGTAATTTTCTAAAAATTTCAAAAATAACCAAATTGCATAAAATGAATTATTTTATTGTCTAAATTCATATATTGAATGAAATTATTAATTTAGATCAAGATCAGGTGGAAAATCAAGGAAAATAAAAAATTACCAAAATGCCCCTGAATCTTGGTGTTTCTGCAATTTAGCTAGGTAAGCTCGTATAGTTAAAATTTAATGTTTATTTATTAAATTGATGAATGGTATTATGTATTTATTCATATCTATTGTTGAAAATAGAATTATTGTTAAATTATGAAATTGAATTAAATGTTCAAAGCGAGTGGAATGCGGGATTGAGTACAATCGTTTTATGGAAAATGATGAATTGACGAATAAGACCATGGTTGGACCATGGCAGTGTTTATATGTAAGACCATAGATGGGTTATGGCATTTTAATGAAAAGACCATAACTAGGTTATGGCACCTTGAACGTAAGACCATGGTTGGACCATGGCAGTATTTATTTGTAAGACCATAGTTGGGCTATGGCATTCTGATGATAAGACCATAACTGGGTTATGGCACTACGAATGTAAGACCATGGCAGGGCCATGGCAATGCATGTGTAAGACCATAGTTGGACTATGGCACAAGGAAAATGATGTACTCATATCCTTATGCCGTTCTCCAATTCGGAAAGACTTGGTAAGTGACATATGAAATTAATATTGAAAGACTTTTGGTTATTTTTAGTATTGATCTGAAATAAGTGTATGCATCGATATTTATGTAACAGCTTAGTTTAGACCTTGGTTAGAATAGTGGTTTCGGGACCACAAATCCGAGGTTGAATGAATATTTTAATATTATTTGTGGTGTTAATTCTATGTGAAATAGTCTGTGTGAAAATTCTATGTGATAATTTTATCGATTGAGTGTCGAATTAAGAGAAAGGACTTAATTGCATAAAGTGTAAAATGTTGTGTGCTAATTTACGAGTACTTAACTATTGTTGGCTTTTTAAGGTGGAGGCCTTATGTTGTTATTAAGCCATTATTAAAGATAGTGGGTGGCTAAATGACTTATTAGCCTTAAAATATATTTGTTTTATATGACTTATAAAAGGACAAAGTTGGTATTTGTTTATTAAGTTAATTTATAATAAAACAAAGCATTAAAATAGGCCATTTTCTATTCATCTTGCATCGAATATTGAAGAAAGAAAGGAGGTTTTAAGCTTTGGTAATTTCGGCTAAGAATTTGCTTGATTCAAGGTTAGATTTTTGTTTGGTTTTTATTAATTTCTACGTTTTCGTAATCGTTGCTTTATGCTCTACAAAACCCATGCTTAAATTTTGTGAATTGATGATGTTTATGAAATGTGCCATTGATGAAAGGGTGAGCTTTGTGATGAGTGTTGGTGTTAAATGAAAGATATGTGTTTAATGAACATGTGTTGTTCTTGAATTTTTGATGAATTTAGCTAATTAGGGCTAAATCATGAAAATAGCAATTTGAAGGACTAGAATGGGAAATAAATGAAATGTGTGGTTTTGTATTAATATGGGAAGAATTCGGCTAAGCACATGTGTATTGAAATTTTGTGTATTTGACGATTTTGTGAAATAGGGACTAAAGTGTCGAAATGTGAAAATGTGAGGGCTATTTTGTAAAATTCCCTAAATATATGTGTTTGGACTAAAATGAATGATTTGATGATTGAATGGATTGAATTTGAATGTGTATAGACCAAGAGAGGAGAGGTTCAGATCGAGATCGAGGCAAAGATAAAGTGCTCAATTAATCGACCGTATCGATAGTTCAACGTCCGAGGTAAGTTCGGATAGGATACATATTATTAAGATAGGTTTTAGCATTATGAAATGAATATGTATTTGTGTATGAAAGTGAGTTGCTATGTGCAAGATTTTAGTTGATGGCACTAAGTGTGCGAAATTGAAATAGAAACAGAAATGAATAGCACTGTGTGTGCGATGATATGAAAGCTTCGGCTTATGGACCTGGCACTGTGTGTGCGATAACGAGATAAGCAGGTTGAAAGATTAGGCACTAAGTGTGCAATGACGATTATGATTCGGTTATGAAATTGGCACTAAGTGTGCGAAATAATCAAAAAGAATAGTAAAGGTTGAACGAGAGGTAATATCGAGCAATTGAGTAGCATGAATGGTGAGTAACTATGTGTTGATCAAGGTACGTTTGAACCTAGGTGGTTGATGATAGCCTTAATAGTTATATGAATAGATACTTGAGCATATGGTTGAGATTGATGATGAGCCTAATTGTGCAATTTATCTATGTGATGATTTAATTGTGTATGATGTGGTATTATTGAGTAATATGTATTAAATTACGAACTTACTAAGCTTTGAAAAGCTTACTGTGCGATTTGTTTTTCTGCTTTGCAGTGTCAGTAAAGGTAGCTCGGATCTGGGGATCATCAGCATCTCAATCACACTATCGGCAATCTATTTTGGGGTATTTTGGAAAGATGTACATAGTTAAAATATGCCATGTATAGGCTAGTTATTTGAATCATGTTTGAGATTTGTAAGTAGCCATGAGATGTGGCTAGATATGTGATAGTTTTTTGCATAAATAACTTTGGTATATATGATGCATCTTTTGGTATGGATTGTGAGTTGAGAAATTGATTTATGGGTGTAAATTTTGGTGATGGTATGATGTTCTTAAGAATAAGTGAAATTGGGAATGAATTATGCTTGTGATAAGATAAGTTTTGGCATTAAATTTGGTATTGAATGCATGGTTTGAATGATTATTTTGATATGATTTTGGGTAGTCATAAGTGCATGAGTTGTTTTGGTAAATGTTGCTTATAGGTATGACCCATTTGGGTGGCATTTTTGGTCTTGCAAATGACCTATAATGTCACTGCCATAACACAGGCGTGCCTAGTATTTGTGGGGTAAAGTTAGTAGCTTGCTTAAGGGCACACGGCCATGGCACACGAGCGTGCCTAGAAGCCGTGTGAGAAATTTAGTATATTGCCTAGTAGTTCACGGCCTTAGCACACGGGGGTGCTTGGTAACCGTGTTGTTTTGGCAGGATTGACCACGGCCAGGGTACACGGGCATGCTTGGCGGCCGTGGTGAGGAATCAGGTTCAACCATGGGGAGGACACAGGGGTGTGTCTAACAGCCGTGGAGGGCACACGGTTGGCTCCTGGCGTGTATCCCTAGTATTTTGGATAAGTTTTTAAGTTTTTAAAAAATTTTGTATGTGTTTCGATTTAGTCCCGATCCTTCTCTAGCAGGTGTTTAAGGTTTTATAGGTCTCAATAAGGGACTATATGTTTATGTTTTGATGTGATATACTGATGGTTGACTTTGTGTCGTGAATGGGTTGTTAAATGATTTGATTGTTCAGTAATGCCTCTTAACCCTATTCCGGCAATGGTTTCGGGTTAGGGGTGTTACAATTTAAATGATTCAACGGGTAAAGTTTTGATGTGAGATAACATGAGTTTGTAATGAACTATTTCCGGTATATACCTGAAATACATGGAAATGATGGTACATGAAATATTGATATAATGAAATGAGTTATATATGTTTATGAAGAAATGGCAAGAGAATGATATGTATCATGACTTGTAAATTTGTGATTATCTTTAATATGTTGATACAAGGAAATTATATATGTTGTGACGAGTAATAAACTCAAGTGTAACATGTCGAGAAAATAAGTTATCAATGTTGAATTTATATGTAATATGTGCAAGTACGCTAATCAGTGTTGTTGCTTGATACTTAGGCAAATGCCAAGCTATTGGTTGATTGGTAATATGTTTATTTATATGATGCATTGAAATGGTAAGTATTTAAGTGAAAATATGCTAGTGCTCATGAAAGAGTGCTAAGGCTTAAATTATGCAATTTCTTATGAAATAACTTATCATGTGATCAATTTGAAAAAGGCTTTGGTTAAATGCACTAGCTTGTGAGCATGGTTGAATGATATTGTAACACCCCCAAACCCGGCCCAGGAGCCTTGACCGGATCTAGTTATGTCACTGCGAAAAGACGGTTGAAAATCTTCTTGTGACTTTAGAGTAAAACATGAAAATATACTAACTTTTGAAAATCATGTCCATTAAAATTACAAGTGACACTTTGTTATTGTAAAATGTTCAAATTAAACTTTAGCATATAAATAATTTGAATAAATAGGTTCTTTGAAAATAAAATCATCTTCAAATAGCAATTCGGTTTCATCAAGCCATAGTTAAAATAATACCCAAAATAATAATAATAAGGCCTTTATTACAACCCATACTTAAACAAGTACTTAATATTAAGAAGGCTTAAAATAATTAAAACATTTCCTTTCTGCATGGAATTAAGCTTCTGCATGGCCACCTTTGCACACCCTCCAAACCCAGTCCAACCTTACGTATCACCTGAAATGGTTAAGAAAATAATTGGGTGAGTCCACTGACTCAGTGCATAATCATGACACATGTTTCCACACGTATGGGCTTAACCCATACCCACACAGTCCATACCAATAGATATGCAATTATGACCCAACCCAACCTAAGTCCATCCAATACACCAACCTTAGCAGACTCCTTGCCCAAGGTAGTAGCTAATCCACCGATCACAACCGAAAGTGATCCCACATATAAATCCTCGGCAGACCATTGCACAAGGCCGTGGCTGAGCCACCGATCAACCAAGTGATCCCAACAAGAATCCGTCTACGGTGATGCACATGACCATCAACCGCCGAGATGGGCACCAAGCCAACACCTCCCTTGATGTAGCACTCAGCTAATCATCAAGTGGTAATGCAGCACGAGGCTAACATTAGACCACGTACATAATATGTACTCCCCGTCCTTCATTACTCAAATCCAAACCCCATGCACATATGTCCATATATCATGTCAAATCAACATATAGAGTGAGTATAATCACATGCTCATTACCATAACAAACAGGCACCATAAATAATTTACTATCACTAATGACAACCTGTTAACCGATTACCCCAAACATGGGTATCCATCACTTTAGCCTTTATTGTCGGCTACCACACATCATACACAAGCATATACATCAATACACATTACAGGAAAACAGTGCGATAATTACGCACCTAAACACTTGAAGTTCTAAACTCTCGATCCCAACACTATCGCTAAACGAGACTACAACTATCTGTCTAACTTGCTGCTCTGACACTGGCCCACACCCCGGTGGCCAATCCCGAACCACCGAGACAGCTCTTTTCTTGAACCTCCGGATAGGGACTTTCCCTTGCTCCCCTTGACTGGTAGTTGCCTCCATCAAAACGCTTAATCAGATAAACCGGTTAAACCCCAAGTTGTAAACTAAGTAACGAAACTTACTAAATACTTCTTACCAAACAACTTGAATCCCGGTTGCTCCTTTCAACCTGCCGAATATCTTTATGCAAACCGAACCTTAAAAGATCCTTAGCGCTTCCCTCCTTTGGCTACACATGAAAGAGATACTATATTAAGATCCCAAGAACATTCGGCCAACTCCAAACACCAAGACCACCCTTTGGTTAACAAATACTAAAAGAAATAGATTAATAACATAAATCCTTACCCTTCACAACGACTAGAGAAAAGACCCAAACGCTCCACCCTTGCTTAAGATTCGCCAACCAACACTAGGACAACAAGGAAGGTTTGACAAAGGTGAGGAGAGATTCACTCAAGAGAAATGGAGAGGAAACAAGTGGGAAATTGGCTAAGTGACCTTGAAGTTTTACCAAAGTGAATAGGTTAGAAGGAGGCGTTTTAGTGTGGTTAGAGTATGAGAAGAAAAGAGTAGAAGATGAAGGAGAAAGGGCTAAAATTCGGCACAAGGAAAGCTCACCACCCTTTTATAGGTTCGCCACTCCCCTAACCTTCATGGCGAAAATGACCTCATGAAAACCACCCTAGCCAGTCCAACTCCTTTACCTCTCACCCAATCCCTTGATTCCCTCCTAAAAACACTCTACACCAACCTTTCAAACCATTTCAAATTAAATCCAACTCATCCTTCCTATTAGCCACTCATTTAAAAAGATTTGAACAAGTCAAAATCTCCTTTTTTAGTGCCTTGGCCGAATCCAACACTTCCCCTTCTCATGACGCAAAAACAAAAACAAAAAGGCTGCCTTTGCAGCTCGAACTCTGGCCCCCCTTGCACCTTGAGGCGTCACTTCTCCATGCTCTAAGTGGCGTCTCCCCTGCCACTCTACTAGCTTCATTCTTGTGCCTTAACCTCCCAAATAATTCTCTTAAGACCTCTAAAGCCAAGCTCCCCTTCCTAACACCAAAATTCACTAATTCCTTAAACCATCTCCTACCTTCCAAGGTTCTCTAAACCCCCTTTAAAACTTGTCCAAACTCACAATAAGCCTATCATCACTTGGGTTATGCACTAAATGCATAACCCCCAGATCCCGGGTGTTACAGATATGATTATGACTTGTGTGTCAGGCATATGGAATAAGAGTGGTAAGTAAAGAAATGCAAATGAAAATAAAGAAATTTGGAAGAGTTAAAGTTATATAAAATCCTACTAAGCTTGGGATAATATGTATAAGTGATACTATGAATTAATGAATATAACTTCATGAGTATTGTGGTATCAATATTGGATTATTTTTTTATATGTATAAATTTTATATTTGAAATGAATTGATATGATTAAATTTTATATGAACTTACTAAGCATTCGTTGCTTACAATAGTTGTTCTTCTTTACTTTTCAGATTATCGGAAGCTCAATCGGGCTGAAAATTTTGTCGGAGTTATATCACACTATCCATCGGTTCTATCGGTACTTTTAGATATTTTGATTTTGGTTATAATGGCATGTATAGGTATTCTGGTTAATGTTGGCCTATATGAGTTTTGTTAATATTAGCCACTTATTTGGCTTGTGTTTTGGCACATTTTGGTTTGTGCATATTTGCATTATGTGGTTAATGTGTGGGTTTGTTTATGGTTGTATAATGAAAGGTAAAATGTTAGCTAAATGTGCATTTATATACATATGTTTTGGAATGTTTTGGTTGGTAAGTGACTTGGTTTGAATTATGCAAATTAGCTTGGTAAACCTTGGGCACAATTATGCATATAAGTTAGTTATACATATGAATATATTGAATACATAAACACACATGTTATAATCTGTTATCTGAGGTGCCTGAAGGAATAATGGTTCTATGTGAAGATATTATATATATTTAAGGCTTGATATCTTGTTTTGGATGATATAATATAGCTTGTTTACATTTATGATGATAGCTGTAGATACATGCCTTGTTGGGTGAGGAAAATGGCTTGTAAAATAGCCTATTTTCGTCCACACGGGTAGAGACACGGACGTGTGCCTCAGCCGTGTGTCCCCTATATCTTTTAAACGAATGCAAGTTAGTGAGTTACACGGCCTTAGACACGAGCGTGTCTCTTAACTGTTTGACCCCTGCAATGTTGAAAATATTAAATGTTTTCAAAAAATTTTCTAAGCTTTCGATTTAGGCCCGATTTATTTCTAATGTGTAATTTTGGCCTCGAGGGCTCGTGTAAGGGACAATATGTATGATTTTGATTATTTTTTGACATGAATGATATATGATATGAAATGTTTACATTTTCTATCTTTTTTATTTGTAAACTCCACTAATGCTCTGTAACCCTGTTTGTAGATATTTCGCACCTTTTTTATTTAATTTCAAATTGATCCCTAATAGTTTCCTGCTTAGTTCTAATCTTTTGTAGGCTCAATATTAACTTGAAATTTATTGAAATACATGATTTACTTGCTCGTATATGATAAATTGATATCTATTTGAGATTTTGATATATGAAGTTGTTTGTAAATGTTTGATATTGTTGATAGCACCTTATTGCTCGGGTTCGGTGACCAGACCGTGTAAGGGATGTTACAAGCAATATTGCGACACCCAAGCTTTGGTGTCACGATACCCAAAATAGTATCAAAACTGGGGGTCTTGGGGTCTTAATGTCATGATATCCATCATCGATGTCGCGATATCATTAGAGTTAGCCTCTATATTCTTCACTTGAGCACCTTCAGTGGTATCAAGACTTCCATGACCTTAGTGTTGTGATACCCACTCTTAATGATGATTCCCTTGAGCTCGGGTCATTATCGACTTCCTACACCAACTCAATCACATCGTTGGGTACCTCATGTAGCCATTTGGCCATTTGGGTCTCAAAAGAGCATAAAACTAATAAAGACCATTTATTAATAATAATAAAGCTAAAAATTGACGAAAAGTAAAGAAAAGACATCTAAATTGTTTGAGAATAAGCTCCTCTAATGTAATGGAGAGCCTAATTTGACGTATCAAATTACGACAGATCACTCAACTCATAGTTGCTCTACTAATTTTTTCAGACTAGGTTAATTTAGAAAATTCGGTCCTAAAACCACTTTTCCAATACTGACAAAAAATAAGTCGTTACAAATGGTAAAATATTAAGTAATTAGATAAAATAACTTGTCATTCAAATATTAGTCAAAATTTCAACTACAAAGAACCATTATTTTAATATTTTGTTACCTTTGACATAATATTTTACAACATAATGGTAAGCAACATTCACAATTATGTAAATACTATTAAAATCAAATAATAGTAAAACTATCAAATATCAAATAATAGTAACTAAACATCTTAAATAATAATAAAAATCATACCTTTTGGTGATGGAAACAAAACTTATTAAATAACGCTAAAATTTGATTTTTTTTCTAGTAATTTCTTAGATGTTATTATGAATGAAAATCCATTATTAATGCATATTTTTATAGTGCTAAATATTAGTTTTAATTGGTTTATAATTGTAACACTAATTAAATGTTAATTGATCTAAAATAGTAAGTGTACTTTAATATAAACTCAAAGTCTAATTATAATTATAATTATTTTATATTAATAATTTGTAATCAATGTAATTTTATATTTAAGATTTAATAAAAACATTATTATATTATATTATATCACATCATATCATATAATATTATATTATATTATTGATTCTATAGATTTAAAAATTAGAAACATATATAATACCTAATTTATAATTGAATGATTTTCTTTACCTTAATTTCTCAAATAGATATGAGTCATACTATTTGTTGAGTTGATATTTGTGTTGAATTATACAGATTCGATTAGATGTGGTTATTATTTATAAAAAATTAATATTTAATGTAATTATAAATATATTTATTTTCTTTTGAGTTTTGAAATATAAATTAAGAATAAATAAATTTATACATTTATGAATGTACAATAAAAACAATCAAGTATGTCCCTATAAAAAAAAACCCTAGGAGCCAAAAGTGCTTTGCTTAGTGTCTTAGCGAGAATAGCCTCTGCGGCGGCTTGAGATGGAGGAAGCCGTTGACAACGAAAGGTTTACTGAAGGGTTGAAGGACGAGGAGGTATCCCTCTTAGTAGAAGAAATCATCCATCTATCAGTAAAGAGTGCAGCAATAACTCCAAGTGACAAACCAACGCTGATCTGCACATTATGGACTAAAAAGTCTTTAAATCCGGATAGTTTTAGGGCGCAAATGGGAGTACATGGAAAACAAAAGGTAAATTTGAGATTCATTTAGCAGGTCAGAATTTATTTATGATTAATTTTGACCTTGAAGATGATTTAGAGTTAATATTAGGTTAGGCATGGATGATCAGGAAGCAGTTAATTATCTTTGATAGATTGATTCAAATGACAGAGAGAAGTAAAATTAAACTGGTTTCGTCCTTGTTTTGGGTGAAAATTGGACTATGTTCTCCTGAATTTGACACAAAAGATTTGATGCATGCTATAGGAGTGACGTTTGGAGGAATTCTTAGACCTGAAATTACTGGGGAATATTGCAGAATTAAAGTGAAGTTGGATGTGCAGAAACCTCTCCGCAGAGGTATTTTTTTATCAATAGAAGAAGAAAAAGTATGGATCCCATTCAAATATGAGAAATTACCCACATTTTGCTTTGGATACGGCAGAATAGGTCACGCTTTCTCAAGTTGTGAAGAAGTTAAACCTGAAAACAGAGACGATCAGAGTTGATCCACCCTTTTCATTGGCATTAAAGGCAGAAAATAGCCTAATTGGAAAAGAAAGTCTAAAATTAAATGCCTTCTATAAAATGAAAAAGTATCCATGTTCGTACACAGGAAAACTGAAGGAACCCGACCGATAGAGGTACAAAAAGGGGTCTTTTGTGATAAGAGACAGAATAGTGATGTAGAATAGGTAGAATTAGGCAAACAGTTGACATCTCAAAAAGAAGGTAGAAATACAGCTGAAAAAGATTATGGGAGAAAAGAGGAACAGGGTGAAAGTATTAGTTCAGACAGGAAAACTATGTGGAGAAAAACTAATTTTGTCACAGAGAGGGGTTTGTCTAGTGAAGAAAGAATTGATCAAAAGAGGAAATTGGTTGAAACTCAGGTAGGGGATTTGTAGAGGATCTTTGGCCAGAAGATCCCGTTAAAAGTATGACGTATGAGTTGCAATATATGCAAAGTAAGGAAGAGTTAGATTTTCCAACAGAAAACTGGGGCTAGGGATCCCCTAAACAAAGAAGATCGGCGACTGCCAAGAGGCAAGCCTACCGGATGCAATGAAGGCTATTCCTACTGAAGCAAAATAACCCTGACATGGTTTTCTTTATGGAAACCAAAGTTGATGTGAAACAAATGGAAGGAATCAGAAGTAGATGCGGTTTTGTGAAGGGGATCAATGTAGGAGCAGAAAGCTCGCGAGGTGGACTTTGTCTTGCTTGGAAAGGAGAATCCATGGTCAGGCTGAGAACTTTCTCAAAAAACCATATTGATGTTCTAGTAGATGAAAGCACTGTTAATGGGGTTGGAGATTTACAAGGTTTAATGTCACATTATACTAGTGATCAGAATGCTTCGTGGACTTTATTAAGGAAGCTGGGACAAGAACAAAATACCCGTGGTTGGTTTGTGGTGATTTTAATGAAACTATCCACTCTTTTGAGAAAATTAGTGGCATACCAAGAGAAGAAGATGGCAGCGTTTCGCGAAGTATTGGACGACTATCATTTGATGGATATGGGTTTCCATTGGGCACGGTTTACATGGGAGAGGGGTAATCTACCAAATACGAATATAAAGGAAAGGCTGGATAGAGGTGTGGCTAATGAATATTGGATGCATTTATTGCCAAAATGTACTGTTCATGATAATCATTGTCCCCTCCATCATTTAACTCAATCGATAATCATTGTCCCCTCTTCATTCTGACAGATAATTTAGGAGACTTTAATAGAAAACCACCGTTTAGGTTTGAAGCATGGTTTACCTTTGAGGAATCGTTTGAGCAAGAGGTTAGGAAGTCATGGGAATCATCGGATGGGCAGATTTATGATAAGTTGGAAAGTCTTCAAAACGATTTGACGAGGTGGGCACATTTGATTAAAAAAAACATGGTTTGAAAAAGAAGCTTCAGAAGGACTAGGAGACTCTAATGGAAAGTGACAGAAATGACGACAAATTAGCTCAGCTTATTGATACTCAAATCAGACTTGATATAGAGATTGATAAGGATGAGATGTATTAGGAGCAGAGAGCAAGGGCAAACTGGCTTCGTTTAGGAGACAAAAATTCAGCTTTTTTCCATTAATATGCAACAGCTAGGAGAAGAATCAATACTGTTCGTCGGTTGGAATCAGTGGGGGGACAAGAAATTACTAATGATTGTGAAATCCTTGAAACAGCCTCTAACACTCTCAAGATTTATTTTCCTCCAACGGAATGGGAGATTCGTCGTATTTATTGACAGGCATTGGCTCTCATATTTCCTCTGATATTAATTCAGCTTTGTTAGCATTATATACGGGGGAAGAAGTTTATCAAGCATTAAAAGGAATAGGGCCAACTAAAGCACCAGGATGGGATGGTTTTCTAGCTCTATTTTTTCAAAATTATTGGCACATTGTGGGGAAAGATTCCTTGGTATTTTGAATGAGGGTAAAGATTTTGACTTGTCCAACCATACAGACATAGTGCTATCCCAAAAACCCTTGACCCTACAAACCTAACTAATTTCAGTCCCATTAGTCTATGTACAATTCTTTATAAAATAGTGGCTAAAGCAATTGCAAATAGGCTTCAGAATTATATTGGAAGATGCATAGACTACGCTCAAAGTGCATTTGTGCCCGATAGATTGATTTCTGATACTGTACTGATTGCCTATGAAATCTTTCATACATTGAGACAAAAACAATATGGTAAAAAAGGTTTTACGGCGGTTAAGTTGGATATGAGCGAGGCTTATGATAGGGTGGAGTGGGGTTTTTTGCAGGCTGTAATGCCGAAAATGGGTTTTTAGAGGAGTGGGTTTCATTAGTCATGAAATGGGTGTCAACCGTCTCCTACTCGGTAAATATTAACGGAACCAAGGACAAGACCTTTAGACCACATAAAGGACCCCACCAAAGTGACCCGTTAAGCCCATATTTGTTTCTGTTTTGTGGGGAAGGGCTCTCAACTCTAATCAGATTGGCAGTTCAGGAAAATCTCTAAAAAGAATTAAGGCGATCAGAAGAGGACCAACAATATCACATCTACTATTTGCAGACGATAGCATTTTGTTTGGGGAAGCTACAAAGGAACAAGCGGTAGTTCTGAAAGATATTTTGAAAAATTATGAACATTGCTCTGGACAATGTGTGCATTTTAGTAAGTCAACAATATTCTACAGTACAAACACTTCCGAGAAGATTAAGGAAATTACGGATACTCTGGGAGTGAGATGTGCCACAAACATGGAAAAATATTTGGGACTACCTAAAGTTGTATGCAAAAGAAAGTCATTTCAGTATATTAAAGACAGAATCAATCAGAGAATCGACCAATGGAGCACAAGGCTACTATCACAATGGGTTCAGGAGATTTTTCTTTTACCAAAGACTTTGTGGGGAACTTGAAAGTATTTTTGCGAGATATTGGTGTCAACATGGGAAAAAGCAGAAAGGAATTTATTGGTGTCAATGGAAACATGTGTTATTCTAAAGAATATAGGGGCATGGGCTTCAAAAAAATGTCTTATTTTAATGCGTCTCTTTTAGCGAAGCAAGGGTAGAGGATAATCAACAATGAAGATTCTCTTGTTACACGAGTTTTAAAAGCAAAATATTTTCCAAATACTCACTTTTTAAATTCTAGATTGGGAAATGCATGTTCTCATTCGTGGGAAAGTATTTGGGCGACAAAAGACATCTTGAAAAAAGGATTATTTTGGCGTGTTGGCACAGGTGATAATATTATTATTAGCAGTGATGCATGGATTCCAGGTTTAGTTACTTTCAGATTATCGACAGAGGTGGAATGCATGCGGGATCTTTTAAGTGTGCTGATTGATGCAAATGACAGAAAATGGAAGCAGAAATTAATCGAAGGTACCTTCTCTGAAGAAGATTATGCAAGAATCCTCCGAATCCCTTTGTCAGAAATACCACATGATGATCTCTTGGAATGTGGCGGTGAAGCTTCAGGAGATTTCTCGATCAGAAGCGCCTATAAACTATTACAAATTACGGAGAATAATCCTAGAGCTTATGCTTTACAAACTACCTACAAGAAATTCTACAAAAAGCTATAGCTACTGAACCTACCAACAAAAATGAAGATTACAATATGGAGAATTTCATGGAATTATTTGCCAACAAAAGTCAATATGCGACATAGGAGACTTGTTAATGACGTGAGCTGTTCGAGGTGTGGGGAGCGAGCTGAAATGATAGACCACATTTTTCGGGAATGCCCTGTTACAGTGGAGGTATAGTCAGAACTGATAATTAAAGAGGTATTACCAGTGAATAATTTGAGTTTTGAACAGTGGCTTATTTGGGTTTTTGAAGTGCTCAACATACAAACATGCCGAATATTTTGCTGCGCACTCTGGGCAATATGGGGAGACAGAAACGACAGAATACACAAGAGAAAGGTCAGCACAGGTAAAGATATCAGTAATTTTGTCAATAGATACATGGCAGAAATTGATGGTCTTGAAAAGAAAAAACAGACAGGAATAAAAGAAGTTCAAGTTTGGCGATGCCCACCTCGAGATTCTGTCAAGATAAATTTTGATGGGGCTTTTGATGAACGACTCAATGTTTCAGTCTCTGGGATAGTTGCAAGAAATGACGAAGACAGTATCCTCTTCTCCTGTTCTGAAATCCACAATGAGGTCAACTCAGCCTTTGCCGCAGAAGCCCTCGCATGCAGGAAAGCAGTCAAAATGGGTATTGAAAATGGGTGGTTAGATATTGTTGTGGAAGGAGATGCCCTCACAGTAATCAAAAAATGCAAAAATAAAGTGCAAGATAAATCGATGATTGGAGCCTATATTTCAGATATTCATCAAATGATAGATCGACAGAATATGAACAAATCTAAGCATTTTGTTTTTAGCCATATCCCAAGGAGTACAAATGTTCTTGCTTGTACAATAGCCAAAGAGTCTTTGAAAAGGAGAGAATAGTTTTACCTGGCGAAGAAGATTCCAGATTACGCTGAAGGCAGGAGGCTCCTAGCATGGATTCGAGAACCGGACTGAAGGTGTGTTTCTGGAAGAAGTTTTGAAATGGGAAGATGAAGAAATGAAAATTTGTTGAAAGAACATATCTTTCCAGAGGTTGAATCGTCAATACTGAAAGAGCATTTATGGGCTTTAAATTTTTTACAGTATCCAGATGTTTCTGATTGGGAGCTTGGGTCGGCGGATTCCCTTCCGGAGGTTAGGCAACAGTCTGTTTCTTTTCTTCCCGAGATTAGGCTGTAAACCATTTCAAAATATCTAGATTTTTTCAGTTTATTTTAGGTTTATACTTCAGTTTCTTTTAGACTTGAGTGCTCTGAATGTGGGCCGTTTTTTAAGTTTTTTGGATCTTTGTATTGTTTATTTTTGACTAATAAATGCCCAATCGATATTTCTTCAAAAAAAAATTATACATTTATATTGATATTATTTTTATCTATAATGTTAATCTCTTACATTTAATCTTATTAATTGTAAAAATTGTTTTTAACATTATTAATTATTTTCATATTTAAAATAAAATCATATATATAATAATATTTATTTAATTACAAAAACTTGGATTTTTATTATTTTTAATTTATCCAATCATATTAAATGATTTTATAGTTTTATAATTTTATTAATTAATAATATATTATGTTATTTTTAAGTAAAACAACTTTTAAAAGATATGACCAAATTAATTAATTTCACATTAATATACTATCATATTAATTAATATTACTTTTATTATTATCACATAAGAATACTAATAAATTATTATTTGGGTATTCTTGTTAATTCAAAAGTTTTTTAAACTTGTGTTTTATATATACTAATTTCTAATGGTACATGCTTGCATGTAAATTTATTTTTAATTTTAATTAGTTTTTAAATAATTTATTTTAATTATTGTTACATATCATTGATGATGATAATTTCTTTTAGTTTTTAAATAATATACAAATTTGAAATTTCTTTCTAAATCCCGACTGTGCCAGACCACAAAATAATACAAGTGAAGGAATAGATTATTCAGCCTTCTTTAAAATAGAGAAGGCAAGTGCCACCCAGCGTTTTACATGCTAGAGGCTTCAAGAATCCAACCTAGTCAACTATGCAATCATGCCTTGATGCCAAGAAGCACAACTCTGGAGCCAAGTCTATCAGGTTGCAAATTTTTAATGCAAGGATCAATCTCTTTGACAATGTACCTTGTGATAAGTCAGTTGTTTCCAGCTGTACCCGTACCTACCAATAGTCACGGCAAGAACAGAAACCATCCTTGAAATGGTGAAAACGGGTAGCATCTCTTACAATAATTTCTCTTCCAGAGAGTTTGGATATAAATTTAATGGCAGAGTGGCAATCATTACAGACTCTGAGGTTTTTCATGATCCTCAAAGTGGTGTTCCCTGGGGTGCTTATTAGTGCAAAAGCAATGGCCAATTTCTCACTATGATGTCTAAGCATCTGCTCCTTTACTTCCTCCTCAAGGTCATGTAACACTGATTGAGTGTCTGGAACAAAGCCCATCTTTTTTATATCTTCCCATATCTTTGCCATCATCTTGTAGATTTCATCTTTCTGTGGGTGAAGCCCATCCTCAGCTCCGAAGACATGGAATTTGTTCTTTATCTGAACCCAACTTATTCCCTGTTCTTTCTTTACTCCTCCATCCTTCATTAACTTGCGAATTTTTGCAGCATCGTCCCACTTTCCACAAACTGAATACAAATTAGCTAGGGCTGAGTAGGCCCCACTGTTGTCAGGGTCAATAAGGAGCAATCTTTCAGCTGCAACCTTTCCAAGTTCTACATTCTTATAAACCTTACAAGAAGATAAGAGTGAACCCCAAGTTACAACATCTGGTTCAATGGGCATTTTTTCAATAAAATCATATGCCTCTTGTATCAATCCAGCTCGCCCAAGAAGGTCAACCATCAGTGCATAATGGCTTAGCGTAGGTTCAATCTTGTGAAAATCTTTCATCATATTATAATACCTACGACCCTGTTCAACCAGTCCCACATGTGTACAAGCAGAGAGTATACCTACATATGTTATATGGTCAGGCTTAATTCCTGCTGCCAACAACTTTTCAAAATGCTCAAGGGCTTCTTCTCCAAGACCGTGTTGAGCAAGAGCCATTATCATAGATGTCCAAGATACAATATCTCTGAGCCAATGTATCTGATTGAATACTTTCCTTGCACAACTAATGCTTCCAACTCTAGCATACATCGTAATTAGAGCATTGTTAACAGAAACCAAGGATGCTTGACCAGTTCTTATTGCACTTGCATGAATTTCTTTGCCATGATTCAATGAAGTCAAGCTTGAACTGACACTCAACATGGCTGCCAGAGTGAAGTTATTTGGTTTAGGACCATCTCTAACCATTAACCTAAAAAGCTCCACTGCATCAGTATTCAAGCCATTCTGCAAGTATCCAACAATCATGGCAGTCCATGCAACTACATCACGGTCTTTCAGTGAGTCAAATATCTGCCTAGCTGGCTTTAAATCTCCAAGCTTAACATATCCATCCAGCAAAGATGTAAATGCAATAACATCAAGGCGTGAAATCCCACTCTGCTCTACAATCTTTTGAGCAATTTGAATCCCACCTGACTTTGCATACATTGAGATCAAGGCATTTCCTACTGGCCCATACGTATTGAAGTTGGTGCTAGCAATACGAGCATGGATTTGTTTCCCAAGTTTCAACATCTCAAGATTGGCACAAGCTGATAACGCATTAATAAACGTGAATTTATCAGGAAGCAACAAAGAATCATTCAGCATATTACTAAATGTACATAAAGCATCAAAATCATGCCCATGTTGATTGTAACCTGCAATCATCGAATTCCATGTCACTATATCTCTTTCACTCATCCTTTCAAATTGTCCACGTGCAAGATCAACTCGTCCATGCTGCATATGCAACGAAATCATAACATTCCAACTCGATGTGTTCCTATATTCCATCCTATCAAAAATAACTCTTGTCATCATTGGATCACCAGACTTAGCATACATATTTAACAAAGAGTTAACTACACTAACATAACTACTAAGCCCAAACTTGACGACGAAAGAATGTACCTCTCGACCAATATCTAAAGCTTTAATAGCAGCGCATGATGCGAGAACACTAGTAATCGTGTATTGCGTTGGAATTACTCGTTCTTTAATCATTTTATCAAACACTTTTAAGGCACTTTCAAAACGACCCATCTGATTGTACCCCATAATTATCGTGCTCCAGGAAACAGAATCACGATTCGGTATCTTACGAAAAATTTCAGTAGCTTCAGACATTTTAGCCTGTCTGGAATAAGCTGATAAAAGGGTATTCCACGTGAAAATAGTTTTCACAGGCATTTCGTCGAACAATAACTGAGCATCGGAAAAGCACCCAGTTCTGGAGTAAAAATTCATGAGATTGTTGAGTAAGATGACACTAAGGTGAAGCCCAGATTTGATAATTCGGGCGGGACCAATTTCCCGGCTAAGAGGTCATTGGATTTGAGGCTTTCTTGGAGGAGAATAGCGTTGTGATATGATAAAGAGAATGGGTCTGGGATGTTCATTTAGTTATCGTATTTGAAGAATAAATTCAATTAAGAATAATTACAAGGTTTTGGTTTTGGTTTTGGTTTTGGCTATGATTTAAATTGAATGTTTCTAATTCATTGAGACTTGACCTTCCAAAAAAAAAAAAAAAAAAAAAAAAAAAGCAACTTCTTCTTTGTGACATGGTGTCATTTCGACCCGAGCCCACTTTCAGGGTTCTCAACGGTTCGGAATTCGAAAAAAGGGACTGGGAATAATGAACATGACGTGAATCGAACCTGCAACCTTCTGAACTGAAGACTACCATTGCGCCCACGACCACGGGTGGTAACAAAAATCAAGCTGTTTTAAATTAAAATAAATATAGTCTGTATATTTCACGCATACAGCAAAAGAATGCCATTTAATAACCACTTTCGTTACTGGAATGCTTGAAATCATGTCATTCGGATCTTTTAAAAGTAATTTATATAATACTTGTGTTTGTTTTGCAATATATATATATATAAATAAATATCAAGTATATGCTTCACAAAAATTTAAAGCATATTGAATTTTATTAACTTGTTGCATATAAATTATTAAATTATTGATTTTATTAATTTTCACTTATAAATTATTAAACTGTAAATTTTTATATTAACCAATGTTACTCAAAATTTGTAAGTTAAAAATTCCTTTTCGAAATCATATATAGACAAAAGTAAGGTTTTCTTTGAAATGACACTATTGGCTATCCCACATCTAAACGGTTTTAATATTATAAACTCACATAATTTTCATTAAAACTACAAGTTATTTTATCATAACGATTTTCCAATTAGAAATGGAAATGTGCAAAATTACGTTGTTGTTTCCTCCATTTAAGATAAAACATCCATATTTAAACAAAAAGTAATTATAAATTATTGCCTTAAGTATATGAAAGAAAATAAAAGGAAATATTTACATTTATATATTATATTAATAAATTTAATAATTTAATTATTGAAATATTAATAGTAAATAATTATAAATATATATATAATTAATTTATCGTTTTTCCTATGAGATGGATCGATAATATAACAAAAATGACAATTATTTAAGTATTTCTTTATGCAACTTGGATTAAGAGATAAATTAATAATTAATAGTAATTTATAATATTCAAAAGCATTAAATTATACATATCATGCACATTTAAAGATTTTGGGGAAAGAACAAAAAAATGCTCTCGTCTTCTTTGGTTTCTACTGCAGACAGGAATGAAGAAGGTGATTCTCTTCTTGAGGATTCTAACACAAAGAAGGTTCGATTTAAGGAGTCGGACGTGATTCCTGGAGATGTGATGGTTGTGGAGCCACAACCAATGCCTTCTGTGTCATGGAAGGATATGCTAGTGGTGAAGGAAACTATTGTTCAGAATAATACAAGTGATGGTCATTTTTTTGCTGATAATTTCTCCCTCGCAAAGCAGGATGTCAAGAAATCTTTTGTTAACGGTGTTCCTTCCATTGATTTCTCGGATAGAGTATATCAGCTTTTGGAAAACGAAATGTTAACCTCTGTGGTACGCAGAATGTTGGGACGAAACCTTGGTATCATGACTCTGCATAATAGATTATATGGGATTTGGAGACCATCTAAGCCTTTTCAATTAATGGATATTGAGAATGGTTACTTTCTTGCAAAATTTCAGAGCACTGACGACTATGACAAGATTCTATCCTAGGGTTCGTGGGTTATTTTCGGTTACCTAACCGTCCAACCTTGGACGATCGATTTCAATCCTAGTTTACCTTACATTAATATGGTGCTCACATGGATACGTTTTCCTGGTCTTCCCAATCATTTATACAAAAAGCAGAGATTGGGGGAAAGATAGGTGTAATAGCCAACTTTGGCCCAAATTAATACCCAAACCAAAATAAAAGTCCATTACATATTAAAATAAAACCCAAAATGAAGCCCAATTACAAGCTTAAACCCAACATGCCCAATACCCTAAAATTATCAGAAAACCCAAAATTCCTTACCCTAAGTGTCGCCGCCTAACCCTAGCCCCAGGCCTAGCCGCCGCATGCTAGCCTCTTCTGACCACTGCCATGCCAGCCTCCGCGCGTCCACCACTCCTCCACGCCTCTGCCACCACCTTCAAAGAGAAAAAGACACGCAAGACAGAAACAAACAATGAAGAAATCGACAAAAAACAATAGAAAACAAAGCAAAAAAACAAAAAGCGAATCTTTAATTCGGTTATAAAAACCGAAACCAATCACCTGTAATATTCTTCCCCTTTTTTACGAAATAAGAAATAAAAAACAGAGAAAACTCAAGAACACCAAAAAGTTATCGTTTTTAGGTGTTGTTAGATTTCTATACAGTTATTTTTTATATTTATTTTTCTCCTTTTATTCCCTCCATTTTCGAATATAGATATGTATGAATAGATTTCTTTATTTTCTTCCAAAAAGGCAGTTCACAGTTGAATTTTTTTAAAAAAAATAATACAAAAAGGGAAAAATTACCTGAGGAGAAGTCTGACCGCCGTATACGGTGATCGTCGGAGACGGTGCAGGAGGCCCGACTGGCGACGGCGTGAGAAGGGTTTGAAACCCTACCAGAGAAAAGGGAATTCCCTTTTTTTTTAAACTACAGCAGCAGATAAAAAAAAAAGAGAAATTTGCTTTTAAATAGCAGCACTGAAACGCTGCCGTTTCAGGGGGTACCCCCAGGCGCCAAAACGGCGTCGTTTTGGGGGAACCCGTGTGACCCGACCCGTATAGCAGAGGATCCGCGCCTTTTTACCTTGAATGAGTAAATTTCGCGTTTGGTCCCCCCATGTTGAGTCGTCGTTTAATAGGACCTGATTTCACTTTTTTAAAAATTTTAATTTTGCCCCGAACATTACGCGCCTTTTTGATTTAGTCTTGCAACGAAACGCTGCGCATCAGGGTGAGTTATTTATCCATCTGGTCCTCACAAGTTTACGCGCGTGGCGTTGTGGTCCCTGTTCACCTTTTTTGATTTATTGCGATTTTGGTCCTCATTATTTTATTCTGATTTCAATCTAGTTTTTAACCTGTTTTAAAGAATTTATTTATTTATTTTTCTTCAAAATATTATTATTATTTATTTTAAGTTTTTGTATATTATTTCTATTAAACTTTATGTATACGGTTTATTTTAAATTGTTTCATATATTATTTTTATGTATTCTTTATTTAAAATTATTTTGTTAATTATATTTTTATATATTATTTCTTTTAAAATTGTTTAATTCATTGTTCTTTGACTATTAATGTTGATATTTAAATAGGGTAAGCTACGTGATTGTCATTTTGTATGTATTATAACTTGTTTGTTCGTATTTCCATATCATTGATATTATCCTCATCGTTATTATTGTTTATATTATTGTTCCATTATCGCTATTATTATTCATGCATATTAATACTTTAGATCAACGATACCAATGTTATGAGTTATGTGTATTATGTTATCATTACGCCAAATTTGTATCACATCACCATTATTCGTCAAGTACAACCCCATTCACGCTTTAAATAATATTTCTTTAAAGCATAATCTACCGAACGTATATCATTTTTAAACATTGTATTAATTTCATCCAAAAACAAAAGCTTTCAAAATAAGGCAATATTCTATGTTTGGAAACCCGAGAGATCGTGCCCTACGTGCTGGGTTTCGGTTTTTCGCTTGGCCAAATAATTGAATATCCTTTTGACATTTTCAATGCCTGAGTCTCGGGAATTATGAAATGATCTTGGATTCGAGGATTTAAATTGTCGTGCCCTAACGTACTGAATGTGATATTTTATTCCTTCAGAGTGAGAGAATCTTAATATCCAATTCGAGAAAATTCAAATATGTTTAAAAGATATAGTATTTTTAAAATCTTTTTCAAATTTTCAACTTTCGACATTGAGATACTAATTAATTAATTCGGTACCAATTTTGGGCGTGACGAGGGTGCTAATCCTTCCTCACACATAACCGACTCCCGAGCTAGTTTCCTCAAATTTCGTAGACCAAAAACACCGTTTTAGTAAACCAAAATGTTTTATTAAAATAAAAGTGATCCGATCACACCAAATAAAGATTGGTGGTGACTCCCGTTTTATTTTCGTTTTCAAAAACCTAGTTAATTTCCCTTTTTTAAAAAAAATGGTTTCGACAACTTGGCGACTCCGCTGGGGATATTAGAGAGTCGAGCTGTAAAATTGATTATTTTCTGTCTTGTTGGAGAAAATTGAAAATCTAATTTCAAAAATTGCAATCCTATCATTGCATTTGTTCGTATTGTTATTTCATAATTGCTGTGGTTTAAGTCTCGCATCATATTCTATAGGGACCATTTTGGTCTTACCCTTTTAAGTGGGAGTGAGAAGCTACTCCTTCGTGAGGTTTTCACCTCCGTGCAGGATAGTGAATCGCTTTCGGGATACATCCGTACTTATGTCTTCGTGATATTTTCGTCTCCGTGCAGGCATAGGGAAATGTATTCCCCTGAACTGAACTCGGTCTGTATGAGCCTATAATGGGTGAGGATCGAGGAATCTGCTGGTTCGGGTACCTCTCTTTAGAACTAAACTGCATATAGCGAACCTTAGGAGCCCACCTTAAGTAGAGTCTACCGAACCCCTAGTGGTCACCCGGATAGGTACTCTATGTTGTTTATTTTTCTTGTGCTAACGTGTTTTGTTTTGTTTATGATTGCATTGTATTGCATTGCATTGCATTACATTGCATTGCATTGCATCATCTTAGAAATGAGGTGTTGATTCGTATTCGATTGCTAAATAGAAGAGCTTGTCATAGGAAAACGAACTTCTTGATATAGTGGAATATAGTACGGCCGCCCTAGTAGGGTCCAAGTAAACACAACGAAAGAAGACTAATAGTCTGCGGAGGAAAATAAGACTTTGCTTTATTGCCCGATGATTCAAGCCAATAAGGATTATTCGAGAGCCGTCACGTCTCAACTCTTTTAAAAGGAGTTAATGAACATTGTGGGGATAAGTGAGCAATGGGTCGCGACACAGATCAAATAGAGACATCTTTGGAAAAATTAGCAAGATTCGACCATAGCGTCCGGATATGAAGGAAAAGATCGATGTCTTCACCGGGAGTACGAGGGCAGGGCCGCATATGTAATCCGTTTTATGTAAAGAAATTTATTTTCTAGAAAAGTTGTTCTAATGGAATTGAATTCAGAATCAACGCCTTTCTTTCTGTTACATTCATTCCGTGCATCTACATTGTATTGCATCATTTACATTAGATTTTCACAAAAGGACCCTAATTAGGTAAAATTATTTCAGTTAACCTGGAAAACATGGAACGAAGGTTGGAGAGATTAGAGCAAAGGCAAATACAGATACAAGAGCAATTGGCTGAAATCCAACGGAATATGCAAGATCAAATGAATGTGATGAGCCAAATAACCCAGTTACTAGCCGGAAGGCTTGAAGAAAAGAAAAGCCCGGTGGTCAACAATGGGAGCGATAATGAGGACCTTATCTATTCCTCAGATTTTACTCCAATAAGTGTCCCAGCCCAACCAGACGCACATTCGTAAGGGGTACCCTTCATTACCAAACCCCGATATCAGACTGATACCTCAGTATTGTTGAAGTTCCCAATAGGTTTAGGTTTTAATTCGGGGAATGATCGAGTCAATCCTGTGGTACATGACTTAGTCGAAATAAAAAAAAAGGGAGAATGGACCTTAAAGGCCCTGAAGAAGAAAGAAAAAGAAGTGAATAATACGAGTAGGCATAACAAGGGTAATTCGAAGCCGATTACTGTAAGCCAGCCAAAGACAACAGTTACCAGCTATCAGGTCTCCCCAAGACAAGAGCCCAACCCAAAATCAAACTCAGAAAAATCTGATGCACATGTTGTATCCCCTTTTTACGTGGAACCAATACAGTCTCCATACCCTAAATGGTACAATGTGAACTCCCAATGTGAATACTATGAAGGAATCACGAGGCATTCGATTGAGAACTGCACCGCTTTCAAAAAGATAATCAAAAGACTCATCAAAATAGATATTGTAAAATTCAATAATCCCTCTGGTGCAGAAGATCCATTACCCAACCTTTCTATTAAAGGGGTAAAGATTGTGAAGGCCACGATGGACAGCGGCATGGGATCCAAGAGTATGTCGAGTTCAGGGCTCTAGCGCAAGACTAGATATTGAGAAATCTGAACATTAACGACGTATCCAAAGAGGAACTGGGGAATAGAATTTTTTGAGCATCTACCCTTACATAATTAGAAGTGTTTTGAACAATAAGACCGTGGAAGAGATCTCTGTATTTTTTAGAGCTAATCTAGAGTAATGTTCAAAACACGCTTGTTACTTTAAGCCTAGAAGCAACAAGAATTCTTTTGTGAAATAGGCTTATATCCAAGATCTTTATTTCAATAAAATGCATTTTTGTTATCATATTGAGCAAATATTCTTTCATTCTTTCTATTTCATACCGTACAAACGGTTATTCTTATATTCTTTGGACATTCTTCCAAATATTCTTTCATTCTTTATTCATGATCATACCATACAAATAACCATTCTTGGAATCATTTATTCTCTGGAATTTACCTTTGTACCTATGATAGTTCCCTAGATATCAACGACATGAGCGATGCTGCTATTGACTTAGAATCTACTTATGAGCAAGATATGTGTCTAGAGGTATTGTAGGACTTTGGAGACGATAGAGATTGTAACCTATCTCCTGATTTGTTAAGGATGGTAGAACAAGATGAAAAATAGATCCTACTCTACAAAGGGTCAGTGGACATTACGAGCCTAGGAAAGAGGAGAAGAACGAAGCCTAAATCACCACAGAAATAAGACGAGACATCATTGAGTTATTTTCAAGAATTCAAAGATGTTTTCGCACGATCATATCAAGACAAGCTTGGGCTACTAAGACATGGGCATGCTGTTAAGGCTAAGAAAATCTTAGAAGAGGTCCATAAATGTATATGAAGAATACATGCTCATGGTTTTATGAGGGCCAGGAGGTCTAGATTCTGCTGGTCCATCATAGAAAGGGATTGCATCAGTTATGCCGTAAATGCCAAATTTATGAAGAAAAGATTCATGTGCTCCTTCATTTCTTCGTAGACCTTATCTATGTGGGGCATAGAGTTTATTGGGACGATCTCGTCAGAAGCTTCTAGCAGGCATTAATTATTTAACTAAGAGGGTGAAAGTAGCTTCGTAGGCCAATATTACAAAGTCAATAGTCATCAGAACAAAAAAGAGAAGAAGAAAGAAAGAATACCTAAAAAAATGTCAAAAAGATTACATTAAACCGCACAATGTCAAAAGTTTGCGGTCTGTTCAAAGATCATATGCCACATTACAGTGCAGCAAAAGCAGCCAGAGAGGAGAAACAAAAGTAAAAATAAAAAAATAAAAGCAAAAAAACAAGAATCATTAGGAAGATGACCTAGACTTGTAAAAATTGGCGTAAAGAAGTTACATTTGCCCTCTATGCTTATCAAACATTGACCAAGACCTTCGCTGGGGCAATGCCTTAGTTTGTGGAATAAAAGCATTTTGTCTATTGAAGTGACATTCTATTTTTTGAGTCTTGTCAGAACTGAAGTTGGAAGAGGTAGAATGGATTTAATCCTGACTGATCAGTTGAATTTGAAGAGAAAATGTTAAAAGCTATCTATCACAGTCAGATGATGCGAGCTTACAACAAAAAGGTTCGTCCTAGAAAATTTCATGATAGGGCCTTGAAGAAGATTTTCCATGCAAAAAGGACTTCAGAAGAAAAGGGGATGCCAAATTGGAAAGGACCTTATGCAGCAAAGAAGGCCTGTTCTAGAGAAGCATGGATATTGATTGAGATGGATGGCAAGGACCTGCCCAATCTAGTAAATTCAGATTCAATAAAAAGTTTTCCAAAAAAAACACAAAAAATAAGAAAAAGAAGAAAAAAGGAGAGGCCAAGGTGAAAACCCGAAAAGGGTGCCTTGAGACCAAAAGGGTTTTGAATTGAAAACCCGTAAAGGGCAATTTAAATTTTAATAAAAATGGGGCATGCGGTAGTCTCGCTTTCTCCGAATTAACAAGAAGAAGAGATGTTATGTCTTGGGGCATCAACAGAGTACTCTAGATGTCTTAAACACATATTGAGCTTAAAAGTGTCCTCAAGAAGTTTGAATAGAGAAGCTCACGCTGCGATATATAGGGCACCTAGTTTTCATCTTAACCAGATTGAATTTGCTATTTTTGATTACTTTATTCTTTTCAAGATACGCTCCCAATAAATTTCATTTGTTATCTTGATTAATTCATTCTCATTTTATATTTTTTTCAAATTTGATATCTTGATTAATTTATTCATTTCGAGCGTTGCTCTTAATAAATTTCTGTTTCGTCCATCATTATGATCTTTTTCAAGCATTTTGCATTGAAATAACGATTAGTGAACTAATAACACTTTCATAAAAGGAGTTTCACATATTACTTTGAAAGTTTCTAAATGATACGAGAACCTGACATAGGTCTATTGTTTAGAGCTCACTAAGCTTAGGGGTGAAGATATTTGAGAAGAAAGAGTCTAAATTGAGACTATCTCCTTGGAGTTTCCGTCAAAACTAACGATTGAACACAAAAAGTAAGATATTGCGTCAGAGATAGAATCCTGACAGAAAACGAGCAATGCCAACCCAAGCGAAGAAGGGATCATTCTCGAGAGGAAAATGATATTCTACAAACATATATATTTGGCTATGGCATCCGGGGAATTGTAACAGACCAAATTGATGGGAAAGGATTCAGATCTTATACCCTTGAATTGCAGTGAGAGGGTCTAAAGATGGTATAAGCCTTAAAGTCCCGTAGGTACCATAGAATGGACCTTGAAGTTACATTGGGGCAAGTCATTTGAGCAAAATATGGTTGTTTCTTTGAGTTTTTTTAGCAAAGGTACTAGCCAATTGAGATAGTAGCGTAATACGTCAACAATAAAACTCTAATGGATAACGAGCAGTGACAAGCCTAAGCATCAAAAAGGGATCATTTCATTTTTCATCCATACATCATCACTCAAAACACATTTAGCTAGGAGCATTCGATTCATTCTGATCATTGCATCCTAATCATTGTAAAAAAAATCATTCTCATGACATTCGGCATTCATACGAATGTCATCCATAATACATTCAGTTAGGAGTATTAGATTCATTCTAATTATTGCATCCTAACCATTTTCTATAAGCATAAACATATAAAACTGATTTTACAGGACAGGTCCCCAGAGGATGGTGTCGCAACATCGGTGAATTCACAGATCTTGCCTTCCTGAGCGAAGCGAATCGAAGATACCAGTCTGGCATCCTTGAGCTTACAGTGGAGCAGATTGAAGATAGCAGATCTTGCCTTCCTGAGCGAAGCGCATCGAAGATACTAGTCTAGCATCCCTGAGTTTGTAGTGGAGCAGATTGAAGATAGCAAATCTTGCCTTCTTGAGCGAAGCGGATCGAAGATAACAGTCTGGCATCCCTGAGTTTGCAGTGGAATAGATTGAAGATAGCAGATCTTGCCTTCCTAAGCGAAGCGGATCAAAGATACCAGTCTGGCATTCCTGAGTTTGCAGTGGAGCAGATTGAAGATAGCAGCTCTTGCCTTCCTGAGCGAAGCAGATCGAAGATACCAGTCTGGTATCCCTGAGTTTGTAGTAGAACAAATTGAAGATAGCAAATCTTGCCTTCCTGAACAAAGCAGATAGAAAATACCAATCCTATCTCCCTAACCAGCAATGGAATAAGTCGAAGATTGTAGATCTTGTCACCCTAAACAGTAGTGGACCAAGATCGAACGGCAAATTTTGTCTTCCTAAGTAATAGTGAAACAGATTTAAGCCACCAGTCCTATCTCCCTGACCAGAAGTGGAATATGTCCAAGATTGTAGATCTTGTCACCCTAAGCAGTAGTGGACCAAGATCGAACGGCAAATCTTGTCTCCCTAAGTAGTAGTGGAATAGATTTAAGCCATCAGCCTTATCTCCCTGAAGTGGCAGTGGAGCAGATTAAAGATTACAGATCCTGTCTCCCTAAGTAGTAGTGGAGAAGATCGAAGACGGTGAATCTCATCTCCATGAAGCAGCGGAGTAGATTTAAACCATCAGCCTTATCTCCCTGAAGCGGCAGTGGAGTAGACTGAAGATTACAGATCTTGTCTCCCTAAGTAGTAGTGGAGCAGATCGAAGACGACGAATCTCATCTTCATGAAGCAGCGGAATAGATTTAAGCCATCAGCCTTATCTCCTTGAAGCGGCAGTGGAGTAGACTGAATATTACAGATCTTGTTTCCCTAAGAAGTAGTGAAGCAGATCGAAGATGGCGAATCTTATCTCCATGAAGCAGCGGAGTAGATTTAAGCCACCAACCTCATCTCCTTGAAGATACAGCGGAGAGGGTTGAAATTACCAGTTTCTATATCCTTGAAGTTTCAGTAGAGAAGATCGAAGCTACAAATCTCTTCTCCCTGAATTCTTATCCCTTTGAGATCCTAACGGAATAGGTCGAAGCTACAAATCCCTTCTCCTTGAAATCCTCAATTCCTTGAAGTTTCAGTAGATAAGATCGAAGCTACAAATCTCTTCTCTCCAAATTCTTATATCCTTGAAGTTCCAATAAGAGAAGATCGAAGTTACAAATCTCTTCTCTCTAAATTCTTGTCTCATTGAAACTTCAGTAGAGTAGGTTGAAGCTACAAATCTATTCTCCTTGAAATTACATTGAGGATCAATTCTTACTCCTTTGAAGTTCTAGCGGAGTAGTTTGAAGCTATAAATCTCTTCTCCCTGAAATTACATTGGAGCGAACAAAGCCACAAACCTTATCTCCCTGAAGTTGCAGTAGAACAGGTTGAAGTTAATCCTATCATCCTGAAGTTGCAGTGGAGCGAATTAAAATGGCGATCTATATACCCCTGAAGTTGCAGTGGGTCAAAGCAAGGCCACTCGAAGAACAGAAGCCTCAAAGAAGTCAAGATTCGGTGAGACTAGGCAAAATTTGCTCTTTTGAAGTCTTTGTTCAATTCTCGTTACACGATAATGATCAAAGAGGGGTAACTGTAATTGCCAATTTTGGCTCAAATTAAAACCCAAACCAAAATAAAAGTCCAGTACATATTAAAATAAAACCCAAAATGAAGCCCAATTACAGGCTTAAACCCAACATGCCCAATACCTTAAAATTATCAGAAAGCCCTAAATCTCTTACCCTAAGTGTCGCCGCCTAACCTTAACCCCAGGCCTAACCGCCGCATGCTAGCCTCTTCTGACCATTGCCATGCTAGCCTCCGCGCGTGCCACCACTCCTCCACGCCTCTGCCACCACCTGCAAAGAGAAAAAGACACGCAAGACAAAAACAAACAATGAAGAAACCGACAAAAAATAATAGAAAACAAAGCAAAAACACAAAAAGCGAATCTTTAATTCGGTTAGAAAAATCGAAACCAATCCCCTGTAATCTTCTTCCCCTTTTTTACGAAATAAGAAATAAAAAACAGAGAAAACTCAAAAACACCAAAAAGTTATCGTTTTTTAGGTATTGTTAGATTTCTATACAGTTATTTTTTATATTTATTTTTCTCCTTTTATTCCCTCCATTTAAAATATAGATATGTATGAATAGATTTCTTTATTTTCTTCCAAAAAGGCAGTTCACATTTGAATTTTATTTAAAAATAATAATACAAAAAGGGAAAATTTACCTGAGGAGAAGTCTGACCGCTGTGTGCGATGATTGTCAGCGACGGTGAAGGAGGCCCGACTGGCAACGGCGTGAGAAGGGTTTGAAACCCTAGCATAGAAAATGGAATTCCCCTTTTGTTTTTTTTTTTTAAAACTACAGCAGCAAATGAAAAAGAAGAAGAGAAATTTGCTTTTAAATAGCAGCACTGAAATGTTGCCGTTTCAGGGGGTTCCCCCGTGTGACCCAACCCGTCTAGCAGAAGATCCGCGTTTTACCTTGAATGGGTAAATTGCGCATTTGGTCCCCCCATGTTGCGTCGTCGTTTAAACGTACCTGATTTCGCTTTTTTAAAAATTTTAATTTTGCCCCGAACATTACGCGCCTTTTTGATTTAGTCTTGCACCGAAACGTTGTGCATCAGGGTGGGTTATTTACCCATCCGGTCCTCACAAGTTCTGGCGTGTGGCGTTGTGGTCCTGTCGCCTTTTTTGGTTTATTGCGATTTTGGTCCTCATTATTTTATTCGATTTCAATCTAGTTTTCAACTTTGTTTTAAAGATTTTATTTATTTATTTTTCTTCAAAATTTTATTATTATTTATTTTAAGTTTTGTATATTATTTCTATTAAACTTTATGTAGACTATTTATTTTAAATTTTGACATTATTTTAAATTGTTTCATATATTACTTTTATGTATTTTTATTTAAAATTATTTTTTAATTATTTTTTTATATATTATTTCTTTTAAAATTGTTTAATTCATTGTTCTTTGACTATTAATGTTGATATTTAAATAGTGTAAGCTACGTGATTGTCATTCTTGTATGTATTATAACTTGTTTGTTCGTATTTCCATATCATTGATATTATCGTCATCATTATTATTGTTTATATTATTGTTCCATTATCGCTATTATTATTCATGCATATTAATACTTTAGATCAACGATACCAATGTTATGAGTTATGTGTATTATGTTATCATTACGCCAAAATTGTGTCACATCACCATTATTCGTCAAGTACAACCCCATTCACGCTTTAAATAATGTTTCTTTAAAGTATAATCTACCGAACGTATATCATTTTTAAACATTTTATTAATTTCATCCAAAAACAAAAGCTTTCAAAATAAGGCAATATTCTATGTTTGGAAACCCGAGAGATCGTGCCCTACGTGCTGGGTTTCGATTTTTCGCTTGGCCAAATAATCGAATATCCTTTTGACATTTTCAATGCCTGAGTCTCGGGAATTATGAGATGATCTTGGATTCGAGGATTTAAATTGTCATGTCCTAACGTGCTGAATGTGATATTTTATTCCTTCGGAGTGAGAGAATCTTAATATCCAATTCGAGAAAATTCAAATATGTTTAAAAGATATCGTATTTTTTTAATCTTTTTTAAATTTTCAACTTTCGACATTGAGTCACTAATTAATCAATTCGGTACCAATTTTGGACGTTACGAGGGTGCTAATCCTTCCTCGCACATAACTGACTCTCGAACTCGTTTCCTTAAATTTCATAAACCAAAAACACCTTTTTAGTAAACCAAAATGTTTTATTAAAAAAAAAGGTGATCCGATCACACTAAATAAATATCGGTGGCGACTTCTGTTTTATTTTTGTTTTCAAAAACCTCGTAGATTCCCGTTTTAAAAAAAATGGTTTCGACAGTAGGTAAAGTAACAAAATTAGACTTTAACACAGATAGCAGACCACGAGGTCGTTACGCTTGCATGGCAGTTTATGTCAATTTAGGGCGACCATTAAGCTCTAAGATTCTCATCAATGGTAACCCTCAAAGGATAGAGTATAAAAACCTACCTGTGGTTTGCTTTAATTGTGGTTGCTATTGGCACGCCAAGGAAACCTGTCCATCAGTCGCACAATCCCTAAGGGCAAAAGAGAAGGGTGAGACGTTAAAAATAACTTCTGTAATTCTTGTGGTGGCTGGAGAAGGAGACTATGGTCCCTGGATGCTGGTGGAGCGAAAGACCAGATGCAGCACCTTGGATGGGATAAAAAAAGAAAACAATTTTAAAGGGGAGAAAAATATAGGATCACGTTATCAATCACTAATAGACTTGGAGATGATTGAAACAGAGGAGGAAATTAATAAGGAAACTTAGAGAGATTTGAAGAAAAAATGGAAAGTTGTTTTAATTAGTCCTCAAGAAAAATCTTCAACGGGTAAAAAATCTGCTAATGATGGCTTAAAAAATTTAATCTGGGCCTTTCAATGGCGAAACATTTAAAGGGTCAGGCCCATGACCTTAAGGCCACTAATCTAATGAATGCCCATATCATGGGTGGGATTAAGACGGGCTTGGTTCCGCAGGCTTCTTTGGCTGTTAAACAACAGACTTCTTCGACTTGTAACCAGCAGGCCTCCTGCAATTTTAGCTTTGGGCTGCAGCAAGAGGCCCAGGTTTCAAAAGAAGTTGTTGCAGATCTTTCTAAGCCTTCAAGTGCCTCGCATGTTTCTTTGCCTAGTGCTGGAGAAAATATTTGACCTCTAAATTCAGGCAATTCTGTCTCTTTTTGTCCTTTAGTTTCAAATTCATAGAATGTTGTTGATGCAGACCAAGTAAAGGTGGACCCTCCTTTTTCTTTACAAAAGCAAGTAGAACATGTAGTGCACTTTAATCCTACATTTGAGGAGAGTTCTTTACAAAAACCATTCGGCAGTTGTGTTCAAAAATATCAATATTTTGGAGTCTGTGAACGAGGAGACGGGGGGTAGTGATCCTCTAACTGGAATTAAATTACCCAGGGAAGTTATTAAAGGACTGAATGCTAAAGTGACTCGGGTCCAAAAGGAGGTTGGAAACTTATTAAAACCTTAAAAGGGCCATGTAATCGCTTTAGAAATTCTGAAAATATCTAGGTTCCATTTGCTGATTCTATGAAGAGGGCAGCGGAGCTTATTGCATCTGAAATTGATGGGAACCCTACTATGGATTTGTCACGGAAAAAAAGAGTGAGCAGAGTTTTCTTCTACCGGTCATTAATAAGAAAAGTTTTTTTATTTTTATTTTAATTTTTATTATGAATTTGTCTATTTTATCTTAGAATGTGCAGGGGTGTGCGTCTGATAAATATTTGCAAGCTTTTCGTGAGTATAACAATCAGCACAAGCCTGATATAGTTAGCCTTCTTGAACCAAGAATTAGTAGGGCTAAAGCTGACACAATCATTGCTAAGTTAGGTTGGGACAAATCTCATCGTGTGGAAGCAATTGGATTTTCTGAAGGTATCTAGATTGGATGGAAATTTTTGATTCATTTGGAGGTGGTGATCAATCATACTCAATTTATTTTGGCTCGTATTTGCTCTAATTTGCATCCTCATCCGATCTTTGCTGCTTTTGTGTATGGGAGCCCTGACAAACAGGAAAGGAAAATTTTGTGGAATGATTTAAGTCATTCAGTTCCAATTGGGTATGATCCTTAGATGGCTATTGGAGATTTTAACACTATCCTCTCTTCAGGTGATAAAAAAGATGGTCATGTTAAAGGTCACAAATGCCAGTTTTTTGGTGAGTTTATGGATAAAGCTTAATTGCATGATCTGGGTTTTCAGGGTCCTTCTTTTACTTGCATCATGGTAACCTCTTTGAAAGACTGAATAGGGCCGTGGGAAACGACACTTAGATGGAATCCTTTCCCAACTGTTCGGTTTCCCATCTTTCCAAAATTAAATCTGATCATCGACCACTTCTTTTAAATTTTTACCATGAAGTTAGATATGCTCCTAATCGCCCATTCCAGTTTTTAGCTGGCTGGCTGCATCACAAAAATTTCTCTAATTTTGTTAAGGATAATTGGAGCTTCGATGGTAATATGACTAGTGCAATAGCTGGGTTTACTGATAAGCTCAAAAGGTGGAACAATTGTGTTTATGGTCATATAAATCAATGGAAGAGGCAGTTAATGCATAAGTTTTCTAAGATACAGAATGCCTTGGACCTTTTGGGGTCTAATTCTCTTATTCATCAGGAAGTGATGGTTAGAAATGAGCTTGAAAATATTCTTCATCATGAGGAGATGCTTTGGAAGCAAAAATCAAGGTGCGAGTGGTTAAATTTGGGAGACCGTAACACTAGTTACTTTCATAGACGCATTGTTCAGAGAAGAAATTTTAATAAAATCATTGCATTATGTAATACTGATGGGGATTGAATTTTTTATCCTAAGGTTCTTAATGCCGAAGCTGTTAATTTTTTCCAGAATCTTTATAGAGAGAAACCAGGCCCTCTAGGGATTCTACCTCCTAGTGATTTTTCAAGCCTTAGTCTTGAAGATGTTGATTTTCTTGGGAGAAATGTTACGAATGAAGAAATAAGGATTGCTCTTTTCGGTATGGCACCTTTGAAAGCTCCAAGTAGTGATGGTTTTCATGCAGTTTTCTTTCAGAACCAATAGGATAATATTGGTGGTGCTATTTGTGAGTGGGTCAAGAGGGTTTTTGAGGGAGGAACCATTGAACTAGAATTTAATAACACACTTATTGTGTTAATTCCCAAAGTTTCGAACCCGAAAAATTTCTAGCAGTTTCAGCCTATCAGCCTTTGCTCTGTGTTGCACAAGTTGGTCATGAAGGTTATTGCAAACAGATTTGAGAGTATCTTCCCGAAGATCATAGGTCAAGAACAAGTGGGCTTCATTATTGGGAGAAGAATTATTTATAATGACATTATTGCTCAGGAAGTTTTACATTCTATGAGAACTAAGAAGAAGCTCTAGTGGATGGCAATCAAGATTGATTTGGAGAAGGCTTACGATAGAGTCAAATAGGACTTTGTAGAAGCTTCTATCAATGCAGTAGGTATTCCTTCTCTTTTGGTTAATGTTATTATGAATGTTATTTCTTTATCCTTATTGCAGGTATTATGGAATGGTGCGCCAACACAAAAGTTTAGGCCAGTAAAGGGTATTCGACAAGGTTGTCCTCTATCACCATACCTCTTTGTCATCTGTATGGAATGGTTGGGCCATAGATTTCACGCGGGTATTTCTTCAGGGGAGTGGAGTCTCATTCGATTATCATGCACTAGATCGAATCTTTCACATTTGTTTTTTGAAGATGATTTGGTGATTTTTGGTCGAGCTGATTCGTTTCTTAGTAGTCTCCTCAAGAATTTTTTGAGTAACTTTTATGAGTTATCTGGACTCAAGGTCAATGCCATGAAAATGAATGTGTTCTTTTCTACGAGTGTCAATGAATACTTAAGGAGTGCGATCAATGACATGCTTGGTTTTCAAGAAGTTAATGATTTGGGCCATTATCTCGAGGTTACTCTCTTTCACCGAAGAATTACTAATAGCATCTTAAATTTTTTGGTGGAAAAAGCTTGCAGTCGGCTATTTAGTTGGGATGCTAAGAGACTTTCCTTTACTGGAAAGGTCACCTTAGCACAATCTGTTTTGTTAACTATTCTGAGTTATCTCAAGCAGTCGACCTTAGTCTCTAAAGGAATTTGCGACTCTATTGAAGAATTAGCAAGACAGTTCATTTAGGGTGCTGCGGATGGGAAAAAGAAAATGGCTTTGGTAGGGTGGGATAGTATCTGTCAGCTTAAGTTACACGAAGGTCTCGAATTTTGAAGTTTGAGGGATCAGAACAAAGCATTCATGTTGAAACTTGGTTATAGCCTTATTACCAAGACTGAAGCTTTATGGGTTCAGATCCTTTGAGCTAAGTATGGCCTTGCTGAAAGTATGCCGGACTCTATTATGAGAAATATATGTTCCTATATGTGGAAAGCAGTTGCCATAGTTTGGCTTCTGTTGCACAGTAATATGATCTGGTCCATTAGAAATGGAAGGTCTGTTCGGTGTTGGGAGGACAATTGGGTTCCCAATGTGGGACCTCTCAATCAGTATGTTTCGAGTCATGGTAACATTGTTTCTGAGAGTAAAGTTAAGGAGATGGTTTTGGTTAATGGCGATTGGAACCTTGATCTTTTCAGATTGTGGTTACCAGAAGAAGTGGTAAAATGAATCATTAGCATTCCTCCTCCTTTAGACTCAGCTGGGCCAGATATTCTTTCTTGGTCTAGAACGATGATTGGTGTCTTTTCTGTGAAGAGTGCTTATTATATATTTAAGGAGGAGTCTTGGAATTCGAAGGATGTGAATTGAAGTATTGTATGGAAAATTCTAGGGCCCTAACGCTTCAAACAGTTCATCTGGTTAATTCTTAAACAACGACTTTTAACCAATTTTGAAAGGGTTAGAAGAGGTATTGCATAAGACGCGTCGTGCTATCTTTGTGGTCATATTATGGAAGATATTCTCCATATCCTTAGGGATTGTTCTTTTGCGAAGGAAATTTAGCACCAAGTCATCTCTTCTAATCATTCTGGAAGCTTTTTTGTTGGTAATATTCGGAGTGGTTATTCTCGAATTTACAATCTTCTTCTACCAACAAAACGAGTGCCTCATCTTGGTCCTGCCTCTTTGGGATAATTCTTTGGTGCATTTGGCAGAATCGTAATTCGATTATTTTTTAAGGAAATCCTATGAGTTCGAAGGATATAATCATTGTCTCTTATAGTTGGGCGAAACATTGTCTCTCTATCCATAATGAAGCGTTGGATTCTAGTCCGAAGCAGACTTCAGTTCGTCAGAATTCAGGTATTTGTGTTTATCTTAATACTAATGGTGATGTTCACTCTGTGTCTAGTTTCTCTGCTGCAGGAAGAGTGATACTCGATGGCAAAGGGAAGTGGATCTTAGGTTACAATCATTTTGGGGAAATGTTCAGTAGCGGTTGCTAAGTTGTGGGGTATATTAGATGGTCTACTTCTCCTTCAGAAACAAGGTTATGACGAGATCATTGTCCAGTCAGATAATCTTGAAAATGTTATTTCTATCTGCGAAAATAAGCTTGGTGGTCCAAAAAACTCTCTAATAAGGAGGATCCAACAAATCCTAGCCTTTGAAGAGAAGTGGTCTTTAATTTAAGTTCCTAGAGAGACCAACCGGACAGTTGATGCTTTGGCAAAAGTGGCTTTATTGAGTGATGAAACTTTGCACATATTTGAGGATCCCCCTTTGGAGATTAAAGAGATCTTGAAGACTGATAGCATTTTGATAAATTGTCTATGATCTACTTTATGTAATTCATTGTTTAATTTACCAAAAAAAAATTACACATATCATGCTCATTCACATTTTAAAAGATTAATGCACATTGCTTTTCTTTGACTTTTTATGAAGGGAACAATGGCAATGGATGTAATATAACTATTATGATTTTGTAAAAATTACAATCATGTAAAAAATTATGGGGGGTAATCGGTGGGGTATTACCCCTTTTTGGTTTTCTATTTAAGAATTATTTTTACAAAAAGTGTCTCAAGGTAAATTTTATGTGCTGTTTGTTTTCTTAATTTAAGTCTCTAATTATATTAATATTTAGGGTAAACTACACCCATGGTTACTTTTGTCTACCTCAGGTTACATTTTATTCACTCATGTTTGAAATGTTATGTTTTAGTCACTTATGTTATCGTGTTGTAACATTTTAGTCATTTGAGCCATTAATTGTCGTTAACGGTGTAATGGTAAGCTGACTTGGCACATTAAATCATCATTTTAAACAAAAATTTTAGGTTAAATTATACAATTAGTCCCTATAATTTTTTGTTTTAAGTAATTTAATTTTTTTTCTTTTATGCTCTTTAAACTTTTCTCTTTTTTTCTTTATTTTCCATTTTCTTTTGCTTCGCCCTCTGTTTTCCTACTTCTCCATTTCTTTTAACATACAGAAAGTCAAATTGGTAGTGAAGAAAGAAGCAAGAAGTTAAAAGCTATCATTGCCTATAACCAAAACCCATAAACCCATGCTATCTGCTAACCATCAAAACCCTCCACCACCACTCATCATCTTCTTGTCATCCACAAACACCTTCACCACTACCAGTGGTGGAGCCAGGATATTAATCTTGGGGGGGGGGGGGAGCTAAAATTAGAAGTGTAATGTAATAGTCAATTTAAACATATAAACAATAAATTCAAAAGAAATAGTATTCCAACATGACAGTCGATTTAAACATATAAAAAATATATTCAAAAGAAGCAGTATTCTAACAATTAAGACGAAATAGCTATCATTTGACTCTGTTAACCATTTGTTATTCCGTTTACACAGAAATGCTCACTGCTTCACAAGCAATAATTTGACATAACTTTAAACAAAGTGACCAAAGTTTTCTTCCTCTCCTTCACTTTGGCCAAAACTTACTATAACATTATTTAACTATTTTTGTTTCATTTTTACACTTCTAATAAGTTAAAAACTGTCTCCTAATCATTTTCCATCCAAAAACATACACATTTCACTTAATTTGATAAGCTTCCAAGTTTCATCAATATCCTTTAATGGCAACTTTTAATATACTTGATAAAACAAAAACTATTGGTACATATATGTAAAACAAGTTTCAAATATTCAAAATCTATGAAAAGTTTGAAGAAAACATACCTTATACCTCAAATTTGGAGGAAAAATGATAAATATTTTTTTCTTTTCTTGCTAAGCACCAATATGAACAAGAAAGATGATAAAAGTCTCTTCATCTTTTCTGTCTATATATATTATTATATTACTTATAAAATATTATAAATAAACATTAATTTATTGTTATTTAACAAAAATATCATTCAAAAGTCACCATGAGTAATTTAGCTTCTTCAAGAAGATTTTCTATTTGTTTTATTAAGTATTTTTAATCCTATAAAAATATTGGAAAGGCCTACTTATATTTTGGGAGGGCCATAGTGTAAATTTACAAAGGACTAAATTGAAGAAAAATAAACTTTGGTAGGGCCATAGCCTCCCTGGGCCTCAATGTGGCTCCACAACTGACCAACTACCATGACCTCCTTTCAAAAACATCTAAAAAGATCCCCAACTTTTGGATTATCCAAGATCAAATCTTTGTCACCGACCATTAGACCTGCTCGATTTTCTTATATGTGCTCCTCCGTCACTGGTCATTGTCTAATCTTTGGCTCTTTGTGATTTTTTTAGGCTTATTAATTGTTGTTTACTTGGATTCTTGATTGATTTGAACATAAGTTTATTTTGTGAGGGGATGATATTGTTGGGTTTGTCATAAATGAGGTCATGGTAGTGGTGAAGGTGTTAGTGGATGAAATGAAGATGATGGGTGGTGGTGCGGGGGGTTGATAGTTAGGAGATGGTATGGGTTTATGGGTTTTGATGGCTTTCAACTTCCTACTTTTTTTTTATTGTCAATTCGACTTCCTGATATGTTAAAAGAAATGGAGAAGGTAGGAAAATAAAGAAGCAGAAGAGAATGGAAAAAAAAAGTTTAAAGAACATTAAAGAAAAAAAATTAAAATGCTCAAAATGAAAAAAATATGGGAATCAAGTGTATAATTTAACCTAAAACTTTTGTTTAAAATGATGATTTAACTTGCCACGTCAACTTACCGTTACACCGTTAACGACAATTAACGGCTCAGTGACTAAAATGTTACAACGTGATAATATAAGTGACTAAAACATAACATTTCAAACAAAAGTAACTATGATGTAATCTAAGGTAAACAAAAATGACCATAAATGTAGTTTACTCTAATATTTATTTTATGTTTTTTTTTACTAAATGAATCTAATTATAGTAATATCTTTTCAAGTAAACGAAAATATCTTATCCAAACTTAAGCTATTCCAATTTAATTTCAACATTTTAACGTACTATATTACCTATTTTCTTATCTTTTACTAAAAAGATAATATGTAAATGTTGATGAATTTAAAATATGTATTTTATAAAATTATTAACAAATAAATTATTTATGAGAAAATAAATTATATTAAGATCATATTTATATTTTTAGGCACAAATAAAATAATGTCACGTCATTAAATTTTAAAGATAACAAAGTATTATTATACGAGAATAACTTACATTAGAATGATTTAGACACCAATAAAATTTCGCCACATCATCAAATTTTAAAGACATGAAATTATTATTATACACTCATCTATAGAGAAATTATTTTACTGAACCATTCTCACCACATTATTCATAGTCTCTTTTTAATTATTTAATAATATTTTAATAATTTTTCAATAATTTTAATTTTTTTTTACACTTATTAACATGTGCATTGCAGTGATAAAAGAATACTAGTACATTATAGCAGGGTTTTGTGACAATTTGAGGAATTTCAATTTTTGGATAAGTTCTTATTACGACTTTTTGGCAATATATACTCTTGCCACGTATAAAGTTTGTTTTAAAGTACTACTGAAATAGTATTCCTTAAGGTATGACTTTAATTGCCTCGAAACAAATTTAGAAAAAAGAAAGAAAAATTTTATACACTACTCCCTTTTAAGTCGATGCCAACTAATTTAAAAATCTTTTACTTTAAAGGCCAACTATATAATGTTGCCTAAATATTTTCTGTAAATGCAGCTATCAATTTATATAAAAGTTTTGAATTTAAAATCCTAAATTTAAATTATTTATGGAATAAAATTAATTTCTTAATTCTTATCTTCTCATTGTAAAAGTGTCAACACATTTTAACTTTATAAGGAAAAAAAAGCTATCAATATATGCAAAAGTTTTGAATTCAAAACACCTAAATCTAAATTATTTGAGAAATAAAATTATTTTTTGGCGTAGGAAAGAATTATTGATTTAAAATTTTAGTACAATCACTATAGAAATTAGATTAAATGATTATAATAAACATATACTGATTTTGAAATATGTTATGTATTTATGATTACTAATCTGAAAATTAGATAAGGTTCAGGTTGTATGACCCGGATAGGGCCCACAAGATGGATGCGTCTAAGCCTTACAGTATGAAGCTCACAAGGGAAACTTACTAACTCAGCTCGCACATGTCAAGAGGGTGTTCAGCAAGGGAGCTCATGGTCTAGACTCAAGATATGTCCAAGGAGTGTCCAAGAGCAATTTCAGAAGCGAGACAAATGTCCAAAGATGCATTAAGTTTGCTAAGAACATGAATTCTATGATCAGTAGTTATGTATATAAATAGTCGATTGTCCCCTTTAATAAGACACAATAAAAAATCACTCAACAAAACCTTTAGGCAAATAAATAATGAAGCAACAAGTTTAACAAAAGCCACAAGTTTGCTACCACCGACTCCTCCAAACAAAAACGGCCTATTGATCATGACCAAGACCTCAATCTCTATGATAATGTCAATTAAGGGAGGGCTTAGAGGTAATTTTTATTTTCATTTCAGTTTATAATCCTCTAATACTTTTACAAATCTACATAATTTTATTCTATAGTATATATGATCTTACTGGATCCAATTTTAGTGTCTTATAACCATACGTCTAAGTTAGGCTAAGAGATTATTCAGACCTTGTGTGAGGATGTTGAACATTACAAGAATTTATGTTATGAGAAGTCTATGGGATGAAATTGAGAATATGAAGAAAATCATTTTTACATACATGGATGATTGTTCAAATATAAATACCCAATTGCAAGTTGAGGAGAAGATGATCAATGAGATATTATTAGTAATTAAGAACACACCATCCAATCATTTTTAGTTTTTGGAAACTTACCTCAGGTTCATGACTGGCGAGCAGCCTACCAATTGGTCCTTATGGCTTCCACTGACAGAGTGGTGGTATAATTCCACCTTTCATTCTGCCCTGCAGTCCACTCCCTATGAAGCTCTCTATGGACAACCACCTCCCCACCATCTCCCTTATTTGGCTGGAGCATCTCAAGTGGCCTGTGTTGACAGGAGCTTACAGCATCAAGAGGCAGCTCGAAAGCTCCTTCAATACCACCTCAAGCGTGCTCAGGACAGGATGAAGCAAATGGCTGATAGACATCGCAGTGACCGTGAGTTCCAAGTGGGAGACTTGGTGTTTCTTAGGCTGCAACCCTACAGACATACCTCAGTTAGAAAGGTCCTAATCAGAAGTTGGCTCCCCGATTTTTTAGGCCTTTCCCGGTGTTGGCCAAGGTTGGATCAGTGGCCTACAGACTTCAGTTACCACCAGGATTACGCATTCATTCAACTTTCCATGTGTCCCGATTGAAGAAACATATAGGCAATCACTCTGTCCAGGCTACCTTACCCTTAATCAGTCCTGATGGAGCTTTGGCAAAAGATTCTGTCCGTACTAAGCATGTAAAGGGCCACGGTTATGAAAAGTTTTGAATTGTTTTCTCCTTCTCTGCAATTCTCTCGTGCTTTCCTCTCTGCTTCTTCTTTTTTTCTCTCTGCTCTCTCGTGCTTCGGCTATTTGGTTGGTAACATATTATTCTCTTACAGTCACGTAATTTAAGAAACCATAAATACAATACTTACTATACATATTTTATATTATTATTTATTGAAAAATGATGTAGCTTTTAAGTTTTATTATTTTAACATTTCAATTTTCAAGTTTTATGACTTTCTTTTCCAGATTTTGTGACCTCTTCACTTCATGGCTTCACTCTTAGTTGTTCATCTTCTCTTGTTTCTTTCATCTCTTTTTGCTTTCAAATTTTCATAAGCTTTTCAGTTAACCTTTCATTTTCATATCCTTTCCATTTTCTTTTAACCTTTCTTGTTTATAGGTCTACCTTTCAAACCATTTTCAAAAGTTCAAAATAAAGAAAACGAAACTTTGTCGGCGGTGGTGCAGCTTGAGATGGTGGCCGGCCAAAGCATGGAGATGAAGCAGATGGTGAAGGGACTAAGGCATTTTGCCTTTTTTTATTCATTTGGATCTGTTTATTGGGCTAGGAATAGTCACGGCTAGAGTGAGCAAAACTCGATTCGATTCGAAAAAATCGAAAAAAAATTGAATTTCGAATTATTCAAATCGAATTAATCGAATCAACTTGAATTTTGAGTTTCGAATTTCGAGTTTGAATCGAGTTGAAATTTTGAATTCGAATAACTCGAATAAAATTCGAATAAACCGAATGTAAACTATATTTTTTTTATTTTTTTTAATTTTAAACTTTTACTTAATTACTTTAACTCAATTTCTCTCAAGTCCAAATATTTTATTTTATTCTATTTCCACAAGCCCGTCAGCCCAAAGATTTATGGTCCCAATTCCTCCCCCAAATCAAACCCCCAAGCCCTAGCAAGCAACAAATTCCATCGTCTCCACCACTCCAACTCCAACCCCAAATTAATTTTCTTCTTCTCTGTTCTGACTCTCAGGCTCTCAACTGCACCTTTCTCTGTTAAGTTGTCTAATCTCTTTTTCTACTCTTCAATTCCATATTTCCTAAGTTTCTCTTTTTCCTGCTTTACTTTCGGATTGAAACACAAAGCTTTCCAAATTCTTTCTTCTTATTTTTCACATTGTTAGAACTAAGGAAACCAAACGTTATTTATTTATTGACTTATCCAGGAAAAAAATTGTTATTTAATTTTTTTGATAATATTTTCTTATTGCTGCCATTAACTTCAATTGATGATAATAAATATTGATGATAATAAATATTAATAAATTAAATTAATATAATCTTAATAATCTATTAAGCATCGGGCTTCCTTTTGCTGAAACCCAGTAATCCCACTATGTACTAATGTTGGAGTTATTGATGAGATGGATTTTCATATTTAAATAAGGTAACAAAGTGATAAGATGGATTTTGATATTTAAATTACGTTATGAAGAATGTGAATTGAGTTCAATTTATTTTGCAACATCTGTAGTATGACTTGTTACTAGTAGCCAGCATAAAAAGTTTTCTTTAATTCTTTGCAGATCTCTACTGCATTTGAAAAGGAGAAAGAGGTACACAAGACTGTAAAAATATACAATGTGGATCGTGCTGCTTGTGGTCGTGTAGCAGGTGTGATTGCAAAGAAATATATGGTGACACTGGATTTGCAAGGAAGCTTAATTTAACGTTAGATTTGAATTCTGAATAGCTGATGTGAGTGCTATAAGTAATCCTGATTCATGCAAGCTAAAATAGTTTTATTGTTGTCCATAGATTTATTACTTGTAATGTCAAGCGATCATTTGCATGCTTCGACTCCTGGAATGAATATTGAGCTTATTGGAGAAGCTAATGATTTTGGCAGAAAATTATTTTTTACTGAAATGCTACCTTCATTTTCAGGTGGATAATTTAAGACACTACACCAAAACAGACTTTTAGCGGCGTTTTTAGTGGCGTTTTAAACAAAAACGCCACCAAGATTACACAATAGTGGCGTTTGAAGGAAAATGCCGCAACAAAACGATCAATAGCGGCGTTTTTTAAATAAACACCGCTAAAAACGATATATAGCGGCGCATTCGAGAAAATACCGCTAAATCTCCGACGTATAGCGGCGCTTTTAAGAAAACGCCACTAAATCTCAGACATATAGCGGCGCTTTTTATAAAACGCCGCTAATGCTTGGACCTTTAGCGGCGCTTTCTACCAAATGCCAGAAAATATTTTTTATTTCAAAACAAAAACGACGACGTTTTAATTGCAATGTTAAAATGGGAAAAAATTAGTGGCCTTTGTTACAAAAACGCCGCTAAATGTGATCTTTAATGGCGTTTTAACAAAATGCCACTAATTTGTTTCTTTCAAAAGTAAACGACGCCGTTTTAATTACGGTGTAAAATGTGATAAATTTAGCGGCATTTTTTAAAAAAAATGCCGCTAAAGTTCGACTTATAGCGGCGTTTGTTATAAAACGCCGCTAAAGGTGATCTTTAGTGGCGTTTTAACAAAAACGCCACAACATAATTTTATTTCAAAAACAAAACGATGTCGTTTTCATGTAAATATAAAAAGTGTAAAAAATTTAATCTTTAGTGTTTTAGTGGTTTAGAGTTTTTGATTTAAGGTTTAGTATTTGTGGTTATAGGGTTTTTATATTTATGTAAGGGTTTATGATTGAGGGTTTTATAGTTTAGGGTTTAGAGTTTATAAAGGTTTGTAGTTTAAGGTTTTGGATTTAAGATGTTTTAGGGTTTAGAGTTTGGGGTTATGTATTTAGAGTTTTATATGGTTTAAGGGTTTAAGGCTTATAGTTTAAGGTTTAGAGTTAAGGGTTAAGGGTTGATAGTTTAGGAGTTATGATATAGGGTTTAGGGTTTAAGGTCAAGGGTTTAGGGTTTAAGGTATATGACCCTCAATTCCGAAACCAAAATCATTGAAATCAATTTCTTCTAATTCAAATCCTAGAATCTCAGAACCTAAGTCGTTGGATCTAACGTAACCATCGTTTAATCCTTCCTTTTATTGTATTGAAACTGTCTTCCCATAACCCCGAATGGTATATGTATCCATTACTCCAATGTTTATTTCTTTAAAATAGGTTCCAATTTTTATCCTTAATTTATATATTAAATAATTTATTATATAATTATAAAATAGATAATATGAATTATAATATTAAAATTATTATATATATAGTTTGGGGTTTGGGATTATGTATTAGATATTATTAGAGTTTGAAGTTTAGATTTGGGGTTATATATCGAATTGGGCTTAAGTTTTTAATTTATATATTAAATAATTTATTATATAACCGTAAAAGAGATATTATGAAATATTTTATATAAAATTATTTTTTATTATTAGCACTAATACTATTATGACTGATATATTTTAAATTTATAAATATTAAAAATAAGTAATTGGATTAATTAATAATAGTATAAAAATATATAGATTAAATTATATTAAAAATTACCGGCGTTTTATAAAAAAAGGCCACAAAACCCATCAATAGATTCAAAGACGGCGTCGTTTGAAAATTTGTTGTATGAATTAGTGGCGTTTGTGAATAAAACGCCACAAAAATATATCAGTATAATGCAAAACAGCGCCGTTTAAACATTTTTTTACTGGCGGTTCCGTAAAAACTCCACAAATATCTGTCAAGTATTAGTGGCGCTAGTCATAAAACGCCGCTATAAGTCTATATTTAGTGGCGTTTTCTTAAAAAACGCCGCAAATATAAGAAAACGCCGCAAATATATATTTTCATTAAGCTTCACGACATCGTTTTTGTGGCACAGTTAGTATCATTAGTGGCGTTTAACGGAAAACGCCGCAAAAAGTATGTATTACCGGCGCTTTCTAAGAAAACACCGTAAAATTGGTCCATGTTATTACTGGCGTTTTAGCCCAAAACGCCACAATATGGAAGAAAAACGACTGCGTTTTTTCTGGAAATTTTTAGTGGCGTTTATTGGAAAGCGCCGCAATAGGGTTAAATTTTCTATTGAAACGGCGTCGTTCTTGTTCCATCCAGTTTAATTGCCTAAGACTATTCTGTTCCCCCATTTTCTAATTTCTCGAAATCCCTAATCCCTAATCCTCTTTCGCGTTTCCCCTCCCAATCCCCAAATCTTTCTTCGATTTCTGGTGCGAAGTACTTCCCCAATCTCCCTAAATCGGTTTCTGTTGCTTTGATTTCCAGTCTCTTCCTGTTTTCTTATTTCTTGAATCCCCAATCCCCAAATCTTTCTTGATTTACATTTACATTTGCTTGGTTTGGTTCATTTCGACTCAAACAAAGATTTAAATTCAAGAGAAGAAGATGAAGAAGAAGCTAATTACGTAAGACTATTTCATTCCCCATTTTCTAATTTTCAAAATCCCTAATCCCTAATCCCTTTCGTTTCCCTTCCAATCCCCAAATCTTTCTTCGATTTACGGTGCAAAATACTTCCCAATCTCCCTAAATCTGTTTCTGTTGCTTTGATTTCCAGTCTCTTCCTGTTTTCTTATTTCTTGAATCCTCAATCCCTAAATCTTTCTTCGATTTCTGTTTTTGTTGCTTTGTTTTGGTTCATTTCGACTCTGAAACAGCGTTTCTCATCAAGAGAAGAAGATGAAGAAGAATCTCTTAATAAATCTTGCGGTTTAATCGATTTGAGGTAAGTTTTGAGGCACAAATCTCTTCTTGAATAATTTCGAGGTAGAAATATTTCTACAATCTATTTGTTTTTGTTGATGGTTTTATCTGAATAGTTTCTGTTGAATAATTTTTGTACAATCTATTTCTTTAATAATTTTGAGTTAGACATGAAGCTCTTAATAATTTCTGTTGATGTTATTCTGTTGATTTTTTATCTGAAATTTTGTTCAATCTATTTCTTTTCCGGTCAATTTCGAGGCACAAATTCTCGACTGAGTATTTAATAGTTTATTTTTATTTTGTTTGCTCAAATATTTATTAGGGGTTAATTTTAGTCAACGCTTTCCCTTTTTTGCAGCTTAGGAAGAGGAATCGAGTTTTCTTGTTGATTGAGGAACCTAGTGTTTCATCCTTAAGAGGTATGTTACTGATTCGATCTTAAATACGGTTGCTATTGAAAATTTTTTTAGGAATTAGAGTTTAGTTCTTGAATTGAAAATGAAGCTGGTATCTTCATTGAGTTAGTTTAAGAATTTTTAAGAACTGGATTTGGATTATCCCCTCTCCAATAATTTTAAGATGAAAATTGCATAGTCTAAGACTTAATTCCATCCATAAGTTTCTTATTTGTCATAAGAAAGCATTGAAGCCTTTGCTTGGTTGAGGGGACTGGTGTGTTTTTAATTCTTTAAATAATCAGAAAGAAAGGAGATTGGATGTTTTTAAGGCAAATCCACGTTGATTTCATGTGCTGGTGTGTAGTTTTAGGGTTACAAAAAATTGACTCTGGATATGAGCTTAATGCATGCCATTAGTTAGTTTTTTTCATGCTATCTTTTTTCTTGCTATCTATTGATTGCTGTGATGTTATTTGTTATTGGCCATTTATACTTCAGAAAGTATACTTAGGTTATATATGTTTCTTCTTTTCCATTTATTAATTTCTGAAAGCTCAATGGTGCAAACCCTTTCATTCATTCTCTTGGATGGGATTTAGGGGTTTTTTTGGTACTTATAATGAAAACCAGTGGGTTTGGTAGCTCTTTTGTCCTTTGAGTTTGATTTCTGCTTAGCAACTATTGTATATTCATTTCCTCAAGGGATAAAATTTTATATTCTTATTCGACTTAGTTGCATGTTAATTCTAAACCTGAGCAGATTTGTTAATTTATCGACATCTTATGGTGCCAAATAGTTCAAGTCAATCATCAAAACTTGAACAATAATAGGGGAAAAAACGTCTATTGTTTCAGGAGAGTTAAAAAGCGGTACATAAAGCAAGTAAACTTTTTATAGGCTTCTATGCTTTCATCATTTTCAGTCGTAATATTTGCTAAGTTATATTTAAATTGTAATAATTGAATATTATTTGCTAAGTTATATTTGTGGTTTATGCTAAACCCTAAACACTAAACCCTAAAACCTAAAACATTAAACCCCAAACCTTAAACCTCAAGCTTTAAAACCCTAAAACCCTAAAACCTTAAAACTCTAAAACCATAAACCCTAAAACCTTAAACCTTAAACCTTAAACTTTAGACCTCAAACCCCAAACTTTAAACCTTAAACCCTAAACCCTAAACCCTAAACCTTAAACCCTAAACCCTAAACCCTAAACCTTAAACCTTAAACCATAAACCATAAACCCTTAAACCCTAAACCTAAAATCCCAAACATTAAATCCCAAACCATAAATCCCAAGACTTAAACCCCAAACCACAAATCCCAAGACTCAAACCCTAAACCCTAAACTTTAAACCCTAAACATTAAACCTTAAACCTTTAAAATCACAAACCTTAAACCTTAAACCCTAAACCATAAACCCTAAAATAGTAAACCTTAAACTCTAAACCATAAACCTTAAAACTTTAAAACTACCTTAAACCTTAAACATTAAACACGAAAACCCTAAATCCTAAACATTAAACCCTAAACGATCAGCTTTCATAACTAACATAATTTTAAGTTAAGTTCAAACTTCATAACTTACATAATTCTTGTATAGAAAAAAAAAGGATTCAAAGTATATAGGCTGAAAACCTGACGGGTTGCCTTATATCTCACTGTTAGATATAATGGATCCTCCCTAGGTGTAACAATGCCACGTATAATGGATCTTAAAGAATACAGAACTTACCTAATTTTAAGATCAAATTTCATAACTTACATAAGTTTACAATTAAATTTCATAACTTACATAATACTTGTATAGAAAAAATAAGATTCAAAGTATATAGGCTGGAAACCTGACGGGTTGCCTTATATCTCACTGTTAGATATAATAGATCCTCCCTAGGTGTAACAATGCCGCGTATGATGGATCTTAAAGAATACATAACTTACTTAATTTTAAGATCAAATTTCATAGCTTTATTTACATAAATTATTAATTAACAATTTAGCCATATAATTTATTGTCAAATCTAGACTTCAACAACAACGAAATGGATAGGAGTTGGATGAAATTGTCAAGGGTAAGCAACGGCTATCGAAATGGAGTAGAAACTTTTCTGAATTTCGCATTTCAAAATACAAGCCAAGAGAATATGATTCTTTGCCCGTGTAAAAATTGTTGCAATATTAACTGGCATTATCGTGAAGTGGTCTACGAACATCTAGTTGTTGATGGCTTTGTCCAGGGGTACAAAATATGGTTTTTCATAGAGAGTGTACATCTAGTAGAGCATCTTCATCGATGAATCTGGGGTATCCTCATCGTGCTTTCAATCAGAATGTTAGTGACAATAACATGGAAAACATGTTGCGGGATGCTTTTAATATGCACAGTGATGGTTTCGGGTTATTTCCACCAGACTTGGGTACAACCAATGATCATAATTTTGGTGGAAATACTTCCACCGAAGGGGAAAGAAGAAATTGGATGAACGACCAAATGAAGAAGCGGCGAGGTTCTACACATTACTTGGTGAAATGAATGAAGAAGCGTATGAGGATCAAACTGTCATTCTCAGATTCGTCTTTTTCACTTGAAATGTTTGGGGGTGGACCGAAACTCGTTGACAATCTTTGTTAGAGTTTTTGCAAGAAATGTTCCGCTTGCAAAAATCCTCAATCTTCCAAAGACATGAAGAAATTGATAAAGGATTTGGGCCTTGGATACAACAAAATTCACAGATTGCCCAAATGATCGATGTTGTATTAGGCGACCGCATAAACCAACAAAGTCTTTATCATGTATGCGCCAATCCCATTGGATTAATAGAAATACAGAGGACGGAACGAGGATGAACACGGTACACGATCAAAAAGCGACCAGATTAAGATTTTACGATATTTTCCCTAATACCGAGGCTTTAACAGCTTTTCATGTCGTCGAAGACAGTCGAATCAATGACGTGGCATCATGATGGACGAACCGATGATGGGTTGTTAAGGCATCCTGCAGATTCTTTAGCTTGAAAATGTTTTGACTCCAAATTTCCAAGCTTTGCAAGCGATCCTCAGAGTGTGAGGCTTGGGCTAGCATCCGATGGATTTAACCTTACAAACTCATGAGCACAACGTCTGATGATTTGGCCTGTGGTGCTTGTTCCATACAATTTGCCTCCATGGGTTTGCATGAAACAGTCTTCTTTTATCTTGTCTATGATTATACTTGGAGAGAAAGGGCCAGGGAATGATATTGACGTCTATTTGCAGCCACTTGTTGACGAGTTAAAACAACTATGGGCTGGTGTTCAGACATTCGATGCAATGAGAAAAGAGAACTTTAATTTACGTGCGGCATTAATGTGGACTATTAACGACTTTCCGGCTTATGCTAATTTATCTGGTTGGAGTACCAAGGGACGTTATGCTTGTCCGTGTTGTGCTGCGCAGACATGTTCGCAATGGTTATATAATGGGAAGAAGTTTTCTTACATAAGGCATCGTCGGTGGTTACTGAAAAATCATACATTTAGATTTTAGAATGCTCAGTTTGATGGTACTAAAGAGTTTAGACCAGCTCCTTCGCACACCGGTGGATCCGAAATATTGTTAATGTTGAAAGATATGAATTTTATTTATGGGAAGATGAATCAACCGGCAAACCCGCATAGAAATAGAAGATCTAGGGATGAATCTGATGATGAATTTGATGAAGAGGATGATCCTAATGAGGCGGACTTGTGGAAAAAAAGAAGTATTTTTTTTCGAGTTGCCTTATTGGGAGCATCAGATTTTACGCCATAATCTTGATGTCATGCACATAGAGAAAAATGTCTGCGAGAACATCATTGAGACTATTTTGAATATCGATGGAAAATCGAAAGATAATCTTCAGAGTTAACTTGATTTAGTCCACATGGGAATTCGGCGTGAGCTTCATCCCCGAGCACTTCCGAATATGAAATATCGGTTGTCGCCTGCTATTTTTTCAATGTCGAAGACGGATAAAGAAGTGTTCTGTACGATGTTAAAGGATATAAAGGTCCCGGATGCGTATGTATCAAATATATCGCGATGTGTGAGTCTTAAGGATCGAAGATTATATGGCTTAAAATCGCATGACTATCACATATTGATGCAAGACTTCTCGCCGGTTGCTATGCGGTCTTGTATGTCGAAAAGGTGACAGACTCACGTAATTGAACTCAAATATAATGAAAGGCATTTGTGGTAAAGTTTTAAATGTTCAAGAACTTGAGAGACTACAAGATCGAGCCGCATTAACTTTATGCAATCTGGAGAAGATATTCCTACCTTCCTTCTTCACTATCATGGTGCACTTGTTAATTCATCTCCCTCGTGATGCACTTCTTGGTGGACTCGTTTTCTATCGATGGATGTATCCCATTGAAAGGTCTTACTTTATTTGTAAAATATTCCTTCATTCAGCTAAATGCCTTTATTTCTAACTTTTGATAATGTTGTATATCGTGTTTAGGTTCCTTTCCAAATTGAAGTCATATTGCCGTAATAAGCGTTCTCCGGAAGGATCAATTACCGATGGATACTTGGCAGAGGAATGTATGACTTTCTGTTCGAGGTATTTGGAAGATGTTGAAACAAGAATGAACAGACCAAGTAGAAATGCTGGGCTCACAGATCATAATTTGGCTGAAACTTATTTATTTCAAAGTTTCGGAGAACCGATCGGCAGAGTCGAAATTACAGAATTAGACGATAGGTCGTGGGTCCAAGCACATCGATACGTTCTTTTTCATCACGATTCAATGGAACCATTTGAATACGTTCTACAATTTGATAAATACTCATCAATTATGATTTGTTTGTCTTCTAACAAAGTAAAACCTTTTTACCGTAGTGAGTACAAACAAATATTGAGAGCTCGTTCACGATCTCAAGATTAAATCGACGAGAAATTAATAAGTTGTTCGCAGAATCATTCCATGAATGGTTAAGCCAAATGGTATGCAATTTAAATTTTCATTGACAGTAATAATATTTTCTCATAACATTCATAATTACTCGATTTACTTTCGACTCAATAGGTTTGGAGTCGGAATGAAGTAAATGACGACGTTAAATGGCTTTCACAAGGTCCAAGCAGAATAGTTAAAAGATATAGTGGCTTCCTCATCAAGCGGATCTGATTTCATACAAGGTATCGCGAGAGATTGAGGAGAACCCAAAATTGCGTAATTGTTGTTAATTCTTGATTACAAGTTATGCTAGTGCTAGGGGGATGAATCGTCGAGGGAATTTGGAATATTACGGACTTATTATCGACATCATTGAGTTGGATTATTACGGCAAATGCAAAGTTGTCTTATTTCGAGGTGATTGGGCTGATGTGAATACGGCTTTCGGAATTAAAAATGATCAATATGGCTTTACAATGGTGAATTTCTCTCGATTAATTCACACCGGAGAACAACTGATGGACAAGCCGTATGTGTTTTCTTCTCAAGTTAAACAAGTTTTTTACTCGGAAGATCCAATTGATGAGGGTTGGTACGTTGTACTTCAAAACACCCCTAGAGACTTCTTCGACATTGGCAGTGGAAGTAGAGATGACATAGTCGAAAGATCAGAAACTTTGCCTTTTCCAGAACAAGACTTAACTGAAAATATCCCTAGTACTAGTCAACAATTTCAATGGGTTCGTCAGGATGTGGACGAAGATATTTACGAAATATGATGTAGTAAGATTTAACGATTTATTATTTATATGTAATATTATAATTTTCATGTTGGTCATGTTATATAATTTAACTATTTTAAATGTCCTATTATTGTTGTTATTTGTTACTAAAATTTTGAACTATTTTATGTGTATTGCGGAAAAATGCCTAGAAGACGATTACGAGATTTAAATATTATCCATGAAACTCCAAATCCGTAAGAAGCTAATAGTAGTGAACAACAAGCAGTTGTTAGATCTTCTACTCTAGGACATAGATGACGAGCCCGGAAAATTTGAAAGTAATGTTAAGTTTATTTTACATGCATGTTGAATTTTATTATTGATTCATTTTCAATTTTAATATAATAATATATCATTTTCAATGAAGGTGGTGGGACCTTGCAGAGGTCGGGACGTACATTACTTAAAGATTTATACGACTTAGAGCCTACCGATCGTGTTAAAGTAAGGAGAAACAATCATGGCCACTGTTGGATCTGAAGCTCATTGTTAGGAGGCTATTTGGGCATTTTAGCACGAAATCTCAATATGTTGCCCATTAACTACGAATCATGGCATCACATGCCCGATGCCAACAAAATCAGGCTCTCGAAAATATTAAGGTAATAAAACGTGAATGTAATTTATAATACTTTAATTTAATTTTCATTTATATTAACTTTTATACTTTTTTCTTGAGGTAGATTTAATTTAGAGGTCTCGATGACTATGTTAAGAAGACATTGGGTAAAAATGGAGAGACAATAAAAGCACGCTAAAAAATAATATTTTAAGAAAGACATAAGCCTCGACGAAAAATTAAGAAATGTTCCACCGGGAATGTTGAGGTACCAATGGGAAGATCAAGTTGGATTTTGGAATTCAAAAAAAGGAGAGGTATTACGTACTTCTAAAATCGTATAAATTATTTGGTTTATAATTCAAATTGCATTATGTAGGACCGTGAGCGAGTTGGAATAAGCAGCATGTAATGTAAATTCACGCATTACCGGCGAGTTCTAGAAGTTTTGCTTGTGTAGCTGACGCCGAGGTATTATAATTTATTAATTCTATCAAATATTAATTACTTTATACTATCAAATTATATTTTTTCTGCTAAAATGTAGGAAACTTCGACTGGTCAAAAAGTTAGACGCGTTCAGCTTTTTGACATTACGTATAGAAAGAAGGATGGATCTCGATGACATCCAAGTCGCAAAAATTTTGGTATATTTACTTAATAAAATTTTATTTTTATAAATATTTCTACCGTTTAATTATAATAGTTTAATTCATCGTTTATAGTTTTAAATTTATAATGTTAAATTATGTTGCATTCTTTCTTATTTATATATTTCGTTTCTAACTCTTTCATTGATTTATTAGGATAAACTAAAGGAGAAGAAGGCCGAGTATGAAGCGGTACTGCTTGACCGATAGTTCTGATAATCTTGAGGAGATTGATAATGTAATTATTACAGATGTTTTGGGTCCCGAAAGGTACGATCGCTTGATCGATAGTTCGCTAATCTTTAGTATATTTTAATAGAATTATCACCGATGTTTTTGGTCTTGAAAGGTATGGTGGGTTCGATTTAAAGGATCCGGTGTTAACTTGACCCAATATTTTGGATCTGCGCCAAAGAAGTACATGCCTTCCAAAGGTCAATCTCGTCTTTGAAGTTCAAAGGCTAACGGATAGCTCGGATGCAAGAGAGCACGGTTGAACAGAGGCGACAAATTCTCGATGTTCAAAGAAAATATGAAGAACTCGAAGAATGACTTAAGCGGATGCAAGCAGAAGCGATAAGGAGGCAAAGAAGAAGAGAGAGGTAGCAGAAATGCGAGAGAGCAGAGGTAGCATCGATGCTAGCGAGCGTAAGCGAGAAAATCTGAAGAGCTCCAAGACCGACTTCAAACATATGATCACGAGATGTTTAATGATCGCAGAAACCGCCATCTTAGACATTTAGTTTCTCGTTGTAAGAAGTTTTGACATTATTACATTTAACATTATTGTTACAATATTTTCAGATTATCATTCATTTAATTTATTAAATTTCAAGTATCATTTAGAATTAATGCATTGATTGTGCTTTTTATGCTAAATTTCTTTGTTTTCGTTGGAATTATATCTTGTTATTGGTTGGTTTTAGTGCGGGAGGGTATAATATTGAAAAATTGTACTTTTTGAAATCTATACAAATTAGCGACGTTTGTACAAAAGCGCTAAATGTCAAGAAATTTTCGCGGCATTTTTTTGGTAAAAGCGCCTCTAAATGTCAAGAATTTTTCGCGGCGTTTTTTGGAAAAGCGCCGCTAAAGGCCCTGACTTTTAGCGGCATTTTTGGGTAAGCGCCGTTAAAGGCCCTGACTTTTAGCGGCATTTCTTGAAAAGCGCCGCTAAAGACCACGACATTTAGCGGCGTTTTAGAAAGTTACCGCTAAAGGCCCCGACTTTTAGCGGTGTTTTTGAAAGCGTCGCTAAAGGTCCCGACTTTTAGAAAGGCGTTAAAGGTCGAAAGCGCTAAAGGCTAAAGGCCGACTTTTAGCGGCGTTTTTTAAAAGCCGCTAAAGACCGACTTTTAGTGGCGTTTTTAAAAAAGCGCCGCTAAATGCCATGGTCTTTAGCGGCGCTTTTATCACAAACGCCGCTAAAAGTCAGGGTCTTTAGCGGCGTTTTTTGCTCATAAACGTCGCAAAAATTTTCGGCGGTTGTATTGGCGACGTTTTTTGTGGCGCTTAGAAAGGCGCCGCAAAGACTTTTTGTGGCACTTATAAACGCCGCTAAATGCCCAAAAAACGCCGCTAAAAGTCTGTTTTGCTGTAGTGAGGCCTTGAAAATTCTGTTTGGTTCTCCTATTAAGAATTTGCATTTTTGTGATTTAGTTAATATTTTTATTGACTCTACCCTATAAATGAATCGGTTATGAAACATTCTAAATATTTCCTTTATTAAATATGAAAAATTCAACACTTTTTGCATGGAATCGTTTGATTTAACCTAAAGCGATTTGTGAACAATGTCGACCAACTTTTGAGTTTTGAAGGTGAGCCTCAAGCAATGACTGAACTCTTAATTGTTTCTTAATACAATTGAGATGAACTATGTAAATAAAACAAGGGTATGGCTGGTGGTGAGCTGGTAGTAGTTCAGAATAAAAGTAAATTAAAAATTAAAAATTAAAAATTTACTATTTTTATATATTTCTTTGCAATCACACCTGCTACACAACCACAAGCAGCACGGTCCACATTGTATATTTTTACAGTCTTGTATACCTCTTTCTCCTTTTCAATTGCAGCAGAGATTAAAGAATTAAAGAAAACTTTTTATGCTGGCTACTAGTAGCAAGTCATACTATAGATGTTGCAGAATAAATTAAACTCAATTCACATAGTTCACTTTCACTATGAACTGCTTTTCATGAATTATACATATATTTTCTATTTGTTTATTTTTAAATGGTTAGAGTTGACTTGCTTTCCATTTTTGGTGAATTAGTTAAATGATAACTTTGGTTCAGAAAATGAATTAAAGTATAAATGTTATTAAGTTTGATTTTAAATCAATTATTGGTCATCATTAGTGATTGCAACAAATGTTTACTTGTAGATGAGTGATCCAAAACGAGATGGTTCAACTCAAAGTTCACAAAATTCTTCCCCAAGTAGAGATGATGAAACAACAACCAAGGAAAATGTTTGAAAAAATATTACTCCAAGGGCAGCTTGTTGGAACCATTTCACCAAATTTGTGACTAAAGAGGGGGAGAAGAGAGCAAGGTGCAATGCATGTGATGTTACTTACACCATGGAAACAATTTTGGGTTCTACAACAAATTTGAATAACCATTTGAAGACATGCCTAAAAAGACCTCGAGGTAATACTTCTGATCCGAAGCAATCAGAATTAGCATTTGTGAATGTTAGCCAAGAAACAACGGATTTATCAACTTGAGTGTTTGATAAAGATGCTATTAGAAAAGCATTGGTTCAAATGATAATTATGGATGAACTACCTTTTAAAATTGTAGAGGGAAAGGGTTTTAAATACTTTCTTTCTATAGCATGCCCATGGTTTAGTCTTCCATCTTGTTGGACAATTAGAAGGGATTGTCTTGATTTATTTAACTCCATGAAGAGTGTGATGAAGAATTGTTTTGAAAAAGATATAAGTAAAGTTTGTTTCACGACAGACACTTGGACTTCATTGCAGAGGATATCTTACATGGTTTTAACAGCACATTGGGTGGATGATGAGTGGCGGTTGCAAAAAAGAATTATAAATTTTTTCCCAATATCCGCTCATAAAGGTGAAAGCATAGGTCAAGCTATTGAAAAATGTCTTCGAGATTGGGGATTGTGAGGGTCTTCACTATTACGGTTGATAATGCATCCGCCAATAGTGTTGCCATTGAATATTTCAGAAAGAAATTGAATCATCAAAATGCTTCTGTTGCAAATGGAAAATTTATTCATATGAGATGTGTTGCATACATTCTTAATCTCATTGTGCAATACGGTATTAAGGATGTTTCTGTGTCTGTGGATTGAGTTAGAGGTGCTGTGAGGTATATAAGAGCATCACCATCGAGGTTGATAAAATTCAACCAACGGGTAAAAGAAGAAATGATAGATAGTAAGGCTCAATTGTGTTTAGATGTGCCTACTAGATGGAACTCAACATATATGATGTTAAAGGTGGCCGAAAAATATGAGCGTGCATTTGAATCATATGTACGTGATGACCATAATATTTTTCTTGACCTTACTGCTGGAGATGGAGTTCCTACATTTGATGATTGGGAAATTGTTCAAAGAGTTATAAAAGTATTAGAGCCTTTTTATCATCTTACACTGAAGGTGTCCGGATCTTTGCATGTTACCTCTCATTCACTTTTTGAAGTATTGACGGATGTGTATTATCTTTTTGATGGGTGGCAAAGTTGTGGAGATCTAGACGTAATTTTTATGACTTCCAAAATGAGAGATAAATATAATAAGTATTGGGGGTGAAGGAAACAAGATCAACATGCTAGTTTACTTGGCGGTCATCTTTGATCCACGATGTAAAATGAGTTTTTTGGACTTTGGGGTCAACTTGTTTTTTCCTAATGTTGCTAATGACATTATGAAAATGATTGATAAAGAGTTGCATTACTTGTTCAACGAGTATTCTTCTAATGCCGGGAGAATTCAACTGTTTGAAGGTAGATCTAGTTCTTCGACAAATCTTTGTAGTTCAATGGAAATAGATCAGTCAGAAATGAAAACGGGCTTGGCCAAACAAAAATATCTTAAGAAGAAGAAACAAGTTGGATTATAAAGCAAATCTGAGTTGGATAGATATTTGGGTGAGGATGAAGAAGCAAAAAATTCAAGTTCATTTGATTTACTGTTGTGGTGGAAAATGAACAGTCCTAGATTCCCTATTCTTTCACAAATGGCTCGAGATATTCTTGCTCCTCCTATTTCAACGGTTGCCTCAAAAAGTGTATTTAGCACGGGTGGACGTGTTCTCGATAGTTTTAGAAGTTCTCTAACTCCTCTCATGGTCGAGGCTTTGGTTTGCACACAAAATTAGCTTCGGAAATCTAATGATGCCATCAATCTTGAAGATTATGTTGATGAACTTCAAACCATGGAAGATGGTAATATATAAATTTTAATTTATAAAATAAGCTTTTGTGTTATTTATATTAGTAAGCATAATTTAACTAACACTATCTTAAATACGATTCGAAAACTCGATTAACTCAAAAATTTTCAATTCAATTCGATTCAATTCGATTTATTGAACCAATTCCAACTATTAAGATAAAATAGATTTTTTTAAGGTTTGAACCGGAATAATTTAAACCATATATTAAACGCTTACACGAATCTGCCTTGCCATTGCCATTGCCTTTGTTGTTTTTTGTTGTTGTATTTGGACATTAATCAAATGAGATAGGGCGGTGCGAAAATCCACCTCTCAGAAACAAGAGACCGAAGTAAAAGCTTCGTCTTCTTCTCAAGAGAATCAGAAGGAGAACCATAAACTTGCTTCCAAAGCTAAGCGTGCTAAGACCTCCAAGCCTCAACCCCAGCCTGAGTACTTTGAAGATAAGCGTAACTTGGTATACATTTTTCTTTCATTTGAGTCCAGGTTTTGAATTTGTTGTTTACGATTCTAATTTTTTCTAAATAGGATTGCCTTTAGGGTTGTTTCTTTTATGAGTTCACTGTTTTGGTTTATATAATATCTGGACAATTACTAGGTTAAGAGGCTTAGGTTATCTGTTGACTTTTCAAATTTGAATTTTGAACTGTTAGTTTTGGATAACATCGAAGTTTCAAATTTAAATTGTGTTACGATTGCCTTCTTATGTGAAGATTAGAGCTGTAATGGATACAAATTTTTAGCTTAAATAATTATTTGTTGAGATGATTAGTGAGGAAAAGTCGTGCTTTATTGTTGATGTTTTGGATCCATTTCGATGAAAATTGTCCATTTGCATTGTGTAGGGGGATTTATGGAAAGCTGCATTTCCTGTTGGAACAGAGGTTGGAATTTTGAGTTTGTCATGCTTGATTTTTTGGTTTTGGTTGATGGATTCAAGTTCTGTTGCTTACATTTTGTTTTTCTTTTGTTATATGGCAGTGGGATCAATTGGACAGTGTTTACCAATTCAACTGGAACTTTTCAAATCTAGAAGTCAGTTGAAAAACTTCTTTCTTTTTTTCTCTCTGGTCTCATCTTTAGTTGCTAGCTTGCTGCTTTTGTTTTCCCCAAGTATCGTGCAAATTTAGTTCAGAGCTAACATGTTTTTACTGTTCTGTTTCTGGTCAGGAGGCATTTGAAGAGGGGGGGAAGCTATATGGAAAGAAAGTTTATCTCTTCGGTTGCACAGAGCGTAAGTAGTTTACTACTTTGGTCCTAGTATTTTGCACCTTTATATGGACAATTTTCATTTTCCCTAGGGGGAAATGGGTTTTTTATGCCATTGGTTGCATTATTTTTTTCTGTTATTTACTTTTTATTGTCTTTGAAAAGAAAGAAAGAAAGCGTGTTTGTTGTTACCTGATTTATGCTAAGTTCCCGTTAAGTTCTATTTTTGGATAAATGGGAAAAATGAAGTTTCAATTTCTTCTGACTTGGAATAATGAAGTTTCAATTCCTTCTAACTTGTCCTTGTTTCTCATCCATTACACTTCATTAATTTTAGTGTTTTTCTGTTTGTGTAGCTCAATTGGTTCCTTACAAGGAAGAAAACAAAGTCATTTGTATACCTGTGGTTGTGGCTGTAAGTTGTCTAACATGGTTGTGAAGGGCTTAATGTTTTTCGTGTTAAGTTGCTTTCTTCTTTATCTTGGGATGAACGGATAAAGTGATTACAGGCATCTTTTATGCTTAAGGCTTACTCAGTAGTATCTATATGTAGCTTTGAAGTTATATATTCACTTTGCTCATTCCATTTTAACATTTTCCTTTGATGAATCTGCGCGGCTGTTCTTTTGAGGTGCACTTATCAAGCTTAGAACTCACAACTTCAGGCTTTTGCCTCTTGGATAAATGGTTTCTTCCCTTCACCTCTATAGGTGTGGGCATGATGTTAGACATTTGGCTTTTGATGACCATCTCACAATACATGTTATGGAATGATGTTGAACTGTTTTCCATAGATACTTTTCTCATTGCAAAGAGCCATTTCAATCTGTTATATTTTTCTTTTGATGGAAGGGTTAAATTGGATCATATTAGCAACAGTCTAGAATGTTGTGAGTTAAAGTATTCCTTCAATTTAGTTTTCTTTTATAATCCATAAGCAAGAAGCTTTGTTGTCTTGGCAGTGGTTTGTTATTTTCTGTGTTTGCAATGCCATATTATTTATGGTTTATGAGATTAATTTGTTTGAAACAGTTCTTTTCACTATGATCTAGTTGTATTTTCTTATTGATTAATCTTTGGCCTTTGGTGGTCTTTTTTAGGTTGTTTCTCCTTTCCCACCTTCAGATAAGATCAGTATTAACTCAGTGCAGAGAGAAGCTGAAGAGATTGTTCCAATGAAGCAAATGAAAATGGATTGGGTTCCATATATTCCACTTGAGAATAGGTACTCAATATTTATCTGTTTTTCCCTTTTTGATCAGATTTAAAGCTAATATTGAAAGGAATCATTTAATTTAATTCATCTATATAATTGCCCAAGTTGAAAAATGAAATATCATCTACTTTTTGTTTTATTACTTTTGGGATTGAATTGATCTAAAGCCAATGTTTGATGTGATTGTACATTTTGATTCCGCTACAGAGACAGCCAAGTTGATAGGCTGCAATCTCAAATGTTCATCTTAAGTTGCACTCAAAGAAGGTACAGTTGTGCAAACTGACACTGATAATCCTCATTAATGATTTTTTTCGCCTTATGCATGAGATGTCAACTAGAGCCAATTGATCATTGTGTCTTTATTTCAACTGATTTAGTTTCAGATTGTCAACTTGGGTCACATATGCTTCTCTTGGTTCTTTCTGGAAAAATTGCTATATTAAGTTTAACTTGTATAGTGTATATTGTATACTTCATATCAGACCTACCAAAACTGCACCTCCTCCCCCCGGGTTAAGCATTAGAATAAGGCTCGCTTTTTCTGCGAATTGTCAATGCATTCTAATCAGCTTGTTGTTGTGGCAATGCGTACACAGTTCACCAAATGAAATGCTGATGCTTGTTGAAAATAACAATATAGAACTTGTGGTCATCCACTTAGGCTTTGGCTCTTTCTGATCAATATTTATTCCATGTTTTGGACCTTTCCGTGTTGTATGGGTTTTGATGTTATTTTGAGCAGCTGTATGTGGACTTTTTTTAGATTATATCATCTCTGCTTGAACGTGGAGTATATGTGTGTTTCAAATGCATGCATGTATTTCGGCTAACTTTCTGCATCTGAAATTCCTTCTGCAGGGTTGCTTTAAAACAAATGAAAATAGACCGTCTCAAGAAATATGAGTATTGTCTGCCTTGTAAGTTCTCTAGATATCTCTGCATCTTATATTCTGTAAAATATGAAAAATATCAGTTTAGAAAAAGGTAAAGAAAACCCTTATCGCTGTATTGTTTGGTATGCCCTATTGACAGATTTTTATCAGCCTTTGAAGGAAGATGAGCTTGAACAAAGCACCGAGGTTCAAATAAATTTTCCAGTGGGCCAAAAGCCAGTAAGGTTTTTTATTTCTGAAATGTTAATTTTGACAGGTACTAGACTTTCTGGATATTAATGGGTGGATGGAGTTGACTTTAGGGTTTGAGTTAGTCATGCTTTGATATATGAACTCTTACATTCAGTGTTGATGGAGTCTTTGTTTTAAGGTTCAAGGCACGAACAAAGGCGGTCTCATGAGTAAGAATCTGTAGAAATTAGAGTTATTCTCTGTATTTTCTTACTTATTCAATAGAACATATTACACCTTTATATATACAAATTATGTCTCTAATTTAGGAAACTCTAAGTTAGGAAAGATACTAATATTAGGAGATATGATCCCTTAAAATAAGAGATTGTAAAAAGAATGTTTACAGAATCCCTTAACTGAAGGGATGGCAACAGTTCATATATTTCTATAGTTTATATACTCCCCCTCAAGCTGGAGAATATACATTGTATAATCCCAGCTTGAATAGTAATTTATTGAAAACAGGCTTTGGCAAAGCCTTAGTAAGAATGCCTGCAATCTGCCCTCCTAAAGGAATGTATGAAAGAGTGGCTGTCTTTTTGTTGACTGGGTTAGTAATAAAATGCCTATCAATCTCAACATGCTTTGTGCGGTCATGTTGAACTGGGTTTTTGGCAATCTGAATGGCAGATTGATTATCACACGAAACTTCAAAGTGATCATTCTGATTAGTGCCAAGTTCTTTTAGTAATTTAAGTAGCCAAATTCCTTTGCATATTCCCAAAGTTAGTGATCTAAATTCAGCTTCAGCACTACTTCTTGAAACGACAGATTGTTTTTTACTTCTCCAAGTTGTAAGGTTACCCCAAACAAAAGTGCAGTAGCCACTAGTGGATCTTCTTTCAGTGAGATCTCTGGCCCAACTAGAGTCTGTAAAAATCTTAACAGTTTTGTCTTGTGTTTTCTTAAACATTTAGCCGTGTCATGGAGTTTTCTTCAAGTACTTGAGAATTCTATTTGCTGCTGCCATATGCTCTTTAGTAGGATTAGTTATGTGTTGACTTATCACATTTACGGGAAAGACTATATTTGGCCTCATCAAGGATAAGTAAATAAGTTTCCCAAATAATCTTTGAAATTTCTCTCTGTCTACTAAAGACCCATCTTCTTTGTTGAATCTCAAGTTTGCCTCCATTGGTGTATCAGCTGGCTTACAACTAAGAAAACCAGTTTCTTTGAGTAAATCAAGTACATACTTTCTTTGATTGATCACAAGTCCTTCTTTTGATCTTGCCACCTTTATTCCTAGGAAATACTTTAGCTTTCCCAAGTCCTTGGTTTCGAATTCCTCTCCAGTAGGAATTATGTCATCCACGTACACAATTAGGATAGCTTTCTTATTTGTAGAAGTTACTTTGATGAAAAGTGTATGATCGGCAAGGGATTGCTTGTAGCCGTTTTTAAGAATGACTTTAGTTAACCTCTCGAACCAAGCTCTGGGTGATTATTTTAACCCGTATAGAGACTTGTTGAGCTTGCAAACCTTGTTGCTACCTTCAACAGACTTTAAGCCAAGTGGCAATTTCATATAGACTTCTTCCTCTAGCATGCCATTAAGAAATGCGTTTTTTACATCAAGTTGGTGTAATTGCCAATCGCAATTTACAGCCAAACTTAGGAGTACTCGAACAGTGTTAAGCTTTGCCACAGGTGCAAAAGTTTTTGTGAAATCTATCCCATATGTTTGCGTAAAGCCGCTAGCCTAGCTTTCTATCGTTGGATACTGCCATTGGAGTTATACTTTACAGCAAAGATCCATTTACAGCCAACAGCCTTTTTTCCTTGAGGAAGGTCTGCAACGGTCCAAGTAACATTTTTCTCTAGTGCACAAATTTCCTCTTTAACAGCCCTTTTCCATTTTGGATCCTTTAGAGCTTCAGCTAAGCTTGTGGGAACCTATTCTTTATTCAAGGTTGCTGTAAATGCTTGAAAAGAAGGGATCAATGAATTATAACTAGCAAATTTTTCAGTAGGATGCTTGGTGCACTGTCTAACCCCTTTTCTAATAGCAATAGTGAAGTCATCTAGAGTGGTAGACTTTAATGATTTCTTCTTCCATTTCAGCAGCTAGACTCAAATCCAATTCTCTGCAAGAATCAGATTGCAAAACAGTCTCAGGGATATGTTTTCTTTTTCTTTTGTAGACACGAAGCTATCTGGGTGGTGGTGTTTTTGGAAGACTTTCAATGGGAGTAGGTGTATTTTCAGGAAAGGTGTTTAAAGTAGGTGTGGGTGAGTTAGTGATAGGCATTACAGGAGAATGAATTGGAGTAGTCACAGGTGACAAATCTATAGGTAAAGGCGAAAATGGTGGCAATTCTGAAGGTTGAGAATGAAGATTAGGAGGAGGTACCTGATGTGGCTGAAAATCACTCCATGTTTCTTCTTGAATTTCAAATAGGGATCCTGCTCATAAAATGTTATATCCATAATGGTAAAAAATCGTTTAGAAGGAGGATGATAGCATTTATAACCCTTCTTAAGTGAAGAATACCCATTCAATACACATTTTAAAGACTTAGGGTAACTTGGACTTAATTAAGAGCAATATTTTGGATAAAAACAGTGCAGCCAAAGATTTTAAGTGGCAGAATGGGGGAGATAGGCTTAAAATGGGGAAAGTGCTGCAAAAATATAAATTGAGGTGTTTGAAATTTTAAAACCTTACTAGGCCTTCGGTTGATTAAATATGTGACAGTTAATAAGGTTTCCCCCCATGTTATAAATTTGCGCAAAAACACCAGCAGTTTCAGATTTATCTTTCAACAAATAAGTCCAAGTTATCCTACTGTGATCATCAATGAAAGTGATGAACCACTTACAATTATCAGCATTCTTCACCCGAGAAGGGCCCCAAATATCACTATGGATCAAAGCAAAAAGGTGAGAAGGCTTGTATGGAGAAGGAAAATAAGATGATTTAGTATGTTTGGCAATAGAGCTAACTTTACAAGAAAAAGAATTTAGCCTTTTATTGATGAATAGAGCAGGAAATAATTTTGCAAGGTATCGAAAACTAGGATGGCCTAAATGAAAGTGCCATAACATAACAGTATCAACTTTTTTTAAAGCGGTGAAAGATTTGGAGATCTCGGTTTTAGGATAGGAAGGGAGGATGTAGAAGCCATTCTGCAAGTTGGCCTTACCAATCATCTTCTTCGAGTTCAGTGCCTGCAAAGTACAATCAAGATCATTAAAAATTTCGGAGCAATGCAAGTTTGTGGAAATTTTACTTACGAAAATGAGATTGCAAGCCAGATTTGGTACAAAGAGAACATTTTTTAAGTGCAATCTGTTCATTTAGAACAACAGTGCCATGTCCTATTTTGCACAAGGAACCATCAACCGTTTTGACAGCTTTACCAAAGGTTTGGAAAAAATTGCGAAACAAGGCCTTGTTATCAGTCATATGATCCGTAGCACCAGAATTAAGGATCCAATTAGGAGTCAACTGGGAGGAGAAAAATGCTGTAGAAGAAGGGTTACCTTTTGGTTCTTTCATGACCAGATTACCCTCACAAGACCCCTGAAACTTTTCAAACAATTTTTGAAGTTTAGCAATCTGCTTTTTGGTGAAGCTAGTGACAGATGTGGTAGCTACAAGGCTTGGTTTATTATCTCGAGAGTTCTTGGACTTCCAGTCTTGAGGCTTACCATGAAGCTTCCAACACTTTTCCTTGGAGTGGCCGGGCTTTTTGCAATGATCACACCAAGGTCTCCCCCGTTTGGAAGAGGGAGATGATTGATGTGTCAGTAAGGCAGATCCTTCAGGAGTGGAATATGGTTCATCAAGCATCGTCACACACCTTTGGCTTTCATCCTTCTTGACCATAGAGAAGGCCTCTCGAAGGGAGGGAAGAGGAGAAATAGCCAGGACCTTGCCGCGAACCTCGTCCAAGTCCTTGTTTAAGCCTTTTAGAAATTAAAAAAGCCTTCGTTGAATGACAATTTGCTGATAAAGGGCAGCATCTCTTGGATCTGCCCAATCATGCTGTGCATACAAATCTAATTGTTGCCAAAGAGCAGTAAGGGTATTGTAGTAGAGAGTGACGGGCATGGTTCCTTGCTTAAGGGTGGCTGCCTGATTTTCAACATGATACAATTCGGCAATGTTATCAGTGCTAGAGTAGGTTTCGTGGACTACATTTCAGATTTCAGCGGCTGTGGTGTAAAGAAGAAAGTTTTTGCTTATACTCGGGGTCATGGAATTAAGGAGCCAAGTCATAACCTGACCATTGCCATGCATCCACTTAGCAAAACCAGTGTCAGGCACAGCAGGCTTCTTAATTTCACCAGTAACATAGCCCAATCTTTCTCTACCCAAGAGAAAAGTCTTAACCAATTGGGACCATTCTAGAAAATTGTTGCCATTCAATCGATGGCAGGTGATAGACCAGACGAATCTGATTGAGCATCAAAACCAGAAAAATTTTCTGGATTTGAAGTAATCTCCGGAGTAGGAGAAGGAGATGTAGAAGAAGTCTCGGACATGGTCTAGGCTGGAAAGGAACCGTAACCTAATCTGATACCATGTAGAAATCAGAGTAATTCTCTGTATTTTCTTACGTATTCAATAGAAAATATTATACCTTTATATATACAAACTATGTCTCTAATTTAGGAAACTCTAAGTTAGGAAAGATGTTAATATTAGGAGATATGATCCCTTAAGATAAGGGATTGTAAAAAGAATATTTACAGAATCCCTTAACTGAAGGGATGGCAACAGTAAATATATTTCTATAATTCTTATAGAATCTAATCACTAAAAGGATTAGTAACATGCACACGTTTGAATTTGTACTATGTATGTATCTTTGACACTCCAATGGTTAAAACTGGAAGGTCTGAAGTTCAAATCCTATGGAGGCTGAGGTCTCTATATGTACTAATTCGTTTTTTATACTTGTAATCTTAAGCTTAGATGAACTAATAAATGTTTAAAAGTTGACTCTACACCTTTGCCTGATACAGAGATCAAGCATTGCTAAGCATCACTCTAGCGCTTAAGTTTCCTTCACTTAACAGACATTATCTTTTTCTTATTAATTGCAAACTGTCCTGTTTTATCAAAATACAAATATATACTCTGATACTCATTAAAGAAAAAAATTGAAAACAAAAAAGGTAGCCTATTCGAGCTGTGTGCTTTGCACCTTAATAAAGTTCCTTAACTGTGAGGCGGTCTTAGGTGCTTTTGCTAGATTGAGTTGTGCCTTAGTGTCTAGGCATTCCTTGACTACACTACTTGTGACCATTTTTTGATGGATAACTAAGGCTTATCCTGCGAAGTGTTATGAAAATTAATGCATCCTTTCTGGTCCTGCAGGTTTTTTGTGAATTTGATTGGGAGCTGGATGAACTTGATGCAAGGCACTCTTTCATTTTTGTCTTACAGTCTTATCAGCATGATTTCTTTTGATGTTTGAAATATGTGAATTGGCAGCTTTATTTTTTTGTTTTTTGCTTATTTTTTTAATTTTTCATTCCAGTTCCTTGTGCAGTAGAATTCAGTCAATTGGTTTAAGCTTTGGCTGTTATTTACTCCTGTTATAGAAATTTGGGACTAAACAATATCTACCAATTTGCAGGAGTTTACTGGTCAACTGATTGAGGCAGACGAATTAGATAAAGATCAAAAAGATGCCTTTAAGGTGAAGTTCATTTAAAGATCCACAAATCAATTGTGGATTCATTTATTTGTAACTAATTCAATCTGACATGTTATGGACTTTGTAGGAGTTTGTCAAAGAGAAAGTCAGAGAAGCAAAGAAAGCTAATCGGCAGGTATATTGTTGGCAACATTGCATCTTGACTTGCAAAAATATATTTGGTTAGGCTGATTAATTTGTGCCATTCCATTGTTACAGGCAAGAGAAGCTCGTAAAAAGGCCCTTGAAGAAATGAGTGAGAAAACCAAAGCCGCATTTGAGAACATGAGATTTTACAAATTCTACCCTATTCCAACTCCAGATACTCCTGATATATCAAATGTGAAGGTAAGGTTTTATGATTTACTCCTGATGTGATTATATATTTTGTTATGTTGTTTTGAGTACTAATTATTTCTCATATGGAGTTAATTGTATTCAATGTGAGCATATTTCTTTAAGTCATGATGTTCTTAATTATAGCTTGTTACATATTACATTGAGTTCTTTGGATTTCTTGGATAATTTCATCGATAAAATGTGATTACATGGTCTGCTTTAAAATCTGATTGAATACATTTACCTGGTAATGTTGGTTAAGTTATAACAGTATGATCGACAAATATTTGAAAATATTATTTTTGTTGCTCTATGATTCTACTTTGCAGGCTCCTTTCATAAACAGATATTATGGGAAGGCTCATGAGGTTCTCTAACGGAGTTTCCATTTAGGATGTAATGTATGTTGTTGAGAGATGCTCTAAAGCCTGTGCTGGCTTGCAGGAGCGTCATATCAGGCATGTATCTGTGACTCAGTATCTTTGGGAGCTTTCATCTCGTGTCCCATCAAAGCCAGGTGTCTTAGGAGAAAGCTTTCAACCCCATAGCTATTTAGATAATTTAATCAGATGATTTTCGTGACAATAGGAGGAATTTGTAGAATACTCTGTTGAGGTTTTTCCGAAAAGTTTTGAATGACTTCTTATGGTCAGGAGCTAAAAGTTCTTCCCTCGAGTAGGTCTTGGTTTTATCTACCTTATACGTCTTTTGTTCCGACTTAAATTGTACTATGAACAAATTCAATGAGAAAAAGATTAGCCAAATATAATGCTATTTCTGTTTTTAACTCCGTGAATCATATGGGAATCTCATGGTTTTTGAATGCCCTGTATTCTTACAAGGTAACTAGCTGGGGCTTTACATCCTTCTGATTCGAATGGAACAGTGATCTTCGGACCCCAAATGGAGAAGCAGCATGCTGTTCATCCTGTGTAATATGATATAACAGGCTCATGAAGGATGAATAACACAGGACATTACATTTGAGAGGAAATGCAACAAGGATAGAATCTCCGGTGGGGAAAAATCAATAGTATCATAACAGTGCGTATGAAAAGTGAGCAAATAAGCCACTGCAAGAATCATTGAGACACCAAACATCATTTGGCATTTCGACAGTGTGCGCCCTAAATTGAAAGATGGCACTGGCCACCGGCCAGTGGATCCGCGGGGGTTCACTTTATTGAAATCAAAAGTCAAAGCATCATCTGTTGTTTCTGAAACGTTTATCTTAGGGGAAATATCGCAAAGAACAAAAAAAGCAATTTACTATGTTGTATTTGAGTCTGTTTTGCGTTTAAAACTGTTGTTTTCATATGTATTTGAGCGGTTACCGAACACAAATTGAAATTAAAAATGCACCTAATCTAACGGTCAAACAAATCAAAATAGATCAGAACACTGAATTCTAAACCAAAAGCGAATTTTTGATGGCAAGTTTCGTTCGGTACTTGTTCTGATGAGGAGTTAATCTTATTTTGGTTTGTTAGTGAGATGCGTTACCGTTGAAATGTCACAATATTTATGCTTGCTGAACAAGAGAAAAACGTAAGACTTTTAATAATAACTCTGCCTTTCTAGTGGTCTGATTGAAAAAAAATTAGACATTTTGATATAATTTTTTTAATTTAGTCATTCTAATTAATATATTTTTTTACATTAGTTATTGCTGTTAAAATTTTGTCCCGAACGAGTTACTAACGTGACAATTAGATAACGTCTCTTGAAAAACAGAAATAGCATGGGTGTAACCCCCTAGAGGGAACGTTCTCCTTTGGCAAGGTATATACCAATTACCCCAGCGACGATATGAATTTCACTCTTGTACCAACATGATATTTGGTGATTCATGCTTCACCAACTCCAATAGTGCATATGTACATTCATGCTTACAGCGCCAACTTCAATTATTTGCAAGTATTCAAACTTCGCGGATTTCAATAATTGTCCAAATTATGCTTAGCCCATTTCAATAAGATATCTACCAATCTAATATATATATGGTTTAAGTTTTTAATCAAAAAAAAGGAAAACTGACTTAGCTTTCAAAGTTCATTGTTTGACGTTTGTCTTTGTAATACAGTGATACGATAAAATCATTATATATAAGGAAGCAAATACAATGACGCAAATTTTAATTGAGCAAGTTATGATGTCTCCAATTACAACTAACTAGAGTTGGCAAAACAAGTTTGAACTTGAAAGTTTGTTCGTGTTGGTCCGAATCCGTAATGGTTTAAGTCCGATAAATTTTGAGTTGTAATAGATTCGAGTTCGAGAAAATTCAAACCCGAGAAAGCTCAAGCTCGAGAAAATCTAAGCCCGATAGAATTCGAGCTTGAGATCAATCTAGCCCAAGCCTGAGATAAATCTGACTCCAAGCTCGAAAAAGCCCGACTTTATATCTGAACAGTCATAATAGATATTAATAATTAATATAATTTTATGATATTACTTAAAATATAAATAAATGATAATTCTTTATTTTTTGAAAATCTATGTATAAGCAGTGTATTTATGCCCTAAAATTTGAATGTCTGATCGTCGGGTTTCGTTGTAATTAAGTTTTTGTATCTGCGGTTAAGGGTTCTGCATATGTGTTTGAGGCCAAGGGTTCGAGTAGTGTTTTTAAGAAGTTTTGCTACTTTATTTTAGATTAACCTCTAATCTTGAGCCACTGACTTAAGTTTAATTCTGTTCAAATCTGTGTCAAGAATGAGCTTGCTAGTTCAATGGTTAATCTTTTGTATTTTCTGTGGCCCTATGGTTGAGTCTCGGCATATGCGTTACAAATATTTTGCTAAATGTTAGAAGTTTGATTGGTGGTTAAAATAAAAGTTAACGTATTCCTTTCCTTATTCATTTCTCTTTTCTTTCTTTTTCTTTCCTGTTTCTCCTTTCTTTTTATTTTTCTTTTTTATTGCGTTTGTAAAGTGGCTATCAAAACTAATTGAGGTTTTAAGTTGTTCATTGTGTCATTGGAAGATCTGTGTAAGTTCTTTCGTAAATTCTTGTGTTTCCGTGAAGTTTCTGTTGATTTTTTGTTTATGTGTAGAAATGGGGTTTCTAGGATTGTTCACTTGAATTCTCTGCTAAGTTGTTCATTGATCTCTTTTCTTTAAGCTAGAATACTAAGGGAAGTGATCCTCCTTGTGCTGTTTTGAGTTAGTTTTGTCGAGTTGTCGATAGGCATTGGTTTTGTTGGAAGTTCGCGTCGAAGTTTTGACTTAATTGGTTGAGAATTAGTTTGTGCGATTTTTGTCGTTTTAGTTGTTTGATTGGTTATTGAACGTTCATTTTAGGTCTCAAGAGTCCTTTGCGCTGATCCTACTTCGAAAATACTTCAGGTGTGCAACGAAAATCTGACTTTCTGCGAATTTTAGACGCCGAAAAACATGGCTGTTGACTCCACACGGCCGTGTGAACCACAAGGCTGTGTGGCAAACCATGTAATCCACTGTTCATAAATTAGAAACATACGAGCTAGGGACACATGCGTGTGTCTAGACCGTGTATGGGATTATTTAGTCTAGGGTTTACACGGGCCAGGGACATGGGCGTGTGTCTAGACTGTGTAACTCACTGTTCACAACTTAGTTACACACGGGCTAGAGACACGAATGTGTGTTCAGGCTGTGTAACTCATTATTTGCATGTTAGGATCACACGGGCCATTGACACGGATGTGTGTTCGGTCGTGTGAGACACACAAGCAGGCATGTAACAGCTCGATTTAGGGGCTAGTCGGAACAGTGATCTCGAAATCACTAATTCAAGGTTAGATAAAATTATTTTCATGTTATGTTATGTTCTATAACATGTTTATAAGGATGTATGGAAATTCTGGTGCTTTAATTTTAGAGATTTCCTACTTAATCGCTAAAAAGGACTAAATCGCATAAAGTGCAAAAGTTCTATTTTAATTGCTAGAGGTGCCAAATAGTTATGGTTTATAATTGGAGGACCTAAATGTCCAATTGGGCCATGGGCATTAAATGTTGTCCTATTAAGTGAGTAAAAAGAAATAAAATAAGATGAAATAAGCAAGAAAGCTATCATCTTTTTATTTCTTCTCTTCATCCATCGAAAATACCAACAAGGATGGGGGTTTTTGAAGCTCAAAATTTCAGCAAGCATTTCTTCTCACAAGTAAGTGATTTTGATGGTTTTAGTTGATAATTTTTATACTTCTGGAGTCCCCAAAGCTTAAGCTTTCTAAAGAGGGGACTATTTTGCAACATGGTTGAAAGTCTAGGGGCTTTCCATGAGAGAGTTTAAGTTGGTTGCTGAGTTTTATGGAATAAAATGAATGATAGGATGATGATAAACAACTTTTGTGAAAGGTGTTGTTATGAAAACACCTAATTTGGGCTAAAATGCAAAAGTTGTAATTTGTTCATTAAGGCATGAAATAGTTGGAATTGAGGATAGTTGTAAGAGGATTAAATGTTCAGCTAGGCTTGTTTAACAAGAAAATGTGATGAAAATTTATTTATGAGCCTAGGGGAAAAATCATAATTTTGCCAAGTGTAGGGGCAAAATAGTCATTTTTTCCTAAAGTGTATATTATGGTATATTATGATTTATGAGTGATTAAATCAGTAAATGCAATTTTTCTAGATCAAAGAAAATGAGTTTTGGAACTAGAACGGGTGAAAAGAGAAATGTGGGCAAAAAGGTTCCTTTCGGCCCTTTCGACGTCTAGATAAATTCATGTGTGATTATTGCAGTTACGTACGAGATAATTTAATATTCCAATATAATATGGAATGTATATTTATTCAATGAATGTTTGAAATATCTTTTGATGAGATGTTAAAAGAATCTAAGAGTAATAGAAAATGTATACAACATGATATGATGATCGTTAAGGTCTCGAGTAAGACCTTGTTGGGGTATAATGTCAATATGATGTTATGCGTATAAGACTCAAGAGTGTTATTTAATAATTTGAGTGATTCAACGAGTATGTTGGAAGAGAGGAAGTATGTGGTTGTGCCATGAGAAACAAAAGTATCTGTTAGAACTGAATTGAGATGAATTCAGAATATGATAAATATTTGTGAATGTATAATAACGGTGAGCTATGTGCAAATACACCTCATTGATGGTTACTGATGGGCTGTGTGCGATACCATCAACTATATTATCATTGGTGGGCTGTGTGCGTTACCACCTGATTAATTATTAATTGATAGGCTGTGTGCGAGACCATCAACCATGTTATCATTGGTGGGCTGTGTGCGTTACCACCTGATTAATTATTAATTGATGGGTTGTGTGCGATACCATCAACTATATTATTATCGGTGGGCTATGTGCGTAACCACCTGACTAATTAGTAATTGATGGGCTGTGTGCGATACCATCGCTTATAAATGATTGGTGAGCTAAGTGCGAAATCATCGTAAGTATAAATGATTGGTGGGCTGTGGTGATTCCACCCTATTAGAGGTTGATGGTGGGCTAAGTGCGAAACCACCGAGAGATTAGTAGAATGAGTGACTTATCGAAAATGCTGGATGTGTTATTTTATATTATCATGTGTGATCAATGCAGGAATGTATGTTAATTAAATGAGCAAATTGGCTTGTGGCATGGTAAAAATGTGGTAGGAGATAGAATGAGTAAGCTTCAAGAATGATTGAGTAAGTAATCATGAGCTAATGAAAAAAGCTCGACATATTACCTCGCAGTTACGTTTATTCAGTGAATATCAACAATTGTCAAATTATGCAGATGAACTTACTAAGCATTATTGCTTACTCCTCTTCCTTTCTCACCTCTTATAGGTTATTTTAGCTAGCTCGGGTTGGAGATCGCCGGAGATGTTTTCACACTATCGTGCAAACACTTGGTATGAGGTATCAAGTCCTTATGAGTCATGGCATGTATAGGGCTAGTACTTGAGGTTGATTAAGTCTTTGTTGATGTAGCCAAATTGTGTTGACCTAAGAGAACTTATAATTGGGTTGTGTGTAGCCATAGATGATGGCTTAAGTTGTTGTAAATGTATCAGGGATAGTTCTCCCTAGTGTGTGGGATGGAGACTTTATCACTCTTATGATTAAATGTCCTTAATTCAAGAGTTATATTGATGTTATGTGATATTATGTGCTAATATATGATGGTCTGCAAATGAGAGTGGAAAAAGGCTTGGTAGATAGCCTCTAAGTGCCTACACGGATAGACACACGGGCGTGTGTCTAGGCCTTGTGTTCCTTTTATGTTAGTGTCTTAAGTCAGAATAGACCACGGGCTAACCCCACTGCCGTTTGTATAGGCCGTGAGTGACACACGATTAGTACATGGGCATGTACCCCAAGCCGTGTGAATAAGTCAATATATCAAGGTGTGACACATGGTCTGAGGCCACGGGCGCATCAAGGCCGTGTGTAATTTGGCAGTGTCCACTACGGGTGGAAGACATGGGCGTGTTTTAGGGGTACGCGGGCGTGTCCCTAAGCCTACACGGGCTTGTGGTCCCTATTCAAGTAAAAATTTTCCAACTGTGTAAAAAGTTTTCGATCTATTTTTGAAACCTTTTAGAGACATGTTTAGGGCCTCGTAGGCCCATTATAAGGATGCTAGATGTGTGTGTGTGGAAATGTTGTAATTTGGAATGAAATTTGATAGCCCAAAGTCTTATGACCCTATGAGTTAAGTACGGTAACGCCTCGTATCCGATGTAGAACACGGGTAAGGGGTATTGTATTTAGTGGTATCAGAGCATGGTTTAGTCGATTCTCAGATTAACCTAGCATGAGTAAGAGTCTAGCTATACATGCCATAGGTAAACCATGATAGTGTGATATCCCCCGACTCTAACTAAATTATTTTGTTAAGATAGAGATGGTTCCCAACCGAGCTAATATCAATAAGGTTGTAAGTGGCAATGAGATAATTGAAATGTGCTTATGCATTGTTGAAATTGAGAGAAGTATGAATAGAAGTTTATGACATGTGGGTGATAAGGTATGAAATGTTATAACTCCAAGTAGAGGAATGAAGTGAGAGTTATGAAGTGATGAAGTTATTTATATTGATTTGATATGCGTATGGTGTTATATACTCAACTTATTGGGTTAAGTGCATATAGTGAGTAAAATTTTCCAGAGAACGAGATATGTGTCTATGTACAATTATTTGAAGGATGTCAGATGAATGTGTCCATATGGCTAAATCTTATGTGTGTTTGTTAAAGTAGAAAATGTATAATGTTTTGTTTCATGACTCTGTTATGAAGCCACACGTATTATAGTGTGGAAGCTAAACTGGGAAGTTTGATTTAGTAGAATGCAGGAGATGAGTACGGTTGTCCAATAATAAATTAATGAATAAGAACACGGTTGGACCATGGCGGTATATGTGATCCCATATAAGATCATGTCTGGGACATGGCATTGGCATCGATACATGATCTCGTATAAGACCATATCTGGGATATGGCATCGACATCAACATGAGTTCCATGTAAGACCATATCAGGGATATGGCATTGGTATTGATATGAGATTTCGTGTAAGACCATAGCGAGGCTATGGCATCGTGATGACAAGTAAAGTAGTAACAGGGCTATGATGTTGCAATACGAGTAAGATCATAGTTGAACTATGGCAATCAAGTAAACGACGTACTCAAACTCGTAAGACATTCTTTAATTGATTAGTAATAGTAAGAGAAATTAGAGTGAAATGTTTAGTACTCGAGTAGATATTAATGTGGAACTTGAGTATGTGAAAGTCTCGATTGAAGTTGAATTACTTAGGATACTCAATCGCTCACATGAGACAAGAAAGTCCATATAAGACCAAGCCAAGGCATGGCATCGGCAAATAGGCAAAGATATCAAGTAAGTCCCTATTAAGACACAGCGTCGAGGGCAAGTTAAGAAATCCCATGTAAGACTATATCTAGGATATAGCATTGGCATCAAGATATATGTGAGATGAGATTCAGTATCCTCGGTCATTCATAGTAATTCATTGGGCAAAAGAGTGAAGATTGAATGAGAAAGCAAGGAAGTCAAGTGAGTAAAGCTGTTATTAAGTTATGCTAGTTAAAGCTGACTAAGAGTGTTATGCATGTTATGAATGAAGAAGTTGACATTATGTTTACCATATCAAAGTATGTTGATGTATGTGATTAATGCAATATTTATGATAGCACAATTGAGAATGCTTTGTATCACATTGGTACATGATACTCTACTAAATAGAGTAATTGTTGTTGAACATAAGATTGAAGTCCTAGGGGACTAAAATAAAAAGGCTATCATTGAGATACGAAAATGATAAGGTTCCGTATAAGACCATATCTAGGATATGGCTTCGATAACGAATATGATAATCATATAAGACCATATTCGAAATATGGCATCGATACTTGATGTGGAAGTCCATATAAGACCTTATCCGGGATATGGCATTGGCAGCTAGAGGTGACTCCATATAAGACCACCTCGGGAATGTGACGTTGGTTTCGTACTTACATGAATGATGATGAATATATGTCTTTGACTATCCCTAGTGACCAATGGGATAAGTAGATGAGTTAAAGGTAGAAATGAAATCAGTACTAAAGTTATACGGATGAGTGAGAACAAGTACTTGTAAATGAATCACGAAGAAACGAGTACAACGTGTGGCATAGTATGTGCTTAATAAAGGGAAAGTATGAGTAAGTTGGCTTGAAGCCTGTAACATATGCATGGTTAATTAACACCATGAATTGATTATAATGATTCCCTTGGACATTATGTATTAATACTTGTTTCCCTTAAGGGTGATGTGGTTATTCTTTTCAGGAAATTGTGATTGTGCGAGAATGTTAGCTGATTAAAAAATTAGACTAAGCGGCTGTCGATTTAGTTAATTGCAATCGATATTTCTTTATTTCTTCGTAACCCTATTCGGGTACTTTGAGGAGGAAGTCGGGGATGATTCCAGTATAAGAAGTGAAATCACAAGTTTTACGTCGTATGATGAGTTTTCGAGTGAGCTGAATAGAGTTAATGAATTCGACCGAGATGTCCTTACTATCGTGAGATATGACAATAGTAAAAGTTCAAGATTAGCATAGCAAGAGAAACTCAGATGAGAATGTGCTTAAAATATGTTCTCAGTATGGAGAAAATAGTAGATTAATGTATTGAGATATGATTCAAGTTCTGCGTATATTCACGCACAAATCAATAAAGAGAATAAAATTCTGTGTGTACGTGAGTAGGGAGCATGATACAAAGGTATGCTCATCAAAATGTTCAAACTGTGATAGTGGAGCTGAAAGATATAGAAGGAACTATTAATTGAAAGTTCTAGTACTGAGTTCAGTCTGAATCAAAAAAGAAAAAAGAAAAAAAGAGAAGAGAATTAACAGGTTGGTGATCCCGAGACGATCAACTTTGTGTCCTTATTATAAGTTAGATGTTATGAAATGATTCATGGGAAAATCGATGTTATTTTTTTGAATTTTAATGAGTGAGAGTATCATAAGCTACAGAAGATTTTGAAAATGAAATAGTGGAAACGGCTTGAACTATTACAATAACAGGTATAGTCATTGTAATACTTCTCAGATAGTAGACATAATACAAGTGTCTGAATGAAAGATCCATGTTAAGCAATGTGAGTTAGTTACTCGATTGATCTTAGTTGGTAATATTCTAGTTTCAGCAAGGTTAATGACTGGAGCGAGTCTTCCTTTCAAAATGAAAGGGTTCAGAAGTGTTATAGTAGATGGTATTTTAAATAAGCTCTGAATGAGTTTATCTAAGGTAGTAAGATCCAGGTTGGATAATATTTCCATTGTTGACATTTCCTTGAGATAGAATTTGAATGATGATGAATCCAGAACTTATATAGAAGTTTTGGTATGAGATTTAGTAATAGCATATCTATTAATGCAAGAATAAGAAAATGCAGTTATGTGCATAAATGTTTTGACAACAGAGTACATTTCACGATATGATTGGGTTCATGGTCAGAAGTGGTTGACCATCAAAAGTTGAGTTTCCAAAGCGTACAAGTCAAGGCTATTATAGTCGGTGAATGCTTTAATGAGAAAGTGAGATAAAACCTTATTGATTTCAAATTTGGCTTGACAAAATTCCCAAGATGGGGAATTTCATTCGAATTGTCGTAAATCAACTGGTAAAGAACAGAGTGATCATTTGGACGTGTACAGGGTTCTAAATTAGTGGATTACTGAGTATACGCCCTGGAGGAAGAAATACCTAGGTCGCAAGTGATGCCTCTACCTTGTGTATGATAAGCTTAAAGGTTGTTGACAAGAGAAACTTGAGGATAAATGGATTTGTGATTTTGAAGAGTTTATGGAAACGTTGTAAGAATGTGGGTGGCAAATCCTCTAGATAAGATTTTCTGGGACGAAAATCCCTAAGGGGGAGAATTGTAACAGCCCGATTTAGGGGCTAGTCAGAATAGTGATCTCAAAATCACTAATTTGAGGTTAGATAAAATTATTTTCATGTTATGTTATGTGCTATAACATGTTTATAAGGATGTATGGAAATTCTAGTGCTTTAATTTTAGAGATTTCATACTTAATCGCTAAAAAGACTAAATCGCAAAAAGTGCAAAAGTTCTATTTTAATTGCTAGAGGTGACAAATAGCTATAGTTTATATTGGAGGACCCAAATATGCAATTGGGCCATGGGCATTAGCTTGGTTGGTCAAAGGAGGACAAAGGGGACAAGGGCATTAAATGTTGTCCTATTAGGTGAGTAAAAAGAAATAAAATAAGATGAAATAAGCAAGAAAGCTATCATCTTTTATTTCTTCTCTTCATCCACTGAAAATACCAACAAGGACGGGGGCTTTTGAAGCTCAAAATTTCAGCAAGCATTTCTTCTCACAAGTAAGCGATTTTGATGGTTTAGTTGATAATTTTTATACTTTTGGAGTCCCCAAAGCTTAAGCTTTCTAAAGAGGGGACTATTTTGCAACATGGTTGAAAGTCTAGGGACTTTTTATGAGAGATTTTAAGTTGGTTGTTGAGTTTTATGGAAGAAAATGAATGATAGGATGATGATAAACAACTTTTGTGAAAGGTGTTGTTATGAAAACACCTAATTTGGGCTAAAATGCAAAAGTTGTAATTTGTTCATTAAGGCATGAAATAGTTGGAATTGAGGATAGTTGTAAGATGATTAAATGTTCAGCTAGGCTTGTTTAACAAGAAAATGTGATGAAAATTTATTTACGAGCCTAGGGGCAAAATCATAATTTTGCCAAGTGTAGGGGCAAAATCATAATTTTGCCAAAGTGTAGGGCAAAATAGTCTTTTTCCTAAAGTGCATATTATGGTATATTATGATTTATGAGTGATTAAATCAGTAAATTCCATTGTTCTAAATCAAAGAAAATGAGTTTTGGAACTAGAACGGGTGAAAAGAGAAATGTGGGCAAAAAGGTTCCTTTCAGCCCTTTCGACGTCGAGGTAAGTTCATGTGCGATTGTTGCAGTTACGTACGAGCTAATTTAATATTCCAATATAATATGGAATGTATATTTATTCAATGAATGTTTGAAATATCTTTTGATGAGATGTTAAAAGAATCTAAGAGTAATAGAAAATGTATATAGCATGATATGATAATCGTTAAGGTCTCGAGTAAGACCCTATTGGGGTATAATGTCAATATGACGTTATGCGTATAAGACTCAAGAGTGTTATTTAATAATTTGAGTGATTCAACGAGTATGTTGGAAGAGAGGAAGTATGTGGTTGTGCCATGAGAAACAAAAGTATGTGTTTGAACTGAATTGAGATGAATTCAGAATATGATAAATATTTGTGAATGTATAATAACGGTGAGCTACTAGAATATGATAAATATTTGTGAATGTATAATAAAGGTGAGCTATGTACAAATACACCTTATTGAGGGTTATTGATGGGCTGTGTGCGATACCATCAACTATATTATCATTGGTGGGCTGTGTGCGTTACCACCTGATTAATTATTAATTGATGGGCTGTATGCGATACCATCAACCATTATCATTGGTGGGCTGTGTGCGTTACCATCTGATTAATTATTAATTGATGGGTCGTAATGCGATACCATCAACTATATTATTATCATTTGAAACGTAATGCGTAACCACCTGACTAATTAGTAATCGATGGGCTGTGTGCGATACCATCGCTTATAAATGATTGGTGAGCTAAGTGCGAAATCACCGTAAGTATAAATGATTGGTGGACTGTGTGCGATTCCACCTTATTAGAGGTTGATGGTGGGCTAAGTGCGAAACCACCGAGAGATTAGTAGAATGAGTGGCTTATCGAAAATGCTGGATGTGTTGTTTTATATGATCATGTGTGATCAGTGCAGGAATGTATGTTAATTAAACGAGCAAATTGGTTTGTGGCATGGTAAAAATGTGGTAGGAGATAGAATGAGTAAGCTTCAAGAATGATTGAGTAAGTAATCATGAGCTAATGAAAAAAGCTCGACATATTACCTCGTAGTTACGTTTATTCAGTGAATATCAATAATTGTCAAATTATGCAGATGAACTTACTAAGCATTATTGCTTACTTATCTTCCTTTCTCACCTCTTATAGGTTATTTTAGCTAGCTCGGGTTGGAAATCGCCGGAGATGTTTTCACACTATCGTGCAGATACTTGGTATGAGGTATCAAGTCCTTATGAGTCATGGCATGTATAGGGCTAGTACTTGAGGTTGATTAAGTCTTTGTTGATGTAGCCAAATTGTTTTGGCCTAAGAGAACTTATAATTGGGTTTTGTGTAGCCATAGATGATGGCTTAAGTTGTTGTAAATGTATTGGGAATAGTTCTCCCTAGTGTGTGGGATGAAGACTTTATCACTCTTATGATTAAATGTCCTTAATTCAAGAGTTATATTGATGTTATGTGATATTATGTGCTAATATATGATGGTATGCAAATGAGAGTGGAAAAGGGCTTGGAAGATAGCCTCTAAGTGCCCATACGGATAGATACACGGGCGTGTGTCTTGGCCTTGTGTTCCCTGCATGTTAGTGTTTTAAGTCAGAATAGACCACGGGCTAACCCCACGGCCGTTTGTATAGGCCGTGTGTGACACACGGTTAGCATATGGGCATGTGCCCCAAGCCATGTGAATAAGTCAGTATATCAAGGTGTGGCCACGGTCTGAGGCCACGGGCGTTTCAAGGCCTTGTGTAATTTGGCAGTGTCCACCGCAGGTGGAAGACATGGACGTATTTTAGGGGTACACGGGCGTGTCCCTAAGCCTACAAGGGTTTGTGGCCCCTGTTCAGGTAAAAATTTTCCAAGTGTGTAAAAATTTTTCGATCTATTTTGAAACCTTTTAGAGACATGTTTAGGGCCTTGTAGGTCCACTATAAGGATGTTAGATGTGTGTGTGTGGAAAGGTTGTAATTCAAAATGAAATTTGATAGCCCAAATTCGTATGATCCTGTGAGTTAAGTACGGTAATGCCTCGTATCCAGTTCCATTATAGAACACGGGTAAGGGGTTTTACAGCGCACATGAGCGAGTGCTTAACCGTTTGAGGCCATAAGAGATAACTTTGTAGATTGTGTGAAAGCACACGGGTGTGTGGACCAAGAATTTAATTTTTCCCTCGAGCTACGTACGTCATTTGAAATGAATGTCAGTCTTATGTAGTGTCTGTATGAACTGTACTGAATTGTGTAAATTTTTATTCTGTGATCCTAGATTAGGTACTGGATATCTGTATGCGTATTGCATGTGAAAATCATTAGTGATGTTGATATATACATTTTGTATGAGCTTGATCTGTATCTAAATGGTTATATAAACTTCTGCATTAATCGTCACTTGAATTCGTTATTTGCATTAGGTTGGGAATTGTATATTAGAGGTAATGATTTTCTTTGTATCAGTGGTTAAGCCATGAAGATTGTAATTGAATACGGCGATTAACGCAATATGTACAGTAACTAAGCTATAATTATTCTAAAATGTCTCGTACCGACACTATGTGGTGTGTAGGGCTGGATGGGTATTAAATACCTATTATGGTGTGTTGGGTTGGACGGAGATGATATGTAACATCCTAGATTAGGGGTTATGCGTTCGTGCGTAATTCATGAGATAGTGGGATCAGTGGGTGTGTTGGATGTGTTCTGAAGAGTTTCAAGAACCCTAAGATGAAAGGAAATGAAAGGAAATGTAAGGAAACGTAAGGAAATGTAAGGAAATGTAAGGAAATGTAAGGAAATGAAAGGAAATGTAAGGAAATATAAGGAAAATGTAAGGAAATGAAAGGAAATGAAAGGAAATGAAAGGAAATGAAAGGAAATGAAAGGAAATGAAAGGAAATGTAAGGAAATGTATGGAAATGTATGGAAATGTATGGAAATGTAAGGAAATGTATGGAAATGTATGGAAATGTATGGAAATGTAAGGAGATGTATGGAAATGTAAGGAAATGCTTTAGGAATGTTAAGTTTTGGAAACTAAACTAAAATAGGAAAGTGACCATTTTGGAAACCGAAGTAAATTAGGAAAGTGAACATTTTGGAAACCTAAGCTAAAAGAGGAAAGTAAACATTTTGGAAACTAAGCTAAAATAGGAAAGTAAACATTTTGAAAACCTAGGAAATGTCAAGTTTACAGAAGCATGAAAATTTTGGAAACTTAAAAATGACCCCGAAATGTCAAATTTTAAAGTTCAAAGGGGAACTTAGGGCCAGGTGACCCTAAAATATAAAGTACATGAAATTTGACCCATTAACGGACTTGGAAAAGTGGCCTAAAGATGCCACTTAAGGCCTCAGGAAATGGCCCACATGCAAGGGTGTTGGGCTTGAGTTCGAGTCACATAAGAAGAAAATAAAATAAGTTTTATTTTACTTCTAGAAGCCCAAGAGGTGGACGGCACAAGGCTTGCAAAAGAGGAGTTTCACTCTCTTTAAAACTCGGCTAATTAAAAGATCATAAGGACTCTTAAGGGAAGAGTTTAATTCTCTTTAAAATTCGGCCAAATAGGTGGATAAATGAAGAATTATTCTTTAATTAGGAAAATAAGGAAGAGTGGTGGCCAAGTTAAGGATTCTTGGCCTAGTAATTTCGGCTATAAAAGGATGAGACTAGGGCCATTCATTATTCATTCTCCCTCTCTCTTTTCCTCTGCCGAATATTCTTCTTGAGCATCCATTCTTTTTCTTCTTTTCTTTTAGCCTCCTAGCCGATTCCCTCTAAGCCTATTATTCCTCTCTTCTTTCATCTTTGAAACCGAATACATAAGAGATCATAGCCAATTGTTCATCAAGTCTCTAAGCAGAATCTACGAAGTGGTGTCGGGAGGATCTATCGATTTCAATATAAAGGGTAAGGATCTATAGTTATAATTGTATTCCTTTCTTTTAAGCGAAAGTTAGTCTAATCCTCCTATATTTTATTGATCAAAATATGGAAGGTGAATTTGAGATTTACTAAGTGTCGACTATAAGGAAGGAGAAGTTCTTTTCAGAAGGTACACCATAGGCAGCGTGTTCCCTAGTTATTCGGTGAATTTCGGGATTTAAAATCCACAAGGTAAGACATGCGAATATTTGGCCAAGGGTGTTTTAGATCTAGTTCATATTTATTCAAAAGCTGAAACTAATTTGTTAAAGTGATTTAAAGCTTTGCCGAATACAAGAAAGAGTATAGTGAAGATTTCGGGATTTGGCACCAAGGTAAGTTTTAGTGTACTAATCCTACTAGGATTTGGATTTTTGGCCGAATGGCTTACTAAGTATTAAATGATTGATTAAATGTAGAGATTTAAGATCTAAGGCATTAGATCAAGCTTCTCGGGATTTGGATTGGAAACCTTAAGCGAAACAGGTGTGTACCCTACACTAAATCTTGATAGATTTACGGCTTTAATTCAATATATGTGTTAATATGAAAGTGAAAGATTATGGCTAAGGTACAGTATGTACCCCACACTAATCTTAATAGATTTATGGCTTAAATATGATATATATGATTAATGTGAAAGTGAAAGAATGTGGCTAAAGTACCATATTATGGTACAAGGTACTCAGGTACGTTTTCCTACTCCTACTAGGATTTTGAAATATGTTATATTTAACATGTGAAAAGTGATGTGAAAGTGAAATTAAATATGATATGCATGATATGTATAATTTGGGGCATTGGGTTATTTGAGAAAGGGAAGTGAATGTGATGACTTGGTCTCACTAAGTGAAACGTGATGACTTGGTCTCACTAAGAATATGTGATGACTTGGTCTCACTAAGAATATGTGATGACTTGGTCTCACTAAGTGAATGTGGTGACTTGGTCACATTAAGTGAATGTGGTAACCCGGTTACATTATCTAAATGTGGTGTCTCATGACACAAATATCCGATGGCTCACCACGGCCTTGTCTGTGCAGTCTGCCGAGGTAAGATATGTGGGATCACTCGGTTGTGATCGGTGGATTAGCCACTGACCTTGGCGGAGTCTGCTAAGGTTGGTGTAACGGATGGACCTAGGTTTGGGTTCGGGTTTGCATCATTATCTTGAATTTTATATGAATATGATATGTATGGTGTGCCTATTTCTATTATGTTTTGGTGTTGGTTACACATTGAGTCTATCGACTCACCCGTTGTCTTGAACATGTTTTAGGTGATGAGCAAGTAATGGACCTGGAGCGGCAGAACTTGTGGTGGCCATGTTCACTTGAAGTTTAATTTTATTTGAATCTTTATTTTATTTTAAGTCTTGTACAATTTTATTTTGGGTTTCATTTTATGTAATAAGGCCATCGTGACATTTTATTTACGCTTTAATTACTATGTTATGAATTTAGGGCTTTACAAAGAATAAGCCCATTTAATTTAAAATAAGTTTAAATATTTTGTCACCAAACAAATGGGTTTTTGTTATAAGATAAATTTGTTTTCAACTCGAGCCCAACCCACAACAAACTATCTTTCAAAACACACGATTTTCAAAGTATTGAATGAATTTTGAAGCAAGAGTTACTTGAGGAACATACCAGATCCGGTCCATTCTCGTGGGCGGTGTGGGGTGTTTCGATTTAGTATCGAGCCAGATTTTAAACTCTCGGCACGTGGGCTAAGGCCCAAAACGTTTTCAAATCGAGCCCAAATAAGCTTTATAAAGTATCTTATGAAATAAGCAAGTTTTTCTGGCATGGCACCTAAGTCTCCGACCCACAGTCCACCAGGTAAGTACTTCTGACTTTTGAAGTGATTTGAATATGTGAAATGTATGGGCTTTTATGGCAACGTAGATTAGAGAACTAGGATCATTGAACCCTATGACCGATCTACTCAAAAACACAAGTGCATAAGACTTAAGGACCATTAGACAAACACAGTGATTAAGTCGCCGAGCTAGGTGTGTAGTAGCTGTTGTGCGCATGTCTAGGAGTGGATTCAGTAAGAGCTTGGTATTTAAGCAGTCCTAGCGACTCACCTCCTCTTTACTCGAATCCTACCTGGTGCGTAGTAACTGTTCACCCTAACCAAGAGGACTTAGTCACGGGCTAAACCCAATAACTAAAACCCGAAAGGGACTAGTCAGTATTTTATGGAAACCCTAATTTTAAAATTTCTAAATTACCCTCTTGATTTGAAAAGAATATTTTTATAAATTTTCCTAAAATATTTTTGATTTACAAATTTACTAAAATACCCCTAGTGGTAAAATTACAAAAATACCCTTGGTTTATAAAATGTCCAACTACTCAATAGTTTTGCCAAAATTTCATTATTTTATAAAAGTCCAAAAACCCTAATTTGCAAACTATCAAAAATACCTTGATTTTTGGAAAATTACAAAATTGCCCCTAACTTACCAAAATTTCCAAAATGACCCTGATTTCCAAAATTTTTTGCAACTTCATCGTTTTGGAAAATAAATTTCTCAAAAAGAACCCTCAAAGTTTTGCAACTTTTGAAATATCCTTGATTTATTAAAATTTTACAATTTACCCCGGTTTGTGGATAAATTACCAAAATACCCCCAAGGTCTAAAATTTCTGAAATACCCTCGAATTTCAAAAATTTTCCAAAATACCCAGGGAATTTAAAAATACCAAAATACTTTGTGATAAAATCACCAAGGAACCTTATTTTGACAAATTACGAAAATACCCCTGTAGGATAAATTACGAAAATACCCACGGTAGTGGAAAAACAACAATAAAAGAAAACTACAACGTTTCTCCGAATGAACTAAGGTTTATAATTGATTGATGGATGAATGAATGAATGTGAAGGCGTATGCGTGTATGAATACGAAAGAACCACTTCAAAATTCTTGTCATAAAACTTCTTGCGGGTAATCAAGTGAAACAAGGACTAATTCATAAAACTTTTAACTAAATCATGACGTTAGAAATGAGTTCTAAGGGCGTGAACTTAGAGAATGTGTCTAGAAAGTATGATAGTTCTTTAAGATCGAGTCTGTGACAATAGCGTAGTGTGGTGAGTTAGACTGCATGCGGATGAGCGATAGTAAGTAATTTCGAGTTCGAAATTATTTTTAAGGGGTAGAAGCTGTAACATCCTAGATTAGGGGTTATGCGTTAGTGTGTAATTCATGAGATAGTGGGATCGATTGGGTGTGTTGGATGTGTTACAAGAGTTTCAAGAACCCTAAGATGAAAGGAAATGAAATGAAAGGAAATGTAAGGAAATGTAAGGAAATGTAAGGAAATGTAAGGAAATGTAAGGAAATGAAAGGAAATGTAGGAAATGTAAGGAAATATAAGGAAAATGTAAGGAAATGAAAGGAAATGAAAGGAAATGAAAGGAAATGAAAGGAAATGAAAGGAAATGTAAGGAAATGTATGGAAATGTATGGAAATGTATGGAAATGTAAGGAAATGTATGGAAATGTATGGAAATGTATGGAGATGTATGGAAATGTAAGGAAATGCTTTAGAAAGGTTGAGTTTTGGAAACTAAACTAAAATAGGAAAGTGACCATTTTGGAAACCGAAGTAAATTAGGAAAGTGAACATTTTGGAAACCTAAGCTAAAAGAGGAAAGTAAACATTTTGGAAACTAAGCTAAAATAGGAAAGTAAACATTTTGAAAACCTAGGAAATGTCAAGTTTACAGAGCCGCGTGAAAATTTTTGGAAACTTAAAATGACCCCAAATGTCAAATTTTAAAGTTCAAAGGGAACTTAGGGCGGTGACCCTAAAATATAAAGTACGTGAAATTTGACCCATTAACGGACTTGGAAAAGTGGCTGAAGATGCCACTTAAGGCCTCAGGAAATGGCCCACATGCAAGGGTGTTGGGCTTGAGTTTGAGTCACATAAGAAGAAAATAAAATAAGTTTTATTTTGCTTCTAGAAGCCTAAGAGGTGGACAGCACAAGGCTTGCAAAAGAGGAGTTTCACTCTCTTTAAAACTCGGCTAATTAAAAGATCATAAGGACTCTTAAGGGAAGAGTTTAATTCTCTTTAAAATTCGGCTAAATAGGTGGATAAATGAAGAATTGTTCTTTAATTAGGAAAATAAGGAAGAGTGGTGGCCAAGTTAAGGATTCTTGGCCTAGTAATTTTGGCTATAAAAGGATGAGACTAGGGCCATTCATTATTCATTCTCCCTCTCTCTTTTCCTCTACCGAATATTCTTCTTGAGCATCCATTCTTTTTCTTCTTTTCTTTTAGCCTCCTAGCCGATTCCCTCTAAGCCTATTATTCCTCTCTTCTTTCATCTTTGAAACCGAATACATAAGGGATCATAGCCAATTTTTCATCAAGTCTCTAAGTCGAATCTCGAAGTGGTGTCGGGAGGGATCATCGATTTCAATATAAAGGGTAAGGATCTATAGTTATAATTGTATTCCTTTCTTTTAAGCGAAAGTTAGTCTAATCCCTCCTATATTTTATTGATCAAAATATGGAAGGTGAATTTGGGATTTACTAAGTGTCGACTACAAGGAAGGAGAAGTTCTTTTCCGAAGGTACATCATAGGCAGCGTGTTCCCTAGTTATTCGGTGAATTTGGGATTTAAAATCCACAAGGTAAGACATGCGAATATTCGCCAAGGCATATTTTTGGTGTTTTAGATCTAGTTCATATTTATTCAAAATCCAAACTAATTTGTTAAAGTGATTTAAAGCTTTAGAATACAAGAAAGAGTATAGTGAAGATTTCGGGATTTGGCACCAAGGTAAGTTTTAGTGTACTAATCCTACTAGGATTTGGATTTTTGGCCGAATGGCTTACTAAGTATTAAATGATTGATTAAATGTAGAGATTTAAGATCTAAGGCATTAGATCAAGCTTCTCGGGATTTGGATTGGAAACCTTAAGCGAAACAGGTGTGTACCCTACACTAAATCTTGATAGATTTACGGCTTTAATTCAATATATGTGTTAATATGAAAGTGAAAGATTATGGCTAAGGTACCGTATGTACCCCACACTAATCTTAATAGATTTATGGCTTAAATATGATATATATGATTAATGTGAAAGTGAAAGAATGTGGCTAAAGTACCATATTATGGTACAAGGTACTCAGGTACGTTTTCCTACTCCTACTAGGATTTGAAATATGTTATATTTAACATGTGAAAAGTGATGTGAAAGTGAAATTAAATATGATATGCATGATATGTATAATTTGGGGCATTGGGTTATTTGAGAAAGGGAAGTGAATGTGATGACTTTGGCCTCACTAAGTGAAACGTGATGACTTGGTCTCACTAAGAATATGTGATGACTTGGTCTCACTAAGAATATGTGATGACTTGGTCTCACTAAGTGAATGTGGTGACTTGGTCACATTAAGTGAATGTGGTAACCCGGTTACATTATCTAAATGTGGTGTCTCATGACACAAATATCCGTGGCTCACCACGGCCTTGTCTGCAGCAGTGCTGCCGAGGTAAGATATGTGGGATCACTTTCGGTTGTGATCGGTGGATTAATACGGCCTTGGAGGGGAATCTGCTAAGGTTGGTGTAACGGATGGACCTAGGTTTGGGTTCGGGTTTGCATCATTATCTTGAATTTTTATATGAATATGATATGTATGGTGTGCCTATTTCTATTATGTTTTGGTGTTGGTTACACATTGAGTCTATCGACTCACCCGTTGTGGGAACATGTTTGGTGATGTAATGGAATGGGGACGAGAACTTGTGGTGGCCATGTTCACTTGAAGTTTAATTTTATTTGAATCTTTATTTTATTTTAAGTCTTGTACAATTTTATTTTGGGTTTCATTTTATGTAATAAGGCCATCGTGACATTTTATTTACGCTTTAATTACTAAGTTATGAATTTAGGGCTTTACAAAGAATAAGCCCATTTAATTTAAAATAAGTTTAAATATTTTGTCACCTGAAACAAATGGGTTTTTTTATAAGATAAATTTGTTTTCAACTCGAGCCCAACCCACAACAAACTATCTTTCAAAACACACAGTTTTCAAAGTATTCGAATGAATTTTGAACCGGGTTACTTCGAGGAACATACCAGATCCAGTCCATTCTCGTGGGCCAGGTGTGGGGTGTTTCACGATATGTAGCGGATCGGGGTAGGAAACTGCATTTGATTCTGATCTATTCCGTATATGTAATTGGTGACTCTGCTAAAGATCTGTTCTGTTAAGTTGAATCTTACATTCTTTGTTTTTGATTATGTATATGGTTGAGAAGTTACTTTTGCAAACATAATTCTATTGAATGTATTTTGAATCCACTTGTTGAGTTAGTTACTCATTTTGACTGTTGATTGAACTATAGGTAACCCACAAGGTTAATCAGGTTGGCTAATTGGGAGCTCAGTCGTTCTACTTATTATCTTTTACATTATTAGTAGTTTAAAAATGTTTTTTTTTTTTTGCAAATTCGATTTCCTAGGATGTTGAATTGTGGATTGAACTTTATGTTTGTTAAGTTATTTTGATTCTGAATGTTTTTTTATTTAAAAAAAGCTAAACTTTGGGAGTTCATGTTTTTGAGAAATCATTGATGTAATTCTGTAGACTTGGCCTTGTCGTCTAGGCCAGGTATTAGGCGTTAGATTTTGTGATATCAGAGCCAGGTTTATCAACACTCGGGCTGTGTTATAGGCTTTAATTTAGGTAATAAAGTGTTGAAAATAAAATAAGTTATTCGAATAATTCTGAAACCAATTTTGTAAAAGGTCGAGTCTCTGACGTCGAACCTGTGAGTATTTCTATTCGATTTTGGGATTGATTAAGAAATTGTAGTGACTGAACTGTTGTCTGGTTACATATTCTGAAATTAAATGGAATGAGAACTATGATAAAGACTCTAAACTAATTTGTGCACTTCTGACTTTGTAGATAATATGATAGTATGAGTTCGCGTGGTAGTCATAGACGTGGTTTTCATAGACGCAGCGGACGTTGAGGAGGATCTCGGACAGAGTCATCCTTTATGGGTAGTATGCCCAATCTGGAGACTAGCGAGGCTGTTGGTACTCCTACTGCTTAGACTGGGTCTCAGACTTCGACGGCTGGGGACGACGCACTGTCTCAGGCCATGATTTGAGCAATAAAGAGGGTCGCTGGAACCCATTCTAGATCTAGAGGTCGAGGGTCAGTTACTAAGCGACTCCAGTCGAATGGTGCTAAACTGTTTAGGGGTGTCATTGGAGTTTCCCCTACCATGGCTAAGTATTGGTTGGAGGCCACTGAGCGTATCATGATCGATATTGACTGTACTCTCGCTCAGAAATTGAGGGGTGCTGTATCCCTGCTCTGGTACAAAGTATATTAGTGGTGGTTGACGGTTAAGTAAGGTGCTCAGCCCAAACAAGTTAATTGGGACTACTTCAAGAATGCCTTCTAGAGTAAGTATGTAGGGGCGAGTTACGTGAAGGCTCGCCCACGCGTACTTATGAGTGTGGTTCAGTACAATCGATCTGTGGTCAAGTTTCTAAAATTGAGCAGGTATGCGCGGGATCTGGTAGCATCTGATTATGATAAGTGTGTTAAATTCGAGGAAGATTTGCGTTATGATCTGCGAGTCCTGATAGCTCCTCGGACGGAGCGAGTTTTTGTAGTCTTGGTTGATAAGGCTAAGATAGCAGAAGAGGTGAAATGCAATAAGTGCGAGACGCGAGAGTGAGGGAGAGGTCAATGTAAGGCCAAGAGGGATTCTAGTCCCTCTAGTTCTGGACAGCGCTCTAAAAAACGGGTGAGGTTTGACGGGCCTCCAAGGACCGATGCATCAACTATGCGACAGAGATTAATATTTGTAGTGACTATGGGAGGTACCATCCGGGCGAGTGCTGGAGAAAGTTGGGAGCTTGCCTACGTTGTAGGTCAATGGAACATTGGGTTCGAGATTGTCCTTGTCGACCAGATTAGGTGCCTGCTATGGCACAGACTCCAGCTTAAGGTCTTGTTTAGCCTCCAAGAGTAACTCAGCAACCACCTAAGTACCGTGGTATGGCCAGAGGTGGTAATGGTTTTGGTAGAGGTCAGAGAGCACCGGGTCGAGGTGCTGGTGAGACTGAGGGACAACAACCTGCATTGGTCTATGCGGTGAGACGCCCAGAGGCCGGTGATGATGCCATTTGTAACCTTCCAAACCCGATCTAGACATTATGTCTAGATTGAGAAGGCTACATTAGCCACCAAAATGGCTAAGCTAACTTACGTTACTTTTGAATACTTTAAATAAAATCATTTTAGAGAAACTGTAGTTGTACTTTGAGTTAGCTTAAAAGCATTCATTCGTTAGGTTGTGTATACTTAGGATTCATTTTATTGTTGATGGTGTTTTTTTAGAAAAATCATTTGTTTATAGCTTTTCTTAAAAAAAAAAACTCAATGTTAAACTAATGCAACGAAAAAAATCATTTTTCAAGTCATTTTGGAAACTTAGTTGCCTTATCGATTTATTTTTCAAAAATAGTTCATTTGCAATTGTAACATCCTAAAATTTGAGTATTGAATTGACGCATGTTTTAGTGCTTAACTTGTGTATAATAAAATTTTTCATGATTAGTATAGTCTTGAGGAGACTTGAGATCTATTCGGAATTAGAATAAATTTTAGTAAGGAGTATTTAATTGAAGTGGATCAAGTGACTTTGAGGTTTAAGTAAAATTAAGTGTTAAAAACTAGCATAAGATGAGCTAGTAGCAAGGTAGTGTTGGCGCATGTATGTTTGGTTGAGGGGAGAGGTTCGAATCTGCTAGCATGCAATTTGAAAGCTTTTATTTTTTGCTTTCCTTAGCAAGTGTCGATCATGGATAAGATTAAAGAATGAGTTGGACAACATTTTTGGCAAGAAGACTAAAGGAAAAAGGTAAGTAAAGGTTTAAGGAAAAGAATCTCTTGAATTAAGGTGATAAGGGGACATAAGGCATGGATCAAGGGCTTTGTTTTGGAAAGCTTTGAATGGCTAATTGGCTATGAACTTGGACGGTTTTTGGGGCTAGGGAGGTTGGCCGAATTTTGTTAGTAGCTTGATAGGGATTAGGAGCTAGTTTGGTCAATTTCTTTAGCAACATGAGCATTATTTTCCATTCTCTCCAAAATCCTTTTTCCTAGCTGAATGTAGTTGAAGCAATAGGCAAATTTTTGGTTGTTTGGCCATTTCTTTTTGACCAAATTAGTATCATCTTCTTTTCTTTCTCTTTTGTGCCGAAAACATGCAACTTTGAAGAAGCATAATTCTTTTTTCTTTTCTTCTTTTTGGCTGAATATACACCAACCCCAAGACCCTATCTTTGTTCATCTTCCATCCTTGGAAAATTAACACATAAACATTCTCTCTTTACTCTTTTTCTCCTTTCTTTTTTCTTGTAAAGAACACTCAAACATCTCATTTTCTCCCTTTTATTTTCACCATGTTGCTAAGCACTATCTCCTTCAATTTTCCTTCATAACCAAATCTTCTACAACTCACATATTTCCTTCTCAATCATTCTTCTTCCTACTCACACTTTAATCAATCGGTAAGTGGCTAGTACAATATTTTGGAATTTGTTATTTCCCTTTCTTTTGTGCCGAAGCTATGTGGTGTGGGATGATCTTTTTGGATTGAGATCATCATCATACCATATCTCATTCTAATCTTTTCTCTATCATAGAAACTTAGTGGAGGGCCGAAACTCAAGTGTTCGTAAACGTCGTAGATTGTTGAAATCGGATTTAAAGTGTTAAAGGTAAGGGATTATCAAGGATTTTTATATTACTCGACATATGGATATAAATATTTTATTAATCGATTTCATTTTAGGGGACGTTCTCACTCGGTTGTCATATTGTGGAACGAGGATATTTGTGGTAAGTTAATCCCACTCTTTAAAACCTCTAGTCGAAATTTCGATAACTTATTGGTCGGACTAATGATCTTTTGTCAATAGAGACAATCAAGATAGGGACAAAAAGGGCAGTAAATAATGTTCAGAAGAGGGGTGGTTCCGCTATTCCCCCTAAGTTTCAGAGAAGGACTGTTTTGGGAATCTGAGACTTTCCACTGGGTTGTGGACCCTCATCCTGTGAAAACCAATTATTCGAAGTCGTACGTACCCCCGAACCATTGTTTACTCGTGGTACTAAACCTTTGATCGGAGAGAAATTGCAAATATAGGTTGTTCGAGATTCCGAGGGTGAGATCTAGATCGCTCAATATTAGAATAGTTTAATATTAAATTTTAGTGTTCTAATCCTTCGTAATGTGTGTTTGGATATCGACGAGCGGGAGAGTGTAGTTCTCACCGTAATCAGGTGTGTAATCTCACACTATATCTCATGGGTTAGATAACTATACAATAGTTAAAGTTGGATTAAAAATCGCAAAGTTGGTGAAATCGAAAAATATGGTATTATCGACACTTTAGTGTTAAAATCATGAAATCGGTATTAAGATCGTGAAAATTTTGGAATCGTCCTTAATGGCTAAAACGATAATAAATGATAAATTTGGGCCATATGTGATATTTGATAAATTTGGGCCATATATGTGATATTTGACAAATTTGGGCCATATATGATATTTGATAAATTTGGGCCATATGTGATATTTGATAAATTTGGGCCATATATGTGATATTTGGCAAATTTGGGCTATATGTGATATTTGACAAATTTGCGCCATATATGATATTTGGCATATTTGGGCCATATGTGATAATTGAGAATTTGGGCCATATGTGATAATCGATAAATGGGCCATAAGTGAAATTTGATAATTGGGCCATTTATGATAATGGATAAATGGGCTATATGTGATATGTGTTTTAACGGGCCAAAATTCATAAATTATAATATGGTTTTCTTTACAAATATTTTGTAATGCATAAACATGATTGCATGGGTTGGGATCAATGATGAAGAGAAGAAAGGCTTGATGCGAATTCCGGATAGGTGACTCATCACGATGGTAGTTGTCAGAAATCTAGATCGGTGGTTCTACCACAATTATTTAAATGGCCGTTGCCACAAATATTATACTGGGCTTTAAGCCTACTTTGGTGTGTTGGTGGGGTGGGTGACTAAAGCTCCCCACAGGTGTGCTGGTTGGGTACGGGAGTGTGTAGTGGATGGAAATCTAGGTTTGGTTTTGGGAATTGCATATCATTTGCATTTTTTTTAAATGCTAAATTATTATATTTTGAAATGGGCTTAGGCCCAAATAAATGTTTAAATGGTCTTGGCCAGTGGACTATGGTAAGTGAGTTACACTTTGAGTTCTAAGTAACTCACCCCATTTTTTACCCTCTCGGTAGTAACAATTGATGGAGACTTGGGTGGGAGATGACTTTGTGGGGAGGCTATACTACAAATGGTGGTTTATAAAACTTTAAGACTTCTTTTATAATTTTTATTAAGTGCTATTTTTAATGGCGATGTAATAAGGCCTTTTAATTATGGATTTTATTATGTGGATGGATTATTTATGTTTTAGTTTTATTAAGTTGGATTGATTTAGTTTTTCATAAATGTTTTCTAAAACTTTCGTATAAAATAAAGGTTTTTCTTATATATCTTTGAAACTCAGAAATCCTTTAACTCTTCGTTAGAGTATTTTGATTTTATAAATTTCAAAATTTTAATCAAATATTACTCTATAGATCCAATGACAATCTCTTGTGTTTTTAATCAAGGATTTCAAATAAACCTCAATTTTTCGATCAAATCATTCTCTTAATCGCTTTGAAATTTGATTTCTACTTCGTTAAATGATTTGAATGTACATTAAATTTATGTGGCATGCCGAAATCCGGGCTTAATGCATAGGCCGGGTTTGGGGTGTTACAGTAATGCAGCGGAAACTAGGGAACAATATCAAATTTTACTTAAGCCTAATATCATGCATTATCTTGTTATTATGCTTGAGTGTTCCATGTATGCAAAAATCCCAAAAGAAAAGTTACCAAGCCACAAATCAGAAATAATTAAAAATTACAAGCCAAAACCAATAAAGACTTAGTAATACTTATTAAGAATAGTCTGAGATCCAAGGTGATTCTCCAAATGACGAGTCCGGTCCTAATTTTGAGGTTTACTTGAAAAGTTAAACACTATTGGGGGGTGAGCTTATGAAAAGCTCAGTGTGAGTCGAACAATTATTCAAACTGACAAAAACATCAAGTACAGTGAAACATATTAGCATTAACAGAATAAAATAGAACTATCATAGGAATTTCATATTATTACATAGCCACTATCAAATTGACGTCAAACGGTGTATGAGCATGAGACATCATTCATACAAGTAACAATCAGTAATTTTGATACCATTCAATACAACACAATACAACACATATCGTAAATCAATAACACTCAAATATGTCATGAGCATGATGCAATGCAAAAATGTTCCTACCCATACCATCCGCTACACACCACAAGTTCCTCAGAACATGTCTTCCAAACTCCAAAACATTATGAGCATAGCTCTATGTGGTAAAACCACTGAATAATTAATAATGCAGAAAATCTACCGAGGATATCGAATAGTGCGATACAATCACCAATAACATATAATATGCGATAAAATCACCAATCCCCTCGGTACTCTAGGTGCAGTGCACTGACTACGAATAATGCGGACTTAATATGCCACCGGTACTCCACGGAACTCCTCCGTCAACCACAAAATCCCAACCCAATGCATATGCAATATGTCACACAATCTCATACATAATCATATCTCAATACTGTTCACATTCATTTGACATTCTTAGCATGTCTTAATAATCACATACTTTCAGTAAATGGAAACAGTGTTCCAATATTTCAAATTACCATTGTGCTGGTATCAATCAATAACGTTCAATTTCACATACTTTACGGATTTTCATTGTGCATAAACAACACCCTTTTTAGTACACAATATAACAAATATCTCATGCATTTAAATCATACATAAGCTTAATATGTCAACACATTATATCATTTAGTCAAACATTTTCATACCTCATAACTCAAATATGCAATTACAAACTCAATCAAACATCTATACTATCAAACTAGGTTTTTTTTTGCCAACATGTCAATCTTTTAAGGCTCGAAACATACCTGGTTCGACCACTCACAAAATCAATAATTTGGCTATTAATCCAATCCAATTAGCAAACTAATTTATCAAATATAAAATGATATTTAACATTTTCAAACAATTTTATGAGTTTAGGACCAACACCTTATTTTTTGCTTCCTCGTAGCACACTAGCGAATCTTTCAATTTTCCTTAACAATTATTTAAATGAACCTAAACCAAAATTCAGTATAAATTCAATCAATTTACCATTAAACCAGCCCCAAAACACCGACTTGTTAATTCAAACCAATCTTTGAAATTATAACTATTTTATGAATCTAAACTAGTTAGGTTCTTTACACTGTATCGATGCAAACCGTACGTACAATCATTCTTTGCCTTTACGAATGGTTTGGGCATTTGGGTCAGAACCTAATTCAATAATATAATAGAAAATAAATAGTTAATTAATGATTTTAATCAATTCATAATTTTATCCAATAACTATGTCGAAATAACAAACTAGTTACCCTTAATTGCACTTACGCTTTACGATTTGTGGGTTTCGAATCGCCAATCAATCAAGAAAGTTTTCCCTAATTGAAATGGGTTTAAAAGATGATTAGGAGGGTTAAATAACTCAAATTAGTTCTATAAAAATATATGCAAGAACGAAGAAATAAAACAACCTTTTTTCTTGCCCATAGGTGCACGCACCACCATCCGCGGTGGCTAAAATTGGGGCTAAATTTTAAAATGATTTGAGATTTCATTACAATCTGGTAAAATAACTTTGAAATCATTTGAAATTAAAAAAATTATAGATATGAAAATTTATGTTTTTAATGGACAATATTAATTAAGAAATTGAAGAGAGAAGAGACCTTACCCAAGCTAGTCGAGAGAAACGACAATGACACTTTCTTGGCAATGGTCGGGATTGGTCTTGGAGTTCAAGATTTCAAATTTGGGGATAATTTTAATGAGGAAAAATGACAGAAATATGGTGGAGAATATGTTAACAAATCTTGTGGCAAAAATAAAAAGAAAAAGTAAAGAAGGAAATGGCAAAACTAGGTGTAGGCGATGACAACAATGGAGGGAAGAAAAAAATTAAAATCAAAGAGAAGGAGAGGAGGAGAGAAACGGCTATGGAAATGAGGAGGAGGATTAAAGGTTGATTATTAGGGAAAAAATAATATTTATACCTACGTTAACTAGGCTTGGATGGCCCACACATTAAAACAAGGGGTTTTTGTAAAAAAAATTAAATTATTTGCATGTGAAGGGAATTAAAGTTAGGACCTCAAGGATAAGTTCACTAATGTTTAGCCATAAAACCAATAACTCATTCTTGATATAATTTGAAATATTTATTTTAAAAAACAAGGAATATCACACACTAGGGTGTAAGACAAAATTTGCAAAATGATAAAAATGATGCGAGAGAAAGGATTTGAGCTTGAGTTTTAAGAAACGTTACACTAATACTTAATCAACAAACTAATACCTCATTTATTTCCTAATAACCTCAAAAATTAAGGCATCACCACTCTCTCTTGATTACAAACTTGATTCTACTAAACCCTAATTTTTGGGATGTTACACCGCCATTATAGTAGGTACGTTCTTTATTCATTCTGTTCTATGTTTTTCTCTAATTGATATTGGGTCTACTTATTGTTGCTGTAAATGTAGGTATATCTGTTGAGAGTACTGTTAGAGAGTTTTTTGTGATTAGTCCTTTGGGTTAGTCATTTGAGTTGATAAAGTATATAGACGAGTTTCGTTAGAAATTCAAGATGCGGTATTCGGTAGATTTAATGGAATTGGCTTTTGGGGAATTCGACCTGATTCTTGGAATGGATTGGGTTGTGGAACATCAGGTCAGTCTAAACTGTGCCTCAAAAAGGGCTACTTTGAAAACCAATGAGAATAGTGAGATAGTTATGATTGGTGAGCGTCGAGACTACCTCTCTAATGTAATCTCTGCCCTGGTAGCTAAAAAGCTAGTTCCAAAAGGGGGAGAGACATGCCTTGCTTTTGTGTCTGATTTTGTACCTGTGAAGCTTTTTATAAAGGATATTTATACTTGAGGGACTTTTCGGATGTTTTTCCTAAGGAGTTTCTAGAAGTATCTCCGAATAGGGAGGTTGAGTTTGGTATTGATCTGTTACCTGGTACTGCCCCTGTGTCCGTTGCTCCCTATCGTATGGCATCGAAGGAGCTTGCAGAGTTGAAAGCTCAGCTCTAGGAACTTCTCAATTAATGGTTCATTAGACTGAGTGTGTCTCTATGGGGAGCACCGGTCCTGCTTGTTAAGAAGAAAGACGTATTGATTAGAATGTGTATAGATTACTGTCAGCTAAATAAGTTGATTGTAAAGAATAAGTATCCGCTATCGAGGATCGACGATTTATTTGATCAATTCTGAGGGGCATCTATTTTCTCTAAGATTATCCTTCATCTGGGTTATCATTAGCTTAGGGTTAAAGACATTGATGTGTATAAGACTGCCTTTAGGACTCGTTATGGACATTACGAGTTCCTAGTATGCCTTTTGGTTGACAGATGCTCCCGCCGTATTTATGGATTTGATGAATCGAGTGTTCTAGTTGTATTTGGATCAGTTTGTTGTAGTCTTTGTTGATGACATATTGATTTATTCCAAGACCAAATCTGAGCATGACGAGCACCTTCGTACTGTTCTTCAAATACTCCAAGAGAAATAGTTGTATGCTAAGTTTAGCAAGTGTGAATTTTGGTTGCAAGAGGTTTCTTTTCTAGGGCATGTGGTGACTACTGAGGGGATTCGAGTTGATCCCAAGAAAATTGAGGCTGTAGTCGAGTGGAAATAGCTAAAAAATGTGCCTGAACTTTAAAGTTTCCTAGGTTTGGTGAGTTACTGGTGAAGGTTCATCGAGGGATTTTCCCTGATTGCATCACCTCTAGCGAAGCTACTGTATAAGAACACCCCATTTGTGTGGTCTGATGAGCAACAGTCTAGCTTCGAAAAGCTCAAGCCTGTTCTGGAACAAGCTCCTATTTTAGTTTTGCCTGGATCAGGCTAAGAGTTTGTGGTTTATAGTGACATGTCGCAATTCGATCTAGGATGTGTTCTGATGCAGGATGGTAAAGTGTTGACTTACGCTTCATAGCAGCTCAAGTCACATGAGGGTAACTATCCTACCCATGATCTTGAGTTGGCTATAGTCGTGTTTGCTCTAAAAATCTAGAGGCACTACTTGTATGATGAGAGGCGTATCATTTAAATCGACCACAAGAGCCTCAAATATTTGTTAAGTCAAACGGAGTTGAATCTTAGGCAGTGAAGGTGGGTTGAGTTTTTTAAGGATTATGACTGCACGATAGAGTATCATCCCGATAAGGCTAATGTGGTAGCCGAATTTTTCTTAGTAGGTGTGAGGGGTAGCCCACTAACAAAGTCCATTGTGATTCTTTCCCACTTCCATTGGGGAATCTTCACCGCTGCAATAACCATGATGGTAATTGATGCTCTGCCTTGACCTGTTGATAGGTTAAACACTTGGCCACTAGGTCAGTCACCTCCTGTTTTAAGTTTGGTCACCAGAACTGCTCCCGTAAGTCTCGATACATCTTACTCCCTCTGGGATGCATAGCGTATGGACTTCCATGCACTTCTTGCAAAATCCTTCATCTCAACTCAGGATCCTTAGGCATGCTTACTCTTCCTTGAAAACATAATAGCCCATCCTTATCAACACTGAATTTTGTTGATCCATCATTTGACCCTACCGAAAACCTTCCTTTCAATATCTTATCCGTCTGTTGCTTCTCCTTAACCTGGTCGACCCATGAGGGTTTCACCTGAAGTTCAACTAATAACCTTCCATCATCATATAGACCAAGGTGAGCAAACATTGCTCTTAAGTCAGAGATTACTTTACGACTTAAAGCGTCCGCTACTACGTTAGCCTTACCCGGGTGATACTCGATTGAGCAGTCGTAATCTTTTAACAACTCGATCCACCTCCTCTGCCTTAGATTCAACTCCTTCTGAGTCAAAAGATACTTTAAGCTCTTATAATCAGTGAAGATGAGGGATTTCTCCCCGTAAAGATAATGCCTCCAAATTTTCAAAGCGAAAACCACAGCTGCCAACTCCAAGTCATGGGTGGGGTAATTGCTTTGTGCGGTCTTAACTACCGAGATGCATACGCAACCACCTTTCCATCTTGCATCAACACACACCCTAACCCCGTGTGTGAAGCATCACAATAAATCACAAATTCCTTCCCACCTAATTTGAATCAACACCGAGCCTCCATCAAAATCCTTTTCAACCTCTCAAAACTCTCCATTTGCTTATTCGTCAAACAAAGCGGAACTCTTTAGTAACAACTTAGTCAGCAGTCGCAATTAAGGAGAATCCTTCAACAAACCTTCGATAGTATCCGGCCAAACCAAGGAAACTCTGAATCTCTACCACCGACTTAGGTGGCTTCCAATCCAACACCGCTTTAATTTTCTGAGGGTCAACCCTAATCCCCTCAATCGACACAACGTGGTGTAGAAAAGTAACCTCCTTCAGCCAAAATTCAAACTTACTGAATTTGGCATACAACTACTTCTTCCTCAAAATCTGCAAAACTATTCGCAGATGAGCATCATACTCCTCCTCCGACTTCGAATAAACCAAAATATCATCTATAAACACGATGACAGACCAGTTTAGGTAAGGTTGGAACACTCGGTTCATCATATCCATGAACGCTGCTGGAGCGTTGGTCAACCCAAATGGCATTACCATGAACTCATAGTGACCATAGCGAGTCCTAAAGGCCGTCTTATGAATATCAGCCTCCTGAACCTTAAGCTGATGGTACCCTGACCTCAAATCTATCTTTGAAAAGACTGAGGCCCCCTTCAACTGATCGAACAAGTCATCGATCCTTGGCAACGGGTATTTGTTCTTGGTCGTTAAATTATTCAACTGGCGATAGTCAATACATATACGTATTGACCCATCCTTCTTCTTAACGAATAGAACCGCTGCTCCCCATGGTGACACACTAGGTCGAATAAACCCTTTATCTAACAACTCCTGAATCTGTGCTTTTAACTCCACCAACTCCTTTGGTGCCATTCAATATGGAGCTATAGATACCAGTGTTGTCTCTGGAAGAAGATCGATTCCAAACTCCACTTCACGATCCGGAGGTAATCCCGGAAGCTCCTCAGGAAAAATATTAGGAAACTCCTTCACCGTCCTAACGTCTCCCACTGCTAGTTCCTTAGCTTCCATAGCGCGAACAAACAGTAAGACTGCCTCACATCCTTTCCTCGCCATTTTTCCGCTCTCAGAGCGGTCACCACGTTTGACAGACAGTTCCCCCTTTCACCTATTATCAATACAATCTAGATTAGCTTGATACTTCACAAGCCAATCCATGCCTAGGATTAAATCAAACTCCCCGAATGGTAATTCCATTAGATCCGTATGGAAAACTATCCCTTGAACCTCTAAAGGTATCTCCCGATAAAGCTTATTTACCACCACATATTGTCCTAATGGGCTTACTACAGTCATCACCCTAGAGGAAATCTCAGCATCTACACTTAAAGTTTTAGATACCCTACTAGCGACATATGAATGTGTCGATTCGATGTCAATTAAGGCAAGATAGAGCAAGCCAAAAATTAAGAACGTACCGATTATGACATCCGATGCGTCAGCCTCCTCTCGACGTCTGGCAGCATAAACTAACCCTGGCTGTCTCGCTTGACATTTCGACTCCTCGACCCTCTTGCTCCACGTACGACTGTAGGCTGTTACCACCTCTGGCTGCCCCACAACCTCCTCTGTTAGGCTGAACATTCCCTTGGCCCGTGGGCCCTTCATTGCCTTTTCGCTGCGGATAGTTCCTAACTTTATGGTCAAAAGACCCACACCTAAAGCAATTTCCTCTGCCCGCCCTACACTCACTCGCATGGGATTTACCACATTGAGCACACTTCGGTGCTTGACTAGTAGCAGCAGGTCTATTATCTCATCTCGGCCCATCTGGCCTGGGCTTTTTTTGATTACCTCTAGTGGTTCCCGATGATCCAAAGTTTCTCTTACCTCCACCCCTATCTTTATCCCAGTTCAGCTTTTCTATCCGTTTCTCCTCCTCCGCTATCTTAGCCTTTTCCACAAGCACCGTAAATTCTCGTTCTCATTGCGGAGCTATCAACACATGCAATTCGTCTTTTAGGCCATCCTCAAATCGAACACATCACTCATGCTCCGTGGCCACTATCCCTCGAGCATAACGGCTTAGGCGTAAGAATTTCGCTTCGTATGCCGCTACGAACCTACTTCCTTGAACCAGGTTCAGAAATGCTCTGTGCTGCGCATCCATATAGCTCTATCCAACGTACTTGTTTTGAAACGCTATTTTGAAGAACTCCCATGTGATGCGGTCAGCCACCGTACCATCCTTAACCGTGAGCCACCATTGGTAAGCTTCATCCCTTAAGAGAGATATAAACCCTTTCAATTTCTCTTCCTCTGTGAGATCCAGATCGTCCATTATGCGTTCAACCGCCTTTAACCAATACTCAGCTGAGCTTGGGGCTATACCAGAGATTCCCCTAAACACTTCTGCTCTGTTACTCCTAAGTCGCTCCAATCTGATTTTCGGGCTCTTGTGCCCATACACCTCCAACAACTCTCTAAAACCCTTAGCATAGCACGAGATCTGACATCATCTTGGTAGTCGATCTTGAAATTCTACCTCTACAGCTGGTGGCACTGGTACCTTATTTCTGGATTCGTGGCCAGACCCTACGGGTTCTGACACAGCAATCCTGCCTCTACCTCGGCCACGCACACCACATCCTCTAGTGCTCATCCTACCATTCACGATTTATCTGATTAAAAATTTTATGATTTATTAGTTTTCTTCCACTAACTAACCACGAACAGTCTTATGAATAGTAGATTTAAAAGTAGTTCTTTCTAGTTCGCAACGAGTTCAATCCTAAGTCTGTAACTCCTAATTCTTAGAGCCACATACATTCCACCATCAACATACAAATAACATCCATGAACTTTTATTCATCACGTAAGGGTATTTTCGTTGTTTTACTACCCAGGGGTATTTTCGTAATTTATCCTATAGGGGTATTTTCGTAATTTTCCAAAATAGGGTTCCTTGGTGATTTTACGAAATAAAGGTATTTTGGTAATTTTGAAATTTGAGGGTATTTTGGTAATTTTGTCAACTTTGGTAACTTTCGTGAATCAGGGGTAATTTAGTAATTTCTCAACAAGGGTACTTTAGTAATTTTTCAAACAAGGGTATTTCGATGTTGTTGCTGTCGTGTTGTTGTTGTTTGTTTTTTTTTTAAAAACAGGAGTACATTGGGAAAAATCTAGTTTCATAATTTGGGTTATTCCTGTAATCGTGAGGTTTTTGAGTAAATTTTTAAAACATAGGTTCTTTATAAATTCATGGTTGATTGGAAATTTTCCACAAATCAAGTGTATCTCTTTTACAAAACTTGGGTTTTTTTTTGAAATAGGGTGGCTGGTCCCTTTCGGGTTTTAAATTATGATGTTTAGCCCATCAACAAGTCCTCATGACTAGGGTGAGCAGTCACTACGCTTTTGTGTAGGATTCTAGAGAAGAGGAGGTGAGTCACTAGGACTGCTTAAGTACCAAGCTCTTCCTGAATCCAATCCTAGACATGCGTATACCTATTGCCACACCCTAACTTATTGACTTGTTCACGGGTTTGTTTAGTTGGATTAAATCTTATGGATTTAGAGAGTGATTAAAACTAAATCTAAAGTCCATCAATGTCTAATATTCTAGCCTACATCCCTCAAGCCCATTAAGCCCACATGTATGTCACAACAAAAGTTTAGAATACTTACCTGCATGGATCGGGTGTCGGTAGACTCAAAGGCCATATCTTCAACCAAAACATTTTTTTCCCAAACTCACCTCATTTTACAAAACATTGCTAAGCCCATTTCACAGGCTGAGTTTTGAACTAGGCTCTGATACAAAAAATGTAACACCCCAAACCCGGCCCATAAGTTCCAATCGGATCTGGTATGCTACGGGTTTAATGTTAAAAACTTTACTTAGAATGGTTTTGAAAAACTTAGTCATTCTTGTAGATATTCGTTAAATAGGTGGCACTTGTAGAAAATCTTGGTAATTTATTTATTTTTTTTCAAAATGGAAGTTATTGAAATCATATTTGAAAATCCCATCTTTTTACTTCCTTTAAAACATAAGTCTTGTTCATAAAATTTGAGAAGAAATAAACACTAACAAATATCAACTTAACCCTAAGCTATGGGGCCTTATTACATCAAATAATTCCAGCATTTAAAACTTGAAATAAGCGAAAAGTATAAAACGAATAACTTGATGGCCCCTCGAGTCCGTCTCGGCTCCTATGTTCATGATCTACTGCTCATCTGAAAGAGTAGAGAAAAGGAAAGCGTGAGTCACTAAGACTCAGTGTATAAATCCTGAACACACTGACATAAGGCCCACAAACACATTATGGGGCCTTGGCCCATACATAAAGGCAACAATCACAATACATGATAGACAATACATAATGAATGGCCCAACCCATCCTAGAATTCCATCCTCTACACACCAACTCGTACCAACCATCACACATTGGGGATTGCTGCAATCAACCCTCCGTCCGCTACACACCACGTGGCACAGCCACCGATCACTGTGTGATCTAACATTTAAATTGGTGGGATTTCTACCACCGGTCACCATGTGACCCATATTTATATTCGTGGAATTTCTACCACCGGTCCCCATGTGACCCATATTGCACTTCCCCTTTAATATTATATTCCCACCCCATGCATACATACATAAAGAGAACATCATACAGGCTTTTCTAAGTCTCAATACACATAGAGATTTCCATGGTTGCATACCTGGCATCCTTGCCTAACCCTTTTAGGGTTTTAACGACTGTCTACACAGCCACTTTCTGGCTTTTTAGACCACTACACATAAAATACAATAAAAGAGTGTGTGTTAGAGATCTACACACCTGGTTATCGATAAAACAATACTTTCTATGTCGACGCTATCCGTAGTCGACACAACTGCTATCTGCCTAAGGTGTTGTTCAAAATACCCACAGTTCCTATCAAAATTTCATTACGTTATAAAATGTTCAAAAACCCTAATTTGCAAAATGACAAAATACCACGATTTTAGAAAAGATTACGAAATTACCCTACCCTACAAATTACCGAAATACCACGAGTTACAAAATTACGAGCGACCCCGATCTACAAAATTTTTGCAACAACACTGATTTGGAAAACAAATTCTCAAAAACAACCCTCAAGTTTTGTAAATTCCAAAATATCCATGATTTATTAAGATTTACAAATTTATCCGGGTTAATTACCAAAATACCCTCAGATTTCAAAATTTTCCAAAATACCCCTGGGAATGCAAAATTTCCAAGATACCCTCATTGACATAAACACCAAGGAACCTTGTTTTGATAAATTTACGAAAAAATACCCCTGTAGGACAAATTACGAAAATACCCCTGGGTAGTGGAAAAACAACAACAATGAAAACTACAACATTTCTCGAATGAACAAAAGTTCATAATTAATTGATGGATGTATAAATGTAAAGGCTGTGTGCATGTATGGATCTGAAAGAACCACTTCTAAAAATTCTTTCCATAAAACTTCTTGCGATTAATCGGTGAAACAAAATTTTTAATACATAAAACTTCTTAATCAAATTAAATCGTGACGTTAGAAATGAGTTCTAAGGGCGTGAACTTAGAGATTGTGCTGGAAAGTATGATGGTTCTATTAAGATCGAGTCTTGACGTAAGCATAGTCTTGGTGAGAAGGATTGTACGATTGTTAGTAAATAATTTCGAGGACGAAATTATTTTTAAGGAGGGTAGAACTATAACATCCTAGATTAGGGGTTATGCGTTTGTGCATAATTCATGAGTAGTAGGTTTTGGCGGTGTTTGGAAGTGAATTAAGGGTTTTAAAATCCTAGGATGGAAGAAAGCTTTGGACAATTATTGGTTTTAAGTTAAAAACAAGAAGTGATGTGGAAAAGTGGCAAGGGCGCCACCTAAGGTGCAAAGGTTATGGCATTAAGTGAAGTACTTTGAGGAAGAGGTTGAATCACATTGTGTGCATTTTTGCTTAATTTTATGAAATAGCATGTTTATTGTGATATGTGGTGTGCATTTTTAGAACCTTGGAAATGTAAGGAAATGTATGGAGATGTATGGAAATGTATGGAAATCTAAGGAAATGTATGGAAATGTAAGAAAATGTATGGAAATGTATGGAAATGTATGGAAATATAAGGAAATGTATGGAAATGTATGGAAATGTAAGGAAATGTAAGGAAATGTATGGAAATGTATGGAAATGTAAGGAAATGAATGGAAATGTAAGGAAATGTAGGGAAATGTAAGGAAATGTAGGGAAATGTCCTGGAAATGTAAGGAAATGCTTTAGAAATGATAAGTTAAAAAGAGGAAAGTGAACATTTATGGAAACTAGGAAAATGATTTAGAAATGATTCAAAAGAGGAAAGTGAACATTTCTGGAAACTTGGAAACGTAAGGAAATGTCAAGTTTAAAGAGCCAAATGAAAATTTTTGGAAACTTAGAAATGACTTAGAAATGTTGAGTTTTAAAGTTTAAAAGAGGAAATTAAGGCAAGGTGGCCTTAAGAGAAAAAGTATGTGAAATTTGACACACAAACAGGCTTGGAAAAGTGGCCTGAAGATGCCACTTAGGGCCTCTGGAAATGGCGCCACATGCAAGGGTGTTGGGCCTCGTATGGCCACAAAGAGTCCAATAGAATAAGTTTAAATTAAGCTCATCAAGGGAAGGGGGTGGACGGCATCTAGCTAAGACTTTAAGTGATTTTTATTTAATTACTTAAAGAGAAAGCAATGGACGGCAATAGGGACTCTTAAGGGAAGAGTTTAATTCTCCTTAAAACTCGACTAAATAGGTGGATAAATGATGATTTATTTTAGATTATTTTCAAAGAGATAATTGAGGGATTATTCTTTAATTTTTAATTAAAGAGATAAAGCTATCAAAATAGAAGAGTGATGGCCAAGTAAGGGATTCTAAGTTAGTAATTTCGGCTATAAAAGGAAAAGAGGGCCATTCATTCTTTCTTCTAACTCTCTCTCGAATTCTCTCTAGCAAATATCTCCTTTCTTCATTATTTTGCCTGCGAAAATACACCTTGTGTAGCGAAACTTCATTACCAAATTGCTCAAACTCTTTTCTCTTCTTCTTTCATAATCTTCCAAAAGCCGAAAGTTTGCTAAAATCAAGGCCATAGCCGAATAATTTTGAGACTTCAAACAAGGGGTTGTCGACTTCTGTATTAAGGGTAAGAACTAGTTATCATTCGATTTTCATCCTTTTTCTTTTAAGATTTTGCCAAAATCTAGGACTAACCCCATTAATATCTTGTTGCCAAAACTTTGAAGAGATCTTTTCGAGATTTGTTTAAGTCAACTACAAGAAGGAGAAGTTCTTTTCCCGAAGGTACACCATAGGCCGTGTGTTCCCTAGTTATTCGGTGAATTTCGAGATTTAAAATCCACAAGGTAAGACATGCGAATATTCGCCAAGGCCTATTTTTGGTGTTTTAGATCTAGTTCATATTTATTCGAAGCGAAACTAATTTGTTAAAGTGATTTAAAGCTTTGCTTAGAATACAAGAAAGAGTATAGTAAAGATTTTGGATTTGGCACCAAGGTAAGTTTTAGTGTACTAATCCTATTAGGATTTGGTTTTATAGCCGAATAGGCTTTATGCTAACATACTAAGGTTGGCCGAATGTAGGGACTTGAGATCTAAGGCTTTAGATTGGATTTTGGGATTTGATGTAATTGTTAAGCGAATCGGTGTGTACCCACACTAAATCTCAATAGATTCTGGTTTTAATTCATTATATGTGTTAATATGAAAGTGTAAGAATATGGCTAAGGTACTGTGTGTACCCTACCCTAAGTTTTAATACGTTCATGGCTATGTTTTAAATTAAATGTGTTATTAAGAATGTGAAAAGCATGGCTAAGGTACCATACAATGGTACAAAGTACTAAGGTACGTTTCCTACTCCTACTAGGATTATGAAATATGTTAATTGTAACATGAGAATAAGAATAAGAATGTGAACTCTGGCATATTTATGCAAATTACTATTGTATGGGGCATATGGGTTTATTTTTGGGGAAGTGAATGTGGTGACCTAAGACCACAAACACGGTGACCTAAGATCGTGATATCTGAATGTGGTGACCTAAGACCACGATGAATCGAATGTGGTGACCTAAGACCACGAAATCTGAGCGTGGTGACCTAGACCACGAACGCGGTGACTTAAGATCGCGATATGGAGTGTAGCGGAAGGAGGTTGACTTAGTAGTCCCACGGTGTGCGAGGATGGTGCAGGTGGTGTGTAGCGGATGGCATATAGGTTTGGGTTCGGGTTGCATCATATTGTTTAAATGCTTTATGAACATGAATGATATTGTATGCGAAATATTAAATTTTAGTGTTGGTTACACATTGAGTCATTGACTCACCCGTTGTGGGATTACTTTTGGTGACGACCGGTGATGGACCAAGGTAGGTAGATGCTTAGTGGAGGCCATGTGAAGTTCAAATTTCTTTTATTTGGACTATTCTACTTTAAGTATTTTGAATTTAAATTTTGGGAATTATTTGATGTAATAAGGCCTTGGTAGAATTATTTTATTCTGTTTTTATTTATTAAGCTTACAAACCTTTATTTATTAAAAGATTAAGTAAATCTATTTTTAAAACAAAGCCCAAACTTTTTGTCACCTAAAGTAAAGGATTTTTAATAATGAAATAAACTTGTTTTCATCTCAGGCCCAACCTAAAACCATCTTTCTTTCAAAACACACAAGTTTTTCCTAAGTAACCAAAGAATTTGAAACGGTTTACACCGGGGAACATACCAGATCCAGTCAAGGCTCGTGGGCCGGGTTTGGGGTGTTTCACTCTTGGTTGCTTTAGCCGGTTAAGATCCCTTTGTGGAAATGGGAGCAGGCAACAATGGACTTTGTTAGTGGGTTGCCCTCAACACCAACTAAGAAAGATTCAGTTTGGGTTATCGTTGATCGATTGACCAAGTCTACTCATTTTCTTCCTATCAGGATAGATTACTCATTGCAGAAGCTTGCTTAGCTGTATGTTTTAGAAATCGTAAGACTGCACGTAGTTTCAATCTCGACTATTTCAGATAGAGATTTGCATTTTACTTCTTAGTTTTGGAAGAAACTTCATGAGGCACTCGATACTCCATTGGATTTTAGTACTGCATATCACCACTAGACTGATGGACAGTCTGGGCAAGTTTGTAACATCCCAAAATTGGGCCTAGTAGAATTGGGCCTAATGGGCCTTGGGCGTAATAGCGTTTAAAATTTTTGAGAACAAGAGAACGGCTTAAGTGCAAGTTGGACCTATTAGGTGGGTGATTTTGGAAGGTTGGGGGGATTCTATGAAGTTCTGGGATCAAACTTGGGCTTAGGAAAAATTTTGGTTTTAGATGAATAAAACCCTAGGAGTTAGTAGGTAGGCTTTAAGAATAAAATGTGGAGAAAATGACACAAGTGGAGTGTGTGGTGTAGTGGCAAAGTGACGCCACTTAGGGAGTAAGGGAGTGACGCCACAGGGAGGTAAGGAGAACCAAGGTTCAAGGCGTGGCACTTGCATTTCTTTTTGGTTATTTTTCAAAATGGATTTAGACCTTGGCAATAGACTTATCTTTAGTTGCGCATAGTTTTAGACACAAGATGAGCTGGTGGCTTAGTGGCAAGTAGCGTGAATTGGCTGATGGGAGAGCCTGGGTTCCAATCTCATGACAAGCAAGGGAGTATTTATTTTGCGGATTGGACGGTAAGAGTTTGAGTTGGATTTAAACTCTACTGATGGAGAGATCCCACATCGAAAAGATACAAAGAAGGAAGGCAAGAATCTAGCTATATATAGAGCTATCTAGGAGGAGAATAAGCATACCTAGTTGGCGTTGGACGTAGGAGTGCTCGGGGCGCGGTTTAGTAGCGTAGATTCCTATCAGGTGTGTATCTCGCCCTACTCTAGCTGTAGAGTGGCAAATGCCGAAATACCGGTTACACGACAATGGTAGCCACACGAGCGTGCGAGCACACGTGTAAAGGCTTCAACGCGATAGTTGAGGCCATCAGTAGCGTTCTTGTGGGTTAGGCTATTTGGGCCACGATAGGCCAAGTGGGCCCATATGAGTAAATTGTATGATTGTGTAGTATATATTAGACTAGACTAGGTGAATCTCATATATGTGGCTAGATTAGTGCTAGATGGGCCTCACGAGTGTGTGCGCCTGAATGGGCCAAAGTCGAGTTTTAGGCCCAATAGTCCGGTGACGACCGAAAATGGTAGCCGTGTTGCTCGAAACGATAGCAGGCCTTCAAAAAGGCCGTTATAGGGCAAAATTATCGAATTACCTCTAATTTGCAAAAATTATCGAATTACCCCTGTTTTGCAAAATTACTGAATTACCTCTGCTTTGCAAAATTATCGAATTACCCTTGGTTTGTAAAATTACCGAATTACACCTGGTTTACGAAATTACCGAATTACCCCTGGTTTACAAAATTATCTAAATACCCCTAGTTTATAAAATTATCGAAATACCCCTGGTTTATGAAATTATCAAAATATCCCTGGTTTGTGAAATTACCGAAATACCCCTATTTTGCAAAATTATCAAAATACCCCTAGTTTGTGAAATTATCGAAATACCCCTGGTTTGCAAAATTACTAAAATACCCATGGTTTGTGAAATTACCAAAATACCTCTGGTTTACAAAATTACCGAAATATCCTTGGTTTGCAAAATTACCAAAATACCTCCGGTTTGTAAAATTACTACTTTACCTTTAAACAAAAAAATGATCGTTGTACCCTCGTGGTAGTACTAGCGTTTTATGTGTTAATTGTATGATTGATTATGTTTGAGATGCACTACATATAGGAATTAGTTACGAGTAGAATTACCGAACTACCCTTGAAGGGTAGGATTATCGGAATACCCTTATAGTGTAAAATGACTGATTTACCTTTGTACGTAAGTGATTGGCTTGTTCAATGGTATGACCGATTTGGCTGTGGTTGAATGACTGATATGCTTTTATTACATGTTTAAATGATTGTTACTGAGCATGGCCATTCTGCATACACGTGTAATGATTGAGCATGACATACACGGCATATTACATGGGGTTGGGATATTAATGATCGGAGAAGTATATATCGGTGGCTCTGCCACATTATTTTGATGGTTTGGTGCCACATATATCGGTGACTTTGTGACAATATATTGGCTTTGAGCAGCATGACTTTCAGAATGACTGCCAATGAGGAGTGTAGTGGATGGAGGGTTGATTGTAGAAATCCCCACAAGTGTGTTGAGGTTGGACATATGGAGCGGAGAGTAGATGATGGAATACTAGGTTGGGCTGGGTTGCATTGCATTCACTATTTAGTCCAGGGTTCACACGGGCCAAAGAAATGGGCATGTATCCAGGTCGTATGACTCATCTTTGCGTGTTAGGATCACACGGGCGTGTGTTCGGCCATGTGAGACACACGGGTAGGCACACGAGCGTGTAACAGATTGTGTGAGGCCATACGAGCCTGTTGTGTAGGCCGTATGAAACCACATAGACGTGTGGACCAAGAACTAGATTTTTCCTTTAGGCATCGTGCGTCATTTGAAATAAATGCCGGTCTTTTGTGGGGTTCGTATGAATTGCATTGAATTTTGTAAATTGCTATTCTATGATCCTAGATTGGGTACTATATATCTGTATGTGTATTGCATGTGAAAATCGTTAGTGATGTTGATATATACATTCTGTACGAGCTTGATCTGTATCTAAATGGTTATAAAACTTTTGCATTAACCGGCACTTGAATTCAGTATTTGCATTGGGTTGGGAACTGTATATTAAAGGTAGTGATCTGCTGTGAATTAGTGGTTAAGCCATAGAGATTGTAATTGAATTAGAAGATTAACGCAATCTGTACAACAACTAAGCTGCAAATATTTTGAAATGTGTCATACTAACACTATGTGGTGTGCAGGGCTGGATGGGTATTAAATACCTATTGTGGTGTGTCAGGTTGGACGAAGACGGTGTGTAGCGGATGGGGGCAGAAAACTACATTTGATTTTGATATGTTCCGTATCTGTAATTGGTGACTCTACTATGCATCTATTCTGTTAAGTTGAACCATACATTCTCTGTTTCTAATTATGTATATGGTTGATAAGTTACTTTTGCAAACATAATTATATTGAATGTATTTTGAATCCGTTTGTTGAGTTAGCTACTCATTTTGACTATTGATTGTACTGTAGGTAACCCACAAGGTTGATCAGGTCATCGAATCGGGAGCTCAATTGTTCTACTTATTATCTTTTACGTTATTGGAAGTTTTAAAATGTTTTTTTCTCGTAAATTTGATTTCCTAGGATGTTGAATTGTGGATTGAACTTTATGTTTGTTAAGTTCTTTTGATTTTAAATGTTTTAAAAAAAGAGTTAATGTAACATCCTAAAATTTAGAATTTTATGTGTTGTGCGTTAAGCTAGTTAAAAATATTGATTGTGTATGTTTAGGGATTCTATGAAGGCTCGGGGTTTATTTGGGCCCTAGTAAAAATTGTGTTTAAGCCTATTAAAGAGAGATAGTAAGTGGCATCAAGGCTTATGGAAATAGGTGAGTAATTTGCTAGCATAAATGAGTATATGGTAAAGGGGATATGGCGCCACATGAAGGACTTTAAGGGAAAAGGTTTGAATCCCAATTGGTACAAAAATTTGACTATTTTTTTGTGTTCTTTCCCTAAGTTTCGGCCAAGATGGTATATAAGGCAAGGTAGACTTTTTACTTTTGGCAAGGTGGCTAATGAAATAAGGAAAGGATGAGGGTAGGGAAAGAAATCAAAAGAAAAGGCAAGATAAGGGAACATGTTGGCCTTTTTCATGGGTGATGTTTTGGAAAGTTTTGTTGGCCAATTTTTGACCTTATTGTCAAGGTATACACGGTTTTGGTATAGGGAGAGGGTAGCCAAGTTTCTTTTGCCTATTGGTAGAAATTTTGGTGCTTGTTAGGCCAAACTTCCTTTAGCATTTTTATGTTCTTTTCTCCAACTTCTCCTCTCATTGCCGCAACTTCAAGACAATAGTGAGCATTTTCTCTTTTCTTTCTTGTCTTGCTGAAAACACCTAACCATTGTGACCAATTGTTTCACTCATCTTCTCTTGTAAACCAAAACTAGTTAAGCACACCTTCTCCACTTTTCTTTTCTTTTTCTTTCACGAAATTCTTCAAGCCTTCTTTCTTCTTCTCTAATCCATACTCTCATAATCGAAACTATTCTTGTTCATTTTCCCTCCATAGTTGAACCTCTCAATCCACAATCACTCCTTCATAATTTCTTTCTCATTTGGGTTGACACTCTTTTCTTTGATCAAATCGGTAAGTGAATTCTTTTATATGTTCATATTCGTTTCTATCTAGCCGAATAGGTATTTATCACTATTCGGTTGTAAATCTTGATCTTAACCGAAATGGTGTTATCATCCACTCCTTCATATCTTAATCACCCTCTTTTTCGTAGTGTTCTAAGTGGGTGGCCGTGAATCATTCTAGCCTTAAGTCAAACGGTGGAAATCGGATCCAATATCGATAAGGTAAGGAGTTCTTCATGGATTATTTGAAAACGTTCTTTATTCGTTTAATTTGTTATCAGGATAATAGTGGTTGTGACTAATCGATTATATTTTAGGGACTTAATCACTCGATCTATCCACTTGCCGATCATACGATTATAGTGGTAAGCCGAAGCCGTTATCATTTGAAAATCTATAATTATATCGTAATATCGTTTTGACTAAGGTTTTATCCGATGGAGGCTAGTGGTATCGAATCGAAAGGAAAAAGCGATTGGAGATCGCAAAAGGAGCAGATTTACGATCCCTACTCCTAAATTCAAACGAAGGGCAGTATCGGTGGTTTGGGATTTTCCACCGGCTTGTGGACCATCACCCGGGGAGAATCGATAAATTGTGGTCGTTCACGATTCTAAGGGTAACCACTTTAGATCGTTTATTTTAGAGTTAGATTAATAAATTCAAGTATGTCGATTAATCGAATGTTATGATATCATAGGTGTTGACGATCAAGACGGCCTAGTACTCACTGTAATCAGGTGTGTAATCTCACACCGTTTTTTCGTGGGTTTTAAGATTCGATATCATATTGGAAATAAATTGTTATGGTTAAAATCGTAATATGGCGTAAACCGGGAAATTGGTCTAAATCCACTACTTTGATAAATTTGTCAAAAACGGTATTAACACTGTGAGAATTATGAAAATGCCCATAATGGGCCGAATTACATAAATGCCCCTAATGGGCCGAATTACGTAAATGCCCTTAAAGGGCCGATTTGATAGTTTGCCCTAATGGGTCGATTTGCAAAGTGTTATAATGGGCCGGATTTTTGTAATGAACCTCTGAATTAATGATTGTTGTTTATATTTGTAAATATCATGATTTACTATGTATGTTGCATTTACATAATTTTGCATGGGATGGGAAAATGTTGAAGAGAAGTGATTCCGGTGGCATTGCCACAAAAATGTTTGTTAATATGATTCATTATTATTCCGGTGGCTTGGCCACAATCAAAATTTGTTATAAATGGCAACTTTCCTGCGATTGATGTGTTTGGCGGGGTGGGTTGACTTGATCCCCACAGCTGTGATGGGATGGTACAGGTGGTGTGTAGCGGATGGATTATTAGGATAGGTTGGGTTGCATACTTTGCACATAATCACATATGTATATATATCCTGTTTTATAAATGGACTTAGGTCCAAGATTATGCTAAATGGGCTCCGGCCCAAGTTATTGCTAAGCGGGTTCAAGCCCAGTGGTCAACGATTAGGGGATTATGCACTGAGTTCTAGTAACTCACCCCTTTTCCTTAACCCTTGCAGGTAATGCTCAGTAACGTGGATTTGGGCCATGGATGACTCGGTGGAGGCGATACTTCAGAAATGGTTTTATTTGGACTTTAGATTTTTTTTTCATTCACTTTATTACTTTAATATTTTGAGTTAAATGTTGTAATAAGGCCTCTGGATTATTTTATTTTTCTTTATGTTTGACGTTCTTATATTTTGCTCAAATTATTTTAAAATGGGAATTTTCAAAAAAACTTAAATAAAGATTTTCCAAAATAGATTAACAAATGGATTTCATAACAAACTTCTACGGATACTTTTAACTCAGAAATTTTCTCTCGAAATATCAACGATATCTTCAAAAGTCACGGTTTATGAAATTTCTAGTTCAAATTTATCGATTTATCAATCAATCTTCGAGGTTAGTAGTATTTTATCAAATATTTCAAATCAAACTTGATTTCTTGATTTTAACAAATCAATACCTATTTTAGTATGAATAAAAAAGATTTAACATGTTTTCTTATGTGACATGTTAGATCCGGTCATAAAAGCATGGGCCGAGTTTGGGGTGTTACAATTAAACTTTGAGAATTCTTGTTTTTGAGAAATCATCGATATAATTCTCCAGACTTGACTTTGTCGTCTAGGCCGGGTATGGGGTGTTACATATTAATAGAAAAAATAATTAATAATAAATGTTTATATTAAATGAGAATGTGAAAGAAATTTTTTAAAAATATTAATTTAATATAAAATATTTTTAATACTATAATTATATATGTATAATAAATGTATTGAAATTAATAATTATTAAAATTTATAAAACTAAACTTTAATGATAATATAATAATATATTATATAACTATTACGAAAATGATTACCTAACTTGGCCTTGAACCGATATACTAAGTTAGTATATTACTAATGCATAAAATAAAAATATAATATAACTATTAGCAAAAATATTAATACATATATAACTATTATTATAATATAGATTATAATAAAAGATATAGTATTGCATGGCATTTTAATGTTTTGTCATCGATGCATATATATAAACTATTAATATATTATATAATACTATAGTATTATATAATATAGTAGGAAAACTAACTTTTAAATATATGAAAAGTACAGAGACTTTGAGCATATTTCAACTAGTATAATAATAAATAATAATATATAACAATAAGCGTTATATAATGTACTACTATTATATATAACTATTATTATAATATAGATTATAATAAAGGACATATTATCATATGATATTATAATGTTTAATTATTTATGCATATATAAACTATTAATATATGATATGATATAGCAAAAGAGCTAATTTTCAAATGTACGAAAGCATAAGGACTTAAAGCATATTTCAACTAGTATAATAATAAACAATAATATATAATAATATGTAATATATAATGTAATACTATTATATATAACTATTATTATATTATCAATTATAATAAAATATATAATATTACATAATATTACATTTTTTCCACAAAAGTCACCATCCAACTTTCATTTGTTTCCAAACAAGTCCTACCACCATTTCCAAGCCATTTCAAGCTTAAATCTTCCAATTTATTTGAAGTTTTCTTAGTAAATTCAATAGAGAAGACTAATAGACACCTTAGTTTCATGAGGGGAAGCATCACTAATGGTCTTTGAAAAAAAAAGAAAGAAACAGGATAGATTTTGAGAACAAGGTAAGAAATGATGAAATTTTAATGAAACTTATATGTATGTTATAAGAATTGAATAGAAGTATTATTTGATTGTAGTTTTAACATATAGATGTATGTTTTTTACATTGGAAATTGTAGACAAAGGAAAGTAAAAGGAGAATCAAATTGAAGATAAAGGAAAAAAAGGTGATCTAGAAGTAAGAAGGAAGGAAAAATATCAACTCAAGCTTTTGTTGTAAGTACTACAAGGAATTTATTTTATTTTCCTAGATATCAATTATATAGCATTTTAATTAGTTAGAATAATTATGGATTTTTTGAGTTAATATAAGAAGGGATTAATTGTAAAGACAATGAAATATGTTATGAAAATATGAATAATAATCAAAAGATGGTATACAAAGGTGTAACATCCTAAAATTTAGAATTTTATGTGTCGCATTATTTTTGCGTTAAGCTAGTTAAAAATATTGATTGTGTATGTTTAGGGGTTCTATGAAGGCTCGTGGTTTATTTGGGCCCTAGTAAAAATTTTATGTTTAAGCCTATTAAGGAGAGATAGTAAGTGGCATGAAGGCTTATGGAAATAGGTGAGTAATTTGCTAGCATAAATGAGCATATGGTAAAAGGGATATGGCGCCACATGAAGGACTTTAAGGGAAAAGGTTTGAATCCCAATTGGTGCAAAAATTTGACTACTTTTTTTGTGTTCTTTCCCTAAGTGTCGGCCAAGGTGGTATATAAGGCAAGGTGGACTTTTTAATTTTGGCAAGGTGGCTAAGGAAATAAGGAAAGGATGAGGGTAGGGAAAGAAATCAAAAGAAAAAGGCAAGATAAGGGAACATGTTGGCCCTTTTCATGGGTGATGTTTTGGAAAGTTTTTTTGGCCAATTTTTGACCTTATTGTCAAGGTATACACGGTTTTGGTATAGGGAGAGGGTAGCCAAATTTCTTTTGCTTATTGGTAGAAATTTTGGTGCTTGTGAGGCCAAACTTCCTTTAGCATTTTTGTGTTCTTTTCTCCAACTTCTCTTCTCATTGCCGCAACTTGAAGACAATAGTGAGCATTTTCTCTTTTCTTTTTTGTCTTGCTGAAAACACCTAACCATTGTGACCAATTGTTTCACTCATCTTCTCTTGAAAATTGAAACTAGTTAAGCACACCTTCTACACTTTTCTTTTCTTTTTCTTTCACAAAATTCTTCATGCCTTCTTTCTTCTTCTCTAATCCATACTCTCATAATCGAAACTATTCTTGTTCATTTTCCTCTATAGCCGAACCTCTCAATCCACAATCACTCCTTCATAATTTCTTTCTCATTTGGGTTGACACTCTTTTCTTTGATTAAATCGGTAAGTGAATTCTTTTATATGTTCATATTCTTTTCTATCTAGCCGAATAGGTATTTATCACTATTCGGTTGTAAATATTGATCTTAACCGAAATGGTGTTATCTTCCACTCCTTCATATCTTAATCACCCTTTTTTCGTAGTGTTCTAAGTGGGTGGCCGTGAATCATTCTAGTCTTAAGTCAAATGGTGGAAATCGGATCCAATATCGATAAGGTAAGGAGTTCTTCATGGATTATTTGAAAACGTTCTTTATTCATTTAAGTTGTTATCGGGATAATAGTGGTTGTGACTAATCGATTATATTTATAGGGACTTAATCGCTCGATCTATCCACTTGTTGATCATACGATTATAGTGGTAAGAGAACCCTTTGTCATTAGACAATCTATAATTATATCGTAATATCGTTTTGACTAAGATTTTATCCGATGGAGGCTAGTGGTATCGAATCGAAAGGAAAGGTGATTGGAGATCGCAAAAGGAGCATAGTTACGATCCCTACTCCTAAATTCAAATGAAGGGCAGCATCGGCGGTTTGGGATTTTCCACCGGCTTGTGGACCATCATCTGGGGAGAATCGACAAATTGTGGTCGTTCAAAATTCTAAGGGTAATCACTTTATATCGTTTATTTTAGAGTTAGATTAATAAATTCACGTATGCTGATTAATCGAGTGTTATGATATCATAGGTGTTGACGATCAAGACGAACTAGAACTCACCTAATCAGGTGTGTAATCACACACAGTTTTTTCGTGGGTTTTAAGATTCGATATCATATTGGAAATAAATCGTTATGGTTAAAATTGTAATATGGCGTAAACTGGGAAGTTGGTGTAAATTCACTATTTTGATAAATTTGTCAAAAACGGTATTAACACTGTGAGAATTACGAAAATGCCCCTAATGGGCTGAATTACGAAAATGCCCCTAATGGGCCGAATTATGAAAATGCCCTAATAGGCCGAATTACGTAAATGCCCTTAATGGGCCGATTTGATAGTTTGCCCTAATGGGTCGATTTTCAAAGTGTTATATTGGGCCGAATTTTTGTAATGAATCTCTGAATTAGTGATTGTTGTTTATATTTGTAAATATCATGATTTACTATGTATGTTGCATTTACATAATTTTGCATGGGATGGGAAAATGTTGAAGAGAAGTGATTCCGGTGGCATTGCCACAAAAATGTTTATTAATTTTGTAATATCCTTAAAAAAATAAAAATTTGAGTATCGATATGTTGCATTATTTTGGTGCTTAGCTAGTGAAATGATTCAATTTGTGTGTTTAAAATGGTCACAAGAAGGCTCGGGATTTATTTGGACTTGGAATAATTTTTGGTAAGTAGTACTTTATCGAAATGGAACAAGTAACCTTAATGCTTAAGGTAATTAAGTGGTAAAAGTTAGCATAAGATGAGCAAATAGTAAAGGGGATATGGCGCCATGTATGTTTGCTTGAGGGAAGAGGTTCGAATCCCTTGATGTGCATGTGAATTTTATTTTTTTGCTTTCCATCTACATAGTGTCGGTCAAGCTAGTATTTATGGTAGGTTGGACTTTAATTTTTATGGTAGGGTGGCTAAGAGAAAAGGCAAGTGTAAACTTAAGGAAGGGAATCATATGAATAAGGTATGTAGGGGGAACACAAGGCACATAGCAAGGAAGATGTTTTGGAAAGTTTAGAGTGGCCAAACTTTGACTTTGAGGCCATGTACTTGGACGGTTTTAGGGGCTAGGGGGTGACCGAAATTTTGATGGCTTTTGGTAGCTAGTTGGTCACTTTGGCATTTGGTCATTTTTGTGCTTTTCTCCAAAACCTTTCTCTCCATTTTCCTCTCCTTAGCCGAATGCACCTTGAGAAATAGGTAACATATTTTCTTTTCTTCAATCATTTCATATTTTGACCATTTCGGTCTTATTTTTCCTATTCTCTCAAACCTTTCCTCCTAGTGCCGAAATTACCAAAACCTTGGAAGGCCATTTTCTCTTTTCTTTTCTTTTCACCCTTGCCGAATGCACACAAGCCTCAAACTCATTTCTTTGTTCATCTTCCATTCTTGAGAAGAACCGAAACCTAAACACCTTATTTTCCTTTACCCTTCTTCATCTCTTTCTCTTTACAAAAATCTTTCAAACATTTTTCTCCCTTTTATTTTCACCATGGCCGAATGTTACTAAGCACCATCCCCTTCAACTTTTCCTTCATAGTCGAATCTTCTACCACACTTATCTCCTTCTCAATCATTTTATTCTTTCTTCTCACACTTTGATCAATCAGTAAGTGGCTAGTACAATATTTTGGTATTGTTATTTTTTTTCCTATTCCTTTGTGCCGAATCTACATGTTGGTGTGGGATGGTCTTTTTGGATCGAGACCATCATCATACCATGTCTCATTCGAATCTTTTCTCCATCATAGAACTTAGTGGAAGGCTGAAACTTGGAGTGCCCAAAATCATCGTGAATCGCTAGGATTCGATTCAAAACTTTAAGGTAATGATTTCTTTCAAGGACTACATATTACTCTTTATTTCGTTAAGATGGGGTTATTAACCGATTTTATGTTAGGGACTCTATCCTTTGAACGTAAAGATTTCGTGGTAAGCCGACTTCTTTTATAAGATTTATTGGCTATAGTAACGAAATATTAGTTGGACTAATATTCTTTTGTCAATGGAGGCAAACAAGATCGAATCAAAAGGAGTGGTGAATAGTGATCGAAAAAGGAGCGGATTCGTGATCCCCTCTAGATTCAAGTGAAGGGCTGTTTTGACGATCCGCGATTTTCCACCGGGTTGTAGACCCTCCTCTGGTGAAAATCAATTATTCGAGGTTATTCCCAGTTCTGAGCCATTAGCTGTTCGGGGTTTTCCAACGGGTTATGGACCGTCAACCAGGGAAAATTGACAAATCGTAGTTGTTCGTGATTCCGAGGGTAAATCTTAGATCGTTTATTTAGAGTAGCTTTATTAGATCACGTTTATCTTTCTAATCGAGCGTTAAACATATTTTTAGGTGTCAACAATCAGGAGAGCATATTGCTTACTGTAATCAGGTGTGTAATCTCACACCGTATCTCATGGGTTAGATGACTATATCGTATTAATCGTTGTATTAAATCACAAGTTAGTGAAATCAGGAAGAATAGCATATTTATCACCTTAATGATAAAAATTTTGAAATTGGTATTAAGATCGTGAAAATTACAAAATTGCCCTTAACGGGCTAATTTGATAAATGTGACTAAATGGGCCATATGTGATAATTGATAAATGGGCCATATGTGATATTTGATAATTGGGCCATATGTGATAATTGATAAATGGGCCATATGTGATATTTGATAACTGGGCCATATGTTATAATTGATAAATGGGCCATATGTGATATTTGATAATTGGGCTATATGTGAGATTTGACAATTGGGCCATATATGATATTTGATAAATGAGTCATATGTGATATAAGATTATGTGGGTCAAAATGTGAAATGGGCCAGATTGTAATAACTTTTATAATGGGCCTTATGTTGGAATAATTATATGAATGGATTGTTATGCATATTATATACATGATTGCATGGGTTGGGCTATTTGACGAAGAGAAGTTCTGGTAGCTTTGCTACAAAATTTTGGTGGCTCTGCCACAATTCTGAAAAATGGCAAATGCCATGTAAACTCTGTAAATCTGGTGGCTTCTCCACGAAATTTGATATACGGCTTAATGCCTACTTTGGTGTGTTGGCGGGGTGGGTGACTAAAGCTCCCCACAGGTGTCTTTGGTTGGTACGTGTGGTGTGTAGCGGACGAAATCTAGGTTTGATTTTGGGAATTGCATATCACTTGCATTTTATACATGCTAAATTATTATATTTGTAATGGGCTTAGGCCCAAATAAATGCTTAAATGGTTTTGGCCCAGTGGACTAAGGTAAGTGAGTTACACACTGTGTTCTAAGTAACTCACCCTGTTTTCTTTACCTTTCTTAGGTAATGACCAGTGATGGAGGCTTGGGCCGTGGACGACTCAGTGGAGGCCATACTACGAATAATGGGTTATTTATATACCGGATTTCTTTTTAAGCACTTTTTATTATTTTTACTATTTAAGTTAAGTTGTAATAAGGCCTCTGGTTAATTTTTATGGATGTTTTACTTGTGGATGGATTTTATAATACGCTTTAAATACTTAAGTGGGATTTCTTTTCTAAAAATAGAAATAAACATTTTTCTTAAATGAACGTACGAAGAGCATTTCATTCTTAAATATTTTTAACTCGAAAATTTTTCTGTAACAATATTTTTAAATTTTTGTTTTCAAATTACTTCCGAATTCTTTAAATTTTTCTCGAATTATTAAATCAAATTTTTCTAAGTTTCAACTTATATGTCTCAAATTATTAGATTTAGTAATCAACCTCAGTTTTTAATAAGTCCATGTCAAAATGTTTCTTTTATTTTTTGAAAATCCGATTTCTTTAAAAGACTAGATGTATGTTCACTTTGTGTGACATGTCAAATCTGGTCTTAACGCATAGACCGGGTTTGGGGTGTTACATTTTATGGTATCGGAGCCCAGTTTCAAAACTCAGCTGTGGTTTGGGTTCAAAAACATTTATGGTACAAAACTGTTTTGAATTATAGAACTTATGTTTTTTTAAAGTAGTATGGCACCACGAGTAACCAGCACCAAGTCAAGTAAGTGTATATGAATTGAAAAAATCTTATTATTGTGACATGACTATAGGAACACTCTAGAACTTCTAGTTTTAGGTGTTGAAGCTATAGAGATTGAGACTATAGGATGCGTTTACGAAAACAACTCTATCTCTTATATCTCATAAAATATCTTTAATAAACACTGAAAAAGTGTACTGATTCTTAAAACTTGTAATTAGACTAAAACGAAATACTCAAAATGAGCGCTAGAGGACGTGGAGGTGGTAGACGTGGTCGTGGTAGAGGCCGAGGTGCTAGGGTTGTGTCTGAAGCGTCGGGACATATGCCAGAAATAGATGCACCTGCATCACCCGGGACTGAGACTGGATCACATAAGCATATGGGAGAGGACATTGCTTTTTGACCCAAGCAATGTTACAAGTCCTAGAAAGGGTTGCTTGGACTAGAACTGGGCCAGCAGCTCATGGATCAATATCGGAACGACTTAAATCAAGTGGTACCGAGGTTTTTAGGGGTGTCTCAGGCATAGCTCCAAATGTAGCAGAGTATTGGCTCGAGGTAGTGGAGCGAATCATGGATGATTTGAGTGCACTGCCGAGTAGAAACTGAGGGGAGCTGTGTCCTTATTGAGGGATGAGGCGTATCAATGGTGGCTTATTGTTCGAGAAGGCACTCAGGCTGAACATGTTACTTGGGAAATCTTCAAAACTGCATTCCAAGGAAAGTATGTCGGGGCAAGCTATGTGGATGCCCAGATGAAGGAATTCTTAATCTGGTTTAAGGAAATAAGACGGTGGCCATTGACGACGCAGAATTTCTATGCCTGAGTCATTATGCTCGGACAATAGTGCCAACTGATCATGAGCGCTGTGTATATTTTGAGGATGGGCTGAATGATGCGTTGCAGGTACTGATAGCCCCATAACAAGTAAGGACTTTTGCCACGCTTGTGGAGAAAGACAAAATAGCTGAAGAGGCTAAGAATTCCAAGCGTCAGAACTGAGAAAGAGACAGAGGCAGAGGCAAGAGGGACTTTAAGTACTCGGGTTCCGCTAAAAGGTTTCGGAAGAGGCCTAGGAATGATGAGCCAGCTCCAGTTAGAGAACCTGCTGCTGCCAATTAGATTCAACTATGTTCTGACTGTGGAAGATGACACCTAGGTGAATGCTGGAAAAGAATCGGTGGGTGTTTCAAATGTGGTTCTAAGGACCACCAGCTTAAGAATTGTCCTCGGTGGACTGCTCCGACTCAAGAAGCTCGTAATCCTGATGCACAGCTAGCTAGAGGCACTTGGTAGCCACCGAGGGGCCGTGGACCAGGTCATGGTGGTAATGGCGCTGGACGAGGTTAAGGTGCACCGGGTAGAGGTAATGGCTTCAGAGGTAACGCGGAGGTGAGACAACTGGGGTTAGTGTATGCGGTTAGGCGCTGGGAGGATGGCGATGCACCTGATGTGTTAACCGACATGTTCTTCATTTTTGATGTACCTGTTACTGCTTTGATAGATACCAGGTCTACTCATTCGTATGTTGCTAGCACCATATCTGGAAATCTAAATATTAGATCTAAGATTATCGATAGAGAGATGACGGTAATTAGTCCTTTAGGACAGTCTGTGGTTGTGAATAAATTATATAGAGACATGCCTTTAGAAATTCAAAGAGAAATATTTTTCGCGAATTTGATGGAATTGCCTTTTAGTAAGTTCGACCTTATTTTGGGCATGGATTGGTTGGTAAAGCACCGGGCGCACTTGGATTGTGCTACAAAGCGAATGTCAATAAGGACTTTGGATGATAAGGATGCAGTAATGATAGGCGAACGGAGGAACTATTTAGCTAATGTGGTAACTGCTTTAAAGGCAGAAAAGTTGATGCGAAAGGGGTATGGAGCGTTCCTAGCCTTGATTAGTGCTTTGGATGCCAAGGAATTATCGGTGGAAGGTGTTAGAATGGTGAAAGAATTTCCAGATGTCTTTCCCGAAGAAGTTCCTGGTCTACCTCCAGACCAGGAAGTAGAGTTTGGCATTGAGCTTTTACCTGGAATGGCACCGAAGGAGCTAGCGGAGCTTAAGGCTCAAATTCAAGAGTTGTTGGATCGGGGATTCATTCGACCGAGTGTGTCTCCGTGGGGAGCACCAGTCTTGTTCATCAAGAAGAAGGATGGGTCGATGCGTATGTTCATTGGTTATATGCAGATAACAGGCTTAAGAGCCTTTCAGATACTTCCTCCAATCATAGTCCACCCACCCCGATGTAATGCAACATACATGAATGACATGCTATTATGCACATAAATCTCATATATTCAAATCAGCATACATGCTTAGTACAGAAATTAGATAGACAGAGCATTTAGTTAGGCGTCTAAGTATTGCTTATCGACCCTACGGTAGGTCCACAGTCGACTTGGGCGACCCTTGTAACCTTACAGAGTTTTTCAGAAAAATGGGCTCACATGCCCATGTGGCTTTGGCCTTGGCCGTGTGGATCACATGGCCTGGCCTAGAATCCTACACGCCCGTGTTGGCCCACACGGCCCAATTGGTTGAGCCCATGTGTCACACACAGCCTTGCCCAGCCATCACACGGTCGCGTTGCTCGTGCATGGCCTGACTCATCGATCACACGGCCGTGTGGTGACTAACAGTCTTGCACATGGCCTACCACATGGGTGACCACACGCCCGTGTGGCGTCGACAGAAAGGTTTTTAGCTTCTTCTAAAACCTTATTTTCTACGTTTTCAGGTACACACCTGGTCTTGTTTGAAGCTAAGACGATCACTGAGCACTCCCGAACCTAAGAATCGATATTCCAATTTCCAAATCAGTGTTTAAAATGAAACTAAATCGAGATGTTAAACCCAATATCTTTCGAAACCTTACCTTTAATCAAGCTACCGAAATTCCCCAAACCTAAGTGTTCAAACAACGACTACGAGTATTTGAATATTCCCCTATCCAACATTAATGATTTACATCAGTATAAGCCAACAACAAAAGTAAAACTACGCTACTCATCTTACCGAATCAAGGCGAAAATGAGTGTTGCAAAAAAACGAGGTGACTACAGAGAGGATCAAAATTAAACTATGGTAGCGAGGAAGAGAGAAAGAGCGAAAAAAGGGGAAGGGGAAAAAGAAGATGGAAAAATCAGCTATGGAAGGGGAGGACACTAAAATTTCGGTAGAGAGGGATATTTGGAAAACACAACTGCTTAGAAAGTTTGACCCTCTCCTAATTTTCCTCCCACTAATTCTACTCACAAGCCACCACTCAGTCTTCCATCTTAGCACAACTCTAGCCGAAACTAGGAGCAAAAATTAAAGCTATTGCCGTCTCGTTGACTCGAACCCAAGACCTCCTTCACACCAACACTCCACTTAACCACCAGACCAGTAGGCCCATTCTGTTAATTACTTACACACTTTTACTTGTAAGCCTACTAACCAGAGTTTGGGCTTTATTCATAAAAATACCAAAATTTACCCAAGTTGAGACTTGAACTTGGGACCTCTCTGACACACCCAAACACACCCAAATCACTCAACCACTAAAGTTGACAGATATTTGTGTCTTAAAATTACAAAAGCTGAAATTAATGGAAAACTGGGGCATTACATTTTCCCTGACTTTGTCCGTGTAAACAAAAAATTTGAAATGCCTCGACTCTTTTAGAATAGGTCCGGATAGCAATGACCCGAAGCATTTCTTTTTACACTATTTCGAAAACCTAAGGACTCAATCTTATGGATATGTAAAATACATGATTTCCAATCCTAGCAGGAAAGGGAGGGAAACAGATACTCAATTTAAAGTGAGTAAATAGAATTCCATCAGATTCCAATCCTAGCAGGAAAGGGAGGGGAACAGATCTATTTAATTTAAAGTGAATAAACAGAATTCCATCAGACTCCTTGCTTAAAAAATATTTTAAATTAAAAATCTATATAAACAACATTTTAAGCATTATAAAAATTATTTTTATTAAATTAATTTTTTTGTAATTCATTTAAATAAAATTAAAAATAGATTTTAAAAATTTTAAAACATATTTTTATTTAAAACTTCATTAATAAAATAAAAAATTAATATATTTTAAGTAATAGACATAACCAACCCATGCATCGCAGGAGATAAAAAACTAGTTATATGCATACATATACAACAACTAAAAATATATAAAATCTTCGCCTCCAAATTTTTTTAGAAAAAAGAAATATAATTTTTATACGACCGCTGTAGGCACTTTCTTCAAAGAAGCATCTCCACCGAGCGACATGTCTCCATCATAGGTACTATTCATCTACCATCATGGCTAAATACCTTGTGATAACAAGACACCTATCATCCCTCACTAGCTCACCCTTTAACATTGCTTAATTGTCTTACAAGGCCATGTCGTTGCCTTCATTGACAGGCAACTAGGTGACCCATCCACCAATAGGGCGCTCCCACATGGCACCTCAACCCCCCATATATATAAACCAATCAGAGAGACATTTGACTTTCTCTGTAACAACTCATTTTCAGTGAAATCAAAACAATGGTTTCGGGACCACAGATCTAACCCAAAATATAAGTTATTTTTATTTTATTAGATGGTCGGTAATATGATAGACGTGACATGTGAAAATTTTGACATGAAAATTTTATCGATTTAGTGCCTAATTACGAGAAGGACTAAATCGCATAAAATGTGAAAGTTGAATTCTAGTAGCTATAAAGATCAAATAGCTATGGAATTCAATACTAGAGGTCCTTATATGGTATTTAGACCATTAAAAAAAGTATGTAGATTTTTCATGGTGACTCATCCATGGAATTATAGAAAAAGGTCAAGGACTAAATTAGAAATAGCAAAAACTTAATTAATTAAAAGATGATAAAAGAAAATATTATCTTATTATTGTCATCTTCAACCTAAAATTTTATGGAAGCCCTAGGAGAAAGAGGGGAAACTTTCAAAGCTTAATTGGGTAAGTTCTCTTGTCCCGTTTTTAATAATTTTAGTATTTTTGAAACTGGGATAGCTTAATCTCTCTATTTGAGGGATTAATTTGAAAAGCTGTCAAGGTATGAAAATGGGTCATGGATGTATTATGCTGGAAATTAGAAATTTATGGTAGAAAATGAAAGATTATTGATAGATAAACAACTTTTACAAAGTGATTTTTGATGAAAACATAAGTTAAGGACTAAAATGTAAAATTATGAAATTGAAAGAAAAATTATGAAATTTTATGTATACATGTGCTGTAAATTTTATAATGGGGCTTTGGTTAGGCTTGGAATAGGGAGTAATTTACACAAGTTTCATTTTTCGGGCCTAGGGACTGTGATACCCCTTACCCGTATTTGACACCGAAATAGGGTACGAGGCATTATCGGAACACATAAACTTGTAAACGTATTAAACCGAGTCATGAAATTTCATCCAAATTAAAAATTTTCAAATTTTTATCTTTGAGTCCCTAAATAGGTCCTGCGAGGCCCAATACATACCTTGGAAGTGGTCCGGGACTAAACCGAGAACTTTTGAAAGCATTGAAAAATTTCTTGAAAAACAGGGGCACATGCTCATGTCCAAGGCCATGTCCTTCACACAGCCGAGATGCACGCTCATGTGTTAGGCCATGTGGCATGTTGAATTTCCAAAAATCAAGTGCAGACTTGACACACCCTAGGCACATGGCCGTGTGGCCACAAGTAAGATTATTTACCAAGCCATTTGCCTTCCCAAAACACTTATACACTTATACAAATTTATCATCACACAACATGGTATTATTAAGCATTCAAACACCCACACTAAGACATCCACATACCATTTACAAACCACATTCATCATGCATAATCACAAACACACACACTTAACCATTCACATCATGCAACTTACACAACCAATCACATTTACCACTCATAATTATCACACATTTACTCATCCAGCACATGCAAGCATACACATTCTTGAAGTACATCATCATAGACTTATAGCATAACAATTATTAGCCACATTAAACGGCCTTGTACAATAATAACCTTCTAATAACATAGGCCAACATTCTACGCCAAGTCATATTAACATATACACACATAATCAAGTCCCTATACATGCCATAGACTTAAAAATACTTGAAAATTGTTGATACAATACCAATCAATAACTTGTTAGTGTGATAGAATCTCCGACGACCTCCAACTCGAGCTAGCATCTGTGACACTATAGGAAAATGGAAAAGAAGCGGGGTAAGCATTATAGCTTAGTAAGTAGGTATGCAAATAATAAGTAATTTATTAACATGCTTTTATAAGTCTTCAAAATATGATCTCAAGATAATACAATCATAATTGCACATTGTAACACCCCTTACCCGTATCCTTTGCCAGAATAAAGTACGAGGCATTACTGAGGAGTACGGAACACTTACAGACAATTTAAACCATTTATCACTCAAATATTGAAATTGATTATAAAAGTTTCTTTAACGGACCCTCGAGGTCCAAATCATGCATTAGGATCGGGTCGGGACTAAATCAGAATCATATGAAATTTTTCACAAAATTCCTAAGTTTATCCCATTTACAAGGGTCCCACGCCCGTGTCGGTAGGCCGTGTGGTAAAGTTCATTTTCACAAATTAGGCTATTTCCCAAGCCATATTTCTCACTCATTTGATCCTTATTCTTCACCCACATTTAATACATACAAAAACCAATTTAAGATATTCAACCGAGCCTTATACTTAATACCATTTGTTAGTCGTACACTTCATATAAATAACAAGAAACGTATATAAGCTCAATTCTCATTAAAGTTCTCATATTTATAGGCAATTTCACATTATGTAATCATATAACGATAATAACGACCATATATGAGTATTTTAAACACATTTTCATAACAACTTGTCTTGATTTCATACTATTTTATATGTGAGCTTTACTCATCAAAGTATTTGAAATATCATCTTTATGCAAATATTAACATGAGGTACATAATTCCATAATTATGAATGAACATTGTAATATTCGGGAATTAGGGCTTGTGCATAATTGCTAAATTGTATGAAGTAGCATGCCTATGTGTGTTTGAATGTGTTATATGAATTTTTGAGTACTCTAGAGTGTAGGTGAATGCCTTAGAAATTATCAAATTTTAAGTCTTAAAGGGGGGAGCTAGGCAAAGGAGGTCTTAAGAAAATTGTGGGAAGTTTATGACACAACAAGTGAAGTGGTAGAGTGGCTTGGGACGCTACCTAAGGTGCAGGGAAGGTTACGTCAGCCAGGGGACTTTAAGGGAGGAGGTTCGAGTCATGATGGCAGCAAAGGAGTGTGGCTTTTATTTTACTTTTTGCGTCAAGAGAGGGGAGAAGTGTTGGACGGCAATTGGACTTTAAGGGATGAGGATGAGACTTGGTCTCTTTCTTTTAAAGTTTGGCTAAGGAGAAGTGATAAAGGTTGACTCATTCAAATCATTTTGAATGAGTAGTATGAAGAGAAAGTAGGAGAGAAATAAGGGATATGATAAGAGAAGAAGTAGTGGCCGAATGTGGGGCTCTTGGTGGTGGTAATTTTGGTCATGTAGGGGAGGAAGTAAGTGCCAAATTTTAGTTAGTGAGAGTGTCCACCTTTTGCCAAAATTGTTGGTCTTAGGAAGTCTCTCTTTTTCTTCTTTTTCATTTGAAGCCGAATCCTTCTTTGTCACCATTGCCGAAATTCTTCTAACTTTTCTCCTCTTCTTCTTTTCTTTCTTTCAACCTTAATTCTCCATCTTTTTATTATATGGCCGAATATTCCATCACCATTTGAAAGGCTTAGCCGAATCTTGTAGCCTCTTTCTCTCCTTTCTTTTCTTGCGATCCTTAAAGCCGAAATACTCTTGAGATAGGCGAATATCCCATCCCCATTTGGAGCCATAGCCGAATCTCAAGGTAACCTTATTCTTTCTTCTTTGTCGCAAGTTTTAGAAGCCGAAACACTTCTGGTGGATTAGCCGAAACTTTTCTCCTTGGGATCTTGAAGATGATTTTCTGAGGGTGCTTTAGGAGTGGTAAGTATTTTCTATCCTAACAATCAGTTATGGGTTCTTTTCCATTGGAGTGCCGAAATCAAGGGTTGGCCTTGATTTCTAGGGATAGCCGAATGTTCATAGTGCCATAATAAGTGTTCTTTTGTGTGTAGCCGAAGGAAGGAAACACTAAGGATTCTTTCGGGATTCAATTCATCAAGGTAAGCAATATAGTATTCGGCCAAGGGCCATTTTCCTAGATTTCAGTATTAAGCCAATTCTAATAGTTGTTAAGCAGGGATTTCGTCAACTCCATAGACAAGTGGTAGTTTTCGGGATTTAGACAAGCAAGGTAAGTGGGTTATGATATTCGGCCTTAGGCCATTCTGTCTATTGATGTTAGCTAAATCTAACTATGGTTATTTAGGGGCAGTCGACAGTGGTGTACAAGGATTTTTGGGATTTCAGTGAACTCGTTAAGTAAATCAGGTGTGTAGCCCCACACTAAATCTTAATAGATTTATGGTAATGTTTTAATATATGTGTTAATGAAAGTATGTGAACGTGGCTAAAGGTACCATACAATGGTACAGAACATTCAGGTATGTAATCTTTAATATTACGTCAATAAATGTTATGAACATGTGAAATATGGCACATAAGTGAATATTGATAAGAATGTGAAATAAGGCATAAAGCATGATATTTGTATGATTTGTATGACATGGGGCATATGGGTGTTATTTTAAGGGGAAGTGATCTGGTGGTTTTTTTCCACGAAATCTGGTGACTCATGTCACGTAATCTGAATGTGGTGACTTATGTCACAAAATATTATCTAGTGGCTATGCCATAATTTATAAGGGTGATGTGCCAGTCGTCTGCAACGACTGCCTTCGATGATATGTAGCGGATGGAGCGTCGACTTAGTAGTCCCCACGGTGTGATGGTTGGTACGGGTGATGTATAGCGGATGGTTATCTAGGTTTGGGTTCAGGATTGCATCATCATCTATAATTGCAATATATATATGTATGAACTGATATGCCTAAATCGTTGGGACTTTGTGTTGGTGGTTATACACTGAGTCCGTTTGACTCACCCCGTTGTGGGATATCTTTTCAGGTGACACTCAATAAATGGACCGGATCGGCAGGAGCTTAGTGGTGGCCATGCTCAGCTCAGTGCTATTTTATTTTCGTTGGGTTTTATTATTTAAGTATGTTGGTATTATTTCGTGTTTTATTTGATGTAATATGGCCATTACGATTAACTATTTTATGCATGCATTTTTATTCGGTTTATTATGTTACGATTATTATCAAATCAAAGTTTAAGCAAATTTTTCTTAAAAATAAATTCTAAATGTTTTGACACCTAAGCAACCATCGATTTTCAATGTAAGGTTAACCTCTAAAAATTCGGCTATACTTTCAACCTATTGACTACAAAAACAATACTGTTTTTCTATTTGAACTCAACGCAAATCAAATTATCTTCCAAACCACCCCGATTTTTCCAAATTAATGATAAGTTTTGAATGGTTTTACTCAAGAAGCATGCCGATCCGTCGAGACTTGTGAAATTTGGGTTTGGGGTGTTTCAGTTTGGTATCAGAGCCCAATTCAAAACTCGTCCTTGAGGGCTTTTTGGGCCCAGAATGTTTTCTTTCTTTTAAAATTGAATTTTACTAAGAAGCAGCAGGTTTTACGGCATGGCTTTGAGTCTCCGGTCCAAGTCCACGGTAAGTACTCCTAACTCTTTTGTGATTTGTATGTGGGACTTATAGGGATGTAGATGAGTAAATTAGGAATTAAACCCTAGGGTTAGCCTACTTCAACACCAAGATACATAAAACTTAAAGTCTAACCAAACAAACACGTATGCGAGTCACCGAGTTAAAGGTGTGGCAATCACAGCGCTTGTCTAGGATTGGATTCAGGGGGAGCTTGGTATTTAAGCAGTCCTAGTGACTCACCTCCTCTCTACTCGAATCCTACCTGGTGCGTAGTGACGGTTCACCTTAGCCAAGAGGACTCAAACACAGGCTAAACCCAATAATTAAAACCCAAAAGGGACCGTCACCTTGTTTTGTGAAACTCAAAATTCAAACCATGATTATAAAATTCCAAAGTAGCCTTGATTTAAAGAAAAAAAGATGATCAGAATACCCCTGATTTGCAAGTTGCCCAAATTACCCCTAACCTGTACAAATTACTAAAATACCCTCAGCATGGAAGTTACCAAAATACCCTCAAATTAAATTTTTTCAAAATACCCTTATTTCATTAAATCACCTGGAACCATATTTTGCAAAAAATTATCGAAATGCCCATGATTTGAAAAATTATGAAAATACCCCTAATTTATAAAATTACCATTTTACCCTTGAAATTTTCTTACCAAGTATTTCAATTTTGTAAAAATACCAAAAATATCTACTTTGTGAAATTTTCAAATACCCTAATTTAGAAAATTACCAAAATACCCCTATAGGATAAAATTATGAAAATACCCCTGGGTAGTGGAAAACAACAACAACAAGTATAATACTTCTCTGTAATGACGCAAGTTCATGAATGTAATGATTGAATGAATGAAATTGAGACTGTATGTGTATGAAATCGAAAGAACTACTCCTTAGAACTATTGAACATAAGAATGTTCGTGATAAACCAGTGGAACAAAACTAATTCATAGAATTCTTTAATCAGATAAATGCGATTCGAAAGCATGAATTCTAGGGGACGTGGTCGTAATGTGCATGGCCTTGGTAGAGGCTGAATAACCGTGTCGAAACCCGTTAGGTCTGGCCAAGGGTCCAAAAATGAAATGCCACCACCACCAGCCGCTGATGTGGAATATCAGGATCAGACGGGGGATGATGCAGTATCACAAGTGATGCTGTGAGTTCTGAAAAGGGTGGTTGGAGTAGGTGGAGGCATGAGAGCTCGAAAGTCGGTACCTGAGTGACTTCAAGCTAATGGAGCTAAATTTTTTGTGGCATATCTGGTGTGGCACCTAATACGGCTAAGTATTGGTTAGAGGTGACAGAGCGGATTATGGAAGATTTGGACCTGACTGTTGGGAAGAAACTGAAAGGGGTAGTGTCGCTACTCCGTGATGAGTCATACCAATGGTGGCTCACGGTTCGGGATGGTGCTACCGCAGACGATCTTACTTGGGAATATTTTAAGGCGGCATATCAGAAGAAGTATATTGGAACTAGTTATGTTGATGCGCAGAGGAAGGCATTTTTGAGGCTGGTCCAGGAAATAGGTCCATAGTGGAGTACGAGGCAAAATTTATAAGGTTGAGCCGATATGCTTGAGGTATAGTGGCTACGAAACATGAGCGATGTGTTCAGTTTGAAGACGGACTAAGGGATGATTTGAGATTATTAATAGCTCCACAGTAGGAGCGAGAGTTTGCTGTGTTGGTGGAGAAGGCTAAGGTAGCCGAAGGGATTAAGGGCTTTGTGAGACAGAATACAGATAGGAATAGGAAAAAGAGAGGTTTTGGATCAGCAGGGTCATCTGGGAATGTGCAAAAGAGGCCTAGAGTTGATGGGCCACGAGGTCAGCAGGCTGCTACTGGAGGGCAGTATCGTACTTGTGCTCATTGTGGAAAGATGCATCTAGGAGAGTGTTGGAAAAAGACAGGGGGACATTTTAAGTGTGGGTCCAAGGACCATATGATTAAGGACTGTCCTATGAGAGCAAAAGGGGGTCGACCAGTAGGTCAGGGTTCTAATCAGGCTGGAAGAGGAGGACAGCAGCCACCGCGAGGTCGTGGTTCATGGCGAGGTAACAATTACGGTAGAGGATGGGAACACAAGGCGGAGGTGTTGGTATCTGAGAGGCAAGACAATCGGGCCTGGTGTATGCAGTCCACCGAAGGAAGGATGGAGACGCATCGAACGTCATAATCGGTACATTCCTTATAGCTGACAAGCCTTACTTTGCTCTAATTGATGTTGGCTCTACCCACTCTTATATTGCAGGTAGAGTAGTTGAAACACTAGGCATAGCCTCTGAACTGTCTAATAGGGAGATGACTGTAGTGAGCCCATTAGGTCAAACTATAGTGGTGAATAAGATATTTCAGAGTGTACCTCTAGAGCTTCAGGGAGGGGTATTTCTTGCCGACTTGATGGAATTACCCTTCGAAGAATTTGATCTCATCCTTGGTATGGACTGGCTAGTGGAACATCGGGATGTATTTGATTGTGCAGCTAAGTGAATGGAGTTAAGGACGCCGGAGGATAAGGCGATAATTATGATAGGAGAAAGAAGGAACTACTTGTCTAATGTAGTTTTTGCTTTAAAGGCTGATAAGATGATTCGGAAAGGGTGAAAGGCATTTTTGACCTTTGTTAGTGCGTTGGATGCAAAGGAAGGGGGAGTTGGTGGAGTTAGAACAGTAGGATAATTTGTGGATGTTTTTTCGGAGGAGTTACCTAGAATACCCCCAGACAGGGAAGTAGAGTTTGGAATTGACTTGCTACCGGGTACAACTCCTGTGTCAATTGCCCCGTACAGAATGGCACCAAAGGAGTTTGTTGAGCTCAAGGCTCAGATCCAAGAGCTGCTTGATCTTGGGTTTATCCGACCCAGTGTGTCTCCATGGGGAGCATCGATCTTGTTTGTGAAGAAGGACGGAACTATGCGCATGTGCATAGATTATCGTCAGTTGAATAAGCTGACCATCAAGAACAAGTACCCTTTGCCAAGAATAGAAGACTTGTTCGATCAGCTTATGGGAGCCGCAGTATTTTTGAAGATAGATATAAGGTCTGGATATCATCTGCTTAAGGTGAAGGAGGCTGATATCCATAAAACAGCTTTCCAAACAAGGTACGGGCATTATGAGTTCTTGGGAATGCCGTTCGGATTGACAAACGCCCCAGCCGCGTTCATGGACATGATGAACCAGGTTTTCCAACCCTATCTGGACCGGTTAGTTGTTGTGTTCATAGACAATATCCTGGTGTATTCGAAGTCTGAGAAAGATCATGATGAGCATCTCTGAGTCGTGTTGCAAGTGTTAAGGGAGAAAAGCTATATGCCAAGTTCAGCAAGTGCGAATTTTGGCTGAAGGAAGTTACGTTCTTAGGGCATATGGTATCTGCTGAAGGGATAAGGGTGGATCCTCGGAAGATTGAGGCAGTGTTGGATTGGAAACCACCTAAGTCCGTGGCAGAAGTTCGGAGTTTCTTGGGTTTAGCAGGCTATTACAGAAGGTTCGTAGAAGGGTTCTCATCAATAGCCGCCCCGTTGACGAAGTTGTTGAGAAAGGAGGTACCTTTCATATGGTTTGATAAGCAGCAAGAAAGTTTCGAGAAGCTTAAGAAGGTATTGATAGAAGCTCCGATTTTGATTCAGCCTGAGGCAGGAAAGGACTATGTGGTATACTGTGATGCTTCTCACATAGGATTGGGATGTGTCCTTATGCAGGACGGGAAGGTAGTCGCCTATGCGTCTCGACAATTAAGGCCACATGAGGTAAACTACCCGACGCATGACTTGGAATTGGCAACAGTGGTCTTTGCTCTTAAGGTATGGAGGCACTATCTATATGGAGAAAAGTCAGTGATCTACACAGACCACAAGAGCCTGAAGTATTTGTTGACTCAGGAAGAGCTGAACCTGAGACAGTGAAGGTGGGTGGAGTTATTGAAGGACTACGATTGTTCCATAGAGTATCACCCGGGCAAGGCGAACGTTGTGGCAGATGCCCTAAGTCGAAAAGTAGTGATGGAGTTAAGGGCAATGTTCACACATTTGAGCCTCTATGATGATAGAAGTTTGCTGGCAGAGTTGCAAGTTAGGTCGACATGGCTGGATGAGGTGAAAGAGGGACAGTTGGCAGATGAGGATCTGAGTGCTAAGCTACGGCAAGTGTAGAATGGGGAGTTGAAGGATTATGGTATTAATGGCGATGGAGTATTGTGTTTTAAGGGTAAGATCTGTATGCCAAAGAACGAGGAGTTAAGGCGGAGAATTCTTTGGGAATCGCATAGTAGCCCTTATACTATGCATCCTGGAGGTAGTAAGTTGTACAAAGATCTAAGGGAACAGTTTTGGTGGCCTGGTCTTAAGCGGGAAGTTACAGAGTTTGTAGGAAAGTGCCTAACGTGTCAGCAAGTCAAGGCTAAACACCAAGTTCCGTCAGGGTTGCTTCAGCCAATTAAGATTCCGCAGTGGAAGTGGGAGAGAATTACCATGGACTTCGTTAGTGGGCTTCCCCTTACGCCTACTAAGAAGGACTCGGTATGGGTGATAGTGGATCGATTGACAAAGTCCGCGCATTTCATTCCAGTGTGGGTTGACTACTCTCTGCAAAGGTTAGCAAAGTTGTATGTGGCGGAGATTGTGAGGTTGCACGGAGTGCCGGTATCGATTATCTCGGATAGGGATCCGAGGTTTACGTCTCAGTTTTGGAAGGCGCTACATCAAGCTTTGGGCACTAGATTAGACTTCAGCGGCATTTCATCCGCAGTCGGATGGCCAATCTGAACGAGTGATCCAAGTGTTAGAGGATATGCTGAGGAGCTGTGTGATAGACTTCAGAGGAAGTTGGGAAGAATATTTGCCTTTAGCGAATTTATGATATAAACAGCCTATCGTGCAAGTATTCGGATGGCACCATACGAAGCACTATATGGACGGAAGTGTCGCACTCCCACTTGTTGGACGAATTGGGAGAACGTCAAATTTTGGGTCCGAAAATTGTGGAAGAATCGGAGGGAAAGGTTAAGGTAATTCAGACACGGTTGAAGGAGGCATCTGACATGTAGAAGTCATACGCAGATCTTAAGTGGAAGGAGATTGAGTTTGCCGTGGGAGATTTGGTGTTTCTTAAAGTTTCATCGTGGAAGAAGGTAATGAGATTTGGTCGCAAAGGGAAGTTAAGTCCCAGGTTTATAGGACCTTATCGGATATTAAAGCGAGTTGGACTAGTGGCCTACCAGTTGGAGTTGCCTTCAGAATTGCAGCAGATGCACGATGTATTCCATGTTTCTATGCTACGTCGTTACTGATCGGATCCATCTCATGTAGTTTCGGTTGAAGAGTGGAGCTAAGGCCAGATTTGTCCTATGAGGAAGAGTCGATTCAGATTTTGGAACGAGATGTGAAAGTGTTACGGAGGAAATCGGTCCCTCTAGTCAAAGTGCTATGGCGTAATCATGGATCGGAGGAAGCTTCTTGGGAGCCGGAAGAAGCAATGCGACAACAATACCCCCACCTATTCTAGCCAGGTAATTTCGAGGTCGAAATTATTTTAAGGTTGTAAAACTGTAATATCCGGGAATTAGGGCTTGTGCATAATTGCTAAATTGTATGAAGTAGCATGCCTATGTGTGTTTGAATGTGTTATATGAATTTTTGAGAACTCTAGAGTGTAGGTGAATGCCTTAGAAATTATCAAATTTTAAGTCTTAAAGGGGGAGCTAGGAAAAGGAGGTCTTAAGAAAATTGTGGGGAGTTTATGACACAACAAGTGAAGTGCTAGAGTGGCTTGGGACGCTACCTAAGGTGCAGGGAAGGTTGCGTCAGCCAGGGGACTTCAAGGGAGGAGGTTTGAGTCATGATGGCAGCAAGGGAGTGTGGCTTTTATTTTTCTTTTTGCATCAAGAGAGGGGAGAAGTGTTGGACGGCAATTGGACTTTAAGGAATGAGGATGAGACTTGGTCTCTTTCTTTTAAAGTTCGACTAAGGAGAAGTGATAAAGGTTAACTCATTCAAATCATTTTGAATAAGTAGTATGGAGAGAAAGTAGGAGAGAAATAAGGGATATGATAAGAGAAGAAGTAGTGGCCGAATGTGGGGATCTTGGTGGTGGTAATTTCAGTCATGTAGGGGAGGAAGTAAGTGCCGAATTTTAGTTAGTGAGAGTGTCCACCTTTTGCCGAAATTGTTGGTCTTAGGAAGTCTCTCTTTTTCTTCTTTTTCATTTGAAGTTGAATCCTCCTTTGTCACCATTGCCGAAATTCTTCTAACTTTTCTCCTCTTCTTCTTTTCTTTCTTTCAACCTTAATTCTCCATCTTTTTATTATATGGCTGAATATTCCATCACCATTTGAAAGGCTTAGCCGAATCTTGTAGCCTCTTTCTCTTCTTTCTTTTCTTGTGATCCTTAAAGCCGATACTCTTGAGATAGTCAAATATCCCATCCCCATTTGGAGCCATAGCCGAATCTCAAGGTAACCTTATTCTTTCTTCTTTGTCACAAGTTTTAGAAGCCGAAACACTTCTGGTGGATTAGCCGAAACTTTTCTCCTAGGGATCTTGAAGTCAATTTTCTGAGGGTGCTTTAGGAGTGGTAAGTATTTTCTATCCTAGCAATCGGTTATGGGTTCTTTTCCATTGGAGTGTCGAAATCAAGGGTTGGCCTTGATTTCTAGGGATAGCCGAATGTTCATAGTGCCACAATAAGTGTTCTTTTGTGTGTAGCCGAAGGAAGGAAACACTAAGGATTCTTTTGGGATTCAATTCATCAAGGTAAGCAATGTAGTATTCGGCCAAGGGCCATTTTCCTAGATTTCATGTATTAAGCCGATTAAGCAGGGATTTCGTCAACTCCATAGACAAGTGGTAGTTTCCGGGATTTAGATAAGCAAGGTAAGTGGGTTATGATATTTGGCCTTAGGCCATTCTGTCTATTGATGTTAGCGAATCTAACTATGGTTATTCGAGGCAAATCGGCGGTGGTGTACAAGGATTTTGGGATTTCGGTGAACTCGTTAAATAAATCGGTGTGTAGCCCCACACTAAATCTTAATAGATTTATGGTAATGTTTTAATATATGTGTTAATGAAAGTATGTGAACGTGGCTAAAGGTACCATACAATGGTACAGAACATTCAGGTACGTAATCTTTAATATTACGTCAATAAATGTTATGAACATGTGAAATATGGCACATAAGTGAATATTGATAAGAATGTGAAATAAGGCATAAAGCATGATATTTGTATGATTTGTATGACATAGGGCATATGGGTGTTATTTTAAGGGGAAGTGATCTGGTGGTTTTTTTCCACGAAATCTAGTGACTCATGTCACGTAATCTGAATGTGGTGACTTATGTCACAAAATATTACCTAGTGGCTATGCCACAATTTATAAGGGCGATGTGCCAGTTGTCTGCAGCGACTGCCTTCGATGATGTGTAGCGGATGGAGGGTCGACTTAGTAGTCCCCACGGTGTGATGGTTGGTACGGGTGATGTGTAGCGGATGGTTATCTAGGTTTGGGTTCGGGATTGCATCATCATCTATAATAGCAATATATATATGTATGAACTGATATGCCTAAATTGTTGGGACTTTGTGTTGGTGGTTATACACTGAGTCCGTTTGACTCACCCCGTTGTGGGATATCTTTTCAGGTGACACTCAGTAAATGGACCGGGTCAGCAGGAGCTTAGTGGTGGCCATGCTCAGCTCAATGCTATTTTATTTTCGTTGGGTTTTATTATTTAAGTATGTTGGTATTATTTTGGGTTTTATTTGATGTAATATGGCCATTACGATTAACTATTTTACGCATGCATTTTTATTCGGTTTATTACGTTGCGATTATTATCAAATCTAAGGTTAAGCAAATTTTTCTTAAAAATAAATTCTAAATGTCTTGACACCTAAGTAACCATCGATTTTCAATGTAAGGTTAACCTCTAAAAATTCGGCTATACTTTCAACCTATTGACTACAAAAACAATACTGTTTTCTATTTGAACTCAACGCAAATCAAATTATCTTCCAAACCACCCCGATTTTTCCAAAGTAACAGATAAGTTTTGAATGGTTTTACTCAAGAAGCATGTCAGATCCGGTCAGGACTTGTGGGTCGGGTTTGGGGTGTTTCAAACATATTTATCAAATATATTCCATGTTCATATATCATAGTCTCGTATCTCCATATATCAATAACCATTATTTTCTTATATTTCAGATAAATACTTGTAACCATACATAAGTATGCAATTCGCTATTTCTTCCTGTCAATCACAATTTCAAATGACAAATTCTTGTGAATACGATCACCAATTTCATAATTCCATGTATTTACCGTTTTCCATATTTATCCCATTGAATTCATCGGAATTTCGATGGATTTCCTGGAGTACACTCATGGTGTACAATCTCATTAACCGTCAATTCGTACTCATATATACATAAGTCCTTTTCAGAGAGCACACTCCTGCGAACCTCATTTCTTACAACAGGATTACCAGTCCAGGCTAAATCCCCTGTAAGAGAGCACACTCCCGCGAACCTCATTTCTTACAATGGATTACGGTCCAAGCTAAATCCTCAGTAATATAAACTCATAGAGTATTGTTTGGATTACTAGTCCAAAGCTAAATCTCGCAACGACAATTACTCTAATAAGCTTGATCCGAATTACAGTCAGGCTAAATTGAACTCGATTCGGATTACCCGTCCTGCTAAATCCATTTTCCACATATTCTTCGGGAGGGCCATATCAGGATCACCCGTTTAGGCTAGATCCTTTTCACACATATTCCTCGGGAGGGCTATATCAGGATCACCGTCCGGCTAGATTCTTTTCACACATGTTCTTCGGGAGGGCTATATCAGGATAGGATCACCCGTCCGGGCTAGATCCTTTTTACCGTCAATTCTTTTTCAGAGATCCATCGAATTTTCTTTTCATTCAACCGGGATTTATTTTCCATTTTCATCAAGAATATCAATACTTCATCAATTATCATACAATAAATATCCAAATCATATTCACATCAATAAAAATATATTTCAAGCATTTAAGAATATAATTCAAGTTACACGAACTTACAATTTGATTTTTATACCATAATGATAATCTTAGTTTCATAATAAATATTTGAAATAAAACATCATATCATTTCTAATTCAACATTTATCGATTATAATCGGGCATGTGATCAATTTATGCATAAGTCATTCATATATTTTCCTCCTCCTGCTCTCCATCCATATCCTTAATATAGATAACACACTTGTAAGTAACATTATCTATAATTTTTTTCTCTATTTATTTATGTGAATATTCAAGCTGTCCATCCGCATCATAGTCACTAAGTTATTTTTATCTTGAGCTAAAGAACTCAAAATTAAGATTCACTAATTTTCCCTGAAACTAGACTCACATATTTTCTTACCATAAAATTTTCAGAATTTTTGGTTTAGCCAATAAGTACAGTTTATTCTTTAAAGTCGCCCCTGTTCTGCTGTCTGACAGTTCCAAAATTTTTTTACTAAAAATTAACTATCTCCTCCTACAAGATTCAGATGATGTTCCTGTTTATTTTTCTAGAAAATAAACTTATTCTAGGTCTTAAAATATAAATTTAAGCCCCTAATTATTTTTATTAAATTTTTTATGATTTTCTAAAGTCAGAACAGGGGAACCCAAAATCATTCTGACCTTGTCTCACAAAACCTATTATATCTCATGATTTACAATTCCATTACTTACACCGTTTCTTCTATAAGAAACTACACTCAATAATATTTAGTTCTATATTTTATTCATCCTCTAATTTGATTTCTACAATTTTTAGTGATTTTTCAAAATCAGAATACTGCTGCTGTCCAAAACTGTTTTAGTGTAAGGTGTTGATTTCCATTTTGCCCCAAATTTCACAGTTCATACAATTCAGTTCTTGTCCAATTAACCCCTAAATTGGGATAATTTTTCTCAATTAATACCTTATTCTATCATTTTAAACTACTTCCTAACCCTTGAAAATCAGAACTTTAGCATTAAACCTTAATTCCAAACTCTTTTACAATTAGGTCCTAAAACCAATTTCCATCATTTTTACTTGATAAAATCATCATATATCAAAATTAAAGCTTCAATTCTATATTTATTCATCATATGCTTCTAGAAATCATCCATAGCAACTTTAAAAATTAGCCATAGAATCAATAACTAATGACATTGTAAGTTGGACTCAATTGTAAAAGTCCAAAAATATAGAAATTTCAAGGAGAAAGTAAGAATTAAACTTACATGAAGCTAGAGTATGAAAACCAGCTTGAACTCTCTTCCATGGCTGTTTTTTAGCCGATGAAAATTAAGATAAATGAAGAGAATTCTAGATATTCCAATTTGGTCCCATTTTTACTTAATTAACCACCCAAACGTCAAAATTTTCTAACGAAAATTTAATACTACCTTATTGACATTCCATAAATATTTATAAAAATATTTATGACTCGGTTTCTAACACCAAGATCTCGATACCTCTTTTTCTCAATTTCTTGACCAAATAAATCTTTATAAAACACAATTTACTATTTTAAAAATATTTTAAAAGCTACATTTGGCTCGTAAATATTAAATAATATAATCTACAAGTTCATTTTTCAGATTTGGTGGTCTCGAACCACTATTTCTGACATCGCTGAAATTTGGGCTATTACACACATAGTTCCACTATTTACTCATGTTCATCTCAAGCAGTCTACTCGAGTCACAGTCACTAAATTATTTATATCTTGAGTTACAGAACTCCAAATTAATATCCGCTAATTTTTCCTAAAATTAGACTCAAATATATTCTTAACATAAAATTTTCAGAATTTTTGGTTTAGTTAATAAGTACATTTTATTCATTAAATTCTCCCCTGTTCTTCTGTCTGACAGCTTTGATCCTTCTTCACTAAAAAATAATTATCTCCTCGTACGGGATCTAGATGATGTTTCTATTTATTTATTTTGAAAATAGGCTCATTAAGGATTTTAATAATATAAATTTTAACCCATAATTATTTTTTTACAATTAATGATTTTTCAAATTTAGAACAAGGGATTCTGAAATCATTCTAACCCTGTCTCACAAGAATTCAAATATCTCATAATATGAAATTCTTTTTCTTACACCGTTTCTTTTATGTGAAAATAAACTCAATAATATTTAATTTCATATCTTATTCAACCTCTAATTCTATTTCCACCATTTTTGGTGATTTTTCAAAGTGATACAATTGCTGCTGTCCAAACTGTTTTATTGCTAATTTTACTCTATCATGTTTTCTTTATATTAAATCTCATTTACACACATATAACACTAAAGTATATCCATAGTCAGCCATGGAAATAGCTAGTCATCATCAAATATTTACAAGTCTTCATTTTAACACTTACTCCAATCAACCTTATGAAAGTTCGATCACATATCCAGTACATTGCTCATGAATATATATACACATGTACCTGCACTTGTTCATCACATAATCACATTCAATTACACTTAGTGATAAACCATAATTTATACATATTTTTACCCCATGCTTGACTTATTTTTGGATAAATTTTCATTAGATTTGATGAATTCATTCTCCTAATCCTTTAATTTCATGTTTTACACTCAGAAGTGTTTAGGGAGTCGAAAAGAATGATAAATGGGCCAAAAAGGGACAAAATGGGCCTACCTCGAAAATCAAAATGGCTTGGAGTTTCACCCACGGGCAGACTACATGACCGTGTGTTACGAACAGAATCAAGCACGACCTAAGCTATCGAACACGGGCATGTCACACGGGCGTGTCACACGGGCGTGTCCCTGCCGAACCCAAGTTTAATTCTATTCGAAAAAGGGTACTTGTGGGCCAAGAAAGGCGCTCCAAAGCCTATATAAACACCCCAAGGGAGAACCTAAATGAAGACGCAGAGTAGAAAGTAGAAAATACTCCAAGACAGCTATCGGGAGTGTAACACCCTAAAAATCTGAGTATTGATATATTGCATGATTTGGTGTTTAGATTATGAAGGAAATTTTTTTTATTATTATTAGTGCTTATTATAGCCCTGAAGAAGAATTAGAATTTATTGGGTATAGAATAATTTTAGTTTTAAAATTTATTGAAGTGGAGCAGGTGGCATTGACACACAAGTTAATTAAAGTGTCAAAGTGTAGCATAAGAAGAGTATATGGCAAAGTGGTGTTGGCGCATGAGTTAGTGCATAAGGGAGAAGGTTCGAATCCCTTGTTTAGCATCTAGATGAATTTTTATTTTTAATTTTTCTGCACATGTATAGCAAGTGTCGGCCAAGTGCATATATGGTAAGTGTTGACCATGTTATTTTTGGTTAGCATATCAACGGATTAAGGAAATTGTTAACTTAAGGAAGGGAATCAAGAAATTAAGGAAAGATATGAAGATATGGGGCACATATCAAGGAAAAGTTTTGGAAACAATATCATGGTCATTTGACCATGCATAGGGACGGCAATGTGGACTAAAGGGGGAGTCGAATTTTTGGTGTTAGTTGGATAGGATTTGAAGTCTTTTGTTTTGGTCATTCCTAGCAACCTTGTGCAAAATTTTGCAATTTCTCTTCTCAACTTTTCTCCCTTGGCCGAATTGTGCATTTGGTAAAGCTCTAATTTTGTGACCATTTGGTCATTTTTGTTTATTTCTTTAGCAATTATTTTGTGCCTTTCCTTTGAGTGCCGAAATCACCTATACCAAAAACCATTATTTTTCTTTTCTTTTTACCATTGTCGAATGTACCTTGTTCCTAAACCCATCTTTTCTTCTCTTCTCTTTGAAATCAAAACAACATCATCACCATCTCTTCTTTCATATTTTATTTCTTTTCACTCAAAGTTTCTCCATTAAACTCTCTCATGGCGAATGCTAGAGTGCCCATAGTCGAACCTTTCTTTCTTTTCTTTGATCATACATAGTCGAATCTTTCTTTAATCACAAACATCTTTATCAATCGATTCTTTTCAACCATGGAAATATAGGTAAGGGATTTTTTTCGCTTTCGATTAGTTAATAGTGATATGGCGAATATTGATGGTGTAATGAAGGACCATTTGGATCAAAATAAGCGTTCGTTCTATTAACGTTTTATTCGTTATAATATAGTGCAATAACGGAAGATCGGAACTCAAGTGTTCGAGAGAATCGTAGAAACGTTGGAATCGATTTATTGTGGTAAGGAAATCACATCCTTAAAACCTTTAGTATTATTTCGATATTATTTTAGATTGGATTAATGTTCTTTTGATCTTGAAGACTTTCAAAATAGGGAAGAAAAGGGCGGTGTTTAGTTATATTAAGAGGGGCGGATCCACTATTCCCCCTAAGTTTAAACGAAGAACGGTTTCGGCAGTCTGGGATTTTCCACCGGGTTAGACCATCTTTCGAAGGAAGTCAATTATTTGAAGTGGTACGAACTTCCGAGCCTTTATATGTTGGTGGACTCTCAACATATAACGAACCAATAAACGAGAAGAAACCGAAAATCGAAGTGATTCAAAATCAAGAGGGTAAGGTTTTGGATCTAATATCGATAATGTAATTTTTATACAAAATAGTGTTCTAACGGATCGAAATATGTTTTAGGTGTCGAGGAGCGAGAAGGATTAGTAGTCTCGATATCGAGGTGTGTAACTTCACACTTTTTCTCGGGTTTGGATGTATTGCGATATTGAGTAAAATCGTAAAAACGTTTAGATCGATTTAAAACGTAATAATTGATATTTCGACGAAAATACATGAAAACGGCAAAATTGTAGAAATTACGAAAATGCCCTCGAGAGATTAATTGTAAATATGTAAAATTGTATATCTCATAATAATTGGGCCGAAATCACTGTTAGATCGATAATTGGGCCAAAATCTACATTAAATTGATAATTCAAATGAAATCTACATTAGATTGATAATTGGGCGAAACCTCTGATAGATCGATAAATTGGGCCGAAATCTCTATTAGATTGATAATTGGGCCGAAACCTCTGATAGATCGATAAATTGGACCGAAATCTCTGTTAGATTGATAATTGGGCCGAAATCTCATTAGATCATAATGGGCGTAATCTCTGTTAAAATTGTTAAACAATTTGAAATCCTCGCTAGATTGATAAATGGGCCAAATTCGCTAAATCATAAATTTGGGCATAAGTTGTTAAATTGTTAATTGGGCCAAATGTTATTTTGGGCCTTAATTAATTAATAAAATTTTGGAAATATTGATTCTTGTTAATGGCCCTTTTGATTAAATCATTGTATAATCACAAGTTTACTTTGCATACATATTGCATGGGTTGGGAAAATGATGAAGAGAAGAAGGCTGTTGCCAAAATCTAGTTCGGTGGCTCGCCACAAAATTATGGCTTTTTGCCTCTAGTTCGGTGGCTCGCCACAAAAGCAATAAATGGCTATTTGCCTCTAGTTTGGTGGCTCGCCACAAAATAATAATTGGCTCAATGCCTCTAGTTCGGTGACTTTGTCACAATCTAGTTCGATGGCTCGCCACAATTATAAAATGGCTTAAAGCCACGATTTGGTGTGATGGCGGGGTGGGTTGACTTGATCCCCAGGTGTGATGGTTGGTACGGGGTGTGTAGCGGATGGAATTAGGTTTGGGAGGGAAAATTCATATTTTCACATGCATGTTATTAATTATGTTTTCATTATGCTATTTATTATGTTATTAATCATGTTGTTAATTTCGCTTATGGGCTCAAGGCCCAAATCCATAATTTGAAAATCGGCTCGATGAACAAAGTAAGTGAGTTATACATTGAGTTCTAAGTAACTCACCCCTTAAATTTTTCCATCTCGTAATGGAAATTGATGTGGACTTGGCGGGGATGACTTCGTGGAGGCCATCTTGCAAAACATGGGTTTATTAAACTCGAACTTTTTAAATAAGTATTTTACAATTTTGGGTTAATGTAATAAGGGCCTCTATAAATAATTTATGGATTTTTATGTGTTTGGTTTTAAACTATATTTTGGACTTTTAAATATGGGCTATGATTATATGATGTTTTTATTAAAATAAATTTGGGTTTTCAAATATATGAAATTCCTTTATAAATATTTTATTATTGTTAACTCTTAAACAAATTACCTAAGGGTTTTGATAATACAATGTTAATAATGTTTTTCAACTAATGTTTTCTAATATTCATCAAATTAAAATACTCTTTCGATTTTTATTAAACCCGTAATTAAAAATAATATTGTAGTTTTCAACTTATTGAAGATTTTAAGATAGCTCGATTCATGTAACAAACCAAATCTAGTCTCAATGCATAAACCGGGTTTGGGGTGTTACAGGGAGTAGCTTGGAAGCAGGATCTCCATCAAGACTGAAGATCTCCTATCAATTTCTCTTGAAGTTTTTGTGTTTTCTTATGTTTTATAGTTTTCCTTATTTTAAGATGTTTTTCTCTATCAGTATGAACTAAATCCCTTAAGTACCTAAGGGATGAAGCCTAAGACAGATCTTATTATTATTTGATTTATAAGATAAATACTTGTTCTTATTCTTAATTGTGAGTTCTTATTCTTGCTTTGATATTTAGGTTATTGATTCAAGTCGAATGTGCTTATTAAGAGGAGCAAAAGTCCCTGTTTAAGAGTAGATCAACACAATTAAGCGAAGTTGATTGCAACCCTAGAAATAGGGCAACATAAATCTACCGGATTAGAGTTAAATCTAATAAGGGAATCCATAGATCGAGTTAATACGATATAGGGGTTTTAATTAGAAAGAGATTTTAATTAATCAACCTAGAATCAGTTGTTCTTAGTCTCGAAAGAGATATTAACATAATTTAGGGATTTCTAAAGATTAAGTCAAGTGAATAAATCGTATGAATCAAAAGTAATAAGTGAAGTCTAGGTGGATTCTTCCTTGGGTATTGCCTCTCTCATATAGTTGTCTAAAAACTATTTTCCCAATTCAGTCCCTGTCGTGCTTTCAATTAATTTTAGTTTAAAAGAAATCACTCCAAATCTTAGGCTAGATAATAAGAAGATAGTAATTACTAGTACTCTTGGTCCTTGTGGATACGATATTTTCGGTCTTACCATAACTATACTATTAAACGATAGGTGTGCTTGCCTTTATTGTGATCGTAGTTAGTTAGAGACACATCACTTAGTCATTTTCCCGTTGAACACATTAGAATATTATTGGATACATTGGAAGTTTGCACATAAGTGCCACACTTGTAGCCAAAGCTACTTCACATCACTTTTCACATAGAGGCTCGTTCTCTAGCTATTCATTTTCACGGGTCTGCTCACACAACCTGTCAGTCATTCATTACTACTCAGTGCTACTCATACAAGCTGTCAGGTATCCAAAACACATGCTGAATTACCGAGCCACTGATAGAACTTATAAGATCAGCACCCGTTTCACATAGTCACAATCTCGGGTTTGCTCATACAAGCTATTGGTCATACGTAACTACTTAGTGCTGCTCACACAATCTGTCGAGTATCCGTAACACATGCCGAATAACTTAGCCACAGGTAAAATGTAGGGACCAGCACCCGGATCACTTATTTCACTTAGATTTCACATAGGTTTCTAGTGACATGTCACTTGTTTCCTATTCTATTCCTAAGGTTCAACCGGTAAATTTCTTTCATTTCGATACTTTGTCAATTTCGTTCAATATTCAGCCACATCTCATAAAATATATCAAAACATAAAAACATAAGTAAAAACGATGCATTATTTACATATAAACTTACGTCGAAAGCAAAATCGGTGAAAAGGACTTATTCGTCAAATACTTATTTTTCCCCGATCTAGATCTGAACCTTTTTTTTCTTGATCTAAAACATCACATTTAACTTATTTAATTATTATACTAATCAACTCAACCCAAAAATCATATTTGGTAAAAATTACATTTTTGCCCCTAAACTTTATCATATTTACACTTTTGTCCCTAGGCTCGTAAAATGATTTTCATTCAATTCATTTGTACTTTAAGCTTAGTCGAACCATTTTAATAACTATAACAGCCCACAGTTTCCATTAAAACACACTTTTATAACACATTTTATAACTTTTACAAATTAGTCTTTTTAGGCATTTTCACTAAAAATCATTTAGTAAAAGTCGTTTCTCTAACCATAAACATGCACTTTCTACCATTAAACACAAAAATACACACATATTCATCATGGGTAAAAACCCTATACTTTAACCATATCTCAAATTAGTGGTAGAAATAGATAGATCTTGTTATGAGGATTTCAAAAACGTAAAAATCATTAAAAACGGGGCTAGAACGGACTTACAATCGAGCTTGGAAGCTTGAAAAACTATAGCCATGGTTTCCCCTTGTGAAATTCGGATATGGGGTTGTAGATGGACAAAAATTAGCTTTTAATTTTATTTATTTAATCATTTAATCACTAAATGACCAAAATGCCCCTAACTTAAAAATATTCTATTTCACCTATTTCATGTCCATTTTTGTCCAAAAAATCAACCAATGGTCTAATTATCATTTAATGACCTCAAATTTAAAATTTCATAACAATTGGACACCTCTATCATGTAGAACAAAACTTTTGCACTTTTTACAATTTAGTCCTTTTGACTAAATTTAGTGCCCAAATGTCAAAATTGTCGAACGAAATTTTCATGAAATCATTATTTGAAATTGTAGAATGTAAAAATATAATAAAAATAAAATTTTCCTCGTCAGATTTGTGGTCTCGAAACCACTGTTCCGACTAGGCCCAAGTTTAGTCTATTACAGGGACAAATTCAAAATTTATGGAAAAGTTAGGGGCGAAATGGTAATTTTACCTAGAACATAAATTGAGTCCATTTAAATATGAAATGTTTGAAATTGATAGTTAAATTCATTTATATAGATCAGAAAACACAAACTCGAGGCTAGATCGAGGAAAAGAAACGATTTCAAATTAGTAGATTATTACGCGAACAAGTGTCGAGGTAAGTTCGTGTAACTTAATCGGACATGTAATTATGTTAATTGAATGTTGTGTTTGTATGTAATGTGATTTATGTTAATGTGCTTTACTTGTATGCTATGATGGAAAATTTGCTACGCGCTTGAAATGGTGATAAAGGGTTAGTCCCGATTGAATGTTGAATTCTGATAATTATATGCGCTTTCCCAAAACTAATAAAGTCTTGCATTTATTGGAAATGGGATTTAACTCGAACGAGTAATCCCATTGACCTTGTTATATAAAGGATTTAGCCCAGACGGGTAATCGTAATATAATACCTCTCGAGTATGAATTAAGATTAGGGTTTAGCCTGGACTGGTAATCCTAATCGAGCTCCTCCGAGCTTACGTTATATAAAGGATTTAGCCTGGACTGGTAATCTTGTTATATGATATGTGGCTCAAGAGTGTATTCTTTGGTTAAGTGCCCTAAGGGGCACCTTTGAATAAGAAATTGACAGATTATGGAACCGTACACTTCGAGTGTACTACCTGAGCATCCATCAGAATTCAATGATTCAATGGGCATGTATCTCTTGACTTGGCATGAAAATCTTGAGATGTAATGATAATGACTTGAAAGAACATTGCATGATGAGCTCATCTATTTTTACTTGACATGTTTGTAAGTGTTGTGACTAACAAGTTTGATTGAAGGCATGTGCTTAGGAAAATTTGCTAATGGATGGAAAACACGATGTTGTGTGCTTAAATATAATAACAGGATTGGTAAGTTTAGTTTCCGTTATACGAACTTACTAAGCATGTAATGCTTACTCCGCTTATTTTTCCCTTATTTTATAGTGCTCGAAAGCTCGTGAAGGTTGGAAGATCATTGGAGCATCGTCACACTATCAACTAGCATTTTGGGTATATTTAGTGAAGTCATTTTGGGTATAATGGCATGTATAGGACAACTTGGCCAATAGTGGCTTAAAATGTTATTTTGTAACCTAGCCATTGGAATGGCTAGGATTGGTTCATTTTGGTGTGCCTAAGTAGATTATTATGATATTCATATATGCACATGTGTTGTGTTAAAAAAAAATATGTGATCAATTTTGGGAATGCCTAAGTTAAACTAAGGTAAGGTTGTGATAATGTATGCTTGTAGTGATATGTCTTGTGAATGATGGAAATTGCCCAATTTAAATGCTTGAATTGGTTGATATTGGATGTGTGTTTCAAGTGCAGGTATTGGGTAAAATTTTGGGTGAGATGTAACACCCCAAACTCGACCCAGACGTTATGGTCGAATCTGGCAGCGTCACATTGAAGGGTGAATTGTAGATTTCGAAGTTGATGTAAAACCTTGAAGTCGTTTGAGGAGTTCTTACTTCAAAACCTTTGCCAGTGATAACTCAACGTTATGTTCAAATTCTTTTGGTAAATTGGGGTTTGATTAAAAACTTTATGTAGGAATCTTTAAACTTGTTACTTAAACTTTCAAAATATAGCGAAAGCTTTCCTTTGAAAAGGTTCGTGTACTTATGATTGGTTGGTAAAATGTTGTTTTCTTTTTAAAACCCGAGACCTAAAACTAGAAGTTATGCAATCAACAAAATTAAATCCCGAAATTTAAAACACAACCAGAGAAAGGCCTTATTACAACAAAACCCAAATTAAAGAAAACATAATTAAAAATAAAGTAAATTAAAAACACGAAAATACAATTGTTCGTAGTGTGGCCACCTCCGAGTCCCCCAGTACGTCGAACGACCTCACTAGGGATTACTTGAAAAAAATTCAAAAGAGAGGTGAGTTTGCGAAAACTCAGTGTGTACAACCCCAACAATCAAATAACATACATCACATCTATCTGGGCCTAAGCCCATTACAGTAACAGTGGCAGTTGGGCCTTAGCCCCCATCAGCCTCGGTTGGGCTTGAGCCCATATCAAAAGATACATATCACATATATCTGGGCCTAAGCCTATCTCAATATTGGAATCAGTATATGCAATGCATAAATACCTAAACCAACCCTGCACTCTGTCTCCTGTCCAACCCTACACTCCTGTAGGGATTAAATCGACCCACCCATCCCTACACTCCTTATGTAGCACATGTTGTGGCACTAACCAATATTGCAGCAGAGTTACCAATCATATAATCTGCTTCAAGCCATCGGTGGGTCCATAGTCATCTCGCGCGACTTGTGCGACCCTCACATATCAATCACATCCTCCAATACAAGATCCCATCCCTATGCAACAAAATATCACATATGAATGCGAACATATCATCAAATGGCATACAAGATCAGTCATGTATCATATAGGGGTATTTTAGACATTTTGCCCTTCAGGGGCATAATAGTCATTTCTCACATTGGGGTCCAAGTATGTGTATCAACTCATCAACAGGTCCACAGTTCATCCACACGACTTGTGCAACCTTTAGCAATCAAACGGTATAGTTGGGCCCAAAGCCCAATGTATGGCCCAAGTAGGGCCCACATGCTCGTGTGCCCTACTAAGCCCAAAATTGCCCTTAGCCATGTGAATGACATGGTCGAGCTCATTGCTTAACATAAGTTCATGAAGTTGGCCCATGTGGGGCCCACAAGCCCATTAGGCCCACATAGCCCATTTCGACCCATTTGACCCAAAAGTGGCCCAAGATCATGAGACCGCTCATGGTGGCCTCTATCATTGTATCGACTTTCCCATATGAGCAATCGTGCACTCGTATAGTAACCATTGCCGTATTTTTGACTTTTTGGCATTTCAGGATTTCGGCATCTGCCGATCTACAATTAGAGTGGTGTGTGAACACACCTGTTTGCGAACACTTGCAAAAACTCTTGAGCACCAACCTACATTTATAACGCCCCAAACCCGGCCCAAAACACCACGGCCGAATCCAGAATGCTACTGGAAAAGTGTTGAAAAGGATTCTGTTTACAAGGTGAAAATAATAATAATTCTCTTACTTCCCCTAAAAATAAATACTCCACTAAAAGGGGTTTGTCGATTGAAAGTAGTAGTTTACTGAGGAATAAAAACTTCTGGGTTGTATAAAGTTGAAATCGTTAATAGAATGAAACTTTGGGAAAACAAGTTATTTATAAGTAATCCGAACTTTGAAAACTCCAATTTGATTTTCAGGTTGCAAATGTTTTGAAATCATTTTTAATAAATTGTCCGTTAACAAATTTGACTTAAATCCATGATATCTCAAAATAGTTAAAATGGCCTTATTACAACATAGAAAATAACCCAATTAATATCCAACAGTTTAAAGCATATGTAACTTAGTGAAAACAACTTCTGCATGGCCACCTCGAATCCCCTCCAGCCCGGTCCATTGAGTTATGAATTACCTGCATTGGTTTGAAAAACAGGGTGAGTCACCAGACTCAGTGTACAATTAACCCACATGATTCCACAAATGGGTTAGCCCCAAATCCACATCAACGCAATATACCACGCATAATGATGCAATATGTTAACCCAACCCAACCTAGTATCCATCCGCTACACACCACCCATATAACCATCCTCATACACACCTGGGGATTTCTACAATCGACCCTCCATCTGCTACACACCTCTTTGGCAGTCTATGCCGACGGACACACTGCTCAAAGTCCACTTAGTGGCCTAGCCACTGATCCACGTGATTAAATCACAAATATCCATGATGAAACTCAAGGTCATCATCAATCGTGACAGAGTCACCCACATATAAATATACACTTCCCCTTTAATCAATATATCCCGAACCCTATGCACATGCAACATAAAATGGTGAATGGCAATATGATAGAATACAGACACATCTAGAGATATATAACATGCGTACATGCATCTACAACCAGTTATCCTCAATTTTGATGTAGGTAGTATACTAACCTGGTTTACCCGATTACCCCATATAGGTAATACCATCACCACAGCCATTATTTCGGCTACCACACAAGGTACATATATTTAATTAAAAAAACTAAAGAAAATAGTGTGATAATTACACACCTGAAAACCTATAGAACTAGACTATCGATCTCCCTAACGTCCTCACTCGAAGAGACTACAGCGATCTGCTTATCCTTTTTAGACGCAGGTCCACAGCCCGGTGGCCAATCCCAAACTGCTGAAACTGACTGCTTCTTAAACTTGGGGGTAGGGACTACAGGTCCAACCCCTTCCTTCAATTGATTGGTACTCGATTCCATCCAATAAGATCTTGGTCAGAAACCCGGTTCAAACATTAAATAATAATATAACGAACCAAAAGAATACTTTGATTGAAAGAACATCCTTATAGAAGTCGATAGAATCTCGAAGGCTATTCACTTAAGTGTAGAAGTTGTCAAAGATCCTACATAAATCCCATGTTAGATTCGGCCTACACTTATAATCCAAACAAAGTGGCCTTGACCGAACAAAAGTGCACCCCAACTTACCTTGAATAGTCAAACCCTACTGATCCCTAATGCCCCTCACGCTGGCTACAACAGCAGACACAAAATCACTATTACTAGAAATCGATCGAGAACCTTAAGGGATGAAAATGACTTTATCTTGGTGAAAAGAGGTGAAAATCGAAAGAAGAGAGTATAGAGAATTCAGCCAAGATAGAAAAGAAATCAAAGAGAAGGTGTGTCCAAGATTAGTGATTAGGCCAAGAGAAAAGAAATAGGGTATGAACTTTGACTTTTAGTGCTTCAAGAACAAACGATTCCTAGGGAGAAAATGAGAAGTGACTTTTGACTATGAATACCAAGTAGTAAAGATAAGATGTACGAAAAAGAAAGAATGAGTAATAGATGATTTGGCTTCAAAAGAAAAAAAAAGAAAATTAAAGAAGAAATATAATAGAGGTTTCGGTTTTGGTTGGATGTGGAACTCCAAAATGTAGGCTAATAATTTTGGCTTTATGTTCAAATGAGGAAAAAGAAAACACAAGATAGTTTCGGTTCAAGAAGGGAGAAGAAAGAAAATACAAGCTACACAAAAATTTGGCACACTAAGCCACTCCCAAAACCGAATATACCCACTCCTCTATACCACTCAAAATTTTGGCTAACACCCAACATGCCTCCTCCTAAATTTTCTCCTACAATCACTCTTCTCCACTCATTCGATTTAGTTTGAATTATTCAAACTCCCCCAAAAGCTCCCCACCACTTGTTTGAATATCATGACCAAGTCTTCCCTCATCCTTCCAGAGTTTGATTGCCGTCCAACACCTCCCCCTTGATGCAAAATACAACTCCCAAAATGCTGTCCAAGTTGCTTGAACCTCCTCCCCCTTGGAACTCCCCTTTGACGCAACTCCCCTGCACACCAGATGGCGTCTCCTTGCCACTCCATCACTTCACTTGTTGTGTCTTTAATCACCACTTTTAATCCCTTAAAGCCTAGCCCCACTAGCTCTCCTTTAAAGGCTTCAAACCAGAAATTTCACTAAAGCTAAGACTTAACCCCAAGGTTCCTTGAAGCCCCCAAATACACTCAAACAAGCATACAGAGCATACTAGCACATAGATACAAAGTAAAATGCGAGACCCCTAAATCCCGGATGTTATAGTTCTACCCCCTTAAAGAAATTTCGGCCTTGAAATTATCTAGTCAAAATAAGTGAGGGTATTGCTGTCGTATCGTCTCTTCCGGTTCCCACGACGCTTCTTCCCAACCATGGTTCCGCCATAATACTTTTACTAAAGGAACTGATTTCCTCCGCAATACCTTCACATCTCGCTCCAAAATCTGGATTGGTTCCCCCTCGTAGGATAAATCTGGTCTCAACTCAACTTCCTCGATTGGCACCACGTGCGATGGATCCGAACGGTAAAGCCTTAGCATCGAGACGTGAAACACATCGTGCATCTGCTTCAACTCGAAGGTAATTCCAACTGGTACGCTACCAGCCCCACCCGCTTCAAAACCTGTTAAGGTCCTATAAATTTGGGGCTTAGCTTACCCTTACGTCCAAATCTCATCACCTTCTTCCACGGTAAAACTTTCAAGAATACCCGATCACCTACTGCAAACTTTATCTCTTTCCGCTTAAGATCCGCATACGATTTCTATCTATCTGATGCTTCCTTCAACCGAGTTCAGATTACCTTAACCTTTTCCTCTGTCTCCGCAACCATTTTTAGACCCAAGATATGGCGTTCACCCAATTCCGTCCAACACGTAGGAGTGCGACACTTCCGCCCATACAATGCTTCGTACGGTGCCATCTGGATACTTGCTTGATAACTGTTATTGTATGTGAACTCTGTCAGAGGTAAGTATTCTTCCCAGCTACCCCTGAAATCAATGACGCAAGCCCTCAACATATCTTCCAGAACCTAAATTACCCGCTCAGACTGTCCATCTGTCTGCGGATGGAATGCCGTGCTAAAATCCAATCTAGTACCCAAAGCCGGATGCAACGCCCTCCAAAACCGCGACGTGAATCTAGGGTCCCTATCTGAAATGATTGATACTGGTACCCCATAGAGTTTCACAATTTCTGTAACATACAGCTTCTCCAACCTCTGTAGAGAGTAATCGACCCGAACAGGTATGAAATGAGAGGATTTTGTCAACTGATCCACGATCACCCATACCGAGTCTTTCCTGGTAGGCTTAAGAGGAAACCCACTAACAAAGTCCATCGTGATTATCTCCCACTTCTATTGTGGAATCTTCACTAGTTGCAGCAACCCGAAGGCACTTGGTGTTCAGCTTTGACTTGTTGACACGTCAAACACTTCCTAAAAAATTTCGTAACTTCTCGCTTCAATCCAGGCAACCAAAACTGTTCTCGCAGATCCCGATACATTTTACTTCCTCCCGGATGCATAGCATAAGGGCTACTATGCGATTCCTGAAGAATCATCTGTCTTAACTCCCCATCCTTAGGCATGGACATCTTCCCATAGAAACACAAGACCCCGTCGCTGTTCAAACTGTAATTCTCTATTCCACCATCCTGAACTTCCAGAAGTCGAGCACTCAGGACATCATCCACTAACTGCTTCTCCTTAACCTGGCTTACCCATGTCGACTTCACCTGTAGCTCAGCTAATAAGCTCCTATCGTCATATAAACTGAGATGAGTGAACATCGCTCTCAGATCCGATACTACCTTCCGGCTTAGTGCGTCTGCCACCACATTTGCCTTACTTGAGTGGTATTCAATCGAGTAGTCGTAATCCTTCAACAGCTCCACCCACCTCCGCTGTCTCAAGTTCAACTCCTTCTGGGTCAGCAAATACTTCAGGCTCTTGTGGTCAGTGTAGATCACCGAATTCTCCCCATACAAATAATGCCTCCACACCTTCAAAGCAAAACCACTGCGGCCAACTCCAGGTCATGAGTGGGATAGTTAACTTCATGTGGTCTCAACTGCCGAGATGCATAGGCTACAACCTTCCCTTCCTGCATCAATACACAACCTAACCCCGTGTGAGAAGCATCACAATACACCACAAAATCTTTCCCTACTTCAGGCTAAATTAAAACCGAGCCTCAGTCAAAACCCTTCTGAGCTTCTCAAAACTCTCCTACTGCTTGTCCGTCCACACAAAAGGTACCTCCTTTCTCAACAACTTAGTTAAAGGTGCTGATATAGAGTAAAAACCTTCGACAAATCTTCTATAATAACCTGCTAACCCCAAGAAACTGCGAATCTCTGCCACTGACTTAGGTGGTTTCCAATCCAGTACTGCCTCGATCTTTCAAGGATCCACTCTTATCCCTTCTGTAGATACTACATGACCTAGAAAAGTAACTTCTCTTAACCAAAACTCGCACTTACTAAATTTGGCATACAATTTCTTCTCCCTTAAAATCTGCAGCACTACTCGAAGATGCGCATCATGCTCCTCCTCTGACTTGGAATATGCTAGAATGTCATTTATGAACACCATGACAAACTAGTCCAAATAGGGTTAAAAAACCCGGTTCATCATATCCATGAACGCAGTGCGTTTGTCAACCCAAACGACATTACCAAGAATTCATAGTGCCTGTAGCGAGTCTGAAAAGCTGTCTTGTAAATATCTGCTTCCTTTACCTTAAGCTGGTGATATCCGGACCTCAAATCAATTTTTGAAAAGATCGAAGCCCCCTTGAGCTGATCAAACAAGTCGTCTATCCTCGATAGCGGGTACTTGTTCTTGATCGTCAGCTTATTCAACTGGCGGTAATCTATGCACATACGCATAGATTCGTCCTTCTTCTTTACAAACAACACCGGTGCTCCCCATGGAGACACACTGGGTCGAATAAAATCGCGATCTAACAACTCTTAGATTTGAGCTTTAAGTTCAACCAACTCCTTCAGTGCCATCCTATAAGGAGCGATGGACACCGACGCTGTACCTGGCAGAAGCTCGATCCCAAACTCCACCTCACATCCCGAGGTAACCCTGAAAGTTCTTCGAAAAATATATACAAATTCCTTTACTGTTCTAACCTCCCCCACAGCTACTTCCTTTGCATCCAAGGCACTAACAAACATTAAGAAAGCCATGCACCCCTTCTTCACCATTCTCTCCGCCTTAAGAGCAGACACTACATTTGACAAGTAGTCTCTCCTCTAAACTATCACCAAAACCTCATCGTCCCCAGAAGTCCTCAACGTCATGCGCTTAGCAGCATAGTCTAAATTCGCACGATACCTTACCAACCAGTCCATGCCTAAGATCAAGTCAAATTCCCCAAATGGTAGCTCCATCAAGTTAGCTGGGAAAACCAACCCTTAGACTTCTAGAGGCACATCTCTAAAGAGTTTATCTACCACTACCGATTGCCCTAAAAGACTAAGTATTGTCATCTTTCTAGAGGTCATTTCATGATTCACCTTCAAAGTTCCAGACACCATACTAGCAATATAGGAGTGAGTAGATCCAACATCAATTAAAGCAGTAAAGGGTAACCCAAAGATGAAGAACGTATCCGTGAAAACGTCTGGTGCATCCCCCTCCCCACGACGTCTGGCTGTGTAAACCAACCCAGGCTGTCTTGCATCGGAGCTCCCAGTACCTCTGCCCAGTGCTCCACGACCTCAGCCAGATCCATTCCCTCCTCGGTTCGGACCACAGCCCCTTGACATCTGTTGACCGCCCCTTCTTGGCTGCACGTACCCCTGACCTATCGTCCGAGCCCTAGCTATGTCCTGAGGACAGTTCTTAATCAAATAATCCTTTGACCCACACCTATAGCACTCTTTACTTCTTCCCCAGCACTCTCCTACATGAGACCTCCCACACTGAGCACACTGTCGAAACTGACTTCCAGAAGATGGCGCAGAAACGCGAGCAGGTCCCTCAACCCTAGGCTTTTTTCGAAAACCTCCCGATGATGCTAATGGTTCATAACTCCTCTTATTCCTGCCTCTGTCCTTATCTCTATTCTGCCTCTCAGTTCGCTTAACCTCCTCAGCTATCCTATCTTTTTCCACCAAAATAGCAAAATCCCTCTCCCGTGAGGAGTTATCAACACCACACTCATCTCGACCCATCCTCAAATCTCACACCTTTCGTGAGTCGATGGCAACCATCCTCGGCGTCTGGCTCGATCGTAAGAATTTCGCCTCATATTCCGCTACTGACTTACCCCATTGCACTAGGTTCAGGAACGCCTTCCTCTGCGCATCCACATGACTAGCCCCAACGTACTTCCCCTCAAACTTTATTTTAAAGAAACTCCAATCCACTCGGTCTGCAGGAGTACCCTCTCTGACAGTGAGCCACCACTGGTAGGCCTCATCCCGGAGTAAAGAAACAACACCCTTGACTTCTCTTGGTACATGCGATCCAGTCATCCATGATTCTCTCGACCGCCTCTAACCAATACTTCGCCACATTCAGAGCTACCCCCGAGACACCCCTAAATATCTCAGCTCCATTCACTCAGAGTCGCTCAGACACGGACTTCTAGACCCCAGGACCCATATTTTCCCCTGTAATTCTCTCCAAAACCCGCAGCATTGCTTGAGATACTGCGTCATCTCCATCCATTTGACCTCAAGCTCGCCTGCAGTGACGATAGTAAAACCTCATTCTCTAACCCAGAACCAGACCTTACTAGTTCAGACACAGTCACCCTACCCCTACCACGACCACGCACATTATGCCCGCGTCCTCGAGTGCTCATGACTAGCATTCATGATTTAATCTGATTTAAAAGTTTTATGCATCAGCATCTCTTTCCACTATTTAACAACGAACATTTTTATGGAAAAGAATTTTAACAATAGTTCTTTCGAACTCGAATTCTATTTGCAACATTCAGTTCTCAAGTCTATATTTCCTAACTCCTGAGTTCACATTCAATCCACCTCAAGCAGAGCATCACATACATACATCAAACACAAGTAAACATCCATGAACTCACATCCATCACCTAGGGGTATTTTCGTCATTTCACTACCTAGGGGTATTTTCGTAATTTTATCCTACAGGGGTATTTTCATAATTTTCTGAGATAAGGTTTCCCAGTGATTTTAGAAATAAGGGTACTTTGGTAATTTTGCAATTGGGGTATTTCAGTAATTTTATAATCTAGGGGTAATTTGGTACTTTTTCGAATCAAGGCGTTTTGGGAATTGTCAAATCAAGGCTATTTTGGGAAGTTTCCACAAATTAGGGGTATTTTTGTGGTTTTACAAAATAGGGTGGCTGGTCCCTTTCGGGTTTTAATTATAAATTTTGGCCCGTCAACAAGTCTTCATGGCTAAGGTGAACAGACACTACGCACCAGGTAGGATTCCAGAAAAAGAGGAGGTGAGTCACTAGGACTGCTTAAGTACCAAGCTCTTCCTGGATCAATCCTAGACATGCATATGCCTGTTGCCACACCTTAGCTCAGTGACTTATTCCCGGGTTTGTTTGATTGGGTTAAGTTTTATGAAGTTTAAAGTATAATGTAAACTAGGCCTAAAGTCCATCAAATTCTATTTACACTACTCTACGTCCCTAAAAGCCCATTAGGCCCACATATAAATCACACAATGGTTCAGAATACTTACCTGGCGGACTTGGGCCAGAGTGGCAGGTGCCATGCAAAAGGAAAAACATGTATTTCATTCCACTTTGCTTTAAAACCATTTTCAAAAATACGTTTTGAACCCAAAGCCCAAGGCCGAGCTTTTGAACCGGGCTCTGATATCAAAATTGTAACGCCATAAACTCGGCCCAAAACTCCACGGCCGAATCTGGAATGCTACTGGAAAAGTGTTGAAAAGGATTCTGTTTAGAAGGTGAATATAATAATAATTCTCTTACTTCCCCTAAAAATAAATGCTCCGCTAAAAAGGGTTTGTCGATTGAAAGTAGTAGTTTGCCGAGGAATAAAAGCTTCCTGGTTGCATAGAGTTCAAATCGTTAATAGAATGAAATTTTGGGAAAACAAGTTATTTATAAGTAATCCAAATTTTGAAAACTCCACTTTGATTTTCAGGTTGCAAATGTTTTGAAATCATTTTTAATAAATTGTCCGTTAACAAATCTGACTTAAATCTATGATATCTCAAAATAGTTAAAATGGCCTTATTACTTCATAGAAAATAACCCAATTAATATCCAACAGTTTAAAGCATATGTAAACTTAGTGAAAACAGCTTCTGCATGGCCACCTCAAATCCCTTCCAGCCCGGTCCATTGAGTTATGAATTACCTGCATTGGTTTGAAAAATAGGGTGAGTCACCAGACTCAGTGTGCAATTAACCCACATGCTTCCACAAATGGGCTTAGCCCCAAATCCACATCAACATAATATACCACGCATAATGATGCAATATGTTAACCCAACCCAGCCTAGTATCCATCCGCTACACACCACCCGTATATCCATCCTCATACACACCTGGGGATTTCTACAATCGACCCTCCATCCGCTACACACCTCTTTGGCAATCTATGCCGATGGACACATTGCTCAAAGTCCATTTAGTGGCCTAGCCACTGATCTATGTGATTAAATCACAAATATCCATGATGAAACTCAATGTCATCATCAATCGTGACAGAGTCACCCACATATAAATATACACTTCCCCTTTAATCAATATATCTTGAACCCCATGCACATGCAGCATAAAATGGTGAATGTCAATATGATAGAATACAGACACATCCAGAGATATACAACATGCGTACATGCATCTACAACCAGTTATCCTTAATTTTGATGTAGGTAGTATACTAACCTGGTTTACCCGATTACCCTATATAGGTAATACCATCACCACAGCCACTATTTCGGCTACCACACAAGGTACATATATTTAATTAAAAAAACTAAAGAAAACAGTGTGATAATTACACACCTGAAAACCTGTAGAACTAGACTATCAATCTCCCTAACGTCCTCACTTGAAGAGACTACAACGATCTGCTTATCCTTTTTAGACGCTGGTCCACAGCCCGGTGGCCAATCCTGAACTGCTAAAACTGACCGCTTTTTCAACTTGGGGGTAGGGACTACAGGTCCAACCCCTTCCTTCAATTCATTGGTACTCAATTCCATCCAATAAGATCTTGGTCAGAAACCCGGTTAAAATGTGGAATAATACTATAACGAACCAAAAGAATACTTTGATTGAAAGAGCATCCTTACCGAAGTCGACAAAATCTCGAAGGCTATTCACTTAAGTGTAGAAGTTGTCGAAGATCCTACATACATCCCATGTTAGATTCAGCCTACACTTATAATCCAAACAAAGTGGCCTTTGGCCGAACAAAAGTGTACCCCAACTTACCTTGAATAGTCGAACCCTACTGATCCCTAATGCCCCTCACGCTGGCTATAACAGCAGACACAAAATCACTATTACTAGAAATCGATCGAGAACCTTAAGGGATGAAAATGACTTTATCTTGGTGAAAAGAGGTGAAAATTGAAAGAAGAAAGTATAGAGAATTCAGCCAAGACAGAAAAGAAATCAAAGAGAAGGTGTGTCCAAGATTAGTGATTCGGCCAAGAGAAAAGAAATGGGGTATGAACTTCAGCTTTTAGTGCTTCAAGAACAAACGATTCCTAGAGAGAAAATGAGAAGTGACTTTCGACTATGAATACCAAGTAGTAAAGATAAGATGTACAAAAAAGAAAGAATGAGTAATAGATGATTCAGCTTCAAAAGAAAAAAAAGAAAATTAAAGAAGAAATATAATAGAGGTTTCGGTTTTGGTTGGATGTGGAACTCCAAAATGTAGGCTAACAATTTCGGGTTTATGTGCAAATGAGGAAAAAGAAAACACAAGATAGTTTCGATTCAAGAAGGGAGAAGAAAGAAAATGCAAGCTACACAAAAATTCGGCACACTAAGCCACTCCCAAAACCGAATATACCCACTCCTCTATACCACTCAAAATTTTGGCTAACACCCAACATGCCTCCTCCTAAATTTTCTCCTACAATCACTCTTCCCCACTCATTTGATTTAGTTTGAATTATTCAAACTCCCCCAAAAGCTCCCCACCACTTGTTTGAATATCATGACCAAGTCTTCCCTCATCCTTCTAGAGTTTGATTGCCGTCCAACACCTCTCCCCTTGACGCAAAATACAACTCCCAAAATGCTGTCCAAGTTGCTCGAACCTCCTCCCCCTTGGAACTCCCCTTTGACGCAACTCCCCTGCACACCAGATGGTGTCTCCTTGCCACTCCACCACTTCACTTGTTGTGTCCTTAATCACCACTTTTAATCCCTTAAGCCCTAGCCCCACTAATTCTCCCTTAAAGGCTTCAAACTAGAAATTTCACTAAAGCTAAGACTTAACCCCAAGGTTCCCTGAAGCCCCCAAACACCCTCAAACAAGAATACAAAGCATACTATCACATAGATACGAAGTAAAATGCAAGACCCCTAAATCTTGAATGTTACAACATTCATCACATTTCTCCATCAGTCCCTTTTGAACAAGACCAATACTTAATAAATCTTTTCACTATTATGCTAATCAAAGAGACTCTAAACTCTTACCTTGATGAATCAACAAAAGGCCACACTCCTATTCTGTAGCTGGAGATTATCCACTAGGCCTTAGGGAAACCCTGCATAAGAATCGAATCTGATCAAACACCCATTCAAGCTAATAGTTTAAGCTAAACAAGTCCTCACTTACTGACAATGCAAAGTCAATGGTTGAAGAGAAAAAATAATCGGCCTACACCCCCTTTAAGGGCCGAAACTGAAATGGCTAAGAATGATGGAGATAAAATGGGGCAAGGATACTCCTATTTGAAAATGGCACAAAACATATGATGTTAGAAGAAGAAAGGGCCCTTAACGTTAAGGAGAAACCAGAAGAAAAAACCACGAGGACTTACCCTTTTTGTCAGAAGACTTTTGTAAGCCAATACAATAATGCCACTAAGAGAATAAGAGAATATTCGGCCAAGTATCCTAAAAGAGAAGGACGAGGAACAGAGTTTAGTATTTGACAAGGGTTAGAGAAAAATGTAAGAAACTATTGAAACGGGAGGAGAATAAGAATGGGGAAGAGGAGAAAAGAAGAGTAAAGATTTGTCCAAAAAATGTGGAAAGTTTAAGAGCACTTAGAGAGTATACAGTTAGGGACAGAAAGAGGAGGAGTAGAGTTCGGCTTTGGCACATAAAGGGATTGAAACAATGTAAGTCCAAGAATAAAAATACCTATTCGGCCAAAAAAGAAAAAATGACAACCAAAATCGACTAGAAGAGAAAAGAAGAGACGAGAGACCACAATCCCGAAAAACCAACAGAATGCCGAATACCACACTTTGCCCACTCCTAAAAGATCCCAACTTCCCCTTCAACCGAAACTAATGCAAGATTAGAGTTTCAATTCGGCTACACAACTTCCAAGATCAAATTCCTTATTATCTCCCAAATTCTCTCCACCAAATCCACACCAACCCCCATCCAAATCCCCTCTTTTTCCTTCTTGAATTTCTCCATGACTCGTTCAAATTCTAACCTGCAGAGTTCTAGTCAAAGTCCACTTCTCATGTAGCAAGGAAGTAAAATAAATACTCCCTTGCATAATAGGAGACTCAAACTCAAGCTCACTTGCCACCTTAATCACGCCACTGCCACTGGACCAACAGGCTCTTTGTGTCATAAATTCACCATAATTATTCCTAAGCCCTCCAGGCTAGAATTAAGGTTCGAGAAAAACTAAATTTTTGCTAGAGCCTAGGTTTGATCACAAGACTTCTCAGACACTCCTAAACACTCCAAATCGCTTAACCACTGAAGCAAACCATCATTTATGTCATTTTCTTGCACACATAAATTTTTTTTCTTTTTTATGTGTTTCCACGCTCAAGACCTATTTTCTTCTAGGCCCAAATTTGGGGCGTTACATGAGAAATGAAGCTAGAAATGGCTTCATTTTGTCCACACGGGTGCGTATCTAGACCGTGTGTAACACACGGCCTGGTAACATGGGCATGTAGTTAGGTCGTATGTCCCCTGCACCTTAATTTTGAGAAACATAATGCTTAGAATTGGGCACACAGGCAGAGACACGGGCGTGTGTCTTAGCCTTGTGTGCCACACGGCTTAGAACACAGGCGTGTGTCTTAGCCGTGTGAAACCTGCACCTAATTCGAATTAATTTAATTAACCACACAGCCTAGCACACGGGTGTGTGGCATGGCCATGTGGCGCAAGTCAGAGAGCAGCCTAAATCGAACATGGCCTATAGCACGGGAGTGTTCCAGGGTCACACGGGCATGTTCCAGGGTCATACGGGCGTGTCCCTTAGACCACACGGGCGTGTGAGTCCTGCACCTTAGAAAAATTTTGTAATTTTGTGAAAAATTCTTAGAGGTTCCAATTAAGTCTCGATTCGATTCTAATGGTTGTATTGGGCCTCGAGGGTCCGATCAAGGGACATTATGGATGATCTCGGTAAATGAATAGTAAATTTACATAGTTTATTAGAAAAATGTTCTGAATGTTCTGGTAATGCTCTGAAACCCTGTTCCGACGATAGGTATGGGTTAGGGGTGTTACACTCACACACACACACACACACACACACACACACTATTTCTCCTCTTAAGGCTCTCTGCCCATCTTTCCCTCTTGATGATAACTTGTATCAATAATTGGTATACTGTGTGTGGACCAACCATGGCTTATCAAATTAGGGTTGAGCAAAGAAACTGAAAAAAACTAATACGGATCGATACATTTGGTTTAGTTGGGTTTGGGTTTTGAATTGTTCGGTACGGTTTCGGGATATTATCACTCAAACAACACAATTTAGTTCGGCTTCAATTTTTCCACATGGAATCTGTTTTATCAGTATCAAACCAAATGAAAAAAATCTATGTTTAAAGGAATAGTTTTAATAGAATAATTAATTGATCATACAAAAAATAAAGTTATGGAAATGTTTCATAAAAAAAGTTATAAAAGTGTAGTTTTAGTAAGTGGATCATTTTTAAATATAATAATTATAAATATAAGCATAATTCTAATTTTATAAAAATAGTTTATTAAATTTTATAATATAAGAAACAAATTTCACAATTATATATATTTGATAGTTATGAATTTAATCGATTAAATTTCATATTGTGACCACTCAATTATGACTAATTAAAAGAAATGACACGAGAAAAACATTAGGCATATGAATGATTTATGTACTAGCTTTCCTCTTAACAACTTTGAATGATCTATCAACTTAAAAGCTTAACTTAAAATGGTTTTTAAATGGTCTTATTGATGATTATGGTATTATTTTAATTATTTAATTAACTTTATAAATGTATAAATGAATCTAAAGTATGTAATATGATTGTCGTGAAAAAAAATTAAGAATCACCATATTAGATTTTTTTTGGGCCCAAAACAAGATGATCTAGGTTTTTTTTTTTTTTTTTTTACAAATCCCAAATTTGGTAAAAACCACTAAACTGAACCACAATTATTGGTTTTAAATATTTCGATTTTTATTCAATATAGTTTATATTTCAGAAGTTAAAAATCAAATGGAGTGTTTTGGTTTAAAAATTGTCCAAAAACTGAACCAAATACACCCCTATATCAAATGAATAGTATCCTCAACAACATTAAGAAAGACATCAAGATTAGAAACAACCACAACAAAGCACCACTCAGAACCAAAAACAAAATGCCACTAGAAAACCTCAATAGTTCCCCCTAATATCCCTCAATATCTTCAAAACTCTCAGGACCCTTAGTACCCATATTATGGAATATACTCCCAATAATATTAATACTCCATTGGTATTACAACAAGTATCATTAGGTAAACACTAATGTTCGATGTGATCAGGCTTCTTAGAATCCTTATTCATGTTCCAAGCAGTTTATTAAAAAGCAATAGAAGATGAAGGCTTTGGAAGAATTGCTATCTACACAATATAGGTTGTACTAGGAACATTGGGAGCACATGTAACATTGCACACCTGACCTAGTCGTCGGATCTGAGTGCAAGATGTCACAATACGTTGTTGGAGCAACTCAACAAGGTTCATCAACAATTAATTCAAGAAAGGAACTTGAGTAGGTTTTGATTTAAAATTTATGTTGTATTTGAAACCCAGAGCTTTAAAACATAGGTCATATCGCTTTTCTACCCCGTGTGGTACCAAACCTTGGTGGTGCCAAACCACCGGTGACCCAAAGTCACAATATCCATAATGTGGTACCAAACCTTTGGTGACCAAGTCACAAATAATCCGATGATGGGGCCAACCCATCGTGTGATACCAAATCACTAGCGACAATCCGTATCTCATAAGTGGGGCCAACCCACGATGGTGTCAACCACGAGGACGAGTCGCAATGAGGTGCCAAACCTCACGGTGTCCCAAAGACACAATGTGATACCAAATCACTTGGTGACCGTAGTCACAAATCCGATGATGGGGCCAACCCATCGTGTGATACCAAATCACCGGCGTCAATCCCAGATAATCAAGCTGTGGGGCCAACCCTTTGTGGTGCTAAGCCAACTGGGACGACGCCGAGGTGCCAAACCTCTGGTGACCCAAAGTCACAAAATATCATTGTGGTACCAAACCACTTGGAGGTGCCAAACCTCTGGTGTCCCAAAGACACAGTGTCCCAAAGACACGGATATCATACTCCCCCTCCTCTCATATCACCCAAACACATAACATACTAGATGCAAAATCGTGCAATCATGCTATCATGCTCACATGCTTAATATGGCATCTCAAAGTATCAACAATCATGATATCATCATCATCACATAACTCATAATGAAACGGACTTACGAATCCAGTATCCATACCTCAATGGGTATCGAGATAATCAATCGTGACTGCTTCACTTACACAACAGGTTATCACATTATTAAGTTAAGATAGTGTGTTGGTTTACACACCTGAATTAGCGAAGGTATTAATCCCTAAAATCGATTTACGTCCCTCGATCACTTCTACAACTCGAATCCTACAATCGGCCAACAAATGGATTAACCATCATACCATTCGGCCACAAGCATTAAACCATTATCAAATAGTCCTTACCTTGCAAACGTTTGGCTTCCTACCAAACTCAAACCACAAAGGTTTCTCTTTTACAAACGGCCTCCACCTAAAAAGAAAATCCATTAATCCATTGAGACTTGCTTTAATGAGGCTAAAAGAATGGACTAACAAAATACTCCTCTTACCACCACTTAATAATCGGCTAAAAGAGTTGGAAGACTCCTCTTGATTATTTTCAAAGTCCAAAGACCCTATACTGAAAAGATTAAACAAGAAGTTAACACCTTTTAACCAATACCGATATCGCCCTTAACATACCAAGAATTGGTAAAATACGAGAGAAGAGAAATGGCCATTCGCCAACACTTACCCACTACCAAACGATTGGAAACCAGCACCTAACAACCACCAATAATCGGCCTACCAACTACTAAGAGAGGAAAAGGATTCGCCAATGTTTTGGAAAAGAAACGAAAGTAAAGAAAGATGAATGGAGGGGTCGCCTTGGTTTTGAATGAAAAGAAACAAAAAAAAAAAAGGTTTGGGGAGTGGAGTTTGGCTAGCACCCTTGATCAAGAAAAGAAGAGCTTTAGAGAAAAACAAAGAAGGAAAAACGGCAAGGGTGGTAGTAAGGTGCGACTAATAGGTTTTGACAAAGAAAGAAAAATAAAGAAAAGATGAATGGATGAATATAGCTCTCGGTTTTGTGTGAAAGAAAAGAGAAGAGAATTTGAAAAGGGATACTAGGGTCGGCTTTGTTCAAGTACAAAAAAAGAATAGAAGAGAAATGCAAAAGAACTCTCGGCTCACCAAGTTTAGAGATGCAAAACAATTTTGTCGAAAAGCTCCTTGAGCATTCGGCTCTAGCTGAAAAAGAAGAAGAAGAAGAAGAAGTGTCTTGCAAATTTTGGCTCGTTTTTGACTAGGAGAAACTTGCTTACCCAAAAGAGCTTTGACCGAAAGGTAGGAAAAAGGACACCAAAGCCAAAAGAAATTTAGCAAAAGATGAGAGCACTTGGGTTCGGATTCCAAAATGAAAAAAAACAAAGAGATTCGGCTTAGGCTATTGCAAGTGACCGAAAATTACACATGCCAAAAGGCAATTTGGCTCACTCCAATTACCAACCAACCACACATCCCTTTCCCCAAATTCTCACCAAATCCGGCCAAATCTCCCCCATTTACTCCCACACCACCAATTCAAATCCCATGACCAAGTCTCCCTCCTACTTTCACTCTCCACCCCTCTTTTGAATGTGAAGACTAAGTCCAAGCTAGAGTTCAAGTTGCCTTCTACCTCTTCCTCCATGCCGTCCAAAATGGGAGCCAAAAGGGGTGGGATTCTCGCGACTTGAACACAAGACCTCCCCCTTGTAGATGACGCCACACACACACTCTCCATGTGGCGCATGCTTGCCACTTTGCTAGCTCCTCATTTGTGCATTAGATTCACTTAATTTAATTAAAAGCCCCATCTCCTTCAGCTCCTATCCCCCTAAAGCCCAAAACAAAAATTTTTCCACCTACTCAGGCACACTCCTAGCCTTCATCTAAGCCCCGAAACCATGCAAACAACATAATAGCTCACCAATAATCATGCAACAATGCCAAAAATAAATTAACCCCCTTAACCCGGGATATTACATTTACAAATTTCAGAAAACAATTTAAATGCAATTATAGATCTTTAAAATTGATTTAAAACACTTTAGGTTTGGTTTCTAGGTGGTCGAAGGTGTCTGGGATCAAGTATGAGGCCCTAAAGGTAAAAACAAGTCAAAATAAGGGAGGGGCCCTTTCCTACCACACTTGTAGTGGTAGATGTCTAGACTTCAACCAATAGTAATGTTGGAAAAATTTTTTGATTTGAAAACAGTTTTATTGCACAACAGAAAATAAAAATTTTGAAAATCAACCCGGTTTGTGATATTTATAGCAATAAACCCTAGACCGAAATCGTACCTTTTTTTTTTGGATAGACAAATCCTTTTCATTCTCGACTTTCAACCAAACGATCTTCTTTGCTATACTCGTACCACAAATTGCCTCGAGTGTGGGATCGACCAAATCGAATCAAACAAAGAAAATAGAAATAATTTTCTTTTCTTTTTGGGGGTGAAAATGAATTTTCTCTTCTTAAATAGAAACCAACAGAATTGTTATTCCCCAAAAAATATATTTAATAGTTGAGAATAATTTTTCTCTATTTTTTGACAGAGTAACAATATCTTAAAGGTGTGTAAATAGCCCTATTAGTGTCATCTATTTATAGGGAGAGAAGGTAAAACCCTTGGTGAGTTAGAGAAGTTTATTTTAAATAGAAAATCATTTCCTACTTAGAGTAGGATTAGGGTGGGCGACACACCCTAGTATTCCTACTAGGGTTGCCGCCCCTTCATATTCCATAAGGTGATTCTAGGCCTCTCTCACATCGGGTCCAATTACAAGTATTGTCACGCCCCAAAATTGACGGATCCATAAGAAAGGCGAATAGATATGAAGGTAATCTATTTAGGTGCTGTAACACCCCTTGCCTGTAACAGGTGCCAGAATCGGGTATGAGGCATTACCAACTTATCATACATCATCAAGCCATATCGGGCTATAAATTTTCATTCCAACTCAAAAATTTTCATTTAAAATCATAACATCCCTATTATAGGTCTACGAGACCCAAAACATACATATGGAGTAGTTCGGGACTAAACTGGAAACTTACGAGGACTTAGAAAATTTCTCCTAAAAAATGGGCCACACGCCCTTGTGGAAAGGAATACGCCTGTGTGGGTAGGCCGTGTGGTCACTCACGCCCATGTTCTTGGCCCGTGTGGATTTTATTTTTCATTTCGAACCTACAGGGGTTTCACACGGCCTGGCACAATCCCGTGTCCTAACCCGTGTGTGTAAACCTTAGCATTCTATTTATGACGTCAGCAAACATCTATGGACACACGACCTAGTCACATGCCCGTGTGCTGGTCTGTGTGACGAATTGAATTTTTCATAATTTAGATGCAGGGGATACACGGCCTAACAACACGCCCTCGGGGCTGGCCGTGTGTCACACACAGCCTAGACACACACCCTTGTGTCTACTCATGTGGACAATATAAGGCTATTTACCAAGCCAATTGCCACCCTGAAAAGCAACCACATTTATACCATCTCAAACGACACATAACATTGCATTAATACACTATGATCATTCACTAATTCATCATGCATATACTTCACAAATTACTCATTCAATTGCACGAGCTCGCACTTCATGAATTTCATCATCATTGAATAGATATAACTTAACTAGTATTGGCAAATTCCAATGGCCATTTACAAAATGAATTAAGTAGCATTAATAGCCGACACCTTGGCTAATCAATATGACATAACAAAATGACCAAGTACCTATACATGCCATACTCAAAATAATCAAACTTTACTATACCAAAAGAATAGCTTGATAGTTTGAACCAAACACCGACGTCTTTTGATCCCCGAGCTAGCTTGGCGATACTACAAAGAAATAGAAAAGAAAGGGAGTAAGCATAAATCTTAGTAAGTTTGCATGCAATAAATATCAACATAAAATCTCATGATACATTCATACTTTACTTTAAGTAATAACACAAGTTCTCAAGTCATTGACATGGCTTACTCATGCTTACTCTCACCAATTATACATTATACATCGAACTTATTTCTCGTGAGTTACTCATGTATACCTGTATCACTCATCACATAACTTTATAACTTTTGCCCTCATGAATACAAACTTAACTCGTTATCATATTTAACATGAACTTAACTCTTTATCATCTTTAATATGAAATTGACTCTTTACCCATTGAACCACTTGGAATATTGAAGGATACCTGGAATTATTCATGCACGTAATAAGATGCCAATGCCATATCCTAGATATGGTCTTACATGGGATCACATGTTAATGCCGATGCCATATCCCAAATATGGTCTTATACGAGATCTCATATTGATGTCAATGCCATATCCTAGATTTGGTCTTATATGGTCTTATACGAGATCTCATATTGATGTCAATGCCATATCCTAGATTTGGTCTTATATGAGATCGTATATCGATGCCATGTCCCAGACATGGTCTTACATGATTTTGTTATTCGATGCCGATGCCATATCCCAGATATGGTCATATACGAGATCTCAATTTGATACCGAGGCCATGTCCTAGACATGACCTTACACGAGACCTTATAATCTCATGTCTTGACGATAGTATCCTTTCTATTCCGTAGGTCAATCGGGACTTTCACATTATAAAACTTCTTCATATTCTCATCAAAATATCATTGATCATTTTCATAGAAATAATATACATCTTCATGAAATGTCAAACATATTTAAGCATAATAACATAATGTTGAATTATTACACAAAACTTACCTCGTTATCCAAAATGTGTATAGTTGTTCGATTTAGTCCAACACCTTGTCCTTTCCTCGATTTTGGTCCAGACTTCGTGTTTCTTGATCTATAATGACAATTTCACTCTTTTAATGATTACATTGACTAAATCGAACCATGAGTCAAACTTTGGAAAAATTATGATTTTGCCCCTATACTTTCTCATATTTACAAAATGGTCCCTAGGGTCGTATAATGAAATACACTCATTTCCTTGGTTACCCAAGCCTAACTGAATATTTATTGAGCTCATAACAACTCACACTTTCCTTCAAAAACTAATTTTTATCACATATTTTATCACTTTTACAATTAGGTCTTTTTATGAATTTTCCATGAAAATCACTTAGAAAAAGATGTTTATCATACATCAAACTTTCATATTCCTCCATTAAACATCAAAATACATGCATGTCATACATGGGTAAATTTTTGAACATGAAATTTAGCTCAAAATATAGCTAGAAATAACTAAATCGAGCTACGAGGATCTAAAAAATATGAAAAACATTAAAAACGGGGCTAGGAGGTACTTACAATCAAGCTTGAAAGTTGAAGAAACCCTAGCTATGGTGTCCTTGAGAATTTCGGCTAGCATGGAGAAGATGCACACCATTTTTGACTTCTTTTTCCCTTTTAATTAACTTATTAACCAAATGAGCAAATTGCCCTTAAGGCCCCTTTCTTGAGATTTTTCCTTCCCATGCCCATTTTTGTCCATTATACAATATAATGGTCTAATTGCTAAATAAGGACTTCTAATAAATTTTATTTTGCTATCTCATACTTGAATCTTCTAGAATCTTTTTTTTCAATATTTACAATTTAGTCCTCATGAATAAATTGATCACTAATTCATAAAATTTCTTTATGAAATTTTCACACAATCATGTAAACATGTCATAGACCTCATAAAAACCATAAAACACATATTTCTACCTCGAATTTGTGGTCTTGAAACCACTATTTTGATTAGGCCCTAATTCGGGCTGTTGTAATTCTCCCTCTTAGGGATTTTCGTCCCCGAAAATCTTACCGGTAAAAAATTGGGATATTGGTTTCTCATAGCCCCCTCGGGCTGCATGTGGCCTCTTCTACCCCATGTATTTTCCATAGTACTTTCACAAGGGCTATACTTTTATTTCTTAACTATTTGACTTCTCGTGCCAAAATTTTAACCAGTTCTTCGCCATAAGTCATGTCCGTTTGAATTTCTACCTCTGTTGGTACAATCACATGCGAAGGGTCTGATAGGTAGTGACGTAACATAGATACATGGAACACATCATAAATCTTTTCCAACTCAGATGGCAAAGCCAAATGATAAGCTACAGGCCCTATCCTCTCAGTAATCTCATACGGTTCGATAAAACATGGACTCAACTTGCCTTTTCGGCCAAATCTGAGAACTTTCTTCCATGGTGACACTTTCAAAACTACCTTATCACCAACTTGAAACTTAATCTCTTTCTTTTCAAATTCGCATAGGACTTTTGCCTATTAGAAGTAGCTTTTAAACAGTCACGAATCACTTTTATTGTCTCTTCAATTTCTCTAACTAAATTGAACCCGTAAATCTGATTCTCTCTAAGTTCAGTCCAATACAGGGGCGTTCAGCACTTACGCCCATATAATGTCTCATAAGGCACCATTTTCAAACTCGACTGAAAACTGTTATTATAGGCAAATTCTACTAATGGTAAATACTTTTCCCAATTACCTTGAAATTCCAAAACACAACATCGGATCATGTCTTCAAGTATCTGTATTATCCTCTCCGACTATCTGTTGGTTTGCGGATGAAAAGCTGTACTAAAGCTCAATTTTGTACCCAAAGCTTCTTGTAACTTTTTCCAAAATCATGATGTAAATCTCGGATCTCTATCTGAAATAATCGATAACAGTACTCCGTGTAATCTCAAAATTTCTAAAACATACAAATCCGCCAACTTATCAAGTGAATAATCAATGTGTACATGTATAAATGGGCTGACTTTGTAAGTCTATCAGCCACAACCCATACGGCATCCTTCTTTTTTGGTGTCAAAGGCAAACCCATCACAAAGTCCATAGTAAGACGATCCCATTTCCACTCAGGAACCATAATAGGCTAAAGTAGACCCGAAGGTACTTAGTGTTTAGCTTTCACTTGGTGACAAATCAATCATCTCGACACAAATTCAAAAATATCTTTCTTCATGTTCTACCACCAATACCATTTCTACAAGTCATTATACATCTTTGTGCTGCCTAGATGTACAGATAAACATCCACTATGTGCTTTGTTCAAATTTTCTAAATAAGTTCATCATCTCTGGGTACGCAGACCCTATCTCGAAACATCAAACATCCTTTAGAATTAATCCGAAAGTCTGGCTCAACATGCAACTCACATTGAACTCTTTTAGCTTGCAATTTATTGTCGCCTTTTTGAGCTTCATAAATCTCTTGAAGAAACATCGATCTAGCTCTCAACTCGGCTAGAATAGAACCATCATCTAACAAAGCCATTCGTGTATTCATGGCTCTCAATGCAAACAGGTATTTCCTACTCAAGGCATTAGCAACCACGTTCGCCTTTCCCAGGTGGTAGTCAATTACTAGCTCGTAATCCTTTATCAACTCTAACCATCTTCATTGCCTTAGATTCAATTCCTTTTGAGTCATCAAGTACTTTAGACTTTTATGATCAGTGAATATTCGACATTTCTCACCATACAAATGGTGTCTCCAAATCTTCAATGCAAACATGATAAACCGTAAAATGAACATATTTTAATCCTACATTTAGCATACTTTTGGATGATTTATTCCTTTAATTATGGAAATAGGTGCTCCTAAACCTTTTTTTCATGTTTTATACTCAAGAGAGCGCCGGAGGATGAAAAGAACGAGAAACAGGCTGAAACGAAAAAATGGGCCAAAGCATGAAATCTCCACGGCCTGGGCCCAAGACCACACGATTGTGCCCCGTAAGAAGAGCCGGCCACGGCCTGAAACCCAAAATACACGGCTATGCTTCATCAACAGGTTCGACCACGGCCTGGCCACGATTTACACGGGCGTGTGCCATGGGCGTGTCTCTGCCGTAGATAAGAAGAATTCTATTCGGATTAGGGTACTTAGAGGCAAAGAAACATATTCCAAAAGCCTATATAAAAACCCTAGAGGCCAACCTTTAAGGGGGCGTTCAGCTAGGCCAAAGAGCCGATCCAGAACAGTTAAATTTAGGGATTTACTCGAAGAAAGCCAGTTGATTCATCTCAAGAAGCCGAAATCATACTCAAGACGGAGGAACTCTCCTTCAATTCCTTCAAGGGGTTTTAGGGTTTTCTTTATGTTTTGTTTTAGATTTTCTTCTGAGATGTTTTCTTTTACAATTATGAACTAAATCCTCATATACCTGAGGGGGATGAAACCTAAGACGGATCTTGTTATTATTATCTGAGCTGTATGATAAATACTTGATTTGTTCTTAACTATGTGTTCTTAATTCTTGTTTTGGTATTTCTGGGATATTGATTCAAGCATTTATGCTATTAAGTAGAGGAGGAATAGACCCTGTTTAAGAGTAGATTCAGCATAGTTAAGTGGAGTTGAACGCAACCCTAGAGATAGGATGATGTAAATTTGTCGGATTAGGGTCAAACCTAATATGAGAGTCCATAGATCGAGTTAATGCAATTCTAGGGGTTTTAATTAGAAAGATATTTTTATTAATCAACTTAGGGTTAGATGTTAGTAGCCTCGAGATAGGTATTAATATAAATTAGGGAATCCTACGAATCAAGTCAAGTGAATAAATCGTCTGGTTCTGAGTTAGATAACAAGTGAAGTCTAGGTGGATTCTTTCTCGGGTATTGTCTAAATCAATCGGTTTTCCCTCAAGTCCTTCCCAATTTCCTCTTTGTCTTAGCATCTTTAGCTTATTTAATTAGTTAATTTTAGATTAGATAAAAATTCCCTTAATTCGTAGGCTAAATAATAGAAAGAGATTTAATATTAGTACTTTTGGTTCCTTTGGGTTCGACAATCCAGTCTTGCCGCTAGCTATAGTACTGTTCGATAGGTACGCGTGCCTCCATCATTGTCTTAGTTAGTTTCCAGGTTTGATCATTCTTTTTATAAATTTTTATGACTCGACAGACATGATCAAGTTTTTTTTTGGCACTGTTGCCGGGGAACTGAAATATTAAGAACGCTCAATTTTTATTACTTTAGCCATATTATATTTTATTTTACTACAATTAAATTTTATTTTTAATTTTCTTAATTTTCTTTTTCTTTTTCTCTTTTCCTAGCAGGTACCTCTAGTTTATGACTAGAAGGAACCCGACAAGACCACTACTTTACGACAGTGATATTGAAGGAACCGTATGCAGAAATCGTAGAGAAGTAAGGCGAGGCTTAGATTACATACAAGAAGAGCAAGAGGACGAAACCAATACCACCAAAAGGATGGCTGAGAATAATCCACTACCTCAGGAGATGGATTTAGAAACATTATACGACACATGGGAGAGATACAAAGATCTATTGAGAAGGTGCCCACACCATGGTTTACCCTTGTGATTACAGGTCTAAACTTTTTACAACAGTGTGAACCCCTCAACCCGACAGTTAATTGACTCAGTAGCTGGCAGAACCCTAAATAACAAAACTCCTGAAGCGGCTTATGAATTCATAGAGGAGATGTCACTGAATAACTATTAGTGGTAAGTTACAAGGACAAAGCCAACCAAAGCTGTCGAAGTTTTCAATCTCGACGTAGTCACCATGCTATCAAATCAGGTAGAGATGATGAATAAAAAGATTGATGGTTTGTGTAGTTCTTTGTAGGTACATCTAGTTATGCAATGTGAATCAAATCTAGGAGGTGTGGCGAATACTGAGTACCCACCCTATAATCTTGGCATGGAAATCTAATAATTAAACTATACAGGTAACAATTTTAGACCTCAAAATAACCTCTATAGTAATACTTATAATCCAGGTTGGAGGAACCACCCCAATTTCTCGTGGGGTGGCCAAAGAAATCAACAAAATTTATAGCGGTGTCTGAAACTCGATTTATAGCCTTACCTATAGGAAAAGAAGCTGAACCCTTAAGAGATGCTGACAAAATTTATAGCGGTGTCTGAAAATAGATTTCAAAACACTGAGACAACATTTAAAAATCAACAAGCATCGATTAAAGGAATCGAGAACCAGTTAGGGCAACTCGCAAAGCTGATCTCTAAACGACCACTAGGTAGCTTGCCAAGTAACACTGAGACTAATCCCAAGGAGCAAATTCAAGCCATAACAACTTAAGACAGTGAAAGGTTAGTAGAATCTGAATATGAGCCAAGGAAAGAACCTGTGGTAAGTGAAGGTAAGATTGAGGTAAACCAAGAAAAGCCAAAATCGGTAATTAAAGAATACAAACCTCGTATACCTTACCCTAATGTGATGAAGGAAGACAGCACAGAAGAACAGTTTGGTAAGTTCCTTAAACTCTTAAAAAAATTACATATTAACTTACTGTTTCTTGAAGCTCTTTCACAGATGCCAGATTCAAGGAAATTTTTAAAAGAGCTCTTAACGAACAAGCGAAAGTTAGACGAGGAGTCGCATGTGGAACTAAACGCAGTGTGCTCGACAATGTTACAGAACAGATTACCATGAAAATTAAAAGATCCAGGGAGTTTTATAATTCCATGTTTTATTGGTAGTTTATCTGTTGAGAATGCTTTAGCCGATTTAGGGGCAAGCACCAATGTTATGCCATCTAAAATGTTTAAACAGCTAGGTCTAGGGAAACCCAAGCAAACTAGGATGAGTATTCAACTAGCTGATAAGACTATTTGCATCCCTAAGGGTATAATTCAAGATGTACTAGTTAAAGTTGACAAATTCATATTCCCCGTAGACTTTGTTGTTTTAGATATGGATGAAGACAATAGTATCCCATTAATTTTAGGAAGACCTTTTCTAGCAACTGCTAGATCTAAAATTGATGTTAGCACAGGTGAACTCATACTTCGTGTAGGTGATGAATCAATCAGTCTTCAAGCTCTCGACTTATCTAGGACATCGAGTGAGAAAGGTGAGGACGTAAATTCCCTTGATAAGCATTCGATTAAACTTTCTTTTCAGGAAACATCAAAGAACTACACTACAGAGCCAGATCCTACAGCTCGTACCAATAAGGAAATATCTCATGAAGAACGATGGCTCCAGATTGATGAGCTAGATGAGTGGGAGATACATTTCAAGGAAGAATCAAACCCACACGAAGTGAAATCGGAGGAACCCCCAAAGGAACTTAAAGGAACATCAAATCACTTCAAAATAGGAGATCGGGTACTATTAGATAGAACAAACCCGTGAATCTCTAAATCAAACATGAAGATAAATGAAGAGATCCCCTTTACAGTACTTAATTTTTCCCTTACGGAACAGTCGAGGTAAGTAATTCTACCTTTGGAACTTTTAAAGTAAACTCTACTCGACTCAAGCTATATAATGATAGCATGAAAAAGGATTTTTCACTCCTTAAACTAGCGTGAAGGTACGAATGAGAGGTAAGTCTAGCTCAAGACTTTAAATGAGCACTTCTCGGGAGGCAACCTAAGCACTAACCCTATTTATTTTCATTTCTTTTTCTTTTAGCACCTAACTACAGACTAACCAAGTAAATGAAGCGCAGATCTTCACATCACACGGCCTTACACATGGCCGTGGCTGTGGCCGTGTGGATGTTACAGATTTTCGTACTGACATGACAGAGATAGAGTGAGACAAGATGAAAAAAATATCTTTGAATCACGGACTCACCTAACACCACGACCGTGCGACATAGCCATGGCCGACACTGTTGAACCAACACGGGTGTGGCAACTTAAATACTAGGTGTGGGAGAAGCAATTAAACCACTACACGGCCGTGCAACATGGCCATGTGACATAACACGCCCACGATATACAGGCGTGGGGATGTACTAAAAATTTCTATTTAAAACACCCTCTCCCCTTCTCACCCACTCCCCATTCACTCTTCACTCCCCTCCATCTTCACTTTCCTCCTTCTTCATTCTCTAAAGTCTTGATCTACTCTTCAACAATGTTGAAGAAACGGAAAGATCCTAGCCCAGTCTCCCTGTGCGAGACTAATCAACATAAGTTCATGCTGGCCGCTTCATCCACTCGACAAGCCAAGGGTTTTTGAGGCCATTTAGCTTTTATTTTTATTTTCTCTTCTCTTTTGTTTTCATTCTCTTTGACTTTCTTATACTTAATTTAGTTTATTTCATTTTAGTTTCTTGGTTTTAGGTTCTAAAGGCTGCTAGGGAATCACACACCATGGCCTTAGAAATCACACCCACCTCGCGAACCATCTACCAATAAGGACCTTTCGGTCCAGTAATCGGTTCTTTTATTCTTATTTCCCTTTCTACACTCTTTCTTTCTATTTGTCTTTTCTATAAATATATAATTAGTGTATTTTGAATTATTTTTACTATTTCCTAGCTAATTCTTCACGAGTTACCCAATTTATTCATCTAGCGCAGAGAGTGTCAGTGGCCACCACACCATGACCATTGCCAACTCTAGGATCTCATCCAAAATTCAGGACGTTTCACTTCTCTCCCCCTCTTTTGATTTTCTTATTTTATGATTATTATCTATCTTTGTACATTGAAGGCAATGTACATCTTAAGTGTGGGGGGTGAAAATTATTTAGAAAAAGTGCCTAACTTTTTGCATTATTCTCAAATCCCTGAATGGTATTCTGTCTTAAAGTAATTTTCTCATATCACTAATTAGAATGAAATTCTTGTTAATTCATGATTTTTATTGATATGTTTTAGATTAAGTCATTGACAATTGTACAATGATGATTTAAACTTCAAGATACTAGAGAATCAAGCATGATGAGTCTATTTTCAAAAATTAAAATTTTGTTAGGTTGTCTACCTGAATCTAATTGTTTCCTTGAAATTTGAAATTTACAAAGTTGATATCACAAACCCATAATTTTTTGTGAGATTTTGAGCCTTTTAGAGCATACATTCTTTTCGTGCTCACTTTATTGATTATGAGTGTATCAATATTGATTTGTTATTCTAGAACTTGCTTCGATTATACATGCCGAGACCACATAATTGATTTGATATACAGAGATGATTAAGGCACCTAGGATTTAACCACTTACTCTACTAAAAGCCTACCCTCATAATTGACCCCTAGTGAACCCCTTTGAGCCTAACAACCCTTTTTATTGACTCAACCTACTAATATTAACCCGAAACCCATCTTGTATTTGTTATCACCATTCCTTTTGACTACCCTTCTATCGAGACTTGTTTTGGTCAGCTGCTTAATTATATTATTTTAGTTGTTAAAGCTTTATCTTACTTGATTTGTTCTTAAAAAAAATCAATCAAAGTATATTCATTATTAGTTTTGTGATTAAGCGAGCCTATACGTTTAACATCTTGATGAAGAAGCTCGTATTATTAGTATTATAAAATTTTCAATTGATGTAATTATTCAGGTTATTAGCTTGTTAGGTATTTTTTCAATTCAATCTCGATTCTAACCCTTCTAATTCAGCCTTTATCCACACCGTTAACCTAAGCCCCGTTGCAACCCTTTTTAAAGACCTTTTGATTTGTGTATCATCTCATTTTACAGTGGTGGAGATTTAATTTTCATGCAAGCCTATGGGATTAACTTTTCATGTTCGACTTATGAGTGCTTTATTTTTGAACCTTAAACACCTTGAGTGATTTGAGTGAATCTTTAGTGAGGATGTCAACTTTTGTCGATTTTGAATTAAAGCTAATTATTCGGATAAGGGGGAAACACCTATGTTTTCATGCTAAAAACTCATGACTTTGATTGTTTGAATCTTTAGGACTCTTTTAGTTGAATTATCCATGTATAAATTATCTATGAATTATGATGAAACATTATTGATGAATATTATGAATTGAGGAAGTTCGTTTTAATTGTGAGTTGAGAATTTTGCTTGAGGACAAGCAAAAGCTTAAGTGTGGGGGTATTTGATAAACCGTAAAATGAACATATTTTAATCCCATATTTAGCATACTTTTGGATGATTTATCCCTTTAATTCTGGAAATAGGTGCTCTTAAACCTTTGTTTTCATGTTTTATACTCAGGAGAGCACCAGAGGATGAAAAGAACAAGAAATGGGCCGAAAACGAAAAAAATGGGCCAAAGCATGAAATCCCCACGGCCTTGCCCCGTAAGAAGAGCCGACCATGTCTTGGAACCCAAAATACACGGCTGTACTTCATCAACAGGTTCGACCACGGCCTGGCCACGATTTACATGGGCATGTGCCATGGGCGTGTCTCTGCCGCAGATAAGAAGAATTCTATTCAGATTAGGGTACTTAGAGGCAAAGAAACATATTCCAAAAGCCTATATAAAGACCCTAGAGGCCAACCTTTAAGGGGGCGTTCAGCTCGGCCAAAGAGCCGAGCCAGAGTAGTTAAATTCAGGGATTTACTCGAAGAATGTTAGTTGATTCATCTCAAGAAGCTGGAATCATACTCAAGACAAAGGAACTCTCCTTCGATTCCTTCAGGGGGTTTTAAGGTTTTCTTTATGTTTTGTTTTATATTTTCTTCTGAGATGTTTTATTTTACTATTATGAACTAAACCTTCAGATACCTGAGGGGGATGAAACCTAAGGCGGATCTTGTTATTGTTATCTGAGCTGTATGATAAATACTTGATTTGTTCTTAACAATGTGTTCTTAATTCTCATTTTGGTATTTCTGGGATATTGATCCAAGCATTTATGCTTTTAAGCAGAGGAGGAATAAACCCTGTTTAAGAGTAGATTTAGTATAGTTAAGCGGAGTTGAATACAACCCTAGAGATAGAATGACGTAAATTTGTCGGATTAGGGTCAAACCTAATATAGGAGTCCATAGATCGAGTTAATGCAATTCTAGGGGTTTTAATTAGAAAGAGATTTCTATTAATCAACTTAGGGTTAGACGTTAGTAGCCTCGAGAGAGGTATTAATATAAACTAGGGAATCCTATGGATCAAGTCAAGTGAATAAATCGTCCGGTTCATAGTTAGATAACAAGTGAAGTCTAGGTGGATTCTTCCTCGGATATTCTCTAAATCAATCGGTTTTCCCTCAAGTCCTTCCCTAATTTCCTCTTTGTCTTAGTATCTTTAGCTTAGTTAATTAGTTAATTTTAGATTAGATAAAAATTCCCTTAATTCGTAGGCTAAATAATAGAAAGAGAGTTAATATTAGTACTTTTGGTTCCTTTGGGTTCGACAATCCGATCTTGCCGCTAGCTATACTACTGTTCGATAGGTGCATGTGCCTCCATCATTGTCTTAGTTAGTTTCCAGGTTTGATCATTCTTGATAAACTATAAAAGTAACATATTTTAACCCCATATTTAGTATGCTTTTGGATGATTTAGTCCTTGATTTATGTAAAAAGGTGCTTTTAATCCTTTCTTTTCATGTTTATACTCAGGAAAGCACCGACGGGCGAAAAGAATAAGAAACGGGCTTAAAACGGACCAATTTGGGCCGTAAAGGAAATTGACACGGCCTAGACTTCAAGCCACACAGCCGTGCCTCAAAAATTAACTAAGAGACAGCCATGCCACAATTTACACGGCCGTGCACCAATCGACAGAATCGAGACACGGCCTAAAAACGATTTACATGGGTGTGTACTATACTGTGCCCCTGTCGCGGGAGAGAGCAATTCCACTTAAATTTGGTTACTTCAAGCCAAAGAAACATTTTCCAAATCTTATTCAAATACCGAGTAAGAAGCAGACTTAAATGAGGACACTTATGGGCCAAGTAAAGCATTCTAAAGTCTATATAAACACCCTAAGTGTATCCTGAAAGGGGGCGGTGAGCTAGGCCAAGGAGCCGAGCTGAAAAGGTCAGACTTGTGGGAATCACTCGAAGATGGCCAATGGATCCATCTCAAGGAGCCGGAATTCTACTCAAGACGGTGGATTTCTCCTTCAATTCCTCTAGGGGTTTTAGGGATTCCTTATGTTTTGTTTTATCTTTTCTCTTGAGATGTTTTCTTTATTTGTATGAACTAAACCTTTCAGATACCTGAAGGAGATGAAACCTAGATGAATCTTGTTATTGATTTCTGAATTATATGATAAATACTTAGTTTGTTCTTAATTATGCATGATTAATCCAAATTTGATGCGCTTAGGTGGAGGAGGAATAGGCCCTGCTTAAGAGTAGATCTAGCATAGTTAAGTGGAGTTGATCGCACGCCTAGAGATAGGGTGACGAGATTTTGTCGGATTAGGGTGAAACCTAATATGGGAGTCCATAGATCGATTTACTACTATTCTAGGGGGTTATTATAAGAGAACGAGAGTTCCACTAATTGACCTAGGGTTAGATGTTATTTGCTTCGAGAGAGGGTTTAATATACGTTAGGGAGTCTTACGGATCAAACTAAGTGAATAAATCGTATAGTTCAGTGTTAAATAACAAGTGAAGTCTAGGTGGAGTCTTCCTGAAGGTATCGTCGTAACCAATTAAATTTTCTTCAAGTTATTTCCCAATTCGTTCTTTTTGTCTTTGCGCCTTTAGCTTAGTAGTCGTTAAACTAGATTAAATCAACCAATCACTCCATATTTTAGGCTAAACAATAAAAAGAAAGTTAGTATTAGTACTTTTAGTTCCTTTGGGTTCGACAATCCGGTCTTGCCTAAGATATACTACTGTTCCATAGGTACACTTGCCTTAAGTTGTTGTCAGAGTTAGTTTCCAGGTTCAATCATTCTCTTTATAAATTTTAAAGCTCTGATTTCAGCGATCGAGTTTTTGGCGCCGTTGCCGGGGAACTAAAAAATTAAGAAATCTCTATTTTTATTACTTTAGATTTTTTTCCACTTTAATTTTAGTTTTATTTCACGTAATTTATTTATTGTTTTTACTAAATTTTACTTTCTTTCTTTTTTTAGTAGGTACCTCTAGTTTATGACTAGAAGGAACCCAACAGGGCCTCTAGAATACGATAGTGATATTGAGGCTACCGCACGAAGGAATCGCAGAGAAATAAGGCAAGCCCTAAATTACCAACAAGGCGAATCCAATCCTACTGAAGGGATGGATGAGAATAACCCACCACGAGATGTGGAAAAAAATAATGCTCCGCATACTATGTATGATTATGCTAAACCTCATTTAACAGGAGCTAAATCTAGTATAGTTAGGCCTGCTATAGCTGCAAATAATTTTAAATTAAAGCCTAACACAATACAAATGATTCAACAATTTGTTCAATTTGATGGTTTGGAGGACGAAGACCCGAACACTCATATAGCTAATTTTTTAGAGTTCTATGATACTTTCAAAATAAATGGCATTTCTGATGATGCCATTCGTCTTTGGTTATTTCCCTTTTCGTTAAGAAATAAAGCCAAACAGTGGTTATACTCGTTACCACGAGGGTCAATTACTACATGGAATCAAATGACCGAAAATTTTTTATTAAAATATTTTCCACTGGCCAAAACGGCCAAATTACAGAATGATATCTCTTCTTTTGTGCAGATGGATTTAGAGACATTATACGACGCATTGGAGAGATATAAGGATCTCTTAAGAAGGTGTCCACACCATGGTCTACCCTTGTGGTTACAAGTCCAAACTTTCTATAATGGTGTAAATCCCTCAATGAGGCAACTAATCGATTCAGCCACCGGTGGAACCCCGAACAGCAAAACTCTTGAAGCAGCCTACGAGTTCATTGAAGAGATGTCACTGAATAACTACTAGTGGCAAGTTACAAGGACAAAACTGACAAAATCAGCCAGAGTTTACAACCTCAATGTAGTGACTATGCTATCAACACAGGTAGAGATGATGAATAAAAAGCTTGATAGTTTGTGTTCTTCGCAGGTACATCCAGTCATGCAGTGTAACACAAGTGGAACTGTGGCGAATCCTGACTACCCACCATACCAACCGGACGTAGAGAGCGAACAGATGAATTATATAGGTAATAGTTTCAGATCCAATAATAATCCTTATAGTAATACTTACAATCCAGGTTGGACAAACCACCCAATTTTTCATGGGGAGGCCAAGGAAATCAAGGAAATCAAAGACAACAACCTCCTCAAAACTTCCAAAATCAGCCATATTCGCAAGAGATGAAGCCAAACCTCGAAGAGATGCTGAAAAAATTCATGGCAAACACAGAAAATCGTTTCCAAGATACTGAGAAAATAATTAAAACCAATGAGAACCGAATTGGGGAACTTACTAAGTCAGTCAGGGAAGCCACTAATGCGGTCGAACAACTCGCAAAGCTAATGTCAGAATGACCGCAAGGACGTCTGCCAAGTAACACAGAGATTAACTGAAGGAGCAAATCCAAGCCATTTCAACTCATGATAGTAAGGGGTTAGATAAACTCAATCCAATACAAGAAAACAAGGAAGACGAAGGTAAGATAGAGGTAACACAAGAAAAGCCAAAATCGGTAATCAAAGAGTACCAACCTCGCATACCTTATCCCGAAGCGATGAAAAGAGACGATTCAGAGGAACTGTTTGGTAAGTTTCTTAAACTCTTAAAGAAATTACATATTAATTTACCTCTTCTCGAAGCTTTTTTTTAGATGCCAGACTCGAGGAAATTTTTAAAACAGCTCTTGACTAACAAATGCAAATTAGACGAAGAGCACCACGTGGAATTGAAAGCAGCATGCTCAGCAATGTTGCAGAATAGACTACCACGAAAGCTAAAAGATCCAGGGTGTTTTACAATTCCATGTTTAATTGGTAGTTTAACTATTGGTAATGCATTAGCTAATTTAGGGGCAAGCATAAATGTCATGCCGTATACATTATTTAAACGACTAGGTCTAGGAAAACCCAAGCAAACTAGGATGCGTATACAATTAGCTGATAAAACTGTTAGAATTTCGCATTATCGAAGATGTTCTTGTCAAAATCGATAAATTTATTTTCCCAGTAGATTTTGTTGTTTTAGATATGGATGAGGATAGTACAATCCCCTTAATTTTAGGAAGACCTTTTCTAGCAACTGCCAAGATTAAAATTGATGTTGCCACAGGAGAACTCATACTTTGTGTAGGTAACGAATCAATAGATCTTCAAGCTCTTGACTCAACCAGGACAACAATCAATGAAGGTAAGAAAGTCAATACAGATGATAACATGTAAAATTCAATTTGGCTTGAAATAAGGATTAAATTGCATGAATTTTATTTGCCAAGCCTAAAGACAATTTTCATTTATGAAAAGTATAGGGGCAAAATAGGAATTTTGCCTAATAAGTGAATTGAGTTCAATTGAGTATGAAATGGATTAAATTGATGTTAAATTCATTTATATAGATCTGGAAAACTCAAATACGAAGTTAGATCGAGGAAAAGAAAAAGTGTCGAATTAGTAGATTTATGTATACGAACAAGTAATGAGGTAAGTTCGTGTAACTAAATCGTGTTTATTTATATGCTTAAATTGAATTTTGTATGTATGAATTGCATAAATTCTATTGATGTGAAATTGAATACATTGTCAATAAAGCTAGATAAATTTTAAGTTCCGTATGAATAATGAAATTCGATGGATAAAGTATTTTCTCGTATTGATGATAGTCCTGCATATGTTATGGACATTATATCTTGGACGAGCATCCTGTTATAAGCCCTCTCGAGCGTCCTGTTATATAGTTACTATGACATCCTGATCGGTAGTGGTCATGTATGTGTTGCGCACTACCACAGCTCTTTGTGAGTGTCATGTTCCATGATTTGATCGGTTGTGATCCAGCATTTATTGCAGACACAAACGTAGCTCTCCGTGGGCGTCCTGATATAAGCTCTTATGAGCTTCCTAACATGGCTCGCTTGAACTCCCTGTTATACTATCCAAAGCTTCCTGTTAATAACTCTTTGGAGTTACATGTTAAGCTCAATGATCTTCCTATTCTAAACTTTTTAGAGTTTCCTATTTAGACCAGATAAGCATCGTGTTACATGGCTTATCTGAGCATCCTGATATATGGCTCGAGAGTGTGCTTCCCGATTATGTGCCCTAATTGGGTACCCTTGAATATGAATTGACAGATTTCAGTTTTGTACACATTAAGTGTGTAACATCCTGATAATTAGGGGTTATGCATCTTACTTAATTGAATGAAGTTGCATGCTTAATTATTATTAAGTGTATTTTTGGAAGTTATTTGAGCTTCATTAATTAAGAGCATGCTTAGTAAAACTTTAATTCCTATTAATTAGAGAGAGCTAAGCAAGTTAGGCCTTAAGAATTAATGATAAGAGGATTTAGCATGAATTGAGTAATTGGCAAGGTGGTTAAGATGCATGGATGTGTGCTTGAGGAGTGAGGTTCGAATCTCCTAGCTAGCATAAGGGAGGATTTTATTTTTCGTTTTCTTCCCTATAAGTGTCGACCAAGAATGTTCTAGAGTGGATGAGTGTTCTCTTAATTTTGGCTATTTGACCAAGTGAAAAAGGAAGCTAAGAAACTTATGGTATGGAATCATAAGTTGATGATAAGATGAGGGGACAAAAGGCATAAGTTTGGGCAATGTTTTGGGAGTGTGTTCATGGTCATTTGACCATGAACCTAGACGATTTATGAAGGGTTAAGGAGTGGTTTAATTGTGTAGCAAATTTTGGATATGATGGGGAAGAAACAAGGAGGAAAAAGGGGGATGATGTTGGCTAGGTTGACCGAAAATTTAATGTAGCCATTAGGGGGCTAGTTGGCCAATAATCCTAGCAAAGTGTCCATCTTTTCTCCCTTCTCCAAAACCTTTCCCCTAAACTGAAACTATCATTGGCATTTGGTACAAGTTTGCTTTGTTTTGGCATTGGTATTTTTGACCAAATAGGTACCTTTTCCTCTCAAAATTTTATCTCTCTTTTGATGCCAAAATATTGTCACTTTTGAAATCACTTCTTTTCTTCCTCTTTAGTGCCGAATTTAACTTTCACCAAAAGCCTTCTCTTTCATTTTCTTTTTCTTTCTTTTTCATTCTATTTTTCTTTTCTCTTCCCCTCTCATAGCCGAAACCACAAAAGATCAAGCACCATTTTCTTGTTCATTTCTCCCTTTGGCCGAATGCATCTAAGCCCCAAAACCAATCTCCTTTCTCTTTGATCATTTCTCCTTTTCTTTTTCTTTTCATTTTAATCCTCTCTTTTCTTTCCCTCTTTGCCGAAACTACAAAGGATCAAGAACCATTTTTCTTCAATTTTTACCTCTTTGGCCGAATGTGCATAGGTCTCTAAACCTATCCCTTTTTCTTTTCTTTATCATCATCTTTTCTTTCCTCTCTCTTTTCTATCATTTCCATTATCTTTCTTCTTTCCCTCAAAACCGAAACCATCATATTGAAACCACCATTTCTCTTCTCTTTTTGTTAAGGCCGAATCTTGAAGAACTCAAAGTAAGATTTTATCAATCATTTTCATCAATTCTTTTTACTTTAGCAAAATTAGAATCATGATCTTTTAATTTCTCTCCTAGGCCGAATCATTTGAAAAGATTTTTCAAAGATCTTTGTTGAAGACAACCTTTAAGTGACCATTCGAAATCATCAAGGTAAGGTTATTAATTTAGATCATATCGATTTATTTAGATAGATTACTAATCGATCGTTATTTTAGGGACGATTTAAGATCAACAAGATAGGTAAGAAAAGAGCCGTACAGAGTGTTTGGAAGAGAGAAGTATTCCTTTACCATCAAACTTCAAGCGAAGGCGTGATCGGAGGTTAGAGACTTTCCATCGGGTTGTGGACCCTCGCTAATGAGGATCGATTATTTGAAGTAGTGCATAACCGAACCACTTTACGTTGGTGGAATATCGGTGGGTTTTGATCCATCTAGTGGAGAAAACCACAAATAACTGTCGTTTGAGAATTGAGGGTAAGGAATTAGATCTCTCGTCAATAATTACAATTTTATTAGCAATAGTTTATACTAACCAAGCGTGTTAATCAAATAGGTGTTGACGAGCGAGAGAGCATTGTTCTCTTGTCACTAGGTATGTAACCTTACATTAAAATTTCCATAGATCTATATTTTAAAAGTGATTTTATGACAATATGTTTGTTTGTGGATACCAATCATTGGTATACAAAATTCGTGTATGTTTACCCCAATATTACATTTATTTTTGCTATATGCATAAATATGAAATGAAGTATGATTATATTATGTTTTGTGGGTAAATAGCATGAAAATCGATTTGATATGTATGTGCATGGGCATATGGGTATTGTTGATAAAGGAGGAAGTATTCGTGGTTTTACCACATTTTGGTGACTTCGGTCACATATTTGACTCGGTGACTTGGTCACATATTTGACTCGGTGACTTCGGTCACATATTTGACTCCGGTGACCTCGGTCACATATTTGAACTCCGGTGACCTCGGTCACATATTTGAACTCCGGTGACTTCGGTCACATATGTGAATCTGGTGACTTCGGTCACGTATTTGAAATTTGGACTTCGGTCAGGTGACTTCGGTCACATCTGTTTTGGTGGCTTTGCCACAATATTATAAGGGCGATGTGCATGTTGACTGCAGCAACTGCCTTCGATGGTGTGTAGCGGATGGAGGTCGATTTAGTAATCCCCACGGTGTGTTGGTTGGTACGGGTGGTGTGTAGCGGATGGATATTTAGGTGGGCCGGGCTTGCATTTCATTTCATATACATAACCATGTAATATTGAATGTTTATTATTTGATCTGCTATTAAATGGGCCTTTGGGCTAAATATGAGCTAAGTGGGCCTTTGGGCTAAATATGAGTTAAATGGGCCTATGGCCATATGTGAAATTTTTGGACTTAAAGCATATGATAAAATGGACCTTTTAATGTATGTGTTATACATTGAGTTTATGACTCACCCCTTTTGTGGGATAAACTTTTCAGATAATTCATAGTGCGATGGATCGGGTCAGCAAGGATTTCGAGGTGGCCAGTGCTCGTATCAAGTATTGTGGAGATTTCCCAACTTAAACTTATTAATTTAAATTTTATTACTTAGACTTTATTTTGGGTTTGCTATTTTTGTAATAAGGCCACTATAAACTACTTTTAGATTTTGTGTTTGGATTTACTTTTATTTTACCATGAACAATAACTATTAAATAACTAGATGGTTTTCAATAAATAATTTAAAAAGGTTTTTGTCAATATATATATATATATATGTTTTAAGAAAATACAAATCTATTTTGCAACTAAGCCCAACTCGATCTTTAAGTTAATCCGTTTTACTTAAAATCATCAAGTTTTCTTGAACAAAACGATATTCTGCTAAAGTTTTACTCGAGGAACATACCAAATCCGGTTAGGCTTTTTGGGCCGGGTTTGGGGTGTTTCAAAGTGTACTACATGAGCATATCCATCGATATTTTATATAAATTTAACGGGTAAACTTCTGACATGGCTAAACTGAACTTGAAATGATTTGTTATGGAAATGTACATGTAATATGGAATAATGATATGGAAAGTATATATATATGAAAATCATTAAATGATGAGCTCATCCATGTTCTTGGTATTATGTGAATTTCTTGACTAACATGATTGGTGTAGTTGTGTGTGTAACACCCATAACCTGTATCCATTGCGGGACTAGGGTTACGAGGTATTACCGGTCAAATCATGACATTTATACCATCATGGCTCACACATCAACACATCATAGTAATCAATAGCACAAAGTCTCTTTAGTAGGTCTACGAGACCTTAAACATACTTTAAAGAGAGTTCAGGACTAAACTGATCTCATACAAAAACTTTACAAAACTTAGAAAATTTTTCTTCTAAAACAGGGCACACGCCTGTGTGGATAGACCGTGTGTCTCACACGGCCATGGCTTAGACCATGTCTTATCCCGTGCGCAACTCTGACTATAGTCACATGGCCTGTCACATGCCCATGTGTCTAGCTCATGTGTAGCATTGACTTGGATCACACGGCCTGTCACACGCCCATATGTCTGGCCCGTGTACAAGTCTGGCTTGCTACAAAAATGGATAGTGAAGAACACAGTTGAGAAACATGCCCGTGTGGGCAATTATAGGCCACTTGCAAGGCTATTTTGCCACCCATTTTGGGTCATTCATACATGGTGAATTTCAACATCAATAACATACATTTCAATCACCATTCTCAACTACCAAATCAAGTATGAAATATACCATTTCAATATCACCAAAGCATACCTTAATGGCCATTCACACAAGACCATATTCACACATTACTTATACCATTATCACAAAGCAAAACATGTACAAAAATCATCCCACAACCTTACTAGCTATTCATGCCATATAGCATAAATACAACTTCCAAAAAGGTACCAAAATAGATGGCCGATAGTGTGATTGAGTCGCTGACGATCCCTGGACCCGAGCTAGCTTTAATGACACTGTAAAACAGAGAAAAACTTCACACAATAAGCTTTAAAGCTTAGTAAGTTTCGTAATATAACACAATTAACTTAACAAATTAGATTCAATAACCAAAATTAACTATCATTTGGTTCAATTCATATCACTACTCAATCTCACCCCTAGCTATTACTCACTTTCATACCATATCTATCGATTCAAGTATAATCATTTTTAATGCTACTCAAACCATCTCTTTTTCATCATTCATTCTCATATTTATCAGTTGAAATCATACACAATATCATCAACCACATAGGTTCTGTACGTACTTGTACCATCACGTATTTATATATCACATTTACCACTCAATGCTCCAAGCCATAATTTGTTCGGTCCTCTTTAAACGTTCGAAGAACTCGCACACTTAGTGCCATTTAATTAGCCAAAGCTACAATAGTATCGCACATTTAGTGCCATCACATTAAACTGGAGATGTCTCAGGATTGCACACACAGTGCCATCACATTAAACCGAAGATGTCTCGATATCACACACACAGTGCCAACTAATATAGCCAATACATTTCTTTATCTCACACACCTAGTGCAATTCATTGCAGTAGCTATTCTATTCACGCACACTTAGTGCCACATATCTTCGAGCTCACATATTGCATTACTAACTCAATAATCACATTTCCATTCATTTCATAATAGGTGAACATTGTTTAAACAATTCATATTAACACGAACTTACCTCAGACATAAAAATAACGACACTAGTCGATCAATAGAGCCCTTTGTTTTTGCCTCGATCTAAGTCTGAACTTCTTCTTTCTTGATCTATATAATATCAAATTCAACTCATTCAATCCATTTTCATCCAAAACAATCCACAACACATAGTTAAAGAATTTTACACTTTAGCCCTCATAATTACACATTTTAAAATTTTAGTCCCTATTTCACAATTACACAAAATACACATAATTTACTCACACCCAAGCTTGGCCGAATTTCACACTAGTCCCTAGAAGCCAATATCTTTCATTTATTACACATTTTAACCCTTCAAAGTTTCATTTTCATAAATTAGCCCTTAATAACAAATTTCATCAATAATTTCAAATACAAAATATGTTTATCATCCATCAAGATTTCATATTTCACCAACTACCAACACAAAGCTCACATATTCAACAATGGCATAACTCAAAATCATCATTAATTTCATGAATTCAAGCATGGGCTTTATAGAACACAAAGCAACGATCACAAAAACGTAAAAATCATCAAAAACTGAGTTCAAAACATACCTCAATCATGCTATATGCTAGTCGAACCCTAAAACAACATTTTCTTCTTCTTTTCTTGATATTCGATTATGGACGATAATAATAAGCTAATTTTAGTTTTTTTATTAATATTAACATTAATAACCATTTTATAATCACCTAATATATGCTCATTTATGTCCATCCCCACTATCAATGGATTGTTCACAACATAAGGACTTCACATTTAATAAACCATAGTATTTAAGCACTTTTAACAATTAGCACACAATTTTTGTATTTTACGCGATTAGGTCATTTTTCACAAATCGGCACTCAAACGATAAAATTTTCACACAAAACTTTCATACATACTTTATCACATACCAAAAACATCAAAAATAATATTTAATTATTTCTCTGACTGCATATTTGTGGTCTCAAAATAACTGCTCTGACAGGGTCTAAATCGGGCTACTATAGTGTCTTTTAGGCTATTAGCCAAATTTATTGTATGCATTTTTGTGTGCTTATCTTTAATGAAGATAGATGGTAAGTTAAATTTCTATTAATCAAACTTACTAAGCATTTGAAATTCTTACTCAGTTTTTTTCTCTGTTTTATAGTACTCGAAAGCTTGTAAAGGTTGGAGAGAGGTCGGAGCATCATCACACTATCCTCCAGCTTGTTTTGGCATAAATAGAAAACTTAGTTTAGGATAATGACATGTATAGGCTAATGGTGACAAGTAAAGGTATGTAAATGTTTTTGTAACACCCTAAATTTTGGCCTAGTAGAATTGGGCCTATTGGGCCTTGGGCATGGGAGCGTTTAAAATTTTTGAGAACAAGATAACGACACTAATGCAAGTTGAACCTATTAGGTGAGTGATTTTGGAAGGTTAGGGGGCTTCTATGAAGTCTTGGGTTCAAACCTAGGCTTTAGGAAAAAATTTGGTTTAGGTGAATAAAACCCTGGATGTAAGTGAGTAGGCTTTAAGAATATTGTTGGGGAAATCATTGCACAAGGAAGCTTGTGGTCTAGTGGTTGTGGCATCATTTAGGTTGTAAGGGAGCCTGGGTTCAAGACTTGGCCCTTTCAGAATTTTTAAATTTTGTTCTTAAAAGAATCTGAACACTGGCACATAGGCTTTATAAATATTTGCGAATGTTTTAAGTCACAAGGAGCTAGTTGGTAAGGTGGCTAGCAGCGTGGATTAAGTTACAGGGGAGCCTGAGTTCGAAACCCCTTGTATTCGAAATGTGACTATTTTTCTAATTTGGAACGATTTTAGAGGATTGATGGGGGGATCCCACATCGGGAAGCTAGTATGAGAGTAGGCGAGAAGCTGGATTTAAATAGAGCGATCTATGAGGAGAGTAAGGATACCTTGGTTAGCATTTGGGCATATGAGTGTTCGTAGGGCGGATTAACTTCAGATTCCTATCAGGTGTGTATTTTGCACTACTCTAGCTATAGAGTGACAAATGTCGAAATGCTGGTCATATGGTGATGGTAGCCACACGAGCATGCGAGTGTACGTGTGGGAGCTTTGACACGATAGTTGAAGCCATCATGAGTGTTCTTGTGAGTTTAGGCTGTTTGGACCACGATAGGCCAAAAGGGTCCATGTGGGACAAATGGGCCCGTGGGCCAAATCAAATAAGTTGTATGATTGCGTAGTAGATATTGGACTGGTCTATCTGAATCTCATATCTGTGGCTAGATTTGGGATAAATGGGCCACACGATCGTGTGGTCCCATTTGGACCAAGAATGGGCCCTAGGCCCATTTGAATCGTTATCTCTGTTTAGAATACCTTGGTTTACAAAATTACCAAAATACCCCAGTTTGTGAAATTATCGAAATACCCTTATAGGGTAAGATGCCTATTTTGCCCTTGTAGGTAAATGACTGACTTAGACTATGAGTTGACTAATTTGGCTGTGGTTGTATGACTGATATGCTTTTATTACATGTTTAAATGATTGTTACTGAGCATGGCCATTTTTCATACACTTGTAATGATCGAGCATGACATACACGACATATTACATGGGGTGTTATATTTAGTGGTATCAGAGCCCGGTTTACAAAACTCAGCTGTGGAATGGGTTTTCAAATTTTGTATCACAAGAGGTTGGTTTCAAATATGTGAAGTGTTTTGAGGTATTTTTAGAAAAGTGTGGCACACCGAGTCTCCGACGCCGAATCCGTAAGTTTTCTAAATACTTTTGTCTGTTTAGAAATTTAAATATAGTGAGTTAGAAATACGGTGGTTTCTTTAGATATTAGACTATATTTTTGGTATTTATTCTATGTGTGTTTGGAACCGTTGGATGTGATGTTCTAGATATAGAAATTATAACCTATCTACTACGATAGGTGGATATTTTGGATGTGTGTTAAAAACGTTAGGATCAGAGTGCACAGCGGTAGCATAGTGGGGTAGTTGTTACACGACTACCCTGTTAGCTAGAAATTTTAGGGACGAAATTTCTTTAATGGAGGCAGAATTGTAACACCCTAAATTTAGGCCTAGTAGAATTGGGCCTATTGGGCCTTGGGCATGGGAGCATTTAAAATTATTTAGAACAAGATAACAACACTAATGCAAGTTGGACCTATTAGGTGAGTGATTTTGAAAGGTTAGGGGGCTTCTATGAAGTCTTGGGTTCAAACCTGGGCTTTAGGCAAAATTTTGGTTTAGGTGAATAAAATCCTGGATGTAAGTGAGTAGGCTTTAAGAATATTGTTGGGGAAATCATTGCACAAGGAAGCTTATGGTCTATTGCTTGTGGCGTCATTAAGGTTGTAAGGGAGCCTGGGTTCAAGTCTTGGCACTTGCAGAATTTTTAAATTTTAAATTAAGCTTGTAAAAATATTTGGGCATGTTTTAAGTCACAAGGAGCTAGTTGGTAAGGTGGCTAGTGGCGTGGATTAAGTTATAGGGGAGCCTAAGTTCGAAACTCGTTGCATGCAAAATGTAACTATTTTTCTATTTTGGGACGGTTTTGGAGGATTGATGGAGGGATCCCACATCGAGAAGCTAGCATAAGAGTAGGCGAGAAGCTGGCTTTAAATAGAGCGATCTATGAGGAGAGTAAGGATACCTTGGTTGGAGTTTAGGAATAGGAGTGTTCAGAGTGCGGATTAACTCTAGATTCCTATCAGGTATGTATTTCACACTACTCTAGCTGTAGAGCGGCAAATGAAATCTTTGGTCACAACAAGAATGGTAGTAGCCACACAAGCGTCATGCCTTGCGTGTAAAACTTCAACGCGATAGTTGAAACCATCATGAGTGTTCTTGTGGGTTTAGGCTGTTTAGGCCACGATGGGCCGAAAGGGGCCATGTGGGACCAATGGGCCCGAGGCCCAATCGGGTAAGTTGTATGATTGTGTAGTAGATATTGGACTGGTTTATGTGAATCTCATATTTGTGGCTAGATTTGGGCTAAATGGGCCACACGAGCGTGTGATCCCATTTGGGCCAAGAATAGGCCCTAGGCCCATTCGCATCGTTATCTTTGTTTAGAATACCTTGGTTTACAAAATTACTGAAATACCCCTAGTTTGTGAAATTACCGAAATACCCCTGAAGGGTAGGATTACCGAAATACCCTTATAAGGTAAGATGCATATTTTGCCCTTGTGGGTAAATGACTAACTTAGACTATAAGTTGACTAATTTGACTGTGCTTGTATGACTGATATGCTTTTATTACATGTTTAAATGATTATTACTGAGCATGGCCATTTTTCATACACGTGCAATGATTGAGCATGACATACATGACATATTGCATGGGGTGTTACAGTTTTGGTTGTAATTAGCCATTAGAATGGCTAGTGATAACATATTTAAAATATTTATGAATGAAGTTATATCATGTTTGGTTTGTGAGTATGCTTAGATTAGTAACTTATATATAATTACACTTGGGTAAGTATATGATTAAAAAAAAAGGTGAAATGAATACTTGAAAGTGTGAGAAAACATGTCATGTATAAAACTTGAATATTAGTTTGTTTCATATGCCTTGAATTTGTTGTTGAATCTATTCAGGTGTTGATGTAGGTGCAAGGTAAAAAGGGTGAGAAATAAGGCTTGGAAAATGGACTTATTTTGTCCACACGGGCGTGTGTCTCAACTGTGTGTGCCACATGGCTATGCGCACAGGCATGTGGTTTGGCTGTGCTTCCTTTGCATCTTAAAAATTGATAAACAGAATGCTCAAAATTGAGCACACGGGTAGAGACATAGGCATGTGTCCTGGTCGTGTAAGTCACACGGCCTAGCACACGGGCGTGTGGATGACCGTGTGATAAAAGGCAGAGAGTTACACGACTAAGGAAATGGGCTGAAACACGGCGGTTTGCCTTACATTGAATGCCCACACAGCCTGAGACATGGGTGTGTCATTGGCCTTGTGAGCCACACGGCCTGGCCACACACTGTGTGTCCTCCGCACCTAAGAACAAATTTTGAGATTTTGCAAAAAAATTACCGTGAACCTGGTTTAGTCCCAACTCGACTCTAATATGTATTTTGGGCCTCGAGGACCCATATAAGGGACATTATGATTGATTGGGATCGATTTTTAGAAATGAATAGTAAATGACATAAATTAATTGTAATTGAACTGTAAAACTTCAATAATGCTTCGTAACCCTGTTCCTACGACGGATATAGGTTAGGGGTGTTACACTTATAAAGGTCATTAGCTCACCCTTAGGCCTTATCTGGACCCTAAGGTCTATAAAAGACTCAATTTTCACATTTTATTAACTTAATGAAAAATTACAAAAACATAACTAAAACCAAATGGAAATGCTTGCTTTAAAGCTCCTAAATTGAGAAAATTAGTTTAATCTACTACACTAAATTATGACAAGTCAAACTCACCCACACTTAAGTCATTGCTTGTCCATAAGCATCATGAACAAAGAGAAGAAACAAAAGATGTCCCTTGAGCAAATATCATACAAGTATTGACTTTGGAGCACATGACTAGGTATTTCATATTCACGAATAACTTTAACATGATGAATAATTGTGTAACAGTCCGGTTTAGACCCTAGTCGGAATAGTGGTTTTGGGACCACAAATCTGAGTCGTAAAAATACTTTAATACTATTTTCTATGTTTACTGTGGGTGACTAAGCATGTGCTAAAGTTTCGTGAGTTAATTTGTTTGTTTGTATGCTTAATTTGAGAAAATGGCTTAATCGCATAAAATGAAAATTCGATGGTTAAATGTGAAAGTACCAAACTATTGATGTCTTTATAATTTGAAGTCCTTAAAAGGCAATTAGCCTATTATTATTGATAGTGGACGGTTATGGTCAATAATGACCTTGAAAACTATGTTTTATAATTTTATTACTAAAGGTTAAATTGTAAATTGAGTAATAAGTGTATTAAAACTTATAATAAAACAAAAGAAAATTAGATAGTGGAAATGTTTATCTTTTTCCACCAAATTGTAAAAGAAAAAGAAAGGGTTTGAACTCTTCAAACATTCGGCTATTGAAGTCTTTGAATTAAGGTTAGTTTTCGTTCGGTTTTTGATAATTTTTACGTTTTTGTAATCGTTGCTTTGAATGCTTTGAAACCCATGCTTAAATTTTAAGAATTGATTATGTTTTTGAAATGTGACATTGATGAACACATGAGTTTTGTGATGTTTGATATTGAAGTATGAAAGATATGTGTTTGATTATCATAGTTTATCTTTGGAGTTTTGTTGATTTTGAGTAATTTGAAGTAAATTGAAAGAAAAATATTTTGAGGGGCTAAATTGTGAAATAAATAAAATGTATGGACTTGTATGAGATACATGAATATTCGACTAAGCATGGGTATATGATAATTTTGTGATTTTGTGAAATAGAGACTAAAATGTCCAAATGTACAAATGTGAGGGCTAATTTGTAAATTGCCCTAAATATGTGTTTTGGGATTGAATTGAATGTTTTGGTGAATAAATGGATTTAATCTAAATATGTATAGATCAAGAACCGAAGAAAGCGGACTTAGATTGGGGGAAATCGAAAGTGATTGAATAACCGAATCCAATCGCATATCCAAATCTGAGGTAAGTCGATATACAAATAAATGTATTTGAATTTACTTATTTGTGCATATATGAAATTTGAATTGCTATGAATATGCTCGAGATGAGATATATGTGAAATTTGAGAATTTGTATCGATGAATATGTAATGTCCGAGAAGTCCCGTACGAACCTAGGAATAGATAGGATTACATATGTCATGACATAGGTGTCCGATATGTGATATCATGTAAGGCCACATATGGGACATTGGCATTGATTCGAGATTTCGTGTAAGACCATGTATGGGACGTTGTCATCGATATGAGCTTTACGTGTAAGACCATGTCTAGGAGATTGGCATCGTATTGATACATATAAGACCCTGTCTGGGACAGTGGCATTGATAATTGGTTACATATAAGACCACGTCTGGGACATTGACATTGTACGACTATTCTGGGCACTCTAAGTATCCTATTTAGTTTCGAATGGTTCAACGGGAAAGTCTGAGAAATGAATGAATATGTGAATTGTATATCCATTTCAGGTACGTTGATATATATGCTTTGTATAATCATGAAAGGTGAGTATGTATGTGCATTATTGCAAATGAACATTTGATATATATGTATGTTTGAGATAGTAGCAAATGAAATACTTGAGATATGATGATTTGGTAGGCAAACCAATTGAGCCAAGGAGTTTATTTATGTACTTCAATTGAAGATATGTTAATGGATTCAAATAGCTATGCTTATGATTGATTTATATTAAGTTTATTTGTATATGGCTTACTAAGCTTTTGAAAAGCTTACTTTGTGTGTGTTTGTTCTGTTTTATCGATCGTTGAAGCTACGAGAGGCTCGAGGACTGTCGAGGATCATCATCACACTACCTAAACTCATTTTGGTACCTTTTTGGAGATGTATATATTAAGTATGGCATGTATAGGCTAGTCATTTTAGATTATGTTTGAAATGTGTATAAATAGTCATGAGATGTGGCTAGATAAATGTTGGTAATATGCATAAGTGAATGTGGTACATGATGGATGTTTTGGTATGGCTTGATGGCAAATGAAATGGTTAAGTCTATGGCAAGCATATGAATGCAATATGAGTATGTATGTTTGATCAAAGAAATGGTTATATAAAAGGTAAAATGTGGATGAATCATGCTTGGTTATATATGTGTTTTAGTTGTGCAAATTGGTATATAAGTTGGCATGATTAGAGATGAGATTGATTGGGATGATATGTTGATCTTATGACATGATTTTGGTTGCCAAATGTGTATTCAATATTGCTTGTTTGAGCTTGTAGGTATGACCCTTGTGTGGGTGGCAATTTGGCCTTGAAAGTGGCCTATAATTGCCCACATGGTTGAGCACACGGGCGTGTGGCTCGACTGTGTCACTCATGGTTGTAATTCAATACAAGTCAGGATCGACCACGGGCTGGACACACGGGCGTGTGACTGGTCATGTGGTGCAAGTCAGGATAGACCATGAGTGAGGCACACGGGCGTGTCCGTGGCTGTGTGGACAAGTCAGTATGTATGCCCTGTTTTGACATGGCTTAGAGACACGGGAGTGTTTGAGGCCGTGGGAGGCACATGGCCTACCCAAACGGGTGTGTGACCTCTATAACTTAGAAAAAATTTAAATTTCTGAGAATCCGTATGTATTCGGTTTAGTCCCAGCCCTATTCTAAAGTATGCTTAAGGTCTCGTTAGCCTATTTAAGGGATATTTTAATTGGATTTGACGAATTATACCATGATATGTCTGTAAAAGTTTTCGTTTGTCTGGTAATACATCTTAACCCTAATCCGGTGACGGATACAGGTTAGGGGTGTTACAAATTGACGTACCACTTTTGGCCACAAACATCTAAGTTCAATACATTAGAAAGTACACAAACACTAAGGGTCTCACCTGTAGGGATCTATCAATAAATCATACAGGTAATTTGATTATCCAAGTTGAATACAAATAGTCGTTTATGTTATTGTTTAATAAAATGTCCATTCATGCATAAGAATATTTAGGCCACATAGGACTTTTCGGCTTGTAACGTTCTGAGGCTTAGGATACGTATGGACTTCAAAAACAGTAATCATCAAAAGGGTTACAAACACGGAAATAGTTTGGCACATCGTATTGATCCCTATTCTTCCCCCTTAGTGACCCTTACCTGCTCACCGCCTTGTTTCTACTTCTCTCACCTTCCTTGTTTCTCCACATAGGAAATCATAGTATGACATAGTAACTACGACTAGCCTACAAGTTTTTGTGCATTAATGAACGAGTTTTTCTTATTCTTATGACTTTGTCACTTTTCTTTTTCAATTCATAAATGCTTTTTGCTTTTTAAGAAATTTTCCTACTCGTATAGATTTTCTTTTTGATTTTTTCTTTTTCTTTTTCACTTTTAGGCTACCCTATAACTCCCACATCACATCAGTCTTTCCTATTTCAGTCCATTTTTACAGAATTCACCGTGATATATCTACTTAACCCTCAATATGTATGGCGAAATGTCTATAGTCATGTAGTGCAAGACCAAAGAAAAAAGGGCAAATACAAATTAATGTTTTTAGGCTCGGGTTTTGTAATAAGGTTCATAAAAAGGTGTTAATAGGCTCAAAATTTGGTACTAAAGGTAAATAAATATAAGTAAGCTTTTTGACTCTGAGTGTGTTAACAGGCTCAAAAATTGGTACTAAAGGTGTTAAGAGGCTCAATGTGCACAAATTTAACCAACCAAACAAACTCAAATTCAAACCATTTATCATTCATACTAGCATGCTGATTTCTTTGTATTTTCTATATCATTTGGTACAGTTGATTGCTTAATACCTATTTACAATGTAACACATAGAACTTAGTAGTCAACCAATCCAAAATCTAAAATCACTTTAGTCAACCAATCCAAAATCTAAAATCACTTATCATCATGTCAAATTTATTTATAAACACAAGCAACCTATGTACATGCTCCTAACTAATCACTTTTATTTTTACAAGCTCAAGCACACAATAGAGAAGAAAAATTAAAGAAAAAAATGTACAAAATTAAAACAGACTTTCTATGTTACCCCCCACACTTTAGTTGACACAACATCCTCAATGTATAGCCCATAAAAAGGTAAGAAAGAATTTACCTGATTGATCATGATCGTTTCAATTTCTAATGGTGGGTGCCAGCTCCTCTGTTCGTTAACAACTCAAATTGTTGTGTCTCATTTATGTTGGATTCCTACATAGAAAATTTGAGCAATCTACAAGACAACTAAAAGTTTTAAATTTGTTCCTAATCCTAAGACAATTTCAAATTATCCTTAAAATTTTTTAATACAATCTGTAAAAGAAATATTCAATTCAACAATTAAAAATAAAAACTCCTAATGAGAAACATATTGAGTTTTCCTAAATTCATCTACTCCTAAACTTAAAATCCTACTAACTTAATTCTAGATATTATTCATCATCTTCTTAAAATCCTCTTTTTTCTCCTTTCCTCTTTTTGTTTTATTTGCAGAAGAATGAATTGCTTGAATATGTCATCACTAAGTAGTTTCCTTGGGGGGATTCATGGTTTTATCCATCAGCTCATTAGGGACTCTTGCTCGTTTGCACAATTTTGTAATCAAATGATGGAAAAATATTCCCTTTCCTAAATTCCTTGTGCAATCAACCATATTCTTATACATCCATGTGCCACTATATATTTGTTTCTTTTAGGGGATCCTATATGTTATTATAGCTTGAATTGGGCCAATCACGGATATCTCTATTGTAGGCCATATTCTCGAACAGACAATTTTCTTTCACATCTTGACTTTTGGTGTCATTAGCTCTTGATTGAATGTCTCAGATATTGTTGTTCCTGTCCAATATGTCCACATCTCTTTCCCTTCCGTTAAAAATCTAAATATTTACTTTGTAACTATATTTATTAATTCTTTCAAGTCTATTTTATAAACATAGTCGTGATAATAGTATGGTGTGTCATAAAATTGGCAAATACTCATCTCAATTATTGGAACATTAACCCCTCTAACCTTTACAAAAGAACACATCTTGTAGAATGGTCAAGTTGCTTTCCTTTATCTTAATGCTAAATAAAATTCTTGCACTATAAGGATTATCGTAGGCTCTTTAGATGGCAAACAAAACTTTTTCCATTCTATTTCTGTTGCATTCTCCCATATCCGTTTGTAATTCCTCATTAGGGGATTGAATCCTTGCTCTTGGATGAAGGTATACAGTTGTAGTTATTGCAAGAATTTATCCATGTCACCTTCTTGGAACTCTACAACTGGGCTTGAAACGCTTCTACTGAAACTCGCCATTGGATAATCTATTTTTACTAAAATTCCATGTAAAATCTAGTACGACTGCTAATCGCCTCCAGACGCACTAACGTCTAGAGTGTGAATACTACATTAAAATATAGAATTGTGAGGCGGTATTCGCAAGTATACGGTCTAGTTGTAATATAGTTCTACAATGAAGTGGATGAGTACTCCGAGGATTATACCTAAGGGAGGCAGAGGCTAGATCAATTTTAACCCACACACTAAAAGATTTAATTAATACTTTAATCATGTTATAGTATAAAAACATAAATAAGAGGTTTTTGGGATTCTTATAATACTAAGAATAAAACAAAATAACATAAAAGAAAATTAAATTTCAAAGGATGGAAAAAGTAGAAGGAATCAAATCTGGTGATGGGTAATTAGCTTTCTTTGCAATCCCAATCAACTATCATTTTGAGTTCCTTGTCAACCAACTAGTCACTACCCTAGAAGGATCTTTCGATCTTCCACTAGCGTAACAAGTTAGCAAGGACTATTTATCTTCTGACCTTAGAGTCCAGACTAGATTGCGGTGAAGGTGTTCACGGATGGGCAATACCAATTTTGGGTTAATTCCCACCTTGATGACTTCTCGGGTTTGTCAAGCCTAGGGTTTGTTTCACGCTCTTCCTTTCCCAAACAGCTGATCCATTGACTAACCCAACAAAACAACTAATAGATCATGCCTCCACTCACTAATCCCCCATAGAAAGATTAGTTCTTTATGACTATCATAAACAATATGTAACATATGGAAGAATAAAGCATGGTGAATGAATTAAAGTGTAGATTTTAAGAAAAGCCTAATTTATATAAATAATAACACGAATCCCCAGAAGTTTATCTTATTTAAAAATTAGATGTCTTGAAGGAAAGAAATGAATAAATAAACTAATCACTAAAAACCTAAGAAAGAAAGAAAACAAAACTAAATCTAAATAGAAAATCCAGGTTAATGGAATGGTGTCAATAACATGTGCCAAAGGAGCCTATTTATAGCCTTCAGGTTGTCGTCGTCCTTAACCCTAGGTCAGTTTTTGTTCCTGATCTTTATGTTTTATTGTGTAGACCAAAATGCCCCTACTTCGTGTCTTATTTCTTTCCCAGAGTCAATGTCGTGACACAACAGGACCTGTGTCGTGACACAGAAGTCAGTATAATCCTCTTTGGGATATCTTCAAGGGTATGTCGCAACATCCTCAGCCAGTGTCGCGACATCGAAGGCTATTTCTTCCTTTCACCATTATGTTCTCTATGTTAAAACATTGAACATTTCATGTTGTGACATAGCATCCAGTGTTGGCCTCAAATGCCTTCTAACGGTCCTGCACACTCACAAAGTATGTTAGGTCACCCTTGGGCCTCATTCGGTCCCTAAGGTCAATAAAAGACTCAATTTGCACATTGTATTGAATGTTAATAAAACTAAAAAACTTAAGTAAAATGATTGTATTCAAGCTCCTTAAATGCAAAAACTAGTTTAATTTGCTACATCAAATTACGACATATCAAAATCCCCACACTTAAGTCGTTGCCTTTCCTCAAGCAACAAAAATAAAAAATAAAAGTGGCGACCCTTCAGCAGATATCAGACAAGCATTGACTTCGAAGCATATGACTTAGGTATTTCATGCTGACTAATAATTTTAACATGATGAGTATCTGACTTACCACTTTTGATCTCAAACACCTAAATTTAGTATGTTACAAAACATACAAGTATTGAGGGTCTCTCCTATAGGGATCTATCAATAAATTATACGAGTACTTTGATTATCCGAGTAGAATACAAATAGTCATTTTATGTGTATGTTTAGTATGATGTCTATTCGTGTATAAGGATATTTAGGTCACATAGGACATTTTGGCTTGTAACGTTCTAAGGCTTAGGATATGTATGGAATTCACAAATAGTAAGCATCAAAAGGGTTACAAACACGAAAATAGTTTGGCACATCATATTGATCCCTATTCTTCCCCTTCAGCGACCATTTCCCGCTGATCGCCTTATTTCTCCTTCTCTTACCTTCTTTGTCTCTCCATATATAGGAAATCATAGCATGATATACTAAGTATGGCTAGCCTATGTGTTTTTTGTGCACTAGGAACGAGTTTTTTTCTATTATTTTGTAAATTTGTGACTTTTCTCTTTTTCAATACATCTCACTCAAGAAGGCTTTTTTCTTTTCATGATTTTTTCCACTCGTATTTCCTTTTTATTGAATTTTTTCTTTGGTTTTTCACTTTCAGGCTACCCTATAGTTCCTATATCACACCAATCTTTCCTATTTCACACTAGTTTTACAAACTCCATCGTGATGTATCTGCTTAACCCTCAATACGTATGGCTAGACATCTATAGTTGTGCAATGCATGACCAAAGAAAAAGGGTAAATACAAATTAACATTTAAAGCTCAGTGGTTTGTAATGAGGTTAATCAAGAAGTGTTAATAGGTTCCAAGATCGGTACTAATGGTGAAATATAAATAGGATAAAGCTCTGGATGTATTCCAAAAAATGCCTTAAGTCATCCCTAAATATCTCAAGATGGACTAACTTAATCAACTAAACAATTACAAATTCAACCATTTATCATTCATACTAGCATGTTCGTTTCCTTGTATTTTCTATATCACTTGGTACAGTTGATTGGATAATGCCTTTTACAATGTAACATATAAAACTTGGTAGTCTAATAATAAAAAATTTAAAATCACCTACCATCATGCCCAATTTATTTGTAAACATAAGCAACCTATGTATAGGATCCTAACAAATCACTTGTATTTCGACAAGCTCAAGCACATCAATGACAAGAAAAAATCAAAGAAAAATGTAGAAATTGAAAATAAACAAGTTTTCTAAGTTACCACCATACTTTAGTTGACACATTATCCTCAATGTGTAACCCACAAAAAGATAAGGGAGGAAGATATCTGACTGATTGTGGTCGGTCTAACTACTAATGGTGGGTGCTTCCTTCTTTGATCGTGTTAGCTCGAATTATTTGTGTCACTTTCGTGTTAGGTACTATAGAGAAAACTTAAACAAGATGCAATAAAAAATACTATTAGTCCTACTCCTACAAAGTTAAAATTAAGAAATGTCCAAAAATTAAATCAATTTTCAAAAATAAAAATGTTCAATCATCCTCTTCAAAATCCATCTCCTCACTTCGTCATCCTTATCGCTATCTTGCTCCTCTTCTTCTTTTTCCATATCTGTCGACCCAAACAAGTCAAGTGTATAATTGGGGACCTGAATGTTGATTTGCCTAGCAAATTCTTGGAAAATTGGTCTCAATTCTTGCATCTACTAAATCATCCAATCTTGCTTTGGATGACTACTCTCACCAACTTCTTATTGAGCTTGTGTTAACATCTGAGATGAAACTGGTTTTGCTGTCGCATCTTACTATCGATTGTTCCAATATTTTATCTGTTTGGCTCATAGCTCAATGTATTGTTGGAATAAGGTGTCTCTAATGATACTTCTAGAAGGTTTCAGCGTCTTCTCAATGGATGTCATAGGTACACCCACCATTTTGCATAAGGTCATTACTAGATGGGGAAATAAAACTCCCAGCTTCTGACCACTAATGCATCTCTTCATGTTTTGGTGGATCCATTTACTGATGCAGACCTGTTTTTTCTACAAAATATCATTAAGTAAAACTGCTCTAAAAGTATTAAAATTAGAAACATTTAAAGCAAGTAATATCCGTGTGCACAAAAATTTAATCCACATTTTAGCCTTAGGAAACATGATTGCTTGATGGAAGGATACTGGGATATCGGTACTGTAACAGTCCGATTTAGACCCTAGTCGGAACAGTGGTTTTGGGACTACAAATTCGAGCCAAAAAAATTTTTAATGTTATTTTTTGTGCATACAGAATGTGATTAAGCATAAGTGAAAGTTTTGTGAATTAATTTTATTGTTTGTGTGCTTAATTTGAGAAAAGGACATAATCACGTAAAATGCAAAAGTGCCTTGATAATTGTTAAAGTGCTTTTGTAACACCCCAAACCCGGCCGAAAATGTTACGACCGGATCTGGCATGTTACAGGGTAAATTGAAAATGATCTTTCAGTGACTTTGGGTAAAACCATAATTTAAAAAAAAAACTTCACGGTTAAAATGATGACTTTGTTTATAAATAATCAGATTCAAACGACATTCAAGAAAAAGGTTATTTTGACAAGAGTTATCATTGTTAAAAAAATCCAGAGTTTTATCAAAAATAACTTGTAAACCGTTCATTAACATTTTTGAAAGACAGTTGTTTAATGGTTTAGGAAAAATCCTGTGTTGAACATTTAATAATAATCAATAATCAAATTAAAAACTAAAACCCAACTAAAAATTACCAAAGGCCTTATTACAAAAAGAATCCCCAATTAAAAGAAATTTAATTAATGCAGTAAAAAGTTAACCAAAATAAAGTTCTTTATGGACTCCACGAGTCCGCCTCGGCTCTCAAATCCACAGTCTACTGATTACCTGAAAAGTTAGGGAAAGGGTGAGTCACAGAGACTCAGTGTGTAAATCCATCAAAACACATAAAACGGCCCACGGCCCACAACCACGTGTTCAGCTCATGAATGCATCAAGCCCAGCCCCACCTAGTTTTTTTTCCATCCTCTACGCGCCATCTCGTACCAGCCATCACACCGTGGGGATTTCTACAATCAACCCTCCATCCGCTACACGCCGTCTTGACAGTCATGCCGTCAGTTATAATACCGATCACGATGTGACCATATAAATAGATATGGCAGCGCCACCGATCACTATGTGACCTTATAAACGAATGTGGCAGAGCCACCGATCACTATGTGACCTTATAAGCAAATGTGGTAGAGCCACCGATCACTATGTGACCTTATAATCAACACTTCCCTTTTATTATCAGCCATATCCCATGCATAATATACATATCATAATGAATTCAACATGCAATCATCCATGTAATAGATTATCACATATGCACAAGCTCACAATAAATTGTTATAGTTACATACCTGGCACTCCTTGCCTTACCATATGGGTATTTTGACTGTATACACAACCTTTTCCAGCTTTTCAGCCCAACTAATTAATATTATAGTTAAAATAAAGTGTGTTAGGGATTACACACCTGGTAACACGTAAAAAAAATACTCTCTACATTGACACTATCAACCGCTATCTGCCTACGACTCTGTTCTGAAGTCGGTCCGCAACCCGGTGGCCAACCTCAAACTGCTGACACTGCACGTTTCTTAAACTTAGGGGCTGGGTTTACGGGTCCAGCCCCCTCCTTTGCCTGATGGGTATTGGATTCCATTAAAAGATCTTGTCAGAAGGTACTATAAGGAAATATGGTTGTTTAACAACAACACAGGGTTAACATAACGAATACGATAAGCGAACCTAAACAAAAATCTAAAGAGAACCCCTTACCTTGAAATCCGAAAAGAAACATAGGGCTCAGAGATTAACAATTTTTGGCTTGATATTCAGATGATTTGATTAGCTTGAATTCCCAGATTACGTGCCCCCAAAGAGAAACAAGAAGATAGAAAATGTCAGTCCAAACGATGGCCTCATCAAGCCAATTAGCCATTCGGCTTTGACTTCCAAAACCGAAAGGGAGATAAAGAAATAGAAGAAATTGCCTCTTACCTTAACACAGAAGATTCGAATAACACCTAAGAGAAATCGACACAAGCACAACAGTAGAGAAGATTCGGCAATGACTATGGTAGAGGAGAACAAGATGAAAGAACCGAAAATGAAAATAAAAGAACTTCAAATGGAGGCTTAGGAGTTTCAACTTTTAGAGAAATCAGGAGAGGAATGTAGGAGAATGGCTAGGGAGATTCGGCCAATAGAAGAAATTAGAGAAGAGAATAATGAACAAGGAGTATTCAACTTTCTACCAAAAATGGAGAACGGTTTTGGCTTTTAGAAAGATAAATAAAGAAAAGAACAGAAAAAAGGGATCACAGACGAAATGGTGGGTGCTTTCAGTTTTGACTGATGCAAAAGAGAAAAAGGTTCTAGAAGAAGGCAACAGGTTTCGGTTAAGTGAAGAAGAAGTGGGGAACAAACAAGAAAACAAGTGAAAAGACAAAGAGTTGAAGCTAACCAAAATTTGGCACCTATAAACCGCAAAGCCGAAAGTTCCACAAAAAAAGAAACTACAAGATCCTATGGCCAATGTGAATTTTAGCACATCCCAACATAGGCCAAAATCGATTCCCCCTATACCAAGTATTTCAAATTTGGCCAACACCTTGATCACATGCCCATCCCTTTCTTTTCTCCTCAATTTCCTCCTGATCACCCGTTTAAATTATTTTGAATGCTTCAAACTCCACTTTTCCTCCCAGCCACTCATTCGAATTTGTTGACAAGGTCTCCTCTCCCATCCTGAAGTGTCCCAGTCGAATTCTGCCTCTGCTCTACTTGACGCCAAAAATAATCCCAAAAATGAGCTTTATGTGACTTGAACCTGCTCCCTCTCTACTCCCTTATAACACACCAAACCCGTATCTTTCGTCAGATTAAGGTTATGAGGCATCACCGTATAAAACATAGTTCAGCACAATTATTCATCACTTTTCATGCACCAAAGAATAACGAAACATTTATATCATTATCAAACTTGAATATCCATAATTCAATTATTTTAATTATTCAATTCGAACATACATCAAAACTCAATTGAACATGTTCCATAATTACCAAATTTGAACCAATACATAAACAACTTAATATCCAATCACATATATGACATTATCAACATTACCATATGGCTGTACATACCTTTGAAATCATTATATTATATGCATTTACCCTAAAAGATCCTTTCTATGTATATTTACCGAATCAATAGTAACCTATTCCATTAATTAAGTCATGACTATATAATTTCACATGCTACGTATGTTTATCTATGTTTAAACATCCACACGGAATAATAGGCATGCATATAAAATACACATGAACAAGCATATTCATTTAACTACATATAATTATGATTGCCACAAATTTTAAACACTATTACCAAAGAAAATCATACCAAAGTACTTATCTATCATATACCAAATTATTTAATGTAACATCCTAAGTTAGGGGCTATTTGTGATTGAATAATTATTTGGTATGATGGAAGCTATTGTGATATTATTTATGGAAATATATGGTTTAATCAAAGGCCTTGAGTAGGCTCAATTTGGTAAAATTTCAGTTTCTAGCTTTAAAGGTGGGGAGCCTTAACAAGTGGGAGTTATAAGAATAAGTAAGGGATAATTTGTCATCAAATGAGCCTAGAATAAGTGGCAAAGGAGGGCCACTTAAGAGCCTAGTAGTGATGCCACAAGGGGTGAGGAGAGCCTTGGTTCGAGTCATGAAATTCTCCTTTTGGCACCTTGTTTGGACGGCAACAAGAGAGAGAAAATGCTCAAATTTTATTTCAATATTAAAGGATAATATGAGCATTTTTAAATTGGATTTTTAATTGTTTAATTCTAAGGATAATTAGGATGATATTAGTTTATTTAGATAAACAAGATAATAGGTGATAATAAGGAAATTATTTGGATTATTAAGAGATAATTTGATTATTTGGGAATTAATAGATTTTTATCTAAGGATAATTAGTGATAATCAAGGATATTATGAATTATTATTGGATTATTTTTTCAAATGATTTGAATTAAATCAAATGAGTGGCGGAGAGGTTGTAAGTGGTTGCGAAATTTAAACACCTCATGGGGAGGTGGACGGCAAGGCCACTAGGGGATGCCGAATGCCTATAAAAGGTTCAACCTTGTCACCTTGTTTGCCTTTTGTCATTTTTGCTAAGTCTTAGAAATTCTCTTCAAGCATTCTTTCATCTTTTATTTTTTACTCCTTTGACAATAGCCAATTTCCTCTCTACTTCCATATTCCATCTCTCCAATCTTTTCACTCCCTTTTCAATGAAAAGCCCTCTCTACTTCTTTTTTGCGAAACCCCACATTCAAATTCCTTCCTCTACTCTATGGTGGCCGAATATTGAAGCAGAGGTAAGAAGTATTAGCCAAATACTATTTTGTTTCCTTCTCTTCGTGTCTCTGTCGACATCCATAAGGGGTAAGTGTCGATTTCAATAGTGTATTAACACCCTTGTGAAACCGATTTCTTTCTAGGAAACTCCGGATCTCAAAGCGAGAAAGCGGATCTTCCATTCCTTAGTCAATCGATTGGTAAGTAGGTGGTAAGGATTTATGGTAAATAGAGTGCTATTCTAGTAAGCCGTTAATGATTAAAAGTCAAGGCTATCGGTGTGTTACTAATCGATGGTGGTTGGCGAAGCGAGCGGGAATCGAGTCTTGTGATTAGGAACCGAAAGGATAAAGGTAAGGTTCGGGTTCACAAGGAACCCTTCTCAAATTATTTGGTTTGGCCGAATGGCCCATATCACTAACTCTATTATGGCTGAATATAGGGACAAGTAGATCTAGGGTGGCCGACTCTTCTTTTCAGGATTTAGAGCATCCAAAGGTGACAGGTGTGTACATACACACGTATAATTATTTAAATGTGCAGAGTGTTATGTATGCTAACTTTGACTTGTGTAGCATCGGATTAATACTATAATGGTATGAGTGGTGATTCTGGTAAGTACCTATTAATATGAATGTGTTATTGATGCTTTTTGTAAGCATGATGTATTGATACATGATATATACATGACTGATGTGGGATTAATGAGTGGAGGGGGCAGTATTATTGTGCCAACGGGCACCAGTGTTTTGGTAACACACTGTGACTACGGTCACCAGAGGTTTGGTACCTCCAGAGGTTTGGTACCTCATTGCGTCTCGTCCCAGTGGCTTAGCACCACAGTGGGTTGGCCCACATATTACTTAAGGGATTGGCGCGGTGATTTGGCATCACACGATGGGTTGGCCCCATCAATCGATCGTGTCTATGGACACCAGAGGTTTGGCACCTCCAGTGATTTGGCATCACATCTGTGACTATATGTCACCAGTGGTTTGGCACCACCAGTGGTTTGGTACCACAACGGGGTAGACTGTGGCGATTGGTTGGCTAGGTTGGGGCACATAATATTATGCACGTTAATTGTTATATGTTGTGTATGAAAATGTTTAAAATCGGGGGAAGGGTTACATACTGAGTCTTGGTGACTCACCTTCTCCTTAATTTTTCAGGTGATGCATAGATCGCGGATATGGAGCCGGATGGACTCGAGGTGGCCATGCAGTGGATTTAATTTAAATGAACTTTAATTTCAGTTGTGATATTTTTTTATTTTGGGTTTTTATTCTATTTGGATGTAATAAGGCCTCACGATATTTTGTTTTGCTACTTTTCATCGTTGGATACTTTGTTTTAAACTTTGTTATTAATATTTAAATCACATGTTTTTCCAAGTTAAAACGAAAATTGTTTTTAACGTGCCATCGGGCACCTTCAAAGTTTTATTATAACTCGGCTTAAATAAATTTCTCAAATAAGCACTAAGTAAAGCTTTTACAAAACAATCAAACAAAAAGGTTTTCAACAACATAAACCGATTTAGAAAAATGACTTTCTTTAAAATGTTTTCTCTTGTAACAAGCTAGATTCGCCATAAAGTTTGGGCGGGTTTGGGTTGTTACAAAGTTAATATCGAGCAGGTTCAAAGCTTCATTTGTGGGGCCCAAGGCCCAAAAGATTTGGTTTTATGATTTGTAGGCCTTATTAAAGAATTTAAAATGTTTTCGGGTTTTTGAGCGGCATGGCCCGAGTCTCAGCAACTATCCACCCTGTAAGTACCTCTAAACCTCTTGGTGAAATATTTTTTTTAGAAGGGTAGGAAGCATGGAGCGTAGAATAGTCTTATAGGACTTGGACCTAAGGTTAGATTACTCAAACACGAATGGAACATAAGACTTAATGAACTCAACCAACCTATGACCAAGTTCTTGAGCTAGGTGTGGCAACCCCAGACGCATGTCTAGGATTGGGCAGGAAGATCTGGTATTTAAGCGGTCAGAGTGACTCACCACCTCTTCGCAGTATCCTACACAGTGCGTAGCTTGGGTTCACCCTAACTCGGAGGGCTCGGTGGTGTGGTAACCTTTGTGCGCATGTCTAGAAAGGTTCGGTGGGAGCTTGGTATTTAAGCGGTCCATGTGACTCACCTCCTCTCCACACTAAACCCGCCTCAGTGCGTAGCTTTGGTTCACCACGACCAAGAGGGCTCGGTCATAGGCTAAACATAATGACTAAAACCCAAAGGAACTAGCCTTGATTTTGAAAAAGAATGAAACAACAAAACTTGGTTTTAAAACTTTTAAAATCACTCTTTCAAACATTAGAACAACTCTTTTTACAATGTTTTCCCCGAAAAGTTTGATTTGTGGAAAATTACGAAAATGCCCTTGGGGTAAAATTACGGAAATGCCCTTGGTTCATAAAATATCAACTCAATGATTTTGTCCAAAAATTTCAACTACTTCTCAAATATTCAACCCTGCTTTGAAAATCATCAATAAAATAATTTGGTTTTGGAAAATTACGAAAACACCCTCAAATTGTAAAATTACCAAAATGACCTTGACTTTTGAACTTTTTGCAAACAGCAACGTTTTAAGAAAGAAAAATTTGCAAAAGGACCCTCAGAGTTTTACAATTGTTAAAAACATCTTCGACGTGCAAAATTTACAAAATTACCCCTGATGGATAAAATTACCAAAATACCCCGGTTTAGAAATAATGCCATAACTTCAAATTTTACAAAATTTTAGAAATGCTCTTCAATTTTTTTGGGTAACCTATTTTATTAAAGTTTTGGAAATTTCTCGGATTTGATTACGAAAATACCCCTATAGAAAAATGACGAAAATACCCCTAGGATAGAAACAGGGCAAAAATGTCCGAAGAGCGAATAGGTATAGAAAGTATTAAGGAATGAATGTATATACTCCCTTGTGTGAACTAAGATAGAAGACTGAAACCTTGTTTGCACGAAAGAATCTCTAATTAAAATTCCTTCATAAAATTTCTTCGCGAGTAATCAAGCGGAACAAATTACTAATCCATAAAATTTTTCCTAATCAGATTAAAAGCGCGTTAGATAGAATAAGCTCTAGTGGACGTGGACGCCGTGGATGCGGTAGGGGTAGAATGGCCGTATCTGAACCCGTCAGGTCGGGTCAGGGTTCTGAAAATGATGTACCACTGCCACCACCACCTCTAGCTTTTGGAGTGAGGCGAGGATCGATGGAGGTGAGGTCATGTCGCAAGCAGATATGCGAGTTCGAGATTGTGGCTAGGGTGGTGGAAATCTGGGAGCTCAAAAATCTGTTCCTGAGTGAATTCGGTCCAACGGAGCTGAGGTGTTTCGGGGTGTGCCGGGAGTGGCGCCGAGTGTAGCAGAATACTGGTTGGAGTCAACGAAAAGGATCATGGACGATCTTGACCTGACTGACGAGGAGAAGTTGAAAGGAGCCGTGTCGCTTCTGAAGGAGGAAGCATATCAGTGGTGGCTCACCGTTCGTGATGGTGCCACAGCGGATGGCCTTACATGGGATTACTTTAAGGCTGCTTTCCAGAAAAAGTATGTGGGTACTAGCTACACTGACGCGCAGAGAAAGGCTTTTCTGGGGTTAGTCTGAGGAAATAAGTCCGTGTCGAGTATGAGGCGGAGTTCCTAAGGTGAGTAGATATGCGAGAGGCATTGTGGCTCTGAACATGAGCGTTGTGTCCGCTTTGAGGACGGTGAGAGATGACTTGAGGTGGCTGATTGCTCCGCAGAAGTTCGTGAGTTTTCATCCCTAGTAGAAAAGGCTAAGGTAGCCGAGGGTATCAAAGGCAAGCTGTGAGGCAAAACTACGATAGGCTCAAGCGTAAGAGAGGTTTTGGGCCATCCGGTCGTGGTAATGATCGAGAAAAAGGCCAGATGAGTGGGCCAAGTCGAGCAAACAAGGCCCATGACTACTAATCGAAACCAGTCTGATGTAATCATTGTGGAAAAGCCCATTGGGGAGGTTGTTGGGTGGTGAGCGGGGTTGCTTTGAATGTGGGTCTCGGAACACCGCGTGAGGGATTGTCCCGAGCGAGCTCGAAATCGGTCGGAGGCGTAACTGCATACAGGATAGGAGTGTGGGACCACGAGAGGTTGTGGTAATGGTAGAGGGGAAATGGTGCTAATCGTGGTCGTGGAACTCGAGGCGAGGCACGAGCAATACAGAGGCAAGGCGACTGGCTTAGTTTATATGGCGAGGCGTCATGAGGAGGGTGACGCACCGAATGTCATAACCGGTACGTTTCTGATTTTTGGTCTTTCTTATGTTGCATTAATTGATGTGGGTTCAACGTATTCATACATAGCGAGTAGTGTGGTAGGGACTTTGAACCTAGACTCTGAGACTGCTGATAGGGAGATGACTGTAATTAGCCCTTTAGGCCATTTGGTAGTTGTGAACAAACTTTATAGGGATGTACCCCTAGAACTCCAAGGGGTTGTGTTCGTGGCTGATCTGATGGAACTGCCGTTTGGGGAGTTCGATTTGATCCTTGGAATGGATTAGCTGGTTAGGTATCAGGCAAGGTTGGATTGCACTGCTAAGCGCATGGTTCTTGAGAAGACGACGAAGGGATGAAGTGGTTATGATCGAATCGAAGAAATTACATCTAATGTGGTGTCGGCCTTGAAGGCTGAAAGGATGGTCAGAAAAGGGTGTGAGGCGTTTATGGTTCAAATTTGTGCCTTGGAGGCTAAGGAATCAGCAGTAGAAAAAGTTTGAACAGTAGGGGAATTCACTGATGTGTTCCCAGAGGAACTTCCGGGTTTACCTCCGGATTGGGAAGTTGAATTCGGTATAGATTTGTTACCTGGAACGGCACCAGTATCTATAGCACCGTATCGAATGGCACCAAAGGAATTGGTGGAGCTGAAGGCTCAAATTCAGGAGCTCTTGGATAGAGGGTTTATTCGACCTAGTATATCTCCGTGAGGAGCATCGGTGTTGTTTGTCAAGAAGAAGGACGGTTCTATGCGGATGTGTATCGACTATCGCCAACTGAACAAGTTAACGATCAAGAACAAGTATCCGTTGCCTCGGATTGACGACTTGTTCGATCAACTGAAGGGTGCATCGATATTTTCGAAGATAGACCTTAGGTCGGGTTACCATCAGCTTAAGGTGAAAGAGGCTGATGTTCACAAGACGGCTTTTCAAACTCGGTATGGGCATTACGAGTTCCTAGTGATGCCATTTGGGTTAACCAATGCACCGGCGGCATTCATGGACTTGATGAATAGGGTATTTCGGCAGTACTTGGACCAATTCGTCGTGGTGTTCATTGACGACATCTTGGTTTACTCAAGGACGGAGGAGGAGCATGACAAACATTTGCGAATAGTGCTACAAGTACTGAGGGAGAAGCAATTGTACGCCAAATTCGGTAAGTGCAAATTTTGGCTAAGGGAAGTGGCATTCTTAGGTCACGTAGTATCGGCGAAGGAATTAGAGTGGATCCCCGCAAGATTGAAGCGGTGTTGGATTGGAAACCACCTAAGTTGGTGGCTGAAATACGAAGTTTTTTGGGTTTAGCGGGGTACTATTGGAGATTTGTAGAAGGATTCTCTCTGATCGCAGTGCCATTGACGAAGCTATTAAGGAAAGGAGTACCATTTGTATGGTCGTAAAGGCAGCAGGAAGAAAGTTTTGATAAGTTGAGGAAAATTCTGACAACTGAAGCTCCGGTTTTGGTACAGACTGAGGCAGGGAAGTTGTTCACAGTCTATTGTGATGCATCTCACACTGGTTTAGGATGTGTGTTGATGTAGGATGGGAAGGTAGTAGCCTATGCATCCCGTCAGTTAAGATCGCATGAGGTTAACTACCCGACACACGACTTGGAGTTAGCAGCAGTTGTTTTCGCATTGAAGATATGGAGACATTACCTTTACGGGGAGAAGTCGATAGTCTACACGGATCATAAGAGTTTGAGGTATCTTCTGATTCAGAAGGATCTAAACCTGAGACAGCACCGATGGATTGAACTGTTGAAGGACTACGACTGTTCAATAGAGTATCATCCAGGCAAGGCCAACGTGGTGGCTGACGCGTTGAGCCGGAAGGTTGTGGCGGACTTAAGAGCAATGTTTGCTCAGTTGAGTCTTTATGACGATGGGAGTCTTTTGGCAGAACTTCAAGTTAAGCCAACGTGGATCGAGGAGATTAAGGACAAACAGTTAGTGGATGAAGGGTTAAATGCTAAGAGAATGCAAGTTCAGGATGGTGGCTTAGAAGGGTACGGATTGACTGGTGATGGTGTATTATGTTTTCAAGGACGGCCCTGTATGCCGGAAGATGTGGAGCTGAGGCAGAGAATTCTCCGAGATGCACATAGCAGCCCATACGCTATGCATCCTGGAGGTAGCAAGATGTATGGAGACTTACGGAAACAGTTCTGGTGGCCTGGGTTGAAGCGTGAGATAACGAAATTCGTAGGAAAGTGTCTGACATGTCAGCAGGTTAAGGCTAAACATCAGTTACCATCGGGACTACTTCAACCGGTAAAGATTCCTCAATGGAAATGGGAGAGGATCACCATGGATTTCGTTAGTGGGCTACCCCTTACGCCCAGCAAGAAGGATGCAATTTGGGTAATAGTGGACCGTTTGACCAAGTCAGCTCACTTCATACCAGTGAGAATGGACTACTCACTCCAGAAGCTAGTAAGGTTGTATGTGGATGAGATAGTCAGATTGCATGGTGTGCCAATATCGATTATCTCGGATAGAGATCCAAGGTTCACGTCGAGGTTCTGGAAAGCGTTGCATCAAGCTTTGGGTACGAGATTGGATTTCGATCTGACTTTCCATCCACAATCGAGACGAGCGATCGAGAAAGGGTTATCTGATCCTAGAGGATATGTTAAGAGGTCATGTCTTGGAATTCGAGGTAGTTGGGAGGAATTTTACCATTAGCCGAGTTCGCCTACAACAATAGTTACCAAGCAAGCATCCAGATGGCACCATACGAAGCAATTGTATGGGCGAAATGCGGACTCAAGCGTGTTGGACGAGTTGGGGAACGACAAGTGTTGGGCCCGAGTTGGTTGCGTAAACGGAGGACAAAGTTAGGGTGATTCGGGCTCGTCTTAAGGAAGCATCGGAGAGCGAAGTCCTATCTTGACACAAGCGCAAGGAAATGGAGTATGATGTAGGAGATAAGGTTTTCCTAAAGGTATCACCTTGGAAAAAGGTGTTGAGATTTGGGCGAAAAGGAAAGCTAAGCCCAAGATTCATAGGCCCATATATAGTATTGAAGCGAGTAGGACCGGTGGCTTATCAGCTCGAACTGCCGACGGAGTTAAGTCAGATCCATAACGTCTTTCATGTGTCGATGCTTAGGTGGTATCGGTCAGATCCATCACACGTGGTACCTGTGCCAGAAATCGAGGTCAACTCAGACTTATCTTTTGAGGAAGAACCGGTTCAGATCTTGGATAGAGATGTAAAGGTTCTGCGTAGGAAGTCAGTGCCCTTAGTGAAAGTGCTATGGCGGAACCATGGAACAGAGGAAGCTACGTGGGAACCCGAGGATGTGATGCGGCAGCAATACCCCTATCTCTTTTAACCAGGTAATTTCGAGGACGAAATTTATTTTAAGGGTGGTAGAACTGTAACATCCTAAGTTAGGGGCTATTTGTGATTGAATAATTATTTGGTATGATGGAACTGCTGTGATATTATTTATGGAAATATATGGTTTAATCAAAGGCCTTGAGTAGGCTCAATTTGGTAAAATTTCGTTTCTAGCTTTAAAGGTGGGAGCCTTAACAAGTGGGAGTTATAAGAATAAGTAAGGGATAATTTGTCATAAAATGAGCCTAGAATAAGTGGCAAAGGAGGGCCACTTAAGAGCCTAGTAGTGATGCCACAAGGGGTGAGGGAGAGCCTTGGTTCGAGTCGCGAAATTCTCCTTTTTGGCACCTTGTTTGGACGGCAACAAGAGAGAGAAAATGCTCAAATTTTATTTCAATATTAAAGGATAATATGAGCATTTTTAAATTGGATTTTTTTTAATTGTTTAATTCTAAGGATAATTAGGATGATATTAGTTTATTTAGATAAACAAGATAATAGGTGATAATAAGGAAATTATTTGGATTATTAAGAGATAATTTGATTATTTGGGAATTAATAGATTTTTATCTAAGGATAATTAGTGATAATCAAGGATATTATGAATTATTATTGGATTATTTTTCAAATGATTTGAATTAAATCAAATGAGTGGCGAGGAGTGGTTGTAAGTGGTTGCGAAATTTAAACACCTCATGGGAGGTGGACGGCAAGGCCACTAGGGGGATGCCGAATGCCTATAAAAGGTTCAACCTTGTCACCTTGTTTGCCTTTTGTCATTTTTGCTAAGTGCCGAAATTCTCTTCAAGCATTCTTTCATCTTTTATTTTTTACTCCTTTGGCAATAGCCGAATTTCCTCTCTACTTCCATATTCCATCTCTCCAATCTTTTCACTCCCTTTTCAACTGAAAAGCCCTCTCTACTTCTTTTTGCGAAACCCCACATTCAAATTCCTTCCTCTACTCTATAGGCGGCCAAATATTGAAGCAGAGGTAAGAAGTATTAGCCGAATACTATTTTGTTTCCTTCTCTTCTGTGTCTCTGTCGACATCCATAAGGGGGGTAAGTGCCGATTTCAATAGTGTATTAACACCCTTGTGAAACCGATTTCTTTCTAGGAAACTCCGGGATCTCAAAGCAGAAAGGCGGATCTTCCATTCCTTAGTCAATCGATTGGTAAGTAGGTGGTAAGGATTTATGGTAAATAGAGTGCTATTCTAGTAAGTCAGTTAATGATTAAAAGCCGAAGGCTATCGGTATTATTTACTAATCGATGGTGGTTGGTAGAGCAGAACTGGGAATCGAGTGCTGTGATTAGGAACCGAAAGGATAAAGGTAAGGTTCGGGTTCACAAGGAACCCTTCTCAAATTATTTGGTTTGGCCGAATGGCCCATATCACTAACTCTATTATGGCCGAATATAGGGACAAGTAGATCTAGGGTGGCCGACTCTTCTTTTCGGGATTTAGAGCATCCAAAGGTGACAGGTGTGTACATACACACGTATAATTATTTAAATGTGCTGAGTGTTATGTATGCTAACTTTGACTTGTGTAGCATCGGATTAATACTATAATGGTATGAGTGGTGATTCTGGTAAGTACCTGTTAATATGAATGTGTTATTGATGCTTTTGGTAAGCATGATGTATTGATACATGATATATACATGACTGATGTGGGATTAATGAGTGGAGGGGACAGTATTATTGTGCCGATGGGCACCAGTGTTTTGGTAACACACTGTGACTACGGTCACCAGAGGTTTGGTACCTCCGAGGTTTGGTACCTCATTGCCTCTCCCCGGTGGCTTAGCACCACCGTGGGTTGGCCCCACATATTACTTAAGGGATTGATGCGGTGATTTGGCATCACACGATGGGTTGGCCCCATCAATCAATCGTGTCTATGGACACCAGAGGTTTGGCACCTCCAGTGATTTGGCATCACATCTGTGACTATATGTCACCAGTGGTTTGGCACCACCAGTGGTTTGGTACCACAACGGGGTAGACTGTGGCGATTGGTTGGCTAGGTTGGGGCACATAATATTATGCACGTTAATTGTTATATGTTGTGTATGAAAATGTTTAAAATCGGGGGAAGGGTTACATACTGAGTCTTGGTGACTCACCTTCTCCTTAATTTTTCAGGTGATGCATAGATCGCGGATATGGAGCCGGATGGACTCGAGGTGGCCATGCAGTGGATTTAATTTAAATGAACTTTAATTTCAGTTGTGATATTTTTTTTATTTTGGGTTTTTATTCTATTTGGATGTAATAAGGCCTCCTGATATTTTGTTTTGCTACTTTTCATACGTTGGATACTTTGTTTTAAATTTTGTTATTAATATTTAAATCACATGTTTTTCCAAGTTAAAACGAAAATTATTTTTAACGTGCCATCGGGCACCTTCAAAGTTTTATTATAACTCGGCTTAAATAAATTTCTCAAATAAGCACTAAGTAAAGCTTTTAAAAAACAATCAAACAAAAAGGTTTTCAACAACATAAACCGATTTAGAAAAACGACTTTCTTTAAAATGTTTTCTACTGTAACAAGCTAGATTCGGCCATAAAGTTTGGGCCGTGTTTGGGTTGTTACATTTAATCACTAATATGGCATACTTTCAACTCAAATTAAACCTAACATTTTGATCGTTCATTATCGAACCTTAAACAAAGCATATCAACCAAAACAACCATACAAGATATTCATTATTTGCCTTCATCAACCGTACCTATATAACCAATCGTTCAAGTATAATAAAGGTGCATACATCGCCACTATAAACCGAATCAGAATATCCTATACACATTCATACATATAATTATCCTTTTATCAACTTTCTAATCCGAATTATGGATAACTTTAGCTTTCAACATTCATACACATACTTCATTATATATATATAAATATCACATAACCAAAATCATTTAAACTTAACATCATTTATTCTTACTAAATACATCAAGCATATATCATTTACCTTATTGCCAAAACACATAATTCGTCTATCATTAGCAAAGCATATTAAACAAGTTACACATAAACTCACCTTAATCAAGATCATATACACAAACATAAGCATTGAAACCATGTTCTGCATAGAATAAGTCAAAGGCAATTTCCTAAACCAAACATATCAAGCACTTAACCAAGTACACATAAAACCGAACTTAAACATAGTGATCAGGCCATTTTCGCATGGCTATATATATACATGTTCCAAAATCAAACATTCCATCTATGCTATACATGCCATAAGCCAAAATTCAACTTAGTAAAATACCGAAAAACTATCGATAGTCTGAGTAGTCTTACTGACGATCCCCGAACTCGTAACATACATCCAAATCTATAAACAGAAATAAACAAGAATACACACAGAGTAAGCTATTTAAGCTTAGTAAGTCATAAGAAATTATATATTTATCAACTATTATTAATTAACACTAAGTTAGCAAAACCAAATATACATGTTCTCAAATACAAGGTTATCATATCATGGCACATATAGATTACCAAAACCGAATGAAACACCCCACACCCGGCCCACGAGAATGGACCGGATCTGGTATGTTCCTAAAGTAAACCGGTTTCAAACATTTTCGTTACTTAGAGAAAATTTGTAAATTTTAGAAAAACTATTGTTTTGAGTTGGACTTAGGTTAAAACCCATTTATTTAATCTTGTAAATCCAACTTGATGTAACATGTCCAAAATAGTTCTTAGCAAAATATTAAAAGTAATGTAAAACAAAGAATAATCCTTTGGGCCTTATGGCCTTATTACATCAAATAAACCCAAAATAAAATTAAAAAGGTATTAAAATCAAATAATGTCCAAATTTACGAATAAATTCTTGGTGATGCATGGCCTCCTCATGGTCTCTGGCGGTCAAATCCTTTGCTCATCGCCTTTGAAAAAATAATTCCACAATGGGGTGAGTCAGCAGACTCAATGTGCACACAATACTATCAATCAATAATTGAGGCATTCACGTTTAAATCATCAAGTCCATATAATAATAGAATTCATGATGCAACCCAAACCCAAAACCTATAAGCCATCCGCTACTCTCCACCGTACCAAACACTTTGCAGTGGGGACTACTAAGTCGACCCTCCATCCGCTACTCTCCACGTTGTGTCATTAGACACTATTGTAACCGAAGTTACCAAAATTTCGCAATGTGACCGTAGTCGACATATTTAGTTGGTGAGACCAAAGTCAACACCTAAATTTATAATGTGACCGTAGTCAACATATTTAGTTAGTGAGACCAAGTCAACACCTTCGTTGGTGAGACCGAAGTCAACACCTGTTCTCCCCCTTTCACATAAAACCCGAATGCCCCAAAAACATATATATTGCATAACTTAATTTCATGTTCATATTCATATATTCGCATGTTATTAAAATAACATTTTTCACAATCCTATCGAGTAGGAAGCGTGCACAGGTACTTTTTGCCACATTTGTGGTACATAGCCACATTTACATTCTTATTCATAATCATATATTAAAATATTTAGCCATAAAATATTGAAGGATAGTAAGGGTACACACCTTTTTCGCTTAATAGGTTCCTTGATATCTCGAGAATCCCGATCTAATTTTAGATCTATTAATCCTTGTTGCGAATTGGATGATTGTAAATCAAATCCAAAATTACTAGTATCCTTTTTCCTTGAAATCGGCTAATACATACAAATTCCAAATCAAGAGAATTCCTTGCCCTATATATGCATCGAAATTTTCATGTTAGATCTAATCTAACATATACATCATAACCTTTAATCGAATAAATTATCTTACCTTGGATCCTTAGATTTCCGAAAGATTCCTCCTTGTATTAACAGGTTGTAAAAAGATCCTTAATGCCTTGACCGATTGCTTCCTTGCCTAGAGTTTGTGGGTTTGACTATGGAGATTTAATCGGGGATCAAAAGAAAAAGGTTTTGGCTTGACAGATGAAGAAAAGAGAAGAAGAAAAGATAGAAAGAAAATTGCGGAGGAGAGAGCAAAGGATTTTTGGTTACTTGGAAAGATGAGAGAAAAAGACCTTGGGTTCTCCTTTTATAGCCAAATTTGCTAGGCCAAGAGTCCTTGACTTGGCCATCACTCTCCTTAAGATAATATTATCTCTTATTATTCACATATTTATGTGAATAAAACTCCTTTATTTATCTCTTATTATTCACATATTTATGTGAATAAAACTCCTTTATTTATCTCTTATTATTCACATATTTATGTGAATAAAACTCTTCCTTTTCTAGAAACCCATGCCGTCCACCTCGTACTTACGGAAGCAAAATAAGGCCTTCATTATTTGCTTCTGGATGTCTCAAACTCAGCCCAAAAGCCTCTTGTATTTGGGCCATTTCCTAAAACCTTTGGTGGCATCTTGAGCCACATTTCCAAGTCCGTTGTTGGGTCAAATTTCACGTGCTTTATATTTTAGGTCACTTGGCCCTAAGTTCCCTTTGGCTCTTAAATTCAACATTCGGTCAATTTTAAGTTTCCTAAAATTTTCGCTGACTCTGTATTTTCAGGTTTCCAAAATGTTCAAGTTTCCCAAAATGTCTAGGTTTCCAAAATGTTCAAGTTTCCAAAATGTTCAAGTTTCCTAAATGTTCAAGTTTCCAAAATGTTCGGGTTTCCCAAAATGTCTAAGTTTCAAAAAATGTCTAAGTTTTCCAAAATGTCTAGGTTTCCAAAAATGTTAATTTCCATTTCCATTTCATTTCTATCTTCATTTTCATTTCCATTTTCCTTTCCATTTTCATGCATTTCTAGATTTCCAAAAGTATCAAAAATTTATTCATAGTACTTGAAACTTGTCATTTCATACAATTAAACTGGAAATGCATAGGCCCTATTCAGGATGTTACACCGAATACAAATATTCTCACATAGCAAAACACTTATCTTTACCTACTTAAGAAGGTAAAGCTTATCAATGTACATCAATGATTAAATATATTTATTCACATATATATACAATGGATATCAATTTACCATGTACATATAAGAAAATCCCCCATAACTGAATGTGTCCATGTGTATATATATATACATCTATCAAGTAATCTCATCTTCCTAAATGAATAACATCTACTCAATATCATTTTATCCACATATCCAAGATGCCAAAAATACAAACACATTATCTATCAACTTACTTATTCGATAAACATCACATATAACATGTGCTTATGTAAATACATACCTTATGGCCGAATCTCAAAGACACAGCCCAAAATCAAATTCCAATATATTATATTCATTATTTGTAAAATCGAATGCACACATTAAAATCTTACAAATATTCCTCAACTATATCACATACTACTAGTATCAAATAGTAACATATCAACTTACCTTATTCCTTGCAACTATGAGGCTTATACGTACCTGAATATTTAGCTTATTTGCTGTAATTAAATTCCACATTGATAATATAATCCACGAATCCACTATTTATAATAAATCACCGGCATTAAGCCTGCTAGGCAACAAAGCCTAAAACACACACCGGCACTAAGCCTGCTAGACCTGAGGTCTGAAATTTAATCATCGGCATTTAGCCTGCTAGGCAATAAGCCCGATACGCTTCACCGGCACAAGGCCTACTAGGCAATAAGCCCGATACACTTCACCGGCACAAGGCCTGCTAGGCTCGAAGCCTGAGTATCAATATAATTAAATCATTTCATACACATTACATATTACCAATATCACATATCACACATAACTCATATTACTATCACATATCAAATTCAAATAAATTTAACTACATTTCATTATTAAAATCACTTATCATATTCGGCTTCGGCCTATTTCACACTTATAAATTCATAATTCAACATGTAATCAAGGTTATAACTAATATTAACGATATTAAATTTTTTAAAGACTTATCTCGGATATCGTCGGACGACAAAAACCAGATATTCGATTATTTTCACTTTTCCTCGATCCAAGTCCGTTTTCTTTTGTTCTTGATCTTAATCAAAGAACATCAAGGCCGAACCTAATATGGTTTTATTTCTTTCTTATTTTCTTTGTTTCGGTCACAAAGCATAAAAGAATGAATGTCTTTCTCTTTTATTTTATGCATTATTATATGTTAATATAATATATAATTAATAATTATAACTTTTATAATATATAAATACATATAATAAAGTCATTCATAATCACACATGCCGTCCACTATATATATAAAATGTACTAATTACAATGCAAATCCTCCATATTAAAAAGCCACTATCAACTAATCACTTTACACTATAGTTTGTAACTTTTATCTTTTACGCGATTAAGTCCTTTTATTAAATCGAATACCTAAACGACGAAATTAAATCACAAAAATTTAATACCAACAAATTCACACACAATAAACACACAAAATAATTTTTAAAATATTTTTCGGACTCGGATTTGTGGTCTCGAAATTACTATTTCGATTAGGTCAAAAGTTGGCTGTTACAACTCTCCCCCCTTAGGGATTTTCGTCCCCAAAAATCTTACTAGTGAATAGATTTGGATAACTCTCTTTTATCTTATACAGTCCAATGAATCTCGGACTCAACTTGCCTTTACGACCGAACCTGAGTACTTTCTTCCATGGTGAAGCTTTCAAAAACACTTGATCTCCGATCTGAAATTAAATATCTTTACGTTTCAAATATGCATATAACTTTTGACGGTCTAATGCAGCTTTCAAGCTATCACGAATCACTATCACTTTTTTTTTGTTCTATTTCTTTGATCGAGTCAACCTCGTGTATCTTACTTTCACTGAGTTCGGTCCAATACAATGATGTACAACATTTACGACTGTACAAAGCCTCGTAGGGTACCATTTTGATACTAAATTGAAAGCTACTATTATGAGCAAATTCAATCAAAGGTAAACCAGATTTAATCATTCTATCCACAATAACCTAGATTACTTCTTTTTTGCTCAGTGTCAACAATAAATTAGATACAAAATCTATCATGACCCTATCCCATTTTTACTCGGGTATCATAACCGACTGCAATAACCTAAAAGTTACTTAATGCTTGGCTTTTACTTACTGACAGACTAAGCATTTCGAAACAAAGTCAGATATGTCTCGTTTTGTACCAGACCACAAATAGAACTGTTTCAAATCATCATACATATTCATACTACCGGATGAACAGATAACCGACTGCTGTAAGCTTCGTTCAAAATCATCTAAATTAACTCTGGATTTCTCTTACTACATACTCAATTTCTGAACCTCAAACAATTATTTTTATCAACTCAGAATTCAGATTTAATAATTGTTTCACACTAAGCTCGCTTTGCTAACAATTCATTATTAACTTTCTGAGTATCACAAACTTGTTGAACAAATAACAGTCTTGCTTTTAATTCGGCTATGATCTAGCCATCATCAGAGATCACCATATACGCATTCATTGTACACAAAGTAAATAATGATTTTCTACTCAAAGCATCAGCAACAACATTAGCCTTTCCCGGATGATATTCAATCACTAGCTCATGGTCTTTTAACAACTCTAATCATCGATGTTGGCTCAAACTCAGATATTTCAGAATCATTAAATACTTCAAACTTTTATGATCAAAACAAATTTGACATTCTCACCGAACAGATAGTGATGCCAAATCTTTAATGTGAACACAATAGCAGCTAACTTTAAATCATGTTTCGGATAGTTCTTTTCGTGTGGCTTCAGCTGTCTCAAGACATAAGCTATAACTTTGCCTTCCTGCATCAAAACACAACCCAAACCATTCAAAGATAAATCACTATAATTAACAAATTCTTCACCTGATTCAGGCTGAACTAACACTGGAGCTTCGGTCAAAAAAGCTTTCAACTGATCAAAACTTTTCTGACACTTTTTCGACCACTCGAACTTAACATCTTTCTGTTATAACTTTGTCAACGGTGTAGCTATCATAGGAAAACCTTTCACAAATCATCTATAGTACCCAGAAACTTTGAACTTCAGAGACATTTTTTTTCGGAGGTTTCCAATCAAATATAGATGAAATTTTACTCCGGTCAACCCGAATACCCGATGCAGATACAACATAACCTAGAAAATAGACTTTGTGTAACCAGAACTCATATTTACTGAATTTCGCATACAATTGTTTATCTTGCAAAGTCTGTAACACAAATCTCAGATGTTCGGCATGCTCGGTTCCATCACGGAAATAGATCAAAATGTCGTTTATGAATAATACCACAAATCGATCAAGATACTATCTGAAGGTTCGATTCATCAAATCCATAAAATAGTAGGTGCATTAGTAAGTCCAAAAGATATAACCAGAAACTCATAGTGTCCGTACCTCGTTCTGAAACATACATCAGAGTCTTTAAGAATACAAATTCTTCTTTCAAACCATCCTTCAATTCATACATGTACATTTAAAGTTTGTTTCTAATTCATAGGTAAATTCAAACACATATATCCCAATTAACTTTTCAATCATATAATTCTAATCATATTAACTACTGAATCATTCTTTTCAAAGAAATCTTTCTTCTCATTAGAAGGATGACCCCATCATATCTTTATACAAATTAGTCTTGATCTTCTATCAATTTCACTTTTATCACTATCGAACTTTCACGAGAACTAGGAAAGAGTTTATAATAAAGTTGTCTCATACATTTATCATCAACTTTCATATCCACACTATGGAATAAATTATCAAAAGAAGGCATAACAGTGTCGAATATAACCCAAATAGATCAACGATATCTTTGTCTATTAATATGTTTAGCTACTGTTCTTATACGATAGAACTTTCTTTTTTGAAATTTAAACAGTCACATATACTTCTGAGGATAATTATACACACAAAATGTCCAAATGGAATCATAATAACTGCCCGATTATAACCATTGCATTTAACCATCAATAGAATTCAAACATGAATCCACTGTCTAATTCTGTCATCAGAAATTTTCATATTACCCATCACTAACAGAAATCAATTCAGGAAAGCTTTCAGTTAATACTTTATTTAGATATCATACCTGAATAAGTCATTTGATCGGAGTTAACTTCTTCTTTAACAGTGACTTTGCAAAATCTGAATAGTCTTCAGAACTGCCCAATATCTCTATTAGTACTATCGTCATTTGCTGATTCATTCTTCTTTCTGACCACATTACTAATCTTTCAAGCACAGATTTTCTAGAACTTCACATTAGTGAGCTTATTCATTACAACTCTTATAATAAAATTGTAACATTTTTTTGACAAGGGGATGAGGGTAGTAGAGCCTCAAATTTACTCTCACATATTTGCGCATAATACATACTATCACGAATAGTCAGTTCATTACTAATTTCACATTCTCAAATAATTTAACACACCTTTTCTTTAAATTACTTTTATTATTATCACATTGTTCATATGCCAACTCAAATCACCATTTAAAAAAATCATAGCATTTCAGATAGCAATCATAACTCAAATATCATATCTCATATGCTCATGTAATTACCACATTTATCAATAACAACATGTCATACAATTTGATTCCTACCTTTATGAGTCTCAACTCATCATCAACACATCTCCACTCAATTATTTAAATATTTATTTCTGTACCATCTGAATTAGCTCAATTGGAAATCTTATCTATGTCATCAAAAAGTTTTTCGTTACAGTCGGGAGATATCACACTATCGCAGATTTAATATGGCATGTATAGCTAGACTCACATACACTATGATAGTCCTAGAACCGACTAAACCATAGCTCTGATACCAATCAAATGTAACACCTCAAACCCGTATCTGTCGTCAAATTAAGGTTACGAGGCATCACCGTATAAAACATAGTTCAACACAATTATTCATCACCTTTCATGCACCAAAGAATAACGAAACATTTATATCATTATCAAACTTGAATATCCATAATTCAATTATTTTAATTATTCAATTCGAACATACATCAAAACTCAATTGAGCATGTTCCATAATTACCAAATTTGAACCAATACATAAACAATTTAATATCCAATCACATATATGACATTATCAACATTACCATATGGCTGTACATACCTTTGAAATCATTATATTATATGCATTTACCCTAAAAGCTCTTTTCTATGTATATTTACCGAATCAATAGTAACCTATTCCATTAATTAAGTCATGACAATATAATTCAGATGTTACGTATGTTTATCTATGTTTAAACATCCACACGGAATAATAGGCATGCATATAAAGTACACATGAACAAGCATATTCATTTAACTACATATAATTATGATTGTCACAAATTTTAAACACTATTACCAAAGAAAATCATACCAAAGTACTTATCTATCATATACCAAATTATTTAATCACTAATATGGCATACTTTCAACTCAAATTAAACCTAACATTTTGTTCTTTCATTATCGAACCTTAAACAAAGCATATCAACCAAAACAACCATACAAGATATTCATTATTTGCCTTCATCAACCGTACCTATATAACCAATCGTTCAAGCATAAAATCTTACAAATATTCCTCAACTATATCACATACTACTAGTATCAAATAGTAACATATCAACTTACCTTATTCCTTGTAACTATGAGGCTTATACGTACCTGAATATTTAGCTTATTTGCTGTAATTAAATTCCACATTGATAATATAATCCACGAATCCTCTGTTTATAATAAATCACCGGCATTAAGCCTGCTAGGCAACAAAGCCTGAAACACACACCGGCACTAAGCCTGCTAGACCTGAGGTCTGAAATTTAATCATCGGCATTTAGCCTGCTAGGCAATAAGCCCGATACGCTTCACCGGTACAAGGTCTGCTAGGCAATAAGCCCGATACACTTCACCGGCATAAGGCCTGCTAGGCAATAAGCCCGATACACTTCACCGGCACAAGGCCTGCTAGGCTCGAAGCCTGAGTATCAATATAATTAAATCATTTCATACACATTACATATTACCAATATCACATATCACACATAATTCATATTACTATCACATATCAAATTCAAATAAATTTAACTACATTTCATTATTAAAATCACTTATCATATTAGCTTCGCCTATTTCACACTTATAAATTCATAATTCAACATGTAATCAAGGTTATAACTAATATTAACGATATTAAATTTTTAAAGACTTATCTCGGATATCGCTTGGACGACAAAAACCGGATATTCAATTATTTTCGCTTTTCCTCGATCCAAGTCCGTTTTCTTTTGTTCTTGATCTTAATCAAAGAACATCAAGGCCGAACCTAATATGGTTTTATTTCTTTCTTATTTTCTTTGTTTCGGTCACAAAGCATAAAAGAATGAATGTCTTTCTCTTTTATTTTATGCATTATTATATGTTAATATAATATATAATTAATAATTATAACTTTTATAATATATAAATACATATAATAAAGTCATTCATAATCACACATGCCGTCCACTATATATATAAAATGTACTAATTACAATGCAAATCCTCCATATTAAAAAGCCACTATCAACTAAGCACTTTACACTATAGTTTGTAACTTTTACCTTTTACGCGATTAAGTCCTTTTATTAAATCGAATACCTAAACGACGAAATTAAATCACGAAAATTTAATACCAACAAATTCACACACAATAAACACACAAAATAATTTTTAAAATATTTTTCAGACTCGAATTTGTGGTCCCGAAACTACTATTCTGATTAGGGTCAAAAGTTGCTGTTACATCCCTTGTGGCGTCACCTTCCAACCCCTATGTGGCGTCACCTTGCCACTTTACCAACACCTTGCTTGAGTCAATCAAAAACAAATAATCACCTTTAGGTCTTATTCCAGCTAGCTCTCCCATTAAAGTGCCCAAAAAGAAAATTTTGGCCAGGGCTTCGGCTTATCCCCGAGCCTTTTCTAGACTCCCATACACCCTAAACTAGTACATTAAACGGAGCATACACACTAAACACATTAGATGCATAACCCCTAAATCAGGATATTATAGTTTTATCCCCTTAAGAAAAATTTCAACCTCGAAATTACCTGGTCAAAAGAGATGTTGTATTGCTAACACATCGCTTCTTCTGGTTCCCACGTAGCTTCATCAGAACCATATTACGCCATAAAATCTTAACTAACGAAACTGTCTTCCTGTGTAACACTTTGACATCATGATCCAAACTTTGAACTAGTTCCTCTTCAAAGGATAGATCAGGTCTTACTTCGATCTTTTCCACTGGTACCACGTGAGATTGATCCGAACGATAGCGTCTTAGCATCGAAACGTGAAACACATCATAAATCTGACTTGACTCTGCAGGTAACTCGAGTTGATAAGCTACTGGTCCCACACGCTTCAACACACGATAAGGCCCAATGAACTTGGGGCTTAGCTTACCTTCTGTCCAAACCTTAGCACCTTCTTCCACGGTGAAACCTTTAAGAAAACCTAGTCACCCACCTCAAATTTTATATCCTTACGCTTTAGATCAGCATAGGATTTCTGTCTATCCGGCGCTTCCTTTAAATGAGTCCAAATTAACCTAACCTTATCCTCTATTTTTGAAACCAATTTTGGACCCAACAACTGACGCTCGCCCAAATCTGTCCAACACGTAGGAGCACGAGACTTTTGACCATATAATGCTTCATACGGTGCCATCTGAATACTCGATTGGTAGCTATTGTTTTACACGAATTCCACTAACGGTAGAAATTCTTCCCAACTCCGTCTGAAGTCTAAGACACAGCCTCTCAACATATCTTCTAGGATTTGAATTACCCTCTTTGACTGTCCATCAGACTGCGGATGAAATGCTGTACTAAAATCTAACTTTGTCCGCAACGCTTGATGCAATTCCTTCCAAAATCTTGACGTGAATCTCGGGTCTCTATCTGAGATGATAGACATTGGTTCTCCATGCAACCTTATAATCTCTGCTACATACAACTTAGCCAATTTCTGAAGAGAGTTGTCAACACAAACTGGTATGAAATGAGCAGACTTTGTCAATCAGTCAACAATTAACCATACCGAATCCTCTTTAGTAGGCGTAAGGGGTAGCCCACCAACAAAATCCATCGTGACCCTCTCCCACTTCCACTGCGGATTTTTTAATGGCTGCAACAAACCCGAAGGCAACTGATGTTCTGCTTTTACCTGCTGACATGTCAAACACTTACTTACAAACTCAGTTACTTCTCACTTTAGACCCGGCCACCAAAACTATTCTCGCAATTCTCTATACATCTTACTTCTGTCAGGATGCATAGCATATGGGCTACTATGTGCTTCCTGAAGTATCAACTGTCTTAACTCATCATCCTTCGGCATGCAAACCTTCTTATGGAAACAGAGAGCCCCATCACTATTCAAACTAAAATCCTTAACCTCATAATTTTGTACTTGAAGTAGTCGAGCACTCAAGGCATCATCCAACAACTGCTTCTCCTTAATCTGACTAATCCAGGAAGGTTTCACTTGCAATTTAGCTAATAGGCTTCCATCATTGTACAAGCTGAGATAAGCAAACATTGCTCTCAAATCAGAGATCACCTTACGACTTAATGCATCTGCCACCACGTTAGCTTTACCCGGATGGTACTCAATCGAGCAATCGTAATCCTTCAATAGCTCAATCCACCACCCCTACCTCAAATTCATTTCCTTCTAGGTAAGGAGATACTTTAGACTCTTATGATCTGTATAAATAATAGACTTCTCGCCATACAGATAATGCCTCTAACTTTTCAAAGCAAACACTACTGCCACCAATTCCAAATCATGCGTGGGATAATTTAACTCATGCGATCTTAACTACCGAGACGCATACGCAACAACCTTTCCGTCTTGCATTAACACACATCCTAAACCCGTGTGCAAAGCATCACAGTAAACCACAAACTCCTTTCCAGCCTCCGCTGAATCAACATCGGAGCCTCCGTCAAAATTCTCTTTAGCCTTTCAAAACTCTCTTGTTGTTTGTTAGACCAAACAAACGGAACCCCTTTTCATAACAATTTGGTCAATGGTGTCGCAATAAAGGAAAACCCTTCAACGAATCTTTGATAATATCCAGCCAGACCAAGAAAACTTCTGATTTCTGCCACAGATTTAAGTGGCTTCCAATCTAAGACAGCTTCAATTTTTCGGGGATCAACTCTAATCCCCTCTGCCAACACAACATGGCCCAGAAAAGTAACTTCGCTTAGCCAAAATTCGCACTTACTGAATTTGGTGAACAATTGCTTCTCCCTCAGGATTTGCAAAACCACTCGGAGGTGTGAATCATGCTCCTCCTCTGACTTTGAATAAACCAGAATATCGTCTATAAATACTACGACGAATTGGTCCAAATAGGATTGGAAAACCCATTCATCAGGTCCATAAATGCTGCTGGTGCATTGGTTAACCCAAACGACATCACCAAAAATTCGTAATGTCCATAGCTAGTATGAAATATCGTCTTATTAATATCTGCTTCCTTAACCTTGAGTTGATGATACCCTGACCTCAAATCTATCCTCAAAAAGACTGAAGCCCCCTTCAACTAATCGAACAAGTCATTAATCCGTGGCAATGAGTATTTGTTCTTGATTGTCAATTTGTTCAGCTGGTGATAGTCAATGCACATACGCATTGATCCATCCTTCTTCTTAACGAATAATACCGGCGCTCCTCATGGTGATACACTCGGTCGGATAAAACCTCGATCCAAAAGTTCCTGAATCTGGGCTTTTAGTTCCACTAACTCCTTTGGCGCCATTCTATAAGGAGCGATAGATACAGGTGCCATCCCCGGAAGGAGATCAATTCCAAATTCCACCTCACGATTCGAGGGTAATCTTGGAAGCTCTTCTGGAAAAATATCAGGAAACTCCTTCATCGTCCTAACATCACCCACAGACAATTCATTGACCTCTAAAGCACAAAGCAAGGCTATAAATGCCTCATATCCTTTCCTCATCATTCTTTCAGCCTTTAAGGCGGACACTACGTTAGACAAATAGTTCCTCCTTTCTCCTATTACCACCACCTCCTTGTCTTTGAGTACAGACCACCATGTGCTTAGCAGCACAATCCAGATTTGCTCGATACCTTATTAACCAGTCCATCCCTAAGATCAAATCGAATTCCCCGAATGGTAGTTCCATCAGATCAGTCGAAAAAACCACCCCTTGCACTTTTAAAGGTACATCCCTATAAAGTCTGTTTACCACAACCGATTGTCCTAATAGACTAATTACTATCATCTCCCTAGAAACAATCTCAGAGTCCATGCTTAAAGTTCCAGATACCACACTAGCAACATAAGAGTGTGTCTATCCAATGTCAATCAATATAGAAAAAGGCAATCCAAAGATTAAGAACGTATCGGTTATGACGTCCAGTGCATCCCCTCCTCTCTGCGTCTAGCTACATAAACCAACCCTGGCTATCTTGCATCGGTGTTTCCTGCACCTCTGCCTGGTGTTCCACGACCCTGACCAAAACCATTACCTCCTCTTGCCGGACCACGACCTCTCTGCGGTTACTGACCTCCTCTACCCGGCTGAGTATAACCCTGACTCCTTGGCCTTGCACCGTTCTTCTCCTGTGGACAGTGTCTAATCTAATGATCAGTAGATCCACACCTGTAACATCTTCTGTTACTTGTCCAACACTCTCCTAAATGAAATTTACCACACCAAGCACACCTCTGAGGCTGCCTATCAGCAACGGGGTCTGAATGACTTTGGAATCCCTTATTTTGAATTGGAAAATTCATTAAAAATTGTTCAAAAATAATCAAGGGATAAAATTTATATCCTAGAATTTCTTAACGAGTCTATTTTCAAGAAACAAATGGAAGCGTCTTTCGAGTCTGTAAAACGAGAAAATAATTTTTTAATAAAGAGGGGTTAGAACTGTTGGACAGTGAAATAGTGGAGATTTTAAAGAATAAACTATACTGATTGGCTGAACAAAAAAATTCTGGAAATATTATGGTAAGAAGATATGTGAGTCTAATTTCAAGGAAAATTAGCGGATCTTAATTTGGAGTTTTGCAGCTCTGGATAAGAATAATTTAGTGATTGTAACTCGAGTAGACAACTCAAGATGAACATAAATGAATTGTGAAATTTTATGCAATTATGATCGTATTGCCTTGAGAACATATTGTGATAATTGGTGAAAAACATGTTAATATGTTGCTTATTATTTGGATACAAACTTACTAAGCATTGTAGCTTACGCACCTTCCTTTCTCATATCTTATAGGGTTTTATGCTAGCTCGAGTTGGAGATCGTTGGAGATGCTATCACACTATCAAGCTATCATCGTGGGGTAAAAGTGAATACCGACTTCTTAAGTTTATGGCATGTATAGGGGCTTAGTCACTTGTGTATGTTTCATTTGATTTGGCCAAATGTGTTGGTTCATAATGGTTATATGATTCATTTTGCATATGGCCATGAGATGTGGCTCATTTTGGTTAATGAGTTGTACTGCCTATTTATATGTGTGTGCTTATACTAAAGGTTTCATGTGATATGGTTATGTGTGTTTGATATGGATGGATTGAGGATGTGATGATGATAATCATGGCATGAAAGTCCGATAAGTTTAAGCTAGGCAAAGTATGGTGCCTTATGCATGAATAAGATTATATGAATTCGCAATGATCATGACTTGTTTAATGATGTTTAAGTGTTCAATCATGCCATGAAAGATGCCATTGAAGTTGTGTTTAAGTATGTGCAAATGAGGGTGCCAAATGGTTTGGTAAATAGCCATTTTCTTGGCCACACGGGCAGAGACACGGTTGTGTGTCTCAGCCGTGTGGAAGACACGACCCCGAGACATGGGCGTGAGCCTTGGGTAGGTGATGTTTGCATCTCCTTTTTGAAATTTAATTCACCACACCTCCTAAGCACACGGGTGTGTGACTTGGCTGTGTGACTATTTTGTTCATGACGTCATAAACAGAGAGTTACATGGGCTGAGGACATGAGCGTGTGTGACCACACGGCCTACCCGTACATGAGTGTCCCAAACCACACTTGTGTGTGACCCTTGTTTTGATGAAAAATTTTCTAAGTCTTCTTAAAGTTTTCTAAGTACTTAGTTTAATCTTGAACAAGTCCCAATGATTGTTTTGGGCCTCGTGGGCCCATATAAGGGACGATTTGCATGTGAGTGAGACGATTTGCATGTGAGTGAGACGATTTGCATGTGAGTGAGTGATTTTAAATTGAATGAAATTTTATAGCCCAATTTTGTATAAATGTTTATGTTTAAGTCCAGTAATGCCTCGTATCTTGTCCGGCATCAGGCACGGGTAAGGGGCATTACATTAAGACAAAATGTGATATGTATGAAAGTGCTATGATCTAATGAGATACATGGAGATGTGATTTGTTGTCAAGAAAATGGTTAGATACAATTGAGCTAAAGAAGAACTATGAATATGCTATTGAAATATGTTAATGTTCTTGTAATTGAAATGGTCATAAATGTTTTATATGTTAAATTTATTTGTATATGGCTTACTAGGCTTTTGAAAGATTACTTTGTGTGTGTTTGCATTCTTTTATAAATCGTTAAAGCTACGGAAGGCTTAGGGATTGTCGAGGATTGTCATCACACTATCGAATCATATTTTGGTATCTTTTGAATGTGTTCATAGCTAAGGATGGCATGTATAGTCTAGTTGAATTTGATGATGTTTTGAGTTGTATATATAATCTATGTGATATGGCTTATAAATGGGATGTGAATATGGTAAATATTAGTCCATGTTTTGTGATGCAAAATTAGTATGTTTTGATGAATGGTTAGTATATTGAATTGGTAAGTTTTTGGATGGATTTTGATTAAAAATGCTTGTGATTAAAATGAGATAAATGGTTCATAATTTGGTATGTTTGTTATGCATTTGAATGGTTAGAAAAGATGGATATTATTGGCATGATTTGGTTGCATTCTGAAGGTATGAAATTTAATAGCCCGACTTAGGGCCTAGTCAGAATAGTGGTGCGAGACCACAAATTCGAAGTAGAAATATGAGTTTTATGATTTCTATAAAGTATATGAGATTATTTCATGATTGTGTGAAAATCTTATGAAGAAATTTTATTAATTAGTAATTAAATTGTCCATTATGACTAAATTGTAAAGAATGAAAAATATAAGATTTTAGAAGATTTAAGTATGAAATAGAATTATGAAAATTACTAGATGTCCTTATTTAGCAATTAGACCATTAAATTTGATGATGGAAAAAAAATGGACATGGAAGGAAAAATCTCAAGAAAGGATCATTGAGGGCATTTTGGTCATTTGGTTAATAAATGAATTAAAAGGGAAAAAGAAGCAAAAATCATGTCCATCTTCTCCTACCTTAGCCGGAATTTGAAATGAGCCATTGCTAGGGTTTCTTCAACTTCTAAGCTTGATAGTAAGTGCATCCTAGCCCCGTTTTAATGTTCTTCGTATTTTTGAAACCCTCGTAGCTCGGTTTAGCTATATCTAGGAATATTTTGAGCTAGGGTTCATGTTCAAAAATTTTCCCATGTGTGACATGCATGTGTTTTGATGTTTTATGGAGGAATATGAAAGTTTGATGTATGATAAACATCTTTTTCTAAGTGATTTTCATGAAAAATGCATGTAAGAACTAAATTGTAAAAGTTATGAAAATGGTCATACATGAGTGAAATAGTAGAATTTGAAGGTTGCTATAGTTGAGAATATGATTCGGCTAGGCTTGAAATACAAGAAAGTTGAATGAAAATCATTTTATGAGCATAGGGGCAAAAGTGTAATTATGTAAAAGTTTTGGGTCAAGATTATAATTTTTCCAAAATATGAATTATGAGTCGATTTAGTCAATGTGCGTATTTAACAAATGAAATTATTATTATAGATCAAGAAATGCGAAGCCTAGATCAAAATCGAGGCAAGAACAAAATCGAGGACTAAATCGAGCATTGATACACATTTTGAGATTTGAGGTAAGTTTGTATGAAGTTGAAGTTTCATAATGTTTTGATGTTTGAAACTACTTTATATTACAACAATGTATGTTATTGCTATGCATAATCGAGTGATGAAGCCTTGATGAGGAAATGGTTAAAATAAAATTATGTGAAATTTCGAATAAAAATTCGGAATAATGAGGTTACCCATGTTTAGCATTGAATGAAGAAGGTCCCGTGTAAGACCATGTCTAGGATTTGGCCTTGGCACCAAAAAAAGATCTCATATAAGACCATGTATGGGACATGGCATCGACATTCATTTACGATCTCGTATAAGACCATATCTGGGATATGGCATCAACTTCGAGCTATAAGATCCTGTGTAAGACCATATTGGGATATGGCATCTGTCACGACACGAATTTGGGCCTAGTAGAATTGGGCCCATTGGGCCTTGGGTGTGGAAGCATTTAAAATTTTTTGAGAACGAGAGAACGACATTACTGCAAGTTGGACCTATTAGGTGAGTGATTTTGAAAGGTTAGGAGGCTTCTATGAAGTCCCGGAATCAAACTTAGGCTTCAGGAAAATTTTGGTTTTCGGTGAATAAAACCCTACGAGTTAGTAAGTAGGCTTTAAGAATAAACTGTGGAGAAAAATGACACAAAAAGAGCTTGTGGTGTAGTGGCAAAGTGACACCACATAAGAGACAAGGAGGTGATGCCATAAGGAAGCAAGAGGTCCAAGGTTCAAGCCTTGGCGCTGGCATTTCATTTTGATTTATTTTTAACTGAACTTGGACTTTGGCCCAAAGATTTATATTTAATTGCGCATGATGCTAGACACAAGAATGGGCATGTGGTCTAGTGGTTGTGGCATCATTAAGGTTGTAAGGGAGCCTGGGTTTGAATCTCATGACAAGCAGGGGAGTATTTATTTTGAGGATTGGACAGCCAGAGTTTGTGTTGGATTTAAACTCTACTGAAGGAGGGATCCCACATCGAAAAGGTAACAAGAGGGAAGGTGAGAAGCTGGCTATATATAGAGCTGTCTATAAGGAGAGGAAGCATACCTTGGTGGGCGATTGGGCATAGGAGCATTCGGAGCGCAGAATAGCTTCAGACTCTATCAGTCAGATCTCACACTACTCTAGGCAGAAGGCAAGCAAATGCCAAAATGTCGATCCTGGCGATGGTAGCCACACGAGTGTACAGGTGCACGTGTGGGAGCTTCGACGCGATAATTGAGGCCACCATGAGTATTCTTGTGGGTTGACGTTGTTTGGTCCACGATGGGCTGAGGGGTGCCAAGTGGGCCCAATGGACCCGTGGGCCTATATGAATAAATTGTATGATTGTGTAGTAGATAGTGAACTGGTCGATGTGAATCTCATATCTGCGGCTAGATTTGGGCTAAATGGGCCACACGAACGTGTGGGTCCATTTGGGCTGAGAATGGGCCTTAAGCCCATTCTCATCGTTATCTCTATTTAGAATATCTCAGTTTGCAAAATTACCAAAATACCCCTAGTTTACAAAATTATCGAAATACCCTTAGTTTGTGAAATTATCAAAATACTCCCAGTTTGCAAAATTATCGAAATACCCTTAGTTTGTGAAATTACTAAAATACCCCTAGCTTGCGAAATTAGTGAAATACCCCTGGTTTGTGAAATTACCGAAATACCCTAGTTTGTGAAATTACTGAAATACCCCCTAGTTTAAGAAATTACCGATATACCCCTGATTTGCAAAATTAACGAAACACCCCTAGAGGGTAAATTATCGAAACACCCTTGATGGGTAAATTACTGAAATACCCTTGATGGGTAAATTAGTGTTATACCCTTAGGGATTAATTAGTACGATTGTGTGTATTTTGTTTAATTGTTCATGATGGTAATTTATTTCATACATCATTTCAATATGTGCTTTGCATACATGACATTTTGCATGGGTTTGGGATATTGATGATCGGAGGAAGTATTATTCTGGTGGCTCTGCCATAATCTGTATAGTGGCCATGCCACGTATATTTTGTTATTCTGGTGGCTTCGCCACAAATTCTATGATGAGCAGCTTGTCTGCCATCGAGGTGTGTAGCGGATGGACGGGTTGATTTAGAAATCCCCACAAGTGTTTTGGGTTGGTACGGGTGGTGTGTAGCGGATGGATTATTAGGCTGGGCTGCATATTTTGTTTGCATGGTCATGTTTAAAGGGCTAAGGCCCAGATTGTTATCGAATAGGGTTTCAGCCCAGTCTGCTTTTGTATGGGCTTCGGCCCAGTCTATTTCTGTATGGGCATCGGCCCAGTCTATTTCTGTATGGGCTTCAGCCCAGTTTGCTTCGGTATGGGCTCAGGCCCAGTTAATGACCGATTAGAGGATTACACACTGAGTTCTCGCAACTCACCCCACTGCTTTAACCTTGCAGGTGATCCCCAATAATGAGGATTTGGAGCTGCGGAGGACTCTGTGGTGGTCATACAACTGGAATATTTCTCGTGAACTTAGTAAATTCAGTTTTACCTTATTTCAAGTTTATTTATTTTGGGTTAATATTTTGTAATAAGGCCGTTGGTTTATTTTGTTTTATGTTTTCATTAATAACTGTTAAACCTATAAATACATGGTTTTCTTAAAACGACAATAACTATTTGCAAAATATCACATCTTTGCAATTCACTGAACCTAATTTCTACTATAAACAAAGTTTCGGAGATGATAATGATAACAACGTTTTTACAAGAATACCATAAGAAGGAATCTGGTTTTTCACAAACAACAAAGCTCGAAGTTTCAAAAAGAATGCGAACTTTTCAAACAACCCTTCTATGTGACATGCTAGATCCGATCATAACGTCTAGGCCAGGTTTGCGGTGTTATAACATTGGCATCAAGGGGTGATCCCATGTAAGACCATATCTGGGATACGACATTGGCATCAAGATTTATGCATGATGAGTTCGAATATCCTACGATAATTTGATTTGTTCATAGGCAAAATAGTTAAGTATGTGAAATAGTATAGAGCCAAATCCGTTTATGGATGGCCTTAAGTTCCATTCATAAAAAGAATGATGAAGATGTGAGTTTATGTTTATGTTAGCATATGTGCTAAGTCATGTGATTAAGTGATAAAGGTACTATGAGTAAGTACAAGTTACTAAATTATAATGTGATATGAGATGGGTAAAAATGAATGTGAGTAAGTAAGTTCAAGAATTTGAGACATATGTTGCTATTGGTTCATGAAAAGGATGAATTTAGTTTGAGCAATTATATTGCTTTAGAATTTCATACAAACTTACTAAGCTATATGCTTACCCCTCTTTTTTCCCTTTTCCTTGTAGTTTCGCCAAGTTTGCTCAGGGATCATAGAACATCGGAGCTCGGATCACACTATCATCCGTTCTTTTGGTATAGTAAAGTTAATTCATTTTGAGTATGGCATGTATAGGAACTCGATCATTTTGTGTCATGTCACATTTGAAGGCCAAAAGGGTTGCGTATTAATGTTTCACTTTCATTTTGTAAATTGCCACGATCAATTGGCCAATATTTCAAAGTTTATGTTATTAAGTTGATGAGTTTGATAAATCAAATGTTCATACAAGTAATTGAGTAAAGTATGGGAATAATAAATGATAATTTAAGGATTTTTAATAGTTTGATAAATGCTATGTTATACACCATTTGTGATGAAATGAGTGAGTCTATGTTTCAGGGTGGCAAAGAAGCTTGGAGAATAGCCTCTAAGTGTCCACACGGATAGACACACGGGTGTGTGTCTAGGCCGTGTGTGACACACGGTGAACCCATATGGGTGTGTTGATAGGTCGTGTGTCCTTTGCATTTTAATTTCGAGAATTTGAGTTGTCACACGGGCCAGCGTGTGCCTAGGCTGTATGCTTATTAAGGGGTTGCTGACATCATAAATAGAATACCCCTAGTTTTCACACACGAGTAAGGACACGGGCATGTCTAGGCCGTGTGGAGGACAAGGGACATTCACACGGGCGTGTGTCCGGCCATGTGAAAACCCTTATGGTTTGAAATGAAAATAAATTCTACACGGGCTAGGGACATGTGCGTGTGAGACTACACGGCCTGCCCCACACGGGAGTGTCCCAAGTCACACGGGCGTGTGACCCCTGTTTGAGTAAATATTTTCAAGGAGTACCAAATTTTCGGATGAATTATGAAACTTCCTAGAAGTAAGTTTAGGGCCTCGTAGGCCCATAATGTACACGTTATGATGAAGAAGGAAAAGTTTTAAGTTGGAACAAAATTTTATAGCCCGAAAATGTATGTTCCAGTAAGATTAAGTACGGTAATGCCTCGTATCCTGGTCCTGGCTTCAGAGATGGGTAAAGGGGTGTTACATGAAATGTGTTTGTTTGTGTTTGTAGGATTGACCCAAAATGGGTGGCAAATTGGCCTTGCAAATGGCCTAGTTTTCAGACACGGTTGAGAACACGAGCGTGTGGCTCGACTGTGTCCCAAAAATTTGTAATTCAATTCAAGTCAGGCCCACACACAGGCTAGACACACGGGCATGTGACTGGTCGTGTGATGTAAGTTAGTTTCAACCATGGGTGAAGCACACGGGCATGTCTTCGGTCGTGTGGATGAGTCAGTATGTATGCCCTGTTTTGACACGCTTTGGACACATGGGTGTGTCTGAGGCTGTGTGAGGCACACGGCCTGCCTACACGAGTATGTGACCTCTGTAACTTTGAAATTGTTAAGTTTTCAAAAAAATTTCGCATGTGTTCGGTTTAGTACCGACCCCTTTCTAATGGATGTATAAGGTCTTGTAGACCTCATTAAGTGACTATATGATAATATTTTGTTATGTTTTGACGACGGTGTACTTTGCGTTGTGAAATGGTTGTTAAAAGTTTTGATTTTTTGGTATGCCTCTTAACCCTAGACCGGCAATGGTTACGGGTTAGGGGTGTTACATTTTATTGATATCAGAGCTATAGTTTAGTCAATTCTTAGATTAACATAGGATGTGGGAGTCTAGCTATACATGCCATATATGCGAACTATGATAGTGTGATGAATCCTGACTTATAACATGTGTTTTTCATAGAGTAAATGGATCCCGAAAGAGTTGTAGCTGACAATGTTGAAAGTAATGCGCCTGCTCCCGCTCAAAGGACAACGCCATCTGATTCAAGACCGGCTACTAGCTTTCAGGAAGGAGAGGCTAAACAAGTCTTCTTCCAAATGATGAATGACTAGTTCACTTAATATATTAGAACAAATCCTGCTGTTTCACAACCTCCGTCCCCACCCAATCCACCTTAAACTTCTATCGTACCTCCATTTATGAATCTAAATCTGTTGAATAAGCCTTCGGTCGATAAAATTCGTATATATGGGGTTGAAAAGTTTAGGGCCACCAGTGATGATGATACTGAGAGAGCTGAGTTTTTGTAACACCTTCAATTGGGCCTAGTAGGATTGGGCCTAATGGGCCTTGGCCGTGGAGCGTTTTAAAATTTTTGGGATTATGAGAACGGCATTATTTCAAGTTGGACCTATTAGGTGGGTGATTTTGGAAGGTTAGGGGGCTTCTATGAAGTCTCGGGATCAAACTTTGGCTCTAGGAAAATTTTGGTTTTAAGTGAATAAAACCCTAGGAGATAGTAGGTAGGCCTTAAGAATAAAATGTGGGAAAAATGACACAAAAAGAGCTTGTGGTGTAGTGGCAAAGTGACGCCACATTTGAGACAAGGAGGTGACGCCACAAGGAAGTAAGCGGTCCAAGGTTCAAGCCTTGGCGCTGGCATTTCATTTTGATTTATTTTTAAGTGAACTTGAACTTTGGCCCATAGATTTATATTTAGCTGCGAATGATGTTAGACACAAGGAAGTGTGTGGTCTAGTGGCAAGGCGTCATTAAGGGTGAAAGGGAGCCTGGGTTTGAATCTCATGACAAGCAGGGGAGTATTTATTTTGCGGATTGGACGGCCAGAGTTTGTGTTAGATTTAAACTCTACTGACGGAGGGATCCCACATCGAAAAGATAGCAAGAGGGAAGGTGAGAAGCTGGTTATATATAAAGTTGTCCATGAGGAGAGGAAGCATACCTTGGTGGGCGAATGGGCATAAGTGCATTCAAAGAGCGGAAGAGCTTCAGACTTCTATCAGGTGTGTATCTCGCACTATTCTAGCTGTAGCGCGGCAAATGCCGAAATGTCGGTCACAAGGCGATGGCAGCCACACGAGTGTGCGAGCGCACGTGTGGGAGCTTCGATGCGATAATTGAGGCCACCATCAGTATTATTGTGGGTTGACGTTATTTGGGCCACGTTGGGCTGAGGGATGCCAAGTGGGTCCAATGGGCCTGTGGGCCTATATGAATAAATTGTATGATTGTGTAGTAGATAGTGAACTGGTCTATGTGAATCTCATATCTGTGGCTAGATTGGGCTAAATGGGCCACACGAACGTGTGGGTCTATTTGGGCCAAGAATGGGCCTTAAGCCCATTCTCATCGTTATCTTTGTTTAGAATATCTCAATTTGTGAAATTACCAAAATACCCCTAGTTTGCAAAATTACCGAAATACCCCTAGTTTGCAAAATTACTAAAATACCATTGGCTTGAGAAATTATCAAAATACCCCTGGTTTGCAAAATTATCAAAATACCCCTGGTTTGTGAAATTACCGAAATACCTTTGTTTGAAAAATTACTGAAATACCCCTGGTTTGCGAAATTACTGAAATACCCTTGGTTTTTGAAATTTACGAAACACCCCTAGAGGGTAGGGGTGTGCAAAATTCGAGTAAAACCAAAAAAATTCGGTTAACCGACCGAATTCAGTTAATCGATCGATTAACCAAATTTTTTCGGTCGGGGGTCGGTTAATTATTTTGTTAATTTTCGGTTAACGGTTAATTCGGTTTAAAACGGGTCGGTTAACCGAATTTTTTTGGTTAACTGAAAAAATAATAAATAAATTTATAACATATAAATAGCCTATAAGTAATAATCCCACTATTCTCTATTCACCAACCCAAACCCAATACAACCCAAACCCAATAATAAAAATTAAACCCAACTCAAGTAATACTAAAACAAAAAATAAAATTACCCCTAAAAGGCTAGACACACGATAGAAAAAAAAGACACCCCTGAAATGAATCTGATATCTCTTCTCCTTCCTCAACATCAAATCCCTAATTTCTCAATCACCATACTAGTTCATCACCCCAGGCCAGCACCTTCCGTCCGGCACTCCGGCGTCTACCAGCCAGGTCATTGAGGTATGTTCACCATCTGCAACTTCTGTTTTAAAACTTCTATTTTTGTTTCTATTTTTGTTCTACTAGCCTCATTTTGTTTACCAACTCCAACATTAGTTGGGTTATTTACATTTTGATCATTTACAGACCCATTTGTTGTAGAATCACCCTTACTCAAAGTGTTACTTTCATGCAAACTTGTAGTGGTAGATTCATTAGTCTCAAAAGCAGATAAGTCTTGCTGCTTCATCTCCATCTGAGAATACATGCAAACATTGTTAAACCATCAATTAGCACAATTCCAAAGCAAGTTTCAACCTATCAAGCATTTCATTCTTATTTGCAAGCCATTTGCTCAACAACTCATCTAAGGTTTTGCAGTACTTTTTTCTTCTTAACCTTACCAACAACACGACATACCTAGCTCAACATAAAAAGATTTAAAACAAGGTTTCCATGATTGATTATTGCATATCGGCAAATAAAATTCCACAACACTCTTAAACCAGTTCATTGTAAAATATCTATACATTTTAAATCCCTCACAAAAAAAAAAATTTGGGTCTGTCCTTAATCTGTTACTTTTGAGATAAGAAGCAAAGATATTGAATGTACCTCCAAACTGGAGTTTCATTATTTTGTTAGTTTTGTAGATGAGTGTTCTAATGTTAAATGGCTCTATCTAATGAAAGATCATCATAAGTTCTTTTCAATTTTTTGTGCCTCTTCTGTTGAAATTAAAACTCAATTTAGTCTTTCTATTTGAGTTCATACTTCATAGTAACAAACTCCAGTTTAATTTCTCTACTTCCTTAGTACCTTCTTGCATGAGAATGCTTTGATTTTAGTCATCTTGTACTTGCACTTCGCAATAGGAATCCTATTAAGTTTACTTGTTTATTATTTAAATGTATGTTCATAAATGTTTTCCAAAGGTGTTACTTACTTTGTTAATTGATCAAATACCTTTCCTAAACTTATTCCTAAAGAGTGAACTTCTACCTTACTTGAATGTTTGATCCATGTGTCATTTGTGCATCAACTTTCACAAGGTAAGTAAGATTGGAGCCTTAATCTATTAAGTGTGTATTTTCAGGGTTAATCTCATTTCGAAAGGATATCAATGTTCCTGTCAATTTTTAATAAATGTTTTGTCCATGCTCTATATTGCTTGAATTCTTTCATTTCACATATAAATCAGTTTCTCTTCCTCTACTTGCTCGTATTGAGTCCAATCATATTGTTTATACGACAGAAGAATTCAAATCATTCTTCAAGTCTTTCAAGTTGATTATCTCATCCTAACTTGTTGGTAGATATACACCGGGAAGTAGAGTCCTTCAGTTTTGCCAACTGAACCAATCCAAGAAGAGTTCCCTTTTCCTTGGATCCTTTTCCTAGTGCTATTCCTCCTAATTTAAATCTTCCTATTGGTAAACATTCTTTTATGGTTCATCCTACTTCTAACTGTGTCCTCAAGCTTTGTCAGCTTACTATTTCTCATTTATCTCTACATTAACCTCTATAATTAATCCTAATCTGCTTCTTATGCTTTTCCCAATCTGGATTCATTAGATACCATGGAAAATGATAGCTCAAAAATCTATTTTTAGGGTTTTGATAAAATTTTGCTCAGGTTTTATTATTCCATTCGTCCTGAACCAATCTTTATTACATAAATAGGAAACATATTCTAAAAGGAAACAAATCAACTAAAAGAGCTGAATGTCTTTCTCTTCCGATTAAAATCAAAGCATATAATTTCACCTAAAATTGCTTCTAACCTTTCAATATCCTATTCCAAACACAAATAAAACAGTGCTCCAAATTATTCCAAAACAAACATCATCTATTCAATCGCAATAAGAAAAAAGATTATTAAATTAAGTGCCGAAACAAAATATAAATATTCTCAGATTCTAATAAAGATAAAAAAAATCTTCAAAAATAGCTCAAAATTTAATCTAGACAACAAATAATCAAATTTTTTTTTTAAATAATAGCAGGTAGATCAAATCCACACTAAACCATCTCATTCCATTAAAAATCATACAAAATAAGGAAATGAAAAATACTAGTTCAGCTTTCATCGGTAATTAATCGGCAGATTTCAAAAAGAAAAAGATGATCTAAAATGAATTTTTTTTTCTTTACCTGATGAAAATCGACGATTATTATGAATAGTGAGAGTGAGCGAGAGAGAGAAAAGTAGAACTAGAGAAGCTGTTCTTATTTTAAAACCAAAGGGGTGTGGGTCTGTTGTTGTAAAATGTTAAAGTTGATTTTGTATTGAAAAGGAAAAAAAAAAAAAAAAGAAAAATTGGAGAAAATTAATAAACGCTAATTTGAAAAAGCGTTAAAACTCTTTGAATATCTAAACTATGTTTTGCAATGGATGTTACCTTTGTTAAATATCTAAACTATGTTTTTTCTAAAACTCAACATCAAAATATGTTTAATATCATAAATATATTTTAATTTAATATATATGTTTTTCTTGTAGAATGTCAACTGAACCAACATCTATTGAGGCTGGTGTTACACCTCCTACTTCGATAGATTCGGAAAATTTGGGAGTTGGACCTTCAAGCCAAGCAAAGGGGATTACCGGGAAAAGAAAAGCCACTCTTCCAAGGTCAGAAGTTTGGTCTCACTTCACTAAGATTATTAATAGTGAGGGTGCAAGTAAAGCTAAATGTAATTATTGTCAAAAGGACTTTTTGTGATATGAAAAAAAAATGGTACGGGTCATTAAAATATCATATTGGTTCATGTAAGAAAAATCCTAGTAATGTTGTTGAAAATGTTGTTAGTCAAGGACAACTAGTTTTACCTAGAAAGGGAGTTGAAGGGGGGAAGGAATCTTTCAACTTGGAGATTTGATCAAGAAGCGTGTAGGAAAGGATTAGCACAAATGATTGTGATTGATGAATTACCTTTCAAGTTTGTTGAAAGTGAAGGTTTTAAGAAATTTATGTTTATGGCATGTCCTAGGTTTCACATTCCTTCACAAACTACTATGACTAGGGATGTTTATCAATTGTATTTAGATGAAAGGGCCAAGATAAAACAACTTTTGAGAAGTTCTTGTTCTAGAGTTTGTTTAACTACCGACACATGGACTTCTTTGCAAAGAGTTAATTATTTGTGTATCACTGCTCACTTTATTGATAATGATTGGAAATTGAATAAAAAGATTTTAAACTTTTGTCCAATTTCTAGTCATAAGGGTGAGTCCATTGGGATGGTGATTGAGAAATGCTTGTTGAATTGGGGAATTGATAAGTTGTTTATTATTCTTTGTTGATAATGCAAGTTCAAATGATGTTGCTATTGGTTATTTGAGAAAGAAATTTAACCCTCGAGGGGGTTTAGTTCAAAATGGTAAATATCTTCATATGAGATGCATGGCACACATTGTGAATTTGATTGTTGTTGAAGGCTTAAAGGAAATGAATAAATCATTGAGCGTGTTAGGAGGGTCATTAGATATGTGAGACAATCTCCATCTAGATTACAAAAGTTTAAGGAGTGTGTTGTGGTGGAAAAGATAGAGTGTAAGAAGATGTTGTGTCTTGATGTTTGTACTAGGTGGAACTCAACCTACTTAATGTTAGATACTGCTCAGAACTTTGAGAGAGCTTTTGAGAGATTTGAGGAGCAAGATACAAATTTTAGGGCTAAACTTGAAAGGGGTGATGGTTGGCGTAGTGTGGATGATTGGGATAATGTTAGAAACTTGAGGGATTTCTTGAAACATTTTTATGAAGTCACTTTGCGTATATCTGGCACTTCATATGTCACGTCCAATAATTTTTTTGATGAGCTTTCTGAAATTGATATTCTTTTACGAGATGCTCAGTTAAATAGTAATGTTGATTTTAATGTTATGGCCACCAAGATGAAAGAGAAGTATGATAAGTATTGGGGGTGATATTGATAAGATGAATATGCTTATGTTTGTTGCTTGTGTTTTAGATCCTAGACAAAAACTAAAGTATCTTGAATTTGCACTTAGTGAAATGTCTAGTTCTGAAAAAGCTTGTGAAATGATGCAAAAATTGAAGGAATCTTTGTATGAAATGTTTGATGAGTATAAGCCTCCACTTTATAGTACTTGTAGCCAATCGAGTGTGCCAACACATGCTTCTCTTGGTGAACCACAACAAAAAATGAAAAGGCGAATGCAAGCTTTGTATAAAAAGCGTGAGTTGAAAATTTGTGGTGAGGATAAAACATCTGAGTTGGATAAATATCTAGCTCAGGCTAATGAGGAATTTGTTGAAGAATTTGATATTTTATTGTGGTGGAAAATGAACAACCCTAGATTTCCCACTCTTTCAAAAATGGCTAGAGATATGTTAGCTATACCGGTTTCTACGGTTGCTTTAGAATCTGCATTTAGCACCGGGGGACGTGTGCTTGATCAATATAGGAGTTCTTTAACTCCTAAAATTGTACAAGCTCTTGCGTGTACTCAAGATTGGATTCGAAAATCATCATCACAAGAAGACATCAAAAAGATTGAAGAACAAATCCAAGAGCTTGACAAGATTGAAAATGGTATATTTATTGTCTTATTTTAATAGTTTTAATTTTTTTTACCATATCACTCCTACTTATTTAATTGATTCAATGTTTAGACTTTTCTTGGAATGCATCAGAGCCTACCTTTAATTCATGAGCCTTCATGAGTTGAAGGGTATACTTACTATTTTATTCTTGTTAACTTATAATATATTTGTTTGTTTATATTATTTGATTTTTTTAAATGAGATATTTCTATTATCGCTAAACTTTTGCACTTGTTTTTTCTTTTTGTAGGTTTAATGCAAATGGAGATTTTTGGAGAGAAGAAATAGATACAAATGAACAATATTAAATACTTACATTTCAATTATGTATTAATTTAAAGATTTATGGAATGTTTTAAACAAATTATGTAGTGTTAATTGGTTAATTGATTAATTGGTTAATTCGGTTAAGGCAGTTAAGGCAGTTAAGACAGATTAAGGCAGTTAATTGGTTAATTTTAACCAAAATTTAAAAAATATAATTTTTGGTTAATTGGTTAACAATCGAATTAACCAAAAAAATTCGGTTCGGTTAATTTTTTTGAAAAAATTTTGGTTCGATTAACGGTTAAAAATTTTGAAAGGCGGTTAATAACATTTCGGGTCGGTTAACCAGTCGGTTAACCGAATGAACACCCCTACTAGAGGGTAAATTATCGAAACACCATTGGTGGGTAAATTACTGAAATACCCTTGGTGGGTAAATTAGTGTTATACCCTTAGGGATTAATTAGTACGATTGTGTGTATCCTATTTAACTGTTCATGATGGTAATTTATTTCATACATCATTTCGATATGTGCTTTGCATACATGACATTTTTCATGGGTTTAGGATATTGATGATCGAAGGAAGTGTTATTACGGTGGCTTACGGTGTAACAAATATAATGGCCATGCCATGTATATTTTGTTATCGTGGCTTTGTAACAAATTACATGATGTATGCGGATGTAGCGGATGTACGGGTCTATTTAGAAATCCCCACAGGTGTGTTGGGTTGGTACGAGTGGTGTGTAGCGGATAGATTATTAGGCTGGGCTACATATTTTGTTTGCATGGTCATATTTATAGGGCTAAGGCCCAGTCTGTTTCTGTATGGGCTTCAGCCTAGTCTGTTTCTATATGGGCTTCAACCCAGTTTGCTTCGGTATGAGCTCAGGCCTAGTTAATGACCGATTAGGGGATTACACACTGAGTTCTCGTAACTCACCCCTCTACTTTAACCTTGCAGGTGATCCCCAGCAATGAGGATTTGGAGCTGCGAAGGACTCTGTGGTGGCCATACACCGGGAATATTTCTCGTGAACTTAGTAAATTCAATTTTACCTTATTTCAAGTTTAATTATTTTGGGTTAATATTTTGTAATAAGGCCGTTGGTTTATTTTCTTTTAAGTTTTCATTAATAACTGTTAAACCTATAAATACGTGGTTTTCTTAAAACGACAATAACTATTTGCAAAATATCACATCTTTGCAATTCACTGAACCTGATTTCTACTATAAACAAAGTTTCGGAGACGATAATGATAACAATGTTTTTACAAGAATACCATAAGAAGGAATCTAGTTTTTCACAAACAACAAAGCTCGAAGTTTCAAAAAGAATGCGAACTTTTTAACGAACACGCAATTTTTCAAACAACCCTTCTATGTGACATGCTAGATCTGGTCATAACGTCTAGGCCGGGTTTGGGGTGTTATAGCGCCGGCATCAAGGGGTGATCCCATGTAAGACCATATCTGGGATATGGCGTTGGCATCAGGATTTATGCATGATAAGTTCGAATATCCTACAATAATCTGATTTGTTCATAGGCAAAACAGTTAAGTATGTGAAATACTATAGAGCCAAATCCGTTTATGGATGGCCTTAAGTTTCATTCATAATAAGAATGACGAAGATGTGAGTTTGTGTTTATGTTAGCATATGTGCTAAGTCATGTGATTAAGTGATAAAGGTACTATGAGTAAGTACAAGTTACTAAATTATAATGTGATATGAGATGGGTAAGAATTAATGTGAGTAAGTAAGTTTAAGTATTTAAGACATATGTTGCTATTGGTTCATGAAAAGGATGAATTTAGTTTGAGCAATTATATTGCTTTAGAATTTTATGCAAACTTACTAAGCTATATGCTTACCCCACTCTTTTCCCTTTTCCTTGTAGTTTTGCCAAGTTTGCTCAGGGATCATAGAACGTCAGAGCTCGGATCACACTACCGTACGTTCTTTTGGTATAGTAAAGTTAATTCATTTTGAGTATGGCCTGTATAGGAACTTGATCATTTTGTGTCATGTCACATTTGAGGGCCAAAAGGGTTGTATATTAATGTTTTACTTTCATATAAATGGCCATGATGAATTGGCCAATATTTCAAAGTTTATGTTATTAAGTTGATGAGTTTGATGAATCAAATGCTCATACAAGTAATTGAGTAAAGTATGGGATGAATGAATGATCATTTAAGGATTTTTAATAGTTTGATAAATGCTATGTTATATGCCATTTGTGATGAAATGAGTGAGTCTATGTTTCAAGGTGGGAAAGAGGCTTGGAGAATAGCCTCTAAGTGTCCACACGGGTAGACACACGGGCGTGTGTGACACATAGTGAACCCATATGGGTGTGTTGATAGGTCGTGTGTCCTCTACATTTTAATTTTGAGAATTTGAATCGTCACACGGGCCAGCACACAGGCGTGTACCTAGGCCGCATGCTTCTTAAGGGGTTGCTGATGTCATAAATAGAATACCCCTAGTTTTCACACATGGGTAAGGACACGAGTGTGTCTAGGCCGTGTGGAGGACATGGGTCATTGACACGGGCGTGTGTTCACCCATGTGAAAACCCTTGTGGTTTGAAATAAAAATAAATTCTACATGGGCTAGGGACATGGGCGTGTGAGACTACACACTGCCCCACATGGGCATGTCCCAAGTCACACGGGCATGTGACCCCTGTTTGAGTAAATATTTTCGAGGAGTACCAAATTTTTGAATGAATTTTGAAACTTCCTGGAAGTAAGTTTAGGGCCTCGTAGGCCTGTAATGTACACGTTATAATTAAAAAGGAAAAGTTTTAAGTTGGACCAAAATTTTATAGCCCGAAAATGTATGTTCTAGTAAGGTTAAGTACAGTAATGTCCTGGTTTTGGAGATGGGTAAAGGGGTGTTACATGAAATGTGTTTGATTGTGTTTGTAGGATTGACCCAAAATGGGTGGCAAATTGGCCTTGCAAATGGCATATTTTTTCCCACACGGTTGAGCACACGAGCGTGTGGCTCGATCGTGTCCCCAAAATCTGTAATTCAATTAAAGGCAGGCTTGCCCACGGGCTAGACACACGGGCGTGTGACTGGGCGTGTGATGCAAGTCAGTTTCAACCACGGGTGAAGCACACAGCGTGTTTTTGGTCGTGTGGACAAGTCAGTATGTATGCCCTATTTTGACACGCTTTGGACACATGGGTGTGTCTGAGGCCGTGTGAGGCACACGGCTTGCCTACACGAGTGTGTGACCTCTGTAACTTTGAAAATGTTAAGTTTTCAAAAAAATTTTATATGTGTTCGGTTTAGTTCTGACCCCTTTCTACTGGATGTATAAGGTCTTGTAGACCTCATTAAGTGACTATATGATTATATTTTGTTATGTTTTGACAATGATGTACTTTGCGTTGTGAAATGGTTGTTAAAAGTTTTGATTTTTTCAGTAATGCCTCTTAACCCTAGACTGGCAATGGTTACGGGTTAGGAGTGTTACATTTTATTGGTATCAGAGCTATAGTTTAGTCAATTCTCAGACTAACATAGGATGTGGGAGTCTAGCTATACATGCCATATATACGAACTGTGATAGGGTGATGAATCCTAACTTATAACATGTATTTTCATAGAGTAAATTGATCCCAAAAGAGTTGTAGCTGACAATGTTGAAAGTAATGCACCTGCTCCCGCTCAAGGGACAATGCCATCTGATTCAAGACCAGCTACTAGCGGTCAGGAAGGAGAGGCTAAACAAGCCTTCTTCCAAATGATGAATGACTGGTTCACTCAATACATTAGAACAAATTCGGCTATTTCATAACCTCTGCCCCCACCCAATCCACCTTAAACTTCTATCGTACCTCCATTTATGAATCTAAATCTATTGAATAAGCCTCCAGTTGATAAAATTTGTAAATATATGGTTGAAGAGTTCAGGGCCACCAGTGATGATGATACTAAGAGAGCTGAGTTTTTGTAACACCTTGAATTTAGGCCTAGTAGGATTGGGCCCATTGGGCCTTGGCCATGGGAGCATTTTAAAATTTTTGAGATTATGAGAATGGCATTATTTCAAGTTGGACCTATTAGGTGGGTGATTTTGGAAGGTTAGGGGGCTTCTATGAAGTCCCGGGATCAAACTTGGGCTTTAGGAAAGTTTTTTTTTAAGTGAATAAAACCCTGGAAGATAGTAGGTAGGCCCTAAGAATAAAATGTGGGAAAAATGACACAAAAAGAGCTTGTGGTGTAGTGGCAAAGTGACGCCACATTGGAGACAAGGAGGTGACGCCACAAGGAAGTAAGGGGTCTAAGGTCCAAGCCTTGGCACTGGCATTTCATTTTGATTTTTTTTAAGTGAACTTGAACTTTGGCCCATAGATTTATTTTTAGTTGCGAATGATGTTAGACACAAGGAAGTGTGTGGTCTAGTGGCAAGGCGTCATTAAGGGTGAAAGGGAGCCTGGGTTCGAATCTCATGACAAGCAGGGGAGTATTTATTTTGCGGATTGGATGGCCAGAGTTTGAGTTGGATTTAAACTCTACTGACGGAGGGATCCCACATTAGAAAGATAGCAAGAGGGAAGGTGAGAAGCTGGCTATATATAGAGCTATCCATGAGGAGAGAAAGCATACCTTGGTGGGCGTTTGGGTATAGGAGCATTCGGAGTGCGGATTAGTTTAGACTCCTGTCAGGTGTTTATTCTCTCTACTCTAGCTGTAGAGCAGCAAATGATGAAATGCCGGTCACACAGCGATGATAGCCACATGGGCGTGCGAGAGCACGTGTGGGAGCTTCGACGTGATAGTTGAGGCCAGCTTGAGTATTCTTATGCGTTTAGGTTGTTTGGGCCACGATGGGCCGAAAGGGGCCAAGTGGGCCCATATGAATAAATTGTATGATTGTGTAGTAGATAGTGAACTAGACTATAGGAATCTCGTATCTGTGGCTAGATTTGGGCTAAGTGGGCCACAAGCGTGTGGGCCCATGTGGGTTGAATAAGGGGCCTCGAGCCCATTTACACCGTTACGACCATTTAGGTTATCTGAGTCACTCGGGGCAGCAGCAGGCCTTTGGAAAGGCTATTAAATATGAAATTACCAAAGTATCGTCGATGGGTAAGCTACAGAAATACCCCTGGTTTGCAAAATTACCGAAATACCTTTAGTTTACAAAATTACTGAAATACCCCTAGTTTGCAAAATTATCGAAATACCCTTGGTTTGCAAAATTATAGAAATTCACCTAGTTTTTGAAATTACCGAAATACCATTTGGTTTGTAAAATTACTGAAATACCCCTAGTTTGTGAAATTACCAAAATACCCCAGGTTTGTAAAATTACCTAAATACCCCTGGTTTGCAAAATTATCGAAATACTCATAGTTTGCAAAATTACTGAATACCCTCGATGGATAAAAAAACCGATATGCCCCTGAAGGGCAAGATGAAAAAATGCCCTACATGTTATATGGTTATTCTTGTATGCGATTTATGATTATTATGGTATGTTTATTACTGTATAATGCATTCATGTGTTATTATGTTGCATGGGAATGGGATTATGAATATGGAGGAAGTGCGAATAGGATCGCATGGTCGCTTGAAGACTGTGGATCCACTGAAGGCTTTTTGCCACCAAGCAGCCATGCTGCACCGATAAGTTAATGCCGCAACCGGTGCTACATAAGGAGTGTACGGATGGGTGGGTCGAATAAATCCCCACAAGAGTGCACGGTTGGATAGGAGACGGAGTGCAGGGTTGATATGGGCATTAATGCATTGCATATATGGATTATATTATTAAGATGGGCTTAGGCCCAGATATTTATGATATGTGACATATGATATGGGTTAAGGCCCAACCGAGGCTATTTTGGGCTAAGGCCCAATTATCACCGTTATTATAATGGGCTTCGGCCCGGATTATTCTGATGCATGTTTTTATTGATGAGGGTTGTACACACTGAGTTTTCGTAAACTCACCCCCTCTTTTTAATTTTTTCCAGGTAACCCTCAGTAGGTGGTTCAACGTATTGGAGGACTCAGAGGTGGCCATACTATGAGCAGTTTTGGATTTTAGTATTCTACTTTACTTTATTAAATCTTTTTTTAATTGGTTGTAATATGGCCTCTCTTAAAGTTTGGTATAATTTGGGATTTTTAGTTTATTATGTTTTAAATCTGCTCAACATTGAATTGCTGTTTTCCAAAACAATATCTATTTTCAAAACACTACGTTTTCGCAACCAAGTTGTAAATATCACGTTTTATAAGTAAGTTGTTTTAAATTAAGCTTCCGCAACGAACAAGGTTTTGAAGGTAATGACTTCTCAATAAATGTTGATTATTAATAACAATCACAAACTGGGACTTTAGTTTTTAAATATCAAAAGGGGTTTTCAATGAAAATATGGTTTTTGAAAAAAAAACACCTCAATATGACACTCCAGATTCGGGCCTAACTTCTAGGCCAGGTTTGGGGTGTTACATTTTATGGTATCAGAGCCGATTGCAAAACTCAGGCTGTGAAATGGGCTTTATTTCTATTTTAAATATATTTATAAATGATTTTAAAGTGGTTTTGGAGGATTTTTGTGTGGCACACTGAGTCTCCATCGTCGGACCGAGTAAGTTCTCCTATCTATTTTAAACTGTTATATTGTAGGTAGATATTGGTACGAACTTTATCTGTAATGTGCTATTTACTTAAGTTGCAACTAGGATTAGAGTGCGCAACAGAAGCATAGTGGTATAACCGGTATTGTGCGGCTACTAGATAGTTGGAAATTTCGAGGACAAAATTTCATTAAGGGGTAGATTTGTAACACCCTAAATTTGGGCCTAGTAGGATTAGGCCCATTGGGCCTTGGCCATGGGAGCATTTTAAAATTTTTGGGATTATGAGAACGACATTATTTCAAGTTGGACCTATTGGGTGGGTGATTTTGGAAGGTTAGGGGGCTTTTATGAAGTCCCGGGATCAAACTTGGGCTTTAGGAAAATTTTGGTTTTAGGTGAATAAAACCCTGGGAGATATTAGGTAGGCCTTAATAATAAAATGTGGGAAAAAATGACACAAAAAGAGCTTGTGGTGTAGTGGCAAAGTGACGCCACATGGGAGATAAGGAGGTGGCATACAAGGAAGTAAGGGTCCAAGGTTCAAGCCTTCATACTGGCATTTCATTTTGATTTATTTTCAAGTGAACTTGGGCTTTGGCCCATAGATTTATATTCAGTTGCGCATGATGTTAGACACAAGGACGCGAGTTGTCTAGTAGCAAGGCATCATTAAGGGTGAAAGGGAGCCTGGGTTCAAATCTCATGGCAAGCAGAGGAGTATTTATTTTGCAGATTGGACGGCCAGAGTTTAAGTTGGATTTAAACTCTACCGACGGAGGGATCCCACATCGGAAAGATAGCAAGAGGGAATGTGAGAAGCTGGCTATATATAGAGCTGTCCATGAGGAGAGGAAGCATACCTTGATGGGCGTTTGGGCATAGGAGCATTCAGAGTGCGGATTAGCTTCAGACTCCTATCAGGTGTGTATTCTCTCTACTTTAGCTGTAGAGCGGCAAATGTCGAAATGCCGGTCACACGGCGATGGTAGCCACACATGCTTGCCATCGCAAGTGTGGGAGCTTTGACGTAATAGTTGAGGCCAGTTTGAGTGTTCTTGTGTGTTTAGCCTGTTTGGGGCACGATGGGCTGAAAGGGGCCAAGTGGGCCCAATAGGCCCATATGAATAAATTGTATGATTGTGTAGTAGATAGTGAACTGGACTATGGGAATCTCATATTTGTGGCTAGATTTAGGCTAAATGGGCTACATGAGCGTGTGGGCCCACGTGGGCGAATAAGGGGCTCGGGCCCATTTACACCGTTATGACCATTTAGGTTATCTGAGTCGCTCGGGACGACAGCAGGCCTTTGGAAAGGCTGTTAAATGCAAAATTACCAAAGTACCCTCAATGAGTAAATTACCGAAATACCCCTGGTTTGCGAAATTACCGAAATACACTTGGTTTGCAAAATTATTGAAATACCCCTAGTTTGGGAAATTACCAAAATGACCAATATACCCTTGAAGGGCAAGATGATGAAAACGCCCCTACATGTTATATGGTTATTCTTGTATACGATTTATGATTATTATGGGATGTTTATTATTGTATGATGCATTCATGTGTTATTATGTTGCATGGGAATGAGATTATTAATATGGAGGAAGTGCGAATAGGATCGTATGGTCGCTTGACGACTGTGGATCCACTGAAGGCTTTTTTAGTCACCAAGCAGCCATGCTGCACCGATAAGTTATTATCGCAACCGGTGCTACATAAGGAGTGTATGGATGGGTGGGTCGATTAAATCCCCAGGAGTGCACAGTTGGGCAGGAGACGGAGTGCATGGTTGATATGGGCATCAATGCATTGCATATATGGATTATATTATCAAGATGGGCTTAGGCCCAAATATTTATGATATGTGACATATGATATGGGTTAAGGCCCAATTGCCACCGTTATTGTAATGGGCTTCGGCCTGGATTATTGTGATGCATGTTTTTACTAATGAGGGTTATACACACTGAGTTTTCGCAAACTCACCCCCTCTTTTTAATTTTTTCCAAGTAACCCTTAGTAGGCTGTTCGACGTATTGGAGGGCTCAGAGGTGGCCACACTATGAGAAGTTTTGGATTTTAGTATTCTACTTTACTTTATTAAATCATTTTTTGTTGGGTTGTAATAAGGCCTCTCTTAAAGTCTGGTATAGTTTGGGATTTTTAGTTTATTATGTTTTAAATCTGCTCAACATTGAATTGCGATTTTCCAAAACAACATCTGTTTTCAAAACACAACATTTTTGCAACCAAGTTGTAAATATCACGTTTTATAAGTCAGTTGTTTTAAATTAAGCTTCCGCAACGAACAAGGTTTTGAAGGTAATGACTTCTTAATAAATGTCGATTATTAATAACAATCGCAAACTGGGACTTTAGTTTTTAAATATCAAAGAGGGTTTTCAATGAAAACGTGGTTTTCAAAAAAAAGAACACCTCAATGTGACACGCCAGATTCGGGCCTAACTTCTAGGCCGAGTTTGGGGTGTTACAATTTTAGCTTAAAGAATAAAATTCGAGTGTTTGATGAAATGTCTTCTACTCCTGAAGAATGTGTGAAATATGTCATTTCTCTGTTATGAGATGCAACTTATCAGTGGTGGAAGACTTTGATTTCTGTTATTCCAAAAGAAAGAGTTACTTGGGATTTATTTCAATCTGAGTTCCAGAAGAAATATATTAGTTAGAGGTTTATAGATCAAAAATGAAAATAGTTTCTGGAATTGAAACAGGAGCGTATGCCTGTCACTGAATATGAGTAGGAATTCGTTATATTAAGTCAATATGCTCAAAAATGTGTTTCGACTGAAGCAATAATGTGTAAAAGGTTTGAAGACGGCCTGAATGAAGATATCTATTTGCTAGTTGGAATTCTGGGAATAAAAGAGTTTGTTGTGCTTGTTGATCGAGCATGTCAAGTTGAAGCACTCGAGAAAGATAAATGAAAAGCTGAGTTAGAAGCCGGAGATGTGAGAAAGAGATTCTCAAGTAAATCATTTTAGTCTACATCAAAGAAATTCAGAGATGAGCATAGCCATTCAAAAGCTAATGTGGGACATTCAAATAGAGATCGTGCTAGATCACATTCAAATTTCCAAGCTCCAGCGACTTCGATGGCTAGTGTCAAAAATGTCTCATTTGAATGACCTGAATGTAGACATTATGGTAAAAGACATCCGAGCAATTGTAGATTAAATAACCAAGCTTGTTTTAAATATGGATCATTAGATCATTTCATCTGAGACTGCCTAGAGTCTGTTAAGCAAGAGATTGTATAGATCTAAAATCAGATAATGTTTCAGCTAGAGGTTGACCTTCTAGAAATACCAGAAATGTGAGTGGTAGCCAGAGAGCTACGAAAGATACAGTTGCGAGATCTAAAGCTAGAGCACTTGCCAAAGCATATGCCATTCGAGCTCGTGAGGAAGCTTTGTCTCCAGAAGTTATTAGGGGTACATTTACTCTTTATGTTACTTTTATGATTGCATTGATAGATCCAGGGTCTACTCCTTCATATATATGCATGAACTTAGTATTCAGTAAGACTTTTTAGTAGAGTCTACTGAAATTGTTATTAGAGTATCGAACCCCTTATGTAAATGTGTCCTGGTTGACAATGTGTGCAAGAATTGTTCTTTGATGTTTCAAGATATTTATTTTTCGGCTAATCTGATTTTATTACCTTTTGATGAGTTTGATATAATTTTAGGTATGGATTGGTTAACGTTGCATGATGCTATTGTGAACTACATATGAAAGACTATTGATTTGAGATGTCAGAATGATGAAATAGTTCGGATTGAATCTAATTATTTGAATGGGTTACCGACTATGATATCAGTTATGAAAGCTCAAAGTTATGTGAAAAAAGGTTATGAAGCTTATTTTTCCAATGTGGTTGATTCAAGTGTGACTGAAAAGAAAGTTGAATCTATGCCAGTTTTTTGTGAATTCCCTAACGTGTTTCCTGAAGAACTCCTAGGACTACCTCCGATACGAGAAGTTGAATTTGGTATTGATTTAATGACAGGAATGACTCCTATATAGATAGCTCCATATAGAATGTCATCTACGAATTGAAAGAGTTATATCTCAATTGTAAGAGTTGACCGATAGAGGATTTGCACGATCGAGTTTCTCACCCTGGGGTGATCCCGTTCTACTTGTGAAAAAGAAAGATGGCAAAATGAGAATGTGCATTTATTACTATCAGTTGAACAAAGTAACTAGTAAGAATAAATATCATTTGCCCATAATTGATAATTTGTTTGATCAGTTAAAAGGAACTTCTGTGTTTTCAAAGATAGATCTGAGATCGAGATATTACCAGTTGCAAGTAAAAAATTCAGACATTCCAAAAATTACTTTCCGAACGATGTACAAGCACTATGAGTTTTTAGTTATGCCTTTCCGACAAACAAATGCTCCTGCTATTTTTATAGACTTGATTAACAGAATTTTCAGACTGTATTTAGATCAATTTGTTGTTGTGTTCATTGACGACATATTGATTTATTCACATAATGAAATTGAGCATGCTAAACATCTAAGAATCGTGCTACAAATTCTACGAGATAAACAATTGTATGCAAAGTTTAGTAAATATGAATTCTGGTTGCGTGAAGTTGGTTTTCTAGGACATATTGTGTCAGTGTCAGGTATACGAGTTGATCCAAGCAAGATTTCAGCTATTTTGGAGTGGAAGCCTCTAAAAAATGTGTCTAAAGTCTGCAGTTTTCTAGGACTCACTGGTTATTATAAACGATTCGTAAAAGGTTTTACGATGATTGCAACTTCATTGACGAGATTGCTTTAGAAATATGTGAAATTTGAATGGTCCGATAAATGTCAGAAAAGCTTTGATTAGTTGAAAGCCTGTAACACCCCAAACCCGGCCTAGAAGTTAGGCCCGAATCTGGCGTGACACATGGAAGTGTTTTTCAAAACCATATTTCTTGTTGTTAAAACTTGTTTGAGAGATAAAGCCTCTTTGTCAAAACTCATAACACTTAAGCAATTGTTATCTACTTGAAAATGTAATTACCTTTAAAACCTTAGCTGTCGCAGAAGCATATTTAAAATAAACCATTTACGAAAACGTGATGTTTAACAATTGAGTTGCAAAAGCATTTTGAAGACATTGCGGAAACATAATGTTTTAAAGACAGTTACCATTTTGGAAATCGTATTCCACTTTTCGCAGTTATAAAACATCATAAATAAATATCACAAATAGTAAGTTAAAAATAGAGAGGCCTTATTACAACCCAAATCAAAATATTTAAATGTAAATAATCAAAACGTCAAGCATAAGCAGTGTGTGGTCTTCTCTGATTCCCTCGCATCACCGATCCTTTTAATGCTGGGGATTACCTGCACAGTCAAAGATGGGTGAGTTTATGAAAACTCAGTGTATAATCCGTTAACATTCTGGACCCAAGCCCTATTCAGTAACAGAGTGGGCCTATGACCAAAATCATAACAATGCAGAATCGAGATGCAACCCCGCCTAGTCCAGCCAATACACCACCCGTACCAACCAACACACCATGTGGGGACCAAGTCGACCCACCCAGCCAGCACACCAATCTTAGCATTGGTTGTGGCACTAAGTCAACAGAATGGCTTGGCGTCGTAGACAAAACGGCTAAAAGCCATAAATATCGCAACATTGTTGCCGGTTAATAGAACGGCTAAGAGCCATAAATATCGCAAAAAATCTGAAAGCCTTGTACAGAACGGCAATGGGCCGTACACTTCCTCCGTATCTTTGTCCCAACATCATGCAATATGTCGTGTATGTCATGCTCAATCATTACACGTGTATGAAAAATGGCCATGCTTAGTAACAATCATTTAAACATGTAATAAAAACATATCAGTCATACAACCACAGTCAAATTAGTCAACTCATAGTCTAAGTCAATCATTTACCCAAAAGGGCAAAATAGTCATCTTACCGTATAAGGGTATTTCGGTAATCCAACCCTTCAGGAGTATTTCGATAATTTTATCCTAGAGGGGTAATTCAATAATTCTACCCTACAGGGGTATTTTAGTAATTTTGCAAACTGAGGGTATTTTAGTAATTTTGTAAATTGGGGGTATTTTGATAATTTTACAAACCAGGGGTATTTCGGTAATTTTGTAAACTAGGGGTATTTTGATAATTTTGCAACCTAGAGGTATTTCGATAATTTCAAAAACTGAGGGTATTTTAGTAATTTTGCAAACCGGGGGTATTTCGATAATTTTACAACCCAAGGGTATTTCGGTGATTTCGCAAATCGAGGGTATTTTGGTAATTTTCCAAATCGGGGGTGTTTCGGTAATTTTCCAAACTAAGGGTATTTCAATAATTTTGCAAATTAGGTGTACTTTGGTAATTTCGCAAACTGAGGGTATTTCGATAATTTCATAAATTGGGGGTATTTCGATAATTTTACAAGTTGAGGGTATTTTAGTAATTTTGTAAACTAAGGGTATTTTAGTGATTTTGTAAACTAAGGGTATTTTAGTAATTTTGTAAACTAAAGGTTTTTTCGTAATTTTGTAAACCAATGTATTCTAAACAGAGATAACGATGCGAATGGGCTTAGGGCCCATTCTCAGCCCAAATGGGCCCACACGCTCGTCTAACCCATTTAGCCCAAATCTAGCCATATATATGAGATTCACATAGTCCAGTCCAATATTTACTACACAATCATACAACTTATCCGATTGGGCACACGGGACCATTGGCCCCACATGGCCCTTATCAGCCATCGCGCCCAAATGACCTAAACCTAAAACACCCACACCCTACCACGAGCACAGGACAAGTGCAGTATGTTCCTTGATGTAAACCGGTTCAAAATTCTTTTGAATACTTTAAAAGCGTGTGTTATGAAGATAGTTTGTTTGCGGGTTGGGCTCGAGTTGAAAACAAGTTTATTTTATATTGAAAACCCATTTATTTCAAGTGACAAAATATTTAAAGTTTAGTTTAAATTAAATTGACTTAATCTTTAAATAACATAAATTAAGTAACATAGTAATTAAAACAACAATAAAATCATCACCATGGCCTTATTACATAAAACAAAACCCAAAATAAAATTGTAGAGTACTTAAATAAAATAAAATGTCCAAATTAAATAAAACTTTAAGCTAAGCATGGCCACCACAAGTTCTGCCGTCCCGATCCATCACTGGTCATCACCTGAAACATGTTCCCACAACGGGGTGAGTTAACAGACTCAATGTGTAACCAACACTAAAATTTAACAGATTTAGGCATACCATACATATCATGTTCACATAATAATAATGATGCAATCCCGAACCCAACCTAGATGCCATTCGCTACACATCCCCGTACCAACCTGCACACCGTGGGGACTACTAAGTCAACCCTCCTTTCCCTACACTCCATCGAAGGCAGTCGTTGCAGTCGACGTGCTCATCGCCCATATAAAATTTGTGGCATAGCCACCAGATTAAATAATTGTGTCATGAGACACCACATTCAGATAATGTAACCGAAGTTACCACATTCAGATAATGTGATCAAGTCACCACATTCAGATAGTGAGACCGAAGTCACCACATTCACTTCCCCTTTCTCATATAACCCGAATGCCCCATATTTTTCATATTATGAATATCATACTTAAGATCATATCCATGTCACTTTTCACATGTTAAATATAACATATTTCGTAATCCTAGTAGGAGTAGGAAACATACCTGAGTACTTTGTACCGTAACACGGTACCTTAGCCATATTCACATTCTTATAAACAAGCACATATCAAATATTGCCATAAAACATATTAAAATTAGTGTGGAATACACACCGATTTGCTTAATGAATTCCTTGAAATCCAGAAAAAAAGCGATCTATTGCTTTAGATTTTTAAGTCCCTACATTTGGCCAACATGGTAATATTTAGCAAAGGCCTATTCGACCAAACTTAGTGTTTTCTTTTAAAGCCTAATCGGCAATAATCCAAATCCCAAAGGATTTATGTAGTCAAATTCTTACCTTTGGTGCCGATTTGATGACTATTCAAATCCCAAAATCGCTGCTATGCTTCTTCTTTATTCAGCCAAGCATTGAATCACTTAAATGATTAGTTTTGGCTTTTAAGCGATTATCAAATAGATGTAGGTATCAAATCGGGCCTTGGCGAACATACTTATGTGCTTACCTTCCAAATCTAATATCCCAAATTGGATCCTTGCTTCCTTAATACTGTCGAAAACCCTTGAATGTTGAAATCCCGGAGAGCTCCTCTTTCTCTAGTCGACACCACCTAAATCCCGAAATTCCCTTTCATAGTTTCGGCCAAAATACAATATGAGGGATTAGTCCCTAAATTTCGATAGGCTTAAAAAGAAAAGAATGGAATCCGAGTCTAGATCTTACCCTTACTTGGAGAAATCGTCAGCACTTTTACTAGAAGCCCCACCAAGATTCGGCTATTGATGGCTTTGGAAAGAAAAGAAATCGGCTAATGGTGTATCTTGAATTTTCGGCTTTGGCTACCAAAAAGAAGAAGAACAAGGCTCTAGGAAATTCGACAAAGACTTTCAAAAGAGAAGAAACAAATGGCCTTTAATCCTTTTGGCCGAAAATACTATACTTAGTTCCCCCTATTCGGCCAACTCTCCCTTATTTTGATAAAGTTTATCTTTTATCACCTTAATTAATCTCACCACTTAAAATAATCTAATATTAAATCACCATTTATCTACTTATTTATTCGAAAATTTAAAGAGAATCAAACTCTTCTTTTAAGAGCCTTAATGCCGTCCAACACTCTGCTTTTGGAAGCAAATAAAACTTCTTTTATTTGCTTCCCAACTGACTCGATCCCTGGCCCAAATACACAAGCTTGTGGCGTCACTTGCTGGGCTTTTAAGTGGTGCCTTCAAGCCACTTTGACAAGCCTGTTTGTGTGTCAAAATCCTCCTATTAATTTTTCTTAAGGCCACCTTGCCTTAGTTTCCTCTTTTGAAACTTAACATTTCCATACATTACCAGGTTTCCAAAATGTTCACTTTCCTCTTTTAATTTAAGTTTCCAAAATTTTCATTTTCCTCTTTTAACTTAACATTTCCAAGTTTCCAAAAATGTTCATAATACATTCATAACACATAAGACATGTCATTTTGTACAATTAAACCGAAAATGCATAGGCCCTTTTTAGGATGTTACAGTTTACCCCCTTAAAATAATTTCATCCTCGAAATTTCCTAGCTAAAATAATTGAGGGTATTGCTGTCGCATTGCCTCCTCTGGTTCCCACGAAGCTTCCTCCGATCCATGATTGCGCCATAACACCTTGACTAGTGGAACTGACTTCCTTCGTAGCACTTTCACATCACGTTCCAATATCTGAATTGGCTCTTCCTCGTAGGATAGATCTGGCCTTAGCTCCACTTCTTCAACTGGTACCACGCGAGATGGATCAGATCGATATCGACGTAGCATGGATACATGGAATACATCGTGCATCTGTTGTGATTCTGGTGGCAACTCTAGCTGATATGCCACTGGCCCAACTCGCTTTAGTACTCGATAGGGCCCTATAAACCTTGGGCTTAACTTCCCTTTCCGACCAAACCTCATCACCTTCTTCCAAGGTGAGACTTTCAGAAACACTTAATCTCCCACTTCAAACTCTATTTCCTTCTGCTTGAGGTTGGCGTAAGACTTCTGCCTATCAGAGGCTTCCTTTAACCGTGCTTGGATTATCTCAACCTTCTCTTCAGTTTCTGCCACCAACTCTGGTCCCAAAACTCGACGTTCTCCTAACTCAGTCCAACAAGTAGGAGTTCAACACTTCCGACCATACAATGCTTCATATGGTGCCATCCGAATGCTAGCCTGATAGCTGTTGTTGTAGGCGAACTCTGTTAAAGGCAAGTAATCCTCCCAACTTCTTTGAAATCCATCACACAGCCTCTCAACATATCCTTCAACACTTGTATTACTCGTTCAGACTGCCCGTCTGATTGCGGATGAAAGGCCGTAGTGAAGTCCAACTTAGTGCCTAAAGCTTGATGAAGTGCCCTCCAAAATCGAGATGTGAACCTTGGGTCTCTATCCGAAATGATAGACACCAGCACTCCATGTAGCCTCACGATTTCGCTACATTTACTTAGCCAATTTCTGAAGTGAATAATCAACCCTTACCGAGATAAAGTGCGCGGACTTGGTCAAACGGTCCACTATTACCCATACCGAGTCCTTCTTAGTAGGCGTAAGGGGAAGCCCACTAACGAAGTCCATGGTAATTCTTTCCCACTTCCACTGCGGAATCTGGATTGGCTGAAGCAATCCCGATGGAACTTGGTGTTTAGCCTTAACTTGCTGACACGTCAGACATTTTTCCATGAACTCAGTAACTTCCCGTTTAAGATCAGGCCATCAAAATTGTTCTCTTAGATCTCTGTACAACTTAATGCCTCTGGGGTGCATAGCATAAGGGCTACTATGCGCTTCTCGAAGAATCCTCTGTCTTAACTCCTCGTCCTTCGGCATACAGACTTTTCCTTTGTAGCACAATACTCCTTCATCATTAACGCCATAATCCTCTAACTCTCCGTTCTGTACTTGCTGTAACTTAGCACTTAGGTCCTTATCAGTCAACTGTCCCCTTTTCACCTCATTCAGCCATGTGGGTTTGACTTGCAACTCTGCCAATAGGCTTCCATCATCATACAAACTTAAGTGAGTGAATATAGCCCTTAAATCTGACACAACCTTTCAACTTAGGGCATTAGCTACCACATCCGCCTTGCCCGGGTGGTACTCTATCGAGCAATCATAATCCTTCAATAACTCCACCCACCTTCGCTGCCTTAAGTTCAACTCCTTCTGAGTCAACAGATACTTAAGGCTCTTGTGGTCTGTGGAGATCACTGACCTTTCTCCATAGAGATAGTGCCTCCACACCTTAAGGGCCAAAACCACTGCTGCCAATTCCAAGTCATGGGTTGGGTAGTTAACCTCATGCGGCCTTAGCTACCGAGATGCATATGTGACTACCTTTCCGTCTTGCATCAATACGCAACCCAAATCTATATGGGAAGCGTCACAATACACCGTGAATTCCTTTCCTGCCTCTGGCTGAATCAATACTGGAGCTTCCGTTAAAACCTTCTTAAGCTTCTCAAAGCTCTCCTCTTTCTTATCCGACCATACAAAGGGTACTTCCTTCCTCAACAACTTTGTCAAAGGCGTGGCTATAGACGAGAACCCTTCCACAAACCTTCTGTAATAGCCTGCCAAACCTAAGAAACTTTAGATCTTAGCCACGGACCTATGTGGCTTCCAATCCAACACCGCTTCGATCTTCCTAGGATCCACTCTTATTCCCTCTGTGGATACCACATACTCTAAGAACGCCACCTCCATGAGCCAAAATTCAAACTTGCTGAATTTGGCATAGAGCTTCTTCTCCCTTAACACTTGCAGCACAACTCGGAGATGCTCATCATGCTCCTCTTCAGTCTTGGAGTACACCAAAATATCGTTGATGAACACGACGACGAACCTATCCAAGTAAAGTTGGAAAACTCGGTTCATCATATCCATGAAAGTGGCTGGAGCGTTCGTCAACCTAAACGGCATTACTACAAACTCAAAATGGTCGTATCTTATCCTAAAAGCTGTCTTATGGATATCTGCCTCCTTCACCTTCAGCTGATGATATCCCGACCTCAAGTCTATCTTTGAGAATACTGCGGCCCCTTTCAGCTGATCAAACAAGTCATCAATCCTTGGCAAAGGATACTTGTTCTTACTGGTCAGCTTATTTAACTGACGGTAATCTATGCACATACGCATAGTTCTGTCCTTCTTCTTTACAAACAGGACCGGTGCTCCCCACGGAGACACACTGGGTCGAATGAACCCACGATCCAACAATTCTTGGATTTGAGCCTTGAGCTCTACTAACTCCTTTGGCGCCATTCGGTATGGAGCGATTGACACAGGAGTTGTTCCCGGTAGCAAATCTATTCCAAATTCCACCTCCCTATCTGGGGGTATTCCTGGTAATTCCTCCGGAAACACATTTTCAAAGTCCTTTACCGTTCTAACTCCACTGACACCTTCTTCCTTTTCACCCAACACACTTACGAAGGCTAAGAATGCCCTGCACCCTTTTCTGACCATTTTCTCAGCCTTCAACGCCGAAACTTCGTTAGATAGGTAGTTTCTTCTTTCTCCAATCATTACCACTACTTCGTCCTTCGAGGTCCTTAGTTCCATTCGTTTAGCCGCACAATCCAACACGGCTCGGTGCTCTACTAACCAATCCATACCAAGTATGAGGTCAAATTCTCTGAAGGGTAACTCCATTAAGTCACCAAAGCTCACTCCCTGAATTTCTAAGGATACATTCCGAAAGATCTTATTCACCATTACAGTTTGGCCTAATGGGCTTACTACCGTCATCTCCCTATCAGAAAGTTTAGAGTCTAGGCCTGGTGTTTCAACTACACTACAGGCAACATAAGAATGGGTCGAGCCCAAATCAATTAAGGCATAATAAGGCTTGCCATAAATAAAGAACGTACCGGTTATGACGTCCGGTGCGTCTCTATCCTCCCTTCAACGAACCGCATAAACCAACCCCAACTGCCTTACCTCAGTATTAGCAGCTCCTCTGCCTCGTGTTCCACTTCCTCTGCCAGCACCATTTCCTCTATTATTTGAACCACGACCTCGTTGAGGCTGCTGTCCTCCTCTACCAGCCTGATTAACATTCTGAGCTACTGATTGACTTTTATCTGGTTTCTTAGGACAATCTTTGAGCATATGGTCCTTGGACCCACACCTAAAACATCCTCCCGTCTTTTTCCAGCACTCCCCAAGTGCTTCTTTCCACAATGATCACAAGGACGATACTGCCATCCTGTACCAACTTACTGACCCTTCGGTCTATCAGTTCTGGGCCTTTTTTGCACATTTCTCGATGATCATAACAACCCATAACCCCTCTTGGGTCTATTCTTATCAGAGCTCTGCTTAACTGAGTCATTGATTCCCCGGCTACCTTAGCCTTTTCTACTAACGCGAAAAACTTCCGCTCATGATGTGGAGCTATCAGTAACCTTAGGTCATCCCTTAAACCGTCTTCGAACTGCACACACTACTCATGCTCCGTAGCCACTACTCCTCGAGCATATCGGCTTAACCTCATAAATTCAACTTCATAGGCTGCTATCGACTTGTTCCCTTGTACTAGCCCCAGAAAAGCTTTCATCTACTCATTAATATATCGTGTGCCGACATACTTTTTCTGATATGCCTCCTTAGCATATTCCCAGGTCAGATCCTCAATGTGGCACCATCCCAAACTATTAACCACTATTGATACGCTTCATCGCGTAACAGTGCCTCCATTCCTTTCAACTTCTATTCATGGGTCAGGTCGAGCTCATCCATAATGAACTTGGTTGCTTCCAACCATTCATTTGTCTTGGGTGCCACACGGATACTCGAGAACACCTCACTCTGTTGGCTCGAGTCACTCGGCATGATTTTGAGCTCCGTATTTTCACCCGCTTGACCACCATTTCCAAAACTTCGCAGCATGGCCTGCGACATAGCATCATCCCCCGTCTGAGCTTGCTGCTCGACACCAACAGCTGGGGGTGGCAGTGGCGGTGGTAACTCATTATCAGATCCTTGACCCGATCTAACAGGTTCCGACATAGTCATTCTTCCTCTACCGCGTCCATGACGACCGCGTCCTCTAGAACTCATATCTAACGACGTGCTTTAATCTGATTAAGAAAGTTTTAATAAATTAGCCTTTATTCCACTAATTAACCGCGAAGAAGTTTTATGAAAAGAATTTTAGGAGTGGTTCTTTCATATTCATACATGCACACAGTCTTCACATTCATACATTCATCAATCAATTATGAATTTCCGTTCATTCAGAGAAATGTTGTAGTTTTCATTGTTGTTTTTTTTCCACTACCCAGGGGTATTTGCGTAATTTGTCCTACAGGGTATTTTTGTAATTTGTCAAATAAAGTTCCTTGGTGATTTTGTCAAAAAGTATTTTGGAAATTTTAAAATCCCGGGGCTTTTCGGTAATTTTGGAAATTCCAAGGGTATTTCGATAATTTGAATTTTGGGGGTGTTTTGGTAATAAACCAGGGTAAATTTATAAATCTTAATAAATCAAGGATATTTCAAAATTTGCAAAACTTGAGGGTTCTTTTTGAGAATTTGTTTTCCAAATTGGTGCTGTTGCAAAAATTTTAAAATTCAGGGGTCGTTCTGGTAATTTTGTAACTTGGGGGCAAATTCATAATTTTCCAAAATCAAGGTATTTTTGATAATTTGCAAATAAGGGTTTTTGGACTTGTTATAAAATAATGAAAATGTTGATTAGAACTGTGGGTATTTTAGACATTTTTATAAACCAAGGGCATTTTTGTAATTTTACCACTAGGGGTATTTTTGTAGTTTTATAAATCAGAAATTTTTTGGAAAATTGTGTGGGAAAAAAATAGTTTTCACAAATTAAAGAAAAATGATTTTAAGAGTTTTAAAATTAGGGTTCTTTAAAAAAAACATGGCTAGTTCCCTTTCAGGTTTTAGTCATTGGGTTTAGCCTATTGCGAAGTCTTCTTGGTGGGGTGAACCAAAGCTACACACCAAGTAGGATTGAATGGAGAGGAGGTGAGTCACACTGATTGCTTAAATACCAAGCTCCCATGAAACCATTCCTAGGCATCGCATGGGGTTGCCACACCCACTAAGTCCTCTCGGGTTAGGGTGAACCGAAGCTACGCACGGGTAGGATTCTGCAAGAGGAGGTGAGTCACTATATTTGCTTAAATACCGTGCTCTTCGGATCCAATCCTAGACATGCGCACAGGAGTTACCACACCCTAACTCGATTGACTTAGCCATAGGTTTGTTTAGTTAGGCATTTAAGTCTTATGTAGTAGTTGGGGTAGACTAGTCCTAGGGTTCAAGTACCTATCATTCTATTCTACGTTCCATTCCTTTTCTACCCTTCTATAAATCACATAATCACACAGATGGTTGGGGTACTTACGGTGGATCATGGGTTGGAGACTTAGGTGCCATGCCATCAAACCCGCCTATTTTCGAAATACTTCCATAAAACTCATTTGGGCTCGATTTGAAAATGTTTTGGGCCTTAGGCCACAGTAGAGAGTTTAAAACTTGGCTCGATACCAAAATGAAACACCCACACCCTACCACGAGCCGGACGGATCTGATACGTTCCTTGATGTAAACCGGTTCAAAATTCTTTTGGATACTTTGAAAGCGTGTGTTATGAAGAAAGTTTGTTTGTGGGTTAATGGAGTTGAAAACAAGTTTATTTTTATATTGAAAACCCATTTATTTGGTGACAAAATATTTAAAGTTTAGTTTAAATTAAATTGACTTAATCTTTAAATAACATAAATTTGTAACATAGTAATTAAAACAACAATAAAATCATCACCATGGCATTATTACATAAAACAAAACCCAAAATAAAATTGTAGAGTACTTAAATAAAATAAAATGTCCAAATTAAATAAAACTTTAAGTGAGCATGGCCACCACAAGTTCTGCAGTCCGGTCCATCACTTTCATCATCACAAACATGTTCCCTAGCAGGTGAGTCAACAGACTCAATGTGTAACCAACACTAAAATTTAACAGATTTAGGCATACCATACATATCATGTTCACATAATAATAATGATGCAATCCCGAACCCAACCTAGATGCCATCCGCTACACATCCCCGTACCAACCTGCACACCATGGGGGCTACTAAGTCAACCCTCCTTCGCTACACTCCATTGAAGGTAGTCGCTGCAGTCGACGTACTCATCGTCCATATAAAATTTGTGGCATAGCCACCAGATTAAATAATTGTGTCATGAGACACCACATTCAGATAATGTAACCAAAGTTACCACATTCAGATAATGTGCCGAAGTCACCACATTCAGATAGTGAGACCGAAGTCACCACACTCACTTCCCCTTTCTCATATAACCCGAATGGCCCATATTTTTCATATTATGCATATCATACTTAAGATCATATCCATGTCACTTTTCACATGTCAAATATAACATATTTCGTAATCCTAGTAGGAGTAGGAAACGTACCTGAGTACTTTGTACTGTAACACGGTACCTTAGCCATATTCACATTCTTATAAACAAGCACATATCAAATATTTCCATAAAACATATTAAGAATTAGTGTGGAACACACACCTGATTTGCTTAACGAATTCCTTGAAATCCCGAAAAAAAACCGATCTATTGCTTTAGATTTTTAAGTCCCTACATTCGGCCAACATGGTAATATTTAGCAAAGGCCTATTCGGCCAAACTTAGTGTTTTCTTTTAAAGCCTAATCGGCTATAACCCAAATCCCGAAGGATTTATGTAGTCAACTTCTTACCTTTGGTGTCGATTTGATGACTATTCAAATCCCAAAATTGCTGCTATGCTTCTTCTTATATTCGGCCAAGCATTGAATCACTTAAACAGATTAGTTTTGGCTTTTTAAACGATTATCAAATAGATCTAGGTATCAAATCAGGCCTTGGCCGAACATACTTATGTGCTTACCTTCTAAATCTAATATCTCGAATTGGATCCTTGCTTCCTTAATACTATCGAAAACCCTTAAATGTTGAAATCCCGAAGAACTCCTCTTTCTCTAGTCGACACCACCTAAATCCTGAAATTCCCTTCCATAGTTTTGGCCAAAATACAATATGAGGGATTAGTCCCTAAATTTTGACAGGCTTAAAAAGAAAAGAATGGAAACCGAGTCTAGATCTTACCCTTACTTGGAGAAATTGTCAGCACTTTTACTAGAAGCCCCACCAAGATTCGGCTATTGATGGATTTGGAAAGAAAAGAAATCGGCTAATGGTGTATCTTGAATTTTCGGCTTTGGCTAACAAAAAGAAGAAGAACAAGGCTCTAGGAAATTTGGCAGAGACATTCAAAAGAAAAGAAACAAATGGCCTTTAATCCTTTTGGCCGAAAATACTATACTTAGTTCCCCCTATTCGGCCAACTCTCCCTTATTTTGATAAAGTTCATCTTTTATCACCTTAATTAATCTCACCACTTAAAATAATCTAATATTAAATCACCATTTATCTACTTATTTATCCGAAAATTTAAAGAGAATCAAACTCTTCTTTAAGAGCCTTTCATCAACATTTTATCTAAGAAGAACAAGGCTTAGGAAATTTGGCGAGACATTCAAAAGAAAAGAAACAAACCTTTAATCCTTTTTAAAATACTATATAGTTCCCTAATATTTTGATAAAGTTCACTTTTATCACCTTAATTAATCACCACTTAAAATAATCTAATATTAAATCACCATTTATCTACTTATTTATCCGAAAATTTAAAGAGAATCAAACTCTTCTTTTAAGAGCCTTAATGCCGTCCAACACTCTACTTTTGGAAGCAAAATAAAACTTCTTTTATTTGCTTCCCAACTGACTCGATCCCTGGCCCAAATACACAAGCTTGTGGCGTCACTTGCTGGGCTTTTAAGTGGTGCCTTCAAGCCACTTTGACAAGCCTGTTTGTGTGTCAAAATCCTCCTATTAATTTTTCTTAAGGCCACCTTGCCTTAGTTTCCTCTTTTGAAACTTAACATTTCCATACATTACCAGGTTTCCAAAATGTTCACTTTCCTCTTTTAACTTAAGTTTCCAAAATGTTCACTTTCCTCTTTTAACATAACATTTCCAAGTTTCCAAAAATGTTCATAATACATTCATAACACATAAGACATGTCATTTTGTACAATTAAATCGAAAATGCATAGGCCCTTTTTAGGATGTTACAAAACCAACAAGAACACTCATGATGGCCTCAACTATCGCGTTGAAGCTCCCACATGTGCGCTTGCACTCTCGTGTGGCTACAATCGCCTTGTGACCGACATTTCGACATTTTCCACTCTACAGCTAGAGTAGTGTGAAATACACACCTGATAGGAATCTGGAGTTAATTTGTGCTCCAAAAACTCCTATGCCCAAACGCCAACCAAGGTATGCCTACTCTCCTCATAGATTGCTCTATTTAAAGCCAGCTTCTCACCTACTCTCATGCTAGCTTCCCGATGTAGGATCCCTCCATCAATCCTCCAAAACCATCCTAAATTAGCAAAATAGTCACCTTTCGCATGCAAGGGGTTTCGAACTTAGGCTCTCTTGTAACTTAATCCATACCGCTAGCCACCTTACCAACTAGCTCCTTGTGACTTAAAACATGCGCAAATATTTATAAAACCTATGTGCCAGTGTCCAGATTCTTTTAAGAGCATAATTTAAAAATTCTACAAGGGCCAAAACTTGAACCCAAGCTCCCTTACAACCTTAATGATGCCACAACCACTAGGCCACATGCTTCCTTGCGTCATGATTTCCCCAACAATATTCTTAAAGCCTACTCACTTACATCCAGGGTTTTATTCACCTAAACCAAAATTTTTCCTAAAGCCCAGGTTTGAACCCAAGACTTCATGGAAGCCCCCTAACCTTCCAAAATCACTCACCTAATAGGTCCAACTTGTATTAGTGTCGTTCTCTTATTCTCAAAAATTTTAATCGCTCCCATGCCCAAGGCCTAATAGGCCCAATTCTATTAGGCCCAAATTCAGGGTGTTACAAAGGCCTTTTGAGTGAAGCTCAAGTTATGGTACAACTACAATCGGGTAAAGATTTCGTGATTTATAGTGATGGTTAGTTGAGTGAAATGGGATGTGTTTTGATGCAGGAAGGCAAAGTTATAGCTTACGCCTCAAGACAATTGAAACTGCATGAAAAGAATTATCCGACATACGATCTTGAGCTAGCTACAATTGTGTTTGCATTGAAAATTTGGCATCATTATCTTTTCGGTGAAAAATGTCATGTGTTTTTAGATCATAAAAGTCAAAAATATCTGATGGCTCAAAAAGATTTGAATCTGTGATAGAGAAGATGGTTAGAACTGTTAAAAGACTACGAGCTAGTGATAGGTTATCATCCGGGTAAAGAATATGTTGTTGCTGATGCATTGAGTCAGAAATCACTATTTACACTACGCGCAATGAATGCTCATTTAGACTTGTCAGATGATGGTTCAGTTTTGGCCGAATTGAAAGTGAAACCATTGTTTTTACAGCAAATATGTGATGCTAAAAAAAGTGATAAAGAAATGTTAGTGAAACGAGCGCAGTGTAATTTGAACTCTGATTCTGAATTTTGATTTGATATAGATGATTGTTTAAGATTTTGAGATCAAGTTTGTGTTCAGAAGAAACTAGAGTTGATTCAATTAATTTTGAAAGAAACTCATAGCAGTCTCTTATTTGTTCATCCGGGAAGTACAAAAATGTACAATAATTTGAAACAATTTTATTGGTGGCCTGGAATGAAAGGACATATCTCTGACTTTGTGTCGAAATGTTTAATCTGTTAGCAAGTTAAAGTTGAACATCAGGTTCCATCTGGTTTGTTACAACCTATTATGATTCTTGAGTGGAAATGGGATAGAGTGACGATAGATTTTATTTTAGGGTTGCCTTTGACACGAGAAAGAAAGATACGATCTGGGTTGTAGTTGATAGATTGACGAACACAACTCATTTTATTCCGGTACAACATGATTACTCACTTGATAAGTTAGCTGAGCTATATATTTCTGATATTGTGAGATTGAAAGGGGTGCCACTATCTATTGTGCCTGACAGAGATCCAATATTTACGTCATGATTCTAGAAGAAACTACAAGAGGCTTTAGGTACTAAACTACATTTTAGTACAACTTCTCATCCGCAGACGGATGGTCAATCCAAGCTGATTATTTAGATCCTTGAAGATATGCTAAGATGTTGCATTCTTGAGTTTAACAGTACGTGGGAACAATATTTACCATTGGTTGATTTTGCGTACAATAATAGTTTTCAGTTGAGCATTAAAATGGCACCGTATGAAGCCTTGTATGGTAGAAAATGCAGAACACCTCTGTATCGATCAGAACTCATCGAGAATAAGATTCAAGGGGTCGATTTGATTAAAGAGGCTGAATAGAAAGTGAAAGTGATCCGTGATAGTTTGAAAGCAGCATCTGATCGACAGAAATCTTACGTAGATTTGAAACGAGAAGATATTGAGTTTGAGATTGGAGATAAAGTGCTTTTGAAAGTGTCTCCATGGAAGAAAATAGTCTGATTTGGTCATAAAGGTACATTGAGTCCGAGATTTATAGAGTCGTATAAAATTATCGAGCGTATTGGACCTATTGCATATAGATTGTTGTTGCAACCGAAAATAGAAAAGATTCATAATGTGTTTCACGTGTCAATGCTTAGACGATACAGATCTGATCCTTCGCATGTAATTTCTCCTTTTGAGATAGAAATTCAATCTGATATGACTTACGATGAAGAACCGATTAGAATTTTGGCACGAAAGATCAAAGAGTTGAGAAATAAGAAAATTTCTTTAGTAAAAGTACTATGGCATCGACACGGAGTGGAAGAGGCTACGTGGGCGCCTGAAGATACTATGAGACAACAATATCTGAACCTGTTTAACGGTAAGATTTTTGGGGACGAAAATCTTTAAGAGGGAGAATTGTAACAGTCTGGATTAGACCCTAGTCAGAATAGTAGTTTTGAGACCACAAATTCGAGTTAGAAAAATATTTTAATATTATTTTCTGTGCATATAGTATGTGAATAAGCATATTTGAAAGTTTTGTGAATTAATTTTATTGTTTGTGTGCTTAGTTTGAGAAAAGGACTTAATCGTGTAAAATGCAAAAGTGCCTTGATAATTGTTAAAGTGCTTTAATGCTATGTTCTTTTAATATGATGGCCTTAAAATGGAATTAGGCCATTGTATTATGGCATGGACAATAGTGGACATGCATTTGAAAGATGTTATAATGTTTCATTAAGGGTAAAATGGGAAATAGATTATTATTATGGAATTAAATAAAACAAAAGTATGAAAAATGGCCATTTCTTATCATCTTTGGCCAAAAATCATAAGAAAAGAAAAGAAGAAGACTAAGCTAGGGTTCGTCACTTTTGATTGTTGATTAAGGTATGTTTTTATTTCGATTTTTTATAATTTCTACATTTTTGTGATCGTTGCTTCGAGTACTACCAAGCCCATGCCTTAATTTTGGAATTTAATGAAGATTTTGAGATGTGCCATTGATGAATGTTTAAGCTTTATGATGTTAGTTGATGAAATATGAAATATATGTGTTAGATTAACATGTTTTGTCTTTGGATTTTTGATCAATTTGAGTAATTTGGACTAAATTGTGAAAATAATATTTTGAGGGACTAAAATGTGAAATAAATAAAATGTTTGGACTTACATGAAGCATATGAACATTTGGCTAAGCATGGGTACAAAGAAATTATGTGTATTTTGTGATTTGGTGAAATAGGGACTTAAATGTAAAAATGTAAAAATGTTAGGGCTAAATTGTAAATTACCTTAAATGTGTGTTTTTGTATTGAATTGAATGATTTGGTGAATAAATGGGTTAAATTTGAATATTTATAGATCAAGAACCAAAGAAACAAATTTAGACCAAGGAAAGTCGAAAGTGATCGAGTAATCGAATCAGTCCATTTATTATGAATTCGAGGTAAGTCTATATACAAGTAAATGTATTTAAGTTGATTCATTCATGTTCATATAATATTGAATTGTGATGAATGCCTATGGAAGATACACACATAAAATTTGAGAAAGTATCAACAATGTGTCAATGTTCGAAAAGTCTCGTATGAACCTTAGGAATAGATAGGATTCATATGTCATGACATATGGTTTCGATATGTGATATCATGTAAGACCCTATCTGGTACAATGGCATTGATATTTTATTACATGTAAGACTACGTCTGGGATGTTGGCATTGTATGAGTGTTCTTAGTTGTCTGAGTATCCTATTTGATTCCGAATGGTTCAACAGGAAAATCCGAGAAATGAAAGACTATGTGAAATGTGTAACCGATTCAGGTACATTTGAAATGTATACTATGTTTGAGTATGAATGGTAACCATATGTGAATTTTCAAAAGTGAGATATGTGCATAGACTTGTTAAGACAAAATGTGATATGTATGAATGTGCTATGATCTAATGAGATACGTGGAGATGTGATTTGTTGTCAAGCAAATGGTTAGATACAATTGAGCTAAAGAAGAAATATTAATATGCTATTGAAATATGTTAAAGTTCTTGTAGTTGAAATGGTCATAAATGTTTTACATGTTAAATTTATTTGTATATGGCTTACTAAGCTTTTGAAAGCTTGCTTTGTGTGTCTTTGCATTATTTTATAGATTGTTAAAGCTACGGAAGGCTCGGGGATTGTCGAGGATCGTCATCACACTATCGAATCATATTTTGGTATCTTTTGAATGTGTTCATAGCTAAGTATGGTATGTATAGTCTAGTTGAATTTGATGATGTTTTGAGTTGTATATATAAGCTATGTGATATGGCTTATAAATGGGATGTGAATATGGTAAATATTAGTCTATGTTTTGTGATGCAAAGTTAGTATGTTTTGATGAATGGTTAGTATATTGAATTGGTAAGTTTTTGGATGGATTTTGCTTAAAAATGCTTGTGATTAAAATGAGATAAATGGTTCATAATTTGGTATGTTTTGTTATGCATTTGAATGGTTAGAAAAGATGGATATTATTGGTATGAATTGGTTGCATTCTGATGGTATGAAATGTGTTTGTTTGTGTTTGTAGGATTGATTGAAAATGGGTGGCAAATTGGCCTTGCAAATGGCCTATTTTTGCCCACATGGTTGAGCACACGGACGTGTGGCTCGACCATCTCCCCAAAATTTGTAATTCAATTCAAGTTAGGCTCACACACGGGCTGGACACACGGGCATGTGACTGGCCGTGTGATGCAAGTCAGTTTCGACCACGGGTGAAGCACATAGGCGTGTCTTTGGCCATGTGGACAAGTAAGTATGTATGCCCTGTTTTGACATGGCTTGGACACACGAGTGTGTCTAAGGCCGTGTGTGGCTCATGGCCTACCTACACGGGTGTGTGACCTCTGTAACTTTGAAAAATGTTAAAGTTTTCAGAAAAAATTTATGTGTTCGGTTTAGTGCTGACCCCTTTCTAATGCATGTATAAGGTCTCGTAGACCTCATTAAGGGACTATATGATTATATTTTGTTATGTTTTGATGATGATGTACTTTGCGCTGTGAAATGGTTGTTAAAAGTTTCAATTTTTTTGGTAATGCCTCTTAACCCTAGACTGGCGATGGTTACGGGTTAGGGGTGTTACAGGTACTTGCGCGATATTTCCATTCACCCCTCACATCGATCAAAATTTTTATAATACTATCCATATCTATGTCTCGGAAATATTCTAGATCAATTTCATCAATAAAATCATTCTTATAGTATGGAGCATTATAAAAGTCACAAATAATTTGAGCGGTTGCTCGCACTTCCTTCCCCCGTACAAGTACCATATCCTACATATAGCCTTCAGTATTTCTAGATTCATGGTCTCGTAAAGACTCATAAAACTATTGAACAATGGGGACCATGTCATTCTCTTTTGTCCAAAAACATTCACTACTATGATATCTAACTAGAGGCCATGTTTCCTTACACAAAACCATTAACGGATCGAATCCCTTCTATTGGTTAAAGGTTTTTCCTTGAAGTTCAGTAAAATGTTTTCGAACATCTGGGTTTGCAAAATTAGAAAGGTTGGATTTGTTGATGGTTTTGGTTTGTTGGCTCTTATAACTTTTCTAGGAGGCATGATATTTCAATCCTAGTATACTACTAAGCAAATAATTCAATGGAACAATAAAAAGTTAGATTTAGGAGCCCTTAACCATAAATATATAGTCGAAATTTGTTTGAATTCCTTGCTTTCCCACGATGTCCTTGTTCCTTGTTGTATCGAGTATGATTGAAGAGTTTGTGAATAGCAAATAGATTATTTTTAGAAATTTAAGGTTTAAGGTTTAATAGGTTTTAAGAGATTTGAGAGAGTTTAAGGGATTAGAGGTTAAAAGGTGTTTTAATTAGAAGTAAATATGGTTTTAGGTTATAAAATAGGATTTTAAAGGGTTAAAATTCAGGTTAAATGAAGGGTAAGTCATTGGGTTACTCAAATGGGTCGGGCCAACCCTGTAGTAAATTGTAGCGATGTCGTGACATTCCTGGCAGTACATCAGTGTCGAGACACCGGGGTCTCGTGTCGCAACATATCCATCAATTTGGAGGTCTAAAGGAAACAATTTGTGATGTCCTGACTCATTGGGGCAATGTCGCAACACTGACTCTATTTCGGCTAAAAACTCTATCTTTACATATGTTTCGGTTTAGAGATGAACCTATATCAAATAGAAGTCAAAATCTAAACTAGGTGATTAGTTATATATACAATAATTTACAAAAGTTATGCAACAATTCAACTAATTTTTAAGTTTTACTGCCAGATTCATCCGTCTGTGTCATCAATTCACCATAGAGGATTTTCTTAATTTATCGGTATTGGTCCATCTTCCATCGTGTCGTTCCAAGTGTGCTCATTTGTCCCTTTCCTTAAACCTTTTTATTCTTTCGGCATGCATAAAAGGAAGCTTGTCCCTTGACTCTGGGACATTAGAAATAAATAATTTTTTACATTGCTTCCATAACTTCTTTTTATCCTCCTCGCTCAGTTGATGGCCACAGTTAAAATTTTCAGTTTCACCATTAATTTTCATAGTTAATTCATTCTTTTCTAAATCAATGGTGGATCTATAAGTGGCTAAAAAGGGTCTTCCTAATAAGATTGGTATCTCACGATCTTCTTGAAAATCAAGCACCACAAAGTCTGTAGGGATAATAAGACTTCGTACTTTAACTAACACATCTTTCAATACCCTTTTTGGACGTACCGAAGACCTATCAGCCAAATCTATTTTTATCTGAGTAGTTTTCAGATCCCTTAACCCGAGTTTTGCAAAAATCAATAGAGGCATTAAATTAATACTAGTTCCTAGATCGCATAGAGCTCTATTAAAATGAATGCTCCATATCTCTATAGGAATAGTAAAGCTTCCTGAGTCTTTTAATTTTGAGGTACCTATCTTAAAATAATCACGCTATAGGAAGCACTAAAAGTAACTTGTTCTCCTACCTTAATTTTCTTACACCTAGCCATCATCTTTTTTAAAAACTTGGCGCACATGGGAACCTTTTCAATTAACTCAATTAAAGTTAGGTTAACATTTAATGTTTTAAATAGGATTAGGAAACTTAAAAATTCATCCCCATCCCACTTTTTTTTTTTTTTTTTAGTCTCAAAGGGAATGAGATTTTTGTACTTGCAAAATATTTAGTTATTTCCTTCTCTGTCTCTGCTGCCAATGTGATTACCTCCTATAACTCTGGCTCTTTTTCATCTTCTAGGGATACCTCTTGAGGATCGTCATTATTCTCCAGAATTGTCTCTTGAGTAGTTGTTTATGTGCTTCTCAGTACTTTGCCCAATCAGAGTGCAATTGCTTTCACATGCTCCTTACCTCCTCTATAAGGACTATCTTCCGTGTTGCTGAGAATACCTATGCCAATTTGTCTTTTTATGTCACCCATCATGTTCATCAATTGGCTCATTTGATCCTCGAGTTTAGTCAACATTCTTGTTGAATTGGTGCATTTATATTGCACATGTTTGACATCAGTTCTCATGATCTTCATTTCTCCCTTAATTATGTCCAGTCGTTAACCACATGTAGTATGGTCACTAGGGTTTGCCCTATCCTGAGGTTTCTACAAATAAGGAGGTTGGTAATTAGTGTTTTTAACTTGATTATTACTTGCTCCTTGGTTTCCCCCTTCTCAGATTCGGGTGATCTCTCCAACCGGGATTATATGTATTCGAATAAGGTTTTCCACCCCTATTCTTGATGTAATTTACATTCTCAGCTAAATTGTTGATGTAGTGGAAGAGCGGTTTGTGTCCCCATTCATAGATGGGGTAGAAGCAAATTTCATACGATTAAGTCTATCCACTAACTGTTGATACTTATCATTCTCTTGGATAGCTTTTACCGTAGCGGGTTTCTAACCATAAATGAATCGTTCAATTGGCTATTAGCAGGAGTTTAGTATCATGTTCTCAATAATCTCGTACGCATCCTTGTGCGTTCTGTTCATCACGGCTCCTTCTATGATTCTGTCTAATCCAGATTGTGCATTGGAATCCAACCCATTATAAAATGCCTACAGTTGCATCCACTCTGGAAATCCGTGGTGCGGGCATTTTTGAATCAACATTTTGAAATGTTCCCATGCCTCATAGAAACTTTCTCCCTTCATAGTTGGACTACTTTGCTAATTAAAAAAAACTTCTATAAGAAATTTTCAACGAGTTCATACCATGTTTTGATAAACCTTAGTGCTTGCGAGTCTAACTAAGAAAAAGTATTACCAATCATGAATAAGGGGAACAAACGCTGTAACATCCCAAATTAAGGCCTAGTCGGAACAGTGGTTTTGGGACCACAAATTTCACATAATAAAATTTATTTTTATTATATTTTTAAGGTCTACGATTTCACGAAAAGATTTCGTGAAAATTTCGTTCGAAAATTTTGACGTTTGGGTACTCAATTTAGTTAAAAGGACTAAATTGTAAAAAGTGCAAAAGTTGAGTTCTACATGTTAGAGGTGTCCAATTGTTATGAAATATTAAATTGGAGGTCCTTAAATTATAATTAGACCATTTGTTAAGCTGGTGGACAAAAATGGACATGGATGGGTATGTTTCAAAATATTTTTTTAAGGGGCATTTTGGTAATTTAGTGAATTAAATGAATTAAAAACAAAATTTAAATGCCAAATATGTCCATCTTCTTCATTAGGATGAAATTACAAGGGTTCTCCATAGCTAGGGTTTGTTTCAAGGTTCTAAGCTCCATAGTAAGTGATTCCAAGCCCCGTTTTTAATGTTCTTTACGTTTTTGGAATCCCAGTAACTTTGTTTAACTTATTCTAGCAATAATTTAACCTAGGGTTCATATTTGGAAAAATACCCATAGGTGAAATGTGTTTATTTTGATATTTTATAGTAGAATATGAAGACTAAAATTTTGTTAAACAACTTTTGCTAAGCGATTTTACGTGAAAACGAGTAAAACGACATAATCGGTAAAAATACCTAATGTTCATAAGTACATGTTAGAGCGAGAATTTGATGTTCCTATAGAAGGGAAAAATGTTCAGCATGTTATAAAACACAAGAATAAGGGATGAAGTTTAATTTTCTATCCTAGGGGCAAAATTGTAATTTTTCAAAGTTTGAGTTGGGGACTGTCTTGAGTAGTAAATTAATTAAATAAGTGAAATGTGATGTTTTAGATCCCGAAAAATAAGATTTGGACCTAGAACTGGAGGAAAATCAAAAAATTAAGAAAGTTGGTAAAATGACCGTTTCGGCATTCGAGGTAAGTTCGTGTGTTAATAATAATGCAATACCATGCTTGAATTGTAATTTTCTATTGATATGGCATAAATTGTATGATTTAATATGTTTAGGAGAAGTTGATGGATGGTATGTATGGTATGGAAAATGTGATGTTTATTGTGTCATGTGAAATTGAATGGCAAAATAGTGTTACAGGAATTGAATGTTAAATTTATATTACATGGGTTGTATGAGTTGCTACATGGTTGTACCTGACAAGATTTCGACAAGAAAGTTTATATTTAAATAATGTATTTATTTTACTTGTACAATAATTATTTTGCTAGATATTACGGAAATCATTAGGGGATAACTAAAATATGAAAATGAATGGAATGAGAAATTCTTGATTGAACCTTTAGAAAACCGAGAGATACGGACAATATGTAGCTAGGTCACACGAGTGATAAGGGACCTTCACTGTGTACACAAGAAAGCTACTAGATGGCAAAATTTAATATATAGCTAGGCCACATGGATGATAAGGGACTTTCACTATTTGTGCAAGAAAGCTACAGGATAATAATTTCATATGTAACTAGGTCACATGTGTAATACCGTGTGTATACCATGTGTACAAGAAAGTTACGGGTTATGAGTAGCTAGGTCACATGTGTGGTTCCTAGAGTTGGACACCATGTAGACAAGAAAGCTACGATATGGAATGGCTAGGTCACATGGGTGTTAAGTCACCTTCACCATGTGTACAAGAAAGTCAAATTATGTGTAGGTGGAGCTATGTGCTGAGACCGCCGAGTATCGGAATTTTTGAAGTGGTTCAACGAGATAATTTACTAATGATGATTGCTGCGATTATGTTATGAATAAGTGCAAGTGTGAATGTGACCAATTGAGAAATGTGGAAAATGTATGTATGAACAATATGTTCGATATGTAATCGAAAATTGGAAAGGTTGGTATAAGCAAGTGATGAACACAACTAAAGTGAAAGAGAGAGCAAAAGTTTACAATAAAACTGTTTGGACAGCAGCAGTGACTTGAGTTTGAAAAATCACTAAAAATAGTAGATATTTAATAAGTTGTATGAGATATTTATTTAAATATTATTGAGTCTATTTTCATATAAAAGAAACATAGCAAACAAATGATTTGTATATTTTGAGATATTTGAATTTCTGTGAGACTGGTTCAGAATGATTACATGATCCCCAATTATGCCTTGTAAAATCATTAAAAATTGTACAAAATTAATTGTTGGATATAAATTATATGCCTGAAATACTGAAGGAGTCTACTTTCAAATGAACAAAATAAGGAGATCATATGAACTCTGTACGAGGAGAAAATTGATTCTTAGTGAAGAGTGGTCAGAATAGTCAAACAGTAAAATAGAGGAATCTTTAATGAATAAACTGTATTGATTGGCTAAACCAAAAATTCTGAAAATTTTATGGTAAGAATATATTGAGTCTAGTTTTATTTAAAATTAATAGATCTTAATTTATAGTTTCGTAGCTCCAGATATAAATAATTTAGTAACTGTTACTCGTGTAGACAACTTGAGATGAACATGAATAAAAAGTGGAACTATGTTCAATTATGATTGTACTATCTTGAGAACATATTGTGAAGATTTATTAAAGCCTGTTAATAAATCACTTATTATTTATATACTTACTTACTAAACTTTGTAGCTTACTTCCCTTCATTTCCCATATCTTATAGGGTTGTATGCTAACTCGAGTTGGAGATCGTCGGAGATGTAATCACACTATCAAGCTATCATCGTCGGGTAAAAGTGAATACAAATCTCTTAAGTTTATGGCATGTATAGGAGACTTAGTCATTTTTATATGTCATAATTGGTTTGGCCTAAAATGTTGGCCTTTGTAACATCCTGAAAAGGGCCTATGCATTTTCAGTTTAATTGTATGAAATGACAAGTTTAAGCACTAAGAATAAATTTTTGATATTTTTGGAAACCTGGAAATGCATAAAAATGGAAACTTGAACATTTTGGAAACTTGAACATTTTGGAAACCTGAACATTTTGGAAACTTGAACATTTTGGAAACTTGAACATTTTGGAAACCTGAACATTTTGGAAACTTGAAAATGTAAGAAAAATGGCAAGTTACAGAGCCGATCGAAAATTTTAGAAAACTTAGAAATGATGCAGAAATGTCAAATTTTAAAGTTTAAAATAGGAAATAAGGGCAAGAGGGCCTTAAAAGAAAAAGTTGGAGAATTTTGACACACAAACAAAGCTTGGAAAAGTGGCTCAAGATGTCACTTAGGGCTTAGAGAAATGGCGCCATGTGCAAGAGGAATGGGCACGAGTTCGAGTCACTTGGGAAGCAAATAATGAAGGTTTTATTTTTGCTTCCGTAAGCAAGAGGGTGGATGGCACAAGCTTCTAGAAAGGAGGTGTTTTAATTCCATAAATATATGATTAATAAGTGATAAATAAGGATTTTCTTTTAATAAGATAATTGAGGAGATAAGTGATGGATTAAACACTTTTATTTTAAATAAAAAAGACAATATTATCACTTATGAGGAGTAGTGGCCAAGTAAGGGACTCTCCTATTGATAATTTCGGCTAAAGGGGGAGAGTTAAAGGATTTTCTCTCATCTTTTTCCTATGTGTGCCGAAAATTCCCTAGCCCCTATTTCTCTCTGCCGAAATCTTTACTAAGCAAAGACTCCATCTTTTCTTCTCCTCTCCTTTGTCATTGTTAAGCCAAAACCCTTCTCTTTTGATCCCTGTTAAATCTCCATAGCCGAATCTCTGTAACTCTAGGCAAGGAAGCAATCGATTAAAGGCATCAAGGTAAGGTTAAGCTATTCAATTTCCCTTCTTTTCTATTTGCCGAAAGTGAATGGCCTAATCCCTATTCTTGTTCATGGCCGAATCTACAAGGATCTCTCAGGTTTCCACAATTACCAAATATAAGGATCAAGGATCTAAGGTAAGAACAATTAATTCTTGTTCTTCTAATTCTTTTAATCAAGATCTAAGAAATAACCCTTTTTATGTCTCTTGGCCGAATATCAAAGGAAGAGTTTCGGGATTTCAAATTCAAGGAATTTAAGGTGAGGCACATTCGGCCAAAGGCCAATTTTATTTATTAAAGTTAGATTAGATCTAACATATGAATTTTAGGAATTTTGACATCACTAAGGGAGCAAGGAATCGATTTTTGGAAATCTCATCATAAGGTAAGTGGTTATAATCGGCCAAAGTTCTCTCTTAAATGTCTAGATCTATTTGTTTTAACCAGAGACTAATCAAATCAATGGATTTAATGGTTAGCCGATTCCAAGGGAGAAGAACACAAATCTTAGGGATTTGATCATCAATCAAATCGGCAAGCAAGGTAAGTTTTAGTAATACCATTCCTATTAGGATTTGGTTTTAAAAGCGAAAAGGCTATTAATGTGTTTTTGTATGATGGGACGAATATAGGATCTAAAGTTAGATCGGGATTTTCGGGATCTCAAAGAGTCTATTAAGCGAATCAGGTGTGTACCCATACTAACCTTCAATACGTTATATGGCAAATATTAATTATATGATTATACGTAAGAATGTGAATATGGCTCAAGACCTAATGTGGTACAAAAGTACAGTGCACGCTTCCTACTTCGATAGGATTATGAAATATGTTATTTTATAACATGTGAAAATATATATATGAATGTGGAAATAAGTATGTTGTGCATGATATAAAATTTATGGGGCATTCGGGATCTATGTGAAAGGGGAAGAAGGTGTTGACTTCGGTCTCACCAACGGAATATGGTGACTACGGTCACAACATTTTGAATATGGTAACCCGGTTACATTATCTCGAATTTGGTAACCGGTTACATTATTTGAATATGGTGTCTAATGACACAAATTATATGGGCGATGAGCACGTCGACTGCAGCGACTACCTTCGATGGTGTGTAGCGGATGGAGGGTTGACTTAGTAGTCCCCACGGTGTGACTGGCAGGTACGGGTGGTGTGTAGCGGATGGACCATTAGGCTTGGGTTTGGGTTGCATCATCATTTATTTTTATATGAATATGAATTTGATATGAACATGTATGCGATTTGTTGAATGTTAGTCTTGTGTGCACATTGAGTCCGTTGACTCACCCGTTAGGGAAATATTTTGGTGATGAAAAGTGATTTGACCGGGGACAGAGACCTTGAGGTGGCCATGTTTCATTTGGAGATTTTATTTGGATTTTATTATTTTTTTGGGTTTTACTTGATGTAATAAGGCCATAAGGCCCAGTGGATTTTTCTTATTTTGCTTTACTTAAACTATTATGTTACGAACTATTTATGACTAAAGTTAAAGTGATATATATTTTTTTATCAACCTTAAAAAAATTATTTTGTCACCCTAATAAAAATTAGATTTTCAAATAGATTAAATGGGTTCCCAATCTGAGCCTAATCCACAACAACATTTTTCGAAAAATTTACAAATTTTCTCTAATTAACAAGAACTTGAAAACCGGTTTACTTATGGAACATACCAGATCCGGATCAGGCTCGTGGGCTGGGTGTGGGGTGTTTCAATTTGGTATCAGAGCCCAGTTTTAAACTCTCGGCCTGTGGGCTAAGGCCCAAAACGTTTTCAAAGCGAGCCAAATGATTTTCTTTATAAGCAGGCTTCTGGCATGGCCCCTAAGTCTCCGACCCGCAGTCCACCAGGTAAGTACCCCTAACTCTATGTGTGATTCTGTGATTTATGAACTGTATAAGGGTAGAAAAGGCATGGAACGTAGAATAGAATGATAGGAACTTGAACCTTAGGATTAGACTACTCAAACACAAAACCACATAAGACTTAAAGCACTAAACAAACCTATGGCTAAGTCACTGAGCTAAGGTGTGGTAACCCCTGTACGCATGTCTAGGATTGGATCCGGAAGAGCCTGGTATTTAAGCAGTCCTAGTGACTCACCTCCTCTTCGCAGGAATCCTACCTGGTGCGTAGCTTCGGTTCACCCTAACTCAAAGGGCTCAGGGGTGTGCCAACCTCTGTGCGCATGTCTAGGAATGGTTTCGGTGGGATCTTGGTATTTAAGAAGTCCGCGTGACTCACCTCCTCTCCACACAAATCCTGCCTAGTGCGTAGCTTTGGTTCACCTTGACCAAGAGGGCTCGGACATAGGCTAAACATAATGACTAAAACCCGAAAGGGAACTAGCCATGTTTAAAAAAAAAAAGAGAAGAGAGAACAAAACAACAAACCTTAGTTTTTCAAACTTTTAAAACTTTCTTTTAAATCTGAGAAAATTATTTTTACAACATTTTCGAAAAACTCGATTTGCGAAAATTACAAAATGCCCTTGGTGGTAAAATTACCAAAATGCCCTCGGTTATAAAATGTTCAACTACTCAATGACTTTATCAAAATTTCATCATTTTATAAACATTCAAAAACCCTAATTTGTAAAATATCAAAATACCTTGATTTTGGAAAATTACAAAATTGCCCCTAACTTACAAAATTACCAAAAATGACCCTAATTTCTAAAATTTTTGCAACATCCCCATTTCTGAAGGAATAATTTTCGAAAAGAACCCTCAAAGTTTTACAACTTTTGAAATACCCCTAATTTATTAAACTTACAAATTTACCCTGATTTGTGAAAAATTACCAAAATACCCCTGAGGTCGAAAATTATTGAAATGCACCCAGATTTCAAACTTTTCCAAATTGCCCCGAGACTTTGAAATTTTCAAAATAATTTTTAACAAAAACACCAAGGAACGTTTTCTTCTAAAAATTATGAAAATGCCCTCAGAGGATAAAATTACGAAAATACCCACAGGTAGTGGAAAACAACAACAACAAAAACTACAACATTTCTCCGAATGAACGAAAGTTCATACTTGTCCGATGGATGAATGTATGAATGGAAAAGACTATGTGTTTGTATGAATACAAAGAACCACTCTTAAATCCCTTTTCATAAAACTCCTTCATTTGGTAAATAAGTGGAACAATGACTAATCCATAAAATTTCTTAATCGATCTCGACGCTAGAAAATGAGCTCTCGAGGACGTGGTCGTCGTGGTCGAGGTAGAGAAAAGATGATCGTGTCGAAACCCATTAGATCGGGTCAAGGGTCCGACAATGAAATGCCACCGCCACCACCACCCCATTTGTTAATGTTGAGCAATGAGCTCGAGACGGGGAAGATCTTGTGTCGCAGTTTGTCTTTGCAAGTTTTGGAATTGGTGGCTGGTGCAGGAGGAAATGGGGGAAATCGAAAGTCTGTACCTGAACGGCTCCGAGCTAATGGAGCGAAAATGTTTCGTGGAGTGTCTGGAGTAGCACCCAGTACGGCTGAGTACTGGTTGGAAGCCACGGAGCGTATCATGGATGAGCTCGATTTGACTCCAGAGGAAAAGTTGAAAGGGATGGTGGCATTGTTACGCGATGAAGCGTATCAGTGGTGGTTAACTATTCGGGATGGTACCACGGCTAAAAATTTGACCTGGGAGTATGTTAGAGAGGCATTTCAGAAGAAGTATGTGGGAACCAGGTATACAGATGAACAAAGGAAGGCTTTCCTAGGGTTGGTACAAGGGAGTAAGTCTGTCGCAGAATATGAGGCAGAATTTCTGAGGTTGAGCCGCTATGCTCGAGGGGTAGTGGCAATTGAGCATGAACGCTGTGTCCGTTTTGAGGACGGACTGAGGGACGATCTGAGACTGTTGATAGCACCGCATCAGGAGCGAGAATTCTTAACTTTGGTGGAAAAGGCCAAGGTGGCCGAGGGGATTAAGGACGCTACTAAGCAGATCGTGGATAGGAATAAGGCCAAAAGAGGATTTGGGCCATCTGGAAACGGTCACAAGAGGCCTAGGGTTGACGGGCCACGGAATCAGCAGGCTGGTACGGGCTGGTAGTATCGCCCTTGTGAGCATTGTAGGAAGAAGCACATGGGAGAGTGTTGGAGAAAGACGGGAGGATGTTTCAAGTGTGGGTCCAAGGACCATATGCTTAAGGATTGTCCCAAGCAATGAGATGAGAGCCGATGGCGATTCGTAATGCTAGCGGTGGTAGAGGCGGACTGAGCTGACCTCAACGGGTCGTGGTTCGGGTAACCGAGGTAGTGGTACTGGTAGAGGCCGTGGAACACAGGGCCGAGGTGCTACTAATGTTAATGCAGAAGCAAGACAACCGAGGTTGGTTTATGCGATTCATCGAAGGGAAGATAGAGACGTGCCGGATGTTATAACCGGTACATTTTTTATTTTTGACAAACCCTATTTTGCTCTGATTGATGTGGGCTCGACCCATTCCTATGTTGCATGTAGTGTAGTGGAAACACTAGGCCTAGACTCTGAACTTTCTGATAGACAGATGACTGTAGTAAGCCCATTAGGCCAAACTGTTGTGGTAGACAAGATCTTTCGAAATGTGCCCTTAGAAATTCAGGGAGTGAACTTTCGAGCAGATTTAATGGAGTTACCCTTCGGAGAATTTGAACTTATACTCGGAATGGATTGGCTACTAGAACACCGTGTCGTATTGGATTGTGCGGTTAAACGTATGGAACTAAGAACCCCGGAGGATGAAGTGGTAGTAATGATCGGAGAAAGGAGGAACTACTTGTCTAACGTAGTTTCGGCACTGAAGGCTAAGAAGATGGTTAAGAAAGGTTGCAAGGCATTCCTAGCCTTCGTAAGTGCGATAGGTGGAAAGGAAGAAGGTATTAATGGAGTTAGGACGGTAAGGGACTTCGTGGATGTATTTCAGAGGAATTACCAGGAATACCCCCAGATAGGGAGGTGGAATTTGGGATAGATTTACTACCGGGAACAGCTCCTGTATTAATCACTCCATACCGAATGGTGCCAAAGGAGTTAGTAGAGCTCAAGGCTCAAATCCAAGAACTGTTGGATCGTGGGTTCATCCGACCCAGTGTGTCTCCGTGGGGAGCACCGGTCTTATTTGTAAAGAAGAAGGACGGAACTATGCGTATGTGTATATACTACCGTCAGTTGAATAAGCTGACCACTAAGAACAAGTATCCTTTGCCAAGGATCGATGACCTGTTCGATCAGCTGAAGGGAGCCGTAGTATTTTCAAAGATCGACTTAAGATCGGGATACCATCAGTTGAAGGTGAAAGAGGCTGACATCCATAAGACCACTTTTAGGACAAGATATGGCCACTTCGAGTTTGTAGTGATGCCGTTTGGGTTGTGAACGCCCACCAGCGTTCATGGACATGATGAATCGGGTTTTCCAACCCTACTTGGATAGGTTCGTCGTTGTGTTCATCGACAATATTTTGGTGTACTCAAAGTCGGAGGAGGAGCATGATGAGCATCTCCGAGTTGTGTTGGAAGTGTTAAGGGAGAAGAAGCTTTATGCCAATTTAGCAAGTGCGAATTTTGGCTTAAGGAGGTGGCATTCCTAGGACACGTGGTATCCGATGAAGGAATAAGAGTGGATCCTAGGAAGATCGAAGCAGTGTTGGATTGGAAACCACCCAGGTCCGTGGCTGAGATCCGAAGTTTCCTAGGCTTGGCGGGCTATTACAGAAGGTTTGTGGAAAGATTCTCGTCAATAGTCATGCCTTTAACCAAGTTGCTAAGGAAGGAAATACCCTTTGAATGGACTAATAAGTAGCAGGAGAGCTTTGAAAAGCTTAAGAAGGTCTTGTGAAGCTCGGTGTTAATTCAAAGGAGGTAGGAAAAGATTTTGTGGTGTACTGTGACGCTTCGCATATGGGTTAGGCTGTGTGCTAATGCAAGATGGTAAAGTGGTCGCTTATGCGTCTCGGCAATTAAGGCCGCATGAGGTTAACTACCCCACCCATGACTTAGAGCTAGTAGCAGTGGTTTTTGCCCTTAAGGTTTGGAGACACTACCTTTATGGAGAAAGGTCGATTATCTACACAGACCACAAGTGCCTTAAGTATTTATTGACTCAGATGGATTTGAACTTGAGGCAACGAAGGTGGGTGAAATTGCTAAAGGACTACGACTGTTCGATAGATTATCATCCGGACAAGGCGAATGTGGTAGCCGATGCCCTGAGTAGGAAGGTTGTGTCGGATCTACGGGCTTTGTTCGCTCACTTAAGTCTGTATGACGATGGAAGCCTGTTGGCAGAATTGCAAGTCAAGCCCACATGGCTAAAGGAGGTGAAAGAGGGACAGTTGGCTGATAAGGACTTAAGTACTAAGTTACAGCAAGTACTGCAAGGAGGATTAAAGGACTATGGCATCAATTATGAAGGAGTATTGTGCTACAAGGGAAAGGTCTGTATGCTGAGGAATAAGGAGTTGAGACAAATGATTCTTGAAGCGCATGGTAGCCCTTATACTATGCATCCGGAGGCATCAAGTCGTATAGAGATCTAAGGAACAATTTTGGTGGTGCGATCTCAAACGAGAAGTGGCGAATTTGTGGGGAAATGTTTGACGTGTCGACAAGTTAAGGTGAACACCAAGTCCCATCAGGATTGCTTCAACTAATCAAAGTTCCCCAATGGAAGTGGGAAAGAATTACCATGGACTTCGTTAGTGGGCTTCCCCTTACACCTACTAAGAAGGACTCGGTATGGGTGATAGTGGACTGTTTGACCAAATCCGTACACTTTATCTCAGTAAGAGTTGATTATTCCCTTCAGAAGTTGGCCAAGTTATATGTGGCAGAGATTGTGAGGTTGCATGGAGTACCGGTGTCAATCATCTCTGATAGAGACCCAAGGTTTACGTCTCGATTTTGGAAGGCACTTCATCAAGCTTTAGGCATTAAGTTAGACTTCACTACGGCTTTTCATCCACAATCAGACGGGCAGTCTGAACGGGTTATACAAGTGTTGGACGATATGTTGAGAGGTTGTGTAATGGATTTCTGAGGAAGTTGGGAAGATTACTTGCCTTTAGCTGAGTTCACCTACAACAACAGCTATCAAGCTAGCATTCGGATGGCACCATACGAAGCATTGTATGGAAGGAAGTGTAGACCACCTACTTGTTGGACCGAGTTAGGAGAACACCGAGTTTTGGGTCCAGAATTAGTGGCAAAAACTGAAGAGAAGGTTGAGTTAATTCGGGCACGGTTGAAGGAAGCCTCTGATAGGCAGAAGTCATACGCAGACCTTAAGCGGAAAGAAATAGAGTTTGAAGAGGGAGACCAAGTATTCCTGAAAGTCTCACCTTGGAAGAAGGTAATGAGGTTCGGTCGAAAAGGGAAGCTAAGCCCAAGGTTTATAGGGCCTTATCGAGTACTGAAACGAGTTGGGCCAGTGGCATACCAATTAGAGTTGCCACCAGAATTGTAGCAGATGCACGACGTATTCCATGTATCCATGCTACGTCGCTACAGATCGGACCCATCTCATGTGGTACCTGTTGAAGAAGTGGAGCTAAGGCCAGACTTATCCTATGAGGAAGAACCGATTCAGATTTTGGAGCGAGATGTGAAAGTACTACGAAGGAAGACAGTGCCTCTAGTCAAAGTGTTATGGCGCAATCATGGATCGGAAGAAGCTTCGTGGGAGTCAGAAGAGACCATGCGACAACAATACCCTCAACTATTTTAGTTAGGAAATTTCGGGGACGAAATTTTGTTTAAGGGGGGTAGAACTGTAACATCCTGAAAAGGGCCTATGCATTTTCAGTTTAATTGTATGGAATGACAAGTTTAAGCACTAAGAATAAATTTTGATATTTTTGGAAACCTGGAAATGCATAAAAATGGAAACTTGAACATTTTGGAAACTTGAACATTTTGGAAACCTGAACATTTTGGAAACTTGAAAATGTAAGAAAAATGACAAGTTACAGAGCCGATCGAAAATTTTAGAAAACTTAGAAATGATGCAGAAATGTCAAATTTTAAAGTTTAAAATAGGAAATAAGGGCAAGAGGGCCTTAAAAGAAAAAGTTGGAGAATTTTGACACACAAACAGGCTTGGAAAAGTGGCCTGAAGATGTCACTTAGGGCTTAGAGAAATGGCGCCATGTGCAAGAGGAATGGGCCTGAGTTCGAGTCACTTGGGAAGCAAATAATGAAGGTTTTATTTTTGCTTCCATAAGCAAGAGGGTGGACGGCACAAGCTTCTAGAAAGGAGGTGTTTTAATTCCATAAATATATGATTAATAAGTGATAAATAAGGATTTTCTTTTAATAAGATAATTGAGGAGATAAGTGATGGATTAAACACTTTTATTTTAAATAAAAGAGACAATATTATCACTTATGAGGAGTAGTGGCCAAGTAAGGGACTCTCCTATTGATAATTTTGGCTAAAGGGGGAGAGTTAAAGGATTTTCTCTCATCTTTTTCCTATGTGTGCCGAAAATTCCCTAGCCCCTATTTCTCTCTGCCGAAATCTTTACTAAGCAAAGACTCCATCTTTTCTTCTCCTCTCCTTTGTCATTGTTAAGCCAAAACCCTTCTCTTTTGATCCTATTAAATCTCCATAGCCGAATCTCAGTAACTCTAGGCAAGGAAGCAATCGATTAAAGGCATCAAGGTAAGGTCAAGCTATTCAATTTCCTTCTTTTCTATTTGCCGAAAGTGAATGGCCTAATCCCTATTCTTGTTCATGGCCGAATCTACAAGGATCTCTCAGGTTTCTACAATTACCAAATATAAGGATCAAGGATCTAAGGTAAGAACAATTAATTCTTGTTCTTCTAATTCTTTTAATCAAGATCTAAGAAATAACCCTTTTTATGTCTCTTGGCCGAATATCAAAGGAAGAGTTTCGGGATTTCAAATTCAAGGAATTTAAGGTGAGGCACATTCGGCCAAAGGCCAATTTTATTATTAAAGTTAGATTAGATCTAACATATGAATTTTAGGAATTTTGACATCACTAAGGGAGCAAGGAATCTATTTTTGGAAATCTCATCATAAGGTAAGTGGTTATAATCGGCCAAGGTTCTCTCTTAAATGTCTAGATCTATTTGTTTTAACCAGAGACTAATCAAATCAATGGATTTAATGGTTAGCCGATTCCAAGGGAGAAGAACACAAATCTTCGGGATTTGATCATCAATCAAATCGGCAAGCAAGGTAAGTATTAGTAATACCATTCTTATTAGGATTTGGTTTTAAAAGCGAAAAGGCTATTAATGTGTTTTTGTATGATGGGCCGAATATAGGATCTAAAGTTAGATCGGGATTTTCGGGATCTCAAAGAGTCTATTAAGCGAATCAGGTGTGTACCCATACTAACCTTCAATACGTTATATGGAAAATATTAATTATATGATTATACGTAAGAATGTGAATATGGCTCGAGACCTAATGTGGTACAAAAAGTACATGTGCACGTTTCCTACTTCGATAGGATTATGAAATATGTTATTTTATAACATGTGAAAATATATATATGAATGTGGAAATAAGTATGTTGTGCATGATATAAAATTTATGGGGCATTCGGTATCTATGTGAAAGGGAAGAAGGTGTTGACTTGGTCTCACTAACGAATATGGTGACTACGGTCACAACATTTTGAATATGGTAACTCGGTTACATTATCTGAATTTGGTAACCGGTTACATTATTTGAATATGGTGTCTAATGACACAAATTATATGGGCGATGAGCACGTCGACTGCAGCGACTACCTTCGATGGTGTGTAGCGGATGGAGGGTTGACTTAGTAGTCCCCACGGTGTGACTGGCAGGTACGGGTGGTGTGTAGCGGATGGACCATTAGGCTTGGATTTGGGTTGCATCATCATTTATTTTTATATGAATATGAATTTGATATGAACATGTATACCTGATTTGTTGAATGTTAGTACTGTGTGCACATTGAGTCCGTTGACTCACCCCGTTGTGGGAAATATTTTCAGGTGATGAACAGTGACGGACCGGGATGGTAGACCTTGAGGTGGCCATGTTTCATTTGGAGATTTTATTTGGATTTTATTTTTTTGGGTTTTACTTGATGTAATAAGGCCATAAGGCCCAGTGGATTTTTCTTATTTTGCTTTACTTAAACTATTATGTTACGAACTATTTATGACTAAAGTTAAAGTGATATATTTTTTTTATCAACCTTAAAAAAATTATTTTGTCACCCTAATAAAAATTGGATTTTCAAATAGATTAAATGGGTTCCCAATCTGAGCCCAATCCACAACAACATTTTTCGAAAAATTTACAAATTTTCTCTAATTAACAAGAACTTGAAAGCCGGTTTACTTAAGGAACATACCAGATCCGGTTCAGGCTCGTGGGCCGGGTGTGGGGTGTTTCAGCCTTTAATATTTAGTAGTTAATTTTATATAATTTGGATGAAATTTTATGACTCAGTTTAATACGTTTTCAAGTGTATGTGTTTTGGTAATACCTCGTACCCTATTCTAGCGTTGAATATGGATAAGGGGTGTTTCATTTAGTGGTATCAGAGCTATGGTTTAGTCAATTCTCTAACTAACATAGCGTATGTGAGTCTAGCTATACATGCCATATTACTACTCGTGATAGTGTGATATCTCCCGACTCTGACAAAATTATTTTGTTAAGACAGAGATGACTTCCAACCGAGCTATTTTTCGATAATGCTGATAATGATATTGAAATGATTGAGACGTGCTTATGATGTGTCAAAATTTGGAAAGGTATGAATAGAAGTTCATGATATACATGTGTTAATGTACGAATGAGATAACCACAAGTTGAGAAATGTGAAAATGGAATGAAATGAAAGTTTATATGGTGATAAGCCCATCCATGTTTGTTTGGCATGCATATGATGTTATGTTCCCAACATATTTGATTAAGTGAATAAGATAATTAAATTTTCTCAAATTGACAGAATGTGTGTTTATGTATACTTGGTTGAATAAGATAATCGAAAAGTTCGTGTAACATGACTATGTATGTTAATTAGCTTGAAGTGAATTATGTAATTGTGATTATATGATGTTGGTTATGAATACAAAGTCATATGTATGTATTTATGAGATTTAAGTCAGAATCTTTATGACCTCACTCCCTTACCAGTGTTGTTTTATAACGAAAATTCACGAGAACCATGTGGAATAAGTCCGTAAATGTGAAACTAAAAAGTTTAGTGGGGAAATACTTAGTAATGCATGTAGAGATCAGAATAGTTTGGAAAGTGGAAACAATTTTGGAAGGATATTAGAATTTTTTAAAGATTATACAGATTATGCAATGTCACGGATAAAGGAGAAGTTAGTCTCGGCTAATCAACTTATTCATATATGATGTATAAAGTATGTGTTTGCTGAAATTTTTTCCGAATTGATTTTCATTAGTGAGTGGAATAGTACGGGGTTCATGATGACAGAATTAATCAAAGAAATGATATTTGAGTAGTAAAGATGTCTGTGTGTGTGACAGTTACAGTTGAAATAAATATGATGATATTTTCTGTGTATTCTATATATTCTCTTATCCTCAGAGGTATGTGTGTGATTGTTTAGTTTCTGATGGAGTTCTTACGTTGTGAGAAACTAACTATGATGTTAGACGAATTTCCTGTTGGTCTAGTCGATTTATGATTGGTATTTCTTTATCTCTTCGGAATTCTATTTAAATATGTTGGAATGAAGTCGATGGTAAAAATTTATGTGAGACTATTCTTATATTTCTACTGATTATGGTTTTGTTTTATATATACGGGAAATATATTATCTCTGTTATGATAGAAGTCCAGAGTCAGTAAGCATTGTTTTTCTGCTGGATTTCTCTGAGGAATCATCAAGATCTCTGTTATTTTTTTTGTGAGTTATGTTCTCAAACTTCTGGAATGGTATCATATTTAGGGTTTTCTTATCGCCCTTATTGTGTAAATTATTGAACATGGCTCATCCTTAAAGTATGTTCTTTGGTCTATGATGGCTATGTTTAGTATGATTGTATTTCTGGATTCGATAATAGGAATGTGGTGATTCTGGTATCAAGGTTTCTCAAATTTTGTGGAAGAAATTGATATTGGAAAGGGTATAAATGGTAAGTACACAAGCTTAAATTATATAGCGGTTTTCTTTCCCCAGGAAAGTTTGATTAAAGTTAATGAGTTCAATTAGGATATCTATTTCCTCGAGCTAATACGATTTAAAAGATCTTTGATTTGCACGCTAAAATAATTTTGAAAGATTGTATATTTGAGTTGTATCCTCATCATGAAGAAAAGAGTATATTGATATGTTATTATTTGATAGCTAAAATCAACTCAATTGTTTTTATATGAGTGAACTGATTTGTTGAGATATGATTTGAGTTATGTATATTTAAACATGCCTCAACTAAGAGAATAAATTTTGTGTATTCACGAGTATGAGGATGGATAGTCGGAATAAAGAAATTATATTTTAGAAAGCATAATACAAAGATATGCTTATTGGATTATTCTAACCGGATGATGTTATTATAAGTTAAAGTTGTTCTAATTGGAAAGTTATCATATTTGTGAAAGTTTGAATGGTCTTGGTATACTAACAAAGCTAAAGCAATTGAAGGTATTATTAACCGAACTCTAGTTTTGAGTTCAACTGGAATTGAGTAATGAGTTTATGATTTTTTTCAGTGATGCACTAGTGAATGGATTAGAATGAGTTTTATTGCTAGAATATAAAGTGATGGTTCATGTTTTCATACAGCTAATGTCACATTAAAAAAAACTGTTCGACTAGTGATTTAGAGATGGTTATTATTATGTCAGTATTGAAAAATTTGATGACACTGTTTGTTTAACGAGGATTTTCATATGTTTCCTGGTTTCGAGAGTTTAACATATCTGATGGCATAGCAAAATTTGAGTTTAAGATAGTGGTTATGAATTAAGCTATTGAAAGATTGTGAGTGATTATCGATTGATCTGTGAGAAGCCAAGAGAAATGCTAGTGGGTTGTTTTCGAATGTTTGATAGAATTAGCATAATAATTTCAATATGTATCGATCCTTTGTTTGACAGAATTCACTGAGTTCTATTAGGATTCAGATCGATGATAGAGTGTTTTTGAAAGTATCGTTTTGAAAAATATTATTTAGTGATGTTGGAAATTAAGAGAAAGATACTAAACCACTCTTCTGGTAAGATTTTAGAGGCGAAAATCCTAAAAGGGGGGAAGAAATGTAACATCCCAAATTAAGGCCTAGTCGGAACAGTGGTTTCGGGACCACAAATTCGACGTAATGAAATTTATTTTTATTATATTTTTATGGACTACGATTTCTCTGAAATATTTCGTGAAAATTTCGTTCGAAAATTTCGACGTTTGGGCACTCAATTTAGTCAAAAGGACTAAATTGTAAAAAGTACAAAAGTTGAGTTCTACATGTTAGAGGTGTCCAATTGTTATGAAATTTTAGATTGGAGGTCCTTAAATGATAATTAGACCATTGGTTAAGTTGGTGGACAAAAATGGACTTGGATGGGTATGTTTCAAAAGATTTTTTTAAGGGGCATTTTAGTAATTTAGTGAATTAAAAATAAAATTTAAATGCCAAATATGTCCATCTTCTTTATTAGGATGAAATTACAAGGGTTCTCCATAGCTAGAGTTTGTTTCAAGGTTCTAAGCTCCATAATAAGTGATTCCAAGCCCCATTTTTAATGTTCTTTATGTTTTTAGAATCCCGGTAACTTGGTTTAACTTATTCTAGCAATAATTTAACCTAGGATTCATATTTGGAAAGATAACCATTGGTGAAATGTGTTTATTTTGATATTTATGATGGAATATGAAGGCTGAAATTATGTTAAACAACTTTTGCTAAGCGATTTTACGTGAAAACGAGTAAAATGGCATAATCGGTAAAAATACCTAGTGTTCATAAGTACATGTTAGAGTGAGAATTTGATGTTGCTATAGAAGGGAAAAATGTTCAGCATGTTATAAAACATAAGAATAAGGGATGAAATTTAATTTTCAAGCCTAGGGGCAAAATTGTAATTTTTCCAAAGTTTGAGTTGGGGATTGTTTTGTGTAGTACTGTAATTAAATAAGAGAATGTGATGTTTTAGACCCCGAAAAACAAGATTTGGACCTAGAATTGGAGGAAAACCAAAAAATCAGGAAAGTTGGTAAAATGACCGTTTCGACATTCGAGGTAAGTTCGTGTGTTAATAATAATGCAATACCATGCTTGAATTGTAATTTTCTATTGATATGGCATAAATTGTATGGTTTAATATGTTTAGGAGACGTTGATGGATGGTATGTATGGTATGAAAAATATGATGTTTATTGTATCATGTGAAATTGAATGGCAAATTAATTTTACAAGAATTGAATGTTAAATTAATATTACATGGGTTGTATGAGTTGCTACACGGTTATATCTGACGAGATTTCGACAAGAAAGTTTATATGTAAATAATGCATTTATTTTACTTGTATAATAATTATTTTGCTAGATATTACGGAAATCATTGGGTGATAACTAAAATATGAAAATGAATGGAATGGGGAATTCTCGATCGAACCTTCAGAAAGCCGAGATAAGGACAATATGTAGCTAGGTCACACGAGTGATAAGGGACCTTCACCGTGTGCACAAGAAATCTACTTGATGGAAAAATTTGATATGTAGCTAGGCCACATGGATGATAAGAAACTTTCATCTTGTGTCCAAGAAAGCTACGGGATAATAATTTCCATACGTAACTAGGTCACATGTGTATTACTGTGTGTATACCATGTGTACAAGAAAGTTACGGGTTATGAGTAGCTAGGTGACATGAGTGGTTCCTAGTGTTGGACACCATGTAGACAAGAAAGCTACGAGATGGAATGGCTAGGTCACATGGGTGATAAGGGACCTTCACCATGTGTACAAGAAAGCCGAATTATGTGTAGGTGGAGCTATGTGCTGAGACCAGCGAGTATCGGGCGTTTTCTGAAGGGGTTCAACGAGATAATTTACTAATGATGAATGGTGCGATCATGTTATGAATAAGTGCAAGTGTGAATGTGACCAATTAAGAAATGTGGAAAATGTACGTATGAACAATATGTTTGATATGTAATCGAAAATTGGAAAGGTTGGTATAAGCAAGTGATGAACACAACTAAAGTGCAAGAGAGAGCAAAAATTTACAATAAAACTATTTGGACAGCAGCAGTGACATGAGTTTGAAAAATCACTAAAAAAGTAGAGATTTAATTATAAGTTGTATAAGATATTTATTTAAAGCTTATTGAGTCTACTTTCATAAAAAAGAAACTTAAAAAACAAATGATTCGTATATTTTTAGATATTTGAATTTTGTGAGACTGGTTCAGAATGATTACGCGATCCCCTATTTTGCCTTGTAAAAATCATTAAAAATTGTACAAAAATAATTGTGGGATATAAATTATATTCCTGAAATAATGAATGAGTCTACTTTCAAATGAACTAAATAATAAGGTTATATGAACTCAGTACAAGGAGAAAATTGATTCATAGTGAAGAGAGGGCAGAATAGTCAAACAGTAAAATAGGGGAAACTTTAATGAACAAACTGTATTGATTGGCTAAAAAAAATTCTGGAAATTTTATGGTAAGAATATATGTGATCTAATTTCATGTAAAATTAACAGATCTTAATTTGGAGTTCCGTAGCTCCAGATATAAATAATTTAGTGATTGTGACTCGAGTAGACAGCTTGAGATGAACATGAATAAAAAGTGGAACTATGTTCAATTATGATTGTATTATCTTGAGAACATATTGTGAAGATTTAGAAAAGTCTATTAATAAATCACTTATTATTTACATATTTGCTTACTAAGCTGTGTAGCTTACTTCCCTTCATTTCCCATATCTTATAGGGTTGTATGCTAACTCGAGTTGGAGATCTCTGGAGATGTAATCACACTATCAAGCTATCATCGTGGGGTAAAAGTGAATACAAACCTCTTAAATTTATGGAATGTATATGAGACTTAGTCATTTGTATATGTCATAATTGGTTTGGCCTAAAATGTTGGCCTTTAATATTTAGCAGTTCATTTTGTATAATTTGGATGAAATTTTATGACTCAGTTTAATACGTTTTCAAGTGTATGTGTTTTGGTAATTCCTCGTACCTGTTGTTCGGCATTGAATATGGGTAAGGGGTGTTACAAACGAAGACGAACAGCATCATCAGTGGCCCCATTATACTTAAAAGTATCACAAAGTTGAAGAGACCTTTTTAAATGTTGAGTAGGGTCCTTTGTCATAGTGCCCCTAAAGTGTAGATTGTTCTAGATCATTTGAATCACAGTCGGTTTTATCTCAAAATTATTAGTTGAAATCACCGTCCTTGCTATACATTCTTGAACCATGTCCAGACTTGCTAAGGCATAATCTGTAACACCCTAACCCATATCCATTGCCGAAACAGGGTTACAAAATGTTACCAAAACTTTTCAAAACATTCTCATATAAATCATGTCAATCACTATTCATTAACCGATATCATTTCTAACGCCCCTCAGATGGATCCTCGAGGTCCAATATGAGCATTAGAATCGATTCAGGACTTAATTGGAAACTCTAAGAATTTTTCGTGACATTTATAAATTTTTTCGGGGTGCAGGGCTCACACGCCCGTGTGGTCCAAGGGACACGCCCGTGTGACCCTTAGACATGCCAGTGCCTCAGGCTGTGTCCGATTTAGGTTGCTCTTTGACTAGTTCCACACGGCCATATCACACGCCCGTGTGCTAGGTTATATGGCTATTTAATTCAATTCGAATTAGGTGCACGTTTCACACGACCAATACACACGCCTGTGTTCAATACCGTGTCACCCACATAGCTGAGACACACTGTAACACCCTTAACCCGTAACTGTCGCTGGAATAGGGTTAAGATGTACCACCCAAACCCGCCCATGTGTCATGACCGGATCTGGTATGCTACGGGTTGAATCTTGAAAACTTTATTCTGATGGGTTTTGGAAAAACTTAGTTTATTATAGCCGAATAATCAATTAAGTGTGAAACTTTGAAAATAACTTTAACATTGCGTTGATTGAGTTTGAAAAGCCCATAAAAAATAATAATAAATTGGCACCTAAGTTATGGAAGCCTTATTATAGAAATATTCCCAAAAATTAAAACTTAAACGGAAACAAAAACAGAAGTAATCTATGTAGATAATAGTCTTAATGGCCCCTCGAATCTGCCTCGGCTCCCTTGTCCGCGAACTACTGCTCATTTGAAAAGTGGGAAAAATAAAAGGGTGAGTCACAAAACCTCAGTATGCAAATCTCGAAATCACATAAAAGCCTTGGGCCCACACACAATGGCATCCCAAACCTAAGAGTCCATCCTCTACACACCCCCGTACGAACCATCACACCGTGGGGATTTCTACAATCAACCCTCCATCCGATACACACCATATGGATCACTATGTGACCTATGTGGCAAAGCCACCGATCTCTTATGCGAACCTTAGAAAATACATATAGTATTTTGACAGCTATGTTGCCTGTCATTAAGACCGATCACTATGTGACCTATGTGGCAAAGCCACCGATCGCCTCGCGACCTGCTCCCCTTCCATAAATCAATCAATCCCATCCCATGCATACACACATGCAAGAATCAAAACATCAAGCCATTTAAACAGATCTTAGACTTTCACATACATTGATACTCGTAGAGAAGTTTCTATGATTACGTACCTGGCATCCCTTGCCTATCCTTTTTGGGTATTACGACTGTTCATATAGCCTCTCTTTCCGGCTTTTAGCCCATATCATACACATATATTACAACAATATTTATGTGTTAAGGATCTACACACCTGATTACGGTTATGACGACACCCTCAATGTCGACACTATTAGAAGTCGATAGGACTACTATCTGCCTAAGATGCTGTTTAAAAGTCAGTCCACAACCCGATGGCCAATCTCAAACAGCGGACACTGCTCGTCTCTTAAACTTAGGGATTGGGTTTACGGTCCCAATCCTCTCCTTTTCCTGATCCATATTTGATTCCATCAAAAGTCTTTGTCAGAACTACTATAACGAAGTAGGGTTGTTAAACCATATGATTTAAGATCTCAAATATGATAGCGAATCTAATAGGAATCTAAAGAAAACCCCTTACCTTGAAATTTCGAAATAGATAGGATACTTAGAGATTAACGGTTTTCGACTTTTGAGATCAGGATGATTCGATCTACTCTGATTTCCCGAAGTGTCGCCCAAAAGAACATGAGATTAGTGGAAAAGTCAACTAAAGATGGCTTATCAACCAACTAGACATTCGACTATGGTCTTAAAAAACTGAAAGAGAAGGGGAAAAGAACAGAAGAAATCGGCACTCACCTTAACACAGGGAATTCGACAACTCCTAGGAATTTCAACTTTTGAGAAGATCAGAAAGAAAGGATGATCTCAAGTGATCTATGAAGATTCGGCTTTGATGAAGAAATCAACAGAAGAGAATAAGAGGTATTCGACTATGGAGATGAGAAGAAAGTTCAAAGTTTCAACTTTTGAATTAAAGTGAAGCTTTAGAGAATAGGCTTAGAGATTTCGACTTTATGGAGAAATCGACACAGGAGAAAAAGAATGGAAAAAGAAAGTGAAGTGAGAGGTTTCGGCTTTTGAAGAAATCAAAAGAAAAGAAATTGAAGAGAATGACTGAGAGTTTTGGCACAGAGAATGAGGAAAAGAATATGGTTCAAATGCCAAAATTGAAGAGATACCACCCCTATTTCTAGAGAATTTTCTGCACTTACATATCAAAACCTGAAAGTGCCCTTCCTGGTAACTAACAATTAATCAAATAATAGGGAAAATTTCAGTACCCCTTTGCCATAAAGAAATCGATTCCTCCCCCCTCTAGGAGATGGAATTTCGGCCAACACTGCATTCAGCAGATAACTCTTATATTTTCTTCTTTATCTTAATCTATTTATACCTTTAGAAGAGGCCTAAATAACACCACCTCTCCCTACTATTATCAGCACAATATCCACATTATCCAAGCAAATAAATCTTCATATTTTAAAGCATCCTAGTCGCCCCCACTCTCCTTTCCTTTGATGCCAAAAACAATTAAAAATAATTGGGTAATGCGACTCGAACCTTGGATCCCCTTACTGCTTTTCACGCCATTGTCCACTGGGCCACTAGCCTATTTTTGTGTTTTAATTCGCGGATAATATCTTTTAAGCCCAAACCTATCTAGCTTTCCACTAAAGTACCCAAACCAAAAATTTGATTAAGGCCTCAGCCCAAAACCTGAGCCCAATCTGAACCCCTTAAACACTCTAATTAACACATTGAACGTAACACACATCAAATGCAAAGGCCCATTAATTCAGGATGTTACAGTTCTACCCCATTTAAAGATATTTCATCCTCCAAATTACCTTATCCGAATAGATGTGGGTATTGTTGTCGTATCTCTTCCTCCGGTTCCCACATAGCCTCCTCAGAGCCGTGATTCTGCCATAGAACCTTAACCAATTAAACTTTCTTCCTTCGTAATACTTTGGCATCACGATCCAAGATCTCCACTGGTTCCTCTTCAAAGGATAGGTCAGGTTTTACTTCGATTTCCTCTACTGACACCACATGGGACGGGTCCAAACGATATCATCTCAGCATAAAGACATAAAACACATTGTGAATCTGGCTTAGCTCAGAAGGTAGCTCTAGCTGATACGCTACTGGTCCAACTCGTTTCAACACCTGATAAGGTCCGATGAATCTGGGACTTAACTTACCCTTCCGCCCAAATCTTAACACTTTCTTCCATGGTGACACTTTCAAGAACACCTTGTCACCCACTGCAAACTCTATGTCCTTGCGCTTTAAATCAGCATAGGACTTCTGCCTGTCTGACGCTTCCTTTAGTTGAGCCCTTATTAACTCAACCTTCTCCTCCATCTTGGTAACCAACTCCGGTCCCAAAATTTGACGTTCCCCTAATTTCGTCCAACAGGTAGGAGTATGACACTTCCGTCCGTACAATGCTTCATAGGGCGCCATCTGAATACTAGACTGGTAGCTGTTGTTATACGCAAACTCCGCCAATGGCAGAAACTCCTCCCAACTACCTCTGAAATCAATGACACAACCCCTTGACATGTCCTCCAAGATCTGAATCACCCGCCGATCGTCCATCGGCTCGAGGATGAAAATCAGATCTTGAAATCCAACTTTGTACCCAACGCTTGATGCAATGCCTTCCAAAACCTTGATGTAAACCTAAGATCTCGGTCCGAGATAATCGACACATGTACTCCATGCAACCTTACAATCTCCGCTATATACAGCTTAGCCAACTTTTGTAAAGAATAGTCGACCCAAACCGGTACAAAATGAGCGGACTTTGTCAACCGATCAATGATCACCCAAACTGAATCTTTCCTAGTAGGCGTGAGAGGTATCCCACTAACAAAGTCCAATGTGATCCTTTCCCACTTCCATTGGGGAATCTTTACTGGCTGCAATAACCCTGATGGTAACTGATGCTCTGTCTTTACCTACTGACAGGTTAAACACTTCCCCACTAATTCAGTCACCTCTCTTTTTAAGCCTAGCCACCAAAACTGTTCTCGTAAGTCTCGATACATCTTACTCCCTCTAGGGTGCATAGCATATGGATCACCATGCGCATCTTGGAAAATCCTATGCCTCAACTCAGAATCTTTCGGCATGCACACTCTCCCTTGGAAACATAATAGCCCTTCCTCATTCACACTAAATTCTGTCGATCCATCACTTGATCCCACATGGAACTTCTCCTTTAGCAACTCATCGGTCTGCTGCTTCTCCTTAACCTGGTTGACCCAATAGGGTTTCACCTGAAGTTTAGCCAATAAACTTCCATCATTGTATAGACTAAGGTGAGCAAACATTGCTCTTAAGTAGTGATCACCTTACGACTTAAGGCATCTGCCACCACGTTAGCCTTACCCGGATGATACTCGATCGAGCAATCATAATCCTTTAACAACTTGATCCACCTCCTCTGCCTAAGATTCAACTCCTTTTGTGTCAAAAGGTACTTTAAACTCTTATGATCCGTGTAAATGACATATTTCTCCCCGTACAAATAATGCCTCCAAATTTTTAAGGCAAACACCACCGCTACCAATTCCAAATCGTGGGTGGGACAATTTGCTTCATGCGGCCTTAACTGCCGAGATATGTATGCAACAACCTTCATATCTTGCATCAACACGCATCCTAGTCCTGTGTGTGAAGCATCACAATAAAGCACAAATTCCTTCCCAGCCTCTGGCTGAATCAATATCGGAGCCTCTGTCAAAATCCTTTTTAACTTCTCGAAACTATCTTGCTGCTTGTTAGTCCATACAAACAAAACTCCTTTCTGTAACAACTTAGTCAACGGTGCTGCAATCAGAGAAAATCCTTCAACAAATCTTCTGTAGTACCCCGCCAAACCAAGAAAACTCCAAATCTCTGCCACTGACTTAAGCAACATCCAATCCAACACCGCTTCAATTTTTCGAGGGTCCACCCTAATCCCCTCTGCTGACACAACGTGACCTAGAAAAGTAACTTCCTTTAACCAAAATTTGCACTTACTGAATTTGGCATAAAGCTGCTTCTCCCTTAGAACTTGCAGAACCACTCGCAGATGTGAATCATGCTCCTCCTCCGACCTTGAGTAAACCAAGATTTCATCAATAAATACCACGACAAACCGATCCAAGTAGGGTTGTAACACACGGTTCATCATATCCATAAATGCTACTGGCGCGTTAGTCAACCCAAATGGCATCACCATGAACTCGTAATGACTATAGCGAGTTCTGAATGCCGTCTTATGAATATCTGGCTCCTTGACCTTAAGCTGATGATACCCTGACTTCATATATATCTTCGAAAAGACTGAGGCCCGCTTCAACTGATCGAACAAGTCATCGATCCTTATCAACGGGTACTTGCTCTTGATTGTTAGCTTATTCAATTGGCGATAGTCAATGCATATACGCATTGAACCATCCTTCTTCTTAACAAATAACACCGGTGCTACCCAAGGTAACACACTTGGTCGAATAAACCCTCTATCCAACAACTCCTGGATTTCTGCTTTCAATTCCACCAACTCCTTCTGCGCCATTCTATATGGAGCAATAGATATCGGTACTATTCTCAGAAGAAGATCATTTCCAAACTCCACTTCTTGATTCGGAGCTAATCCCAGAATTTCAGACGTAATCCCGAAATCTCTTCTAGGAAAACATCAGGAAATTCCTTCATCGTCCTAACATCATAAACAGTTAGGTCCTTGGCTTCCAAAGCCAGTACAAACATTAAAACTGCCTCGCATCCTTTTCTCACCATCCTTTCTGCTCTTAGGGCAGTCACTACGTTCGACAGACAGTTCCCCCTTTCTCCTATCACCAACACTTCACCTCCCTTGGGGGGTCTTAACACCATACGCTTGGCTGCACAATCTAAATTGGCCTGATACTTCACCAGCCAGTCCATGCCTAAAACTAAGTCAAACTCCCTGAACGATAACTCCATCAGATTCGTCTAGAAAACTATTCCCTGAACTTCTAAGGGTACCTCCCGATAGAGTTTATCTATTACCATAGATTGTCCTAATGGGCTAATTACTGTCCTCACCCTAGGGTAACTTCAGAATCTAAACTTAAAGTACTAGGCACACTACTAGCAATATATAAGTGTGTCAATCCAATATCAATTAATGCAGTATAAGGCAATCCAAAAATTAAAAACGTATCGGTTATAACATCCAGCGCATCAACCTCCTCTCGACGTCTAGCAGCATAGACCAATCCCGACTGCCTTGCCTCAGTGTTTTCTGCCCTTGGCTTGGTGCTCCATAGCCCCGACCAAAACCGTTACCACCTCTAGCCGGACCACGACCTCTCTGCGACTGTTGACCTCCTTTACCCGGTGAGCATTACCCTACCTTGTGAGTCCCACCTCATCCCGTGGCTGAGGACAGTCTCTTATCTAATGATCCGTAGATCCACACATAAAGCACTTCCCACTGCCTGCCCAACTCACCTACATGGAACTTACCACATCGAGCACACTTCTGTGTTTGATTAGCAGCAGGTCTTTCAGCCCGGTTCGACCCATCCAAACTGGGTCTTTTCTAAGTATGCCTAGCTGCCCCTGTCAACCCAAAATTTCTCTTACCTCCACCACAATCTCTATTCAGGTTCATCCTTTTCGTCCATTTCACCTCCTCAGCTATCTTAGCTTTCTCCACAAGCACAATAAATTCGCTCTCTCGTTGTGGAGCTATCAACACATGTAGATCATCCTTTAGGCCATCCTCAAAATGAACATATCGCTCATGCTCTGTGGCCACTATCCCTCGAGCATAACAACTAAGGCGTAAGAATTTTGCTTCATGCGCCGCCACCGACCTACTTCCCTGAACCAGATTCAGGAATGCTCTACGCTGCGCATCCACATAGCTCGTCCCAATGTATTTACTCTGGAACGCCGTTCTGAAGTAATCCCATGTGATACGGTCAGCTACGGTACCATCCTTATCCGTAAGCCACCATTGATAAGCTTCGTCCCGGAGAAGGGACACTACTCCCTTCAGCTTCTCCTCTTTTGTGAAGTCAAAATCATCTATTATACGCTCCATTGCTTCCAACCAATACTCCACTGTGCTAGGAGCTACACCAAAAATTCCCTTAAACACCTCTGCCCCATTGGCTCTAAGTCGCTCTGGCACTGACTTCGGGCTCCTGTGCCCATGCCTGCCCCAACAACCCTCTCTAACACCCTCAACATCGCCTGAGATACCGCATCATCTCCGGCCATCTGATCCTAGAATTCCGTCTCCACAGCTGGTGGCACTGGTACCTCATTCCCTGACTCGTGGCTAGACCTTACGGGTTCTGACACAGCAATCCTGCCTCTACCTCGGCCACGCACACCACGTCCTCTAGCGCTCATTCTACCGTTCATGATTTATCTAATAGCAATTTTATGGATTAATACTTTCTTCCATTGATTAATAACAAACAATCTTGTGGAGAGTAGTTTTAACAGTAGTTCTTTCAAATTCGAATCCTATCTACAAAGTTTGATTCTCAAGTCTAAATTTCCTAGTTTTATAATACACATACATACAACATCCATCACACATCAACATACGAGTAGCATCCATGAACTTACATTCATCACTTAGGGGTATTTTTGACATTTCACTACCCAAGGGTATTTTTGTAATTTTATCCTACAGGGGTATTTTTCGTAATTTTCCAAAATAGGGCATCTTGGCAATTTTACAAATTAGGGGTATTTTGGTAATTTTACAAACCAAGGGTATTTCGGTAATTTTACAAATTTTGGTAATTTTTACAAATCCAAGGTATATTTGAGAAGGTTTCACAAAACAAGGGTATTCTGAAAATTTTTACTAAACTAGGGATAATTTTAACAAAGATAAGGTGACTGGTCCCTTTCGGGTTTTAGTTATAAGTTTTGGCCCATCAACAAGCCCTCTCGGCTAGAGTGAACAACCACTACGCACCAGGCAGGATTCCAGAAAAGAGGAGGTGAGTCACTAGGACCGCTTAAATACCAAGCTCTTCCTAGATCCAATCCCAGACATGCGTATGCCTGTTACCACACCCTAACCCTGTGACTCGTTCGTAGACATGTTTTATTAGAAATTAAGTCTTATTAAATTTGAAGAATTGTTTATACTAAACCTAAAGTCCATCAAGCTCTGCTCATACTAGCCTACGTCCCTATAAAGCCCACCATACATATCACATCAAAGGTTAGAATACTTACCTGGATGGATCGGGTGCCGGTAGACTCGAAGGCCATATCTCAAGAAAAACTTTTCTCAACTTACATCACTTTTACAAATCACTACTAGACCCATTTCACAGCCCGAGTTTTGAACCGGGCTCTAAAATAAAAAATGTAACACCCTAAACCCGACCCATGCGTCATGACTGGATCTGGTATGCTACGGGTTGAATCTTGAAAACTTTACTCTGATGGGTTTTGGAAAAACTTAGTTTATTATAGTCGAATAATCAATTAAGTGTGAAACTTTGAAAATAACTTTAACATTGCGTTGATTGAGTTTGAAAAGCCCATAAAAAATAATAAATCGGCACCTAGGTTATGGAGGCCTTATTACAGAAATATTCCAAAAAATTAAAACTTAAACGGAAACAAAACAGGAAGTAATCTATGTAGATAATAGTCTTAATGGCCCATCGAGTCCGCTATAGTACCTCGTCCACGAACTACTGCTCATCTGAAAGGTGGGAAAAATAAAAGGGTGAGTCACAAAGACTCAGTGTGCAAATCTCGAAATCACATAAAAGCCTTGGGCCCACATACAATGGTAACAAAATATTTCATGCAACATGGCCCATCCCAAACCTAAGAGTCCATCCTCTACACACCCCCGTACCAACCATCACACCGTGGGGATTTCTACAATCAACCCTCCATCCGCTACACACCATATCGATCACTATGTGACCTATGTGGGAAAGCTATCGATCGCTTATGCAAACCCCAGAAAATACATTATAGTATTTCAAAAGCTATACCGCCTATCATTAAGACCGATCACTATGTGACCAATGTGGCAAAGCCACCGATCGCCTCGCGACCTGCTTCCCTTCCATAAATCAATCAATCAATCCAATCCCATGCATACACACATGCAAGAATCAAAACATCAAGCCATTTAAACAGATCTCAGACTTTCACATACATCGATACTCGTAGAGAAGTTTCTATGATTACGTACCTTGCATCCCTTGCCTACCCTTTTTGGGTATTATGACTGCTCATCTGACCTCTCTTTTGGCTTTTAGCCCATATCATACACATATATTACAACAATACTTATGTGTTAAGGATCTACACACCGACACGATTATGATGACACCTCAATGTCGACACTATCGGCCAATACGATCGCTATCGCCTAAGATGTCGTTTGTAAGTCGATCCACAACCCGGCGACCAATCTCGAACAGCGGACACTACTCGTCTCTTAAACTTAGGGATTGGGTTTACGGTCCCAATCCTCTCCTTTGCCTAATCCATATTTGATTCCATCAAAAGTTCTTGTCAGAACTACTATAACGAAGTAGGGTTGTTAAACCATATGATTTAAGATCTCAAATATGATAGCGAATCTAATAGGAATCTAAAGAAAACCCTTTACCTTGAAATCTCGAAATAGATAGGATACTTAGAGATTAACGGTTTTTGACTTTTGAGATCTGGATGATTTGATCTACTCCAATTTCCCGAAGTGCAGCCCAAAAGAACATGAGATTAGTGGAAAAGTCAACTAAAGATGGCCTATCAACCAACTAGCTATTCGGCTATGGTCTCAAAAAACTGAAAGAGAAAGGAAAAAGAACAGAAGAAATAGGCACTCACCTTAACATAGGGAATTCGGCAACTTCTAGGAATTTTGGCTTTTGAGAAGATCAGAAAGAAAGGATGATCTCAAGAGATCTATGAAGATTCAGCTTTGATGAAGAAATCAATAGAAGAGAATAGGAGGTATTCGGCTATGGAGATGAGAAGAAAGTTCAGAGTTTCGGCTTTTGAATGAAAGTGAAGCTTTAGAGAATAGGCTTAAAGATTTTGGCTTTATGGAGAAATCGGCACAAGAGAAAAAGAATGGAAAAAGAAAGTGAAGTGAGAGGTTTCAACTTTTGAAGAAATCAAAAGAAAAGAAATTGCAGAGAATGATTGAGAGTTTTGGCACAGAGAATAAGAAAAAGAATATGGTTCAAATGCCGAAATTAAAGAGATTCCACCCCTATTTCTAGAGAATTTTCAGCACTTAGTTATCAAAACCTGGAAGTACCCTTCCTGGTAACTAACAATTAATCAAATAATAGGGAAAATTTTGGCACCCCTTTGCCATAAAGAAACCGATTTCTCCCCCCTCTAGGAGATGGAATTTTGGCCAACATTGCATTCAGCAGATAACTCCTATCTTTTCTTCTTTATCTTAATGTATTCATACCTTTAGAAGAGGCCTAAATAACACCACCTCTCCCTACTATTATCAGCACAATATCAACATTATCCAAGCAAATAAATCTTCCTATTTTAAAGCATCCTAGCCTCCTCCACTCTCCTTTCCTTTGATGCCAAAAACAATTAAAAATAAGTGGGTAATGTGACTCGAACCTTTGATCCCCTTACTGCTTTTCACGCCACTGTCCACTGGGCCACTAGCCCATTTTTGTATTTTAATTCGCGGATAATATCTTTTAAGCCCAAACCTATCTAGCTTTCCACTAAAGTGCCCAAATCAAAAATTTGATTAAGGCCTCATTCCAGAACCTGAGCCCAATCTGAACCCCTTAAACACTCTAATTAACACATTGCACATAACACACATCAAATGCAAAGGCCCATTAATTCAGGATGTTACATAAGAGGTATTACCGGACATACGAAAAACATTCACAATCATTTTATAACATAATTTAACAAAATAAATCAATCTGTCCTTTAAATATGACCACAAGACCTTAATCATACTTTAAAAATAGGCCAGGACTAAACCGAACACATATGGAAGTTCTCAGAAATATAATTTTTTTTTAAAGTTACAGAGGTCACATGCTCATGTGGGCAGGCCGTGTGCCTCCCATGACCTCGGACATGCCCGTGTGTCTAAGCCGTGCAAAAACAGGGCATACATACTGACTTGTCCACATGGCCATGGACATGCCAGTGTGCCCCACCCGTGGTCAACACTGACTTGCACCACATGGCCAGTCACACGCCCATGTGCCCAGCCCGTGGTCAAGTCTAACTTGTTTTGAAATACAATCACGAGGGACACAGTCGAGCCACATGCCCGTGTGGGAAAATATAGGCCACTTGGTAGGCCAAAATGCCACCCACACTTTGGGTCATCACTACAAGCACAATCCAACATTGTTCCAACCCAATTCATACCAAAATAACCAACTAAATCAAGCATTCAAAGGTATATCAATCACACCATCTTATTCACAAATAGCTCAATCTATTCACAAATTATTTCTAAGTTTAATTCATCACAAACATACCAATTATAAAACACTTATCATAAATCATCTAGCACTCTTCATTTACCTATCTACCAAATCACATGACTAAATTTATCTATCATTCACAAAACAATTTAAACAAGTTACACATAGACTTACCTTAACTGAAATCATACACATATTAACCATGTTATGCATATATTATGCCAAGACCAAATTACTCAAACCAAACATATCAAGCACATAACTAAATACACATAAACCAAATTTAAATCAAGCCATTTTCTCATGGCTATATATATATACATGTCCCAAAATCAAACATTCCATCTATGCTATACATGCCATATGCCCAGAATCAACTTAGTAAAATACTGAAAGAAATAGTTGATAGTATGATAAGCTTTGTTTATGATCCCTGAGATCGTAACGTGACTCCAAAATCTATAAAACAAAGGCAAACAAGAACACACACAGTAAGCTACTTGAGCTTAGTAAGTCATAAGCAAAAACACATATACTTAACAGCAATTACATATCAACTATCTATAAACAAAGCCAAATTTGCATAATATTGAATACAAGTTATCATACATTACTATTCCACATTTAACCTTTATGTACATAAATCATACGGCCAAATTACTAATAAGTTCACATATGATAACACGTATATCATATTCACATGCATAATATCAATTCAAATAATCAACTTACCTCGTTTTCACATATTAGAATAAGTACATACCTGATCCTTTTAATTCGAATTAACATTTAGTCTTAACTTCACATAGCTCATTGAACCATTCAGAATTAAAAAGGATACACGGATAGTTAGAAGCTCGTACAATGCCAACATCCCAAAGATGGTCTTACATGTAATCACATATCGATGCTATTGTCCCAGACAGGGTCTTACACATAATCACAAGTCGATGCCAACGTCCCAGATGTGGTTTTACATGATAACACATACCGAAAATCCTATGTCATGACATATGTATCCTATCTATTCCTAGGGTTCGTACGGGGCTTTGGGACACTGAATCTCGATTGGATCAAACTCAAAATATAACCCCTTTGCTCAATACACATTTGGCCAAACACAAATATATTCACAATAATTCCGTTCATCATATAACATATATATTATCAAATTTCACGACATTTATAAGCTTATTGACTTACCTCGGATGTTGTCGGACAGTTTAATCGGCTATTTGTCTACTTTTGATTTCCCGATCTAATTCTTTTTTCTTTTGTCCTTGATCCAAATAAATTCAAATTTAACTAATTTAAGCATATATTTATTCAATTTAATCCAAAAATGCGTAAATGGGCAAATTACCATTTTGCCCTTAACATTTCACACTTTTTGTAATTTAGTCATTATTGCATAAAACACAAAATAAACAAAATTTGCATATACCATGCTTTATTTAATTTATTTCACATTTTAGTCCCTCAAAATATTATTTTTACAATTTAGCCCTAATTACTCAAATTCATCAAAATTTCCAATACAAAACATGCTAATCCAAAACATATCTTTCATAATCTATCATTTAATAACAATTATCACATGAATTCATCACTAGCTCAACTCAAAATATTCATCAAAATAAAAAATTCAAGCATGGCTCTTAAAGATAACTTAGCAACGATCTTAAAAACATAAAAATTATCAAAAATCGAAACCTAAACATACCTTAATCAAGCTAGATAGGTGCTGAATCCCCAAAGCTTTTCTATTTTCTTTTTATTTTCTCTATTCGGTCATGAATGGATGATAATGGCTTTTAAATTTTATGCTTTCTTTTATTATTATAACTTATAGTATATAAATAAATTTCAACTTATAAAATTAACATATAAAAACATATATACAAACACTTAATGCCGTCCACTATTTATAAAATGGGCTAATTGCAACATAAATCCTCCATATTAAAAAGGCAACAACACTTAGACACTTTCACAACTAATCATCAAATTTTCATTTTACGCGATTAAGCCCTTTTAGTTAATCGGACACTCAAACAACGAAATTAAATCACAAAAATTTAACACAAGAAAATTCACACATAATAAACAAATAATATAATTTTAAAATATTTTTTGGACTCAGATTTGTGGTCCCAAAACCACTATTCTGATTAGGGTCAAAATCTGGCTATTACACACATGCCCGTATCTCTGCCCGTATGCTCAATTCTAAGCATTCTGTTTTCTTGAATTTAAGGTGAAGGGTACACATAGCCTAACAACATGCCCGTGTTACGAGGTCGTGTGTCACACACTGTCTAGACACACGCCCGTGTGTTTGCCCGTGTGGACAAAATAAAGCCATTTCTAGCTTTATTTCACACCCAAACTTTCACCCATGTCCTACACTTGAACCACACATACAAATACCTAAAATTTCAAGCATTCAAGATGAGAAAACTCTATTATTCAACATGATATATCATCACAAGCATTCATGTTTACAATCTTACTCTTTAATAGGCATACTTGTTTCCCCTTTCTTAATCAAACAATATATAGTTCCTATGTTATCACTATAACAAGAACTTAATATATATATATATATATATATATATGTAACACCACTTACTCAAGATCATCGTTGGAGTCGAGCACGAGGCGTTATTTAACTTAACTTACCACATTGGGTATAAAAATAATTTATTTCATAATTTACAGTAAATCTGTCCATCTGTGCAACAATCATTAATTTAATTATAACTCGAGTTAAAAAACTTGAAATTTAGATCTGTAACTTTTCCCTGAAACTAGACTCATATAAATTCTTCCATTTATCCTATTTTTGGTGATTTTTCAAAGTCACGTCACTACTATTATCCAAAAACTATTTCATTGCAAAATTTCACTTTTTCATACTTTCATTATAGTAAACATCACATAGGTATCCATACAAGATAATTTGATCCCAATACATGCCATAATTTAAAAAATTTCAAAATCATTTATATACCAAAATAAAGGCTTGATAGTGTGATACGAGGCTCTGACGATCTCCAATCCAAGTAAGTTCAATACACTGTAAAACAAAGGAAAGGAAAAGAACGAGTAAGCTACTAATAACTTAGTAAGTTACATGTAAAAAATAAGCATTCAATTAATAATTAACATTTTTACATATAACTAATCAATATCCTTCTTAGCAAATTTTTAATCACATACACATGTACAATCTTACCAATTCACTTGCAATACCTTTATACACTTAACCTTTATCACGTATGCTCATTCTTTCAATTATACCTGCATTCGCACTTCATATCATATTCACTTAATTCATTATTAATCCCGTTGAACACTTGAAATATACATGGATACGTAGAGAATTAGCACATTAAGTGCCACACTGATATGTAGCCGAAGCTACCACTAATATGTAGCAGAAGCTACCACTGATCAATAACACTGGAAATGTCCACGGGCATGCTCACACAAGCTGCCAGGTGTCTGTAACACATGCTAGATCACCCACCACCCGAGACTCACTGTAACACTGTAACACTAGTCTCTAGTGATATATCACTTGTATCCACTTCTACTCCTAAGTTCAATCGGGAATTTACACTTAACACTTATTTTAAACACATTATCACATGAATATTTTTTCTTCCACTTTCAATATTAATTCACAAATCAAATACAATTCATAATTTATAAAAATATATTGCTATTATTTACACATAACTTACCTCGGATGCAAAAAGACTATTTTCGTAAATTAGTCGATAACCTTCTCTTTTCCCCGATCACCTTCACTATTCCTTCTTTCTTGATCTATATTAGCACAATTTAATACATTTTATCGACATTCCATTCAAATACAATTCATGCGCAATATTTTGGCAAAATTATGTTTTTTCCCTTAAAGTTTCATATATTTACACTTTTTCCCCCAAAGCTCGAAAATTAAACTGTGTCCCTTATTCTTATGTTTTATGACATGCCAATTATTTTTCCCTTCTATGAAAACATCAAATTCTCACTCTAACATATACTTATAAACATTAGGTATTTTTACCGATTAAGCCGTCTTACTCGTTTTCACTTAAAATCGCTTAGCAAAAGTTGTTTAGCATAATTTAAAACCTCATATTCTATCATAAAACATCAAAATAAATACAGTTTACCTATGGGTATTTTTCAAAATATGAACCCTAGGTTAAATTATTGCTAGCATAAGCGTAATCGAGTTACCGGGACCCCAAAAACATAAAGAACATTAAAAACGGGGCTTGGAGTCACTTACTATGGAGCTTGGAAGCTTGAAACAATTCCTAGCTATGGAGTACCCTTGAAATTTCGTCCTAATGAAGAAGATGGACATATTTTTCCATCTTTTTCCTTTTTTTAATCTTTTAATTACTAGATGACTAAAATACCCTTCATTAAAAACTTTGGTTATTTCTACACATGTATGTCCATTTTTGTCCATGAAAGCCTAATGGTATAATTACCATTTAAGGACCTCTACTTCAATTATGCTCTTCAATTAAATCCTTTAACATCTGGAACTCATATTTATCAACTTTTGCAATTAAGTCCTAATAGGCAAATTAGACATGTAATTCATGAAATTTTCTATCGACATTCTAACACATTCATCTAATTACTCGATAAATTATAAAAATTAATCAAAATAAATTTTTCTACTGTAGAATTGTGGTTTCAAAACCACTATTCTATTTAGGCCCTATTTCAGGCTATCACAACTCTCTCTCCCTTAAGAGATTTTTGTCCCTGAAAACCTTACCAATGAATAAGCTGGGATACTGTTTCCTCATAGCCTCCTCAGTTTCCCATATTGCCTCTTCCACTCCATGTCATTGCCATAACACTTTCACTAAAGCAATTTCTTTATTTCTCAACTGTTTCACTTTTCGTGCTAAGACTCAAATCGGCTCTTCTTCGCATGTCATATCCGATTGAATTTCCATTTGTAACATCCTAGAATTGAGGGTTCTATATTTTGCACTATCTCATGCATGTGGTTAGCTATGCTTGTTGTTTTGGCGTGTTCGGGGGTCTTGGGGAGGATGGGGCTCAAGCTAGGGCTTTAGAAAAATTTTTGTTTTTAGGGCACATTAGGGGGAGATCTTGTAGAAGTAGGCCTTAAGGGTAATTATGTGCATTTGATGAAAAGAAAGGAGCTCTTGGTGGAGTGGTGTTGGTGTCACTTGTAGGAGCAGAGGGGGAGGATTTTGAATCCCATTTGCTACACTTTAGAGTTTAATTTTTGGTGCTCAACAAGGAGGAGGTGGCTTTCGGTTGGGACTCTACCATGGTGGTTGTGGAATGAGTCAACAAATTCAAATGGATGGACATGAAGAGCTTGAAGAGTTTGAATGGGTCAACTAATTCAAATGGTGGATGGATAGGACTTGGTGGAGCAAGTCTAGGAGCAAATCAAAGGATTTGAAAGGGGGAGTGAAAGTTGGCCGGATGTTGGAGAGTTGGGGGGAGAATTTTGACTATGTGATGTAGTTGGCTAGGAATTTCGACATTTGTGGTGTGTGATAGCTAAAACTGAGCCATTAGAGTGTTGTGCCGAAATCTATAGCTCTTTTTAGCTTTTCTTTTTGACATTTTGGTGTGGTTCTTAAGGCATTTGGGGTTTGTTACTCATTTTTAGCTTGTGTCGAATCTCTCAATTTTCTCTCCATCCCTTCATTTCATATGTGTGATAGCCAAATAACTATTCTCCATTTCCTTTCTTTTCTTCTTTGCACTTATAATTTCTCCTTTTTCTTGACTGAACCACTTTCTTCCACACTTCTTCGACTTCTTTTTCTTTCCTCTCTTTGCTCCTTTATTTCCTTCTTCACTAGCTGAACCTCCATCCCGCCCCTTTTCTTCTCTAAGTTCTCCATTAACTGAAACCCCTACTCCTTTTTGTTCTTATTTAGCCCGCTATAGCCGAATCTTTATTTTCTTATATTCATCTCTTTCACCCACTCCTAACAAATCCGAACCCTAGTTGCCCATTTTCTTTATTTTTCTCTTTGTCTCTCTGTTGCTCTTCTCTTGAGTCGAAACCTTGTTGGCATTTGCTTCTTGTGCCGAATCTTCTTGGATTCCATTTGTATTCTCTCTGTCAAAGCTGAAACCCAGGAATCAAAGTGAAAATTGTCTGCCGAAGGTCTCTCTTCAATCGATTTCTATTTGTGCAAGGTAATGTAAAACTCTTTTGTTTCTTTCCCTTTTTTCGGTTTTGGGTGGTCATAGTCGAAATGGCTAATTTGTTTCTTAGTGTTAGTTCACGACTAATCTCTTCTGTTCTCCTCTCAACATGGCATATTCGCATCAGATTAGGATCTATAGCCAAGTCTTTCTGTGATCAGTTCTTCTTTGACCAAGGTAAAGAGTTTCTCTCTAGTCCTATACAAGTAGTCTCTTTCGTTTTACTCTGTCTTAACCCAATCTCTTTATTAGTCAACCATCGATCTCTCTGAAAGTACTGTACTAATCAAAGATTCTCATCATGGATACAAGTGCTAGCCAACCTAGGGGTAGAGCTAAAGGAGCCTGAAGGGAGTGGACTCGTAGTCTCGCTCCCCAAGTTCAAACGACGTGCTGTGTCAGTGGTTCGAGACTTTTTGTCGGGTTGTGGTAGAGAGTTGACATCCATTTGGGATAGGCAGATAGTGGTTATTCCCACTAATGAGAGTAGCGACGATCAGGAGTGTCTAATTCTTCGCGTAATTAGGTGTGAAATTTCCACACTATCTTTTGTTTGATTATTAATTAGTATGTAAATTGTTTAAAAGCCAAAACATCGGTAATGGCTGTTGAGTTACCTTTGGGGTAAAATTAGACATACCAGATTAGTTACCTTTGGTGGTGTCTTGTAAATACTTTAACACGAATATATATATATATGCTCTGATAATTTGATTTATGTCGACATATGTTGTATTCATTATATTATGATTATACGTTGCATGGGGTTGGGACATGATATTGATTGAAAGGGGAAGTGTATTTCAGTGGTTTGGTACCACATATATCATGACACTGTCACATTATTTCAGTGGTTTGGTACCACATATATCATGACTCTGTCACATTATCTCAGGGGTTTGGTACCACATTCAGTGGCTTGGTGTCACATATGAGGAGTGTAGCGGATGGAGGGTTGATTGTAGAAATCCCCACAGGTGTGTTCTGGCTGGTACAAGTGGTGTGTAGAGGATGGAATACTAGGTTGGGCTGGGTTGCATTGCATACACAGATTTGATATGCCATGTTGTTAGGGCTATGGCCCAGTTCGATTCGGATGGGCTTCGGCCAAATTCGTTACTGTGAGGGCTAAGGTCCAATATGCTTCTGTGGGCTTACGCCCAGATTCTGTTTGTAAGGGAAATTACACACTGAGTCCTCATGACTCATCCCTCTGCTTAATTTTGCAGGTAACCCCTAGTTTAAGGATTTGGAGCCGGGGTAGACTCAGCGGTGGCCATGCATTGCTTCTTCTGTAAACTCTGTTTTCTTTATTTAAACTTATTTTAAATTTGGAATTTTGTCATATAACAAGGCCTCCGGGATTTTAATTTGGGTTTTTATTTTAATGTGGTTATTATTATATTATGAAATGATAAACAGAGAGTTTTTCCTAAAAATATAATAAACATTTTCCAAAATATTAACAAGCGGATAACTAGCAGAATAATAATTAAATTCAGAAATTTGCTTAGAACTACAAACACTGTTTTCAAAATGTCACGTTTCGGAATATCACTAGTTTCTATTTTTCGTATCACGAAACCTATTTTTTGACTGTTAAGATTATTCATAAAATTTTTGCAAGGAAACCTTAAAACTAAATGTTATTTTCAAATGGAAACAAAACTCAAAATTTTAAACGATCACGTAGTTTTTCAACAACTTTTTCGTGTGACGTACCAGATCCAATCATAGCCTTTAGGCCGGGTTTGGGGTGTTACATTTATGGTATTAGAGCCTGGTTGCAAAACTTGGCTGTGGAATGGGTTTAAAATGTTTCCCAAAATTGGTTTGAAATATGGTTTAGAAAAAATATATGTTATTAGGAAGTATGGCACTTGAGCCTCCAGCACCAAATCCGTACTGTAAGTCTTCTGACTCTATGTGATTTTTAGATTTTTACCATGTTGTGATTTTTTAGTTATAAGAGATAAAATTTTAGAGATTGAGACCTTTAGAAATACGATTTGCAAAACCTACTTTTAAATCTATACTCATAAGATATCCATTAATAAATAGTGGAATAATTTACTAATTCATAAAATTTTTAATCAAATTAAGTTGATTCAGTAGACATGAGTGCTAGAGGACATGGACGTGGTATATGCGGTCATGGTAAGGGCTGAGGTGTTGAGGTTGGATCCTCAGAATCAGGACATGGGCCGGAAGGCGAAGTGCCAGCATCACCAGTAGAAGAGGCAGGGTCTCAAGACTGAACTGGTGGGGACAATGCTTTGTCCCAAGCTATGCTACGTGTTCTGGAGTGGGTTGCTGGAGTAAGCACGAAATCGGTAGCTCAGAAATCTATTCCCGAATGACTTCGAGCAAACGGGGCTAGATATTTAGGGGTATTCTGCTGTGGCTCCAAACGTAGCAGAATATTGGCTGGAAGTAGTAGAGCAGATTATGGATGATCTGGACTGCATGGCAGAGGAGATGTTGAAAGAAGTAGTGTCCCTCCTTCGAGATGAGGCATACCATTGGTGGCTTACGGTAAGGGATAGTACATCAGTGGACCGTATTACCTGGGACTTCTTTAAGATAGTGTTCCAGGGAAAGTATGTTGGGGCAACCTATGTGGATGCTTAGAGAAAAGCATTCCTGAATCTGGTTCAAGGGGGAAAATCTGTGGCTGAATATGAGGCAGAGTTTCTGCGTTTAAGTCGTTACGCTCAAGGAATAGTTGCAACAGACTATGAGTGTTGTGCTCGGCTTGAGGATGGTCTGCAGGATGAGCTGCGAGTACTGATAGCTCCGCAGCGGGAAAGAGATTTTGCCATTCTAGTTGAGAAGGCAAAAATAGCCAAAAAGGTGAAGCGGTCTGAGAGGCAGAATTGGGATAAAGATAGGGGTAGGAATAAGAGGAACTCTAGGTCGTTAGGATCTGCTGGGGGCTTTCAAAAGAGGCCTAGATTTGATGGGCCGAGCGGAGTTGCGATACCTGTTGCTGTTGGTCAGTCTCAACCGTGTGCTCGATGTGGGAAACTACATTCAGGGGAGTGTTGGGCAAGAAATAAAGGATGTTTTGGGTGTGGATCTATGGATAATCAGATAAGGGACTGTCCACAAGAGTCAGATAGGGCACGGTCGGTAGGTCAGGGGTATGCACAGCCTGGAAGAGGTGGGCAGCAGCTGTCGCAAGGTCGTGGTTCGATCAGGGGAGAAAATAGAGTTGGTCGAGGGCGTGGAGCATCGGGCAGAGGTGCTAGGAGTACAGATGCAAGACAGCCTGGATTGGTTTATGCAGCTAGACGGTGAGAGAACGGCGATACACCAGACGTCATAACCGGTATGTTCCCTATATTTGGTGTACCCTTTATAGCTTTGATAGATATTGGGTCAACACACTTATACATTGCTAGTACTGTGTCTGGGACTTTGGGTATATAATCTGAGATTGTTTCTAGTAAAATGACTGTGATTAGCCCTTTAGGACAATCTATAGTGGTGATCAATCTATTTAGGAGTGTGCCTTTAGAAGCGCAAGGGGTTATTTTCCCGGCAGACTTGATGGAATTGTCACTCAATAAGTTTGACTTTTAGGCATGGACTGGTTAGTTAAGCATCGGGTAAACTCGGATTGTGTGACGATGCGCATGATATTGAAGACTTCCAAGGATGAGGAGGTGCTGGTGATAGGTGAGAGAAGGAATTACCTGTCCAATGTGGTGTCTGCATTAAAGGCTGAAAGGATGGTGTGAAAAGGGTGTGTGGCATTCCAAGTTTACATCAGTGCTTTGGATGTCAAGGAATTGTCTGTAAGGGATGTTAGAACGGTGAAAGAGTTCTCGAACGTCTTTCCAGAAGAGCATTCAAGGTTACCTCTAGATTACGAGGTGGAGTTCAGCATTGATCTACTTTTGGGAATAGCTCCATTGTCTATCGCCCCATATAGGATGGCACCGAAAAAGCTGGTAGAACTTAAAGCTCAGATCCAGGAGCTGTTGGATCGTGGATTTATCTGACCAAGTGTATCTCAGTGGGGAGTGTCAGTGTTGTTCGTTAAGAAAAAGGATGCGTCGATGTGGATGTGCATTGACTATAGGCAATTGAACAAGTTGACAATTAAGAACAAATAGCCGTTGCCAAGGATTGATGATTTGTTTGATCAGCTAAGAAGAGCTTCAATATTCTCGAAGATCGATTTAAGGTCGGGGTATCATCAGTTAAAGGTTAAGGAGGCAGATATTCATAAGACTACTTTTTGAATGCGTTATGGTCACTACGAGTTCTTAGTGATGCTGTTCAGATTAACGAATGCACCAGCTACATTTATGGATATGATGAACCGGGTATTCCAACCCTATCTGGACCGGTTTGTTGTAGTGTTCATAGATGATATCTTGGTATATTCAAGGACTGAAGAGGAGTACGATTCGCATCTTCGGATAGTTTTACAGATCCTGAGAGAGAAGCAACTGTATGCCAAATTCAGCAAGTGTGAATTTTGGCTGAAGGAAGTTACCTTTTTGGGGCAAGTTGTTTCTGCTGAAGAGATTAGGGTTGGTCCCCGAAAGATCGAAGCTGTTCTAGACTAGAAGTCACCGAAGTCTGTAGCAGAAATTTGAAGTTTCCTTGGGTTAGCTGGGTACTACAGAAGGTTCATTGAGGGATTTTCGTTGATTGCTGCACCATTAACCAAGATATTGTGGAAAGGGATACTATTTGTGTGGACTAATAAATAGTAGGAAAGCTTCGAGAAGTTGAAGAAGATTTTGACAGAGGCACTAGTGTTGACTCAGCCTGAGGCTGGAAAGGAATTTTTCGTCTATTGTGATGCATCACACACAGGGTTAGGATGTGTGCTAATGCAAGAAAGGAAGGTAGTAGCATATGCATCTCGGTAATTAAGGCCACATGAAGTGAATTATCCCACTCACGCTTTAGAGCTAGCTGCGGTAGTGTTCACTCTGAAGATTTGGAGACACTACTTGTATGGAGAAAAGTCAATTATTTACACCGACCATAAGAGCCTGAAATATCTCCTTACCCAGAAGGAGTTGAATTTAAGGTAGCGGAGGTGGATAGACCTACTGAAAGACTATGACTACTCGATCGAATACCATCCAAGTAAAGCTAATGTAGTGGCGGATGCGTTGAGCCGTAAGGTGATATCAGATTTAAAGGCAATGTTTGCTCATCTTAGTTTGTATAAAGATGGGAGTTTATTAGCCGAACTTTAAGTGAAGCCTTCATAGGTAAATCAAATTAAAGAGAAGCAGTTGTTAGATGAATTGTTAAGTTCTCGACTTCAGTAAGCGAAGCGTGATGAGACAGAAGATTTTAGTATGACCAGTGATAGAGTATTATGCTTTAATGGAAAAGTTTGTATGCCGAAGGACTCTGAGTTGAGATAGATGATTCTACGGGAGGCTCATAGTAGTCCATACGCTATGTATCCTGGGTGTAAGTAAGATACGTATCGAGATTGGCTACGTGAATCACGAAGATTTGTAAGTAAGTGTTTGACGTGTCAACGGTGAAAGCGAATCACCGTTGCCTCGGGTTAGCAACGAAGGATTCCACTTTGGAAGTGGGAGAGGATAACGATAGATTTTGTTAGTGGGTACGCCTACTAGGAAGGATTCGGTGTGGGTGATTGTTGAGGTTGACAATCCGGGTTTCATCGAGTTCGTGTCGACTATTTATTGTAGAAGTTAGCCATTGTATGTAGCTATTGAGGTTATACCGGTCTCTATTATATCAGACAGGGACCTTAGGTTTACATTGCGATTCTGGAAGGCGTTACATAAATCTTTAGGTACAAGACTGGATTTCAGCACGTCGTTTCATCTACAGACTGATGGTCAGTTAGAGAGAGTAATTCAGATTCTGGAAGACATGTTAAGAGGTTGTATAATCGACTTTAGGGGTAGTTGGGAGAATTTTCTACCGTTGGCAGAGTTTGCATACAACAATAGTTACCAATCCAACATTCAGATGGCACCCTATGAGGCGTTGTATGGTCGTAGGTGTCGTACCCATACCTGCTGGACGAAGTTGGGTGAGCGACAGTTGCTAGGCCCAAAATTGATCTCAGAGATGGAGGAAAAGGTTAAATTGATTCGGGCTCGATTGAAGGAAGCTTCCGATAGGTAAAAATCGTATGCAGATCTGAAGCGGAAGGAAATAGATTTCTCAGTGGGTGATCAGGTTTTTCTAAAAGTTTCACCTTGGAAGAAGGTTCTAAGATTCAGACGGAAAGGCAATTTGAGCCCTAGATTTATCGGGCCTTATCGAGTGTTGAAACGTGTAGGACCAGTAGCTTATCAGCTTGAGTTACCTCTAGATTTGAATCGGATACATGATGTTTTCCATGTTTCTATGTTAAGGAGCTATCATTCAGATCCATCTCACGTAGTATCAGTGGAAGAAATTAAAGTAAGACCTGATGTATCTTTTGAAGAAGAACCAGTACAGATCTTAGATCAAGATGTTAAGGTGTTGAGAAGAAATTCAGTTCCGTTGGTCAAAGTCTTATGGCGAAATCACGGTTCATAGGAAGCCACGTAGGAGCCAGAAGATGTGATGCGACAATAATACCCTCACCTCTTTTGATCAGGTAAATTTTGAGGCCAAAATTTCTTTAAGGTGGTAGAACTGTAACATCCTAGAATTGGGGGTTCTGTATTTTGCACTATCTCATGCATGTGGCTAGCTATGCTTGTTGTTGTGGTGTGTTTGGGGGTCTTGGGGAGGCTCGAGTTTGAGTCAGGGCTTTAGAAAAATTTTGCTTTTTAGGGAACTTTAGGGGGAGAGCTTGTGGAAGTAGGCCTTAAGGGTAATTATGTGCGTTTGATGACAAGAAATGAGCTCTTGGTGGAGTGGTTTTGGCGTCACTTGTAGGAGCAGAGGGGGAGGAGTTCGAATCCCATTTGCTGCACTTTGGATTTTAATTTTTGGTGCTCAACAAGGAGGACGTGGCTTTCGACTGGGACTCTACCATGGTGGTTGTGGAATGAGTTAACAAATTCAAATGGATTGACATGAGGAGCTTGGGGAGTTTGAATGGGTCAACTAATTCAAACGGTGGATGAAGAGGACTTGGTAGCAAATCTAGGACCAAATCAAGGGATTTGAGAGGGGGAGTGAGAGTTTGTCGAATGTTGGAGAGTTGGGGGAGAATTTCAGCTATGTGATGTAGTTGGCTAGGAATTTCAGCATTTATGGTGTGTGATAGCTAAAACCGAGCCATTAGAGTGTTGTGCTAAAATCTATAACTCTTTTTAGCCTTTCTTTTTGACGTTTTGGTGTGGTTCTTAAGGCATTTGGGGTTTGTTACTCATTTTGAGCTTGTGTTGAATCTCTCAATTTTCTCTCCATCCCTTATTTTCATTTGTGTGATAGCCAAATTGTAACTCTTCTCCATTTCCTTTCTTTTATTCTTGGCACTTCTAATTTCTCCTTTTTTTCTTGACCGAACCACTTTCTTCCACACTTCTTCAACTTCTTTTTCTTTCCTCCCTTTGCTCCTCTATTTCCTTCTTCACTAGCCAAACCTTTATCCCTCCCCTTTTCTTCTCTACTTTCTCCATTAACCGAAACCCCTACTGCTTTTCATTCTTATTTAGCCCCTCCATTGCCGAATCTTTGTTTTCTTATATTCATCTCTTTCACCCACTCATTATAAAGCTGAACCCCAGTTGCCCATTTTCTTCACTTTTCTCTTCGTCTCTCTTTTGTTTTTCTCTTGAGCCGAAACCTTGTTGCCATTTGCTGCTTGTGTCGAATATTCTTGGACTCCATTCAGCTTCTCTCTATAAAGTCAAACCCCATGAATCAAATTGATAATTGTCTACCGAAGGCTTCTCTTCAATCGATTTCTGTTTGTGCAAGGTAATGGAAAACTCTTTCGTTTCTTTCCCTTTTTTCGGTTTTGGGTGGTCATAGCCGAAATGGCTAATTTGTTTCTTTTTATTAGTGTTAGTTCGACGCTAATCTCTTCTGTTCTCCTCTCAATGTGGCATGTTCGCATCGGATTAGAATCAATAGCCCAGTCTTTCTATGATCGGTTCTTCTTTGACCAAGGTAAGGAGTTTCTCTCTAGTCCTATACAAGTAGTCTCTTTCGTTTTACTCTGTCTTAACCCAATCTCTTTATGTGTTAATCATCGATCTCTCTGAAAGTACTGTACTGATCAAAGATTCTCATTATGGATGCAAATGCTAGCTAACCTAGGGGGTAGCGCTAAAGGAGCCTGAAGGGGTGGACTCGTAGTCCCTACTCCCCAAGTTCAAATGGCATGATGTGTCGGTGATTCGAGACTTTTCACCGGGTTGTGGTAGAGAGCCGACATCCGTTTGGGATAGGCAGATAGTGGTTATTCCCGCTAGTGAGAGTAGCAACGATCAGGAGTGTCTAGTTCTTCGCGTAATCAGGTGTGTAATTTCCACACCATCTTTTGTTTGATTATTAATTAGTATGTGAATTGTTTAAAAGCCAAAACATCGGTAATGGCTGTTGAGTTACCCATAGGAGGCAAAATCGGAGATACCAGGTTAGTTACCTTTGGTGGTGTCTTGTAAATACTTTAACATGAATATATATATGCTCTGATGATTTGATTTATGTCGACATATGTTGCATTCATTATATTATGATTATACGTTGCATGGGGTTGGGATATGATATTGATTGAAAGGTGAAGTGTATTTCAGTGGTTTGGTACCACATATATCATGACTCTGTCACATTATTTCAGTGGTTTGGTACCACATATATCATGATTCTGTCACATTATCTCAGTGGTTTGGTACCACATTCAGTGGCTTGGTGCCACATATGAGGAGTGTAGCAGATGGAGGGTTGATTGTAGAAATCCCCAGAGGTGTGTTCTGGTTGGTACGAGTGGTGTGTAGAGGATGGAATAAGAGGTTGGGCTAGGTTGCATTGCATACACGGTCTGATATGCCATGTTGTTAGGGCTACGGGCCAGTTCGATTTCGATGGGCTTCTGCCAAATTCGTTACTGTGAGGGCTAAGGCCCAATATGCTTCTGTGGGCTTACGCCCAGATTCTGCTTGTAAGGAAAATTACACACTGAGTCCTCGTGACTCACCCCTCTGGTTAATTTTGCAGGTAACCTCTAGTTTGAGGATTTGGGCCGGGTGGACTCAGTGGTGGCCATGCATTACTTCTTCCGTAAACTTCATTTTCTTTATTTAAACTTATTTTAAATTTGGGATTTTGTCATGTAATAAGGCCTCCGGGATTTTAATTTGGGCTTTTATTTTAATGCGGTTATTATTATATTATGAAATGTTAAACACAAAGTTTTTGAAAAATATAATAAACATTTTCCAAAATATTAACAAGCGGATAACTAGCAGAATAATAATTAAATTTGGAAATTTTCTTAGAACTAAAAACACTATTTTCGAAATGTCACATTTCGGAATACCATTAGTTTCGGATTTTCGTATCACGAAACTTGTTTTTGACTGTTATGATTATCCATAAAACTTTTGTAAGGAAACCTTAAAACTAAATGTGATTTTCAAATGGAAACAAATCTCAAAATTTTAAACGATCACGTAGTTTTTCAACAACTTTTCCATGTGACATACCAAATCCGATCGTAGCGTTTAGTCGGGTTTGGGGTGTTACACCACTTCAGTTTGTGAAATCACATGCGATGGATCCGATCGATATCACCTCATCATAAAAACATGAAACACGTTATTATGAATTCTTTCTAATTCTGATGGTAAAGACAATCGATAAGCCATTGGATCGATTCTTTCTATCATTTCATATGGACCAATAAATCTTGGACTTAATTTATCTTTACGGCCAAATCTCAAAATTTTCCTCCATGGAGGCACTTTCAAAAATACTTTATCACCCACTTGAAATTCAATCTCTTTTATTTTCAAGTCCGCATACGACTTCTATCGATCCGATGCGGCTTTCAAACAATCACGGATTATCTTCACTTTTTCTTCAATTTCTTTTACCAAATCAACTACATGAAATCAATTTTCTTTCAGTTCAGTCCAGTATAATGGAGTCCGACACTTTTGTCCATACAACGCTTCATAAGGTGCCATTTTTATGCTAAATTAATAACTATTATTATATGCAAATTCCACCAAAGGTAGATATCTTTCCCAATTACCTTCAAATTCCAATACACAACATCTCAACATGTCTTCGAGTACTTGAATTACTCTTTCAGACTGTCCATCGGTTTGGGGATGGAATGCTGTACTAAAATTCAATTTAGTACCCAATGCCTCTTGTAACTTCTTCCAAAATCTTGAAGTAAACCGTGGATCTTGATTGGATATAATAGACATAAGCACACCATGTAATCAGACTATTTCAGCAATATACAATTTGGCTAACTTGTCAAGTGAAAATTTCATTCGCACAGGAATGAAATGAGCCGACTTAGTCAATCAATCAACTATCACCCAAATTGAGTCTTTCTTTTTAGGTGACAATGGTAATCCTGACAAAAAATCCATAGTAATTCTTTTCCATTTCCATTCTGGTATAGTAATTGACTAGAGTAATCTTGAAGGTACCTGATGTTCTGCTTTTACCTGTTGACATATCAAACATCTTGATACAAACTCAGAAATATCACGTTTCATACCTGGCCACCATTACATCTCTTTCAAATCATTGTACATTTTATTACTTCCCAGATGTACGGACATAATACCACTGTGTACCTCGTGTAAAATCTTCTGTACAAGCTCTAAATTTTTTGATACACAAACTCTGCCTCTGAATAATAAACAACCATCAGTCCCAATCTGAAATTCTTAATCATTACCTGACTCACATTGTACCCGTTTATCCTGTAATTTCTCATCATTAGTCTAAGCTTCACATATTTGCTGTAGAAATGTTGGTTTAGCTCTCAATTCAGCTATAATTGAACCATCATCAGTTAGTGACAACTGGGTATTCATAGCTCGTAAAGAAAATAAAGATTTCCGACTCAAAGCATCAGCTACAACATTAGCCTTACCTTGATGGTAATCAATAATCAAATCATAGTCCTTTATTAGTTCAAGCCACCTGCGCTGTCTCAAATTCAAATCTTTCTGTGTCATCAAATATTTCAAGCTTTTATGATTAGTATAAATATGACATTTTCACCGTACAAATAATGCCGCTATATCTTCAGCACAAATACAATAGCAGCTAATTCAAGATTATGTACTGGGTAATTTCTTTCATGTGGTTTAAGTTGTCTTGAAGCATAAGCTATTACTTTACCTTCTTGCATCAAGACACAACCTAAACCATTTAATGAGGCATTATTGTAAATAACAAATTCCTTACCTGATTCAGGCTATACTAATACAAGTGCTTTCGTTAGTAGATCTTTCAATCGGTCTAAACTATGCTGACATTCATCAGTCCACTCGAACTTCACATCTTTCTGCAATAATTGAGTCATTGGAGAAGCTATTATAGAGAATCCCTATACAAATCTCTAATAATAACCAGCTAAACCCAAGAAACTTCTAACTTCAGATACATTCTTTGGTGGAATCTAATTGAAAATAGCTAAGATTTTACTTGGATCTACCCTGATGCCTTCGATGGATACAATATGTCCAAACTTCTCAAAGCCAAAATTCATATTTACTGAATTTAGCATATAACTGCTTCTCACGTAAAATTTGTAACACAATTCTCAAATGTTTTGCGTGTTCTTCTTCATCTCTAGAATAAACCAAAATATCATCAATGAATACTACGACAAATCTATCTAAGTACGGTTTGGATATCCAGTTCATCAAATCCATGAATACTGCGGGTGCATTAGTTAACCCAAACGACATAACCAGAAACTCATAATGACCATACCTGGTTCTGAAAGCAGTCTTTGACACATCTGACTCTTTAACCCTCAATTTGTAATATCCGGATCTCAAATCAATTTTGGAAAACATGGTGGCATTCTTTAATTGATCAAACAAATCATCTATTTGAGGCAATGGATACTTAATTTTCACTGTCACTTTGTTAAGTTGACGGTAATCAATACATAATCTCAATGTCCCATCTTTTATCTTCACAAATAGCACGAGAGCACCCCACGGGGAGTAACTTGGTCTCACAAATCCTTTATCAGTCACTCTTGTAATTGCACTTTTAATTCTTTCAGCTCGGTTGGTGCCATTCTATAAGGAGCAATCAATATTGGAGCGGTACCAGGCATTACTTCAATACCAAATACCACTTCTCTAATTAGAGGCAAACATGGCAACTCTTTCGGAAACACATCTAAATATTAACATACCATCGGCACTGATTCGATCTTTATTTTAGACACTTTTGTATTCAACACATAAGCAAGATATGCTTCACAACCATTTGTTAAATATTTCTGAGCAGACATGGCAGAAATCACAATTGACATTACATTTGACTTATCTGTTTTAACTTGAAGAACTTCACCGCTACTACATTTCAACTCAAGAATTTTCTGACTACAATCTATCTTGGCCTTATGTAATGTCAACCAATCCATTCCCAAAATAACATCAAACTCATCAAATGGCAACAACATCAAGTTGGTAGGGAAACAGTGACTTTGTATCATCAAAGGACAATTTTTACATATTTTATCAACTATCACATGGTTGCCTAAAGGATTTGACACTTTAACCACATACTCAGTCAATTCAACATACAAATTCTTATCAGACACTAAATTCATGCATACATACGAATGAGTAGAACAAGGATCAATCAATGCAAGAACATTAGTGTCGTAAAGAGAAAATATACCAGTGATCACATCAGGGGAAGTTGCTTCTTCTCTATCTGGAATGGCATAAGCTCTCGCTGGAGCTCTCGCTTTGGATCTTACGGTAGTGTCTTTTGTTACACCTTTACCACTAGTTCTAGTCCCCACATTTCTTGGTGGTCTTCCTCTAGTAGTCACACTGCTTGATCTCACATTCTAAAACTTTTCTATCTCTTCTCTTTCTGGACAATCTTTCACAAAATGATCTTGAGATCCACACTTAAAACATGCTCGGCTGATAAAATAACAATCTCCCAAATGTCGTTTTCCACAATGTTGACATTCTGGTTTAATAAGTTTAAAACTACTTAGACTTGCCATAGAGGTCACTTGAGCTTTAGAACTTGGATTTTTCTTCCTCGATCTCTTTGAAAATTCACACTAGAAACATTCGATCGAGTATTCACTTCTCTAGACTTCTTTGCTTGAGACTAGAATGTCTTGCCCATTGATCTTTTTCTTGCATCTCTTACTTCACTTTCCACCTTTCTTTTCTCTTTGCTCAACTCTTCAGCCTTGATAGCTCTTTCAACTAGTACCACTAATTCTTTAATTTCAAGAATTCCCACTAACAATCGGATATCCTCGTTCAATCCATCTTCAAACCTCTTGCACAATGTAGCTTCATTAGATACACACTCTTGGGCATACTTGCTTAATTTGACAAATTCTCATTCATATTCGGCTACCGTCATGCGCCCTTATTTTAATTCAAGAAACTCTTTTCTCTTTTGATCAATGAAACTCTGACATATGTACTTCTTTAGGAATTCCTCTTAAAAGAAATCCCATGTAAGTTTCTCTTTAGGCACCACTGACATTAAAGTTTTCCACCAATTATAAGCCAAATCCCTCAACAATGAGATAACACATTTCAGACTTTCTTCTGGAGTACAAGATAATTCATCCAACACTCTGATGGTATTTTCAAGCCAGAACTCTGCTCTCTCAGGATCATCATTTACATTAGCTCGAAACTCTTCGGCTCCATACTTTCGAATTTTGCCCACTGGAGGCTTTAACAATATTAACACTTCAGTTTGTTAAGGAGCTATGGAAATAGCTTGAGGAATAGGAGGGGGCAGAGGAGGTCGAACATAGGATTAGTTCTAACAAACTCGGTATACTAATTACACATCATATGGAGAAAGGCTTCCTGAGCCTCATCTCCTTGGCCTTGAGTCTTAGGTCGATTTTCATCTGGCGCCATCCCTTGCGCGGGAGTAGGCGCATTACTTTGGGCATCATCTGCTATAGCTCCATTAGGATCCATTACTATAAAAAAGAAAACATTTTAAGATGTCAAGAGTCGTCACACTATCATTATTCAGTTATGGCATGTATAGGTAGTCTATTACACTCGCTACGATTGTTTGAGAATCGACTAAACTGTAGCTCTGATACCAATAAATGTAACACCACTTACTCGAAACCATTGTCGGAATCGAGCATGATTATTTAACTCAATTTACCACTTCGGGTATAAAAATAATTTACTTCATCATTCAAAGTAAATCTATCCATATGTGTAACAATCATTAATTTAATTATAAATCAAGTTAAGAAACTTGAAATTTAGATCTGTAAATTTTTTCTGAAACTAGACTCATTTATCTTATCAGCATAAAATTTTCAAAATTTTTGGTTTGGCCAATTAGTACAGTTTATTCATTAAAGTCTCCCATGTTTCACTGTCCAACGGTTCTGACCACTCTTCACTAAAAAATCAATTATCTCAATGTACAATTTTTATATGTTGTTCCCACTTATTTCTAATGAAAGTAGAATCACTAGGAATCTAGAAATATAAATTATAACTCATAATTATTTGTTTACAATTTTAAATTATTTTCTAAATTATAAGCAGGGACTTCAAATACCATTCTAACCCTATCTCACTAAAATTCAAATATCATAGAATATAAAACTCATTTTCTTAAATGTTTCTTCCATATGAAAGTAGACACAATAAGATTTAATTACATATCTTATTCACCTTCTAATTCCATTTATCCTATTTTTGGTGATTTTTCAAAGTCACATCACTACTATTATCCAAAAAGCTGTTTCATTGCAAATTTTCACTTTTTCATACTATCCATACAAGATAATTTGATTCCTATACATTCCATAATTTAAAACATTTCAAACTCATTTATATACCAAAATAAAGGCTTGATAGTGTGATACGAGGCTCTGACGATCTCAAATCCATGTAAGTTCAATACACTATAAAACAAAGGAAAGGAAAAGAACGAGTAAGCTACTAATAGCTTAGTAAGTTACATGTAAACAATAAGAATTCAATTAATAATTAACATTTTTACATATAACTAATCAATATCCTTCTTAGCAAATTTTTAATCACATACACATGTACAATCTTACCCATTCACTTGCAATACCTTTATACACTTAACCTTTATCACGTATGCTCATTCTTTCAATTATACATGCATTCACACTTCATCTCATATTAACTTTAATTCATTATTAATCCTGTTGAACACTTGGAATATACACGGATACGTAGAGAATTAGCACATAAGTGCCACACTGATATGTAGCCGAAGCTACCACTGTAATGTAGCCAAAGCTACCACTGATCAATAACACTGGAAATGTCCATGGGCCTGTTCACACAAGCTGCCAGGTGTCTGCAACACATGCTAGATCACCCAGCACCCGAGACTCACTATAACACTGTAACACTGGTCTCTAGTGATATATCACTTGTATCCACTTCTATTCCTAAGTTCAACAGGGAATTTACAGTTAACACTTATTGTAAACACTTTATCACATGAATAAGTTTTCTTCCACATTCAATATTAATTCAAAAATCAAATACAATTCACAATTTATAAAAATATATTGCTACTATTTACACATAACTTACCTTGGATGTAAAATGACTATTTTCGTAAATTAGTCGATAACCTTCTCTTTTCCTCGATCACCTTCACTATTCCTTCTTTCTTGATCTATATTAGCACAATTTAATGCATTTTATCAACATTCCATTCAAAAACAATTCATACACAATATTTTGGCAAAATTACATTTTTACCCCTAAAGTTTCATATATTCACACTTTTGCCCTAAAGCTCGGAAATTAAACTTTGTCCCTTATTCTTATGTTTTATGACATGCTGATTATTTTTCCCTTCTATGAAAAAAAAAAAATCAAATTCTCACTCTAACATATACTTATTAACATTAGGTATTTTTACCGATTAAGTCGTCTTACTCGTTTTCACTTAAAATTGCTTAGCACAAGTTGTTTAGCATAATTTAAAACCTCATATTCTATCAGTAAACATCAAAATAAATACATTTTACCTATGGGTATTTTTCCAAATATGAACCCTAGGTTAAATTATTGCTAGCATAAGCTAAATCGAGTTACCGGGACTCCAAAAACGTAAAGAACATTAAAAACGGGGCTTAGAATCACTTACTATGGAGCTTGGAAGCTTGAAACAAACCCTAGCTATGGAGAACCCTTGAAATTTCGTTCTAATAAAGAAGATGGACATATTTTGCCATCCTTTTCCTTTTTTTAATCTTTTAATTACTAGATGACTAAAATTCCCTTCATTAAAAACTTTGGTTATTTCTACCCATATATGTCCATTTTTGTCCATGAAAGTCTAATGGTATAATTACCATTTAAGGATCTCTACTTCAATTATGCTCTTCAATTAAATCCTTTAACATCTAGAACTCATATTTATCAACTTTTTCAATTAAGTCCTAATAGGCAAATTAGACATGCAATTCATGAAATTTTCTATCGATATTCTAACACATGCATCTAATCACTCGATAAATTATAAAAAGTAATCAAAAAAAAATTTTCTACTTCAGAATTGTGGTTTCAAAACCACTATTCCATTTACGCCCTATTTTGGGCTATCACAATATACATGTACCAAAACATAATCATAACTAGCCATTCCATTGGCTAGATTACAAGCATCATTTACATTTTGCATGCCAACAGGGCCAACATATCCTATACATGCCATTACAACCGTAATTGAATTACCATACTATATCGACATGGACCGATGGATAGTGTGAGTGATCTCCGTGAAGCTTCCAATCCAACGAGCTTTCAATTACTATAAAAAAGGGGAAAATAGAATAGGGTAAGCATAAAATCCTTAGTAAGTTTGTGTAACATGGTACTTATCTTACCATTCATCCTATTTTGAGACAACTATGTAAGGCATATTCACTTAATTTGACTTCAGGCCCTACACACATTCTCATTGCCTTTGTTAGTCAAGTAATCCACGATAACATCAAGATGTGTATAAGCTCAATCAACAATCAAGTTTCCATGCATATATGCTTTCCACAACATGTATTCATTAAGCATGTATATATATTATCTCTTATTATTACAAGTATAGTTTCATAGTAGTTAGCTTCTAGTTCAGATCTTTTTATGTTAGGACTCTACTCATTTTATTCAAGTATTAAGGTCACCAAGTAGTAGTACACTCAAGGTGTACAATTATATAATCAAGGATGAACGCTCTCATCAAATAATTTCCATGTGCAATTATCATCTTTTTATATTTTCATACATCACTAGTCATGAATCATTATTTCCTTGTATTTCATGTAATATCTTTTTCATGTCATATTTCATATCATATATATATTATTCCATGTCAATTTGTTTTAAATTCATATTTTCCATTTCCAGAGCTTTACCCGTTGAATTTATTCAAAATATTGATGGATACATAGGTAGTACACTTGAGGTGTATGAATCAGAATCCGTCAATTCGTGTCTAATGGTACCAATATGGTACAATTACAGAAAGTACACTCTCGAGCCACATATATGTAAACAAAATGATTACCAGTCCAGGCTAAATCCTTTTTACGTCATATGCTCTAAAGAGCTAGATTTGGATTACCTGTCCAGGCTAAATCCAATCAAAATTAAGTTTGAAGGATTACTCATCCGAGCTAAGTCCCATCCGCAACAAATATAGGACTTTTTTCATTTTGGGAAATCACATATCCATCGATTTTCCATCTATTCAACCAGGATTTAAACACTTTTCAAGTATTATCAGCCATTTTATTATTTCATACCTCCGTAACATTTATGTAATTCAAGTAAAACACATTTCACATTCAAGTTAAGCATACGAGTAACATTTTATTCATTTATCATTTTATCGGGCATTTTCATTTATCGGCTATATCGCGTAGGTGATCATTTCACATATTTATGACACTGACAAAATTCAAAAACACAACATTTAAATGAAGCATAAAAACATATACAATTTAGTTACACGAACTTACCTCGACAAAGGTTCGTGTACATAAAATCTACAAATCTGACATTTTTCTCACTTCTCGTTCTAACTCCGAATTTGGTCATCTGGATCTATACGAGCAAATTTAACATCAATTTATAATATTTTACATTCATATGGACTAATCTTAGGCAAAATTACTATACTGCTCGTAACTTTTCCATAAATTCCATTTTCGTCCCTAGGCTCAGAAAATGAAACTTGTGCAAATTACTCCATATTCCATGCCTAGCCAAAGCCCCATTACAAATTTTCCAGCACATGTATTCATAAAATTTTAGAATTTTTCATCAAATTTTAAAACTTTTCTTTTTAGTCCCTAAATTAAGTTTTCATCAAAAATCACTTTGTAAAAGTATATTTAGATTACTAAAAATGGGACAAGGAAACTTACCCAATTTGGCCATGAATGTCTTTTCTCTCTCTCCTAGGGTTTCCATGTTTTATTTTGGGGAATAAGATGACATAAAATAAGATGATATCTTTTATCATCTTTTTAATTAATAAATATTTTGCTATTTCTAATTTAGTCCTTTCCCTTTTTACATATTTCCATGGATAAGTCACCAAGAAAAATCTACATACTTTTCTTAATGATCTAATTACCATATAAGGACCTTTAGTTTTGAATTCCATAGCTATTTGATCCTTCTAGCTACTAGAATCCAACTTTCGCATTTTATGCGATTTAGTCCTTCTCGTAATTAAGCACATAATCGAAAAAATTTTCTTTTCAAAATTTTCACACGACATTTCTAGTATAATATGGATCATATAATAAAATAAAAATAAGTTTATTTTTTGGCTTGGATTTGTGGTCCTGAGACCACTGTTCCGATTTCACCTAAATTGGGCTGTTACAACTCTCCCCCTTAAGAAATTTTCGTCCTTGAAAATTTTACCAGTAAGAAGATCCAGGCATTACTTTCTCATTTTTATATCTGGTTCCCAAATAGCTTTCTCTATATCATATCATTGTCTAAGAACTTTCACTGAAGATACCTTTATTGTAACACCCTTAACCCGAGACCGTAGCCGGAATAGGGTTTAGAGACATTACCGAACAATAGGATCATTTTACATCATATTCACGACACAAAGTCAATCATCATCAAACACATTCATATACAATCATAGTGTCCCTTAAATGAGTCATCGAGACTTTAAGCATGCTCATAAACTGAGTCGGGACTAAATCAGAACACGTATAAAATTTCACGAAAACTTGAAACTTTTCTAAAATACAAGGGACACACGACCGTGGGGGTAGGCCGCGCCTCACCCACAGCTACTTGACACTCCCGTGTGTCCTCCCCGTGGTAGTATGCTGCTAAAATCAACAAGGCTACCGAACACGCCCGTAGGAGGAGACCGTGTGTCCACCACGGTTTCCAGACACCCCCGTGTGTCCTGTCTCGTGATCCTATACTGCCATTTCTCGCACGACTTGAAGGCACGCCCGTGCCAAGACCGTGTATAATTTAAGCCACATTCTGCCAATTTACACACGGTCTTAGGCACGCCTGTGTGCCTCAACCGTGTGACATTATAGGCCACTTTGCAAAGTCAAAATGCCACCCATAAGGGTCCAACCTACAAGCCATACAACCTAAACATCTTATGCTCATATTATCACCATAAACATACCAATATTGTCATTCCACTCATGCATTCAATTTCAACTCTATTTACTAAATTCAATACCAATACTTATTCTACCACAAGCATAATTCATTCCCAATTTCACTAACCTCTAATAGCATTCATCAACGCAAAGTTACGACTTGATAGAAATTTTATCAATGGTACACAAGTTCAACTTTATTCAATACTCACATAGCATTCCATTCTTTCACTTCAAATTTCACCAATCACATAGGTATCATACTTACCTTGCCAACACTTAGTTAATCACTAATCATACTATCCAACCATCACATAGATAATGACACAACTAAGCCCAATATCACTCTCAACCACATGCTTAAATAACTATTCATTCAACTCTTAAATCTATCATTAACCACATAGATTTAAACATACCTTGATCAACACGTAGTTACTCACCATTCATACAACTCAATTCCTCGATTTTACCTCTATTTCAAACTTTGCTATTACTCAAATGAATTTGCACACTTAGTACCGATATGTTAAATAGAACTTATATCGGTAACGCACACACAGTGCCATTTCAATAAGCCGAAGCTTTCGAATCATTGCACACACAGTGCTATTCATTAAAGCCGTAGCTTCTATTGTTTCGCAAACACAGCGCTAGTCATTAATTATAATCGCACACTTAGTGTCTATTCTTTTATTCAACTTGCCTCGATGTCGCACAAACAGTGCCAATTCAATAAGCCGAAGCTTTCATATCATCGCACACACAGTGCTATTCATTTCTTATAATCGTACACTCAGTGCCTTAATACAAAACCGAGCTCGATCATTATCACACGCACAGTGCCAATCACAAAGCTGAAACTTCTATTATTTCGCACACAAAGTGCTAATCTTCTCGGTTACCCTCCCAAATGCACACACTTAGTACCACATAGATTCATTTCTCATATAATATGCATTTCACAACATTTAAACACATCTAAGTACACATAATATATCCGAACTTACCTCGAACGTCAAAATACCAAAACGGTCAATTTAATCGAGCACTTTGTCTTTGCATCGATCTCGATCCGAACCTCTCCGCTCTTGGTCTATACACATTTAAATTCAATCCATTCAATCATCAATTTAATCATTTTAGTCCAAACACACATATTTAGGGAATTTTATAAATTAGCCCTCACATTTTCACATTTCGACACTTTAGTCCCTATCTCACAAAATCATCAAATTCACCAAATTCCACCTAGCACAAGCTTAGCCGAATTTTACTAATGTCTATACAAACCCACACATTTCATTTATTTTACATTTTAGTCCCTCAATTTATACTTTTCACAATTTAGCCCAAAATACTCAATTTCATCAAAAATCCAAAGACAAAACCTGTTAATCCAACACCAAGTATTCATATATCACTATCATCTAGCACATAGCTCACACATTCATCAATGGCTCATCACAAAAACATCATCAATTCACAAAATTACAACATGGGCTTGATAGTAGAAGAAGCAACGATTACAAAAATGTACAAATTATCAAAAACTGAGCTCAAACATACCTTGAATTAAGCCAAATTCTAGCCGAAATTACAAAACTTCAAACCCTTATTCTTCCTCCAACTTTTGGCAGTAAGAAAGATGATACATTCATCTTTTTCTTTCATTTACTTATTAATATTTAACATTTTACCTATTTGCCATTTTTATTAAACATATAAAACAAAAGTGCAATAAGGTTATTAAGTCTTTTAAACATCCACTATCATAAAAATGGATCAATAACAACATAAGGCATCCACCTTAAAAAGCCAACTACATTTAAGTACTCATAAATCAGCACACAACATTTTACTCTTTATGTAATTAAGTCCTTTCTCTTAATTCGGCACATACACGATCAAATTATCACATAGAATTTTCACATAGGTATGTCACATCTCATTCACATAGAAAATATCATTAAAATATTTTTACAACCTCAGATTTCTAGTCTCGAACCACTATTTCGACTAGGGTCTAAACCGGGCTGTTACATTTATACTTTTTGTTTCTTTCACTTCACATGCCAAAATTTTAACCAGTCACTCGTTGTAAGTAATGCCAAGCTAAATTTAACATTTATCAAAGCAATAACAGATGATGGGTCCGACCAATTCTGTCATAACGCATATACTTATAAAAAAATGTTCTAAATTTTGTAGAACTCTGATAATAAGACCAATCAATATGAAACCAGTCCAATTCTTTTCAATAATCTTTATGACCTGATAAACCATAGACTTAATTTGCCTTTACGGGTAAAATGGGGAACTTTCTTTCATGGTGAATCTCCAGAAATACTTTGTCATCATCAAAAACTCTATTTCTTTTCAGTTTAGATCCACATCGGATTCCTAACGATCAAATATTGATTTTAAACTGTCTCAGGTCTCTTTCATCTCTTTTTGGGTTCAACGAATTAAAACTACCACATGTATCTTTTCTCACTGGACTCCATCCAAAACACTAAAGTTTTCCATTTGTGATCATATAAAGCCTCGTACAGTATAATTTTATATGTGATTGTTAAGTAATATAGTAAGCAAATTCAACCCACGACAAATACTTTTCTCAGTTACTTTCAAATTCAGGTACACAACATCGAAGTATATCTTCCAAAATCTATATTATATGTTCAAATTGATCAACTGTCTGAAAATGAAATACGATACAAAAAATGTAACCATGTACCCAAGGTTTCTTGTAACTTGTTTCAAAATCAGAATATAAATCGTAGATCTCTATCAAAAATAACAGAAACTAGCACATCATATAATCTGTAAATCTAAAAGAAAAACAAATCATTCAAGCAATCAATTAAGTGGGAAATCCACTCATACTGAGATGGAATGTGCAGGCTTCATCAAACAATCGATAATTACTCAAATAGTATCTTTCTTTTCATAGACAGAGAGAATCCTGATATAAAGTTCATAGTAACTATGTCCCATTTCCATTTCAGTATTTTCACTGATTGTAACCATCTTGAAAGTATCATCTCTATCTCGCTGATATATCCATCAATTAAATATAGATTCAGAAAAACCACCTTTCATTTCGAGCTACTAATACATTGTTTTCAAATCATTATGCATTTCATCATTCCCCAGATAAACAGACATAGTACCATTGTGATCATTCATGTAAAATTTTCAGTACAAGCTCTAATTTCTTCAGTACACAGACTCCGTCTTTGAATAACAGACATTTACCGAATCTATTTTGAAATTTTGATTCAAAAATTATTTCACACTATACTTATTTAACTCACAAATCTTTATCACTTTTCTGAGTTTCACGAATCTATTGTAGAGATACCAGTTTAACTTTATACTCAGTTAAAAATTAAGTTATTACCAGAAAATCATATCCATTACCCATGGCTTGCAAAATATATAGAGATTTGCTACACAGAACATCTATAACCACATTCATTCTTTCCAAGAGATATACAATTATCAAGTCATAATCTTTCAACATTCAAACCATATATGCTATCTCAGATTCAAATCTTTTAAAAATATCGGATACTTCAAACTTTTATGATCAGTCATTATATGATATTTTCACCATAGAGATACAGTTACCAAATTTTCAGTGCAAACACAATAATTGTCAACTTGTAACATCCAGGATTTAGTGGTTATGCGTTTAATTCATAATTCATGTGATAAAAGGCTTAGTGTGTGTTTGGATGTGTCTTAAGGGTTTTGGGAAACCCTAGGTTGTGGGAGAATACCTTAGTAAAAGATTGAGTTTTAAGTCTAAAAGTGGGGAGCTAGGCAAAGGAGGTCTTAAGAAAATTGTGGGGAGTTTATGACACAACAAGTGAAGTGGTAGAGTGGCTTGGGATGCTACCTAAGGTGCAGGGAAGGTTGCGTCAGCAAGGGACTTCAAGGGAGGAGGTTCAAGTCATGTTGGCAGCAAGGGAGTGTGGCTTTTATTTTGCTTTTTGCGTCAAGAGAGGGGAGAAGTGTTGGACGGCAATTGGACTTTAAGGGATGAGGATGAGACTTGGTCTCTTTCTTTTAAAATTCGGCTAAGGAGAAGTGATAAAGGTTGACTCATTCAAATCATTTTGAATAAGTAGTATGGAGAGAAAGTAGGAGAGAAATAAGGGATATGATAAGATAAAAAGTAGTGGCCGAATGTGGGGCTATTGGTGGTGGTAATTTTGGTCATGTAGGGGAGGAAGTAAGTGCCGAATTTTAGTTAGTGAGAGTGTCCACCTTTTGCCAAAATTGTTGGTCATAGGAAGTCTCTCTTTTTCTTCTTTTTCATTTGAAGCCGAATGCTCCTTTGTCACGATTGCCGAAATTCTTCTAACTTTTCTCATCTTCTTCTTTTCTTTCTTTCAACCTTAATTCTCCATCTTTTTATTATATGGCCGAATATTCCATCACCACTTGAAAGGCTTAGCCGAATCTTGTAGCCTCTTTCTCTCCTTTCTTTTCTTGTGATCCTTAAAGTCGAAATACTCTTGAGATAGCCGAATATCCCATCCCCATTTGGAGCCATAGCTGAATCTCAAGGTAACCTTATTCTTTCTTCTTTGTCGCAAGTTTTAGAAGCTGAAACACTTCTGGTGGATTAGCCGAAACATTTCTCCTTCGGATCTTGAAGCCGATTCTCTGAGGGTGCTTTAGGAGTGGTAAGTATTTTCTATCCTAGCAATCAGTTATGGGTTGGCCTTGATTTCTAGGGATAGCCGAATGTTCATAGTGCCATAGTAAGTGTTCTTTTGTGTGTAGCCGAAGGAAGGAAACACTAAGGATTCTTTCGGGATTTGATTCATCAAGGTAAGCAATGTAGTATTTGGCCAAGGGCCATTTTCTTAGATTTCATGTACTAAGCTGATTCTAATAGTTGTTAAGCAGGGATTTCGTCAACTCTATAGACAAGTGGTAGTTTTCGGGATTTAGATAAGCAAGGTAGGTGGTTTGTGATATTCGGTCATAGGCCATATTGGTTATTAATGATTAGCCGACTTTTGACTGTGGTTGTTTCGGGGCAAATCGACAGAAGTAAGCAGAAGCTTTCAAGATTCTGATCCATTTGGTAAGGATGTTAAGTTGTAGTTTCTATTCGTTTAATATCTCATAAGTAGTTGTCCGTGTTTTCTGATTAAAGTGCTCTTCGATGGATGCGAGTGCCAGTCAAGGAGGTAAAGGAGTAACCCTGTTCCTAAGTAAGCCCTATTCCTAAGTTAACATCCTGAATAGGGCCTATGCATTTCGTTTAATTGTATGAAATGACAAGTTTCAAGTACTATGAATAAATTTTTGATACTTTTGGAAATCTAGAAATGCATGAAAATGGAAAGGAAAATGGAAATGAAAATGAAGATAGAAATGAAAATGGAAATGGAAATGGAAATGAACACTTTTGGAAACTTAGACATTTTTGGAAAGTGAACATTTTGGAAACCTAAAAATTAGGAAAGTGAACATTTTGGAAACCAAGCCAAAATAGGAAACTTGAACATTTTGGAAACTTGAGCATTTTGGAAACCCGAACATTTTGGAAACTTGAACATTTTGGAAACTGAACATTTTGGAAACCCTAACATTTTGGAAACCTAAACATTTTGGAAACACGGAAAATACTGAGTGCCTGAAAATTTTAGGAAACTTAAAATGACCCGGAATGTCGAATTTTTGAGCCCAAAGGGAACTTAGGGCCAAGTGACCCTAAAAATATACAAGACATGACATTTGCCCCAATAACGAACTTGGAAATGTGGCTCAAGATGCCACCTAAGGTCTTAGGAAATGGCCCAAATACAAGAGGTTTTGGGCTGAGTTTGAGTCATCCAGAAGCAAATAATGAAGGCTTTATTTTTGCTTCCGAATATCGAGGTGGACGCATGGGTTTCTAGAAAAGGAAGAGTTTTATTCACATAAATTTGTGAATAATAAGAGAAATAAAGGAGTTTTATTCACATAAATATGTGAATAATAAGAGATAAATAAAGGAGTTTTATTCACATAAATATGTGAAAATAAGAGATAAATAAAGGAGTTTTATTCACATAAATATGTGAATAATAAGAGATAAATAAAGGAGTTTTATTCACATAAATATGTGAATAATAAGAGATAAATGAAGAATTATTCTTTAATTAGGAAAATAAGGAAGAGCGGTGGCCAAGTTAAGGATTCTTGGCCTAGTAATTTCGGCTATAAAAGGATGAGACTAGGGCCATTCATTATTCATTCTCCTCTCTCTTTCTTCCGAATATTCTTCTTGAGCATCCATTCTTTTCTTCTTTTCTTTTAGCCTCCTAGCCGATTCCTTCTAAGCCTATTATTCCTCTCTTCTTTCATCTTTGAAACCAAATACATAAGGGAATCATAGCCGATTGTTCATCAAGTCTCTAAGCCGAATCTCTGAAGGTTGAAGTGAAGTGCAATCGATTCCTTCAAATAAGGGTAAGATCCAAGTTTAGTTTTCCATTCTTTTATATTCTAGACTTATTAAAATTTAGAGACTAATTTCGATTATTAATCTTGGCGAATCATGGAAGAAGAAATTCTTTTCCGAAGGTACACCATAGGCCACGTGTTCCTAGTTATTCGGTGAATTTTGGATTTAAGATCCACAAGGTAAGTACCTAAAAGTATTCGCCAAAGCTTGTATGATTGTCTAGATCAGTTCTTTAATTATTAAAAAGTCGAAACTAACCCATATTGAGATTCAAGGTTGGCGAATATCGTAAAGGAAAAATAAAGTTTTGGATTTGTGTAAACACCAAATCGACAAAGGTGAGTCTCTACAAATCCTACTAGGATTTGGTTTTGTTTTAAGCCAAAAGGGTTTATTAATGTGTTTTATTTGGTGGGCCGAATATAGGAATTAATAGATCTAAAGTTAGATCGGGATTTTCGAGATCTCAAGGAACCTTAATAAGCAAATCAGGTGTGTACCCTTACTAACCTTCAATATTTCATATGGCTATTATTTAATATATGAATATGTATGAGAATGTGAATGTGGCTAAGTACCTCAAATGTGGCAAAAAGTACCCAGGTATGTTTCCTACTTCGGATAGGATTGTGAAATATGTTATTTTATAACATGCGAATATATGTATATAAACATGAAATTAAGTAAGTTATGCATTATATATATTTTGGGGCATTCAGATTTATGTGAAAGGGAAGAATAGGTGTTGACTTGGTCTCACCAACGAAGGTGTTGACTTCGGTCTCACCAACGAAATATAGGTGTTGACTTCGGTCTCACCAACTGAAATATAGGTGTTGACTTGGTCTCACCAACGAAGGTGTTGACTTGGTCTCACCAACGAAATATAGGTGTTGACTTGGTCTCACCAACGAAGGTGTTGACTTGGTCTCACCAATGAAATATGTTGACTACGGTCACATTGCGAAATTTTGGTAACCGGTTACACTAGTGTCTAATGACACAACGTTTAAATTTGATTATAGTGTCTAATGACACAACGTGGAGAGTAGCGGATGGAGGGTTGACTTAGTAGTCCCCACGGTGTGAATGGGGTGTACGGTGGTGTGTAGCGGATGGACCATTAGGATTGGGTTTGGGTTGCATCATAATTTCATTATTATATGGATCCGATGATTTGAACATGAGTGCCCGATTTGTTGAATGTTAGTATTGTGTGCACATTGAGTGCATTGACTCACCCGTTGTGGGAACTATTTTGGTGATGAATAAAGGACGGACCGGGCCGGTGAGACGTTGAGGTGGCCATGCTACATGCGAAAAATTTCATTTAGTTTGGACTTAATTTTATTTTTAGTTACTTTTATTTTATTTTGGGTTTTACTTGAGGTAATAAGGCCATAAGGCCCAAGGATTTCTCTTTATTTTTGCTTTACTATTAAGTTTTATGCTAAGAACTATTTTGGATGTATTTAATTAAATGGGTTTACAAGTATAAATAAATGGGTTTACAACCTAAGCCCAACTCACAACAACATTTTCTAAAAAATTTTACGTATTTTCTCTAAGTAACGAATGATTTTGAAACCGGTTTACTTTAGGAACATACCAGATCCAGTCCATTCTCGTGGGCCGGGTGTGGGGTGTTTCAATTTGGTATCGAGCTCGATTTTAAACTCTCGGCTGTGGGCTAAGGCCCAAAACATTTTCAAAGCGAGCCAAATGATTATCTTGAAAAAATAAAGGGGTTTTCCGGCATGGCACCTAAGTCTCAGACCATGATCCACCGGGTAAGTACCCTAACTATCTCGTGTGATTATGTGAATTATAGAAGGGTAGAAAAGGAATGGAACGTAGAATAGCATGATAGGAACATGAACCCCAGGATTAGTCTACTCAAACACAAATACATAAGACTTAATACACTAGACAAACACGTGATTAAGTCACCGAGCTAGGTGTGGTAATGTTGTGCGCATGTCTAGGAGTGGATTCATGAAGAGCTTGGTATTTAAGCAATCCTAGTGACTCACCTCCTCTTTACTCGAATCCTACCCCAGTGCGTAATGTAGATTCCCCTAATCAAGAGGACTTAGTCACGGGCTAAACCCAATAACTAAAACCCGAAAGGGACTAGCTGTATTTTTATGGAAACCCTAATTTTAAAATTTCTAAATTACCTCTTGATTGGAAAAAATATTTTTATAAATTTTCCTAAATATTTCGATTTACAAATTTACTAAAATACCCTTAGTGGTAAAATTACAAAAATGCCCTTGGTTTATAAAACGTCCAACTACTCAATAGTTTTGCCAAAATTTCATTATGTTATAAAAGTCCAAAACCCTAATTTGCAAACTATCAAAAATACCGTGATTTTGGAAAATTACAAAATTGCCCCTAACTTACCAAAATTTCCAAAATGACCACGATTTCCAAAATTTTGCAACTTCATCATTTTGGAAAATAAATTTATCAAAAAGAACCCTCAAAATTTTGCAACTCCTGAAATATCCTCGATTTATTAAAATTTTACAATTTACCGGTTTGTGGAAAAATTACCAAAATACCCCAAGGTCCAAAAATTTTTGCAATACCCTGATTTCAAAAATTCTCCAAAATACCCGAGAACTTTAAAATTTCCAAAAATACTTTGTGACAAAACACCAAGGAACCTTATTTTGACAAATTACGAAAATACCTCATGAGGACAAATTACGAAAATACCCCGGGTAGTGGTAAAACAACAACAAAGGAAAAAACTACAACGTTTCTCCGAATGAACTAAGGTTCATAATTGTTTGATGGATGTATGAATGGATGAAAAGACTGTGTGCATGTATGAATACGAAAGAACCACTCCTAAACTCTTTTTCATAAAATTTCTTCGCGAGTAATAAAGTGAAACAAGTACTAATGTATAAAACTTTTAAATCAGATTAAATCGCGACGTTAGAAAATGAGTTCTAAGGATGTGAACTTAGAGATTGTGCCTAGAAAGTATGATGGTTCTATTAAGATCGAGTCTGCGCAGTAAGCATAGTCTTGGTGAGAAAGATTGTACGATTGTCATTAAGTAATTTGAGGACGAAATTATTTTAAGGAGGGTAGAACGTAACATCTGAATAGGGCCTATGCATTTCAGTTTAATTGTATGAAATGACAAGTTTCAAGTACTATGAATAAATTTTGATACTTTTGGAAATCTAGAAATGCATGAAAATGGAAAGGAAAATGGAAATGAAAATGAAGATAGAAATGAAAATGGAAATGGAAATGGAAATGAACACTTTTGGAAACTTAGACATTTTGGAAAGTGAACATTTTGGAAACCTAAGTAAATTAGGAAAGTGAACATTTTGGAAACCAAGCCAAAATAGGAAACTTGAACATTTTGGAAACTTGAGCATTTTGGAAACCTAAACATTTTGGAAACTTGAACATTTTGGAAACCTGAACATTTTGGAAACCTGAATATTTTGGAAACCTAAACATTTTGGAAACACGGAAAATATAATGAGCATGCATGAAAATTTTAGGAAACTTAAAATGACCCCGAATGTCGAATTTGAGCCAAAGGGAACTTAGGGCCAAGTGACCCTAAAATATACAAGATACATGACATTTGCCCCAATAACGAACTTGGAAATGTGGCTCAAGATGCCACCTAAGGTCTTAGGAAATGGCCCAAATACAAGAGGTTTTGGGCTGAGTTTGAGTCATCCAGAAGCAAATAATGAAGGCTTTATTTTTGCTTCCGTATAATGAGGTGGACGGCATGGGTTTCTAGAAAAGGAAGAGTTTTATTCACATAAATTTGTGAATAATAAGAGAGAAATAAGGAGTTTTATTCACATAAATATGTGAATAATAAGAGATAAATAAAGGAGTTTTATTCACATAAATATGTGAAAATAAGAGATAAATAAAGGAGTTTTATTCACATAAATATGTGAATAATAAGAGATAAATGAAGAATTATTCTTTAATTAGGAAAATAAGGAAGAGTGGTGGCCAAGTTAAGGATTCTTGGCCTAGTAATTTCGGCTATAAAAGGATGAGACTAGGGCCATTCATTATTCATTCTCCTCTCTCTCTTCTTCTTCTTGAATATTCTTCTTGAGCATCCATTCTTTTTCTTCTTTTCTTTTAGCCTCCTAGCCGATTCCTTCTAAGCCTATTATTCCTCTCTTCTTTCATCTTTGAAACCAAATACATAAGGGAATCATAGCCGATTGTTCATCAAGTCTCTAAGCCGAATCTCCGAAGGTTGAAGTGAAGTGCAATCGATTCCTTCAAATAAGGGTAAGATCCAAGTTTAGTTTTCCATTCTTTATATTCTAGACTTATTAAAATTTAGAGACTAATTTCGATTATTAATCTTGGCGAATCATGGAAGAAGAAATTCTTTTCCGAAGGTACACCATAGGCCACGTGTTCCCTAGTTATTCGGTGAATTTGGATTTAAGATCCACAAGGTAAGTACCTAAAAGTATTCGCCAAAGCTTGTATGATTATCTAGATCAGTTCTTTAATTATTAAAAAGTGGAAACTAACCCATATTGAGATTCAAGGTTGGCGAATATCGTAAAGGAAAAATAAAGTTTTGGATTGTGTAAACACCAAATCGACAAAGGTGAGTCTCTACAAATCCTACTAGGATTTGGTTTTGTTTTAAGCCAAAAGGGTTTATTAATGTGTTTTATTTGGTGGGCGAATATAGGAATTAATAGATCTAAAGTTAGATCGGGATTTTCGAGATCTCAAGGAACCTTAATAAGCAAATCGGTGTGTACCCTTACTAACCTTCAATATTTCATATGGCTATTATTTAATATATGAATATGTATGAGAATGTGAATGTGGCTAAGTACCTCAAATGTGGCAAAAAGTACCTGTGCACGTTTCCTACCGGATAGGATTGTGAAATATGTTATTTTATAACATGCGAATATATGTATATAAACATGAAATTAAGTAAGTTATGCATTATATATATTTTTGGGGCATTCGGGATTTATGTGAAAGGGGAAGAGTAGGTGTTGACTTCGGTCTCACCAACGAAGGTGTTGACTTCGGTCTCACCAACAAAATATAGGTGTTGACTTCGGTCTCACCAACGAAGGTGTTGACTTCGATCTCACCAACGAAATATAGGTGTTGACTTCGGTCTCACCAACGAAGGTGTTGACTTCGGTCTCACCAATGAAATATAGGTGTTGACTTCGGTCTCACCAACGAAGGTGTTGACTTCGGTCTCACCAATGAAATATGTTGACTACGGTCACATTGCGAAATTTTGGTAACTTCGGTTACACTAGTGTCTAATGACACAACGTTTAAATTTGATTATAGTGTCTAATGACACAACGTGGAGAGTAGCGGATGGAGGGTTGACTTAGTAGTCCCCACGGTGTGAATGGCAGGTACGGGTGGTGTGTAGCGGATGGACCATTAGGATTGGGTTTGGGTTGCATCATAATTTCATTATTATATGGATCCGATGATTTAAACATGAGTGCCTGATTTGTTGAATGTTAGTATTGTGTGCACATTGAGTCTGTTGACTCACCCCGTTGTGGGAACTATTTTCAGGTGATGAACAGTGACGGACCGGGCCGGTAGACGTTGAGGTGGCCATGCTACATGCGAAAAATTTCATTTAGTTTGGACTTAATTTTATTTTTAGTTACTTTTATTTTATTTTGGGTTTTACATGAGGTAATAAGGCCATAAGGCCCGAAGGATTCTCTTTATTTTTGCTTTACTATTAAGTTTTATGCTAAGAACTATTTTGGATGTATTTAATTAAATGGGTTTACAAGTATAAATAAATGGGTTTACAACCTAAGCCCAACTCACAACAACATTTTCTAAAAAATTTTACGTATTTTCTCTAAGTAACGAATGATTTTGAAACCGGTTTACTTTAGGAACATACCAGATCCAGTCCATTCTCGTGGGCCGGGTGTGGGGTGTTTCAGCGAGATTGACCACCGGGGTGTGGGCCAGCGTCAGAACAGGAGCATAGGCAGATAGCTGTAGTTTCGATTAGTGACAGTGTCGGTATTGAGAGCGTAACACTTCAAGTTATCATGTGTGTGATTAACCCACAATTTCCCGGTTGTATGTTATGTTTGCATGTGTTATATGTTGATTAACGCAGTGGAAATAATGAGATGGTTACCCTTGAGTGGGGTATGTCGATAAGCAGGTCAGTATCAAATCTATTGGAAATGTGGTTATTAATGTGTATATGTGTGGTATGCCGACTAACATGTTCATGCATTATTTTATTATGTCACTATCGTATGTTGCATGTGCATGGGATGGGATATGAATGTGAAAGAAGGACAGGGTGTACTTTATGTACCTACGAGCCTCACGTAGATTGATGAATTGCTTTGTGCCTCATCGTGGTTGGTATAGGCTTTGTGCCATATCGTGGTTGGTGATGGCTGTGTGCCTCATCGTGGTTTGATGTTAGCTACGAGCTACATCATGAATTGACGTTGACTGAGGTCGCATTGTGGATTATATTATAATTTATTTCACGTGGACGGCATTGATTGCCAAATTGGTGTGTAGAGGTTGGAGGGTTGATTTAGTAATCCCCTGATGTGTGGTGGCTGGATACGGGGGTGTGTAGAGGATGGACCCTAGGCTGGGTTGGGTGCACTTTGCATAATCATGTGTGGTATGTGGATTGGTGTGGATATGGGCTAAGCCCATGTGTGGAAATCTGTGGACTAATTACACACTGAGTCCGTTTGACTCACCCAAAATTTTACCCAACATCGCAGTGATTCATGATGCTTGGACCGGGTTGGAGTGGATCTGAGGTGGCTATCTGAAGATGTTTTACTTATTTTATACATTTTATATTTTAGTATTTTTGAATAATGGTTATTGTAATAAGGGCCACTTAAAGTATTTGAGGTTTGTTACTATGTTTAAGTTGTATTGACGATTAATTTATTATTTGGAAATATTTTATTTTGGCAACCTACATCTTAAAAACATAAATTAGAGTTTTAAATCCGGGTATTTTGTAACAATATAATTTTACTTAGAATTCTAAATACACAATGTTTTACAAAGGACAACAAATTTTTATGTTTTTATCTTTAAGTCAAATTCTTTTCGAATGTTTTCCTCAGTAGCAACCTAAATTCAGCAGTGGTGTATGGGCCGAGTTTGGGGTGTTCTGATTTAGTATCGAGCAGTTTAAAACTCGGCTTTGAGGGTTTTGGGTCTAAAAATATTTTTTTCAAAGATGGGCTTTTAAAAAACATAGACTTTTATGAACTATTTCAGGTTTATTCTGGCATGGCACCTGTATCTCTGGCCCGAAGTCTATCAGGTATGTACCCCTAACTATTGAAGTGATTGTTATATGAACTTTATGGGCATTATGGGATCGTAGATTAGTAGATTAGGGCTATTGAACCCTAGGATTAGCTTATTCCAACACAAAATACATAAGACTTAAGTGCAACCAAACAAACCCGTGAATAAGTCGCTGAGTTAGGGTGTGGCAACAGTTGTGCGCATGTCTAGGAGTGGATTCGGTAAGAGCTTGGTATTTAAGCAGTCCTAGTGACTCACCTCCTCTTCACTCAAATTCTACCTGGTGCGTAGTGACGGTTCACCCTAACCAAGAGGACTGGTTCACGGGCTAAACACGATAATTAAAACCCAAAAGGGACTAGCTACACTATTTTATAAAAACTTTAGTTTGAAAATCACCAAATTACCCCTCGAGTTGTAGAAACTATTTTAGATTTTAAAATATACTCGGTTTACAAAATTACCCAAGTACCCCTAGTTTGTAAAATCACTAAAATACCCTTGGGTTATAAAATTACCATATTACCCTCGATTCTTACCAAGATATTCTATTTTAGAAAAATACCAAAAACCTCTATTTTGCAAAATATCAAAATACCCAGATTTGGAAAATTTACTAAATTACCCCTGATCTACAAAATTATCGAAATAACCCCGATTTTTGAAATTTCTGCAATACCCTTGATTTGGAAAAACTTTTAAAATACCCTCGAGTTTGAAAATTTTAGAATGCCCTTGGATTTATAAAGATTTTTGAAATAACCCCGATTGATTGCTAAAATATCCCTATAAGATTTATTACGAAAATACCCCTGGGTTGGGAATGGACAAAATGCCCAAAGTAATATGTTGAATGTTATGGATGAATAAATGTGACTCTCTGAATTAGAATAGTAAGCTTGAGCTGAAACCTTTGGATGATCGAAAGAACCACTACTAAAGAACTTCTTTGCATAAAATTATTCGCGGATAATCAGTGGAACAGAATACTAATTCATAAAAATCCTTAAATCAGATTAAATCGCGATAGTAGACATGAGTTCTAGGGGACATAGTCGTCATGGACGTGGTAGGGGTAGAATGACAGTATCAGAACCAGTGGGATCTGGCCATGGGTCAGAAAATGATGTGCCACCGGTACCAGCAGTGGGCACGGAGGATCAGGATTAGATGGGTAGAGATGAAGCAGTGTCGCAGGCTATGCTACGGGTGTTAGAATGAGTCGCAGGAGCCAATGCGGGCAATGGGGCTCGGAAGTCAGTGTCTGAAAGGCTTAGAGCAAATGGAGCTAAGGTATTCAGAGGGGTGTCTGGGGTAGCTCCAAACGTGGCAGAGTACTGGCTAGAGGCAGTTGAAAGAATCATGGACGATCTGGACTGCACTGCTGAGGAAAAGCTGAAAGGTGCTATTTCGTTGCTCCGAGATGAGGCCTACCGGTGGTGGCTCACTGTCAGAGAAGGTACCCCTGCAGATCGAGTGGACTGGGGTTACTTCAAGATTAAATTTGAGGGAAAGTACGTCGGAGCTAGTTACATGGACTCGCAGAGAATGGCGTTTCTAAATCTGGTGCAAGGAAGTAAGTCGGTAGCGGAGTATGAAGCAGAATTTTTGCGGTTGAGCCGGTACGCCAAAGGAATCATGGCTACTGATTATGAAAGGTGTGTCAGATTTGAAGATGGGTTGCAGGATGAGCTGCGGGTGTTGATTGCTCCACAGAGAGAGAGGGACTTTACTATTCTAGTGGAGAAAGCTCGGATAGTTGAAGAAGTTAAGAGGACTGAGAGACAGAATCGAGAAAAGGATAGGAACTGGAACAAGAGGAGTTTTGGACAGTCAGTATCGTCTGGAGATTTTCAGAAAAGACCACGGATCGAGAATTCTGTACGTGCACCTATACCAGTTGCTGAGAATCGGAGTCATTCATGTGCTCGGTGAGGGAGAGCTCATGTAGGAGAGTGCTGGGGAAATAACAAGGAATGTTTCCAGTGTGGGTCAAAAGCTCATTTGGTTAGGAATTGTCCTTAGGAGATGGATAGGGCTCGGACAAGAGGCCAAGGTTATGTTCAGCCAGGCAGAGGTGTCAGCAGGCGACGAGGGGTCGTGGTCTGAACCATGGAGGGAATGGTTCTTGCTGAGGTCGTGGAACACCAGGCGGAGGTACTGAGGGTACAGACGCGAGACAGCCAGGGTTGGTTTATGCAGTAAGGCGTCACGAGGAGGGCGATGTGCCAGATGTGATAACGGGTATGTTCCTTATTCCTGAAAACCCTATATTGCCTTGTTCATTGTAAAGTTAGCTCATTCTTATATTGTTAGTGAAGTGTTCGGAACCTTGAACATGAACTTTGAGATGGTACCTAGGACGATGACCGTACTTAGTTCGTTAAGGAGATCAGTGGTAGTAGACAAACTTCTTAAGTAAGTGCTCTCAGAGGTTCAAGAAGCAGTAGTACCTTTGCTTAGTTTAGCCAAGAAATTTCGAGGACGAAATTATTTTTAAGGAGGGTAGAACTGTAACATTTGGGATTTAGGGGTTATGCGTTTAATTCATAGTTCATGTGATAGAAGGCTTAGTGTGTGTTTGGATGTGTCTTAAGGGTTTTGGGGAACCCTAGGTTGTGGGAGAATGCCTTAGGAAAAGATTGAGTTTTAAGTCTAAAAGGGGGAGCTAGGCAAAGGAGGTCTTAAAAAATTGTGGGGAGTTTATGACACAACAACTAAAGTGGTAGAGTGGCTTGGGATGCTACCTAAGGTACAGGGAAGGTTGCGTCAGTAAGGGACTTCAAGGGAAGAGGTTCGAGTCATGTTGGCAGCAAGGGAGTGTGGCTTTTATTTTGCTTTTTGCGTCAAGAGAGGGGAGAAGTGTTGGACGGCAATTGGACTTTAAGGGATGAGGATGAGACTTGGTCTCTTTCTTTTAAAATTTGGCTAAGGAGAAGTGATAAAGGTTGACTCATTCAAATCATTTTGAATGAGTAGTATGGAGAGAAAGTAGGAGAGAAATAAGGGATATGATAAGAGAAGAAGTAGTGGCCGAATGTGGGGCTCTTGGTGGTGGTAATTTCGGTCATGCAGGGGAGGAAGTAAGTGTCAAATTTTAGTTAGTGAGAGTGTCCACCTTTTACCGAAATTGTTGGTCATAGGAAGTCTCTCTTTTTCTTCTTTTTCATTTGAAGCCGAATCCTCCTTTGTCACCATTGCCGAAATTCTTCTAACTTTTCTCCTCTTCCTCTTTTCTTTCTTTCAACCTTAATTCTCCATCTTTTTATTATATGGTCGAATATTCCATCACCATTTGAAAGGCTTAGCCGAATCTTGTAGCCTCTTTCTCTCCTTTCTTTTCTTGTGATCCTTAAAGCCGAAATACTCTTGAGATAGCCGAATATCCCATCCCCATTTGGAGCCATAGCCGAATCTCAAGGTAACCTTATTCGTTCTTCTTTGTCACTAGTTTTAGAAGCCAAAACACTTCAGGCGGATTAGCCGAAACTTTTCTCCTTGGGATCTTGAAGTCGATTCTCTGAGGGTGCTTTAGGAGTGGTAAGTGTTTTCTATCCTAGCAATCAGTTATGGGTTCTTTTCCATTGGAGTGCCGAAATCAAGGGTTGGCCTTGATTTCTATGGATAGCCGAATGTTCATAGTGCCATAATAAGTGTTCTTTTGTGTGTAGCCGAAGGAAGGAAACACTAAGGATTCTTTCGAGATTCGATTCATCAAGGTAAGCAATGTAGTATTTGGCCAAGGGCCATTTTCTTAGATTTCATGTATTAAGCCGCTTCTAATAGTTGTTAAGCAGGGATTTCGTCAACTCCATAGACAAGTGGTAGTTTTAGGATTTAGATAAGCAAGGTAGGTGGTTTGTGATATTCGGCCATAGGCCATATTGGTTATTAATGATTAGCTGACTTTTGACTGTGGTTGTTTAGGGGCAAATCGACAGAAGTAAGCAGAAGCTTTTGAGATTCTGATCCATTTGGTAAGGATGTTGAGTTGTAGTTTCTATTCGTTTAAGATCTCATAAGTAGTTGCCGTGTTTTTTGATTAAAGTGCTCTTCGATGGATGCGAGTGCCAGTCAAGGAGGTAAAGGGGTAACCCCTGTTCCTAAGTTTAAGAAGCGATCAGTCTCTGCAGTGCGAGATTGGCCACCAGGGTGTGGGCCAGTGTCAGAAAAGGAGTACAGGCAGATAGCTATAGTTTCGATTAGTGACAGCGTCGGTATTGAGAGCGTAACACTTCAAGTTATCAGGTGTGTGATTAACCCACAATTTCCCGGTTGTATGTTATATTTGCATGTGTTATATGTTGATTAATGCAGTGGAAATAATGAGATGGTTACCCTTGAGTGGGGTATGTCGATAAGAAGGTCAGTATCAAATCTGTTGGAAATGTGGTTATTAATGTGTATATGTGTGGTATGCCGAATAACATGTTCATGCATTATTTTATTATGTCACTATCGTATGTTGCATGTGCATGGGATGGGATATGAATGTGAAAGAAGGACAGGGTGTACTTTATGTACGTGGTTTAGTGATGGCTACGAGCCTCATGTGGATTGATGAATGGCTTTGTGCCTCATCGTGGTTGGTATAGGCTTTGTGCCATATCGTGGTTGGTGATGGCTGTGTGCCTCATCGTGGTTTGATGTTAGCTACGAGCTACATCATGGATTGACGTTGACTGAGGTCGCGTTGTGGATTATATTGTAATTTATTTCACGTGGACGGCATTGATTGCCAAATTGGTGTGTAGAGGTTGGAGGGTTGATTTAGTAATCCCCTGGTGTGTGGTGGCTGGATACGGGGGTGTGTAGAGGATGGACCCTAGGCTGGGTTGGGTGCACTTTGCATAATCATGTGTGGTATGTGGATTGGTGTGGATATGGGCTAAGCCCATGTGTGGAAATCTGTGGACTAATTACACACTGAGTCCGTTTGACTCACCCAAAAGTTTACCCAACATCGCAGGTGATTCATGATGCTTGGACCGGGTTGGAGTGGATACTAGGTGGCCATGCAGAAGATGTTTTTACTTATTTTATATATTTTATATTTTCAGTATTTTTGAATAATGGTTATTGTAATAAGGGCCACTTAAAGTATTTGAGGTTTGTTACTATGTTTAAATTGGATTGACGATTAATTTATTATTTGGAAATGTTTTTATTTTTGGCAACCTACATCTTAAAAACATAAATTAGAGTTTTAAATCCGGGTATTTTGTAACAATATAATTTTACTTGGAATTCTAAATACACAATGTTTTACAAAGGACAACAAATTTTTACGTTTTTATCTTTAAGTCAAATTCTTTTCGAACGTTTTCCTCAGTAGGAACCTAAATTTGGCCGTGGTGTATGGGCCGGGTTTAGGGTGTTACACAACTCAAGATCATATTTCGAGTAATTCTTTTCCCAAAGTTTTATCTGGCTGGAAGTATAGACCATTTCTTTACCTTTATTCACTAAAACACAGTTTAATCCATTCAATGATGTATCACTGTAATAATAAATTCCTTACACAATTCAAACTAAACCAGAACTGAGGCTTCGATTATTAGGGCTCCCAACTGACCAAAACTTTACTAATATTTTTCAGTCCATTCAAATCTTACATCTTTTTGTAATATCCATATCATTGATGTAGCTATCATAGAAAACACTTTCACAAAAATTTCAAAGGATATCGAAGCTTTTAATTATTCTAAGGTTACAATCATCAGATAGGTTAAAACTATAATACTATAATAAATCCAAAGTTTCCACAATATAAATGGAACAATACCTCAACCTCAATACTATTTTTCAAATAAAAGAGGAATACCAAGGTGGCTGCAATATCATCCATTGCAATAATACAGTTTCTATAATATATATTCCATATTACCAAATTCCCATGATCAAGTCAGAATTCATAACGGTTACCACTAACCAATGAATATCTTTCAAAAAAAACCATGCTTGAATTATAAAGAGATTGATGACATCTCAGAGAAAATTCAGAATAACAATATCACACATACTTAGTAAGAACAACTGTGACAAAGATAATATAATTTTGCACATTCGTAATTCAAGGCTTCAATCAGTAGAAGTATAAAATGATATGATATGAACCCTGTCATCCAATATTATATCAATCGTGATGAATTAGTAAGCCCAAGTATGATAGAGCAATACCACTCATGAATCAAACAGACTTACAATAATTTCATTTATCATGATTTACTATCTTTTCAATACGACAAATATTGCATCTGTACATGCACAATTTCATATGCCTCTGAGAATAACAGAATTTATGGAGTACCCAAGAGATGTTGCTATAACATACTCAATTATAACAATTGTATTAAAATATCTTTGAAGTTTTATCACTATTCCACTGACCCATAAAGTCATCAATAATCTTATATTATTCAACTAACTGACAGGGTCAATTCAGAAGAATTTTTGGCTAATCCGTTCTGTAATTATCATATCTGGATAAGTCAATTACTCATGAATAACTTCTTCCTTAATGATGACATCACATATTCAAAATAATTTTTAGAAAAATCTGATATCTCTTTAATACCGTCTTTACTTACTAACCCGTTCTCATTCTGACCACATCATTAGTCATTCAGCCTTTGAACTCCTTAGTTCCACATCCATGAGCTTAATATATATAAATATTGTAAATTGCATTGTGTAACACTATACACACATATCACTTAACATTTATCAATAACAATGTTCACTATGAAACATTTATTTGTACCTTTATAAGTCTCATTTATCACATGTAACATTTTTACTCAAGCACGTGAGTATTACTTCCAAAAATATCAGAATTAGAAGTTGGAAAGCATCTCTGTTCTATTTCCAAGACAATTTTCATCATAGTTGGGATATATCACACTCACAGGTTATATAATGGCATGTATTTCTAGACTCCACATATGCTACGTTCAGTTCGAGAACTGACTAAATCATAGCTCTAATACTACTAAATGTAAGACCCCTAACCTGTATCCGTCGCCAGAACAAGGTTACGGAGCGTTACCAAAACATTTCAGAACATTCTCATATAAATCATGTCAATCACTATTCATTAACTGAGATCATTCATAATGCCCCTTAGACGGACCCTCGAGGTCCAATACGAGTATTAGAATCGATTCGGGACTTAATCGAAAACTTTAAGAATTTTTCCTGACATTTCAAAAAATTTCCATGGTTTGGGGCTCACACGCCCGTATGGTCCAAGGGACATGCCCGTATGATCCTTAGACACGCCCGTGCCTCAGGCCGTGTCAAATTTAGGTTGCTAATAAATCGTAACAACAACATATTTTAGGCCCACATTTAGTATGCTTTTGGATGATTTAGCCCTTGTTTTATGTAAAAAGGTGCTCTTAATCCTTTCTTTTCATGTTTTTACTCAAAAAAGCACTCGAGGACAAAAATAACAAGAAATGGGCTTAAAACGGGCTAATTTGGGCCAAAGTGGAAATCAACACGGCCTGGACTTCAAGCCATACGGCCGTGCCTCTACAATTAACTAAGACACGGCCATGCCATGATTTACACGGCTGTGCCCCAATCGAAAGAATTGAGACACGACCTGAAAACGATTTACATGGGCGTGTACCATGGCCGTGCCCCTGCCACGGGAGAGAGCAATTTCACTCGGATTTGGATACTTTGAGGCAAAGAAACACATTCCAAAGCCTATTCAAACACCGCGTAGGAAGTATACTTGAATTGGGACACTTAGAGGCCAAGTAAAGCATTCTAAAAGTCTACATAAACACCCTAAGTGTAACCTGAAAGGGGGCGTTAGGCAGGTGAGCTAGGCCAAAGAGCCGAAGCTAAAGCAGTTAAATTCAGGGGATTACTTGAAGATAGCCAGTGATCCATCTCAACGAGCCAGAATTCTACTCAAGACGGCAGATTTCTCCTTCAATTCCTCCAGGGGGTTTTAGGGATTTCTTATGTTTTGTTTTATCTTTTCTCTTGATATGTTTTCTTTATTTGTTATGAACTAAACCCTTCAGATACCTGAAGGGGATGAAACCTAGATGAATCTTGTTATTGATTTCTGAATTATATGATAAATACTTAGTTTGTTCTTAATTATGCATACTTAATCCAAATCTGATGTGCTTAGGTGGAGGAGGAATAGACCCTGATTAAGAGTAGATCTAGCGTAATTAAGCAGAGTTGATCGCACGCCTTGGGATAGAGTGATGAGATTTTGTCGGATTAGGGTGAAACCTAATATGGGAGTCCATAGATCAATTTACTGCTATTCCAGGGGGTTATTATAAGAGAACGAGAGTTCCACTAATTATCCTAGGGTTAGATGTTATTCGCCTTGAGAGAGGGTTTAATATACATTAGGGAGTCTTACGAATCAAACTAAGTGAATAAATCATATGGTTTAGTGTTAAGTAACAACAAGTGTAGGTGGATTCTTCCTGAGGGTATCGTCGTGATCAATTGAGTTTTCTTCAAGTTATTTTCCAAGTCGTTCTTTTTATCTTTGTGTCTTTAGCTTAGTAGTCGTTAAATTAGATTAAATCAACCAATCACACCATATTTTAGGCTAAATAATAAAAAGGAAGTGAATATTAGTACTTTTAGTTCCTTTGGGTTCGATAATCTGGTCTTGCCTAAGCTATACTACTGTTCGATATGTACACTTGCCTTTAATCGTTGTCAGAGTTAGTTTCCAGGTTTGATCACATTCTTTATAAATTTTAAAGCTCTGATTTCAGTCATCAAGTTTTTGGCGCCATTGCCGGGGAACTAAAATAGTAAGAAAGCTCTATTTTTATTACTTTAGCCATTATTTTTTATTTTTTATTTTATTTATTTCGCAATTTATTTTATTTTATTATTTTTGCTAATTTTATTTCTTCCTTTTTCCTAGCAGGTACCTCTAATTTATGACTAGAAGGAACCCGTCAAGACCACTAGTATACAATAGTGAAATTGAAGCTACCGCTCGGAGAAATCGCAGAGAAATTAGGCGAGCCCTAAATTACACGGAAGAAGAGCGAGAAGACAGATCCAATCCTACTGAAGGGATGGACGAGAATAATCCACCACGAGATGTGGAAGAAAACAATATTCTGCGTACTATGTATGATTATGCTAAACCTCATTTAACAGGAGCTGAACCTAGTATTATTAGGCCTGTTATAGCTGCTAATAATAACACAATACAAATGATTCAACAATTTGTTCAATTTGATGGTTTGCAGGACGAAGACCCGAACACTCATATAGTTAATTCTTAGATTTTTTGTGATACTTTCAAAATAAATGGCGTTTCTGATGATGCCATTCATCTTCGATTATTTCCCTTTTCATTAAAGAATAAAGTCAAACAATGGTTGTACTCTTTACCTCGAGGATCAATCACTACATGGGACCAAATGATCGAAAATTTTTATTAAAACATTTCCCACAGGCCAAAACGGCCAAATTACGGAATGATATCTCTTTGTTTGTGCAGATGGATTTGGAGACATTATACGATGCATGGGAGAGATACAAGGATCTCTTGAGAAGGTGTCCACACCAGGGTCTACCCTTGTGGTTACAAGTCCAAACTTTCTATAATGGTGTAAACCCCTCAACGAGGCAACTATTCAATTCAGCCGCTGGTGGAACCCTGAACAACAAAACTCCTGAAGTAGCCTACGAGTTCATGGAAGAGATGTCACTGAATAACTATCAGTGGCAAGTTACAAGGAAAAAACTGACAAAATCAGCAGGAGTTTACAACCTCGATGCAGTGACCATGCTATCAATACAGGTAGAGATGATAAATAAAAAGCTTGATAGTTTGTGTTCTTTGCAGGTACATCCAGTCATGCAGTGCAACGCAAGTGGAACTGTGGCGAATCCTGAGTACCCACCCTACCAACCGGACACAGAGAGCGAACAGATGAACTATATAGGTAATAATTTCAGATCCAATAATAATCCTTATAGTAACAACTATAATCCAGGTTGGAGGAACCACCCAAATTTTTCATGGGGAGGCCAAGGAATTCAAGGAATTCAAAGACAACAACCTCCTCCAAATTTCCAAAATCAGCCATACTCGCAAGAGAAGAAGCCAAACCTTGAAGAGATGCTGACAAAATTCATGGCAAACATAAAAAATCGCTTCCAAGAAACTGAGAAAAAATTAAAAGCAACGAGATTCGAATCGGGGGACTTACTAAGTCAGTCAAGGCAGCCACTAATGCATTCGAACAACTCTCAAAGCTAATGTCAGAATGACCGCAAGGACGTCTACCAAGTAACACTGAGATTAACCCAAATAAGCAAATTCAAGCCATCTCAGCTCATGACAGTATGGGGTTAGATGAACCCAATCCAATACAAGAAAACAAGGTAGACGAAGGTAAGATAGAGGTAACATAAGAAAAGCCAAAACTGGTAATCAAGGAGTACCAACCTCGCATACCTTATCCTGAAGCGATGAAAAGAGACGATTTAGAATAACAGTTTAGTAAGTTTCTTAAAATCTTAAAGAAATTACATATTAACTTACCTCTTCTCAAAGCTCTTTTTCAGATGCCAGGCTCGAGGAAATTTTTAAGACAGCTCTTGACGAACAAACGCAAATTAGATGAAAAGCACCATGTGGAATTGAACACAGCATGCTCAGCAATGTTACAGAATAGACTACCACGAAAGCTAAAAGATCCAGGGAGTTTTACAATCCCATGTTAATTGGTAGTTTAACTATTGATAATGCGTTAGCTGATTTAAGGGCAAGCATAAATGTCATGCCTTATACATTGTTTAAATGACTAGGTCTAGGAAGCCCAAATAAACTAGGATGAGCATTCAATTAGCTGATAAAACTGTTAGAATTCCTAGGGGCATTATCGAAGATGTTCTTGTAAAAATTGATAAATTTGTTTTGCCAGTAGATTTCATTGTCTTAGGCATGGATGAGGATAATTCAATTCCCTTAATTTTAGAAAGACCTTTCCTAGCAACTGCCAAGACTAAAATTAATGTTGCCACAGGCGAACTCATACTTTGTGTAGGTAACGAATCAATCAATCTTCAAGCTCTTAACTCGGCCAGGACAACAATCGATGAAGGTAAGAAAGACAATTCATTTGATAAACAATTTGTTCAACTTTCATCACAGGAAATACCACAAGGATACAACCCCGAGCCAAATCTTAGACCCTAACGCAACAAAGGAGGATTACAAAAGGAATGAAGCATAAGGGTTGACAAACTAGAAGAGCAGAAAACACATGACAAAGAACAACCTGACCCACATGAAGTAACACCAGAAAAATAACCAGAAGAACTCGTAGGAACATCAAATCACTTCAAAATAGGAGACCAGGTGCTACTCGACAAAGTTGGTCCACGCATCATCACAACAGACCTGAACGTAAGCAAGGAAATTCCTCTTAAGGTACACGATATCTTCCCCCATGGAATAGTCGAGGTCAACAATCCAACATTCAGCACTTTTAAGGTAAATGCTTCTCTACTTGAACCTTATATGGAAAATAAAACTTTAATCAAGAGGGAAGATATTCAAACCTTTAAACCTCCCTAATTTTTCTAATTCGAGGAAAGTCCAGCTTAAGACTATAAACGAGCGCTTCTCGGGAGGCAACCCGAGTACTAACACTATTTACTTTCAAATTTATCTTTAGTTTCTTTCCCTTCCTTCTTTCCTCCTGTTTAAACTAACCAGAAGTGCAGAACTTCAAGGCCACACGGCCTTACACACGGCCGTGCCCGTGACTGTGTGGACCACTAGAACAACCATATTGACACAACAGAGGCCGTTCGAATCAGTCCCAACCACCCCACAACGTCACGGATCCAATCACTCCCTCACGGGAACCAGTAAATTGGCATGGCCGTGCTCCATAATCGTTTGAAGCCACTGACTTATCAGACACGGACAAACACGCCCATGCTACCCAACCGTGCCAACACACTGCCTTTCCAAGAACGGGCGTGGTACTTGGAAAATGGGTGTGGGTGAGCAAACACGCCTAGACACACGGTCGTGCGATGTGACCATGTAATTCAACACACCCTCGGTCCACGGGGGTGGGAACTTGCTATATTTGAGACCCTATTTAAACCCCATAACCCTCCTCCTTCTCTCCTTATTCTTATTCCTTCTTTTTTCTTTTTTCTTTAGAAAAAGTGTCTAGACTCTTGAGCTACACTAGAATCATGCCGAAGAAGCGTAAGAAGGCAAGCATTGTCTCCATAAAGGAGACTCCAACACATAAGTTCATGCCGGCCGCTTCATCCAAACACTAAGCCAAAGGTCTTTTAGACCATTTAAATTCTTCTTTATGTTTATTTTCCCCTTTATCCTACTTATCTATAATTCTCTTCTGCTTAATATATTTTAAATTCTTTTAGTTTCTTGGTTTTAGGTTCTAAAGGCTACTTGGGAATCACACACCACAGCCTTAGAGGTCACACCCACCTCGCGAACCATCTAACAATAAGGACTCCTTAGTCCATTAGTCTTTTCTGTTAATTTCAATTTTCTTCTTAGTCTCCTTCTCCTTATTTCCTCTATCTTTAATTATAGTATTAGTATATTATTAATGTTTCTTTAGATTTCTTGGCTATATCATTGCAGGCTACCCAATTTCTTTATCTAGCACAAAGCTCATTGGTAGACACCCATTCAGGCCCATAGAAAACACTACCACCGCCTCCTCCACCCACCTTTCACCACGACCTCGGCCAACTCTCGAAGTCATCCAAAATTCAAGAAGTGTTACTTCTCCCCTTCTCTTTTGATTACATCATTGGTTATCTATCTTTGTACATTGAGGGCAATGTACATATTATGTGTGGGGGGTAAAAGTACCAAGCTTTTTGCATTATTCTAAAATCTTGAATTTTAGTCTTGTCCCTAAGAAATTTTCTCATATTATTAATTAGGGTGAAATTTCTGATCATTTATGATTTTTATTGATATGTTTTTAAGTAAGTCATTGATAATTGTGCATTGATGATTTATACTTGAAGAATACTAGAGAATCAAGCATGATAAGTCTATTTTTCAAGAATAAAATTTTTTCTAGGTTGTTGAATTGAATTTGAATATTACTTTGAAGTTTGGAATTTACAAGATTGATGTCAAATACCGATAATTTTTGTGAGACTTGAGCCTTATAGAGCATATATTCTTTTGCATGCTCACTTTATTGATTATGAGTGTGTTGATCGTGTCAAACAGTCGAGTTTTAATATTTATAAAGAATGATCGAACCTGTAGACTAACTATGGCAATGATTGAGGCAAGTGCACCTATCAAACAATAGTATAGTTAGGCAAGATTATTTTATCGAACCCAAAGGAACCTAAAAGTACTAATACTCACTTTCTTTCTATTATTTAGCCTAAAATATGGAGTGATTGGTTTATTAATCTAAAACTAATGAAAAAAAAAACTAAACTAGATGCAAAGACAAAAGAATGAAACTTTGGGAAAAGACTGTGGAAAAACTCATTTGATTACCACGATACTCTCAGGAAGAATCCACCTATTACTTCTCTTGTTATCTAACTTTTAATTCATATGACTTCTTTACTTAGCTTGATCTGTGAGACTCCCTAACCTATATTAAACCATCTCTTGAGGCAAATAATGTCTAACCTTAGGTTAATTAGTGGAACTCTCGTTCTCTTATAATAACCCCCTAAGGAAGCAGTAAATAGATCAATGGACTCCCATATTAGGTTTCACCCTAATCTAAAAAAATCTCGTCACCCTATCTTTAGGCGTGCGATCAACTCCGCTTAATTATGCTAGATCTACTCTTAGGAAGGGTCTATTCCTCCTCCACCTAAGCACATCAGACTAAATTAAGCAACATAATTAAGAACAAACTAAGTACTTATCATATAATTTAGAAATCAAATAACAAAATCCATCATAGGTTTCATCCCCTTTAGGTATCTGAAAGGTTTAGTTCATAACAAAATAAGAAAACATCTCAAGAGAAAAGATAAAAACAAAACATAAGAAATCCCTAAAACCCCTTGAAGGAATTGAAGAGAAGATCCTCTGTCTTGAGTAGAACTCCGACTTCTTGAGATGGATCAACTGGCTATCTTCGAATAATTCCCTGAATAAAAGCTTTGGTAGAAAACTATGCCTAAAACTTCATTTTCTAGAGCGGCTGCCTTGGGTTGTTTATATAGGCTCTTTAGATGCTTTACTTGGCTCCTCAGTACCTCCTTCAAGTAGAATTACTATTAAGGTGTTTAAGTAGACTTAGGAGTATGTTTCTTTGGCTTCAAGCATCCAAATCCAAGTGAAATTGCTCATTCCCGTGGCAGGGGCACGCCCATGGCACACGCCCTTGTAAATCGTCTTCAGGCCGTGTCTTGATTCTATCGATTGGGGCACGACCGTGTAAATTGTGGCATGGCTGTGTCTTAATTAATTGTCGAGGCACGACCTTGTGTCTTGAAGTCCAGGCCGTGTCGATTTCCTCTTTGGCCCAAATTGGCCCGTTTTAAGCCCGTTTCTTGTTCTTTTCTTCCTCGGGTGCTTTCCTGAGTAAAAACATGAAAAGAAAGGAGTAAGAACACCTTTTTTCATAAATCAAGGGCTGAATCATCCAAAAGCACACTAAATGTGGGCCTAAAATATGTTACTTTTACGGTTTATCAAATAGCCCCACACTTACGCTTTTGCTTGTCCTCAAGCAAAAATTCTCAATTCACAATTAAAATGAACTTCCCATAATTTAAAATTCCTATTGACAATACCTCATCATAATTCACCGACAATTTATACATGGATAATTTAACTCAAACACTCCTAAAGATTCAAACAATATAAGTCATGAATTTTGTAGTACGAAAACATATGTGTCTCCCCTTATCAAATGATTACCTTTAATTTGAAACCGACAAGGATTGACATCCTCACTAAGGATTCACTCAAAGCACTCAAAGTGTTTAAATATCAAGGAAAAGCACATATAAGTCAAACCTAACAAGTTAATCCCATAGACTTGCCTGAAAATCAAATCTTCACCACTGTAATATGAGATGATACACAAATCAGAAGGTCTTTATTAGGGTTGTAACGGGGCTAAGGTTAAGGGTGTGGATACAGGCTAAATTAGAGGGTTAGAATCGAGACTGACTTGACAAATTACCTAACTAGAAACAATGAACTAAATATTAATATTTACATTGAATGAAAACTAATAATACCACTATTGATAATTACTCTATAATAAAGAGTATTTTCATCACTTAAAATTTGATAATACTTTAATACGAGCTTTTTCTTCAACAATTGGAATTTAAATGCTCTAAGCTTTTTTATATACTACTAATATTGAATATACTTGGGGGTTTTTTTAATTAAGAACAAACTAGAAACATAATAGAGAGAACTTTAATACGTAATTCGATAACTGATCAAATCAATTCTCGATAGAAGGGTAGTCAAAAGAATGGTGATAACAAATACAAAGGGTTTTGGGTTAATATTAAGCAGGCAGTTCAATAAAAAGGGTTGTTAGGATCAAATGGGTTCACTAGGGGTTAATTATGTAGGTAAGCTTTTTAGTGGAATGAATGGGTTAAAACCTAGGTGCCTTTATCATCTCAATATATCAAATCATTAATGTCGTCTCGACATGTATAATTAAGGCAAGTTCTAGAATAATAGATCAAATTTGACACACTCGTAATAAAGTGAGCATGAAAAAGAATATATGCTCTATAGGGGTCAAATCTCACAAAAATTATGGGTATTTGACATCAATCATATAGAATTCAAACTTTAAGGTAATATTCAAATTCAGTTCAACACCTAAAGAATTTTGAAAAATAGACTCATCATGTTTGATTCTATAGTATTCTTCAAGTATAAATCATCAATGCACAATTATCACTGACTTACTCAAAAACATGTCAATAACAATCATAAATCATTAGAAATTTCACCCTAATTAATAATACGAGATGATTTCTTATGGACAAGACTAAAATTTAGGCTTTGAGAATAATGCAAAATGTAACATCCTGATAATTAGGGGTTATGCATTTTTCTTAATTGAATAATGTTGCATGCTTAATCATTATTAAGTGCAATTTTGGAAGTTGTTTGAGCTTCATTAATTAAGTGAATGCTTAGTTAAACTTTTAATTTTTATTAATGAAGAGAGAGCTAAACAAGCTAGGCCTTAAGAATTAATGACAAGGAATTTCAAGCATAAGTTAAGTAATTGGCAAAGTAGTTAAGATGCATGGATGTGTGCTTGAGGTGTAAGGTTGAATCTCTAGCTAGCATTAAGGAGGATTTTAATTTTTTTTGTTGTCTTCCTATAAGTGTCGGCCAAGAAAGTTCTAGAGTGGATGAGCTTTCATTCATTTTTGGCTATTTGACCATGTGAAAAAGGAAGCTAGGAACTTAAGGCATGGAATCATAAGTTGATGATAAGATGAGGGGGACAAAAGGCATGATATTGGACTATGTTTTGGGGATGTGTTCATGGTCATTTGACCATGAACCTAGACGGCGTGAAGGCTAAAGGGAGTGGCTTAATTTTGTAGCAAATTTTTGGATATGATGGGGAAGAAACAAGGAGGAAAAAGGGGGATATGTTGGCTAAGGTTGACCGAAAGTTAGTATAGCCATTAGGGTGCTAATTGGCCAAAAATCCTAGCAAATGTGTCCATCTTTTCTCATTTTCTCCAAAAGTTCTCTCTAGCCGAAATTGACATTGAGTTTAGGTAAAATCTTCTCTTTGTTTTAGCTTTCTTTTGACCAATTTTTCTCCAAAAACTCCTATTTTGGTCGAATGTACCTTAGGCACTTTGGTACAATTGTGCTTTTGATTTAGCCTCAATTGATTGAACCAAATACTACTTTCTTTCTCCCATTTTCTTTTGAAACCAAAACTACAAAGATTAAGCACCATTTTCTTCTTCATTTTACTCTCCCTTTTGCCAATGCATCTAAGCTCCAAAATCAATCTCTTTCTCTTTGATCAATTCTCCTTTCTTTTCTTTTCACTTTATTTCTCTCTTCTTTTCCTCTCATTGTCGAAACCACATAGGATCAAGAATTTCCTTTTGGTCGAATGTGCAAAAGTTCCTAATCATCTCTTTTCTTTTGAGAAATCACCATCATCATCTTCTTCTTCTTTTCTCTTTTCTTCCTTCTCTTTCCTTCTCTTTTCATTCTCTTTCTTCTATTCCTCAAAACTGAAACCATCATATTGAGACCACCATTTCTCTTCTCTTTTTGTTAAAACCAAATCTTGAAGGACTCAAGTAAGATTTTATCAATTATTTTTATCTTTTCTTTTACTTTAGCAAACTTAAAATCATAATCTTTTATTTTCTCTCCTAGGTCAATCTTTTGAAAAGTTTTTCAAAGATATTTGTTGAAAACAACCTTTAAGTGACCATTCGAATCATTAAGGTAAGATTACTATTTTAGATAATATTAATTTCTTTAGATGGATCACTAATCTACGTTATTTTAGGGCGATCTAAGATCAACAAGATAGGTAAGAAAAGGGTCATGCGAAGTGTTTGGAAGAGAGGAGGTATTCCTTTACCATCGAACTACAAACGAAGAGCGAGATCGGGTTAGAGACTTTCCACCCGGTTGTAGACCTTCTGCTAACAAGGATCGGTTATTCGAAGTAGTGCGTACAACCAAACCACTTTACGTTGGTGGAATATCGGCGGGTTTTGATCCATCTAGTGGAGAAAAACCACAAATAACTATCATTCGTGAATTCGAGGGTAAGGATTTAGATCCATCGTCTATAAGTACAATTTTGTTAACAATAGTTTATACTAACCAAGTGTGTTAATCAATTAGGTGTTGTCGAGCAAGAGGGTATTATTCTCACTATTACTAGGTGTGTAACCATACATTAAAAATTTCCATAGATTTATATTGTTTAAAAGTGATTATATGATAGTATGTTTTGTTTGTGGATACCAATCATTGGTATACAAAATTCAGGTATGTTACCCAATATTTCATTTATTTTTGCTATATGCATCAATATGAAATAAGCATGACTATATTATGACTTGTGGGTAAATAGCATGAAAATCTGATTTGATATGTATGTGCATGGGTATATGGGTATGTTTAATAAAGGAGGAAGTATTCTGGTGGTTTTACCACAATTCTGGTGACTTCGGTCACATATGTGAAATTGGTGACTTCGGTCACATATTTGACTCTGGTGGCTTCGGTCACATATTTGACTCCGGTGGCTTCGGTCACATATTTGACTCCGGTGGCTTCGGTCACATATTTGGCTCCGGTGACTTCGGTCACATATTTGGCTCCAGTGACTTCGGTCACGTATTTGAAATTTGGACTTCGGTCAGGTGACTTCGGTCACATCTGTTTTGGTGGCTTTGCCACAATAAGGGCGATGTGCATGTTGGATCGCAAAGAATCGCCTTCGATGGTGTGTAGCGGATGGAGGGTCGATTTAGTAATCCCACGGTGTGTTGGTTGGTACGGGGTGTGTAGCGGATGGATATTTAGGTTGGGTAGGGCTTGCATTTCATTTCATATACATAACTATGTAATATTGTATGATTATTACTTGATCTATTATGAAATGGGCCTTTGGGCTAAAATAAATTAAATTAAATATGAATTAAATGAGCCTAAATATGAGCTAAATGGACCTTTGGGCTAAACATTTGATTAAATGGGCCAATGGCCATATGTGAAAATTTTAGGCTTTAATGCATATGATAAAATGGGCTTTTTAGTGTATGTGTTATACATTGAGTTTATGACTCACCCATTTTATGGGATAACTTTTGAGATAACTTGTAGTGCGATGGATCAGGCGCAAGGATTTCGAGGTGGCGATGCTCGTATCAAGTATTGTGGAGATTTTCCAACTTAAACTCTTTAAGTTAAATTTTATTACTTAGACTTTATTATGAATTTGCCAATTTTATGTAATAAGGCCATTATAAACTATCTTTCATTTCGTGTTTAGATTTACTTTTATTTTGACATGAACAAATATCTATTAAATAACTAAATTGGTTTTCGATAATTATTTAAAAGGTTTTGTCTCTAATATATAAATGTTTTCAAGGAAATTTTCTTAAGTTTGGTTTCCTTTTGATTTTATTAATTCCTTCTAAAAATAATGTTTTAAAGACAAAATTTCCTTACAATGGAATTTCGCTAAAGTGTTACTCGAGGAACATACCAAATTCGGTTAGGCTTTTTAGGCCGGGTTTGGGGTGTTTCAACTTGGTATCAGAGCCCAGTTTTAAACTCTCGGCCTTGGGTTTTGAAGCCCACAATGTTTTCAAAATTTTGGCCCAAAAGACTTTTTTAAAATTTTTAAGTTAAATGGTTTTATAAGAGCATGGCACTCGAAATTCTCGGCCCATATCCATCAGGTATGTACCTTCATTTGATAAATGATATGAAAGTTTGATAACCCTAAGGAAACTTTAGAGACATAGACCCTAGGTGTATGTGTACTACTACGGAAAAACTACTAAATATCTGTTTCATAAGACTTTCTTTTAATAAGAAGTGAAAAGACTCTAATACATAAGACTTTTCGTAAAAATAGATAAGATACGTAGTAGACATGAGCTCTAGGTGACGAGGTTGTCGTGGACATGGAAGAGGAAGGATGACCGTACTTAGTCCTCTAGGACAAACTGTAGTTATAGACAAACTCTTTAAGGAAGTGCCTCTAGAAGTCCAAGGGATACAGGTTTCGGTGATTTAATGGAATTGCCATTGGAGAATTGACCTAATCTTAGGCATGGGCGGCTTGTGAAGCACCATGCAAATGTGGATTGTCTTTGCTAAGAGAATGTCCTTAAGAACTTTTGATGACAAGGAAGTTGTAGTGTTGGGTGAGAGACAGAACTACTTATTTAATGTAGTATCCGCTCTTAAGGCAGAAAAGATGGTTAGAAAGGGATGTGAAGCCTTCCTGATGTTGGTGAGTGCTTTGAAGGTTAAGGAAGCAAGCGCTAATGAAGTCGGGATGTGAAGGAATTTGTAGATGTTTTTGGAAGAACTTCGGGTTTGCCTCAGTTGTGAGGTAGAATTCGGGATAGACTTATTACAGAGCGGCGCCGGTTTCTATTGCTCCATATAGAATGGCAAGAAGGAGTTGGTTGAATTGAAGGCTCGATTCGTGGAGTTGCTTGATCGTGGATTCATCCGACCTAGTGTGTCTCCATGGGGAGCACCGGTCCTATTCGTGAAGAAAAGGACGGATCGATGAGGATGTGTATAGACTCATCGAAGCAGTTAAATAAGTGACCATCAAGAACAAGTATCCTTTGCCAAGGATCGACGACTTGTTCGATCGACAAGGAGTGCGGTATTCTTAAAGATTGATCTAAGGTCGGGTATCATCGACTTAAAGTGAAAGAAGCGGATATCCATAAGGCGGCTTTTCGAACTAGATATGGGCATTATGAATTTCTGGTAATGCCATTCGGATTGACGAATGCCCCAACTCCGTTTATGGATATGATGAACCGGATTTTTCAGCCCTACTTGGATCAGTTCGTCGTGGTATTCATAGACGACATCCTCGTATATTCTAAGTCCGAAGTGGAACATGATGAGCATCTCCAGATTGTGTTGCGAGTTTTAAGGGAGAAGAAATTGTACGCCAAATTGAAGAAGTGTGAATTTTGGTGAAAGAAGTTGCATTTTAGGCCATGTGGTATCTAAGGAAGGGATAAGGGTGGATCCTCGGAAGATTGAGGTCATGCTAGATTGGAAACCACCTAAGTCCGTAACTAAAGTTCGCGTTTCTTGGGTTTAGCGGATATTATCGAAGATTCGTCGAAGGATTTTCATCGATAGCTGCACCCCTAACAAAATTGTTGAGGAAGGAAGTACCTTCGTGTGTGGGCGATAAGCGACAAGAGAGTTTTGAGAAGCTCAAGAAAGTTTTAACAAAAGCTCTGCTTTGATTGACTGAAGCGAGAAAGGATTTTGTCGTGTATTGTGATGCTTCACACGGGATTAGGATGTGTTCGATGCAAGGCGGAAAGGTAGTTGCGTATCGTCTCGGCAGTTGAGACTGCATGAAGTTAATTACCCGACGCATGACTTGGAGTTGGCAGCTGTAGTCTTTGCTCTTAAGGTTTGGAGACATTACTTATGTGGAGAAAAGTTAGTGATATATACGGACCACAAAAGTCTGAAATATCTACTGACTCAGAAAAAACTGAATTTGAGGCAGCGAAGGTGGATAGAGTTGTTGAAAGACTACGACTGTTCCATCGAGTACCACCCGGGCAAGGCAAATGTGGTGGCAGACGCTTTAAGTCGAAAAGTGGTGTCAGATTTGAGAGCGATGTTTGCACATCTTAGTCTTTTCGATGACGGAAGCTTGTTGGTAGAACTTCAAGTTAAGCCGACATGGTTAAGACAAGTAAAAGAGAGGCAGTTAATAGATGAAGATCTGAGTGAAAAGCTTCGACAGGTACAGAGTGGGAAATTGGAAGATTTTAGTATTAACAGTGACGGGGTATTGTGCTTCAAAGATAAAATCTGTATGCCAAAGGATCAGGAGTTGAGGCAAAAGATACTTCAGGAATCGCATGCTATGCATCCTGGAGGAAGTAAGTTATACCGAGATTTGCGAGATCAATTTTGGTGGCTGGACTTAAGCGAAAAGTTACGAATTTGTAGGAAAGTGCTTGGCGTGTCGACAAGTCAAAATTTGAACATCAAGTACCATCGGGTTGCTTCAACCGATAAACATTCCTTGATGGAAGTGGGAGAGAATCACATGGACTTTGTTAGTGGGTTTCCTCTTACGCCTACTAAGAAAGACTCCATTTGGGTGATAGTGGACCGATTGATGAAATCTGCACATTTTATCCCACTTCGGGTTGATTACTCTTTGCAGAAATTGGCGAAGTTATACGTGGCTGAGATTGTGAGATTGAATGGAGTGCCGTTGTCGATAATTTGGATGAGATCCGAGATTTCGTCGCGATTTTGGAAAGCATTGCATCAGGCTTTGGGCACCAGATTGGACTTCAGTACGGCATTTCATCCTCAGTCGGACGGTCAGTCCGAAAGAGTAATCCAGATCTTAGAAGATATGTTAAGGGGATGTGTGATAGATTTCAAGGGAAGTTGGGAGGAATTCTTACCGTTGGCAGAATTTGCGTACAACAACAGTTTCCAATCCAGTATTCGGATGGCACCATATGAAGCATTATATGGACGGAAGTGTCGCACTCCTACATGTTGGACAGAATTAGGGGAACGTCAGATTTTGGGTCCAGAAATAGTGGCTGAATCTGAAGAAATGGTTAAGGTAATCCGGGCTCGGTTAAAGGAAGCGTCTGACAGACAAAAATCGTACGCAGATCTTAAGCGAAAAGAAATAGAGTTTGCTGTGGGGGACCAAGTTTTCCTTAAAGTTTCACCTTGGAAAAAGGTGATGAGATTTGGACGCAAAGGGAAACTAAGTCCCAGGTTCATTGGACCTTATCGGATTGTGAAGCGAGTCGGATCTGTGGTATATCAGTTAGATTTACCTTCAGAGTTGAAGCAAATGCATGATGTGTTCCATGTTTCAATGCTACACCGTTACCGTTCGGATCCATCTCATGTAGTACCAGTTGAAGAGGTGGAATTAAGATCAGATTTGTCATACGAAGAGGAACCAATTCAAATTTTAGAACGAGATGTAAAGGTTTTACGGAGAAAATCAGTTCCTCTCGTCAAGGTATTATGGCGTAATCATGGATCGGAAGAAGCTTCATGGGATCCGGAGGAAGCGATCGACGACAATACCCTCACTTATTCGGCCGTGTAATTTCGAGGACGAAATTATTTTAAGGGGGTAGAACTGTAACATCCTGATAATTAGGGGTTATGCATTTTTCTTAATTGAATAATGTTGCATGCTTAATCATTATTAAGTGCAATTTTGGAAGTTGCTTGAGCTTCATTAATTAAGTGAATGCTTAGTTAAACTTTTAATTTTTATTAATGAAGAGAGAGCTAAACAAGCTAGGCCTTAAGAATTAATGACAAGGAATTTCAAGCATAAGTTAAGTAATTGGCAAAGTGGTTAAGATGCATGGATGTGTGCTTGAGGTGTAAGGTTGAATCTCCTAGCTAGCATTAAGGAGGATTTTAATTTTTTTGTTGTCTTCCTATAAGTGTCGGCCAAGAAAGTTCTAGAGTGGATGAGCTTTCATTCATTTTGGCTATTTGACCATGTAAAAAGGAAGCTAGGAACTTAAGGCATGGAATCATAAGTTGATGATAAGATGAGGGGACAAAAGGCATGATATTGGGCTATGTTTTGGGGATGTGTTCATGGTCATTTGACCATGAACCTAGACAACATGAAGGCTAAAGGAGTGGCTTAATTGTGTAGCAAATTTTGGATATGATGGGGAAGAAACAAGGAGGAAAAGGGGATATGTTGGCTAAGGTTGACCGAAAGTTAGTATAGCCATTAGGGTGCTAATTGGCCAAAATCCTAGCAAATGTGTCCATCTTTTCTCATTTTCTCCAAAAGTTCTCTCCTAGCGAAATTGACATTGAGTTTAGGTAAAAATATTCTCTTTGTTTTAGCTTTCTTTTGACCAATTTTCTCCAAAACTCCTACTTTGGCGAATGTACCTTAGGCACTTTGGTACAATTGTGCTTTTGATTTAGCCCTCAATTGATTGAACCAAATACTACTTTCTTTCTCCCATTTTCTTTTGAAACCAAAACTACAAAGATTAAGCACCATTTTCTTCTTCATTTTACTCTCCCTTTTGCCGAATGCATCTAAGCTCCAAAAATCAATCTCTTTTCTCTTTGATCAATTCTCCCTTTCTTTTTCTTTTCACTTTATTTCTCTCTTCTTTTCCTCTCATTGTCGAAACCACATAGGATCAAGAATTTCCTCTTTGGCCGAATGTGCAAAAGTTCCTAATCATCTCTTTTCTTTTGAGAAATCACCATCATCATCTTCTTCTTCTCTTTCTCTTTTCTTCCTTCTCTTTCCTTCTCTTTTCATTCTCTTTCTTCTATTCCTCAAAATCGAAACCATCATATTGAGACCACCATTTCTCTTCTCTTTTTGTTAAAACCGAATCTTGAAGGACTCAAGTAAGATTTTATCAATTATTTTTATCTTTTCTTTTTACTTTAGCAAACTTAAAATCATAATCTTTTATTTTCTCTCCTAGGCCGAATCTTTTGAAAAGATTTTTCAAAGATCTTTGTTGAAAACAACCTTTAAGTGACCATTCGAATCATCAAGGTAAGATTACTATTTTAGATAATATCAATTTCTTTAGATGGATCACTAATCTACGTTATTTTAGGGGCGATCTAAGATCAACAAGATAGGTAAGAAAAGGGCTGTACGAAGTGTTTGGAAGAGAGGAGGTATTCCTTTACCATTGAACTACAAACGAAGAGCAGTATCGGGGGTTAGAGACTTTCCACTCGGTTGTGAACCTTCTGCTAACAAGGATCGGTTATTCGAAGTAGTGCGTACAACCGAACCACTTTACGTTGGTGGAATATCGGCGGGTTTTGATCCATCTAGTGGAGAAAAACCACAAATAACTGTCATTCGTGAATCTGAGGGTAAGGATTTAGATCCATCGTCTATAAGTATAGTTTTGTTAACAATAGTTTATACTAACCAAGTGTGTTAATCAATTAGGTGTTGACGAGCAAGAGGGTATTATTCTCACTATTACTAGGTGTGTAACCATACATTAAAAATTTCCATAGATTTATATTGTTTAAAAGTGATTATATGATAGTATGTTTTGTTTGTGGATACCAATCATTGGTATACAAAATTCAGGTATGTTACCCAATATTTCGTTTATTTTTGCTATATGCATCAATATGAAATAAGCATGACTATATTATGACTTGTGGGTAAATAGCATGAAAATCTGATTTGATATGTATGTGCATGGGCATATGGGTATGTTTAATAAAGGAGGAAGTATTCTGGTGGTTTTACCACAATTCTGGTGACTTCGGTCACATATGTGAAATTGGTGACTTCGGTCACATATTTGACTCTGGTGGCTTCGGTCACATATTTGACTCTGGTGGCTTCGGTCACATATTTGACTCCGGTGGCTTCGGTCACATATTTGGCTCGGTGACTTTGGTCACATATTTGGCTCCGTGACTTGGTCACGTATTTGAAATTTGGACTTGGTCGGTGACTTGGTCACATCTATTTTGGTGGCTTTGCCACAATAAGGGTGATGTGCATGTTGGCAAAGAAGCGCCTTCGATGGTGTGTAGCGGATGGAGGTCGATTTAGTAATCCCACGGTGTGTTGGTTGATGCAGGGGTGTGTAGCGGATGGATATTTAGGTTAGGTAGGGCTTGCATTTCATTTCATATACATAACTATGTAATATTGTATGATTATTACTTGATCTATTATGAAATGGGCCTTTGGGCTAAATATGAATTAAATGGGCCTTTGGGCTAAATATGAATTAAATGAGCCTTTGGGCTAAATATGAGCTAAATGGGCCTTTGAGCTAAACATTTGATTAAATGGGCCTATGGCCATATGTGAAAATTTTGGGCTTTAATGCATATGATAAAATGGGCTTTTTAGTGTATGTGTTATACATTGAGTTTATGACTCACCCATTTTTATGGGATAACTTTTCAGATAACTCGTAGTGCGATGGATCGGGGCAGCAAGGATTTCGAGGTGGTCAGTGCTCGTATCAAGTATTGTGGAGATTTTCCAACTTAAACTCTTTAAGTTAAATTTTATTACTTAGACTTTATTATGAATTTGCCAATTTTATGTAATAAGGCCACTATAAACTATCTTTCATTTCGTGTTTGGATTTACTTTTATTTTGACATGAACAAATATCTATTAAATAACTAAATTGGTTTTCGATAATTATTTAAAAGGTTTTGTCTCTAATATATAAATGTTTTCAAGGAAATTTTCTTAAGTTTGGTTTCCTTTTGATTTTATTAATTCCTTCTAAAAATAATGTTTTAAAAGACAAAATTTCCTTACAATGGAATTCCGCTAAAGTGTTACTCGAGGAACATACCAAATTCGGTTAGGCTTTTTGGGCCAGGTTTGGGGTGTTTCAACTTGGTATCAGAGCCCAGTTTTAAACTCTCGGCCTTGGGTTTTGAAGCCCACAACGTTTTCAAAATTTTGGTCCAAAAGACTTTTTGAAAATTTTTAAGTTAAATGGTTTTATAAGAGCATGGCACTCGGAATTCTCGGCGCAGATCCATCAGGTATGTACCTTCATTTGATAAATGATATGAATGTTTGATAACCCTAAGGAAAATTTAGAGACATAGACCCTAGGTGTATGTGTACTACTACGGAAAAACTACTAAATATCTATTTCATAAGACTTTCTTTTAATAAGAAGTGAAAAGACTCTAATACATAAGACTTTTCGTAAAAACAGATAAGATACGTAGTAGACATGAGCTCTAGGGGACGAGGTCATCGTGGACATGGAAGAGGAAGGATGACCGTACTTAGTCCTCTAGGACAAACTGTAGTTATAGACAAACTCTTTAAGGAAGTGCCTCTAGAAGTCCAAGGGATACAGTTTCCAGCTGATTTAATGGAATTGCCATTCAGAGAATTTGACCTAATCTTAGGCATGTACTGGCTTGTGAAGTACCGTGCAAATGTGGATTGTGCTGCTAAGAGAATGTCCTTAAGAACTTTTGATGACAAGGAAGTTGTAGTGTCGGGTGAGAGACAGAACTACTTATTTAATGTAGTATCCACTCTTAAGGCAGAAAAGATGGTTAGAAAGGGATGTGAAGCCTTCCTGATGTTGGTGAGTCCTTTGGAGGTTAAGGAAGCAACTACTAATGAAGTCAGGACTGTGAAGGAATTTGTAGATGTTTTTCCGGAAGAACTTCCAGGTTTGCCTCCAGATTGTGAGGTAGAATTCGGGATAGACTTATTGCCTGGAACGGCGCCAGTTTCTATTGCTCCATATAGAATGGCACCGAAGGAGTTGGTTGAATTGAAGGCTCAGATTCAGGAGTTGCTTGATCATGGATTCATCCGACCTAGTGTGTCTCCATGGGGAGCACCGGTCCTATTCGTGAAGAAGAAGGACGGATCGATGAGGATGTGTATAGACTACCGGCAGTTAAATAAGCTGACCATCAAGAACAAGTATCCTTTGCCAAGGATCGACGACTTGTTCGATCAGCTTAAGGGAGCTGCGGTATTCTCAAAGATTGATCTAAGGTCGGGGTATCATCAGCTTAAAGTGAAAGAAGCGGATATCCATAAGACGACTTTCCGAACTAGATATGGGCATTATGAATTTCTGGTAATGCCATTCGGATTGACGAATGCCCCAGCTGCGTTTATGGATATGATGAACCAGATTTTTCAGCCCTACTTGGATCAGTTTGTCGTGGTATTCATAGATGACATCCTAGTGTATTCTAAGTCCGAAGTGGAACATGATGAGCATCTCCGGATTGTGTTGCGAGTTTTAAGGGAGAAGAAATTGTACGCCAAATTCAGTAAGTGTGAATTTTGGCTGAAAGAAGTCGCATTTTTAGGCCATGTGGTATCTGCAGAAGGGATAAGGGTGGATCCTCGGAAGATTGAGGCTGTGCTAGATTGGAAACCACCTAAGTCCGTAACTGAAGTTCGCAGTTTCTTGGGTTTAGCCGGATATTACCGAAGATTCGTCGAAGGATTTTCATCGATAGCTGCACCCCTAACAAAATTGCTGAGGAAGGAAGTACCCTTCGTGTGGGCTGATAAGCAGCAAGAGAGTTTTGAGAAGCTCAAGAAAGTTTTGTGGAAGCTCCTGCTTTGATTCACTGAAGCGGGAAAGGATTTTGTCGTGTATTGTGATGCTTCTCACACGGATTAGGATGTGTTCGATGCAAGGCGGAAGGTAGTTGCGTATGCGTCTCGGCAGTTGAGACCGCATGAAGTTAATTACACGACGCATGACTTGGAGTTGGAAGCTGTAGTCTTTGGTCTTAAGGTTTGGAGACATTACTTATATGGAGAAAAGTTAGTGATATATATGGACCACAAAAGTCTGAAATATCTACTAACTCAGAAAGAACTGAATTTGAGGTAGCGAAGGTGGATAGAGTTGTTGAAAGACTACGACTATTCCATCGAGTACCCCCCGGGCAAGGCGAATGTGGTGGCAGACGCTCTAAGTCGAAAAGTGGTGTCAGATTTGAGAGTGATGTTTGCACATCTTAGTCTTTTCGATGACGGAAGCTTGTTGGCAGAACTTCAAGTTAAGCCGACATGGTTAAGTCAAGTAAAAGAGAGGCAGTTAATAGATGAAGATCTGAGTGAAAAGCTTCGACAGGTACGGAGTGGGAAATTGGAAGATTTTAGTATTAACAGTGACGGGGTATTGTGCTTCAAAGATAAAATCTGTATGCCAAAGGATCAGGAGTTGAGGCAAAAGATACTTCAGGAATCGCATGCTATGCATCCTGGAGGAAGTAAGTTATACCGAGATTTTCGAGATCAATTTTGGTGGCCTGGACTTAAGCGGGAAGTTACAGAATTTGTAGGAAAGTGCTTGACGTGACAGCAAGTCAAGGCTAAACATCAAGTACCATTGGGGTTGCTTCAACCGATAAAGATTCCGCAGTGGAAGTGGGAGAGAATCACCATGGACTTTGTTAGTGGGCTTCTTCTTACGCCTACTAAGAAAGACTCCATTTGGGTGATAGTGGACCGATTGATGAAATCGCACATTTTATCCCGATTCGGGTTGGTTACTCTTTGCGAAATTGGCGAAGTTATCGTGGTGAGATTGTGAGATTGCATGGAGTAGCGTTGTCGATAATTTCAGACGAGATCCGAGATTTACGTCACGATTTCGAAAAGCATTGCGTCAGGCTTTGGGCACCAGATTGGACTTCAGTACGGCATTTCATCCTCAGTCGGACGGTCAGTCCGAAAGAGTAATCCAGATCTTAGAAGATATGTTAAGGGGATGTGTGATAGATTTCAAGGGAAGTTGGGAGGAATTCTTACCGTTGGCAGAATTTGCGTACAACAACAAGCCAATCCAAAGATTCGGATGGCACCATATGAAGCATTATATGGACAGAAGTGTCGCACTCCTACATGTTGGACAGAATTAGGGGAACGTCAGATTTTGGGTCCAGAAATAGTGGCTGAATCTGAAGAAATGGTTAAGGTAATCCGGGCTCGGTTAAAGGAAGCGTCTGACAGACAAAAATCGTACGCAGATCTTAAGCGGAAAGAAATAGAGTTTGCTGTGGGGGACCAAGTTTTCTTAAAGTTTCACCTTGGAAAAGGTGATGAGATTTGGACGCAAAGGGAAACTAAGTCCCAGGTTCATTGGACCTTATCGGATTGTGAAGCGAGTCGGATCTGTGGCATATCAGTTAGATTTACCTTCGGAGTTGAAGCAAATGCATGATGTGTTCCATGTTTCAATGCTACGCCGTTACCGTTCGGATCCATCTCATGTAGTACCAGTTGAGGAAATGGAATCAAGATCAGATTTGTCATACGAAGAGGAACCAATTCAAATTTTAGAACGAGATGTAAAGGTTTTACGGAGAAAATCAGTTCCTCTCGTCAAGGTATTATGGCGTAATCATGGATCAGAAGAAGCTTCATGGGAACCGGAGGAAGCGATGCTACAGCAATACCCTCACTTATTCCAGCCAGGTAATTTCGAGGACGAAATTATTTTAAGGGGGTAGAACTGTAACATCCTGATAATTAGGGGTTATGCATTTTTCTTAATTGAATAATGTTGCATGCTTAATCATTATTAAGTGCAATTTTGGAAGTTGTTTGAGCTTCATTAATTAAGTGAATGCTTAGTTAAACTTTTAATTTTTATTAATGAAGAGAGAGCTAAACAAGCTAGGCCTTAAGAATTAATGACAAGGAATTTCAAGCATAAGTTAAGTAATTGGCAAAGTGGTTAAGATGCATGGATGTGTGCTTGAGGTGTAAGGTTCGAATCTCCTAGCTAGCATTAAGGAGGATTTTAATTTTTTTTTGTTGTCTTCCTATAAGTGTCGGCCAAGAAAGTTCTAGAGTGGATGAGCTTTCATTCATTTTTGGCTATTTGACCATGTGAAAAGGAAGCTAGGAACTTAAGGCATGGAATCATAAGTTGATGATAAGATGAGGGGACAAAAGGCATGATATTGGGCTATGTTTTGGGGATGTGTTCATGGTCATTTGACCATGAACCTAGACAACATGAAGGCTAAAGGAGTGGCTTAATTGTGTAGCAAATGTTTGGATATGATGGGGAAGAAACAAGGAGGAAAAAGGGGATATGTTGGCTAAGGTTGACCGAAAGTTAGTATAGCCATTAGGGTGCTAATTGGCCAAAATCCTAGCAAATGTGTCCATCTTTCTCATTTTCTCCAAAAGTTCTCTCTAGCGAAATTGACATTGAGTTTAGGTAAAATCTTCTCTTTGTTTTAGCTTTCTTTTGACCAATTTTCTCCAAAACTCCTACTTTGGCCGAATGTACCTTAGGCACTTTGGTACAATTGTGCTTTTGATTTAGCCTCAATTGATTGAACCAAATACTACTTTCTTTCTCCCATTTTCTTTTGAAACCAAAACTACAAAGATTAAGCACCATTTTCTTCTTCATTTTACTCTCCCTTTTGCCGAATGCATCTAAGCTCCAAAAATCAATCTCTTTTCTCTTTGATCAATTCTCCCTTTCTTTTTCTTTTCACTTTATTTCTCTCTTCTTTTCCTCTCATTGTCGAAACCACATAGGATCAAGAATTTCCTCTTTGGCCGAATGTGTAAAAGTTCCTAATCATCTCTTTTCTTTTGAGAAATCACCATCATCATCATCTTCTTCTCTTTCTCTTTTCTTCCTTCTCTTTCCTTCTCTTTTCATTCTCTTTCTTCTATTCCTCAAAACCGAAACCATCATATTGAGACCACCATTTCTCTTCTCTTTTTGTTAAAACCGATTCTTGAAGGACTCAAGTAAGATTTTATCAATTATTTTATCTTTTCTTTTACTTTAGCAAACTTAAAATCATAATCTTTTATTTTTCTCTCTAGGCGAATCTTTTGAAAAGATTTTTCAAAGATCTTTGTTGAAAACAACCTTTAAGTGACCATTCGAATCATCAAGGTAAGATTACTATTTTAGATAATATCAATTTCTTTAGATGGATCACTAATCTACGTTATTTTAGGGGCGATCTAAGATCAACAAGATAGGTAAGAAAAGGGCAGTGCGAAGTGTTTGGAAGAGAGGAGGTATTCCTTTACCATCGAACTACAAACGAAGAAGCGTTATCGGGGTTAGAGACTTTCCACCCGGTTGTGGACCTTCTGCTAACAAGGATCGGTTATTCGAAGTAGTGCGTACAACCGAACCACTTTACGTTGGTGGAATATCGGCGGGTTTTGATCCATCTAGTGGAGAAAAACCACAAATAATCGCATTCGTGAATCTGAGGGTAAGGATTTAGATCCATCGTCTATAAGTATAGTTTTGTTAACAATAGTTTATACTAACCAAGTGTGTTAATCAATTAGGTGTTGATGAGCAAGAGGGTATTATTCTCTTTGTTACTAGGTGTGTAACCATACATTAAAAATTTCCATAGATTTATATTGTTTAAAAGTGATTATATGATAGTATGTTTTGTTTGTGGATACCAATCATTTGTATACAAAATTCGGTATGTTACCCAATATTTCGTTTATTTTTGCTATATGCATCATTATGAAATAAGCATGACTATATTATGACTTGTGGGTAAATAGCATGAAAATCTGATTTGATATGTATGTGCATGGGCATATGGGTATGTTTAATAAAGGAGGAAGTATTCGGTTGTTTTACCACAATTACGGTGACTTGGTCACATATGTGAAATTGGTGACTTGATCACATATTTGACTTTGGTGGCTTTGGTCACATATTTGACTCCGGTGGCTTCGGTCACATAGTTGACTCCGGTGGCTTCGGTCACATATTTGGCTCCGGTGACTTGGTCACATATTTGGCTCCGGTGACTTGGTCACGTATTTAAAATTTGGACTTGATCGGTGACTTGGTCACATCTATTTTGGTGGCTTTGCCATAATAAAGGCGATGTGCATGTTGATCGCAAGAATCGCCTTCGATGGTGTGTAGCGAATGGAGGGTCGATTTAGTAATCCCACGGTGCGTTGGTTGGTACGGGGTGTGTAGCGGATGGATATTTAGGTTGGGCGGGCTTGCATTTCATTTCATTTACATAACTATGTAATATTGTATGATTATTACTTGATCATTATGAAATGGGCCTTTGGGCTAAATATGAATTAAATGGGCCTTTGGGCTAAATATGAATTAAATGAGCCTTTGGGCTAAATATGAGCTAAATGGGCCTTTGGGCTAAACATTTGATTAAATGGGCCTATGGCCATATGTGAAAATTTTGGGCTTTAATGCATATGATAAAATGGGCTTTTTAGTGTATGTGTTATACATTGAGTTTATGACTCACCCATTTTATGGGATAACTTTTCAGATAACTCGTAGTGCGATGGATCAAGGCGACAAGGATTTCGAGGTGGCGATTTTCGTATCAAGTATTGTGGAGATTTTCCAACTTAAACTCTTTAAGTTAAATTTTATTACTTAGACTTTATTATGAATTTGCCAATTTTATGTAATAAGGCCACTATAAACTATCTTTCATTTCGTGTTTAGATTTACTTTTATTTTGACATGAACAAATATCTATTAAATAACTAAATTGGTTTTCGATAATTATTTAAAAAGGTTTTTGTCTCTAATATATAAATGTTTTCAAGGAAATTTTCTTAAGTTTGGTTTCCTTTTGATTTTATTAATTCCTTCTAAAAATAATGTTTTAAAAGACAAAATTTCCTTACAATGGAATTCCGCTAAAGTGTTACTCGAGGAACATACCAAATTCGGTTAGGCTTTTTGGGCCGGGTTTGGGGTGTTTCACAAAAAGTTAGGTACTTTTACCCCCCACACTTAAGTTGTACATTGTCCTCAATGTACAAAGATAGATAAAGAATTATTTAATAAAAAGAGAAGGGAAGAAGTAACACTTCCTAAATTTTGGATGATTCTGGGAGTTGGCAGTGGTCGTGATGGCGGATAACTTGGAAGGCGATGTATTTGGTGGTGGTGATGGTGTTTTCTCTGGGCCTGGTGGGGTGGCTACCTATGTGCTCTGCGCTAGATGAAGAAATTGGGGAGCCTGCAAAAACATAGCCAAGAAATCTAGAGAAATATAAATAATAGACTAGTAATATAATTAAAGACTAAGAAAATAAAGAGAATGAGACTAAGGAGAAAACTAAAATTGAAAGAAAAGACAAATGGACTAAGGAGTCCTTATTGACAGATGGTTCGCGAGGTGGGTGTGCCCTCTAAGGCTGTTGTGCGTGATTCCCAAGCAGCCTTTAGAACCTGACAGTAAGAAACTAAAAAAAATTAAAATATACTAAGCAGAAGAGAAGTATAGATAAGTAGGATAAAGGGGAAAATAAATATAGAAAAATATTTAAATGGTTTAAAAGACCCTTGGCTTAGTAAGAAGATGAAGCTACCGGCATGAACTCATGTGAATCGGTCTCCCTTGAGGAGATTGTGATTGGCCTCTTACGCTTCTTCAGCATGATTTTAGTATATCTCAAGAGTCTGAACACCTTTTCTAATGCAAGACAGAAAAATTGAAAGAAAAAGAAGGAGGAAAGAAGATGGGGGAAAGGGGAAAGGTTGTGGCGTTTAAATAGATTTTTTGCTTCTAACCCTGTCCCACACCCGTGTATCTAGGGCGTGTTGCTTTACACTGCTGTATCGCACGGCCGTGTTTAGAGGTGTGTTGGAGACTAAACACCAGTGGTTGGTAAGTCGTGCCCGTGGTCGATAAGTTAGTATCTTCACAAGGTCATGTCGCACGACCATGTTCTAGGAATGTTGGGGTGCCACACCCATTTGTCTCTGATGCCACGCCCATTTCTATAATGGCAGTGTTGACCCACGGCCGCCTTGCATGGCCGTGGTGGGGTAGGTGAGCCCGTGACTTCTGCAGTTGGTTGGGGCAGGATTCTCACGGCCTCTGCTATGTCAGTACGGTGATTTGGAGTACCCACACGGCCACGGCCACGGCCGTGTGCTAGACCGTGTGGTTTGGGAATCTATACTTTTTCAATTTATTGAATTCTAAAAGAGAAAATAGAGATAAGAATAAAACTAAAACTACAAAATAGAAATTATTATTAGTACTCAGGTTGCCTCTCGAAAAGCTCTCGTTTATAGTCTTAAGCTAGACTCTTCTCGAAAAAATTTCAGGGAGGTTTAAAGGTTTGAACATCTTCCCTCATGCTTATAGTTCTATTTTCTTGACAAAGTTCAAGTCGAGAAGCATTTACCTTAGAGGTGTCGAATGTTGAGTTGCTTACCTCGACTGTTTCGTATGGGAAAATATTGTGTACCTTAAGAAAGATTTCTCCCTCTGGTTTTAGGTCTGTTGTAATGATGTGTGGATCTGCTTTGTCTAACAGTACCTGGTCTCCTATTTTGTAGTGGTTTGATGTTCCTACGAGCTCTTCTTGTGGTTGCTCTGGTTTTACTTCGTGCGGTTCTTCTTTGACGTGTGTCCTCTACTCTTCAAACTTGTCAATCCTAAGGTCTTGTCCCTTGTAGGATTCTTCTTTGTTGTTTTGGGACTTATGAGTCGGCTCGGGGTTGTCTTTATATGGTGTTTCCTACGATGAAAGTTGAACAATTGGATTATCATCTGTATTTACTTTCTTACCTTCATTGATTATTGTTTTGGTCGAGTCAAGAGCTTGAAGATTGATTGATTCGTTTCCTACACTAAGTATGAGTTCTCCTGTGGCAACATCAATTTTAGTCTAGGCAGTTGCTAGAAAAGGTCTTCCTAAAATTAAATGGATTGTATTATCCTCATCCATATCTAAAACAACAAAATCTACTAGGAAAACAAATTTATCTATTTTGACAAGAACAACTTCAATAATTCCCCTAGGAATTCTAACAGTTTTATCAGCTAATTGTATACTCATCCTAATTTGTTTGGGCTTCCCTAGACCTAGTCGTTTAAACAATGAATAAGGCATGACATTTATGCTTGCCCCTAAATCAACTAACGCATTATTAATAGTTAGACTATCAATTAAACATGGAATTGTAAAACTCCCTAGATCTTTTAGCTTCTGTGGTAGTCTATTCTGTAACATTGCTGAGCAAGTTGAGTTTAATTCCACGTGGTGCTCTTCATCTAATTTGCGTTTGTTTGTCAAGAGCTATCTTAAGAATTTCCTCACGTCTGGCATCTAAAAAAGAGCTTCAAGGAGAAGTAGGTTAATGTGTAATTTCTTTAAGAGTTTAAGAAACTTACCAAACTGTTCATCTGAATCGTCTCTTTTTATTGCTTCGGGATAAGGTATGCAAGGTTGGTACTCCTTGATTACAGATTTTTTCTTTTCTTGTGTTACCTCTACCTTACCTTCGTCTACCTTATTTTCTTGTATTGGGTTTGGTTCATCTAACCCCTTACTATCTTGGCTGAGATGGCTTGAGTTTGCTCCTTTGGATTAATCTCGGTGTTACTTGGTAGACGTCCTAGCGGTCGTTCTGACATTAGCTTTGTGAGTTGTTCGACTGCATTACTGGCTTCCTTGACTGACTTCGCAAGTTCCACCATTCGCTGCTCGTTGTTCTTTATTGTTTTCTCAGTTTCTTGGAAGCATTTTTCTGTGTCTAACGAGAACTTTGCCAGTATCTCTTCGAGGGTTGGCTTCTTTTCTTACGGATAGGGCTAATTTTGGAAATTTGAAGGAGGTTGTTGTCTTTGATTTCCTTAATTTCCTTGGCCTCCCCATGAAAAAATTAGGTGGTTCCTCTAACCTGGATTGTATGTGTTACTATAAGAATTGTTATTCGATCTGAAATTATTACCTATATAGTTTGTCTGTTCACTTTCTGCTTCCGGTTGGTAGGGTGGGTATTCAGGATTCGCCATAGTTCCACTTGCGTTGCACTGCATGACTGGATGTACCTGCGAAGAACATAAACTATCAAGCTTTTTATTCATCAACTCTACCTAATTTGATAGCATGGTTACTGCATCAATATTGTAGACTCCGACTGATTTCGTCGGTTTTGTCCTTGTAACATGCCACTGGTAATAATTCAACGACATCTCTTCAATGAATTCGTAGGCTGCTTCAGGATTTTTATTATTTAAGGTTCCACCAGCGGCTGAATCAATTAATTGTCTCCTTGAGGGATTGACACCATTGTAGAAAGTTTGGACTTGAAGCCATAATGGTAAGCCAAGGTGTGGACATCTCCTCAAGAGATCTTTGTATCTCTCCCATGCATCGTATAATGTCTCTAATTCCATCTGCACAAAGGAAGAAATATCATTCCATAATTTGGCCATTTTGGCCGGTGGAAAATATTTTAATAAAAGTTTTCGATCATTTGTTCCCATGTAGTGATTGATCCTCGTGGTAACGAGTTCAACCACTACTTGGCTTTATTCCTTAATGAAAGGGGAAATAACCGAAGATGAATGGCATGATCAGAAACGCCATTTATTTTGAAAGTATCACAGAACTCTAAAAAATTTGCTATATGAGTGTTCGGGTCTTCATCATGCAAACCATGAAATTGAACAAATTGTTGAATCATTTGTATTGTATTAGGCTTTAATTCAAAATTATTAGCAGCTATAGTAGGCCTAACAATACTAGATCATGCTCTTGTCAAATTAGGTTTAGCATAATCATACATAGTGTGCGGAGCGTCTGCCACATCTCATGGTGGATTATTCTTGTCCATCCTTTCAGTAGGATTAGATCTATCTCCTCGCTCTTCTTCTGTGTAATTCAAGACTCGCCTAATTTCTCTGCGATTTCTCCGAGCGGTAGCTTCAATTTCACTATTGTATACTAGAGGTCCTGTCGGGTTCCTTCTAGTCATAAACTAGAGGTACCTGCTAGGAAAAAGGGAAAATTTCAAAATTTTGTAAAAAATAATATAAAATAAACTGTAAAATAAAAAATGGCTAAAGTAATAAAAATAGAGCTTTCTTAATATTTTAGTTCCCCGGCAACGGTGCCAAAAACTTGATCGTGTCAAACAGTCGAGTTTTAATATTTATAAAGAATGATTGAACCTGTAGACTAACAATGACAACGATTGAGGCAAGTGCACCTATTGAACAATAGTATAGTTAGGCAAGATTATTTTACCGAACCCAAAGGAACCTAAAAGTACTACTACTCACTTTCTTTCTATTATTTAGCCTAAAATATGGAGTGATTGGTTTATTAATCTAAAACTAATGAAAAAAAAAACTAAATTAGATGCAAAGACAAAAGAATGAAACTTTGGGAAAAGACTGTGGGAAAACTCAGTTGATTACGACGATACCCTCAGGAAGAATCTACCTAATACTTCTCTTGTTATCTAACTTTTAATTCATATGACTTCATTACTTGGCTTGATCCGTGAGACTCCCTAACCTATATTAAACCCTCTCTAGAGGCGAATAATGTCTAACCTTATGTTAATTAGTGGAACTCTCGTTCTCTTATAATAACCCCCTAAGGAAGCAGTAAATCGATCAATGGACTCCCATATTAGGTTTCACCCTAATACGGAAAAATCTCGTCACCCTATCTTTAGGCGTGCGATCAACTCCGATCAATTATGCTAGATATACTCTTAGGTAGGGTCTATTCCTCCTCCACCTAAGCACATCAGTTAAATTAAGCAACATAATTAAGAACAAACTAAGTACTTATCATATAATTTAGAAATCAAATAACAAAATCCATCATAGGTTTCATCCCCTTCAGGTATCTGAAGTGTTTAGTTCATAACAAAATAAGAAAACATCCCAAGAGAAAAGATAAAACAAAACATAAGAAATCCCTAAAACCCCTTGAAAGAATTGAAGAGGAGATCCTCTGTCTTAAGTAGAACTCCGGCTTCTTGAGATGGATCAACTGGCTATCTTCGAGTAATTCCCTGAATAAAAGCTCTGGCAGAAAACTCTGCCTAAAACTTCATTTTCTAGAACGGCTTCCTTGGGTTGTTTATATACGCTCTTTAGATGCTTTACTTGGCTCCTAAGTACTTCCTTCAAGTAGAATTACTATTAAGGTGTTTAAGTAGACTTATGAGTATGTTTCTTTGGCTTCAAGCATCCAAATTCGAGTGAAATTGCTCATTCCCATGTCAAGGGCACGCCCATGGCACACGCCCGTGTAAATCATCTTCAGGCCGTGTCTCGATTCTGTCAATTGGGGCACAGCCATATAAATCATGGCATGGCCGTTTCTTAATTAATTGTCGAGGCATGGCCGTGTGGCTTGAAGTACAGGCCGTGTTGATTTCCTCTTTGGCCCAAATTGGCCCGTTTTAAGCCCGTTTCTTGTTATTTTCATCCTCGGGTGCTTTCCTAAGTAAAAACATGAAAAAAAGGATTAAGAGCACCTTTTACATAAATCAAGGGCTGAATCATCCAAAAGCATACTAAATGTGGGCCTAAAATATGTTACTTTTATGGTTTATCAGGTGTCAACACTGAATTGTTATTCTAGAACTTGCCTAGATTATATCGGGACCACATTAATGATTTGATACACTGAGATGATAAAGGCACCTAGGTTTTAACCCATTCACTCCACTAAAAAGCCTACCTTCACAAATTAACCCTTAGTGAACCCATTTGATCCTAACGACCTTGTTTTATTGAATTACCCGCTTAATATTAACCCAAAACCCTTTGTATTTGTTATCACCATTCTTTTTTACTACCCTTTTATCGAGAATTGATTTGATCAGTTACCGAATTAGTTTATTTCAGTTGATAAAGTTCTTTCTTTATTATGTATTTACTTTAGTTTGTTCTTAAAAAAACCACAAAGTATATTCAAGCATTAGTATATGATTAAAGGAGCTTATGCGTTTAAATTCCAATTGTTGAAGAAGAGCTCGTATTAAAAGTATTATCAATAGTAGTATTACTAGTTTCAAAGCAATCATTTATCTTCTAGTTCATTATTGTTGTTAGGTAATTGGTTAGGACAATCCCAATTTCAAACCTTCTAATTCAGCCTTTATCCACACCTTTAACCTAAGCCCCATTACAATCCTGTTAGAAGACCTTTTGATTTGTGTATCATTTCATATTACAATGGTGGAGATTTGATTTTCAGGCAAGACAATGGGATTAACTTTTCAGGTTTGACTTATGAGTGCTTTTCTTGAAACTTAAACACTTCGAGTGATTTGAGTGAATCTTTAGTGAGGAAGTTAATCCTTGTCGGTTTTGAATTAAAGGTAATTATTTAGATAAGGGGAGACACCTATGTTTTCGTGCTACAAAATATATGACTTAGAATTGTTTGAATCTTTAGGAGTCTTTGAGTTAAATTATCTATGTATGAATTATCTGTGAATTATGATGAGGCATTGTTGATAGGAATTGTGAATTATGGAATGTTCATTTTAATTATAAGTTGAGAATTTTGCTTGAGGACAAGAAAAAGCTTAAGTGTGAGAGTATTTGATAAACCATAAAAGCAGCATATTTTAGGCCCACATTTAGTATGCTTTTGGATGATTTAGCCCTTGTTTTATGTAAAAAGGTGCTCTTAATCCTTTCTTTTCATGTTTTTACTTAGGAAAGCACTCGAGGACGAAAATAACAAGAAACAGGATTAAAACGGGCCAATTTGGGCCAAAGTGGAAATCGACACGGCCTGGACTTCAAGCCACACGGCCGTGCCTCGACAATTAACTAAGACACGGCCATGCCACGATTTTCACGTCTCTGTCCCAATCAACAGAATCGAAACACAGCCTAAAAATGATTTACACAGGCGTATACCATGGTCGTGCCCCTGCCGCGGGAGAGAGCAATTTCACTCGGATTTGGATGCTTTGAGGAAAAGAAACACATTCGAAAGCCTATTCAAACATCGAGTAGGAAGTATACTTGAATTGGGACACTTAGAGGCCAAGTAAAGCATTCTAAAAGTCTATACAAACACCCTAAGTGTAACCTAAAAGGGGGCGTTAGGCGGGTGAGCTAGGCTAAAGAGCCGAAGCCAGAGCAGTTCAATTCAGGGAATTACTCGAAGATAGCCAGTGATCCATCTCAAGGGGCTGGAATTCTACTCAAGACGGTGAATTTCTCCTTCAATTCCTCCAGAGGGTTTTAGAGATTTATTTTGTTTTGTTTTATCTTTTCTCTTAAGATGTTTTCTTTATTTGTTATGAACTAAACCCTTCAGATACTTGAAGGGGATAAAACCTAGATGAATCTTGTTATTGATTTTGAATTATATGATAAATACTTAGTTTGTTCTTAATTATGCATACTTAATCCAAATCTAATGTGCTTAGGTAGAGGAGGAATAGACCCTGCTTAAGAGTAGCTCTAGTGTAGTTAAGCGGAGTTGATCGCATGCCTAGAGATAGGGTGACGAGATTTTACTGGATTAGGGTGAAACCTAATATGGGAGTACATAAATAGATTTACTGCTATTCTAGGGGGTTATTATAAGAGAATGAGAGTTCCACTAATTAACCTAGGGTTAGACGTTATTCGCCTCGAGAGAGGGTTTAATATACGTTAAGGAGTCTTATGGATCAAACTAAGTGAATAAATCATATGGTTTAGTGTTAAGTAACAAGTGAAGTCTAGGTGGATTCTTCCTAAGGGTATCGCCGTTATCAATTGAGTTTTCTTCAAGTTATTTTCCAAGTCGTTCTTTTTGTCTTTGTGTCTTTAGTTTAGTAGTCATTAAATTAGATTAAATCAACCAATCACTCCATATTTTAGGCTAAATAATAAAAAGAAAGTGAGTATTAGTACTTTTAGTTCCTTTGGGTTCGATAATCTGGTCTTGCCTAAGCTATACTACTGTTCGATAGGTACACCTACCTTTAATCGTTGTCAGAGTTAGTTTCCAGGTTCGATCACATTCTTTATAAATTTTAAAGCTCTGATTTCAGCGATCAGTTGCTCTCTGACTTGCACCACACGGCCATACCACACACCCGTGTGCTAGGCCTTGTGATTAATTAATTCAATTCGAATTAGGTGCAGGTTTCACATGGCCAAGACACACGCCTATGTTCAAGGCCGTGTTACCCACACGGTTGAGACACAGGCCCGTGTGCTCAATTTTGAGCATTCTGTTTTCTCAAATTTAAGGTGCAGGGGACACACGGCCTAACTACATGCCCATATGGACAAAATAATGCCATTTCTAGCTTTTTTTCTCACCTAAAATTTCACCCATGTCCTGCACTTGAATAACACATACAAATACCAATCATTTCAAGTATTCAAGATGAGCAAACTCTATCATTCAACATGATATATCATTACAAGCATTCATGTTTATAATCTTACTCTTTAATAGGCACACTTGTTTCCCCTTTCTTAACAAAACAATATAAAGTACATATGTTATCACTATAACACGAACTTAAATATATATACATGTACCAAAACATAATCATCACTATCCATTCCAATGGCTAGATTACAAGCATCATTTACATTTACATGCCAACATGGCCAATATATCCTATACATGCCATTACAACTGTAATTGAATTGCCATACTATACCAACATGGGCCGATGGATAGCGTGAGTGATCTCCGCCAAGCTTCCAATTCAATAAGCTTTCGATTACTCTAAAATAGGGAAAATAAAACGAGGTAAGCATAAAATTCTTAGTAAGTTCGTATAACATGGTACTTATCTTACCATTCATCCTATTTTGAGATAACTATGTAAGGTATATTCACTTAATTTGACTTCAAGCCCTGCACACATTCTCATTGCCCTTGTTAGTCAGGTAATCCATGATAACATCAAGATATGTATAAGCTCAATCAACAATCAAGTTTCAATGCATATATGCTTTCCACAACATGTATTCATTAAGCATGTATATATATTATCAATTATTATTACAAGTATAGTTTCATATTAGTTCGTTTCTAGTTCATATCGTTTCATGTAAGGACTTTACTCATTTTATTCAAGTATTAAGGTCACCAAGTAGTAGTACACTCAATGTGTACAATTCTATAATCAAGGATGAACACTCTCATCAAATAATTTCCATATGTAATTATCATCTTTTCAAATTTTCATACATCACTATTCATGAATCATCATTTCCTTGTATTTCATGTAATATCCCTTTTAATGTCATATTTCATATCATATATATATATATATATATATATATCATTCCATGTCAATTTGTCTTAAATCCATATTTGCCCTTTCCAGAGCTTTACCATTGAATTTATTCAAAATATCGATTGATACACAGGTAGTACACTCGAGATGTATGAATTAGAATCCATCAATTTGTGTCCAATGGTACCCATATGGTACAATTACAGAGAGTGCATTCTCGAGCCACATATATGTAAACAATAGGATTACCAGTCCAGGCTAAATGCTTTTTACGTCATATGCTCTAAAGAGCTAGATTTGGATTACCTGTCCTGCTAAGTCCAATCCATAACATATGATCGAGAGGACTTATATCAGAATTACCCGTTCGGGATAAATCCTATTAGAATTGAGGTCGAAGGATTACTCATCCGAGCTAAATCCTATCTGCAACAAATGCAGGACCTCTTTCGTTTCGGGAAATCTCATATCCATCAATTTTCCATTTATTCAACTGGGATTTAAACACTTTTGAAGCATTATCGGGAATTTTATTATTTCATACCTCGTAACATTTATGTAATTCAAGAAAAAAAATTCCACATTCATGTCAAGCATACGAGTAACATTTTATTCATTTACCATTTTATCGGGCATTTTCATTTATCGGCTATATCACATAGGTGATCATTTCACATATTTATGACATTGATAAAATTCACAAACACAACATTTAAATCAAGCATAAAAACATATACAATTTAGTTACACGAACTTACCTCGATAAAGGTTCGTGTACGTAAAATCTACTAATCTTACATTTTTCTTATTTCTTATTCTAACTCCAAATTTGGTCTCTTTGGATCTATACAAGTAAGTTTAACATCAATTTATCATATTTTACATTCATCTAGACTAAATTTTTAGCCTAGGAAAAATTACTATTTTACCCCTAACTTTGCCATAAATTCCATTTTCGTCCTTAGGCTCGGAAAATAAAGCTTGTGCAAATTACTCCCTATTCCAAGCCTAACCAATGCCGCATTACAAATTTTCCAGCACATGTAGTCATAAAATTTTAGAATTTTTCGTCAAATTTTACAACTTTTCATTTTAGTCCCTAAATCATATTTTCATCAAAAATCACTTTGTAAAAGTTATTTATCTATCAATAATATTTCCTTTTCTACCATAAATTTCTAATTTCCAGCATATACATCCATGACCCATTTTCATACTTTGATAACTTTTCAAATTAATCCCCCAAATAGAGAGATTAAACTATCTCGATTCCAAAAATATCAAAATTACTAAAAATGGGACAAGGAAACTTACCCAATTTGGCCATGAAAGTCTCTTCTCTCTTCCTAGGGTTTCCATGTTTTATTTTTGGTAAGAAGATGACATAAAATAAGATGATATCTTTTATCATCTTTTTAATTAATAAATATTTTACTATTTCCAATTTAGTCATTGCCTTTTTTCCATATTTCCATGGATGAGTCACCAAGAAAAATCTACACACTTTTCATAATGGTCTAATTACCATATAATGACCTCTATTTTTGAATTCCATAGCTATTTGATCCTTCTAGCTACAAGAATCTAACTTTCGCATTTTATGTGATTTAGTCCTTTTTTGTAGTTAAGCACATAATCGAAAAAATTTTCTTTTCAAAAATTTTACACGAAATTTCTAGTATAATATGGATCATATAATAAAGTAAACATAATTTTTATTTTTCGGCTCAGATTTGTGATCCCGAGACCACTGTTTCGATTTCACCGAAATTGGGCTGTTACTTAATCCTTTAAAGTTCTCTTATTCTGAGCCATCTGTATGTTTGTGGGTAATAGTGGTTCTAGTGTATTTCATTGGGCGTTATCGTCAGCGTCGTCAAATAGTGGATTTTGACGTGGTACGTTATATGCGGTAGGAGGTGGATCTTGCATCTGTTACTGCTACTGCTATTCCTGATAGTGATTTCTCCAAATTAATCTTTCTGGATCTGTGGCTGCTACAATAACATAAAATCGTATCTATAATGTACAAATTTCCTAATTCTTATTTCAGGTTGAAAAATTAAAATTAACCTAGTAATGTTGCCTCCCCAGCAACGGCGCCAATAACTTAACTGCCTCCGGACGTACTAACGTCTAAAGTGTGAATATTGCATTAAAATATAGAATTACGTGGAGGTATCCACAAGTATATGGGTGTAGTTATAATATGGTTTTTCAATGGAGTGGGTGAGTACTCCGAGGATCGTACCCAGAGGAGGTAGAGGCTAGATCAACTTTAACCTACACACTAAAATATCTAGTTAATACTTTAATCAAGTTATAGTATAGAAACGTAAATGAGAGGTTTTTGGAATTCTTATAATACTAAGAATAAAACAAAATAACATAAAAGAAAACTAAACTTCAAGGGATAGAAAAAGTAGAAGGAATCAAATATGGTGATGGGTGATTAGCTTGCTTTGGAAATCCCAATCAACTATCATTTTGAGTTCCTTGTCAACCAACTAGTCACTACCCTAGAAGGATCTTTCGATCTTCCACTAGAATAACGAGTCAACAAGGACTACTTATCTTCCGAACCCTAGAGTCTAGAATGGATTGGGGTGAAGGTGTTCAGGATGGGCAATACCATTTTAGGTTAATTCCCTCCTTGATGACTTCTCGAGGCTGTCAGGCCTAGGGTTTGTTTCATGCTCTTCCTTTCCCAAATAGTTGATCCGTTGAGTAACCCTACAAAACAATTAATAGATCATGCCACCACACACATCATGGGTTTTATTGTGAATTGTTAATAATTATGAGTTCCTTTAAGGTCCCTTGAATCATGGGTTCAGTTGGATTTAGGTTAAAATGGTTAGATTCTAATTTATGAGCTTAAGGACTAAATTGTGAAAAGTTAAAATGTTAGGGGGCAAATTTTTTATTTTTCATAAATGTGAATTAAGGATTAAATTGAATTATATAGGTACCTAATTGAATTAAATTATTTATTTAGATCAAGATAAAACACAATTGAATCTAAACCAAGAAAAACCTAAAGCTTTGGATTACCTCAACTAATATACTACGCCCTTTATTGTCGAGGTAAGTTCGTATGAATGTGTTTGTTTTTAATGTTAGCTAAATTAAACATATGCTATGTTGTGGTAATAGAAATGAATCAATATCTATAAAAGTATCCATCCTATAATGAATTGATAGATAACAAGTCCTGGTTGAACCTTAGGAATTCTTTGGATAAAAATGACATGTCATTAGGGATTTCATGTCTCGGGTGCTAGTCATGAATGTCATACCGATGGTTGAAGTCCTACATTTGTTGCGAATCCATAGCTCATTTGAGTAGCATCGTGTAGCTTACATTCCAATCCACAGCTCATGTGAGCAGGCCCATTTCACAGCTTGTGTGAGCATTCATGTAAAGGAAAGGTTACATTTATATGGAAAGGAAAACTATGTGTGAGCTTTCCCGAGTATCCAATGTAATTCTAGATGGTTCAACGAGTATGGAAAGGAAACGAAATGGTCAGTATTATAATGGAATGAATCATGAATTGATGAAAAGGATTTATGAACTAAATGATGTTATTATATGTGTAAATCTACTTATTTTATGGATGAATGCATTTGAATCCTGTACAAGTGAACTAAGTTGTGAATTTGATGATGTTGTATAGGCTTATTCCAAGCTTATGGTTTTGGTTGATATTATACTTATGTTGTATGCATTATGAAAATGAAATGGTAAGTTGTGTTTAATTTTACATGAGCTTAGTAAGCACTCGTTGCTTACGTAGTTTCTTTCCTTTGTTTTTTAGATTATCGAAAGCTCGACCGGTTGGATAAGGTGTTTTGTAATGGTATTTTGATGAATGTGTTAATGGTGTTTTGGCATGTATAAGTTTTGAAATTTATGTTGGTTTGGTACAATTTGATCCTTATCAAATTATGTCATTTTGGTTACCTTATTATGCATGTTTATAAGGCTCTTTACGGTATGTTTTGAATGGTTTGAAAATGGTTATATATAGTATGTTGGGTACCTAGTCGAAATAGGTTATCATGCATGAAATGAGGCAACATTGTCATGTTTTGATATAATTCTGGAGCCTTTGAATGACATACTGGTTAGTTGAATTAGGGCATTTGAAATGGCAACTTTATATGTGCTTAGATAATGTTTAGGTCCCTTGAAAGTGTGCGTAATTGGTTTGGATGTTTGTGAATTATTAGGTTATGAAATGGCTTGATTTTAGGTAATGTAACACCCCAAACCTGGCCTATGCATTAAGACTAGACTTGGCATGCCACACAAATCGAACATACATCTAGTCATCAATGATTTAAAGAAAACAGATTTTCAAAAACTATTTTGGAGATGAAGTTCATCAAAAAATCGAGGTTAATTTGAAATCTATGTTTTTTTAGGGCATAAGAGTTTAAAAATTGATCTCAGAGAAATAATTGGTTAAATTTTTAAAGAAGCTTAAAACTAAATTCACAAGAGATTTGGAAACAAAATTTATAAAAGAGTTTTCACAGACATTTTTTTACAAGTTTGAAGTATTTAAGAAAAACCCCTTTTTATACGAAAAATTAAGGAAAACATTATAAAATTAAAATAGTCCCCTTTTAGTATTTAAAACATATTAAAATCCATCCACGAATAAAAATCCATAAAAATAATACCAAAGGCCTTATTACATTGCAATTGAAATAATACTTAAATAAAAATACTTAAAAGAAGTTTAGAGTTTATATAACTCATCATTCGTAGTATGGCATCCACGCGAAGTCATCCTCGGCCCAAGCCTCCATCAATTATCATTACCTGAGGAGGGTAAGAAAATGGGGTGAGTTACTTAGAACTCAGTGTGTAGCCCATTTACCGTGTCCACTGGGCCAAAACCATATAAGCATTTAATTGGGCTTGAGCCCATTTACAAATGTACAATACATATCAAATATAAAAAGCATGTGATATGCAAATCCCAGCCAAGCCTAATTTCCATCCGCTACACACCACTCGTACCAACCAGCACACCTGTGGCAATCAAGTCAACCCACCCCGCCATCACACCAATCGCAGGCATAAAGCCATTTAAAATGTTTGTGGCAGAGCCACCCGAACTAGATTATGGCAGAGCCACCCGAACTAGATTGTGGCAGAGCCACCAGAACTAGATTGTGGCAGAGCCACCAGAGCTTCTCTTCAATTTTATCCCAACCCATGCAATCATGTATGCATATACAAAGCATAGCAATATTCATATAATAATTTCAACATAAGGCCCATAATACAAGTTGGCCCATTAAGCAATCTAGCAATTTGGCCCATTAATCGATCTGAACAATTTGGCCTATTACTCAATCTAGCAAATTGGCCCATTAATCACATAAGGCCCTTTTCACAATTTTCACACTTGGTCAATTTATCAAATAATTCGTATGGCCCATTTGTCACATGAGGCCCAAAATATCACTTTTTAACATAATAGCCCATTAAGGGTAATTCTATAATTTCCACAACTTTAATACTGATTTAATGCATTTACACAGAAAGTGCTAATATACCATATTTTATGACTTTACCAACTTTACGATTTTTATTCTAATATTTACGGTATAATATCTAACAAATGAGATAAGTGTGAAATTACACACTTGATTACGGTGAGAACTATACTTTCCCGCTCGTTGATACCTAAATACGTGACACACTTGATTAGAACACTAATACTTAATATAAATTTATACTAAAGATAAGCGATCTAGATCTTTACCCTCGAAATTTCGAACAACAACTGTTGGTTGTTTCTCCCTGATTGATGGTTCATAACCCGTTGAAGAACCACGAACAGTCAATGGCTCAGGAGTACGAATGACTTCAAATAATTGATTTTCACTAGAGGAGGGTCCACAACCCGGTGGAAAATCTCGGATTGTCAAAATAGCCCTTCACTTGAATCTAGAGGGAATAGCAAATCCACCCCTCTTTTGAACACTATTCACCACTCTTTTCAACCCTATCTTGTTTGCCTCCATTGGCAAAAGATTATTAATCCTAACAATATATCAGAATTTAAGACTATTGGTTTAAAAGGGTGAATTCACTTACCTTAAAATTCTGAATGATTTCAAAAGAATCCCTTGAAAGTTATGATCCAAATTCGAATGATTTCAAGATGACTTCGAAAAGATAATGATTCAGCTGTAACATCCTAAAATTTGAGTACTTAATTGATGCATGTTTTAGTTCTTAACGTGAGTATAATAAAAGTTTTCATGTTTAGTATGGTCTTGAGAAGACTTGAGAACTATTCAGAATTAGAATAAATTTTAGTAAGGAGTATTTAATTGAAGTGGATCAAGTGACCTTGAGGTTTAAGTAAAATTAAGTGTTAAAAACTAGCACAAGAGAAGCTAGTAGCAAGGTGGAGTTGGCGCATGCATGTTTGCTTGAGGGGAGAGGTTCAAATCTCCTAGCATGCAAGTTGAAGCTTTTATTTTTACTTTTCCTTAGCAAGTGTCAGTCATGGATAAGGATTGATGAGTTGGATTAAATTTTTTTTATGGCAAGAAGATCATGGGAATAAGTCAAGTGATAACTTAGGGAAATGAATCATATGGAAAAGGCATGTAAGGGGGACATAAGGCTTAAAACAAGGGCTCTGTTTTGGAAAGCTTTGAATGGCTAATTGTCCATGAACTTGGATGGTTTTAGGGGCTAGGGGGGATGGCCGAATTTTTGGTTAGCATTGGGTAAGGTAGATGCTAGCTTTGGTCATTTTCATTTTGGCATTTTGGTGTATCAATAGCTTTCTCTCCAAAAATCTTTCTCTCCAAACTTATTCCCTAGCCGAATATGTCTTGAACAATAGGTAAAATTTGTGCTTTGTTTTGGCCATATCATTTTGACCATTTCGGTATTACCTTACTTTTTTCCAAAAATCTTTTTCTCCTTGTGCTGAAACCATACATTTTTTAGGGGCATTTTCTTTTCTTTTTCTTTTCACCCTTGTCAAATGTACCATTGTCTTAACCACTCTTTCTTTGCTTTTCTTTTACCATTGACAAAAGAATTATAAACCTATCATCTACTTTCTTTTTCTTTCTCTTTTATCTCTTGGAAACCGAATCAACATCATCTCTTTCTTTCATCTCTCATGGCCAAATTTTGCTAAGCATTATCTCCTTCAATTTTTCCTTCATAACCGAATCTTCTTTCTACTCACAACTTAATCAATCGGTAAGTCACTAGTATAATATTTTGGAATTTGTTATTCTTTTGTGCCGAATCTTGTGGTGTGGGATGATCTTTTGGATTGAGATCATCATCATACCATATCTAATTCCAACCTTTTCTCTATCATAGAATTTTAGCAGAGGGCCGAAACTCAAGTGTTCGTAAATATCGTGGATCGTTGAAATCAGATTTAAAGTGTTAAAGGTAAAAGATTTTCAAGGAAAACCGATTACACTTTCAAGTCTTTAGTTTTAAGATTTTCGAAAAATATTGTTAAGACTAATGATTCCTTGTCTTTGAAGACAATCAAAATAGGGACGAAAAGGGCAGTAAATAGTGTTCGGAAGAGGGGTGGTTCTATTAATCCCCCTAAGTTTAAGAGAAGGACTATTTCGAAAATTCGAGATTTTCCACCGGGTTGTGGACCTTTATCTGGCGAAAATCAATTATTCAAAGTCGTACATACTCCCGAACCACTGTTTACTCGGGGTATTGAACCTTTGATCGGAGAGAAATCGTAAATAGTGGTTGTTCGAGATTCCGAGGGTAAGATCTAGATCGCTCAATATTAGAATAGTTTATTATTAAATTTTAGTGTTCTAATCCTTCGTAATATGTGTTTAGATATCGACGAGCGAGAGAGTGTAGTTCTCACAGTAATCAGGTGTGTAATTTCACACTATATCTCATGGGTTAGATGACTATACAATGATTAAAGTTGGATTAAAAATCGCAAAGTTGGTGAAATCGAAAAATTTGGTATTATTGACACTTTAGTGTTAAGATCGTGAAAATTTTGGAAATCGCCCTTAATGGCTAAAACATTAATAAGTGATAAATTTGGGCCATATATGTGATATTTGGCAAATTTGGGCCATATATGTGATATTTGATAAATTTGGGCCATATATGTGATATTTGATAAATTTGGGCCATATGTGATATTTGATAAATTTGGGCCATATATGTGATATTTGGAAAATTTAGGGCATATGTGATATTTGATAAATTTGGTCCATATATGTGATATTTGGTAAATTTGGGCCATATATGTGATATTTGATAAATTTGGGCCATATATGTGACATTTGGCAAATCTGGGCCATATATGTGATATTTGGCAAATTTGGGCCATATGTGATAATTGAGAATTTGGGCCATATGTGATAATCGAGAAATGGGCCTTAAGTGAAAATTGATAATTAGGCCATTTATGATAATGGATAAATGGGCTATATGTGAAATGTGTTTTAATGGGCCAAAATTCATAAATTATAATATGGTTTTCTTTACAAATATTTTGTAATGCATAAACATGATTGCATGGGTTGGGATCAATGATGAAGAGAAGAAAGGCTTAATGCCAGAATTCTAGATAGGTGACTCTGTCACAATGGCCGTTGCTCGAAATCTAGATCAGTGGTTTTACCACAATTATTTAAATGGTCGTTGCCATGAATATGATATTGGGCTTAAAGCCTACTTGATTGTGTTGGCGGGTGGGTGACTAAAGCTCCCCATGTGTGTCTTTGGTTGGGTACTGGTGTGTAGCGGATGGAAATCTAGGTTTGGTTTTGGGAATTGCATATCATTTGCATTATTATTTTAAATGCTAAATTATATATTTTTTTAAATGGGCTTAGGCCCAAATAAGTGTTTAAATGGTCTTGGCCCAGTGGACTATGGTAAGTGAGTTACACACTGAGTTCTAAATAACTCACCCCATTTTTTTACCCCTCTCAGGTAATAACAATTGATGGAGACTTGGGTCAGCGATGACTTCGTGGGAAGGCTATATTACAAATGGTGGTTTATAAAACTTTGAGACTTCTTTTATGATTTTTATTAAATGCTATTTTTAATGGCGATGTAATAAGGCCTTTTAATTATGGATTTTATTATATGGATGGTTTTATTATGTTTTAGTTTTATTAAGTTGGATTGATTTAGTTTTTTTTAAAATATTTTCTATAACTCTCGTATAAATAAAAGTTTTTCTTAACTTGAAACTTAGGAAATTCTTTTAAAACTTTTCGATGAAATATTTCGACTAAATAAGTCCAAAGTTTTTATCATATACTTCTTTATATATCAAACGACAAATTCTTGTGTTTTTAATTATGGTTTTCAATGAACTTCGATTTTTCGATAAAGTCACTCTCTTAATTATTTTGAAATTTGATTTCTACATTGTTAAATGTTTTTGAATGTTCGTTAAACTTGTGTAGCATGTCGAAATCCAGGCTTAATGCATAGGCTGGGTTTGGGGTGTTACATTTTATGGTATCAGAGCTCAGTTTCAAAACTCGGATGTGGTTTGGGTTCAACAATGATTTTTGATTAAAAACCACTTAAATTTCTAGGTTTTATGTTTTAAAGGTAGTATGGCACCACGAGCATCCGACACCAAGTCAAGTAAGTATGTTCAGTAAGTATTTGTTTATTAAATGTTTATTATTGTGATGAGACTTAAGAAACACTCTAGAACTTCTAGTTTTAGGTGTTGAAAATGATAGAGATCGAGACTATAGGATGTGATGGCGAAAACAACCCTATTTCTTATATCTCATAAAATATCATTAATAAACACTGAAATAATATTCTGATTCATAAAACTTGTAATAGATTAAAGCGAATTAGTCAATATGAGCAATAGAGGACGTGGTCGCGGACACGGTAGACGTGGCCGTGGTAGAGGATAAGGTGCTGCGTCTGAAGCGTCGGGTCACATACCAGAAATGGATGCACCTGCGTCATTCGAGAGCGAAACTGGATCTCATGACCATGCCAATGAGGATAATGCTTTGACTCAAGCAATGCTGCGAGTCTTAGAAAAAGTAGCTGGAGCCAGAATTGGGCCAGTAACTCGCAGATCAATATTGGAACGACTCAAGTCTAGTGGTGCAGAAGTTTTTAGAGGTGTCTCTAGTATAGCTCTGAATGTGGCAGAATATTGGCTTGAGGCTGTAGAACGAATTATAGATGATCTGGAGTGTACCGTCGAGCAGAAACTGGGAGGAGCCGTGTCTTTACTAAGAGACGAGGTGTATCATTGTTGGCTTACTGTCTGAGAAGGCACCGAGGCTGCATTGGTTAATTGGGATTTCTTTAAAGCTACTTTCCAAGGGAAGTACATCGGGACAAGTTATGTAGATGCCCGAAGGAAAGAATTCCTGAATTTGGTTCAAGGAAGTAAGACTGTTGCAGCCTACGAGGCAGAATTTCTTTGTTTCAGTTGTTATGCTCGTACTATAGTGCAGACTGATCATGAGCGCTGTGTACGCTTTGAGGATGGACTGAATGATGAGTTGCAGGTACTGATATCCCCACAACAAGTGCAAACTTTTACCTCGCTTGTAGACAAAGCTAAGATAGCCGAAAAGGCTAAGAATTTAGAACACCAGAATCGGGAAAAAGTAAGAGGCAAGAGGGATTTTAAGTATTCTGGTTCTTCTAAAAGGTTTCAAAAGATGCCACGAAATGATAAACCAGTTCAAGTTAGGGTACCTATGACTACCAATCAGATTCGAGAATGTACCGACTGTGGTAGACGACATCCCAGAGAATGTTGGAGGAAAATTGGAGCCTGTTTTAAATGTGGATCCAAGGATCATCAGTTTAAGAATTATCCTCGACGGACTGAAATGACTCAGGAAGCTCGTAACCCTAAGGCTCAGCCAGCTAGAGGTACTCAGCAGCCACCAAGAGGTCGTGGACCAGGTCATAGTGGTAATGGTAACGGACATGGACAAGGTGCACCGGGTCGAGGTAATGGTGTTAGAGGTAACACGGAGGTAAGACAGCTAAGATTGGTCTATGCTGTCAGGCGTCGTGAGGACAGCGATGCACCTAATGTGATAACTGGTACGTTATTCATCTCTATTGTACCTGTTACTGCTTTGATAGATATCAGATCTACCCACTCGTATGTTGCTAGTGCTATATCTGGAAACCTAAATATTAGATCTGAGATTACTGATAGAGAGATGATGGTAATTAGTCCTTTAGGACAGTCGTTAATAGTGAATAAATTATTCAGAGATGTACCCTTAGAGATACAAAGAGAGGTATTTCTAGCAGACTTGATGGAATTACCTTTCGGCAAGTTTGATCTTATTTTGGGCATGGATTGGTTGGTGAAGCATCAGGCGCAATTGAATTGTGCCAAAAAGAGGATGTCAATTAGGACTATGGATGATGAGGAGATAATAATGATAGGCGAGAGAAGAAACGTTTTGGCAAATGTAGTATCTGCTTTGAAGGCAGAAAAGTTGGTGCAAAAAGGGAATAGAGCATTCCTAGCATTCCTCAGTGCTTTGGATGCCAAGGATTTATCGAGAAGGTGTGAGAATGGTGAAAGAATTTCGGATGTCTTTTTCAAGAACTTCCGGTCTACCTCGGATCGAGAAGTAGAATTTGGCATTGAGCTTTTACGAATCGCTCCAAGTGTCCATTGCTCCTTATAGAATGGCAATCAAGGAGTTAGCGAGCTTAAAGCTCAAATTCAAGAACCGCTAGATCGGGATTTATTTGACCAAGTGTGTCTCTGTGGGGAGCACCAGTTTTGTTCTTCAAGAAGAAGGATGGGTCGATGCGTATGTGCATTGATTATAGGCAGTTGAATAAATTGACGATCAAGAATAGGTATCCATTACCGAGAATCGATGACCTGTTTGATCAATTAAGAGGAGCTTCAGTCTTTTCCAAGATTGATTTGAGATTGGGTTATCATCAACTCAAGGTGAAGGAGGCAGATATTTATAAGACAGCATTTCGAACTCGTTATGGACATTATGAGTTTTTAGTGATGCCGTTTGGTTTGACTAATACACCAGCTACATTTATGGACATGATGAATCGAGTCTTTCAGCCTTATTTAGACCGGTTCGTAGTAGTGTTCATCGATGACATTTTGGTATATTCGAGGAATGAAGAAGAGCATGACTCTCATCTGCGTACTGTCTTGCAAATTTTGCAAGATAAGTAACTATATGCCAAATTCAGTAAGTGTGAATTTTGATTAAAGGAAGTGACTTTCTTGGGTCATGTAGTGTCAGCTGAAGGAATAAGAGTTGATCCTCGAAAGGTAGAGGCTATGTTGGATTGGAAATCGCCAAAGTCAGTAGCTGAGATCTGAAGTTTCTTTGGTTTGGCTGGTTATTATAGACGCTTTGTTGAGGGGTTTTCGTTGATTGCTGCACCTTTAACTAAGTTGTTGTGGAAGGAAGTACCGTATGTATGGACCGATAAACAACAGGAAAGTTTCGAGAAACTGAAGTAGATTCTAACAGAAGTGCCAGTACTGATTTAACCAGAGGCTGAAAAAGAGTTTAATGTTTACTGTGATGCGTCACACACAGGTTTAAGATGTGTACTGATGCAAAGTGGAAAAGTGGTAGCTTATACTTCTCGACAATTGAGGCCGCATGAAGTCAATTATCCTACTCATGATGTGGAGTTGGCTACGGTAGTGTTTGCATTAAAGATTTGGAGACATTATCTATACGGTGAGAAGTCAATCATTTATACGGACCATAAGAGTCTCAAGTATCTCCTTACCGAAAAGGAGTTAAATTTAAGACAACGGAGATGGGTGGAGTTATTAAAGGATTATGATTTCTCAATCGAGTATCATCCTGGAAAGGCTAATGTTGTGGCAAACGCGTTGAGTCAAAAGGTTATATCGGAGTTGAGAGTAATGTTTGCTCATCTCAGTTTGTATGAGGATGGTAGTTTATTGGCGGAACTTCAGGTGAAGCCTCTGTGGTTGGAACAAATCAAGGAAAAGCAATTATCCGATGAAAAGTTGAGTCCTTTAATACAACAAGCTGAAAGTGGTGTAATATGAGATTTTGGTTTGAACAAAGATGGTGTACTGTGTTATCGTGGAAGGGTTTGTATGCCCGAGGATTCGGATTTGAGGTAAATGATTCTTCTACAGGTGCATAGTAGCCCTTATGCTATGCACCCTGGAGGAAATAAGATGTATCGGGATCTTCGTGAATAGTATTGGTGGCCAAAGTTAAAACGGGAAGTTACTGATTTTGTGGGAAAGTGTTTGACTTGTCAACAAGTAAAGGCGGAACATCAATTACCGTCGGGATTGTTGCAACCAGTAAAGATTCCATTATGGAAATGGGAGAGGATAACGATGGATTTTGTTAGTGGGTTACCCATAACACCTCTCGAGAAAGATTACATGCGGGTGGTAGTGGATCGATTAACGAAGACCGCTCATTTTCTACTAGTTCGTACGGATTACTCGTTGCAGAAGTTGGCTAAACTGTATGTATATGAAATCGTGAGGCTGCATGGGGTACCAGTGTCTATCATATTGGACAAGGATCCTCAGTTTACATCACGGTTTTGGAAAGCTTTACATGAGGCTCTGGGTACAAAGTTAAACTTTAGTATGGCTTTTCACCCTCAGTCAGATGGTCAGTCGGAAAGAGTAATCCAGATTTTGGAAGACATGTTAAGAGGTTGTGTGATTGATTTCAGAGGTAGTTGGGAGGATTTTCTACCGTTGGCAGAGTTTGCGTATAACAACAACTATCAGTCTAGTATTCAGATGGCACCTTATGAAGCGTTATATGGTTGTAGGTGTCGTACTCCTACTTGTTGGACTGAATTAGGGGAACGATAACTTTTGGGTCCTGAATTGATATCAGAGACGGAAGAAAAAGTAAAGGTGATTAGAGCGCGGTTAAAGGAAGCTTCGGATAGACAAAAGTTGTATGCAGATCTGAAGCGTAAAGATATCAAGTTTGCGGTGGGAGATCAGGTCTTTTTGAAAGTTTCACAGTGGAAAAAGATTTTCAGATTCGGAAGGAAAGGCAAGTTGAGCCCTAGGTTCATTGGACCGTACCGTGTGTTGAAGCGTGTAGGATCAGTGGCCTATCAACTTGATTTACCTCCGGAATTGAGTTAGATTCATAGTGTTTTCCATGTTTCTATGCTGAGACACTATAGATCGGATTCATCGCACATAGTACCGGTAGAAGAAGTGGAATTAAGGCCAGATTTGTCTTTTGAGGAGGAACCAGTGAGAATCTTAAACCGAGATGTTAAGGTGTTAAAAAAGAATACTGTACTGCTGGTCAAGGTTTTATGGCGTAATCACGGAGCGGAGGAAGCTACATGGGAGCCTAAGGTTGTAATTCAACAACAATATCCTCATCTATTTTAGCCAAGTAAATTTCGAGGACGAAATTTTCTTTAAGGAGGGTAGAGTTGTAACATCCTAAAATTTGAGTATTTAATTGATGCATGTTTTAGTGCTTAACGTGAGTATAATAAAAGTTTTCATGTTTAGTATGGTCTTGAGAAGACTTGAAAACTATTCGGAATTAGAATAAATTTTAGTAAGGAGTATTTAATTGAAGTGGATCAAGTGACCTTGAGGTTTAAGTAAAATTAAGTGTTAAAAACTAGCACAAGAGAAGCTAGTAGCAAGGTGGAGTTGGCGCATGCATGTTTGCTTGAGGGGAGAGGTTCAAATCTCCTAGCATGCAAGTTGAAGCTTTTATTTTTGCTTTTTCTTAGCAAGTGTCGGTCATGGATAAGGATTGATGAGTTGGATTAATTTTCTTTATGGCAAGAAGATCATGGGAATAAGGCAAGTGATAACTTAGGGAAAGGAATCATATGGAAAAGGCATGTAAGAGGGACATAAGGCTTAAAACAAGGGCTCTTTTGGAAAGCTTTGAATGGCTAATTGTCCATGAACTTGGATGGTTTTAGGGCTAGGGGATTGCGAATTTTGGTTAGCACTGGGTAAGGTAGATGCTAGCTTTGGTCATTTTCATTTTGGCATTTTGGTGTATCAATAGCTTTCACTCCAAAAATCTTTCTCTCTCAAACTTATTCCCTAGCCGAATATGTCTTGAACAATAGGTAAAATTTGTGTTTTGTTTTGGCCATTTCATTTTGACCATTTCCGTATTACCTTACTTTTTTTCCAAAAATCTTTTTCTCCTTGTGCCGAAACCATACATTTTTGAGGGCATTTTTTTTTTTTCTTTTCACCCTTGCCAAATGTACCATTATCTTAACCACTCTTTCTTTGCTTTTCTTTTACCATTGACAAAAGAATTACAAACCTATCATCTTCTTTCTTTTTCTTTCTCTTTTATCTCTTGGAAACCGAATCAACATCATCTCTTTCTTTCATCTCTCATGGCCAAATGTTGCTAAGCACTATCTCTTTCAATTTTTCCTTCATAACCGAATCTTCTTTCTACTCACAACTTAATCAATCGATAAGTGGCTAGTATAATATTTTGGAATTCGTTATTCTTTTGTGCCGAATCTTGTGGTGTGGGATGATCTTTTGGATTGAGATCATCATCATACCATATCTAATTCCAACCTTTTCTCTATCATAGAAATTTAGCGGAGGGCCAAAACTCAAGTGTTCGTAAATATCGTGGATCGTTGAAATCGGATTTAAAGTGTTAAAGGTAAAGGATTTTCAAGGTAAACCGATTACACTTTCAAGTCTTTAGTTTTAAGATTTTCGAAACATATTGTTAAGACTAATGATTCCTTGTCTTTGAAGACAATCGAAATAGGGACGAAAAGGGCAGTAAATAGTGTTCGGAAGAGGGGTGGTTCTATTAATCCCCCTAAGTTTAAGAGAAGGATTGTTTCGGGAATCTGAGATTTTCCACCGGGTTGTGGACCTTTATCCGGTGAAAATCAATTATTCAAAGTCGTACGTACTCCCGAACCACTGTTTACTCAGGGTATTGAACCTTTGATCGGAGAGAAATTGCAAATAGTGGTTGTTCGAGATTCCGAGGGTATGATCTAGATCGCTCAATATTAGAATAGTTTATTATTAAATTTTAGTGTTCTAATCCTTCGTAATGTGTGTTTAGATATCGACGAGCGGGAGAGTGTAGTTCTCACAGTAATCAGGTGTGTAATTTCACACTATATCTCATGGGTTAGATGACTATACAATGATTAAAGTTGGATTAAAAATCGCAAAGTTGGTGAAATCGGAAAATATGGTATTATTGACACTTTAGTGTTAAGATCGTGAAATCGATATTAAGATCGTGAAAATTTTGGAAATCGCCCTTAATGGCTAAAACATTAATAAGTGATAAATTTGGGCCATATATGTGATATTTGGCAAATTTGGGCCATATATGTGATATTTGATAAATTTGGGCCATATATGTGATATTTGATAAATTTGGGCCATATGTGATATTTGATAAATTTGGGCCATATATGTGATATTTGGCAAATTTGGGCCATATGTGATATTTGATAAATTTGGGCCATATATGTGATATTTGGTAAATTTAATACATATGTGATATTTGGCAAATTTGGGCCATATGTGATATTTGATAAATTTGGGCCATATATGTGATATTTGGAAAATTTGGGCCATATATGTGATATTTGGCAAATTTGGGCTGTAACATCCTAGATTAGGGGTTATGCGTTTGTGCATAATTCATGAGTAGTAGGTTTTGGAAGTGTTTGGAAGTGAATTAAGGGTTTTTAAAATCCTAGGATGGAAGAGAAAGCTTTGGACAATTATTGGTTTTTAAGTTAAAAATAAGTAGTGATGTGGAAAAGTGGCAAGGGACGCCACATAAGGTGCAAGGGTTATAGCATCAAGTGAAGTACTTTGAGGGAAGAGGTTCCAATCCCATTGTGTGCATTTTTGCTTAATCTTATGAAATAGCAAGTTTACTATGATATGGATGTGTGGTGTGCATTTTTAGAACCTTGGAAATGTAAGGAAATGTATGGAAATGTATGGAAATGTATGAAAATGTAAGGAAATATATGGAAATGTATGGAAATGTATGGAAATGTAAGGAAATGTATGGAAATGTAAGGAAATGTATGGAAATGTAAGGAAATGTAAGGAAATGTATGGAAATGTAAAGAAATGTATGGAAATGCATGGAAATGTATGGAAATGTATGGAAATGTATGGAAATGTATGGAAATGTAAGGAAATGTAGAGAAATGCAAGGAAATGAAAGGAAATGTAAGGAAATGTAAGGAAATATAAGGAAATGTAAGGAAATGAAAGGAAATGAAATGAAAGGAAAGGAAATAAAAGGAAATGTAAGTAAATGTAAGGAAACTTGGAAATGATTTAGAAATGTTAAGTTTCAAAAGGAGGAAAGTAAACATTTTGGAAACCTAAACTAAAAGAGGAAAGTAAACATTTTGGAAACTTACAGCATGTTTGTTTGGGTGTAATGGCTATGCCATTACACCCCTATCCGGTGGGCCCACCTAATCATCCGTTTGGTTCAATGGAATGCCCTATTACGGGCTTATTCCATTACGCATCTATGCCAAAAATTGGCTGATTTTTGGGGGATTTCTATTCCCTTCCCAGACCACCGATTAGCTATTCATTTCCATTTTTTACCCTCCCAACTCAAGCGCCCCAAAAACAAGAGCAAACAGAAGCTGCTTCCTTCGTCTCCTGCCTCCCACTCAACCATCTCAATCCGACCCCCTGCTTCTTTCGTCTCCTGCCTCCCACTTAGCCATCTCAGTCCCGACCCCCTTGCTTCCTGGTAAAAGCTGCAGATTCGGATGATCTTGGTGGCTTCCAGGTAAATGTTCTTGCATTGCTTACTTATTTTGGTGATTCACTCTTTCTTAATTTGTGGGTTTTTTTAGAACTAGGGTTTATTTTGGTGCTTTGGATCTATTTGGGATCGTGGATATTGAGTAATTTTCGGTATTTTGTTAGAAATAAAGATGTTTGGAAGTGAATATGGTACTTCAAGTTTTGGTGCATTTATATTTGGTCATTCAAATTTCGGGTATTCGTGATTGGTAGATATTTGGTCATTTAGATATTTGGTCGTTTATATAATGTCTTGTAATTGTTGTTATTCTCTTAATTCTTATCGATTCTTGTTTCTTTAATCCTCTATTCTTAGTCGTTGCATTTACAAATATGAATGGGCGATCATTAATTTGTCTTCATTGAACTAGATTTCTTTTGTTTTTCATGTTATTGTTATTGACTATCGATTCTTTGTTAGTTTTACTTGTAAAAGTGATGACTTTTGAATTGGGTTTGTACCTTGTTTGATTGCTTCAATAATCTGGGATTTGATCAAGGTTTTGTATCTTATATATAGTGAACTCGGTTTTGCCGCTTTATTTTTCCGGTTTTTGTTTTATGAGGATTAAAGCCACTAGTCTTACTTATTTATTTATTTTGGATTTATGGAATTTGACTTTCTTGATGTGGTAATTATTAGAAAAGCTTATGTATATTATGATCATGATGTCTTGTTTTACTCGGGTTTTATGAACCAATTTTTTGTTCTTATTGTTTCATCATGCATGATATTTAATACATTCGGGGATGAAGTTATAGTGGAAATGGGAAATTAGTCATTTTGTTCTTGCAAAACTTGAAATAAAGTTCAATTCCCCCTTTGCAAATTTCATGCTTTTATTCTTGTTCATATATATGTGTGTGCTGTGTGTTCGGAAAGTGAGCTTTGGTTCTTATATCAAAGGATTTTGCCTGCTAGTTTTGTTGCGAGAAAGTGAATGTTTTATATTACTTATATTGTTTAATTTGGAGCTTGAATATATGGCAACTTTTGATTGATTTTTGTTTTGGATAAATTAAAGCTGTTGTCATTTTGGAAATTCGAAGGTTGATGCTTTGGTAATTTTATCCATTTTGCATGATCATCTAACTTTGAAAATCAAATTTGTTTTTTTTTTTTTTCTAAAGATTGCAAATCACCTTGGATGTTGGTTTCATCGTTTTCCTTTTGTTCTGGTATATGCTTATTATTATTGACCTTTTTTTTATCCTTCTTGAAATTGCAGTATGTTGTCACTGTTTCCAATGAACTATGTTTGATCTAATACTATGTTCTCTGTTTAGTCTATTTTGTTTCCAATGAACCATTATAGTTGGAGCTTTAACTATACAAAAGAGGAGGAACAAGTAGGCTTTTAATTTCTTCTTCTGAATGCTTGCTTTATGCTTCGTGCTTGAACTGAGATTTTGAGACCATTATCTATTTGGCATTTGTAGATATAGTGCTGTTGAATATTGCAGACATATTTTCAATTATGGAGTTTGGAGATTTCAATGCATTACCACAAAAAAGTTGAGGGGTTTCAAGTTAAGAGTTCATGAAAAGGCTACCAGATTTGGTTTTCAATTCATGTCATGGAATTCAATTTTAAGCAATCAAATGATAGTTGAGATTTTAGAATAAAGTTTCTTACCGCATGGCCAAAACTTCTACTGTTGGATTCATTTTATTTTTTTAAAATGTTTACCGAAATATATGTAGAAATATATTTTATTAAGCCAAGTTATTAATAGTTTACTTCCATATATTTTTACACCCAATTTTTCAAGCTCGGGAAACATTTACTGCCATATATTTCTTTAAAGAAGAAAAAGGTATTAATGCAGTAGTGAAAGAGGATCAAAGCAAAATCCCAGGTTTAATATCAGTAATGCTTGTGAATTAGCCTCTTTTTTTTCGAAGTTACAAATTACTTCAATGCTCACTGCTTGTCGTTTTGTTCCTTTTTGGTGTTCAATTAATTAAAAGTTTTGTATATCTCGGTTCTTTTAGTATGAAAACCACAAATGTCTAATGCGAGGCAAAGACCCTAGTTTATATCCAAAGGTTTTATAGGAACAAAACAAATTCCCACGATTTACACCAAAAGCCATTAATGATTTTTAGCATCACTAGAGACTTCTTGAAATAGGAAGGGCCATCTATTGTAGTCACAGTTCCCAATTCAGGTCCTAGTAATAGTAGATCAGATAAAAGGAAGGAAAAAATGCTAACACTTACATTTCATGATATAGCTGATATAAAAGAGTTGCTAGAGGTTCTTGTGCAACATTTCATGTAATAGCTTCTATAAGTTCCATGATTTTGCAGATTTTAGGATGATAACAACATAAACAGGAGGCATAATAATTGTCCGCTTTTAAGGCAAATATCTTTTTCATTCATGATTTAAAGCCTTACCTTACTTATTTTTGGTCCGCTTCCCATTTTCATTTTCATCCCATATTTTTCCTTTCTTCATTTATACAACAATAAATTAAATATTTAATAAATTTTTATCGATTCAGTTCAATTTATTTTTTAATTTTATAGTATCAATTAAACCATCAAATTTTAATTTAATAATATATTCTTAAATTATTATTTAAACTAAAATTACCTTTTGGTTGTTGTTTGGTTGATTGTTTCTTATAAATGATCATTGAATCAATTGATATGATCGGTTGTGCTTAATTATGGAGATGATTAAATATGAAAATACATTATCATGGTTTTGGTAAAAGATCAATTATATTGAATCTATAAATGAGAAAACCTCAATCAAATTTGAATGAGACTCGTAATGAATATTTTCAAGGATATATAATTTTGACAAAGAAATACGTATGGTGGCCTCCTATTTTTGAGAAAATTTGAATAAAAAAAGCGCATTGATAAATCTTTGGGAAAACCAATTTCTAAAACTAATGGAGGTAGATTTAATTTGTGTCCCAATTTCTTCTTCGAATGCTTGGTTTATGCTTTAACTATACAAAGAGGAGGAACAATTAGGCTTTTAATTTCTTCTCCTGAATGCTTGCTTTATGCTTTAACTATGCAAAGAAAGAATTTTGGAGTTATAGAGTTTGTGAATCCAAAGAATTTTGGAGTTACAGAGTTGAGCATCTTGTATTCTTTGAAACACTTGTAAGTTATATGGCAATTATATTCTTTGATTTTGTTTTACGCTTATTGAAATTATTATTTAAGAAATGTGAGCCTTTTACTATGATTTGAAGAAATTGAAACTTTAATATATTGCGCTTATGGCAAATCGCCTTTGATAGGACAAAGTGTGAGGCGAAAAGAATTGGTCTTCTTTGTTACAATATGGTTGCAAATGTGTACTGTTATGAGTTGGTTCTTACTTGCATTAGGTGCCATCCATAGCCTACATACTTATAGACCAAGGATTAGATCCTATATTTTAGATTTTTATGCACAACGAGATTATGTGACGAGACTTGTATATGCTAGTGACGAGACTTGTATTGAACAAGTTAGAATGAATAGAATTACCTTTTTAAACTATGTGAGATGTTACAAACTTTAGGGGATTGAAGTCTCAAGGAACATGCTTGTTGATGAGCAAGTGGCAATGTTTTTACATATCATTTCTCATCACCTTAAAAATAGAGTTATCAAGCATCATTTTAATAGGTCTGGGGAAACCGTTAGCAGATCATTTCACAATGTTTTAAATGCTGTCATACGCTTACAAGGTGTGTTATTTAAAAAGCGGATCCAATTACGACTAATTCTACAGACCCAAGGTGGAAATGGTTCAAGGTATTGAAGTGAATACTATATATAGCTCGTACATAATTTAATCCTTTTACATTTAAATATAGTATCTTAACTCGAGGTTTTATACATGTGATGTAGAATTGCTTAGGTGCTTTAGACGGAACCCACATCAAGATTAGGGTTCCAGGAGTTGATAAATCTAGATATCGAGCGAAAAGGTGACATAGCAACAAATATGTTAGGTGTTTGTACACCTGATATGCATTTTGTTTATGTTCTTCCTGGTTGGGAAGGTTCTGTTGCTGATGGACGAGTTCTTCGAGATGCTATTAGTAGGAGACATGGACTAAAAGTTCCGCATGGTAAAGTGCAAATTATAGGAATTTGAATTAATTTTTAGGATCATACTTTTATGGGAAATTAACCATGACAAATAGTTTCTTTTTTATAGGTTGTTATTATCTAGTTGATCTTTGGATACACAAAGCGTGAGGGATTTCTTGCGCCATTTAGAGGACAAAGATATCATTTGAATGAGTGGCGTCAGGGTTACCAACCAAGTACTCCGGAAGAATTTTTCAATATGAAACATGCTTCAGCGCATAATGTTATTGAAAGATGTTTTGGGTTATTAAAACTTAGATGGGGAATACGTAGGAGTCCATCATTCTATCTTGTGAGGGTGCACAATAAAATCATTATTGCATGTTGTTTGCTCCATAATTTTATTAGAACCTATATGAGTATCGATCCTATTGAAGCGGAGTTGGAAGAAAGATTACCTAGTAATGTGATAGATGATGATGAATCGAATATCGCAAATATTCATCCATCGGATGCATGGGCTACTTGGAGGATGGAACTAGCCAACCGAATGTTCAATGAATGGCAAGCATCTAGAAATTAGTTAGGTTTAGGGTAAAAATAGTAAATGTTACGATGTTTATGTTATTTCATGTATCTAGTTTATGAAACTTTAGTGGTGTTTGAATTATTTTTTTGTATCGTACTAGACTTGTTGAATGATAATCTATTTTCCTTTGATTCATCATGTGTTATAATTGTAATGATCCGAATTTTACGGTCATCGAAAAAGTGTATTTTCGTGTCACGTTCTTTGAAAAATGAATATGTAAATATCTATTAAAAATATTTACGAAGTTAAGTGATTGGTTAATTAAAGTTTAATAAAGTGAATTAGCTTAAATTAAGGATAATTAGGAGAAAAGATTAAATTGAATAAAGTGTGAAAGTTTAGTTGTAGATTAAAAGAAAATAAAAAGACCAAAATGACAATTAAGCCAATTTTATAGATGTGTCGGCAAACTTAGATAAAATCTTAATTATTGGATTTTTTATGTTTAAGGTTTTAAATTAATTATTATTAAATAAATAAAAGAAAGACAAGTGTATGGTAAAAATAAAATACATGTGTAATAAATATATTGTACATACATTTGTGATACATGTTTGCATTTACTTATTATTTAAGTAAATATTTAATGTATTTGTTATTATTAAATTGATATTATGTGATGAATAAATTAAATTAAGACAAATATATGGTGCATATGGCGACATGTGTGATACTAATATACATATATTTGTAAAATACATGTATATATACTTATTATATAAGTATATTATTTAATTATATATTATTATTAAGTAAAAGTATATATTATATTTTGCTATCTTTTGTGTTTGTAATATTTGGATGGTATAATGACATGATAGAATGTCATTACAATGTTGTAACTTTTGATGTTGTAAAATTTTAAAATATATAGATTATGACATATAAAATAATGAAATCATGTCACTTTTTGTTAATATATGAATTTATGCTTGGATGTGAAATATAATTCTCAAGTTAATTAATTACTTCTAATATAATTTTTGTAAAGTAATTAAATTATTTGTTTCAATAATGATATTTTAGCACATATATGTATTGCAGTTTAAAAATAATAAAATAAATTATATATTTTTATAGTATTATATATTAAGATTTTTAATTCATATAATAATTATATTAAGCATGTTATTAAATTATATTTTTTATTAAATTATATTTAATAATAATTATGTTAAAATATAATTAAATTATTTATTATTTTTATTAAATTATTTTCAATAATAACCTTATTAAAATTTAATAACAATAACAATAATCATCTACCTAACAAAAATTCTGCTAAGGGTATTCTGGTCATTTTAGTTCTTTTCCTTATGCTATTACAACATCATTCCATTCAACCAAACACAAGAATTCTATTACAGCTCTATTCCATTCCATTCAACCAAACAGTTGAATTACTTATTACAGCTCTATTACATTACACCTCTATTCCATTACACCTCTATTCCATTACAGCTCTATTCCATTACAGCGAACCAAACGTGCCCTTAAGTTAAAAGAGGAAAGTGAACATTTTGGAAACCTAGGAAATGTCAAGCTTAAAGAGCCAAACGAAAATTTTTGGAAACTTAGAAATGACCTAGAAATGTCGATTTTTAAAGTTTAAAAGAGAAATTAAGGCAAGGTGGCCTTAAGAGAAAAAGTATGTGAAAATTGACAAGCAAACAGGCTTGGAAAAGTGGCCTGAAGATGCCACTTAGGGCCTCTGGAAATGGCGCCACATGCAAGTGTATTTGGGCCAGGGATCGAGTCACTTAGGAAGCAAATAAAAGAAGTTTTATTTTGCTACAAAGAGCAGAGAGGTGGACGACATGTGGGCTCTTAAAAGAGGAGTTTTATTTCCTTTATAATTTCGACTAATTAGGAGATAATTGTTGGATTAATTCTTTTGATAAAGTGATAATTATCACATAGGAAGAGTGGTGGCCAAGTTAAGGACTCTAGCTAGTAATTTCGGCTATAAAAGGAAGAGAAGGCCTTTCATTCATTCATTCACTCTTCCTTTGCCGAACTTCTTAAGCAGATTCTCCTCTCTGCCAAAATTCCTCAGATTTTATTCTTCCTTCTCTTTTCTTTCTAATCCTCCAAAAGCCGAAAGTTGTGAGAGCATCATTTAGCCATAGCGAATCTCCGAAGGTTGAAGTGAAGGTGCAATCGATTCCTTCAAATAAGGGTAAGATCCAAGTTTAGTTTCCATTCTTTTATATTTTAGACTTATCAAAATTTAGGGACTAATTTCGATTATTAATCTTGGTCGAATCATGGAAGGAGAAGTTCTTTTCCGAAGCTACACCATAGGCGCGTGTTCCCTAGTTATTCGGTGAATTTGGGATTTAAGATCCTTAAGGTAAGTGACTATGAATATTCAGCCAAGACCCTATTTTGTAGTAGATCTATTATTATGTGTTTTAAGTGAAAACTAACCGATTCAAGGGATCTAGTGAGTAGCCGATTTCAAAGGGGGAAGAATACAAGTTTTCGAGATTTGATTTTTTATTCAATCGGCATTAAGGTAAGTTCTCAAATCCTACTAGGATTTGGTTTTATGGTCGAATAGGCCTTTGCTAAATATTACCATGTTGGTAGAATGTAGGCATTAAAAATCTAAGGTAGTAGATCGGTTCGGGATTTCAAGTGAAATTGTTAAGCGAATCAGGTGTGTACCCTACCCTAAGTTTTAATACGTTTATGGCTATGTTTTAAATTAAATGTGTTAATATGAAAGTGTAAGAACATGGCTAAGGTACCGTGTGTACCCCACACTAATCTTAATAGATTAATGGATTAAACTTGATATATGTGTTAATACGAAAGTGTAAGAATGTGGCTAAAGTACCATGTTATGGTACAAAGTACTCAGGTACGTTTTCCTACTCCTACTAGGATTACGAAATATGTTATACTTAACATGTGAAAAGTGACATGAATGTGAATTTAAGTATGATATGCATGATATGAATAATATGGGGCATTCGGGTTATTTGAGAAAGGGAAGTGAATGTGATGACTTGGTCTCACTATTTGAATGTGGTGACTTGGTCACATTATCTCGAATGTGGTGACTTGGTCACATTATCCGAATGTGGTAACCCGGTTACATTATCCGAATGTGGTGTCTCATGACACAATTATCTGGTGGCTATGCCACAAATTTTATATGGCGATGAGCACGTCACCGCAATGACGCCTTCGATGGTGTGTAGCGGATGGAGGGTTGACTTAGTAGTCCCCACGGTGTGCAGGATGGTACGGGTGGAGTGTAGCGGATGGCATATAGGTTTGGGTTTGGGATTGCATCATTATCTTGAATCACTAAATGTGAAATTATGCTACGTATGAATATGATTTGTTATGCCTGAATTTGTTAAGACTTAGTGTTTGTGTACACATGGAGTCTGTTTGACTCACACAGTTATGGGATTACTTTTCAGGTGACGACCAGTGTGTGGACCGGGCCGGCAGATGCTTAGGGATGGCCATGCACAGCAAGAAATTTATGACTTGGACTTTTATTTTATTTAAGTAATTTAAAGTTTTATTTTGGTTTTAATTTTGGGAATTATTTGATGTAATAAGGCCTTAGTAGAATTATTTTATTCAGTTTTTATTTATTAAGCTTACAAATTTTTATTTATTAAAAGATTAAGTAAATCTATTTTTAAAACAAAGCCCAAACGTTTTGTCACCTAAAGTAAAGGATTTTAAATAATGAAATAAACTTGTTTTCATCTAAAGCCCAACCCAAAATGATCTTTCTTCCAAATCACACAAGTTTTTCCTAAGTAACAAAAGAATTTAAAATGGTTTACACCGGGGAACATACCAGATCCGGTCAAAAATCGTGGGCCAGGTGTGGGGTGTTTCAATTTGGTATCAGAGCCCAGTTTTAAACTCTCGGCCTTGGGCTTAAGGCCCATAACATTTTCCAAAGTAAGCCCAAAAGGAATTTTCTGAAAAATTTTCAGGTTTTTCTGGCATGGCCCACTAAGTCTCAAACCATGATCCACCGGTAAGTACTTCGACTTCTGAAGTGATTTGAATATGTGAAATGTATGGGATTTTATGACAACGTAGATTAGTCTGATAAGTATTTAAACCCTAGGACTAGTTTACCCTAAACAAATACATAAAACTCTAAGGCACAATTAAACAAACACGTGATTAAGTCACGAGCTAGGGTGTGGTATTTGTTGTGTGCATGTCTAGGAGTGGATTCAGTAAGAGCTTGGTATTTAAGCAGTCCTAGCGACTCACCTCCTCTTTACTCGAATCTTACAGTGCGTAGTAACTGTTCACCCTAACCAAGAGGACTTAGTCATCGGCTAAACCAATGATTAAAACCCGAAAGGGACTAGCCATATTTTTATAAAAACCTTAGTTTTTAAAATCCTTAAATTAACCCTTCGATTTGCAACAAAATCTATTTTGAAAATTTCTCGAAAAAAATCGGTTTGCCAAAATTACTAAAATACCCCTGGCTGTAAAATTACGAAAATGCCCTTGGTTTATGGAATTTTAAAATACCCACAGTTCTTATCAAAATTTCACTACTTTTCTTAAAAGAACCCTAAATTTACAAAATATCAAAATACCTTGATTATAGGGAAAGAAATTTACGAAATTACGCCTAACCTTTAAATTACCAAAATACCCCCGAGTTACAAAATTACCAGAATGACCCCCCGATCTTCAAAAATTTCTGCAACAACACTGATTTGGAAAACAAATTCTCAGAAACAACCTTCAAGTTTTGTAAATTCCAAAATATCCTTGATTTATTAAGATTTATAAATTTACCCTGGCTTATTACCGAAAAACCCCTGTAATTTCAAAATTTCTGAAATACCCCCGGGATTTCAAAAATTACCAAAATACCCTTATTGACAAAATCACCAAGGAACCTTATTTTGACAAATTATGAAAATACCCTTGTAGGGCAAATTACGAAAATACCCTGGGTAGTGGAAAAACAACAACAATGAAAACTACAACATTTCTCTGAATGAACGAAAGTTCATAATTGATTGATGGATGTATGAATGTGAAGACTGTGTGCATGTATGAATACGAAAGAACCACTTCTAAAAATTCTTTTCATAAAACTTCTTCGCGGTTAATCAGTGAAACAAATTTTTTTAATACATAAAACTTCTTAATCAGATTAAATCGCGACGTTAGAAATGAGTTCTAAGGGACGTGAACTTAGAGATTGCGCCTGGAAAGTATGATGGTTCTATTAAGATCAGAATGCGCAGCGTAAGCATAGTGCAGTGAGAAGGATTGTACGACTGTTAGTAAGTAATTTCGAGGATGAAATTATTTTTAAGGAGGGTAGAACTGTAACATCCTAGATTAGTGGTTATGCATTTGTGCATAATTCATGAGTAGTAGGTTTTGGCAGTGTTTGGAAGTGAATTAAGGGTTTTTAAAATCCTAGGATGGAAGAGAAAGCTTTGGAAAATTATTGGTTTTTAAGTTAAAAATAAGAAGTGATGTGGAAAAGTGGCAAGGGACGCCACATAAGGTGCAAGGGTTATGGCATCAAGTGAAGCACTTTGAGGGAAGAGGTTCGAATCCCATTGTGTGTATTTTTGCTTAATCTTATGAAATAGCATGTTTACTATGATATGGATGTGTGGTGTGCATTTTTAGAACCTTGGAAATGTAAGGAAATGTATGGAAATGTATGGAAATGGAAGGAAATGTATGGAAATGTATGGAAATGTAAGGAAATGTATGGAAATGTAAGGAAATGTATGGAAATGCATTGAAATGTGTTTTAAGCTGAAAACTAACCGATTCAAGGGATCTAGTGAGTAGCCGATTTCAAAGGGGGAAGAATACAAGTTTTCGGGATTTGATTTTTTATTCAATCGGCATTAAGGTAAGTACACAAATCCTACTAGGATTTGGTTTTATGGCTGAATAGGCCTTTGCTAAATATTACCATGTTGGTCGAATGTAGGCATTAAAAATCTAAGGTAGTAGATCAGATTTCGGGATTTCAAGTGAAATTGTTAAGCGAATCAGGTGTGTACCCTACCCTAAGTTTTAATACGTTCATGGCTATGTTTTAAATTAAATGTGTTAATATGAAAGTGTAAGAACATGGCTAAGGTACCGTGTGTACCCCACACTAATCTTAATAGATTTATGGCTTAAACTTGATATATGTGTTAATATGAAAGTGTAAGAATGTGGCTAAAGTACCATGTTATGGTACAAAGTACTCAGGTACATTTTCCTACTCCTACTAGGATTATGAAATATGTTATACTTAACATGTGAAAAGTGACATGAATGTGAATTTAAGTATGATATGCATGATATGAATAATATGGAGCATTCAGGTTATTTGAGAAAGGGGAAGTGAATGTGGTGACTTCGGTCTCACAATCTGAATGTGGTGACTTCGGTCACATTATCTGAATGTGGTGACTTCAGTCACATTATCTGAATGTGGTAACTTCGGTTACATTATCCTAATGTGGTGCCTCATGACACAATTATCTGGTGGCTATGCCACAAATTTTATATGGGCGATGAGCACGTCGACTGCAGTGACTGCCTTCGATGGTGTGTAGCGGATGGAGGGTTGACTTAGTAGTCTCCACGGTGTGCAGGATGGTACGGGTGGAGTGTAGCGAATGGCATATAGGTTTGGGCTCGGGATTGCATCATTATCTTGAATCACTAAATGTGAAATTATGATACCTATGAATATGATTTGTTATGCCTGAATTTGTTAAGACTTAGTGTTTGTGTACACATGGAGTCTGTTTGACTCACCCAGTTGTGGGATTACTTTTCAGGTGACGACCAGTGATGGACCGGGCCAACAGATGCTTAGGGATGGCCATGCACAGCAAGAAATTTACGACTTGGACTTTTATTTTATTTAAGTAATTTAAAGTTTATTTTGGTTTTGATTTTGGGAATTATTTGATGTAATAAGGCCTTAGTAGAATTATTTTATTCTGTTTTTATTTATTAAGCTTACAAACTTTTATTTATTAAAAGATTAAGTAAATCTATTTTTAAAACAAAGCCTAAACATTTTGTCACCTAAAGTAAAGGATTTTAAATAATGAAATAAACTTGTTTTCATCTCAAGCCCAACCCAAAACGATCTTTCTTCCAAATCATACAAGTTTTTCCTAAGTAACAAAAGAATTTGAAACGATTTACACCGGGGAACATACCAGATCCGGTCAAAACTCGTGGGCCAGGCGTGAGGTGTTTCAGTTTGGTTTCAGAGCCCAATTTTAAACTCTCGGCCTTGGGTTTAAGGCCCAAAACGTTTTCCAAAGTAAGCCCAAAAGGAATTTTCTGAAAAATTTTCTGGTTTTTCTGGCATGGCCCACTAAGTCTCCGACCCGCAGTCCACCAAGTAAGTACTTCTGACTTCTGAAGTGATTTGAATATGTGAAATATATGGGCTTTTATGACAACGTAGATTAGTTTGATAAGTATTTAAAGCCTAGGACTAGTTTACCCTAAACAAATACATAAAACTCTAAGGCACAATTAAACAAACCTGTGATTAAGTCGCCGAGCTAGGGTGTGGTGACTGTTGTGCGCATGTCTAGGAGTGGATTTAGTAAGAGCTTGGTATTTAAGCAGTCCTAGCGACTCACCTCCTCTTTACTCGAATCTTACCTGGTGCGTAGTAACCGTTCACCCTAACCAAGAGGACTTAGTCATCGGCTAAACCAATGATTAAAACCCGAAAGGGACTAGCCATATTTTTATAAAAACCTTAGTTTTTAAAATCCTTAAATTAACCCTCCGATTTGCAAAAAAATCTATTTTGAAAATTTCTCAAAAAAAAAAATTCTGGTTTGCCAAAATTACTAAAATACCCCTGGCTGTAAAATTACGAAAATGCCATTGGTTTATGGAATTTCAAAATACCTACAGTTCTTATCAAAATTTCACTACTTTGCTTAAAGGAACCCTAAATTTACAAAATATCAAAATACCTTGATTATAGGAAAAGAAATTTACGAAATTACGCCTAACTTGTAAATTACCAAAATACCCCCGAGTTACAAAATTACCAGAATGACCCCTCGATCTTCAAAAATTTTCGTAATAACACCGATTTGGAAAACAAATTCTAAACAACCTTCAAGTTTTGTAAATTCAAAATATCCTTGATTTATTAAGATTTATAAATTTACCACGGTTTATTCTTGAAATACCTGTAATTTCAAAATTTTCGAAATGCCCCGGATTTCAAAATTACCAAAATACCCTTATTGACAAAATCACCAAGGAACCTTATTTTGACAAATTACGAAAATACCCCTGTAGGGCAAATTACGAAAATACCCCTGGGTAGTGGAAAAACAACAATAATGAAAACTACAACATTTCTCTGAATGAACGAAAGTTCATAATTGATTGATGGATGTATGAATGTAAAGACTGTGTGCATGTATGAATACGAAAGAACCACTTCTAAAAATTCTTTCCATAAAACTTCTTCGCGGTTAATCAGTGAAACAAAATTTTTTACTACATAAAACTTATTAATCGATTAAATCATGACGTTAGAAATGAGTTCTAAGGACGTGAACTTAGAGATTGCTTTGGAAAGTATGATGGTTCTATTAAGATCAGAGTGCAGTAAGCATAGTGCGGTGAGAAGGATTGTACGACTGTTAGTAAGTAATTTCGAGGACGAAATTATTTTTAAGGAGGGTAGAACTGTAACATCCTAGATTAGGGGTTATGCGTTTGTGCATAATTCATGAGTAGTAGGTTTTGGCAGTGTTTGGAAGTGAATTAAGGGTTTTTAAAATCCTAGGATGGAAGAGAAAGCTTTGGACAATTATTGGTTTTTAAGTTAAAAATAAGAAGTGATGTGGAAAAGTGGCAAGGGACGCCACATAAGGTGCAAGGGTTATGGCATCAAGTGAAGTACTTTGAGGGAAGAGGTTCGAATCCCATTGTGTGCATTTTTGCTTAATCTTATGAAATAGCATGTTTACTATGATATGGATGTGTGGTGTGCATTTTTAGAACCTTGGAAATGTAAGGAAATGTATGGAAATGTATGGAAATGTAAGGAAATGTATGGAAATGTATGGAAATGTAAGGAAATGTATGGAAATGTAAGGAAATGTATGGAAATGTAAGGAAATGTATGGAAATGCATGGAAATGTATGGAAATGTATGGAAATGTAAGGAAATGTATGGAAATGTAAGGAAATGTAGAGAAATGCAAGGAAATGAAAGGAAATGTAAGGAAATGTAAGGAAATATAAGGAAATGTAAGGAAATGAAATGAAATGAAAGGAAATGAAAGGAAATGTAAGGAAATGTAAGGATATGTAAGGAAACTTGGAAATGATTTAGAAATGTTAAGTTTCAAAAGGAGGAAAGTAAACATTTTGGAAACCTAAACTAAAAGAGGAAAGTAAACATTCTTGAAACTTAAGTTAAAAGAGGAAAGTGAACATTTTGGAAACCTAGGAAATGTCAAGCTTAAAGAGCCAAACGAAAATTTTTGGAAACTTGGAAATGGCCTAGAAATGTCGAGTTTTAAAGTTTAAAAGAGGAAATTAAGGCAAGGTGGCCTTAAGAGAAAAAATATGTGAAAATTGACACACAAGCAGGCTTGGAAAAGTGGCCTGAAGATGCCACTTAAGGCCTCTAGAAATGGCGCCACATGCAAGTGTATTTGGGCCAGGGATCGAGTCACTTAGGAAGCAAATAAAAGAAGTTTTATTTTGCTACAAAGAGCAGAGAGGTGGACGGCATGTGGGCTCTTAAAAAAGGAGTTTTATTTCCTTTAGAATTTCGGCTAATTAGAGATAATTGATGGATTAATTCTTTTGATAAAGCGATAATTATCACATAGGAAGAGTGGTGGCCAAGTTAAGGACTCTAGCTAGTAATTTCGGCTATAAAAGGAAGAGAAGGCCTTTCATTCATTCATTCACTCTTCCTTTGCCAAATTCCTTAAGCAGATTCCCCTCTCTCTACCGAAATTCCTACAGTTTTATTCTTCCTTCTCTTTTCTTTCTAATCCCTCCAAAAGCCGAAAGTTGTGAGAGCATCATTTAGCCATAGCCGAATCTCTGAAGGTTGAAGTGAAGGTGCAATCGATTCCTTCAAATAAGGGTAAGATCCAAGTTTAGTTTCCATTCTTTTATATTTTAGACTTATCGAAATTTAGGGACTAATTTCGATTATTAATCTTGGCCGAATCATGGAAGGAGAAGTTTTTTTCCGAAGGTACACCATAGGCCACGTGTTCCCTAGTTATTCGGTGAATTTTGGGATTTAAGATCCTTAAGGTAAGTGACTATGAATATTCGGCCAAGACCCTATTTTTGTAGTAGATCTATTATTATGTGTTTTAAGCTGAAAACTAACCGATTCAAGGGATCTAGTGAGTAGTCGATTTCAAAGGGGGAAGAATACAAGTTTTGGGATTTGATTTTTTATTCAATCGGCATTAAGGTAAGTACACAAATCCTACTAGGATTTGGTTTTATGGCCGAATAGGCCTTTGCTAAATATTACCATGTTGGCCAAATGTAGGCATTAAAAATCTAAGGTAGTAGATCGGATTTCGGGATTTCAAGTGAAATTGTTAAGCGAATCAGGTGTGTACCCTACCCTAAGTTTTAATACGTTCATGGCTATGTTTTAAATTAAATGTGTTAATATGAAAGTGTAAGAACATGGCTAAGGTACCGTGTGTACCCCACACTAATCTTAATAGATTTATGGCTTAAACTTGATATATGTGTTAATATGAAAGTGTAAGAATGTGGCTAAAGTACCATGTTATGGTACAAAGTACTCAGGTACGTTTTCCTACTCCTACTAGGATTACAAAATATGTTATACTTAACATGTGAAAAGTGACATGAATGTGAATTTAAGTATGATATGCATGATATGAATAATATGGGGCATTCGGGTTATTTGAGAAAGGGGAAGTGAATGTAATGACTTGGTCTCACTATTCGAATGTGGTGACTTGGTCACATTATCTCGAATGTGGTGACTTGGTCACATTATCGAATGTGGTAACTTCGGTTACATTATCCGAATGTGGTGTCTCATGACACAATTATCCGTGGCTATGCCACGAATTTTATATGGCGATGAGCACGTCATCGTAGATGATCGCCTTCGATGGTGTGTAGCGGATGGAGGGTTGACTTAGTAGTCCCCACGGTGTGCAGGATGGTATGGGTGGAGTGTAGCGGATGGCATATAGGTTTGGGTTCGGGATTGCATCATTATCTTGAATCACTAAATGTGAAATTATGATACGTATGAATATGATTTGTTATGCCTGAATTTGTTAAGACTTAGTGTTTGTGTACACATGGAGTCTGTTTGACTCACCCAGTTGTGGGATTACTTTTCAGGTGACGACCAGTGATGGACTGGGCCGGCAGATGCTTAGGGATGGCCATGCACAGCAAGAAATTTACGACTTGGACTTTTATTTTATTTAAGTAATTTAAAGTTTTATTTTGGTTTTAATTTTGGGAATTATTTGATGTAATAAGGCCTTAGTAGAATTCTTTTATTCAGTTTTTATTTATTAAGCTTACAAACTTTTATTTATTAAAAGATTAAGTAAATCTATTTTTAAAATAAAGCCCAAATGTTCTGTCACCTAAAGTAAAGGATTTTAAATAATGAAATAAACTTGTTTTCATCTCAAGCCCAACCCAAAACGATCTTTCTTCCAAATCACACAAGTTTTTCCTAAGTAACAAAAGAATTTGAAACGGTTTACACTGGGGAACATACCAGATCCGGTCAAAACTCGTGGGCCAGGCGTGGGGTGTTTCAGTTTGGTATCAGAGCCCAGTTTTAAACTCTCAGCCTTGGGTTTAAGGCCCAAAACGTTTTCCAAAGTAAGCCCAAAAGGAATTTTCTCAAAAATTTTTACGGTTTTTTCGGCATGGCCCACTAAGTCTCCGACCCAAATCCACCAGGTAAGTACTTCTGACTTCTGAAGTGATTTGAATATGTGAAATGTATGGGCTTTTATGACAACGTAGATTAGTCTGATAAGTATTTAAAGCCTAGGACTAGTTTACCCTAAACAAATACATAAAACTCTAAGGCACAATTAAACAAACACGTGATTAAGTCATTGACCTAGGGTGTGGGTATCACAGCGCATGTCTAGGAGTGGATTCAGAAGAGCTTGGTATTTAAGCGGTCCTAGCGACTCACCTCCTCTTTACTCGAATCTTACAGTGCGTAGTAACTGTTCACCCTAACCAAGAGGACTTAATCATCGGCTAAACCATTGATTAAAACCCGAAAGGGACTAGCCATATTTTATAAAACCTTAGTTTTAAAATCCTTAAATTAACCCTTCGATTTGCAACAAAATCTATTTTGAAAATTTCTCAAAAAAAAAAATTTGGTTTGCCAAAATTACTAAAATACCCTTGGATGTAAAATTACGAAAATGCCCTTGGTTTATGGAATATCAAAATACCCACAGTTCTTATCAAAATTTCAATACTTTGCTTAAAGGAACCCTAAATTTACAAAATATCAAAATACCTTGATTATAGGAAAAGAAATTTATGAAATTACGCCTAACTTGTAAATTACCAAAATACCCCCGAGTTACAAAATTACCAGAATGACCCCCCGATCTTCAAAAATTTCTGTAACAACACTGATTTGGAAAACAAATTCTCAGAAACAACCTTCAAGTTTTGTAAATTCCAAAATATCCTTAATTTATTAAGATTTATAAATTTACCCTGGTTTATTACCGAAATACCCCTGTAATTTCAAAATTTCTGAAATACCCCCAGGATTTCAAAAATTACCAAAATACCCTTATTGACAAAATCACCAAGGAACCTTATTTTGACAAATTACGAAAATACCCCTATAGGGCAAATTACGAAAATACCCCTGGGTAGTGGAAAAACAACAACAATGAAAACTACAACATTTCTCTGAATGAACGAAAGTTCATAATTGATTGATGGATGTATGAATGTAAAGAATGTGTGCATGTATGAATACGAAAGAACCACTTCTAAAATTCTTTCCATAAAACTTCTTGGCGGTTAATCGAGAAACAAAATTTTTTAATACATAAAACTTCTTAATCAGATTAAATCGCGACGTTAGAAATGAGTTCTAAGGACGTGAACTTAGATTGCGCTGGAAAGTATGATGGTTCTATTAAGATCGAGTCTGTGACGTAAGCATAGTGCAATGAGAAGGATTGTCGATTGTTAGTAAGTAATTTCGAGGAAGAAATTATTTTTGAGGAGGGTAGAAGCGTAACATCCTAGATTAGGGGTTATGCGTTTGTGCATAATTCATGAGTAGTAGGTTTTGGCGGTGTTTGGAAGTGAATTAAAGGTTTTAAAATCCTAGGATGGAAGAGAAAGCTTTGGACAATTATTGGTTTTAAGTTAAAATAAGAAGTGATGTGGAAAAGTGGCAAGGGACGCCACATAAGGTGCATGGGTTATGGCATCAAGTGAAGTACTTTGAGGGAAGAGGTTCGAATCCCATTGTGTGCATTTTTGCTTAATCTTATGAAATAGCATGTTTACTATGATATGGATGTGTGGTGTGCATTTTTAGAACCTTGGAAATGTAAGGAAATGTATGGAAATGTATGGAAATGTATGAAAATGTATGGAAATGTATGGAAATGTAAGGAAATGTATGGAAATGTAAGGAAATGTATGGAAATGCATGGAAATGTATGGAAATGCATGGAAATGTATGGAAATGCATGGAAATGTATGGAAATGTATGGAAATGTATGGAAATGTAAGGAAATGTAGAGAAATGCAAGGAAATGAAAGGAAATGTAAGGAAATGTAAGGAAATATAAGGAAATGTAAGGAAATGAAAGGAAAGGAAAGGAAATGAAAGGAAATGTAAGGAAATGAAAGGAAATGTAAGGAAACTTGGAAATGATTTAGAAATGTTAAGTTTCAAAAGGAGGAAAGTAAACATTTTGGAAACCTAAACTAAAAGAGGAAAGTAAACATTTTGGAAACTTAAGGTAAAAGAGGAAAGTGAACATTTTGGAAACCTAGGAAATGTCAAGCTTAAAGAGCCAAACGAAAATTTTTGGAGACTTAGAAATGACCTAGAAAAGTCGAGTTTTAAAGTTTAAAAGAGGAAATTAAGGCAAGGTGGCCTTAAGAGAAAAATTATGTGAAAATTGACACACAAACAAGCTTGGAAAAGTGGCTTGAAGATGCCACTTAGGGCCTCTGGAAATGGCGCCACATGCAAGTGTATTTGGGCCAGGGATCGAGTCACTTAGGAAGCAAATAAAAGAAGTTTTATTTTGCTACAAAGAGCAGAGAGGTGGACGGCATGTAGGCTCTTAAAAGAGGAGTTTTATTTCCTTTAGAATTTTGGCTAATTAGGAGATAATTGTCGGATTAATTCTTTTGATAAAGTGATAATTATCACATAGGAAGAGTGGTGGCCAAGTTAAGGACTCTAGCTAGTAATTTCGGCTATAAAAGGAAGAGAATGCCATTCATTCATTCATTCACTCTTCCTTTACCGAATTTCTTAAGCAGATTCTCCTCTCTCTGTCGAAATTCCTACAATTTTATTCTTCCTTCTCTTTCTTTCTAATCCTCCAAAAGCGAAAGTTGTGAGAGCATCTATTAGCCATAGCCAGAATCTCGAAGGTTGAAGTGAAGGTGCAATCGATTCCTTCAAATAAGGGTAAGATCCAAGTTTAGTTTCCATTCTTTTATATTTTAGACTTATCGAAATTTAGGGACTAATTTTGATTATTAATCTTAGCGAATCATGGAAGGAGAAGTTCTTTTCTCGAAGGTACACCATAGGTCGCGTGTTCCCTAGTTATTCGGTGAATTTTGTGATTTAAGATCCTTAAGGTAAGTGACTATGAATATTCGCCAAGACCCTAGTTTTGTAGTAGATCTATTATTATGTGTTTTAAGCTAAAACTAACCGATTCAAGGGATCTAGTGAGTAGCCGATTTCAAAGGGGGAAGAATACAAGCTTTTGGGATTTGATTTTTTATTCAATCGGCATTAAGGTAAGTACACAAATCCTACTAGGATTTGGTTTTATGGCCGAATAGGCCTTTGCCAAATATTACCATGTTGGCCAAATGTAGGCATTAAAAATCTAAGGTAGTAGATCAGATTTTGGGATTTCAAGTGAAATTGTTAAGCGAATCAGGTGTGTACCCTACCCTAAGTTTTAATACGTTCATGGCTATGTTTTAAATTAAATGTGTTAATATGAAAGTGTAAGAACATGGCTAAGGTACCGTGTGTACCCCACACTAATCTTAATAGATTTATGGATTAAACTTGATATATGTGTTAATATGAAAGTGTAAGAATGTGGCTAAAGTACCATGTTATGGTACAAAGTACTGACACGTTTTCCTACTCCTACTAGGATTACAAAATATGTTATACTTAACATGTGAAAAGTGACATGAATGTGAATTTAAGTATGATATGCATGATATGAATAATATGGAGCATTGGGTTATTTGAGAAAGGGAAGTGAATGTGATGACTTGGTCTCACTATCCGAATGTGGTGACTTGGTCACATTATCGAATGTGGTGACTTGGTCACATTATCCGAATGTCGTAACTTTGGTTACATTATCCGAATGTGGTGTCTCATGACACAATTATCCGGTGGCTATGCCACAAATTTTATATAGGCGATGAGCACGTCACCGCGATGATCGCTTCGATGGTGTGTAGCGGATGGAGGGTTGACTTAGTAGTCTCCACGGTGTGCGAGGATGGTACGGTGGAGTGTAGCGAATGGCATATAGGTTTGGGTTGGGATTGCATCATTATCTTGAATCACTAAATGTGAAATTATGATACATATGAATATGATTTGTTATGCCTGAATTTGTTAAGACTTAGTGTTTGTGTACACATGGAGTCTGTTTGACTCACCCAGTTGTGGGATTACCTTTCAAGTGACGACCAGTGATGGACCGGGCCGGTAGATGCTTAGGGATGGCCATGCACAGCAAGAAATTTACGACTTGGACTTTTATTTTATTTAAGTAATTTAAAGTTTTATTTTGGTTTTAATTTTGGGAATTATTTGATGTAATAAGGCCTTAGTAGAATTATTTTATTCTGTTTTTATTTATTAAGCTTACAAACTTTTATTTATTAAAAGATTAAGTAAATCTATTTTTAAAACAAAGCCCAAACGTTTTGTCACCTAAAGTAAAGAATTTTAAATAATGAAATAAACTTGTTTTCATCTCAAGCCCAACCCAAAACGATCTTTCTTCCAAATCACACAGGTTTTTCCTAAGTAACAAAAGAATTTGAAGCGGTTTACACCGGGGAACATACCAGATCCGGTCAAAACTCGTGGGCCAGGCGTGGGGTGTTTCAGTTTGGTTTCAGAGCCCAGTTTTAAACTCTCGGCCTTGGGTTTAAGGCCCAAAACGTTTTCCAAAGTAAGCCCAAAAGGAATTTTCTGAAAAATTTTCTGGTTTTTCTGGCATGGCCCACTAAGTCTCAACCCAAAGATCCACCGTGTAAGTAGTTCGACTTCAAGTGATTTGAATATGTGAAATATATGGGCTTTTATGACAACGTAGATTAGTTTTTTAAGTATTTAAAGCCTAGGACTAGTTTACCCTAAACAAATACATAAAACTCTAAGGCACAATTAAACAAACCTGTGATTAAGTCGCCGAGCTAAGGTGTGGTGACTGTTGTGCGCATGTCTAGGAGTGGATTCAGTAAGAGCTTGGTATTTAAGCAGTCCTAGCGACTCACCTCCTCTTTACTCGAATCTTACAGTGCGTAACCTGGTTCACCCTAACCAAGAGGACTTAGTCATCGGCTAAACCAATGATTAAAACCCGAAAGGGACTAGCCATGTTTGTATAAAAACCTTAGTTTTTAAAATCCTTAAATTAACCCTTCGATTTGCAAAAAAAATCTATTTTGAAAATTTCTCAAAAAAAAAAAATTTGGTTTGCCAAAATTACTAAAATACCCCTGGCTGTAAAATTACGAAAATGCCCTTGGTTTATGGAATATCAAAATACCCACAGTTCTTATCAAAATTTCACTACTTTGCTTAAAGGAACCCTAAATTTACAAAATATCAAAATACCTTGATTATAGGAAAAGAAATTTACGAAATTACGCCTAACTTGTAAATTACCAAAATACCCCCGAGTTACAAAATTACCAGAATGACCCCCCGATCTTCAAAATTTCAGAATAACACCGATTTGGAAAACAAATTCTCTAAACAACCTTCAAGTTTTGTAAATTCAAACTATCCTTGATTTATTAAGATTTATAAATTTACCACGGTTTATTTTTGAAATACCTCGTAATTTCAAAATTTCAAATACCCCGAGATTTCAAAATTACCAAAATACCCTTATTGACAAAATCACCAAGGAACCTTATTTTGACAAATTACGAAAATACCCACAGTAGGGCAAATTACGAAAATACCTTGGGTAGTGGAAAAACAACAACAATGAAAACTACAACATTTCGAATGAACGAAAGTTCATAATTGATTGATGGATGTATGAATGTAAAGATTGTGTGCATGTATGAATACGAAAGAACCACTTCTAAAAATTCTTTCCATAAAACTTCTTGCGGTTAATCGGTGAAACAAAATTTTTTAATACATAAAACTTATTAATCGATTAAATCGTGAAGTTAGAAATGAGTTCTAAGGGACGTGAACTTAGAGATTGCTTTGGAAAGTATGATGGTTCTATTAAGATCATAGTCTTGTGCGTAAGCATAGTAGTGGTGAGAAGGATTGTACGATTGTTAGTAAGTAATTTCGAGGACGAAATTATTTTTAAGGAGGGTAGAACTGTAACATCCTAGATTAGGGGCTATCGTTTGTGCATAATTCATGAGTAGTAGGTTTTGGCGGTGTTTGGAAGTGAATTAAGGGTTTTAAAATCCTAGGATGGAAGAGAAAGCTTTGGACAATTATTGGTTTTAAGTTAAAAATAAGAAGTGATGTGAAAAGTGGCAAGGGACGCCACATAAGGTGCAAGGGTTATGGCATCAAGTGAAGTACTTTGAGGAAGAGGTTGAATCCCATTGTGTGCATTTTGCTTAATCTTATGAAATAGCATGTTTACTATGATATGGATGTGTGGTGTGCATTTTAGAACCTTGGAAATGTAAGGAAATGTATGGAAATGTATGGAAATGTATGGAAATGTATGGAAATGTAAGGAAATGTATGGAAATGTAAGGAAATGTATGGAAATGTATGGAAATGCATGGAAATGTATGTAAATGCATGGAAATGTATGGAAATGTATGGAAATGTATGGAAATGTATGGAAATGTAAGGAAATGTAGAGAAATGCAAGGAAATGAAAGGAAATGTAAGGAAATGTAAGGAAATATAAGGAAATGTAAGGAAAGGAAAGGAAATGAAAGGAAAGGAAAGGAAATGAAAGGAAATGTAAGGAAATGTAAGGAAATGTAAGGAAACTTGGAAATGATTTAGAAATGTTAAGTTTCAAAAGGAGGAAAGTAAACATTTTGGAAACCTAAACTAAAAGAGGAAAGTAAACATTTTTGAAACTTAAGTTAAAAGAGGAAAGTGAACATTTTGGAAGCCTAGGAAATGTCAAGCTTAAAGAGCCAAACGAAAATTTTTGGAAACTTGGAAATGGCCTAGAAATGTCGAGTTTTAAAGTTTAAAGAGGAAATTAAGGCAAGGTGGCCTTAAGAGAAAAAGTATGTGAAAATTGACACACAAACAAGCTTGGAAAAGTGGCTGAAGATGCCACTTAAGGCCTCCGAAATGGCGCCACATGCAAGTGTATTTGGGCGAGGATCGAGTCACTTAGGAAGCAAATAAAAGAAGTTTTATTTTGCTACAAAGAGAAGAGAGGTGGACGGCATGTGGGCTCTTAAAAAGGAGTTTTATTTCCTTTAGAATTTGGCTAATTAGGAGATAATTGATGGATTAATTCTTTTGATAAAGTGATAATTATCACATATGAAGAGTGGTGGCCAAGTTAAGGACTCTAGCTAGTAATTTCGGCTATAAAAGGAAGAAGGCCTTTCATTCATTCATTCACTCTTCCTTTGCCAAATTCCTAAAGATTCCCTCTCTCACCGAAATTCCTACGCTTTTATTCTTCCTTCTCTTTTCTTTCTAATCCTCCAAAAGCGAAAGTTGTGAGAGCATCATTTAGCCATAGCCGAATCTCACGAAGGTTGAAGTGAAGGTGCAATCGATTCCTTCAAATAAGGGTAAGATCCAAGTTTAGTTTCCATTCTTTTATATTTTAGACTTATCGAAATTTAGGGACTAATTTCGATTATTAATCTTGGTAGAATCATGGAAGGAGAAGTTCTTTTCAGAAGGTACACCATAGGCCGCGTGTTCCCTAGTTATTCGGTGGATTTCGGGATTTAAGATCCTTAAGGTAAGTGACTATGAATATTCGGCCAAGACCCTAGTTTTGCAGTAGATCTATTATTATGTGTTTTAAGCTAAAAACTAACCGATTCAAGGGATCTAGTGAGTAGCCGATTTCAAAGGGGGAAGAATACAAGTTTTTGGGATTTGATTTTTTATTCAATCGGCATTAAGGTAAGTACACAAATCCTACTAGGATTTGGTTTTATGTCGAATAGGCCTTTGCCAAATATTACCATGTTGGTAGAATGTAGGCATTAAAAATCTAAGGTAGTAGATCGATTTCGGGATTTCAAGTGAAATTGTTAAGCGAATCAGGTGTGTACCCTACCCTAAGTTTTAATACGTTCATGGCTATGTTTTAAATTAAATGTGTTAATATGAAAGTGTAAGAACATGGCTAAGGTACCGTGTGTACCCACACTAATCTTAATAGATTTATGGCTTAAACTTGATATATGTGTTAATATGAAAGTGTAAGAATGTGGCTAAAGTACCATGTTATGGTACAAAGTACTCAGGTACGTTTTCCTACTCCTACTAGGATTACGAAATATGTCATACTTAACATGTGAAAAGTGACATGAATGTGAATTTAAGTATGATATGCATGATATGAATAATATGGAGCATTGGGTTCTTTGAGAAAGGGAAGTGAATGTGATGACTTGGTCTCACGATCCGAATGTGGTGCCTTGGTCACATTATCTCGAATGTGGTGACTTGGTCACATTATCTCGAATGTGGTAACCGGTTACATTATCCGAATGTGGTGTCTCATGACACAATTATCGAGTGGCTATGCCACGAATTTTATATGGGCGATGAGCACGTCATTGCGATGGATCGCCTTCGATGGTGTGTAGCGGATGGAGGGTTGACTTAGTAGTCTCCACGGTGTGCAGGATGGTACGGGTGGAGTGTAGCGAATGGCATATAGGTTTGGGTTCGGGATTGCATCATTATCTTGAATCACTAAATGTGAAATTATGATACGTATGAATATGATTTGTTATGCCTGAATTTGTTAAGACTTAGTGTTTGTGTACACATGGAGTCTGTTTGACTCACCCAGTTGTGGGATTACTTTTCAAGTGACGACCAGTGATGGACCGGGCCGGTAGATGCTTAGGGATGGCCATGCACAGCAAGAAATTTACGACTTGGACTTTTATTTTATTTAAGTAATTTAAAGTTTTTTTGGTTTTAATTTTGGGAATTATTTGATGTAATAAGGCCTTAGTAGAATTATTTTATTCTGTTTTTATTTATTAAGCTTACAAACTTTTATTTATTAAAAGATTAAGTAAATCTATTTTTAAAACAAAGCCCAAACGTTTTGTCACCTAAAGTAAAGGATTTTAAATAATGAAATAAACTTGTTTTCATCTCAAGCCCAACCCAAAACGATCTTTCTTCCAAATCACACAAGTTTTCCTAAGTAACAAAAGAATTTGAAAGCAGTTTACACCGGGAACATACCGATTCGGTCAAAACTCGTGGGCGGTGGGGTGTTTTGGTTTGGTTTCAGAGCCAGTTTTAAACTCTCGGCCTTGGGTTTAAGGCCCAAAACGTTTTCAAAGTAAGCCCAAAAGGAATTTTCTAAAAATTTTTTGGTTTTTACAGCATGGCCCACTAAGTCTCAAACCCATGATCCACCGGTAAGTACTTCGACTTTCAAGTGATTTGAATATGTGAAATATATGGGCTTTTATGACAACGTAGATTAGTCGATAAGTATTTAAAGCCTAGGACTAGTTTACCTAAACAAATACATAAAACTCTAAGGCACAATTAAACAAACACGTGATTAAGTCACGACCTAGGGTGTGGTGGATTGTTGTGCGCATGTCTAGGAGTGGATTCATGAAGAGCTTGGTATTTAAGCAGTCCTAGCGACTCACCTCCTCTTTACTCGAATCTTACAGTGCGTAGTAACTGTTCACCCTAACCAAGAGGACTTAATCGTCGGCTAAACCAATGATGAAAACTTAGAAGGGACTAGCCATATTTTATAAAAACCTTAGTTTTAAAATCCTTAAATTAACCCTCGATTTGCAACAAAATCTATTTTGAAAATTTCTCAAAAAAATTACGGTTTGCCAAAATTACTAAAATACCACAGGTCGTAAAATTACGAAAATGCCCTTGGTTTATGGAATATCAAAATACCCAGTTCTTATCAAAATTTCACTACTTTGCTTAAAGGAACCTAAATTTACAAAATATCAAAATACCTTGATTATAGGAAAAGAAATTTTGAAATTACGCCTAACTTGTAAATTACCAAAATACCCCGAGTTACAAAATTACCGAATGACCCCGATCTTCAAAAATTTCAGAATAACACCGATTTGGAAAACAAATTCTCGAAACAACCTTCAAGTTTTGTAAATTCCAAAATATCCTTGATTTAGTAAGATTTATAAATTTACCACGGTTTATTAGAAATACCCTGTAATTTCAAAATTTAAAATACCCCGAGATTTCAAAATTACCAAAATACCCTTATTGACAAAATCACCAAGGAACCTTATTTTGACAAATTACGAAAATACCCCTATAGGGAAAATTACGAAAATACCCCAGGGTAGTGGAAAAACAACAACAATGAAAACTACAACATTTCTCTGAATGAACGAAAGTTTATAATTGATTGATGGATGTATGAATGTAAAGACTGTGTGCATGTATGAATACGAAAGAACCACTTCTAAAACTTCTTTCCATAAAACTTCTTCGCGATTAATCAGTGAAACAAAATTTTTTAATACATAAAACTTCTTAATCAGATTAAATCGCGACGTTAGAAATGAGTTCTAAGGGGCGTGAACTTAGAGATTGCTAAGAAAGTATGATGGTTCTATTAAGATCGAGTCTGGCAGCGTAAGCATAGTGCGGTGAGAAGGATTGTACATTGTTAGTAAGTAATTTCGAGGACAAAATTATTTTAAGGAGGGTAGAGCTGTAACATCCTAGATTAGGGGTTATCGTTTGTACATAATTCATGAGTAGTAGGTTTTGGCGGTGTTTGGAAGTGAATTAAGGGTTTTGAAATCCTAGGATGGAAGAAAGCTTTGGACAATTATTGGTTTTAAGTTAAAAATAAGAAGTGATGTGGAAAAGTGGTAAGGGGCGCCACATAAGGTGCAAGGGTTATGGCATCAAGTGAAGTACTTTGAGGAAGAGGTTCCAATCCCATTGTGTGCATTTTGCTTAATCTTATGAAATAGCATGTTTACTATGATATGGATGTGTGGTGTGCATTTTAGAACCTTGGAAATGTAAGGAAATGTATGGAAATGTATGGAAATGTATGGAAATGTATGGAAATGTATGGAAATGTATGGAAATGTATGGAAATGTATGGAAATGTAAGGAAATGTATGGAAATGTAAGGAAATGTATGGAAATTAATGGCAATGTATGGAAATGTATAGAAATGTATGGAAATGTATGGAAATGTATGGAAATGTAAGGAAATGTAGAGAAATGCAAGGAAATGAAAGGAAATGTAAGGAAATGTAAGGAAATATAAGGAAATGTAAGGAAATGAAAGGAAATGAAATGAAAGGAAAGGAAATGAAAGGAAATGTAAGGAAATGTAAGGAAATGTGAGGAAACTTGGAAATGATTTAGAAATGTTAAGTTTCAAAAGGAGGAAAGTAAACATTTTGGAAACCTAAACTAAAAGAGGAAAGTAAACATTTTGGAAACCTAAGGTAAAAGAGGAAAGTAAACATTTTGGAAACCTAGGAAATGTCAAGCTTAAAGAGCCAAACAAAAATTTTTGGAAACTTAGAAATGACCTAGAAATGTCGAGTTTTAAAGTTTAAAAGAGGAAATTAAGGCAAGGTGGCCTTAAGAGAAAAATTATGTGAAAATTGACACACAAACAAGCTTGGAAAAGTGGCCTGAAGATGCCACTTAGGGCCTCTGGAAATGGCGCCCCATGCAAGTGTATTTGGGCCAGGGATCGAGTCACTTAGGAAGCAAATAAAAGAAGTTTTATTTTGCTACAAAAGAGAAGAGAGGTGGACGGCATGTGGGCTCTTAAAGAGGAGTTTTATTTCCTTTAAATTTGGCTAATTAGGAGATAATTGTTGGATTAATTCTTTTGATAAAGTGATAATTATCACATAGGAAGAGTGGTGGCCAAGTTAAGGACTCTAGCTAGTAATTTCGGCTATAAAAGGAAGAGAAGGCCATTCATTCATTCACTCTTCCTTTATCCGAATTTCTTAAGTAGATTCTCCTCTCTCTGTCGAAATTCCTACAGTTTTATTCTTCCTTCTCTTTTCTTTCTAATCCCTCCAAAAGCCGAAAGTTGTGAGAGCATCTATTAGCCATAGCCGAATCTCTGAAGGTTGAAGTGAAGGTGCAATCGATTCCTTCAAATAAGGGTAAGATCCAAGTTTAGTTTCCATTCTTTTATATTTTAGACTTATCGAAATTTAGAGACTAATTTCGATTATTAATCTTGGCCGAATCATGGAAGGAGAAGTTCTTTTCTCGAAGGTACACCATAGGCCGTGTGTTCCCTAGTTATTCGGTGAATTTCGGGATTTAAGATCCTTAAGGTAAGTGACTATGAATATTCAGCCAAGACAATATTTTTGTAGTAGGTCTATTATTATGTGTTTTAAGCTGAAAACTAACCGAATCAAGGGATCTAGTGAGTAGCCGATTTCAAAGTGGGGAGAATACAAGTTTTCGGGATTTGATTTTTTATTCAATCGGCATTAAGGTAAGTACACAAATCCTACTAGGATTTGGTTTTATGGCCGAATAGGCCTTTGCTAAATATTACCATGTTGGTAGAATGTAGGCATTAAAAATCTAAGGTAGTAGATCGGATTTCGGATTTCAAGTGAAATTGTTAAGCGAATCGTGTGTACCCCCCTAAGTTTTAATCGTTCATGGCTATGTTTTAAATTAAATGTGTTAATATGAAAGTGTAAGAACATGGCTAAGGTGCCGTGTGTACCCCACACTAATCTTAATAGATTTATGGCTTAAACTTGATATATGTGTTAATATGAAAGTGTAAGAATGTGGCTAAAGTACCATGTTATGGTACAAAGTACTCAGGTACGTTTTCCTACTCCTACCAGGATTACGAAATATGTTATACTTAACATGTGAAAAGTGACATGAATGTGAATTTAACTATGATATGCTTGATATGAAAAATATGGGGCATTCGGGTTATTTGAGAAAGGGGAAGTGAATGTGATGACTTGGTCTCACTATCCGAATGTGGTGACTTCGGTCACATTATCTGAATATGGTGACTTGGTCACATTATCGAATGTGGTAACCCGGTTACATTATCCGAATGTGGTGTCTCATGATACAATTATCTGGTGGCTATGCCACAAATTTTATATAGGCGATGAGCACGTCATTGCAATGACGCCTTCGATGGTGTATAGCGGATGGAAGGTTGACTTAGTAGTCCCCCGGTTGTGCGAGGATGGTGCAGGTGAGTGTAGCGGATGGCATATAGGTTTGGGTTGGGATTGCATCATTATCTTGAATCACTAAATGTGAAATTATGATACATATGAATATGATTTGTTATGCTGAATTTGTTAAGACTTAGTGTTTGTGTACACATGGAGTCTGTTTGACTCACCCGTTGTGGGATTACTTTTCAAGTGACGACCGGTGATGACCGGGTAGGCAGATGCTTAGGGATGGCCATGCACAAGAAGAAATTCGACTTGGACTTTTATTTTATTTAAGTAATTTAAAGTTTTATTTTGGTTTTAATTTTGGGAATTATTTGATGTAATAAGGCCTTAGTAGAATTATTTTATTTGCTTTTTATTTATTAAGCTTACAAACTTTTATTTATTAAAAGATTAAGTAAATCTATTTTTAAAACAAAGCCCAAACGTTTTGTCACCTAAAGTAAAGGATTTTAAATAATGAAATAAACTTGTTTTCATCTCAAGCCCAACCCAAAACTATCTTTCTTCCAAATCACACAAGTTTTTCCTAAGTAACAAAAGAATTTGAAACAGTGTACACCGGGGAACATACCAGATCCGGTCAAAACTCGTGGGCCGGGTGTGGGGTGTTTCATGGGCCATATGTGATAATTGAGAATTTGGGTCGTATGTGATAATCGATAAATGGGCCTTAAGTGAAAATTGATAAATTGGGCCATTTATGATAATGGATAAATGGGCTATATGTGAACTGTGTTTTAATGGGCCAAAATTCATAAATTATAATATGGTTTTCTTTACAAATATTTTGTAATGCATAAACATGATTGCATGGGTTGGGATCAATGATGAAGAGAAGAAAGGCTTAATGACATAATTCTAGATAGGTGACTCTGTCACAATGGCCGTTGCCCGAAATCTAGATCAGTGGTCTTACCACAATTATTTAAATGGCCATTGCCACAAATATGATATTGGGCTTAAAGCCTACTTCGGTGTGTTGGCGGGGTGGGTGACTAAAGCTCCCCACAGGTGTGATGGTTGGGTACGGGGGTGTGTAGCGGATGGAAATCTAGGTTTGGTTTTTGGAATTGCATATCATTTGCATTATTATTCTTAAATGCTAAATTATATATATTTTTTTAAATGGGCTTAGGCCCAAATAAGTGTTTAAATGGTCTAGGCCCAGTGGACTATGGTAAGTGAGTTACACACTGAGTTCTAAGTAACTCACCCCATTTTTTTTACCCCTCTCAGGTAATAACAATTGATGGAGACTTGGGTCGGAGATGACTTCGTGGGGAGGCTATATTACAAATGGTGGTTTATAAAACTTTGAGACTTCTTTTATGATTTTTATTAAGTGCTATTTTAATGGCGATGTAATAAGGCCTTTTAATTATGGATTTTATTATATGGATGGATTTATTATGTTTTAGTTTTATTAACTTGGATTGATTTAGTTTTTTTAAAATGTTTTCTATAACTCTCGTATAAATAAAAGTTTTTCTTAACTAGAAACTTAGGAAATTCTTTTAAAACTTTTCGATGAAATATTTCGACTAAATAAGTCCAAAGTTTTTATCAAATACTTCTTTATATATCAAACGACAAATTCTTGTGTTTTTAATTATGGTTTTCAATGAACTTCGATTTTTCGATAAAGTCACTCTCTTAATTGTTTTGAAATTTGATTTCTACATTGTTAAATGTTTTTGAATGTTCGTTAAACTTGTGTGGCATGCCGAAATCTGGGCTTAATGCATAGGCGGGTTTGGGGTGTTAGATCGGCTCTCCACTAATTCACTAAAAAAAATAACGTAAGAAATCGTCTAAGAGAATAAACGATTATTCGATTTAAAAGACTCTTTCCAAGACAACATATAGATTCGGCCAAGGTGACCAATTAGCAAAAAGAAAACAAAGAAGATGATTCTTACCGATGGTCCAAAGTTTGAATAGAAGAAATGATTGAGAATAAATCTATGAGGAAGGGAAGATTCGGCTATGATATATATAAAAGAAAGAAAAAAGATTTAGCTATGGTGATGGTCTCTAACATTCGGCCATGGAAGAAATATGAAGGAAGAAATGTGTTTAAAGGATGAGAAAAATGGAGAAAGAAAGAGAATAATGATGAGAGGTTTATGACTCGGTTTTCAAAGGTAAGAGAAGAGCAAGGAATAGAGTTTGGGACAATAGTGCATTCGGCAATGAGGAAGAAAGAAAAAAAAAAGAAATGTCTTTTGTGTTTGATATTTTCGACACTAGGAGAGAAGCACAAAATAAAGCACTTAAGAGGTTGGCAAAATATGACCAAATGGTCAAAAGGAGAAGACAAAAAGAAGAAAAACAAAGATGTTTACCCAAAGCATCAAGCACATTCAGCTATGAGAGAAAAGGATGAAAATAAAAGGTGTTTTGGGAGAACAAAAACGACCAAATGGGATTACACACTAACTACACATCCTTACCAAAGTCTACCACAAAAATTCGGCCACCCCCTAGTCCACAAAACCGTCCAAGTTCATGGACAAGCTTGGCCATTCCAACTTTCCAAAACACATCCCTTAAGAAGTGCCTTGTGTTCCCCCTACATTCCATAAGTTTAGGATTTCTTTCCCCAAGTTCCATGCTTACCTTAACCATTAGCCACCTTGCCATAAAAGAAATAGTCCAAACTTACTAAAAATAAGGCTTGACTGACACATGCTATAAAGGTGCACAAATAAAAGTCACCAAAATGCAATCCATGGTATTCGAACCTCTCCCCTCAAGTAACACTTATGGCGCCAACTCCACTTTACTACTAGCTCATCTTGTGCTAGTTTTTGACACTTAATTTTCCTTAAACGTCGAGGTCACTTGATCCACTTCAATAAAGCACTCATTACTAAAATTTATTCTAATTTCGAATAAATCCCGAGCCTTCTTAGGACTATATTAAGCACACAAATTGAATTATTCATAAGCTAAGCACCAAAAACATGCAACACATCGATACTCATGATCCTTGGAACCACATTTATAACAATTACCAGTTCTCCTCTAGCATTCCTCGGGGTGTCGTTTCCCACAGTCAGCACAGTCTCGACTCTAATTGGTAGTCACAGGTGCTCTAGCTTGAGCTAGCTCATCATTTCGAGGCCTCTTCTGGAACCTTCTAGCAGAACCTGTGTACTTAAAATCCCTCTTGCCTCTGACTCTTTCCCGGTTCTAGCGTTCTGAGTTCTTAGCCTCTTCGGCTATCTTGGCTTTCTCCACAAGTGAGGGAAAAGTCCGTACTTGTTGTGGGGCTATCAGTACCTGCAACTCATCATTTAGCCCATCTTCAAAACGTACACAGCGCTCATGATCAGTCAGCACTATTGTATGAGCATAACGGCTCAAGCGAAGAAATTCTACCTCGTAGGCTGCCACCGTCTTATTTCATTGAACCAAATTCAGGAATTCCTTCCTCCGGGCATCCACATAACTTGTCACAACATACTTACCTTGTCCCAATAGTAAGCCACCATTGATACGCCTCGTCCCTTAACAAGGACACGACTCCTCATAGCTTTTGCTCGGTGGTGCACTCCAAATCGTCCATGATTCGTTCCATTGCCTCGAGCCAATATTTCGTAACATTCAGAGCTACACCAGAGACACCTCTAAAAACTTCGGCACTACTTGATTTAAGTCATTCCGATATAGATCCATGAGCTACTGGACCAGTTCTAGTACTAGCGACCCTTTCTAGGACTCGCAACATTGCTTGAGTCAAAGCATTGTCCTCTCTCGTATGGTCATGTGATCTAGTCTCACTCCCGGGTGACACAGGTGCATCCATTTTTGGCATATGACCCGATGCTTCAGACGCAACCCTAGCACCTCATCCTATACCACGGCCAAGTTTACCACGTCCACATCCTCTAGTGCTCATGGTTTAACCTGATTACAAGTTTTATGAATCAGAATACTATTTCAGTGTTTATTAATGATATTTTATGAGTTATAAGAGATAGAGTTATTTTCGCAATCACATCCTATAGTCTCGATCTCTACCGTTTTCAACACTTAAAACTAGAAGTTCTGGAGTGTTTTCATAATCATATCACAATAATAAACATTCAATATACAAATACTTACTTGACGTGGTACCGGATGCTCGTGGTGCCATACTACCTTTAAAATATAAAGTCTAGAAATTTAAATAGTTTTTAAACAAAAATTGTTGTTGAACCCAAACCACAGCAGAGTTTTGAAACTGGCTCTGATACCATATAATGTAACACCCCAAACCCGTCCTATGCGTTAAGACCAGACTTGGCATGCCACACAAATCGAACATACATCTAGTCATCAATGATTTAAAGAAAACAAATTTTCAAAAACTATTTTGGAGATGAAGTTCATCAAAAACCGAGACTAATTTAAAATCTATGTTTTTTTAGGGCATAAGAGTTTAAAAATTGATCTCAGAGAAATAATTGGTTAAATTTTTAAAGAATTTTAAAACTAAATTCATAAGAGATTTGGAAACAAAATTTATAAAAGAGTTTTCTGATTTTTTACGAGTTTGAAATATTTAAGAAAAACCCTTTTATCTGAAAAATTAAGTAAAACATTATAAAATTAAAATAGTCCCTTTTACTATTTAAAACATATTAAAATCCATCCACGAATAAAAATCCATAAAAATAATACTAGAGGCCTTATTACATCGCAATTGAAATAGTACTTAAATAAAAATACTTAAAGAAGTTCAGAGTTTATATAACTTATCATTCGTAGTATGTCCTTCACGCGAAGTCATCCCCAGCCCAAGCCTCTATCAATTATCATTACTTGAGAAGGGTAAGAAAACGGGGTGTGTTACTTAGAACTCAGTGTGTAACCTACTTACCGTGTCCACTGGGCCAAAACCATATAAGCATTTAATTGGGCTTGAGCCCATTTACAAATGTACAATATATATCAAATATAAAATGCATGTGATATACAAATCCCAACCAAGCCTAATTTCCATCCGCTACATACCACATTGCATTCAACCAAAGACACACTGTGGGGATCAAGTTAACCCACCCCGCCAACACACCAATCGCAGGCATAAAGCCATTTAAAATGTTTGTGGCAGAGCCACCCGAACTAGATTGTGGCAGAGCCACCCGAACTAGATTGTGGCAGGGCCATCCAAACTAGATTGTGGCAGAGCCACTCTAATTAGATTGTGGCAGAGCCACCAGAACTTCTCTTCAATTTTATCCCAACCCATGCAACCATGTACGCATATACAAAGCATAGCAATATTCATATAATAAATTCAACATAAGGCCCACAATACAAGTTGGCCCATTAAGCAATCTAGCAATTTGGCCCATTAATCGATCTGAACAATTTGGCCCATTAATCAATCTAGCAAATTGGCCCATTAATCACATGACAATTTTCACACTTGGCCAATTTATCAAATAGTTCGTATGGCCCATTTGTCACATGAGGCCCAAAATATCACTTTTTAACATAATAGCCCATTAAGGGAAATTCCGTAATTTCCACAACTTTAATACCGATTTAATGCATTTACACAGAAAGTGTTAATATACCATATTTTCTGACTTGACCAACTTTATGATTTTTATTCTAATGTTTACGGTATAATATCTAACCCATGAGATAAGTGTGAAATTACACACCTGATTACGGTGAGAGCTATACTTTCCCGTTTGTCGATGCCTAAATACGTGACACGCTTAATTAGAACACTAATAATTAATATAAAGTTATACTAAAGATAAGCGATCTAGATCTTTACCCTCGGAATTTCGAACAACAACTATTGGTGGTTTCTCCCCGATTGATGGTTCATAACCCGTTGAAGAACCACAAACAGTCAATGGCTTAGGAGTACGAATGACTTCAAATAACTGATTTTCACCAGAGGAGGGTCCACAACCTGGTGGAAAATCTCAGATTGCCGAAATAGCCCTTCTTTTGAATCTAGAGGGAATAGTGAATCCATCCCTCTTTCGAACACTATTCACCACTCTTTTTGACCCTATTTTGTTTGCCTCCATTGACAAAAGATTATTAATCCTAACAATATATCAGAATTTAAGACTATTGGTTTAAAAGGGTGAATTCGGCTTACTTTAAAATTTTGAATGATTCCAAAAGAATCCCTTGAAAGTTATGATCCAAATTCGAATGATTTCAAGATGACTTCGAAGAGATAATGATTCGGCTCTCCACTAATTCACTAAAAAAAATAATGTAAGAAATTGTCTAAGAGAATGAACGATTATTCGATTTAAAAGACTCTTCCAAGACAACCTATAGATTTGGCCAAGGTGACCAATTAGCAAAAAGAAAACAAAGAAGATGATTCTTACCGAAGGTCCAAAGTTTGAATAGAAGAAATGATTGAGAATAAATCTATGAGGAAGGGAAGATTCGGCTATGATATATATACAAGAAAGGAAAAGGATTCGGCTATGGTGATGGTCTCTAACATTCGGCCATGGAAGAAATATGAAGAAAGAAATGTGTTTAAAGGATGAGAAAAATGGAGAAAGAAAGAGAATAATGATGAGAGGTTTATGATTCGGTTTTCAAAGGTAAGAGAAGAGCAAGGAATAGAGTTTAGGACAATGGTGCATTTGGCAATGAGGAAGAAAGAAGAAAAAGAAATAGCTTTTGTGTTTGATATTTACAGCACTAGGAGAGAAGTACAAAATGAAGCACTTGAGAGGTTGGCAAAATATGACCAAATGGTCAAAAGAGAAGACAAAAAGAAGAAAACCAAAGATGTTTACCCAAAACATAAAACACATTCAGCTAATAGAGAAAAAGATGAAAAGAAAAGGTGTTTTGGGAGAATAAAAATGACCAAATGGGATTACACACTAACTACACATCCTTACCAAAGTCTACCACAAAAATTCGGCCACCCCCTAGTCCACAAAACCGTCCAAGTTCATGGACAAGCTTGGCCATTCCAACTTTCCAAAACACATCCCTTAAGAAGTGCCTTGTGTTCCCCTACATTCCACAAGTTTAGGATTTCTTTCCCCAAGTTCCATGCTTACCTTAACCATTAGCCACCTTGCCATAAAAGAAATAGTCCAAACTTACCAAAAATAAGGCTTGACTGACACATGCTATAAAGGTGCACAAATAAAAGTCACCAAAAATGCAATCCATGGTATTCGAACCTCTCCCCTCAAGCAACACTTATGGCGCCAACTCCACTTTACTACTAGCTCATCTTGTACTAGTTTTTGACACTTAATTTTCCTTAAACATCGAAGTCACTTGATCTACTTCAATAAAGTACTCATTACTAAAATTTATTCCAATTTCGAATAAATCCCGAGCCTTCTCAAGACTATATTAAGCACACAAATTGAATTATTCACAAGCTAAGCACCAAAAACATGCAACACATCGATACTGATGATCCTTGGAACCACATTTATAACAATTACCAGTTCTCCTCCAGCATTCCTCGGGGTGTCGTTTCCCACAGTCAGCACAGTCTCGACTCTAAATGATAGTCACAGGTTCTCTAGCTTGCGCGGGCTCATCATTTCGAGGCCTCTTCTGGAACCTTTTAGCAGAACCTATGTACTTAAAACCCCTCTTGCCTCTGACTCTTTCCCGGTTCTAGCGTTCTGAGTTCTTAGCCTCTTCGGCTATCTTGGCTTTCTCCACAAGTGAGGCAAAAGTTCGTACTTGTTGTGGGGCTATCAATACCCGCAACTCATCATTCAGCCCATCTTCAAAATGTACACAGCGCTCATGATCAGTCGGCACTATTGTGCGAGCATAACGGCTCAAGCGAAGAAATTCTGCCTCGTAGGCTGCCACCGTCTTATTTCCTTGAACCAAATTCAGGAATTCCTTCCTCCGGGCATCCACATAACTTGTCCCAACATACTTCCCTTGGAAAGTAGCTTTGAAGAAATCCCAAGTAACCAATGCAGCCTCAGTGCCTTCTCGAACAGTAAGCCGCCATTGATACGCCTTGTCCCTTAATAAGGACACGGCTCCTCATAGCTTTTGCTCAGTGGTGCACTCCAAATCATCCATGATTCGTTCCACTGCCTCGAGCCAATATTTCGCAACATTCAGAGCTACACCAGAGACACCTCTAAAAACTTTGGCACCACTTGATTTCAGTCTTTCCGATATAGATCCATGAGCTGTTGGCTCAGTTCTAGTCCCAGCGACCCTTTCTAGGACTCGCAACATTGCTTGAGTTAAAGCATTGTCCTCTCTCGTATGGTCATGTGATCTAGTCTCACTCCCGGGTGATGCAGGTCCGTCCATTTTGGCATATGACCCGACGCTTCAGACGCAACCCTAGCACCTTGTTCTATACCACAGCCACGTTTACCACGTCCATGTCCTCTAGTTCTCATGGTTTAATCTAATTACAAGTTTTATGAATCAGAATACTATTTCAGTGTTTATTAATGATATTTTATGAGTTATAAGAGATAGAGTTGTTTTCGCAATCACATCCCAAAGTCTCGATCTCTATCATTTTCAACACTTAAAACTAGAAGTTCTAGAGTGTTCCTATAATCATATCACAATAATAAACATTCAATATACAAATACTTACTTGACTTGGTGTCGGATGCTCGTGGTACCATACTTCCTTTAAAATATAAAGTCTAGAAATTTAAACATTTTTTAAACAAAAATTATTGTTGAACCCAAACCACAGCAGAGTTTTGAAACTGGCTCTGATACCATATAATGTAACACCCCAAATCTGGCATATGCGTTAAGACTAGACTTGGCATGCCACACAAATCGAACATACATCTAGTCATCAATGATTTAAAGAAAACAAATTTTTCAAAAACTATTTTGGAGATGAGGTTCATCAAAAACCGAGGTTAATTTAAAATCTATGTTTTTTTAGGGCATAAGAGTTTAAAAATTGATCTCAGAGAAATAATTGGTTAAATTTTTAAAGAATTTTAAAACTAAATTCACAAGAGATTTGGAAACAAAATTTATAAAAGAGTTTTCACAGATTTTTTTACGAGTTTGAAATATTTAAGAAAAACCCCTTTTTATACGAAAAATTGAGGAAAACATTATAAAATTACAATAGTCCCCTTTTAGTATTTAAAACATATTAAAATCCATCCACGAATAAAAATCCATAAAAATAATACCAGAGGCCTTATTACATCGTAATTGAAATAGTACTTAAATAAAAATACTTAAAGAAGTTCAGAGTTTATATAACTCATCATTCGTAGTATGGCCTTCACGCGAAGTCATCCCCGGCCCAAGCCTCCATCAATTATCATTACCTGAAAAGGGTAAGAAAATGGGGTGTGTTACTTAGAACTCAGGGTGTAACCCACTTACCGTGTCCATTGGGCCAAAACCATATAAGCATTTAATTGGGCTTGAGCCCCTTTACAAATGTACAATATATATCAAATATAAAATGCATGTGATATACAAATCCCAACCAAGCCTAATTTCCATCCGCTACACACCACCCGTACCAACCAGCACACCTATGGGGATCAAGTGAACCCACCCCGCCAACACACCAATCGCAGGCATAAAGCCATTTAAAATGTTTGTGGCAGAGCCACCCCAACTAGATTGTGGGAGAGCCACCCGAACTAGATTGTGGCAGAGCCATCCAAACTAGATTGTGGTAGAGCCACTCGAATTAGATTGTGGCAGAGCCACCAGAACTTCTCTTCAATTTTATCCCAACCAATGCAATCATGTACGCATATACAAAGCATAGCAATATTCATATAATAATTTCAACATAAGGCCTATAATACAAGTTGGCCCATTAAACAATCTAGCAATTTGGCCCATTAATCAATCTGAACAATTTGGCCCATTAATCAATCTAGCAAATTGGCCCATTAATCACATGACAATTTTCACACTTGGCCAATTTATCAAATAATTCATATGGCCCATTTGTCACATGAGGCCCAAAATATCACTTTTTAACATAATAGCCCATTAAGGGAAATTATGTAATTTCCACAACTTTAATACCGATTTAATGCATTTACACAGAAAGTGTTAATATACCGTATTTTTGACTTTACCAACTTTATGATTTTTATTCTAATGTTTACGGTATAATATCTAACCCATGAGATAAGTGTGAAATTACACACCTGATTACGGTGGGAACTATACTTTCCCGTTCGTCAATACCTAAATACGTGACACGCTTGATTAGAACACTAATACTTATACTAAAGATAAGCGATCTAGATCTTTACCCTCAGAATTTCGAACAACAACTATTGGTGTTTTTCCCCGATTGATGGTTCATAACCCGTTGAAGAACCACGTACAGTCAATGGCTCAGGCGTACGAATGACTTCAAATAACTAATTTTCACCAGAGGAGGGTCCACAACCCGGTGGAAAATCTCAGATTGCCAAAATAGCCCTTCGCTTGAGTCTAGAGGAATAGCGAATCCACCCCTCTTTGAACACTATTCACCACTCTTTTCGACCCTATCTTGTTTGCCTCCATTAACAAAAGATTATTAATCCTAACAATATATCAGAATTTAAGACTGTTGCTTTAAAAGGGTGAATTCGGCTTACCTTAAAATTTCAAATGATTCCAAAAGAATCCCTTGAAAGTTACGATCCAAATTCGAATGATTTCAAGATGACTTCGAAGAGATAATGATTCGGCTCTCCACTAATTCACTAAAAAAAATAACATAAGAAATCGTCTAAGAGAATGAACGATTATTCGATTTAAAAGACTCTTCCAAGACAACCTATAGATTCAGCCAAGGTGACCAATTAGCAAAAAGAAAACAAAGAAGATGATTCTTACCGATGGTCCAGAGTTTGAATAGAAGAAATGATTGAGAATAAATCTATGAGGAAGGGAAGATTCGCCTATGATATATATAAAAGAAAGGAAAAAGATTTGGCTATGTTGATGGTCTCTAACATTCGGCCATGGAAGAAATATGAAGAAAGAAATGTGTTTAAAGGATGAGAAAAATGGAGAAAGAAAGAGAATAATGATGAGAGGTTTATGATTCGATTTTCAAAGGTAAGAGAAGAGCAAGGAATAGAGTTTGGGACAATGGTGCATTCGACAATGAGGAAGAAAGAAAAAAAAGAAATGGCTTTTGTGTTTGATATTTTCGGCACTAGGAGAGAAGCACAAAATGAAGCACTTGAGAGGTTGGCAAAATATAACCGAATGGTCAAAAGGAGAAGACAAAAAGAAGAAAAAAAAAGATGTTTACCCAAAGCATCAAGCACATTTGGCTATGAGAGAAAAAGATGAAAAGAAAAGGTGTTTTGGGAGAACAAAAACGACCAAATGGGATTACACACTAACTACACATCCTTACCAAAGTCTACCACAAAAATTCGGCCACCCCCTAGTCAACAAAACCGTCCAAGTTCATGGACAAGCTTGGCCATTCCAACTTTCCAAAGCATATCCCTTAAGAAGTGCCTTGTGTTCCCCCTACATTCCATAAGTTTAGGATTTCTTTCCCCAAGTTCCATGCTTACCTTAACCATTAGCCACCTTGCCTTAAGAGAAATAGTCCAACCTTACCAAAAATAAGGCTTGACCGACACATGCTATAAATGTGCAAAAATAAAAGTCACCATAATGCAATCCATGGTATTCGAACCTCTCCCCTCAAGCAACACTTATGGCGCCAACTCCACTTTACTACTAGCTCATCTTGTGCTAGTTTTTGACACTTAATTTTCCTTAAACATCAAGGTCACTTGATCCACTTCAATAAAGTACTCATTACTAAAATTTATTCTAATTCCAAATAAATCCCGAGCCTTCTCAAGACTATATTAAGCATACAAATTGAATCATTCACAAGTAAGCACCAAAAACATGCAACACATCGATACTTGATTTTTAGGATGTTACAGGTAAATTTTTTGTTCACACGGCTAGGGACACAGGCTACAACATGGCTGTGTGACATACACGGCCTGGAAACATGACCATGTGTCATCTAAGAACTTTTTAGTGTTTTAAGTCAGTGAGTTACATGGCCTAGCATACAGCCAGGCACATGGGCATGTGTGGCAACTCAGAGAGTTACACAGCTTGGCACACGGGCGCGTGTCATGGCCGTGTGACCCTATTCAGTGAGTTACACGGGCTAGGAAACAGCCCTGTGTCCCTAGTTTTAAAGGCACACGGCCTGGACACACGACCGTGTGACCCCTATTTTTAATTTTTTTGCAACGTTTTCTTAAACTTCCTATTTTGTTTCAAATTAGTCCTTAATTGCCTCAAAGAGCTATTTTAGGGTATCAAGGCCTTGATTTAGGGACATAATGCGTGTGATTTAATGGATTATGATATGTTTAATTTATTTTAATATTATGATGTTAAATGTTTACGATTGTATGGTAATGCTCTATAAAACTAATCTGGTAATGGAGACGGGTTAGGGGTGTTACAGTTGACTTCGATGTGGTTCACCAAATCTCAAACTAAAGACATAAATCATGTAAATTACCAAGTGGATCCGCTTTATCTTCCAATCTCAATTTTACTGACTTAGATGAATTAGGTCCATTTTATCTTCCAAACTCGCCATTAATCTAAGACTAATGAATAGGTTTGCGACAAGATTAACTTTCGGTCTCAGTTTATCTTGATATTCCCTTAGAGGTGTCACTACCTAAGTTCTTAGTTCAATTCAAATTAGTCCATTTTGTTACGATTTAGTCTTTTGTCCAAGAGATGTTAGCTTACCCACATCTCCATCAACTAACCTCCTTCAAGGTTTAGCTACACATGCTTAAGGTAAAGAAAATAAACATAAACATGGAAAACAAGGCAACCATGAAAGTAAAGCTTGAGAAAAATATAAAAGTTAAGATTTTTAGGCAAGAAATATTAAATAGCATGATGACCACCTTCAGACGTACTAGCGTCTAGACTGTGAATACTGTAGTGAAAGATATACCAATGAGGCGGTATCTGCAAATTTACAAGGCCAATTGTAATATAGTTACAACGGAGTGGGTAAGTACTCCAATGATCGTACCCAAGGGAGGCTAGTACTAGGTCAATTTTAACCTAAACACAAAAAATCTAATTAGTACTTTAATTTATTTATAGTATGATAATAGAATAAAAAGACACTTTTAAGGTTTTTATGATAATCAAATAAAATAACATAAGGAAGTAAAAATTCAAGAGATCAAAATATAGAATAAGTCAAATCTGATTATGAGTGATTAGCTCACTTTAGTAATCCCCATTAACTGTCGCATCGGGTTCCTCATCAACCAACTAATTGTTATTTAAGGAAGATCTCTCGACCTTCCACTCAAATAGTGAGTCAGTATGGACTGCTTATCTTTCGAGCTCATAGCCTAGATCAACTTGGGGTAAAGGTGTTCATAGATAGGCCATACACATTTTGGGTTAATCCCCACCTTGAAGACTTCCTAGGTTTGGCAGTCCAAGGGTTTTAAGTTCTTTATTTCCCGAACAATTGATCCGTTGAGTAACCCTAAAAAATAATTAATAGATCATACCTCCACTTGCTAATCCCAATAGAAGGATTAGTTCCTCATGGCTTTCATAAACAAAATGTAGACTTTAAGAAAATGCCTGATTTGTATTAAAGATGAAAAATGAATCCACAGAGTTGACTATCTCAATAAATCAGGTATCTCAAAATAAAACAAGAACAAACTGAAAATAAACCTAAAACCTAAGAAGAAACAAAAATAAACTGAAATTTAAAAGCGAAATTTTAAACTAAGTAATTGGTGTCCATAACATGTGACAAAGGAGCCTATTTATAGATTTCAAGTTGTCGTCGTCCTTAATCGTAGGTTAGCTGACGTTCCTGAGCTTTAAGTTTGATTGTGCATACCTAAATGCCCCCTAGTTCATGTTTAGTTCCCATCCAGAGTCAATGTTGCGACACACCAGGACCCGTCTCATGACATAGCAGTCAGTATACTCCTCTTGGGCTATCTGCAAGGGTATGTCGCGACACCCTTAGGCTGTGTTGTGACATTAAAGGCAGTTTCACAATTTTCTCCATTAGTCTCCCTATGTTCTGACATTGATCATTCCATGTTGCGACATAGTGACTAGTATATGTTTAATATGCCTTCTAATGGTCTCCTACACACTTATAAAGGTCATTAGCTCACCCTTTGGCCTTATTTGGACCCTAAGGTTCATAAAAGACCCAATTTTCACATTTTATTAACTTAATGAAAAATTATGAAAACATAATTAAAACCAAATGGAAATGCTTACTTTCAAGCTCATAAAGTGTGAAAATTAGTTTAATCTACTACACCAAATTGCAGCAGATCAAACTCTCCTAAACTTAAGTCATTGTTTGTCCATAAGAAATATGAACAAAGACAAGAAACAAAAGACGTACCATGAGAAAATGTCATACAATATTAAATTTTGAGCACATGACTAGGTATTTCATATTCACGAACAACTTTAACATGATGAATAATTGAAGTACCACTTTTTGCCATAAACATTTAAGTTTAATATATTAGAAAGTATACAAACACTAGGGGTCTCAACTATAGGGATCCATCAATAAATCTTACAAGTAATTTGATTATCTAAGCTGATTACAAGTAGTTATTTATGTGATTGTTTAATAAAATGTCCATGTATGCAAGATATATTTAGGCCGCATAGGAATTTTCGGCTTGTAATATTCTGAGGGTTAGGATAGGTATGGACTTCAAAAACAGTAATCATCAAAAGAGTTGAAAACAAAAAAATAGTTTCGCACATCGTATTTATCCCTATTCTTCCCCCTTAATGACCCTTACCTGCTCACTGCCTTACTTCTCCTTCTCTCACCTTCCTTGTTTCTCCACATAGGAAATCATAGCATGACATAGTAACTAGTCTAGCCTACAAGTTTTTGTGGATTAATGAATGATTTTTTCTTATTCTTGTGACTTTGTCACTTTTCTTTTTCAATTCATCTTAGTTACAAATGCTTTTTTCTTTTTAAGAAAATTTCCTACTCGTATATATTTTCTTTTTGAATTTTTCTTTTTGTTTTGCACTTTTAGGCTACCCTATAGTTCCCATATCACATCAATCTTTCCTATTTAACTCCATTCTTACAAAATCCACCATGATGTATCTACTTAAGCCTCAATATGTGTGGCGAAATGTCTATAGTCGTGTAGTGCATACCCAAAGAAAAAAAGGGAAAATACAAATTAACGTTTTCAAGCTCGGGTTTTGTAATAAGGTTCATAAAAAAGTGTAAATAGGCTCAAAAATCTGTACTAAATGTGAGAATAAATATAAGGAAGCTTTTTGACTCTGAGTGTGTTCCAAACGATGCCTTAGTTCATCCCTTAATATCTCAATCTGTAAAAATTTAACCAACCAAACAAACTCAAATTCAAACCATTTATCATTCATACTAGCATGCTCATTTCCTTGTATTTTCTATATCGTACAGTTGATTGCTTAATACCTATTTACATTGTAACACATAGAACTTAATAGTCTACTAATCAAATATTTAAAATCACTTATCATCATGTCAAATATATTTATAAACACAAACAACCTATGTACATGCTCCTAACTAATCACTTTTATTTTTACAAGCTCAAGCACGCAACAAAAAAGAAAAACTAAAGAAAAAATGTAAAAAATTAAAACAGACTTTCTATGTTACCCCCCACACTTTAGTTGACACATTGTCCTCAATGTATAACCCATAAAAAGGTAATGAAAGAAGTTACCTGATTGTTCATGATTGTTTCAATTGCTAATGGTGGGTGCCTCCTCCTCTGTTCATTAATAGCTCAAATTGTTGTGTCTTATTTGTGTTGGATTCCTACATAGAAAATTTGAACAATCTACAAGACAACCAAGATTTTATATTTGTTCCTAATCCTAAGACAACTTTAAATTATCCTTAAAAAATTTTAATACAATCCTTAAAAGAAATATTCAATTCAACAATTAAAGATACAAACCCCTAATGAGAAACACATCGAGTTTTCCTAAATTCATCTACTCCTTAAAATTAAAATCCTACTGACTTAATTCAATATATTATTCATCATCTTCTTAAAATCATCTTTTTCTCCATTCCTCTTTCTATTTTGTTTGTAGAAGAATAAATTGCTTGAATATGTCATCACTAAGTAGTTTCCTTGGGGGGATTCATGGTTTTATCCATCCATTCAGTAGGGACTCATGCGCTTTTGCACAATTCTGTAATCAAATGAGGGAAAAATATTCCTTTTCCTAAATTCATTGTGAAATCAACCATACTCTTGTATATCCATGGACCACTACATATTTGTTTTTTAGAGGATCCCATATGTTATTATAGCTTGAAATTAGGCTAATCACGAACATCTTTATTGTAGGCCATATTCTCAAATAGATAGACAAACTTCTTCCACATCTTGACTTTTGGTGTCATTAACTCTTGATTGAATGTCTCGGGTATTGTTGTTCCTGTCCAATATGTCGACATCTCTTTCCCTTTCCTTAAAAATCTCAATATTTGCTTTGTATCTATATATTTTAATTCCTTCAAGTCTATTTTATAGAGATAGTCATGATAATAGTATGGTGTGTCATAAAATTGGCAAATACTCATCTTAGTTAGTAGAACATTAACATATTTAACCTTCAGAAAAACACATCTTGTAGAATGGTCAGGTTGCTTCCCTTTGTTTTAATACTAAATAAAATTCATACACCATAAGGATTATTGTAAGCTTCGGATGGCATACAAAATTTTGTCCATTCTCTTTTTGTTGCATTCTCCCATATCACTTTGCAATTCCTCATTAGGAGATTGAATCCCTGCTCTTGGATAAGGTATACAGCAGTAGTTGTTGCATGTATTTATCCATGTTACCTTCTTGGAACTCTACAGCTAGACTTGAAACGCTTCTACTGAAACTCACCATTGGATAATCTATTTTTGCTGAAGTTCCCTGTACAATCTGATACGACTACTAATCGCCTCCAGATGCACTAACGTCTAGAGTGTGAATATTGCATTAAAATATAGAATTGTGAGGCTTTATTCCCAAGTATACAGCTCTAGTTGTAATATAGTTTTACAATGGAGTGGATGAGTACTCTGAGGATTATACCCAAGGGCGGTAGAGGCTAGATCAATTTTAACCTACACAATAAAAGATTTAATTAATACTTTAATCAAGTTATAGTACAGAAACGTAAATGAGAGGTTTTTGGAATTCTTATAATATTAAGAATAAAACAAAATAACATAAAAGAAAACTAAACTTCAAGGGATAGAAAAAGTAAAAGGAATCAAATATGGTGATGTGTGATTAGCTTGCTTCGAAAATCCAAATCAACTATCATTTTGAGTTCCTTGTCAACCAACTAGTCACTACCTTAGAAGGATCTTTCGATCTTCCACTAGAATAATGAGTTAGCAAGGACTACTTATCTTCTGACCTTCGAGTCTAGACTGGATTGGGGTGAAGGTGTTCACGAATAGATGGGTAATACCAATTTTAGATTGATTCCCACCTTGATGACTTATCGGAGCTATCAGACCTAGGGTTTGTTTCACACTCTTCCTTTCCCAAGTAGCTGATCCATTGAGTAACCCTACAAAATAATTAATAGATCATGCCTCCACTCACAATCCCCCATAGAAGGATTAGTTCTGCTTGACTTTCATAAACAATATGGAATAGATGGAAGAATAAAGCATGGTGAATGAATTGAAGTGTAGAGTTTAGTAAAAGCCTGATTTATATAAATAATAACACGAATCGCCAGAAGTTGATCGTATTTACAAATTATATCTCTTGAAGGAAAGCAACGAATAAATAAACTAATCTCTAAAAACTTAAGAAAGAAAGAAAATGAAATTGAATCTAAAGAGAAAATACATGTTAATGGAATGCTGTCCATAACATGTGCTAAAGGAGCCTATTTATAGCCTTCAGGTTGTTGTCGTCCTTAACCCTAGGTCAATTTATGTTCCTGATCTCTATGTTAGATCGTGCAACCAAAACGCCCTCCGCTTCGTGTTTTATTTCTATCCCAGAGTCAATGTCGCGACACAATAGGACCTGTGTCACACGATAGAAGTCAGTATAATCATTTTTGGGATATCTTCAGGGGTATGTCGCAACATCCCCAGTCAGTGTCGTGACATCGAAGGTAGTTTCTTCCTTTCTCCATTCTTTTCTCTATGTTGAAAATTGAACCTTTCGTGTTGTGACATAGCATCTAGTGTTGGCCTAAAATGCCTTCTAATGGTCATGCATACTCACAAAGTGTGTTAGCTCAGCCGTGGGCCTCATTCGGCCCCTAAGGTCAATAAAAGGCACAATTTTCACATTTTATTGAATGTAAATAAAATTAAGAAAACTAAACTAAAATGCTTGTATTCAAGCCCCTTAAATGCAAAAACTAGTTTAATATGTTACACCGAATTACAACATATCAAAATCCCCCACACTTAAGTCATTACCTTTCCTCAAGCAACAAAAATAAGAAATAAAAGTGACGACCCTTAAGCAGATATCATATAAGCATTGACTTCAAAGCATATGACTTAGGTATTTCATACTGGCTAATAATTTTAACATGTCACTTTTTATCTCAAACACCTAAATTTAGTATGTTACAAAACATACAAGTATTAAGGGTCTTACCTATAGGGATCGATCAATAAATTATATGAGTATTTTGGTTATCCGAGTAGAATACAAATAGTTATTCTATGTGTATGTTTAGTATGATGTCCATTTATCTACAAAGATATTTATGTCACATAGGACATTTTGGCTTGTAACATTCTGAGGCTTAGGATAGGAATGGAATTCAAAAACAGTAAGCATCAAAAGGGTTACAAACACGAAAATAGTTTGGCACATTGTTTTTATCCCTATTCTTCCCCCTTAGCAACCATTTCTCGTTCACCGCCTTATTTCTCCTTCTCTCACCTTCCTTGTCTCTCCATATATAGGAAATCATAGCATGATATACTAATTATGGCTAGCCTATGAGTTTTTTGTGCACTTAGGAACGATTTTTTTTTTTTTTTTTTGGCTTTTTGGCTTTTCTCTTTTTCAATACATCTCACTCAAGAGTGCTTTTTTACTTTTCATGATTTTTCTACTCGTATTTCTTTTTAATTGATTTTTTTATTTTGTTTTGTAATTTCAGGCTACACTATAGTTCTTATATCACACCAATCTTTCTTATTTCACTCTAGTTTTACAAACTCCACCGTGATGTATCTACTTAACCCTCAATACGTATGGCCATATGTCTATAGTTGTGCAGTGCATGACCAAAGAAAAAGGGTAAATACAAATTAACATTTAAAGCTCAGTGGTTTGTAATGAGGTTCATCAAGAAGTGTTAACAAGCTCCAAGATCGATACTAATTGTGAAATATAAATAGGATAGCTTTTTGGATCTGGATGTGTTCCAAACAATGCCTTAAGTCATCCCTAAATATCTCAACATGGACAAACTTAATCAACTAAACAATTACTAATTCAACCATTTATCATCCATACTAGTATGCTCGTTTCCTTTTATTTTTTATATCACTTGGTACAGTTTATTGCTTAATGCCTATTTACAGTGTAACATATAGAACTTGGTAGTCTAATAATAAAAAATTTAAAATCACCTACCATCATGCCAAATTTATTTGTAAACATAAGCAACCTATGTATATGATCCTAACGAATCACCTGTATTTCTACAAGTTCAAGCACATCAATGACAAGAAAAAATCAAAGAAAAATGTAGAAATTGAAAATAAAAAAGTTTTCTAAGTTACCACGACACTTTAGTTGACACATTGTCCTCAATGTGTAGCCCATAAATAGATAAGGAAGGAAGTTATCATTGATTGTGGTCGGTCTAACTGCTAATGGTGGGTGCTTCCTCCTTTGATCGTGTTATCTCGAATTGTTTGTGTCATATTCATGTTAGGTCCTATAGAGAAAACTTAAACAAGATGCAATAAAAAAAAAACTACTACTAGTCCTACTCCTACAGAGTTAAAATTAAAAAATATCCAAAAATTAAAACAAGTTTTCAAAAATAAAAATGTTCAATCATCCTATTCAAAATCCATCTCCTCACTTCGTCATCCTCATCGCTATCTTGCCCCTCTTCTTCTTTTTCCATATCTGTCGACCCAAACAAGTCAAGTGTATAATTTGGGACCTGAATGTTGTTTTCTCTAGAAAATTCTTGAAAAATTGGTCTCAATCCCTGCATTCACTAAATCATCCAATCTTGCTTTGGATAACTACTCTCACCAACTTCTTGTTGAGCTTGTGTTAACCTCTGAGGTGAAACTGGCTTCGCTGTCACTTCTCACTATCTATTGTTCCAATCTTTTATCTTTTTGGCTCATAGCTCAATGTATTGTTGGAATAAGGTGTCTCTGATGATACTTCTAGAAGGTTTCAGTGTCTGCTCAGTGGACATCATAGGTACACCCACCCTTTTGCATACAGTAATTACTAGATGGGGAAATAAAACTCCCAGCTTCTGACTACTAATGCATCTCTTCATGTTTTGGTGGATCCATTAAGGACGACAGCCACCCTAAAGTCTATAAACAGTCTCATTTAACACATGTTATGGACAACATTCGTATAGTATAATTTTCTTCTTAGATTTAGTCTTTAGTCTTTCTCTTTTATTAGGCTTTAGGTTTATTCAGTTTTTGTTCTTTTCTTTGTGGAAGAAATCAAATTTGTGAATGGGATAAAATTCTTGAGGATTCGCCATTCTATTTTAATGCAAATTAGGCTTTTTCTAAAACTTTATACTATTGAATTATTATTCATATCTACTCTTTACATCAAGTTTATAGTGTTTATGAGATCCATGAGGAACTAATCCTCCTATGGGGGATTAGTGAGTAGAGGTATGATTAATTAACTATTTTGTAGGGTTCTCTTAGGAGATCAACTGTTCATGAAAGGAATAACTTAAACCCTAAGCCTGACAACCCTAGGAAGTCATTAAGGTGAGAATTAACTCAAAATTGGTATGGTCTATCCGTGAAAACCTTAACCCTGAACTGGTCTAGACTATGAGGTCGATAGATAAGTAGTTCTTGTTGACTCGTTATTCTAGTGGAAGATTGAAATATTTTGTTGGGATATCAACTAGTTGATTGAACAAGAAAACCCGAAGTGATAGTTGATTATGATTATCGAAGCAAGCTAATCACCTATGCTTAGATGTGATAGATTTTACTATTTAATTTCTCATTATTTATTTATTTATTTTCTTTGTATTTTTATCCCAAAAATTTTATTTATATTCGATTGTTATATAATCTAAAGTACTAATTAGATCTATTTATACTTAGGTTAGAATTAATTTATTGTTTGCCTCCCTTGCGTATGATCCTCAGATTACTCATCTACTTTGATGTAACTATATTACAGCTTAACCCGTATACTTGCATATATTTCCTTTTCATCAATTGTGTAGGATTTCTACTCTGGACGTTGGTACGTTTGAAGGTGGTCAAATTTAAACCACAAACCAAACCCATCCATGAAGAGGAAAAAATCCCAGAAGATGTCGACGAACCCACGAAGGAGGAGGAAGAAGGTACGCACCATGATTCAGGAGGCAACCGAATCATTACCTAATGCAAGTTGTGCATGTGTAGGTACTAGCAAGAGAAGAGAACAAGATAAATTACGAGATCTAAAAGAGAAAGAAAATAATTGGACACGATGTAACATCTGGGATTTAGGGGTCTCGTATTTTACCTCGTATTTGTTTTCTAGTATGCCCTGTGTGCTTGTTTAAGTGTGTTTGGAGGCTTTGGGGAACCTTAAGGTTAAGTCTTAGCCTTATTGAAAATTTTGGTTTGAAGCCTTTATGAGAAAGCCAGGGGAGCTAGGCCTTAAGGGATTGAATATGGGATTTAAAGACACAACAAGTGGAGTGGTGGAGTGGCAAGGTGACACCTAAGAGCAAGGGGAGTGGACATTTCAAGGAGGAAGTTCAAGGGGGGAGGAGGATCGAGCAACGAGGGCAGCTTTTTGAAGTTTATTTTTTGTTAGGGGGAGTGGGAGTTTGATTCAGCTTGGGCACTTGAAAGGTGGAGGGTTGAGGGGGTCAAATCTTTTGAATAGGTGGTGGAGAGGAATATTAGGAGGTGGAATCATTCAAACTAGTTTGAATGAGTGAAGGGGAGGAATTGTAGGAGGAAAAGAAGGGATGAAGAGAGGGGTTTGAGTGTTGGCCGAATATGGGGCTCTTGGGAGAGGATTTTCAGTCATAAGGGGAGTCGTTCAGTTGGGGGCTTTAGGTGCCGAAATTAAGTGCTGTGATAGGGGGTTTTGGGCATTTTTTTCCTTTTGTGTTTTTTCTTTTCTAGTTCTTTGCCAAAAGTGTCAAGCAAGAGTCATTATTCTTTCCTTCTTTTTCTCCTATAGCCAAAAGCCGAAAGCAAAAGAGGTCATTTGGTGCATTTCGCTCATCTTCTTTCTCTTTATTTTCTTCTCTTGGTCGAACCATATCTCCCTCTTATTCTCTTTTCTTCCTCATTTTGATAATCTTAGACTCTCACACTCTTAAAGCTGAAATACACCCTTCACTTTTTCCCATAGCCGAAACCTCTTAAACCTCAACTTCTTCTTCTTCTTTTCACCGATTACTTTATTTTCAAAAGCCGAACAACCCATCTTTCTTTGTGATTTGTAGCCGAACCTTCTAGCCATCTCCATTCATTTTTTTTTTCGTTGTTGTTATTCATTAAAGCTGAACCTCTCTTGTGTGGTGACTTCTTTCATTTGTTGATTCTTAGAGGAGGTGTCGGCATTCATCTCTTGTCAATCTTCTCAATCGGGTCTTGGTGATTGTGGTAAGCATTCTCTTTTGTGGGAATCATTCTCTTTTCCTTTCCTTTTTAGTTTGCCAAAACCAAATGTCTAATCCTATTTCTTGAGGTATGGCCGAATATATGAGGGGTTGACTTCATGGTTCTTTTGTTTGTAGCAAGGGTGAAGGATATTAAGGATCTTTCAGATTTCAATTATTCAAGGTAAGAAGGTTATAACGTTAGGCCAAAGGCCACTTCTTTTGATCATAAGTGTTAAGGCCGAAACTAATGTGGGTTCATGTAGGGATTTCGGTAATCTTTAAGCGGAAGTGAATAACCTCCGGGTTTTGGTTGACTTTGGTAAGGGGTAATCTTTCTTTAGAATATTCTTTTAGTTTCGTTATAGTATTATTCCACGTTTTAACCGGGTTTCCTGACCAAAGATTATATCTCATGGATTCGAGTACCAGCCAAGGAGCGAAAGGGGTTGGACACGTAGTCCCTACCCCTAAATTCAAGAAGCGGTCAGTTTCAAGGTTTGAGATTGGCCACTGGGGTGTGGGCTAGCGTCAGAGAGAGACAAGCAGATCGCTGTAGTTTCTTCGAGTGAGGACGTTAGGGAGATTGATAGCCTAGTTCTTCAGGTTTTTAGGTGTGTAATTAACACACTGGTTATTTATCTGCTTTAATTTAAATAAATGTATTGTGTACGGTAGCTGAAACAGTGGCTGTGGTGGTGTTGTTACTCATGTTGGGTAATCCGGTAACCAGGTTAGTATACTACCCATGCTACGGGTGTGGTTAGTAATTGTGGATCTATGTATGCATGTCATATATGTATATTTGGTATGTTCATATGTTATGTTACCATTCTATCATATTATGCTGCATGTGCATGGGGTTCGGGATATATACTGTTAAAGGGGAAGAGTGTACATTTATGTACATGGATTGATGATGGCCTCGAGCCTCATCGTGGATTGATGACGACCATGAGTATCATCGTGGATATTTGTGATTTCAATCACGTGGATCAGTGGCTAGACCACTAAGTGGACTTTGAGTAGTGTACCATTAGTACGGACTGCCAAAGAGGTGTGTACCTGATGGAGGGTCGATTTAGTAATCCCCAAGTGTGTGGTGGTTGGATACGGGTGGTGTGTAGCGGTTGGATATTAGGTTGGGCTGGGTTAACATTTTGCATCACTATACGTGGTATGTGGTTTAATGTGGGTTAGGGCCAAGCCCAATTATGGATATATGTGGGCTAATTGCACACTGAGTCTGGTGACTCACCTTGCTTTTCCAACAATGCAGGTAATTCATAGTCTATTGGACCGGGCTGGAGTGGACTCGGGGTGGCCATGCAGAAGCTGTTTTTATTTCTAAGTACATTATGAACTTTTGGTTATTTTTCTTGGGATATTTTTATTGTAATAAAGCCGCTTTAAATGTTTTGGGATTATTATTATGGGTTTAAGTTAGTTTTTCCTATCCATTGATTAATTAAAAGATGGTTTTAAGATATTTCTAATGTAAGGGTAACAAATGAAAGTTTTTTTGCTCAAAATCTTGGATCACCTACAAGCAAACGTTTTAACTCAAGCATGAATCATGTTTTGAATTTTAAATAACCCGAAATTTTAATCACCGACAAATTGCAAATTTTGAATGAGAAACCCTTTTCTTTAAAAATGACGTTTTGATTTAGAAAACTAATAACTTATTTTGACTTCCAAACAGAACTCTTTTTACACCTTTCCCAATAACATTCCGAATTTGGCCGTGGTGTTTTCGGACGGGTTTGGGGTGTTACACACGAGCACTTTGAATTTAAAGGAAGTGATTTTAGATTGTCTTTTCAAGCCATGCATAGCATGTGGCACGACACGCTCATGTTTTTAGCCAAAATTGGGTTGTTCAGACAAAAATCCCATCAAAATTCTATTTGTACTTGTAACAACTCATTTTTTTTGTGGTGTCAAAATTAATGGCTTCAGGACCACAAACTCGATGAGTAAGTCTGTAAATATTATTATTTATTATTTACAAGTCAAGTATAATACTATATTTAATTTTGATTTGATAAATTTTGTTAATTGGATGAATAGTTAAGTTCAAGTGATTTGCCCCTAAAATTAAGAGGTTTAGGAAAATAAGGTATCAGGATCTCGTTTTCGTAAACCAAGCCCGTCAATATTTTTATTAAATATTTACAGAGTGGTTATATAGGTGTATTGAAATTTGGTCCAAAAATTTTAACATTTAGATAGTTAATTAAGGAAAAATGACTAAACTGTAAAAGCTACAATAGTTAATCGCTACTGAGTTATAAATATTTAATGAGCATAACATCAAAAGAAAAGAGTTTTAAAAGGTAATTAAACCTTATGAAAACCTAGTGGATGGTTTAGGAAATGAAACAAATAAATTATATGTTAATTTTTATATTAAAAATGTTAAATAATATTATTTATAAAAGGAAAAAAATATTTTGGGACCATCTTCTTCTTTCTTCATGTTTTATACCCAAAACAACGATTTTCATTCCTTACGAAGTTTGACCAAGCTTTTACCTTGCATGTAAGTCAATCTTTATCCCGTTTTTAATGATTTTTATATTTTTTAGATTGTTGTAGCTTAATCTAGCTAACATAGAGACTAATTCATAAATTGTTAAATGTTTTGAATTATGTCATTAGTGTATTGGCGATGTTTTTAAAGTTTGATGATAGATTTATAAGCATGATAGTTAAATGTGACTATTTCATAAAGAGATTTTGGTTAATTTTTAAGTTAAATGACTAAATTGCTATGAAATTCTTGAAAAAAAAAATGATGAACATGAGCTGTAAGTGGATTATAGGAAATTTGGCTGGCCTTGTTTGGATTGATTTAAGATTGAATTAAAAGTTCTAGATTTTAGGGACTAAATTGAATAAAAAGTAAATGTTTAGGGTAAAAGTGTAAAATGATAATTAAGTCAAATATATGAAATTCAGTATTTTATGATATTTGAATTGGTTAATTGAATGAAATTATTATATTTATATCAAGAAATGAGTAATTCGATTGATAATCACGGGAAAGAAAAAAATGTCGAGTAGTTATCGCCAAGGTGTCGATAGCTATTGTATTTTGGTAAGTTCGTAAATTGGTTAAACTAATTAGTTGTAGTTTTTTTGTGTGATTTAAAATCTATCTATATATGTTGTGGTTGAGTTCATTTACTTGTTAAATTGGTAAGGGATGAAATGGACAAAGTTATAATATTAATTAAATTAAAGGTTATGTTTGAAAATGAAAAACTTGGATAGTATGGATTTCAAAGGTGAGGAAAGAATTCATAAGCCAGAAGCAACAGGGGTAACGAAAACTATAACATCCTGGATTTTGGGGCTTTTTTTTAATGTGTGTTAGGTGTGCATGCTATGCTTTGTTGTTGGTTAAATGAGTTTAGGGGTCTCGGGAAGGCTTGGGGTTAAGCCTGAGCCTTGCTAAAAATTTTTGTTTCAGGCACTTTAGGGGAGAGCTGGTTGGGGTAGGCTTTATAAGGTATTGCTTGTGGCTAGTTGACACAAGTAATGAGGTGGTAGGGTGACAAGGAGGCGCTACCTTGTGTGCTTGAAGGGACGCCACAAGAAGGGGGGAGTAGGTTCGAGTTGCATGGAATGCATTTTGGGGATTTATTTTTGGCATTAGAAGGGGAGGTGGTGGAGTCGGCTAGGGTACTTCAAGGAGGTAGTGTTGAAAGGGTCAAACAATTTGAATGGGAGGCCATGAGAGAAAGGTGGGATTTGACTTGTTCAAATGGATTCAAAGGGATGGTTGAGAGGTGATGGGGGAGTTGAAGAAGTCAAGCAGTTTGAATGGGTGAATGGGAGTGATTGTAGGAGGGAATCAAGGAGTGGTGGCTTGTTGGGAGCTTGTTGATCGAATGTTCAAGCTTGGTAAAGGTGTTGGCTGGCTGGGGAACTTGTTTAGGGGGATGTTGGATTCGGGTTAGTAGTATCTCGGGGTGTGTCAAATTATGTTAGGTGCTTTTTGGCTCATTTTTGGTTTCTTGGTTAGGGGGTGGTGAGTGCCGAATTTTGGTAATCTTGAGAGCTCTTTCTTTCGATTCTCCTCTTGTGATCATACTTTCCTTTAAGCCGATATTGTCAAACAACTTCATTCTTCTCTTTTCTAACCTCTAGCCGAACCTTATTTGCTCTCTTTTCTTTTATTTTTCTTCTTTCTTTCTCTCAATTTCATCCTCTTCCCAAGCTCTCAACCTTTACCGAATGTTCTCAAGCCCTTTTTGTCATCTATTTGCTTTGGTTCTTTTCTCCTCTACTTTAAAGCCATGGGAATCTCTTTGCTCTTCTTTTCTTCTTGTTTTCTTGTTTCATTGTTCATAGCCAATTCCATCCCTCAATACTCTTATTTGAGACCTCTCTTCTATTTGTCATTCAAATCGAATCCTCACCCCATGTGTTGGCAAGTAATTATTGTTCTCTATGGTTTCCTTTTTTTCTCCCCTAGGTCAGATTTTTCCCTATACCCCCTTTTTAGCTTTGTTTTTGCTCTTCATCTCTTATAGTCGGATGTCAGACTATTGTTCCTTTCTGCTCCCAGAGGTATCATCATAAAATTGAAACTTCTCTACCTTGTCGACTTGTGCTGAATCTTTGGGGGCATCCTTCGATTTCGGAAGGGGCTTCGCACCCATACTCCTATCTATATTTAATCAACAGTTGGTAGATCTTGGTAAGTGGTGTTGGCTGAATGTTGGTAGGAAGGTTCAGTCTTGTTTGGCCGAAGGGCCATCTCTCTTAATCCATCTTTCTTCAACCTATTCTCACTTGGTATTTGTCTAGGTACTCGATAGACTCCTTAATCCGAGCCTTCTAAATCTCCGGGTTCGATCGATCTTGATAAGAAACTTTTGGTTGGAACTGATATTCTTATTTTCTCTTGTTCAAAGGCTTAACTCGGTCTTCTAACCAAGATATCTTTTATGGAAACAAATGCCAGCCAAACGAAGGAAGGGGTTGGACCCGTAGTCCCAGCCCCTAAGTTCAAAAAACGAGCAGTGTCTGAGGTTCAAGATTGGCCACCAAGTTGTGGATCGGCTTCAAAATGGATTACTAGGCAAATAGCAGTAGTCCCTGTTAGCGATAGTGTTGACATAGAAAGCATTGTGTTGTGTGTTATCAGGTGTGTAAGCTTCACACTTCTTAATTATTTGTTTATTTGTACTATTTACTGTTTGGGCTAAAAAGTCAAAATGACTAAGAAACAGTCGTAATATCCTTGTGGATAAAAACGGGAGTACCAGATATGTGATTCTATTTAACTCTTGATGGGTATGAAATAAGCATTGTAATATGTATGTGCATTCATATGATTGTAAGTTCTGCATGGGTTGGGAAATGATGTGAAAGGGGAAGTATTTGAGACTATCACGGTGGTTGTTACCACGGTGGGTTAGTCCACGAATACATATATGATAATAGTGACCATGTCTCGGTGGCTAGGAACCACAGTGGTTTAATACCACGATTATGTATGACTAGTGACTCATCCCAGTGGTTCTGACCATAGTGGGTTGGCCCCACGTATATTCATCAGGGATTATCACGGTGGTTGTTACCACGGTGGGCTGGCCCCATATATTGATTGTGACTTTGTCACGTTGATCTAGGACCACGGTTGTCTAGAACCACGAGTGGCCTAATGCCACATATGAAGTGTGCAGCGGATGGAGGTTTGATTGTAGAAATTCCCACGGTGTGATAGGCTGGTACGAGTGATGTGTAGAGGATGGAAAACCTAGGTGGGAATGGGACACATATTGCATAACATAACTATGTATGACATTATGGGTGGGCTGCGGCCCAATATGTGATTATGGGCTTGAAGCCCAATGTGTGACATAAAGGGGATTTACACACTGAGCCCCGATGACTCACCCCTCTGCTAAAATTCTTACAGGTAATCAGTAGATCGTGGATCAGGGAGCCGGGGCAGACTCGTAGAGGCCATAAAGTATCTCTCTTTGTAAAGTCGTTTATTTTCTTGTAATTATTAATTTTCAAATTTTGTTATGTAATAAGGCCTCTCTTTAAGATAGTTTTTGGGTTTTATTATTTTATTATTTGTTTAAGTAGGACATTATTACAGTGTAACATGATAATAAAATTGGAGTTTTCAAAACCAAAGCAATGTTACGTAATCATTTTCTCAAACCTCACCTAAGTTAACAAATGGAATTCGACTCGAACCTTAAATTTTCATTAAACGTTAAATCACTGGTTTTCAAACCTCACCCTAGACAAAAAGTTTATCTCAAACTACAATACTTTCTTAAGATTTTAAAAAGTTATTTTTCCAACCATCCTTGTGACATTCGAGATCTGGTCGTAACGTCTAGACCGATTTTGGGCTGTTACAATTATGGTATCAGAGCCAGGTTGTAAAACTCGGCTGTGAGGTGGGTTCAATTATATTTTATAAAGTTGATATAAATGATTTTTAGAGGAAATGTTCTGATTAGAATATGGCATCCGAGTCTACCGGCACTTGATCCACGCAGGTAAGTGTTTTAATTATTTGGTGATGTATGCATGAAATGATTGTTAGCATGAAGAATTATGCTTGTTATCCCTAGGAGATCCAAACTCTAGAGACTAAACCCTCTAGGTTGAGATATGTCTGGCGAAAACTACTCTCTAAAACTATTTCTCATAAAATTGGCTCGGTATTAAACAATGAAAAGAAATACTAACTCCTAAAACTTTTAATCAGATTAAGTCACAGAATAGTCATGAGTACTAGGGGGCGTGGACGTATTATACGTGGCCGTTGTAGAGGCCGGAGTGCTGGGTCAGAATCATTGGAATCGGGTCATGGGTCAGAAAGTGATGTACCAATACCCCCAGCTGCGGAAACAAATTTTCAAGATCAGACAGGCGAAGATGATGATGTGTCTCAAACGATGTTACGGGTGTTAGAGAGAGTTGCTGGTGTTAGAGTTGCTAGAGCACGCATGGGATCTGGGGCTTAGAAATCTATGTCAGAACGACTTCGTGTCAATGGAGCGGAGATGTTTAGGGGTATATCGGGCGTCGCTCCTAATGCAGCTGAGTATTGGCTAGGGGCAGTGGAGAGTATAATGGATGATTTAGACTTCACGGAAGAGGAAAAGTTAAGAGGAGTGGTGTCTCTTCTTTGAGACGAGGTGTATTAGTGGTGGCTCACGGTCAGAGATGGAACAGTGGCCGACCGCATTACTTGGGATTTCTTCAAGGCACGATTCGGAGGAAGTACATTGGATCGTGTTCTGTGGATGCGCAGCATAGGGCTTTTCTAAATTTGGTTCAGGGTAATAAGTCAGTCGCTGAGTATAAGGCAAAATTCTTACGTCTTAGTCGTTATGCCCGGGGTATGGTGGCTACAGATCATGAGTGTTATGTACGGTTTGAGGATGGTCTAAGGGATGAGCTGCGAGTGTTAATAGCTCCACAGCGAGAAAGGGAATTTGTGGTTTTAGTGGAAAAGGCCAAGATAGCTGAGGAGGTGAAGCAGTTCGAAAAGTAGAATCAGGATAGGGATAGAGTTAGAAATAAAAAGAATTTTGGATCGTCGGGCTCAGCTGGGGGTTTTCAGAAGAGGCCTAGGTTGGATGGGCCAAGTCGTGTCGCGAGATTGGGTGTTGATAGGGGGCCTCAGAGGTGTGCTAGATGTGGAAGATTTCATACGGGTGAGTGTTGGACGGGTGATAGGAGATGTTTTAGGTGTGGGTCTACTGATCATCGAGTAAGAGGCATCCATAGGAGTCGAGGCGGAGCGACCAAGAGGGACGAGGTTATATATAGTCTTGTAGAGGTGGTCAGCAACCACAGAGAGGTCATGGTCCGGCCAAGGGAGGTAATGGTTTTGGTCGGGGATGTGTAGCGTTCGGCTGAGGCACTGGGAACTTAGACGCAAGACAACCTGGTTTGGTCTATGTAGCTAGACATCGAGAAGAGGGAAATGCATCGGACGTCATAACCGGTACGTTTCTTATTTATGGGTTGCCTTATACTGCATTGATTGACATTGGATCTACACATTCTTATGTAGCTAGTGTGGTGTCTGGAACTTTAAATTTAGACTCTGAGAGTGCCTTTAGGGAGATGACTGTACTTAGCCCTTTAGGACAATTTGTAGTAGTGAATAAACACTTTAAGGATGTACCATTAGAAGTTCAAGGGATGGTTTTTTAGCCGATCTAATGGAACTACCGTTTGAGAAATTCGACTTAATCTTGGGTATGGACTGGTTAGTAAGGTGTCGAGCAAATTTGGATTGTGCAGCCAAGCGCATAGTGTGAAGAACTCTTGAGAATGATGAGGTAGTGGTGATATGTGAAAGGAAGAACTACTTGTCTAACGTGGTGTCTGCCTTAAAGGCTGAAAGAATGGTGAGGAAAGGTTGTGAGGAGTTCATAATTTTTGTGAGTTCTCTGGAGGCCAAGGATTTATCCATGGGGGATGTTAGAACAGTGAAGGAGTTTTATGATGTTTTCCCAGAAGAGCTTCCAAGATTACCTCCGGATCTCGAGGTGGAGTTCGGTATTGATCTTCTTTCGAGAACTGCGCTTGTATCTATTGCCCCATATAGAATGGTGCCAAAAGAGTTGGTGGAATTGAAAGCTCAGATTCAAGAACTGTTAGATCGGGGTTTTATCCGATCGAGTATATCGCCTTGGGGAGTGCCAGTGTTATTTGTTAAGAAGAAGGACAGGTCAATGCGGATGTGCATTGACTACCGCCAGTTGAATAAGTTTACCATCAAGAATAAATACCCGCTATCAAGGATTGATGATTTGTTCGATCAGCTAAAGGGGGCTTTAGTCTTCTCGAAGATAGATTTGAGATCAGGGTATCACCAACTTAAGGTCAAAGAAGTAGACATCCATAAGATGACTTTCAGGACTCGCTATGGCCATTATGAATTCCTGGTGATGCCTTTTGGGTTGACCAATGCACCAACAGCGTTTATGGACATGATGAATCGGGTATTCCAACCCTTTTTGGATCGGTTTGTCATAGTATTTATAGACAATATCCTGGTATATTCCAAGTCGGAAGAGGAGCATGATTCGCATCTTTCTGTGGTTTTACAAGTTCTGAGGGAGAAGCAGCTGTACGCCAAATTTAGTAAGTGCGAATTTTGGCTAAGTGAAGTTACCTTTCTGGGTCATATTGTGTCTGCCAAGGGGATTAGGGTTGACCCCCAAAAAATTGGAGCTGTATTGGATTGGAAGCTGCCTAAATCTGTGGCGGAAATCTGAAGTTTTCTTGGTTTGGCAGGGTACTACAGAAGGTTTGTTGAGGGATTCTCTTTGATTGCGGCACCCTTAACTAAGTTATTGAGAAAAGGGGTACCGTTTATCTGCTCTGATAAGCAATAAGAGAGTTTTAAGACGTTGAAGAAAATTTTGTCTAAGGCTCCAGTTTTGATACAGCCTGAGGCCTGAAAGGAGTTTGTTGTTTATTGTGATGCATTGCACACAGGTTTGGGATGTGTGTTGATGCAGGAAGGGAAGGTGGTGGCATATGCATCTCGCCAATTGAGATTGCATGAGGTGAATTATCCTACGCATGATCTAGAATTGGCTGCAGTAGTATTTGCCTTGAAGATCTGGAGGCATTATCTGTATGGGGAGAAGTCTATTATTTATACAAATCACAAGAGCCTAAAGTATCTCCTTACCCAGAAGGAATTGAATTTGAGGCAGCGGCGGTGGTTTGAGCTATTGAAAGTTTACAATTGCTCGATTGAATATCATCAGGTAAAGCCAACATGGTGGCAGATGCACTAAGTCAGAAAGTAATCTCGAATTTGAAGGCGATGTTTGCCCACCTTAGCCTGTATGATGATGAAAGTTTGTTAGCTGAGCTTCAGGTGAAACCGACGTGGATAAGTCAGATTAAAGAGAAATAGTTGTTGGATGATGACTTGCATGCTCGACTTTTACAAGTTCAGAATGAGGGGGTTAAGGACTATAGTCTGAACAGTGATGGGGTTTTATGTTTTCAAAAAGGGTTTGCATGCCGAGGGACGATGGGTTAAGATGGTTGATTCTTCAGGAAACACATAGTAGCCCATATGCTATGCATCCTGGAGGAGGCAAGATGTATCGAGATTTGAGAGAACAATTTTGGTGGCTAGGTCTAAAGCGAGAGGTAACCGAATTTGTGGGTAAATGTTTGACGTGTTAGCAGGTAAAAGCAGAGCATCAGTTGCCTTCAGGGTTATTATAGGTAAAAGCGAGAGGATCACTATGGACATTGTTAGTGGGCTACCCCTTACACCTACTAAGAAGGATTCGATATGGGTAATTGTCGATCGATTGACGAAATCCACTCATTTCATAGCAGTTCGTGTCGAATACTCTCTAAAGAAATTGGCTAAGTTGTATATAGCAGAGATTTTGAGGTTGCATGGAGTACCAGTGTCTATCATCTCGGACAGATATCCTAGGTTTATGTCGAGATTTTGGAAGGCATTGCAGCAAACGTTGGGTACAAAGTTAGATTTTAGTACAGCGTTTCGTCCACAGAAGGACGGACAGTCAGAGAGGGTAATTAAGATCTTGGAGGATATGTTGAGAGGTTGTATCATCAACTTCAGGGGTAGTTGGGAGGAGTTTCTACCTTTGGCTGAATTCGCATACAACAATAGCTACCAGTCTAGTATTCAGATGGCACCCTACGAAGCGTTGTATGGTCGAAAATGTCGCATTCCTACTTGCTGGATAGAATTAGGTGAACGTTAGATTTTAGGTCCAGAATTAGTTGCAGAGATAGAGGAAAAAGTTAAATTGATTAAAGCTCGGTTGAAAGAAGCGTCTGACAGGTAGAAATCTTATGCAGATCTGAAGCGAAAAGAGATAGAGTTTGCAGTAGGCGATCGGGTTTTCTTGAAAGTTTCACCATGGAAGAAGGTGATGAGGTTTGGACGGAAGGGTATGCTAAGTCCCAGGTTTATCGGGCCTTATCGGGTTTTGAAACATGTGGGACCGGTAGCCTATCAGCTCGAGCTACCTCCAGAGTTAAGCCAGATTCACGTGTTTCACGTTTCGATGCTGAGACGATTCCGTCCGGATCCATCTCATATTGTGCCAATAGAAGAAATCGAAGTAAGGCCTGATTTATCCTTCGAAGAAGAACCAGTTCAGATCATGGATTGTGATGTTAAGGTTTTGCGAAGGAAAATAGTCCCTTTGGTTAAGGTTTTGTGGCAGAATCACGGCTCAGAGGAAGTTATGTGGGAGCTAAAGGATGTTATACGTTAGCAGTACCCTCATCTCTTTTGACCAGGTAATTTCGAGGCTGAAATTTCTTTAAGAGGGGTAGAACTGTAACATCTTGGATTTTGGAGCTTCGTTTTAATGTGTTTGGTGTGTATGCTATGCTTTGTTGTTGGTTGAATGAGTTTAGAGGTCTCGGGAAGGCTTGGGGTTAAGCCTGAGCCTTGCTAAAAATTTTTGTTTCAGGCACTTTAGGGGAGAGCTGGCTGGGGTAGGCTTTATAAGGTATTGCTTGTGGCTAGTTGACACAAGTAATGAGGTGGTAGGGTGGCAAGGAGGCGCTACCTTGTGTGCTTGAAGGGACGCCACAAGAAGGGGGGAGCAGGTTCGAGTTGCATGGAATGCATTTTGGGGATTTATTTTTGGTGTTATGAGGGGAGGTGGTGGAGTCGGCTAGGGCACTTCAAGGAGGGAGTGTTGAAAGGGTCAAACAATTTGAATGGGAGGCCATGAGAGAAAGGTGGGATTTGACTTGTTCAAATGGATTAAAAAGGACGGTTGAGAGGTGATGGGGGAGTTGAAGAAGTCAAGTAGTTTGAATGGGTGATTGGGAGTGATTGTAGGAGGGAATCGAGGAGTGGTGGCTTGTTGGGAGCTTGTTTACCGAATGTTGAAGCTTGGTAAAGGTGTTGGCCGATTGGGGAACTTGTTTAGGGGGATGTTGGATTCGGGTTAGTAGTATCTATGGGTGTGCCGAATTATGTTAAGGGCTTTTTGGCTCATTTTCGATTTTTTGGTTAGGATGGTGGTGAATGCCGAATTTTGGTAATCTTGAGAGCTCTTTCTTTCGATTCTCCTCTTGTGATCATACTTTCCTTTAAGCTGATATTGTCAAACAACTTTCATTCTTCTCTTTTCTGACCTCTAGTTGAACCTTAGTTGCTCTCTTTTCTTTTATTTTTCTTCTTTCTTTCTTTCAATTTCATTCTCTTCCCAAGCTCTCAACCTTTGCCGATTGTGCTCAAGCCCTTTTTGTCATCTGTTTTCTTTGGTTCTTTTCTCCTCTACTTTGAAGCCGTGAGAATCTCTTTGTTCTTCTTTTCTTCTTGTTTTCTTGTTTCGTTGTTCATAGCCGATTCCATCCCTCAATACTCTTATTTGAGACCTCTCTTCTATTTGTCATTCAAACTGAATCCTCACCCATTTGTTGGTAACTAATTATTTTTCTCTATGGTTTCCTTCTCTTTTCTCCCCTAGGACAAATTTTCCCTATACCTCCTTTTTAGTTTTGCTTTCACTCTTCATCTCTTATAGCCAGATGTCTGACTATTGTTCCTTTCTGCTCCTAAAGGTATCATCATAAAATCAAACCTTCTCCACCTTGTCGACTTGTACTGAATCTTTAGGGGCATCCTTCGGTTTCAAAAGGGACTTCGCACCCATACTCCTATCTGTATTTAATCAACAGTTTGTAGATCTCGGTAATTGGTGTTGGCCAAATGGTGGTAGGAAGGTTCAGCCTTGTTTGGCCGAAGAGCCATCTCTCTTAATCTATCTTCCTTCAACTGATTCTCACTTGGTATTTGTCAAGGTACTTGATAGACTCCTTAATCCGAGCCTTCTAAATCTCTGGGTTCGATCGATCTAGGTAAGAAACTTTAGGTTGGAACTTATATTCTTATTTTCTCTTGTTCAAAGGCATAACTCGATCTTCTGACCAAGATATCTTTTATGGAGACAAATGCCAGCCAAACGAAGGAAGGGGTTGGACCCGTAGTCCTAGCCCCTAAGTTCAAAAAACGAGCAGTGTCTGCGCTTCGAGATTGGCCACCAGGTTGTGGACTGGCTTCAGAACAGATTAGTAGGCAAATAGCGGTAGTCCCTGTTAGCGATAGTGTTGACATAGAAAGCATTGTGTTGCGTGTTTTCAGGTTTGTAAGCTTCACACTTCTTAATTATTTGTTTATTTGTGCTATTTACTGTTTGGGCTAAAAAGCCAGAATGACTAAGAAACAGTCGTAATATCCTTCTGGATAGAAAAGGGAGTACCAGGTATGTAATTCTATTCAACTCTTGATGGGTATGGAATAAGCATTGTAATATGTATGTGCATTCATATGATTGTAAGTTCTGCATGGGTTAGGAAATGATGTGAAAGGAGAAGTATTTGAGACTGTCACGGTGGTTGTTACGACGGTGGGTTCGTCCACGGATATATATATGATAATAGTGACCATGTCTCGGTGGCTAGGAGCCACGATGGTTTAATACCACGACTATGTATGACTAGTGACTCGTCCCAGTGGTTGTTACCACAGTGGGTTGGCCCCATGTATATTCATCAGGGATTGTCACGGTGGTTGTTACCAAGGGCTGGCCCCACGTATATTGATTGTGACTTTGTCACGGTGATCTAGGATCACGGTGGTCTAGAACCACGAGTGGCCTAATGCCACGTATGAGGTGTGTAGTTGATGGAGGGTTGATTGCAGAAATCCCCACGGTGTGATGGGCTGGTACGGGTGGTGTGTAAAGGATGGAAAAACTAGGAGGGAATGGGACACATATTGCATAACATAACTGTGAATGATATTATGGGTGGGCTGCGGCCCAATATGTGATTGTGGGCTTGAAGCCCAATGTGTGACATAAAGAGGATTTACACACTGAGTCTCAGTGACTCACCCCTCTGCTAAAATTCTTCCAGGTAATCAGTAGATCATGGATCGGGGAGCCGGGGCGGACTCGTAAAGGCCATAAAGTATTTCTCTTCGTAAAGTCGTTTATTTTCTAGTAATTATTAATTTGCGAATTTTGTTATGTAATAAGGCCTCTCTTTAAGATAGTTTTTGGGTTTTATTATTTTATTATTTGTTTAAGTTGGACATTATTACAGTATAACATGATAATAAAATTGGAGTTTTCAAAACCAAAGAAACGTTACGCAATCATTTTCTCAAACCTCACCTAAGTTAACAAATGGAATTCGACTTGAACCTTAAATTTTCATTAAACGTTGAATCACTGGTTTTCAAACCTCACCCTAGACGAAAAGTTTTTCTCAAACTACAATATTTTCTTAATATTTTAAAAAGTTATTTTTCCAACCTTCCCTGTGACATTCGAGATCTGGTCATAACGTCTAGACCGGGTTTGGGGTGTTACAGAAACTTTACAGTTGTTCTATGATAACACAAAAAAGTTTGTTAAGATTTCTTCAGCATTAGAAGAGGAGGAAAAAGAGGACTTGGTTCAGTGTTTAAGAATGAAGTTCAACATTTTTGCATGGTCAACTGTAGACATTTCCAGTGTGGATCCTCAAGTGATCGATCACAGGTTAAACATGTAACAGTTTGTTTTTTAGTGGTAATGGAATAGTTGTAACACCCCTTACCCACGTTCGACACCTAAACAGGATACGAGGCATTACCAGACTTAAACATACACATTCATGCAATACCAAGTCTAGATTTCATATTTCACTCACATAAGACTTGTTATTTTGATGACCACTTTTACCATTATAATATGGTTACCAACTTATCCATCAAGCACTTATGTCATATTACTAACCATACATGGCAAACAAACATAATCACATTATAAACATTAAGATATAACATGAATAACTCATCTTACAAGCCATAATCAATATAAGCCACATCCCATGGCCATATGCATATAACTTAATATAAGCCTACACATTTGGCCAAAGCAAAATAATGCATGTCAATCAACTAAATCCCTATACATGCCACTCATTTGAAATTTCTAATATATGTTTCATTATACCAAAGGTAGCGACTTGATAGTGTGATGTTGCCTCCGACGATCACCAACCCCGAGCTAACCTAAAAACACTAAAGGAAGGGAAGGGAGGGAGTAAGCTTTATAGCTTAGTAAGACCGTATAAAAAAAACAATTTATCCCATTGTTTCTCGTGGTAATACAACCTAATTTGCATCTTTACTCATATTCCAGTCAAGCTATTTTCTCGAGTCACAGTCACTAAATTATTTATATCTGGATCTACGGAACTCCAAATTAAATTCCACTAATTTTTCTTGAAACTAGACTCATATATCTTCTTACCATAAAATTTTTAGAATTTTTAGTTTGGCTAATTAGTACAGTTTATTCATTAAATTCTCCCCTGTTACACTGTCCAACGGCTCTGACCTCTCTTCACTAAAAATCAATTATCTCATTGTACAGTTTTTATACGTCGTTCCCACTTGTTTCTAATGAAAATAAACTCATTTAAGATTTCAAGAACATAATTATTTTTTTAAATTTTTTAATGATTTTCCAAAGTTGAAACAGGGGATTCCGAAACTCATTCTAACCTTGTCTCACTAAAATTCAAATATTTCAGAATATAAAATTCATTTTCTTACACTGTTTCTTTCATATGAAAATAGACACAATAAGCTTTAATTACGTATCTTATTCATTTTCTAATTCCATTTATCCTATTTTTGGTGATTTTTCAAATTCATGTAACTGTTGCTGTCTAAACTGTTTTAATGTTAATTTCACTCTTTCATGTTTTCTTTGCAATCACTTCTATTTAAACATAAATAACACTAAAGACTTAAGCATGTAATTAGCATAACAATGATATCATGAGTATCACTAACATTTTATGTTTTCACAAATATCCAAAGCATCATAAAACAAATATCCTAAACATCTTATCTCTCAATTTGATATGGCTCAAAAGCCTAATACATGATTTTCAACCAAATGTATACACCATCAACATAATTACTTATTCTTAAGATTCACTTAAGGTCACTTTTATAATGATAATAAATCATAATATCATAAGACCAACACTTATAAAATTTATGTATATACTTGTACCATTTGTACATATAATTTCATGCTTACATGTATACCTGCACATTACTTATATATACAATTACATGCTTTCTCATCTTATGTATCATCAATTTACCCGTTGAACCATTTGGAATACTAAAGGATACACAGAAATCTTACACATAAGTGTCAGACTGATATGTAGCTGAAGCTACCACTTTTATGTAGCCGAAGCTACCACTGAAATGTAGCCGGAGCTACCACTTATCACTAAAGTATTCCTAAGGTTCAACCGGGATTTCACTTATTTGTTCAGTATCACTTATACATACAATTTCATTTCTCAAATCAATACACATTTCACATACTAATTTTGCAACTATCAAATATTCGTAATGACAATCATAACATCACATGTATAAGAATTTAACAATATATAAATTTATTTAAACATAATAGTGCATTATTTACACATAAATGATATTTACACTTGACATCATTTTCTCATATACAATATCATCAACATAAACTTTAATACAATCATGGAAAGATAGATTCTCAAGTATAATAACAATGACATCAATATCATTCTCATTTAATCACACGGACTTACCTCAATTGCCAAAACGGCTAATTTTTCCGACTTAGCCCACAACTTCGTCCTTCCCCTATCTTAGTCCCAATTTCATGTTTTCTTGATCTAAGATGTCAAATTAACACTCATTTAATACATTTTATCAACACACTAATCAATTCACTTCACATATCAAATTTTGGAAAATTTATAATTTTTCCCCATAACTTTTCAAAAATTACACTTTTACCCTAAACTCGTAAAATAATTTTTATTCAATTTTCTTATGTTTAATTACATGCTGAACATTTTTCTCTTCTATGGAAACTTCAAATTCTCACTAATTCACACACTGATGACCAATTTATATCTTTTACAATTTAACACCTTTTATGCGATTTCATCGAAAATCATCTAATAAAACTAGTTTCTCTAATCATAGACATGCATAATCTACCATAATTCATCAAAATAAACAATTATTCAACATGCGTCAATTTTTAAAATTAAACTCTAGCTCAAAATAATGGTAGAAATAGCTAAACCAAGTTACCGAGATTTCAAAAATACGATGAACATTAAAAACGGGGCTCGAAATCACTTACTATAAAGCTTAAAAAAATTGAAACCTTAGCAATGGAGTCAAGAAAATTTCGGCAGCCCCCTTGAGGAAGATGAGCAGATTTTGTTTTTCTTATTTTGTCTTTTTATTCATTTAAAACACTAAATGACTAAAATACTCTTAAGGCTTTACTTTTAATGTTGTCCTATTCATGCCCATTTTTGTCCATCAAGATATCCAATTGTCTAATTACCTTTTACGGACCTCCAATTTAAAAATCATAGCAATTTGACACCTCTAATATATATAACTCAACTTTTACACTTTTTATAATTTAGTCCTTTTGACTAAATTGAGTGCTCAAACGTCAAAATTTTTGACCAAAATTTTTACGAAATATTTTCGTAAAATTTTAGACCATAAAAATATAATAAAAAAAATTTTTCTCGCCAAATTTGTGGTCTCAAAACCACTATTCTAACTAGACCCAAACTTAGGTTGTTACAATAGTGGTCTCGGGACCAAAAACTTCCATCGTGTCGACTCATAAATGGACTAAATTTAGGTTGTTAGGAATTTTAATGTTTAGATATCTAATTTAAGAAAATGGACTAAATTGTAAAAGGTGCAAAACTTAGCAATTATGGTAATTAAGTGATTTATTAGATTAATTAATAAAGGAGGAGGGTTTATAAAGAAAATATACCCTTATTAGCTGATAATGGACGGTAATCAGAATTAAAATTTAGTAAAATAAGTTCAAAAAATAATTTTGTAAATAAGTGGAAATTAAAATAAAACATAATTAAAGAAAGTGTCATCATCTTCTTCTTTTTTTTTTCTTGTTGTGCCAAAAACACCATGAAAAGTTAAGGTTGGAGGTTTGAATAGTCCTTTTCCTTGCATGAATCAGGATTTGAATCAAAGAGACAATAATGGGGGAAAAGGGAAAATAGCGGAATAGTCCATGCGTGTTGACCGGAGTGAAATAGTTAAGTTCATAGTATTTCAATAAGTAAATAAATTTCAACTTGTAATATTATATTATTTTTCTTTAGTTAATATGTTTATAGATAATTATTGCTGAATACACATACATGCCCCTTTTTGTACTTCGGTACCCCTGAATGCACATACGTGCCCCTGTTTGTACTTTGGTACCCCTAAATGCACATAGGTGCCCCTGTTTGTACTTCGGTACCCCTGAATGCCCATACATGCTCTTATTTGTACTTTGGTAACTCTTAGTCAAATAGTATGTGAACTGTGTCTAATGGTATTTAGATTAAATGTTATACTATGTCCTTACTAAGTTATGTAAGCTTACCGATTCTTGTGGATTGTTTTGTACATAATTGTTGCTGATATTTAAGAAGGATCAAACAACTACCTCACACTATCCATCTAAGTTGGTAGTTTTTGTATCTCCTAAGGTAGTGGTATGTATATATAGATAAATATGTGGTTTTGAAATGTTGATAGGTGTAGTTTACGTATGAGATGTGTGCTTTTTAGGGTATGTTTGTATTGATGGAACAAGAATACTTATATATTACTTAGATGAATACTTTGATGTTTAATGCTTAGTTGTTTAATGAAGTGGTTTCAATCATGGTACAATGCTTATTTGCTCAATGTTTAGAATATATATATGTGGTGCCTTTGAATGGCATATTGGTTGGATGATATAGATTGATTATTTTGGTATATTTAGGTATGTTGGAGTAGTGCTTAGATCTATTGAATGAGTGCATAATTGGAGTAGTGGAATAAGAATGGTTTAATCTTGAAATGGCATGATTTTTGGGTCAAATTTGGTGCACATGGCCTGGGAAACAGGTTGTCACACAACCGTGTGACACACATGGCCTGGCGACACTGCCGTGTGTAATTTGAGAGTTTCGTAATGTTTTAAGTCAGTGAGTTACACGACCTAGAACACGGCCTAGCACACGGGTGTGTGTGGCAACTCAGTGAGTTACATGGGTGAGGACACAAGCTGGCATATGACCGTGTGTCCCTAGTTTGAATGTTACACGGCCTAGGTTATTTTCACACCGCCTGGACACACGACCGTGAGACCCCTGTTTTCCAATTTTTTACAACTTTTTTCTTAAAACTTTTGTTTTGTTTCAAATTAGTCCTGATTGGCCTCAAAAATATTTTTATGGCCTCGAAGGCTTGATTTAGGGACGAAATGACTATGATTGATATGTTTCAAATTTTATGTATTTATTTTAATGCTATATAGATAAATGATTTGTGATTGTACGGTAATGCTCTATAACCCTAATTTGGTGACGGGAACAGATTAAGGATGTCACATTTTATGGTATCAGAGCTACAATTTATTCGATTATAGGAATAACATAGAAGAGTAGAGTTTAGTATATATATGCCATATATACCCTATGATAGTGTGATGCTTTTAATCCGCTCTTGCATTTTATTTTCTTATTGATTCAAGATGTCGGCTAAGTTAAACCGGGTTGTAGTTAACGAATCTGAAAGTAATGTTCAAGCTTCGAATCTTGAAGTAATTAAAAGTGCATCGATTCCATAGTCCTTTGGTGATGCAATGAAAATGTGTTTCTCGGAATAATAAACCAATGGTTCATTGAATTGAAGCAAGCAAATCTTGCAACTCCGCCACCTCCACCCCCTACTGTGCCTCCTCCGACACTCCTGGGTCCTAAAAATCCTTTACCTGTGGTGGTTACTCGAGTATCCGTAGATAAAATCTGGAAATGTAGAGTGAAAGAATTTAGAGGCAAGGTTGATGATGATCCTGCAAAAGCCGGGTACTAGTTAATAAATACGAAAAGAGTCTTCGTATAATTGATGTGCACTCCTGAAGATTATTTAAGACGTGTTGTATTGTTGTTAAAAGATGAAGTGTACTTATGGTAGACACTTTGGGCACGTGACATCAAATGATCGCATTAATTGGGACTTCTTTCAGATAGAATTCAAGAAGAAGTATGTAAGTCAATTGTTTATTAACAAGAAAAAGAAAAAATTTCTTGAATTAAAACAAGGGAATTGGTCTGTATGTGAGTTTGAATCAGAATTTGTATAGTTAAGAAAGTATGCCCGTAATATTGTAACACCCCTTACCCGTGTCCTACAATGGGACCGGATGCGAGGCATTACCATACTTAACCTTACTTGAACGTGTAGTAATGGGCAATAACATTTCGTTCAAAACCCATTTCTTGCTCATTCCTTGCCCATGCGACCCTAAACACACCTTCGAGAGGTTCTGAGATTTAACCGAAGAATTTTACGAACTTGGAAAACTTTTCATCAAAATAGGGGCCACACTCCCGTGTTGAAACAAGGGCACGCCTGTGTGCCCCTAAAACATGCCTGTGTCTTCCACCCTTGGTCGACACTGACTAATTTCACACGGCCTTGACATGCCCGTGGCCCTGGCCGTGTGCTAGACCTTGTTGTTCTGACTAATCCATACGGTTTATACACATGACCATGTGCTTCAGTCATGTGGCAATTTAAATTTCGAAAGCAAGGTACAGACTTCACACGGCTTGGGCATACACCCATGTGCTAGCCATGCCTCTCACATGGTCTAGACACACACCCGTGTGTCTACCCATGTGGACAATTAGTAGGCTATCTACCAAGCCATTTTTCCATCTTACATCGTACACACGGAAACTCCAATTCAAATCATTCCAATATAAAAGATGACCAATTAATATCTCTAGGAATTTAAGAAATCGAGACATACATAAAAGCATACACTTCATGAAATTTACCTTTATTGAGCAAAAGGACTTGCCAAGTATTGGCCTAACTCAAGACCATTTACAAAATGACTTTAGTAAAATACATAGCCAACACTTTGGCTGACAATTACAACTTAACAAAATACTCAAGTCCTATACATGCCATACTCAAAATAAGTTTAAATTGGTGCTCAGAATCACACTATCGACATCACTTTGGCATAACAATTTACCTTTATTGAGCATGTATGGCATGTATAGTGCGATAGTGTGATTCATGATATGAATGAAATTTACCTTCATTGAGCAAAAGGACTTGCCAAGTATTGGCCTAACTCAAGACCATTTACAAAATAACTTTAGTAACATACATAGCCAACACTTTGGCTAACAATTACAACTTAACAAAATACTCAAGTCCTATACATGCCATACTCAAAATGACTTTAGTAACATACATAGCCAACACTATCGCACTATACATGCTATAAGCTATATGCTCAAGTTTTGGACTTGATTGTTATGCTCAAGTTTTGGCCTTGATTGTTATACTCAAGTTTTACTAAAGTGATTGTTATTATTCTAGAGTTTGAGTAAATTGTCATTCTAGAGTTTAAATTGTTATACTCAAGTCCTATACATGCCATACTCAAAATACTCATGTTTAAATTGTTATACCAAAGTGATGTCATTCTAGAGTTTCATGCAAACGTGTTAGCAAGTTAAGGCTGAACATCAAGTTCCATCGGGATTGCTTCAGCCAATACAAATTCTACAGTGGAAATGGGAGAGAATTACCATGGACTTCGTTAGTGGGCTTCCCCTTACGCCTACTAAGAAGGACTCGGTATGGGTGATAGTGGATCGACTGACAAAGTCCGCGCATTTCATTCCAGTGCAGGTGGACTATCCTACAAAAGTCAGCAAAGTTGTATGTGGCGGAGATTGTAAGGTTGCACGGAGTACCAATGTCAATTATCTTGGATAGGGATCCGAGGTTCACATCTCGATTTTAGAAAGCCCTACATCAGGCTTTAGGCACTCGATTAGACTTTAGTACGGCCTTTCATCCATAGTCGGACGATCAATCTGAGCGAGTAATACAAGTGTTGGAGAACATGCTAAGAGGCTGTGTGATAGACTTTAGGGGAAGTTGGGAAGAATATTTGCCTCTAGCGGAATTTGCATACAATAACAGTTATCAGGCAAGTATACGGACGGCACCGTATGAAGCGCTATATGGTCGAAAGTGTCGCACTCCTACGTGTTGGACGAAATTAGGGGAACGTCAAATTTTGGGTCCACAAATTGTGGCTAAATCTGAAGAGAAGGTCAGTGTAATTCAAGCTCGATTAAAGGAGGCATCTGATAGACAAAAGTCGTACACGGATCTCAAACGAAAGGAAATAGAATTTGATCCGGGAGATCAAGTGTTCCTTAAAGTTTCACCTTGGAAGAAGGTGATGAGATTTGGTCGAAAAGGGAAGCTAAGTCCAAGGTTTATAGGGCCTTATCGAGTAATGAAGCGAGTTGGACCAGTGGCATACCAGTTGGAGTTGCCACCAGAATTGAAGCAGATGCACGACATATTTCATGTCTCCATGCTACGTCGATATCGATCGGATCCATCTCATGTAGTTCCGGTTGAAGAGGTGGAGCTGAGACCAGATCTGTCTTATGAGGAAGAGCCGATTCAGATTCTGGAACCAGATGTGAAGGTGGTTCAGAGGAAGTCGGTCCCTTTGGTCAAGGTGTTGTGGCGTAACCATGGATCGAAAAAAGCAACATGGGAGCCGGAGGATACTATGCAGCAGCAATACCCTCAACTTTTTGGACCAGGTAAATTTCGAGGTCGAAATTTATTTTAAGGGGGGTAGAATTGTAATATCTTGATTTTGTGGGTCTAAGCATTTGGTATGTTGCATGGCTCAGGTTTGGACTTTAAAACCTAGGTTAAATGGCTGATAAATAGTGTTAGTAGTAATTGATGTTGGATCATTAAATTAGTAGCAAGTTGGGCTTGCGACCCAAAAATTTATTAATGATAAATTGGGCATGAGGGTGGTGTCACTTAGGAGGATGACTTGGGCCTAGTATGGCCGCATGAAGCCCAAAATAATGTGTTAAAAATTTGGCACTCCTAAGGTAAGGAGTTGGACGGCACCTAGCTACAATTAGGAGTGTTTATTTCTTTTATTTTATGATTTAAAAGATGATAATATGAGGGAAGAGTTGGAGCTTGGTGGGTCTCTCATAAAGGGATGGATAATGGTTGAGCTATTAGGCAGGATAAAGCTTATCAAGAGCTAGTAGAGTTGGCCGGAACTCCAACTCTTGGGGGGTGAGTATGTAGCCGAAACTCTTAGCAAAATATCCATCTTTTCCTTTAGTTTTCTTCTTCCTTCTCATCGAAATCTTTTTCTTTGCTTTTCTCAAACTTTTTCTCTCTTAGCCGAAACTCCCTAGTGCTTCTCCTCTCCTTGAAAACCCTCTAAAATCTGCATACTCCTTGTGCCTATCATCATCCTTCATAACTGAATCTACAAGGGTGGTTTAGTTTTCCTGAAGGTGCACCATAGGCCGCATGCTCCTTAGTGATTCGGTAAGTTTTGGGATTTATTTTCCTTTGCGATTTCTTCCTTTCTTTTCATCAAGATCTAACCTGAATCAATTGTTTATGCCTATCAATTTCTCCTCTTTCTCCCAAGAAGCTGAATCCTGTTTTACAATAGCCAGAAGTGCCGATTTTGGAAAAGCCGAAGGTGAGTGGTTGATGGTAGGTGGCCGAATGGCCCTTTTCTATTCTCTTCTTTTTGGCCGAATGCCATATGGGATAAGTTAATTGTGATTTTTTGTTTGATTGAATAAATGGAGGATGGCTAAAATTGAGGTGACTTTGGCTTTTGGGAGAAAATCGACAGAAGTAAGCTGAGGTTTCCGGGATTTAAATCTACAAGGTAAGTGGACATAATAATCGGCCAAGGCAATAGTTAATGTTTTAGATCTATTTCATGTTTATTCAAAAAGCTAAAACTAACCAAATCAAGTAACTTAGTGTTAGCTGATTGCAAGAAAGAAGTATCACAAAGTTTTCGGGATTTGAGAAGTACTCAAATCGGCAAGCAAGGTAAGATTTCGATTATGTTTCCTTCGGGATTTGGTTATATGGCCGAATAAGATTTTGCTAATATGTCTAACAATGGTGAATATAGGATCTAAGATCTAAAGCATTAGATTGGGTTTTCGTGATCTCGATTAAGCGCTATAAATAAAAAAATTGTACACTAAGCTTTAATTAATTGTTGGTTATGTTTTAATTAATATGTTACAAGAATATGCTATGATATGGCTAAGGTACCTGTAATGGCAACGAAGTACTTAGGTACGTTTTCCTATTCCTACTATGAGTATGATAAAATGACAAGAATGTGAAATAAAGCATGATATTGCATGATATGTTTGACATGGGGCATACGGGTGATATGAAAAGGGAAGTGAATTGGTGGTTTTATACCCCAATATTCGAATGTGGTGACTTATGTCACAATATCCGAACGTGGTGACTTATGTCACAATATATGAATGTGGTGACTTATGTCACTAATATATATATCCGTGGCCATGCCACGAATTTTATAAGAGGCGATGAGCACGCCGATCGCAATGACGCTTCGATGGTGTCTAGCGGATGGAGGGTTGACTTAGTAGTCCCCACGGTGTGATGGTTGGTACGGATGATGTGTAGCGGATGGTTATCTAGGCTTGGGTTCGGGTTTGCATCATTAATTATATACATGTTACTATGCATGATTTGACATGCCTGAATTAATTGAGTTTTGTGTTGGTTGTACACATCGAGTCTGTTTGACTCACCCCTTGTGGGACTATTTTTTAGGTGACACTCAGTAATGGATCGGATCGGCAGGAGCTCAGTGGTGGCCATGCGAAGCTCAGAGACTGTTTCATTTTTACTAGTTCTATTTATATTTAAGTTTTGAATTATTTCGGGTTTTTATTTGATGTAATAAGGCCAAAGTATTAATATTGTTTATGCATGCTTTTAATTTACTTAGTATGGTACGATTATTATCCAATTAAAGTTAAAAGTCAATTTTTCTTAAGTATTAAAATTAAATGTTTTGACACCTAATCAACACTGGTTTTAAAATTTGAGCCCAACCTAAATCAACTGTTTTCAAAAACACGAAAAATTTTAGCAAAGTCTCAAATAAGATTCGAATGGTTTTTCCTAGAAGCATGCCAGATTCGGTCAGGGCTCGTGGGCCAGGTTTGGGGTGTTTCATTTTGGTATCAGAGCCCGATTCAAAACTCGACCTTGAGGGCTTTTAGGGCCCAAAACGTCTTCTGTCTTTTGAAATTGGATTTTTCTAAGAAATGAGCAGCATGGCACCTAAGTCTCCGGCCCGAAGTCCACCAGGTAAGTACCCCTATCTACTGTGTGAATTATTGTATGATTTGTAGAAGGGTAGAAATGGAACGTAGATTAGTAAGATAAGTACTTGAACTATAGGACTAGTTTACCCCAACAAATACATAAAACTTTAATGCCTAACTAAACAAACCTGTGACTAAGTCGCCGAGCTAGGGTGTGGCAACCATTGTGCGCATGTCTAGGATTGGTTTCAGTGGGAGCTTGGTATTTAAGCAGTCCTAGTGACTCACCTCCTACCCACTTGAATCCTACCTGGTGCGTAGTAATGGTTCACCCTAACCAAGAAAACTCAGCCACATGCTAAACCCAATAACTAAAACCCGAAAGGGACTAGCCATATTTCCACAAAAAAAAAATCCTAGTTTTAAAATCACCAAATTACCCCTCTAATGTATAGGAAAACTATTTTGAAAAATTTTTCTAAAATAATCTCGATTTACTCAAATACCCCTGGTTGAAAAAATTATTAAAATGCCCTTGGTTTATAAAATTTCCATATTACCATAGTTTTTATCAAGATTCTCTTACCTTACAAATATCCAAACACCCTACTTTATAATAAGACACCCTGATTTGGAAAAATTACAAAATTACCCCTGATTTACAAAATGACCAAAATACCCTCAGTAAGGAAAATTATCGAAATACCCTCAATTTAAAAATCTTTAACAATACCCTTATTTTGGAAAGTTACCAGGAACCATATTTTGCGAAAAAATTATCGAAATGACCCTGGCTTGTAAAATTACAAAAAAATAACCCTAGTGTATAAAATTATTATTTCACCCTTGAAATTTTTCCAGCAAGGATTTAAATTTTTGTAAAATATCAACAAACGCTATTTTGCAACATTTTCAAATACCCTAATTTGAAAAATTTCCAAAATACTCCTGTAGGACAAAATTATGGAAATACCCGTGCGTAGTGGAAAACAACAAACAAAGATAATTACAACATTTCACTGTAATGGACGCAAGTCCATGTGTGTGACTAAATGAATGATGTGAGACTGTATGTGCATGAATCGAAAGAACTACCTCCTAGAACTATTAAACATAAAACTGTTCGTGATAAATTAGTGGAACCAAACTAATTCATAAAACTCTTTAATCAGATAAACGCAAAGCGGAAGTATGAATTCTAGGGGACATGGTCGCAACGTGCGTGGCCGTGGAAGAGGCCGAATGACCTTGTCTGAACCCGTTAGATTGGGTCAAGGATCTCGAGAATGAAATGCCACCACCACCACCCACCGATGTGGAATATCAAGATCGACGGGATGATGCGAGATCACAAAGCGATGTTGCGGTGTTTTGGAAAGGGTGGCTGGAGTGGGTGGAGGCATGGGAGCTCGAAAGTCAGTACCTGAGCAACTTTGAGCCAACGGAGCTGAGGTGTTCCGTGGTGTATCAGGTGTGGCACCCAGTACCGCTGAGTATTGGTTGGAGGTGACTGAGCGGATTATGGATGAGCTTGATTTAACTGACGAGGAAAAGATGAAAGGGTTGGTGTCGCTTCTCCACGATGAGTCATATCAATGGTGGCTCACGGTTTGGAATGGTGCTACAACTGAGGAACTCACTTGGGAGTATGCTAAGGCGGCATACCAGAAGAAGTATGTTGGCACTCATTATATTGATGCGCAGAGGAAGGCATTTCTGGGGCTGGTTTAAGGGAACAAGTCCGTAGCTGAGTACGAAGCTAAATTCCTAAGGCTGAGCCGTTATGCTCGAGGGATAGTGTCTACTGAGCATGAGCGGTGTGTCCAGTTTGAAGACGAACTAAGGGATGATCTGAGGTTGCTGATAGCTCCACAACAGGAGCGGGAGTTTGCTATGTTGGTGGAGAAGGCTAAGGTAGCCGAGTGAATTAAGGATTCTGTAAGGTAGAACATCGATTGGAATAGGCAGAAAAGAGGATTTGGATCATCAAGGCCATCTAGGAATGAGCAAAAAAGGCCTAGAGTTGATGGGTCGTGAGGTCAGCAAGCTGCTTCAAGAGGGCAGTATCGTGCTTGTGATCAGTGCGAAAAAAAGCACTTGGGTCAGTGTTGGAAAAAGATGAAAGGATGTTTTAAGTGTGGGTCCAAGGACTACATGATTAAGGATTGCCTGATGAGAACTGAAGGGGGACGACCAGAAAGTCAAGGTTCTAGCCAAGCTGGAAGAGGAGGACAGCAGCCACCACGAGGACGTGGTTCGGCTGGCAGAGTTAATAGTTCTGGTAGAGGAAGAGGAACATCGGGCCGAGGTGTTGGTAACACGAGAGGCCAGGCAGTCGGGTTTGGTTTATAAGGTTCACCGGAGGGAAGACAGAGACGCACTGGATGTTATAATCGGTACGTTCCTTAATTTTGGCAAACCTTATGTTGCTTTGATTGATGTGGGCTCGACCCATTCTTATGTTGCATGTAGAGTAGTTGAAACTCTAGGGATAGCCTCTGAACTATCTGATAGGCAGATGACTCTAGTAAGCCCATTAGGCCAAACTGTAGTGGTGAATAAGATGTTTCGGAGTGTGCCTTTGGAGCTTCAGGGAGCGGTATTTCTTGCCGACTTAATGGAATTACCCTTCGGGGAATTTGATCCTATACTTGGTATCGACTGGCTAGTGGAGCATCGGGCTGTATTAGATTGTGCAGCCAAATGAATGGAGTTAAGGACCTTAGAGGATGAGGTGATAGTTATGATAGGGAAAGAAGAAATTACTTGTCTAATGTAGTTTCAGCCCTAAAAGCTGATAAGTTGGATCGAAAGGGGTGTAAGGCATTTTTGGCCTTCATTTGTGCTTTGGATACAAGTGAAGGGGGAGTTAGTAGAGTTAGAACTGTAAGGGAGTTTGTGGATGTCTTTCCAGAGGAATTACCCGGAATACCCCCAGACAGGGAGGTGGAGTTTGGAATTGACTTGTTGCAGTGCAGCCTCGTGTCAATTGCCCCATCTGAGAATGGCACGAAAGGAGTTGGTTGAGCTCAAGGCTCAAATTCAAGAGTTGCTAGACCGTGGGTTTATCCGACCCAGTGTGTCTCCATAGGGAGCACCGGTCTTGTTTGTGAAAAAGGACGAAACTATACGCATGTGCATAGATTATCGTCAGTTGAACAAGCTGACCATCAAGAACAAGTACCCTTTGCCAAGGATTGACGATTTTCTCGATCAGCTTAAGGGGGCCGCGATTTTCTCAAAGATAGATCTGAGGTCTGGATATCAGCAGCTTAAGGTGAAGGTGGCAGATATCCATAAGATGACTTTTCGGACAAGATATAGGCATTTTGAGTTCGTAGTAATGCCGTTCGGGTTGACAAATGCCCCAGTCGCGTTTATGGACATGATGAACCGGGTTTTCCAACCCTATCTAGACCGATTTGTTGTTGCATTCATAGATGATATTTTGGTGTATTCGAAGTCTGAGGAAGAACATGAAGAGCATCTCCGAGTTGTGTTGTAAGTGTTGAGGGAGAAGAAGCTCTACGCCAAATTTAGCAAGTGTGAATTTTGGCTTAAGGAGGTTACGTTTTTAGGACATGTGGTATCTGCTGAAGGAATAAGGGTGGATCCTCGGAAGATTAAGGCAGTTTTGGATTGGAAACCCCCTAAGTCTGTGGCGGAAGTTCAGAGTTTCTTAGTATTGGCAGGCTATTATAGAAGGTTTGTGGAAGGGTTCTCGTCGATAACCGCACCCTTGACAAAGCTATTAAGGAAGGAGGTACCTTTCGTATAGACTGATAAGTAACAGGAGAGCTTTGAGAAGCTTAAGAGGGTCTTGACCAAGCTCTAGTTTTGATTCAGCCTGAGGCAGGGAAGGATTTTGTGGTATATTGTGATTCTTCCCATACAGGAATGGGAGGTGTCCTTATGCAAGATGGGAAGGTAGTTGCTTATGCATCTCGACAACTAAGGCCACATGAGGTTAACTACTCGACGCATGACTTGGAACTAACGGCAGTGGTCTTTGCTCTTAAGGTGTGGAGGCACTATCTCTATGGAGAAAAGTCGGTAATCTACATAGACCACAAGAGCCTTAAGTATCTACTGACTCAGAAAGAGCTGAATCTGAGACAGCGAAGGTGGTTGGAACTATTGAAGGACTATGATTGCTCAATAGAGTATCACCCGAGCAAGGCAAATGTAGTGGCGGACGCCTTAAGTCGGAAGGTAGTGTCGGATCTAAGGGCGATGCTTGCGCATTTGAGTTTGTATGATGATGGAAGTTTGCTGGCAAAGTTGCAAGTTAAGCCGACATGGCTGAATGAGGTGAAAGAGGGACAGTTGGTGGATGAGGATCTCGAGTGCTGTCGAGACAAGTGCAGAATGGAGAGTTGGAAAATTATGGTATTAACGATGAAGGAGTATTGTGTTTCAAGGGAAAAGTCTGTATGCCAAAGGACGAGGAGCTTAGGCAAAGAATTCTTCGAGAATAGCATAGTAGCCCTTGTGCTATGCATCCCGGAGGTAGTAAAATGTACAGAGATCTAAGGGAACAATTTTGGTGGCCTGGTCTTAAGAGAGAAGTTATCGAATTTGTAGGGAAATGCCTAACGTGTCAGCAAGTTAAGGTTGAACATCAAGTTCCATCGGGATTGCTTCAGCCAATACAAATTCCGCAGTGGAAATGGGAGAGAATTACCATGGACTTCGTTAGTGGGCTTCCCCTTACGCCTACTAAGAAGGACTCGGTATGGGTGATAGTGGATCGGCTGACAAAGTCTGCGCATTTCATTCCATTGCGAGTGGACTATTCCTTACAAAAGTCAGCAAAGTTGTATGTGGCGGAGATTGTAAGGTTGCACGGAGTACCGATGTCAATTATCTCGGATAGGGATCCTCAGTTTTGAAAAGCCCTACATTAGGCTTTAGGCACCCGATTGGACTTCTGTACAGCCTTTCATCCACAGTCGAATGGTCAATCTGAGCGAGTAATACAAGTATTGGAGGACATGCTAAGAGGCTGTGTGATAGACTTCAGGGGAAGTTGGGAAGAATGTAACAGACCGAATTTGACCCTAATCGGAATGGTGGTTTTGGGACCACGAATCAGAGCCCGAGAAATATTTAAATATTATATTTAGTGTTTATTATATATGAATTTATGTGTGTGAAAGTTTCAGAGAAAAATTTTATCGCTTAAGTATTGAATTTGATAAAAGGACTTAATCGCGTAAAAGGTAAAAGTGGCATACTAAAGTGAAATGTGCTAATTTGAGCATGGCTTTTTAATATGAAGTATTGAAAGGGTAAATAACCCATTTTATGTTAGTTGGTCATGGACAAGTTTGTCCTTAAGATATAATATTTTGTTATTATATTATAAAGGTTAGTTAGGTAATTTAATAATAAATTAATATAAGTTAAAGTAAAACAAACAAAAGGCCATTTTTTCTTTCATCTTTGTTCATGGCCGAATGTAGCTAAGAAAAAGGGTTGAAGAAACTTTGAAAATTTTGGCAACTATTGGGTTCAATTAGGTAAAAATTTTAGCTCGGTTTTTGTTGATTTTTACGTTTCTGAGATCGTTGCTTAGTGTACTAGCTGACCCATGTTGAAATTTTTGAATTCAAGCATGTGTAATATTCGGCCATTGACATTTTCTTGTGGTTTTTGATGTTTGATGTTTTTAAATTAAAGATATGCTTAAGATTAATATATTTGGTGTTGGAAATTTTGGTGATTTTGAGTATTTAGGGCTAAATTGTAAAAGTAAATTTTTAGAGGGGCTTATTTGCAAAATAAATGAAAGGAATGGGCTTATAATGCCCTTGTGAATATTCGGCCCTTGTATGGTTTTTGCTAATTTTGTGTATTTTGTGTTTTGTACAATTAGGACTAAATAGTAAAAATATGAAACCCTAGGGGCAAAATGATAATTTGCATGTTTAATTGTTTTGGGATTAAATTGAATTGAAATATACTTGAATGAGTTGAATTTAATGTGTTTTAGATCAAGAGTAAAAAAAAAAAGGAATTGGATTGGGGAAAGACGAAGGTTCTCGAATAGCCGATTCGCACGGTCTATCGACAGCCGAGGTAAGTCCCTAAGCTGGGTTATATTAAAAAATGCATTATGAAAGTATTAAATGACAAAATTTGATAAATTTGGGTATATTTACATGTGATAGCCGAATGTAGTAATGTTACATTGAATCGGATATGTTTTATTATACAATGTTATAATAGTTTTATTTGTGAAAAGTGAATAAGCTCAGTTGAATTGGAAATGTGATAGAATTGTGAAGTTTAAGTGATAAGTGGTTATGATACTATTGAAATGTTCATTGAAATGTTGAAAATGATGATATCTCGGGCTTTAAGCCTAGGTGCCTAGTGCTGGGTGACTTATTTCGAGCTTTGTGCCCAGCGTGCCTTGTGCTTTGATTCATTTCGAGCTTTAATGCCTAGCGTGCTTTGTGGGTGTTATATGTCGCTTTGTGCCTAGCGTGCCTAGTCTTGGTGATTCATTTTAGGCTTATCGCCTAGTAGGCCTCGTCTTGGTGATTTAATTCAGCTTTAATGCCTAGCGTGCTTTTTTGGGTGATAAGTTAAATCAGAGAATCGGAGATGTATATACATAGTAGATTGAGCTATAAGCTCTAAAAGAAAAAGGAAATTAACTTATTATATTGGTAAGTGACAAGGTAAGTTGATTATTTGTAATGATGAAAGTCAAATTATATATTTTTATATGATTGATTATGTTCGCCAAAAGGTATGTATTGAATCAAGTTCATGATATATGTGATGTTGATCAAATACGTAAGTTGATAGAAATGTGTTGGTGCATTCGGTATGTAAGGTATGCGAATAAAAATGACATTGAGTTGATGTGGATTGTTGGCATATAGGAGAAATTATATTATATATATATATAGTTTCGGCCATGCTTCATACATATATATATTTGTATACATTCAATTATGTGAGATCATTTTAGATGTACATTGAAGATGTCATTTGGTTGTATGTGGAAATGCATATGACTTTATTTATCGATCAAGGTACTTTCGATAAGTCTTACAAGTTAAGTATACGATGAATAAGGTTTTGCTATATATGAACATTGATATTCGGCTATGATGGTACATATGTGTGTATATGTCATAAATACTGCTTGAGACTTACTAAGCTAGCAAGCTTATTGTGTGTATTCTTGTTTACCCTTGTTTTATAGAGTAGGTTCCAGCTACGGACTCGAAGGATTTGGGACGAAGTCAACCGCACTATCATCTTTTGGTACTCTTTAGTTTGATCATATTGAATAAAGGCATGTATAGGGTTGATAATGTCTATGTTGAGTCCAAACTTTATCCATGTATATATATATCTTAGCCATGCGAATATGGCTTATATCCTTTTGTTAATATGATACCGATGCATGAATGTTTAATGATCAAATGGGGTATATGGTATGTCATTATGATGCAATGTTTGTATGGATATTAGGCTAATTTATATTAATTTGAGGTTCATGTGCATTTAAATAAGTTTATTGTGATCTTGTGGTTAATGGATATTCAAACTAAGATGATGATTTTGAGATTGTATAGTCAATTATGTTATATAAATGAAATATGTTGATATGCTTGAAGAGCCATTATGTTCAATGTTCAATGATGTTTAATGAAGTTTAAATAACATTTTGGTAAAATGATAGATGGCACATGCGAGTCTATGAATGTTGAGAACATTTGATTGATATATGCGGTTTAGATTTATAAGAGTTTTCATTGGATCATAATATAGTTAATTATGAGTGATTATTTGGGATGCTTAAGTATGTATTTAGTTTACTATAATAATAATGGGTTTGGAGTAACCTCATCACTATGTGTAAGCATATAATGTATTTCTATTAAATAGACAATTTGGATAATGTATAATCATGGTATTGATTGAATGATTCATATGAGGTTGTTAATGTTTTATAATGTAATAATGATCACATTGCTTATGCTTGAATTGAATTGAAAGTTTATTTGGTAACGTGTTTAGTCTGGAAATGCCTCCTAACTTTAATTCGGCGACGGATAAAGATTAGAGGTGCTACATTTTATTGGTATCAGAGCTACGGTTTAGTCGATTCTAGGACTACCGTAGTATGTAAGAGTCTAGCTATACATGCCTTTGAATTGTATATATGATAGTGTGGTGACTTCTGACAATTTCAATTGTATTCTATATAATAAGTGTACTCCGATCCCAATAGGGCTGTAGCTGATGATGTGGAGAGCGTTGCGCCTGGTCTCGCACGTGGATCAGCGCCAGTAGACTCTCAACCAGTTACGGGTAACCACGAGGGGGAGGCTAAACAAGCCTTCTACCAAATGATGAATGAATGGTTTACCCAGTTTGTTCAGAATAATCCGGCTGTACACCAATCTCCACCCCCGAATAATCTAACTCGATACCTTCAAAGACTTCGATGATAGATCCGATGAGATCTAGTAGGCCTCTAGTTGATAAAATCAGAAATTTAAATAAGAATTCAAGGCCAATGATGATGATGACGCAGAGCGAGCCAAAATGTGGCTTGATAACACTATTTGGGTACTAGATGAGCTATCTTGTACTCCAGACGAATGCCTAAAGTGTGCTATATCTTTAATTCGGGACACTGCATATCATTGGTGGAATACACTAGTATCAGTAGTTCCAAAAGAAAAAGTGACGTGGGATTTCTTCCAGAATGAATTCCGCAAGAAATATATCAGTCAAAGATTCATTGATCAAAAACAAAAAGAATTTCTTGAACTGAAACAGGGAAGGATGACCGTGACAGAATATGAACAGAAATTTGTCAGGCTTAGCAGATATGCTAGAGAGTGTGTATCAAATGAAGCCATTATGTGTAAAAGGTTTGAAGACGGACTGAATGAAGAGATAAAGTTGCTTGTTGGCATTCTTGAAATTCAAGAATTTGTGACTCTAGTTGAGAGAGCTTGCAAAGCTCAAGAGCTCGGGAAAGATAAAAGAAAGGTCGAGATGAAGCTAGAGACATTCGTAAGAGGTCGTCTGTAAGACTTTCCATTCCACATCTAAAAGTTCGGAGATGATTTCAGCCGACATAAAGTTACTTGATTTACTTAGACGTGATCGACCTCCGGTGGGCTCCCGAGCTACTTGATGGCGGTGTTGGTAACGCTCCACGTAATTGAGTTGAATGCAAACATTGTGGAAAATGGCATTCGGGAGTTGTAGAGTTCGTGATCGGTCCCGCTTTAAATGTGGATCCTCGCACCATTTTATTCGAGAGTGCCCGATGTTAGTGAGTAGAATACTGACATGTAATTCTAGACCGAGCAAAGGCATCAAGACGGGTAGACCACCCTGCATTTTGGCAATGTAGGTGGTAGTCGAGAGGGACGAAGAACACGTTAGTTCAATCTGAGGCTGGAGCTTCAGCTAGAGCTTATGTTACTCGAGCTAAGGAGGATGCTGCTTCTCCAGATGTCATTACCGGTACTTTCACCCTTTATAATACTACTGTGATTGCATTGATTGATCTTGGTTCGACCCATTCATATGTATGTGAAACTCTGGTATTCAGTAAGACTCTGCCAGTCGAGTCTACTGAGTGTGTGATCCGCATATCCAACCCCTTGGGTAGATGTGTGTTTGTTAATAAAGTGTGTAAAGGTTGCCCATTGATGATTCGGGATTTTTGCTTCCCAGTCGATTTAATGTTGTTGCCTTTCGATGAGTTTGATATAATTTTGGGAATGGACTGGTTAACTTCGCATGATGCAGTGGTGAATTGCAAAAGAAAGCTTATTGATTTGAGACATCGAAGCGGTGAGATCATTAGAATTGAATCCAAATTGATTTAAGTGGGTTTTCATGTTATATCCTCGATGTTAGCCCGAAAGTATGTGAGAAAAGGGTGCGAAGCTTATTTGGCTTATGTAATTGGATAATAAATTGTCCGAGAAATGATTGAATCTGCACTGATTGTATGTGAATACCGGATGTGTTTCTCAAGAACTACCGGTTTACCCTCAAGACGAGAAATTGAGTTTGGCATTGAATTAGCACCGGGAATGACTCTGATCTCAATAGCTCCGTATCGGATGCACCTAATGAGTTAAAAGAGTTGAAAGCACAGTTGCAAGAGTTAACAGATAGGGGTTTTGCGCGACCGAGTTTCTCTCCTTGGGGTGCACCAGTTCTTTTTGTGAAAAAGAAAGATGGAACAATGCGAATGTGTATTGATTATTGGCAATGAATAAGGTAACTATAAAGAATAAGTACCGTTACCTCGGATTGATGATTTATTTGATCGGTTGAAAGGGCTTCAGATTTTCAAGATAGATTTGAGATCGGGTTATTATCGCCATGTAGTCGAGATACGAGATGTGCCAAAGACGCATTAGGACGAGGTACGGACATTTTGAGTTTTTGGTTATGCCTTTTGGGCTTACTAATGCACCGCTATTTTTATGGATTTGATGAATCGAGTTTTAGACGCTTTTGGATCTATTTGTGGTAGTGTTTATTGATGATATATTGATCTACTCCAAAGATGAAATCGAGCATGCTGAGCATTTGAGATTAGTGCTACAAACTTTGCGAAATCAGCAGTTGTATGCGAAGTTTAGTAAGTGTGAGTTCTGGATGAAAGAGGTCAGCTTTTTGGGACATGTTGTTTCAGCATCCGGCATTCGAGTTGATCCGAACAAAATCTCGACTATACTTGATTGGAAACCACCGAAAAATGTTTCCGAGATTCGAAGTTTTCTGGGACTTGCGGGTTACTATCGACGATTTGTGAAAGATTTTTCTGTAATAGCTACACCTTTGACAAAGCTACTACAGAAAGATGTCAAGTTCGAGTGGTCAAAAAATTGTCAGAAAAGTTTTGATCAGTTGAAAGCCCTTTTGACCAAAGCTCCAGTGTTAGTTCAGCCTGAATTGGGTAAAGAATTTGTTGTTTATTCTGATGCTTCTTTGAATGGTTTGGGCTGCGTTTTGATGCAGGAAGGCAAAGTTGTAGCCTATGCTTCAAGACAATTGAAGCCGCATGAAAGAAATTACCCGACGATGACTTGGAACTTGCGTACTATTGTGTTCGTGACCGAAAATTTGGCATCATTATTTATTTGGCGAGAAATGTCATGTTTACTCGGATCACAAAAGTCTTAAATATTTGATGACTCAAAAAGAGTTGAACTTGAGACAACGTAGATGGTTAGAACTGTTGAAAGACTATGAGTTAGTGATTGACCACCATCCGGGGAAAGCTAACGTGTTGCAGATGCATTAAGTCGAAAATCACTACTTGCTCTTCGTGCATTGAACACACAGATGGTTATGTCAGGTGATAGTTCGATCATAGCCGAGTTAAAAGCAAGACCGATGTTTATTCAACAAATTTGTGATGCACAAAAGTCGACAAAGATATGACCGTTAAATGGGCTCGATGTGGAAATAATGCAGTCGAATTTGAATTGATGAAAATGACCGCTGAAATACAAAGGCCGAATGTGTACCGGGGACGTTGATTTGATTCAGATGTTATTGAAAGAAGCTCATAATAGTCGATGTCGATACATCCGGTAGCACAAAATGTATAATGACTTGAAGCGCTTTACTAGTGGCCCGGTATGAAACGAGATATATCTGAATTTGTTTCAAAGTGCTTAATTTGTCAGCAAGTAAAAGCCGAGCATCAAGTGCCTTCTGGGTTGCTTCAGTCGATCATGATACCTGAATGGAAATAGGATAGAATCACTATGGATTTTGTATCTGGTTTGCCTATGACACTGAGCAAGAAAGATGCAGTCTGGGTTATAGTTGATAGATTGACCAAATCGGCTCATTTTGTACCGATTCGAACGGACTACTCACTTGATAAACTTTCTGAATTGTATATATCACAAATTGTAAGGTTGCATGGTGTACCGAGTTCCATTGTTTCAGACAGAGACCCGAGATTCACATCATGATTTTGGAAGAAGTTGCAAGATGTTTTAGGTACTAAACTTCACTTTAGTACAGCCTTTCATCCTCAGACGGATGGACAATCTAAGAGAACTATTCAGATACTTGAGGACATGTTGAGATGTTGCATTCTCAAGTTTGAAGGTACTTGGGAACGATACCTACCTCTGATTGAATTTGCTTATAATAACAGTTTTCAATCTAGTATCAAAATGGCACCCTATGAAGCCTTGTACGGGCAAAAGTGTCGAACACCATTATACTGGACTGAGCTCAGCGAGAATAAGATACACGGGGTTGATTTGATTAAAGAAACCGAATGTAAAGTAGCTATTATTAGAGATAATTTGAAAGTCGCCGGATCGTCAAAAGTCTTATGCTGATTTGAAACGTAAAGACATTGAATTTCGTGTCGAGATCGAGTATTTTTAAAGGTTTCTCCGTGGAAGAAAGTACTCCATTTTGGCCGGAAAGGCAAGTTGAGCCCGAGGTTCATCGGACCGTATGAAATCATTGAACGTGTTGGGCCTGTTGCTTATAGGTTGAAGCCACCCTCTGAATTAGAAAAGATACACGATGTATTTCACGTTTCTATGCTCCTAGATACAAATCAGATCCGTCACATGTGATTGCTCCGTCTGAGATTGAGATCCAATCTGATATGACGTATAAGGAAAAATCGATCCGTATTTTAGCTTGGGAAATGAAAGAGTTAAGAAACAAAAGGATTTCCTTAGTGAAAGTACTATGGAATCGGCACGGAGTTGAAGAGGCTACATGGGAGCCTGAGGATTCAATGAGGCAACAATATCCGACGTTATTTAACGGTAAGATTTTCAGAGACGAAAATCTTTAAGGGGGAGAGTTGTAACAGACCGAATTTGACCCTAATTGGAACGTTGGTTTAGGGACCACGAATCCGAGCCTGATAAATATTTAAATATTATATTTAGTGTTTATTATATATGAATTTATGTGTGTGAAAGTTTCGTAGAAAAATTTTATCGATTAAGTATTGAATTTGATAAAAAGGACTTAATCGCGTAAAAGGTAAAAGTGGCATACTAAAGTGAAATGTGCTAATTTGAGCATGGCTTTTTAATATGAAGTATTTAAAGGGTAAATAACCCATTTTATGAGTTAGTGGCTGGTTATGGACAAGTTTGTCCTTAAGATATAATATTTTGTTATTATATTATAAAGGTTAGTTAGGTAATTTAATAATAAATTAATATAAGTTAAAGTAAAACAAACAAAAGGCCATTTTTCTTTCATCTTTGTTCATGGCGAATGTAGCTAAGAAAAGGGTTGAAGAAACTTTGAAAATTTCGGCAACTATTGGGTTCAATTAGGTAAGAATTTTAGCTCGATTTTTGTTGATTTTTACGTTTCTGAGATCGTTGCTTAGTGTACTAGCTGACCCATGTTGAAATTTTTGAATTCAAGCATGTGTGATATTTGACCATTGACATTTTCTTGTGGTTTTGATGTTTGATGTTTTAAATTAAAGATATGCTTAAGATTAATATATTTGGTGTTGGAAATTTTAGTGATTTTGAATATTTAGGGCTAAATTGTAAAAGTAAATTTTAGAGGGCTTATTTGCAAAATAAATGAAAGGAATGGGCTTATAATTCCCTTGTGAATATTCGCCCTTGTATGGTTTTTGCTAATTTTGTGTATTTTGTGTTTTGTACAATTAGGACTAAATAGTAAAATGTGAAACCCAGGGGCAAAATGGTAATTTGCATGTTTAGTTGTTTTGGGATTAAATTGAATTGAAATATACTTGAATGAGCTGAATTTAATGTGTTTTAGATCAAGAGAAAAGAAAACGAATTAGATCGGGGAAAGACGAAGGTTCTCGAATAAGCCGATTCAAGACGGCTCATCGACAGTAGAGGTAAGTCCCTAAGTCGGATTATATTAAAGAATGCATTATGAAAGTATTAAATGACAAAATTTGATAAATTTGGGTATATTTACATGTGACAGCCGAATGTTGTAATGTTACATTGAATCGGATAGGTTTTATTATACAATGTTATAATAGTTTTATTTGTGAAAAGTGAATAAGCTTAGTTGAATTGGAAATGTGATAGAATTGTGAAGTTTAAGTGATAAGTGGTTATGATACTATTGAAATGTTCATTGAAATGTTGAAAATGATGATATCTCGGGCTTTAAGCCTAGCGAGTGCCTAGTCTTGGAGACTTATTTCGAGCTTTGTGCCTAGAAGGCCTTGTCTTGGGTGATTCATTTCGAGCTTTAATGCCTAGCGTGCTTTGTCTTGGTGTTATATGTCGCTTTGTGCCTAGCAGTGCCTAGTCTTAGGTGATTCATTTTAGGCTTCTTGCCTAGCAAGCCTCGTCTTGGTGATTTAATTCGGGCTTTAATGCCTAGCGTGCTTTTTTGGGTGATAAGTTAAAACAGAGAATCGGAGATGTATATACATAGTAGATTGAGCTATAAGCTCTAAAAATAAAAGGAAATTAATTTATTATATTGGTAAGTGACAAGGTAAGTTGATTATTTGTAATGATGAAAGTCAAATTATATATTTTTTATATGATTGATTATGTTCGGCCAAAAGGTATGTATTGAATCAAGTTCATGATATATGTGATGTTGATCAAATACGTAAGTTGATAGAAATGTGTTGGTGCATTCGGTATGTAAGGTATGCGAATAAAAATGACATTGAGTTGATGTGGATTGTTGGCATATAGGAGAAATTATATTATATATATATAGTTTCGGCCATGCTTCATACATATATATATTTGTATACATTCAATTATGTGAGATCATTTTAGATGTACATTGAAGATGTTATTTGGTTGTATGTGGAAATGCATATGACTTTATTTATCGATCAAGGCACTTTCGATAAGTCTTACAAGTTAAGTATACGATGAATAAGGTTTCACTATATATGAACATTGATATTCGACTATGATGGTACATATGTGTGTATATGTCATAAATACTGCTTGAGACTTACTAAGCTAGCAAGCTTATTGTGTGTATTCTTGTTTACCCTTGTTTTATAGATTAGGCTCCAGCTACGGACTCGAAGGATTTGGGACGAAGTCAACCGCACTATCATCTTTTTGCTACTCTTTTAGTTTGATCATATTGAATAAAGGCATGTATAGGGTTGATAATGTCTATGTTGAGTCCAAACTTTATCCATGTATATATATATATATCTTAGCCATGCGAATATGGCTTATATCCTTTTGTTAATATGATACCGATGCATGAATGTTTAATGATCAAATGGGGTATATGGTATGTCATTATGATGCAATGTTTGTATGGATATTAGATAAATTTATATTCGGCTAAGGTTCATGTGCATTTAAATAGGTTTATTGTGATCTTGTGGTTAATGGATATTCAAACTAAGATGATGATTTTGAGATTGTATAGTCAATTATGTTATATAAATTAAATATGTTGATATGCTTGAAGAGCCATTATGTTCGATGTTCAATGATGTTTAATGAAGTTTAAATAACATTTTGGTAAAATGATAGATGGCACATGCGAGTCTATGAATGTTGAGAACATTTGATTGATATATGCGGTTTAGATTTATAAGAGTTTTCATTGGATCATAACATAGTTAATTATGAGTGATTATTTGGGATGCTTAAGTATGTACTTAGTTTACTATAATAATAATAGGTTTGGAGTAACCACATCACTATGTGTAAGCATATCATGTATTTATATTAAATAGACAATTTGGATAATGTATAATCATGGTATTGATTGAATGATTCATATGAGGTTGTTAAGATTTTATAATGTAATAATGATCACATTGCTTATGCTTGAATTGAATTGAAAGTTTATTTGGTAATGTGTTTAGTCCGAAAATGCCTCCTAACTTTAATCCGACGACGGATAAAGATTAGGGGTGCTACAAAGAATATTTGCCTCTAGCGAAATTTGCATACAATAATAGTTATCAGGCAAGTATACGGATGGCACCGTATGAAGCACTGTATGGTTGGAAGTGTCGCACTCCTACGTGTTGGACGGAATTAGGGGAACGTCAAATTTTAGGTCCAGAAATTGTGGCTGAATCTGAAGAGAAGGTTAGTGTAATTCGAGCTCGATTTAAGGAGGCATCTGATAGACAGAAGTCGTACATGAATCTCAAACGAAAGGAAATAGAATTTGATGTGGGAGATCAAGTGTTCCTTAAAGTTTCACCTTGGAAGAAGGTGATGAGATTTGGTCGAAAAGGGAAGCTAAGACCAAGGTTTATAGGGCCTTATCAAGTAATGAAGCGAGTTGGACCAGTGGCATACCAGTTGGAGCTGCCACCAGAATTGAATCAGATGCACGACGTATTTCATGTCTCCATGCTACGTAGATATCGATCGGATCCATCTCATGTAGTTCCAGTTGAAGAGGTGGAGCTGAGACGAGATCTGTCTTATGAGGAAGAGCCGATTCAGATTCTGGAACTAGATGTGAAGGTGCTTCAGAGGAAGTCGGTCCCTTTGGTCAAGGTGTTGTGGTGTAACCATGGATCGGAAAAAGTGACATGGGAGCCGGAGGATACTATGCGGTAGCAATACCCTTAACTTTTCGGACCAGGTAAATTTTGAGGTCAAAATTTATTTTAAGGGGGTAGAACTGTAATATCCTGATTTTTTGGGTCTAAGCATTTGGTGTGTTGCATGGCTAAGTTAGTAGACTAAGACTTCATAGGGGTGAATTGGGCTCAGGTTTGGACTTTAAAACACAGGTTAAATGGCTGATAAATAGTGTTAGTAGTAATTGATGTTGGATTATTAAATTAGTAGCAAGTTGGGCTTGCGACCCAAAAATTTAGTAATGATAAATTGGGCATTAGGGTGGCGTCACTTAGGAGGATGACTTGGGCCTAGTATGGCCGCATGAAGCCCAAAATAATGGGTTAAAAATTTGGCACTCCTAAGGTAAGGAGTTGGACGGCACCTAGCTACAATTAGGAGTGTTTATTTCTTTTATTTTATGATTTAAAAGATGATAATAGGAGGGAAGAGTTGGAGCTTGGTGGGTCTCTCATAAAGGGATGGATAATGGTTGAGCTATTAGGCAGGATAAAGTTTATTAGGAGCTAGCAGAGTTGGCCGGAACTCCAACTCTTTGGGGGGTGAGTATGTAGCCGAAACTCTTAGAAAAATATCCATCTTTTCCTTTAGTTTTCTTTTTCCTTCTCATCGAAATCTTTTTCTTTGCTTTTCTCAAACTTTTTTTCTCTTAGCCGAAACTCACTAGTGCTTCTCCTCTCCTTGAAAACCCTTTGAAAGCCACATACTCCTCGTGCCTATCATCATCCTTCATAACCGAATCTACAAGGGTGGTTTAGTTTTCCTGAAGGTGCACCATAGGCCGCATGCTTCTTAGTGATTCGGTAAGTTTCGGGATTTCTTTTCCTTTGCGATTTCTTCCTTTCTTTTCATCAAGATCTAACCCGAATCAATTGTTTATTCCTATCAATTTCTCCTCTTTATCCCTAGAAGTCGAATCCTGTTTTACAATAGCAAGAAATGCCGATTTTGGAAAAGTCGAAGGTGAGTGGTTGACGGTAGGTGCCTGAATGGCCCTTTTCTGTTCTTTTTTTTTTTTTTGGCTGAATGCCATATGGGCTAAGTTAATTGTGATTTTCAGTTTGATTGAATAAATGGAGGATGGCCGAATGTAGGTAAAATTGAGGTGACTTTGGCTTTTGGGAGAAAATCGACAGAAGTAAGCTGAGGTTTTCGGGATTTAAATCTATAAGGTAAGAGGACATAATAATCGGCCAAGGAAACAGTTAATGTTTTAGATCTATTTCATGTTTATTCAAAAAGCCGAAACTAACCAAATCAAGTGACTTAGTGTTAGCCGATTACAAGAAAGAAGTATCACAAAGTTTTCGGGATTTGAGAAGTACTCAAATCGACAAGCAAGGTAAGATTTCGATTATGTTTCCTCCGGGATTTGGTTATATGGCCGAATAAGATTTTGCTAATATGTCTAACAATGGCCGAATATAGGATCTAAGATCTAAAGCATTAGATCGGGTTTTCGGGATCTCGATTAAGCGCTAAGTAAATCAGGTGTGTACCCCACACTAAGCTTTAATTAATTGACGGTTATGTTTTAATTAATATGTTAGAAGAATATGTTATGATGTGGCTAAGGTACCATGTAATGGTACGAAGTACTTAGGTACATTTTCCTACTCCTACTATGAGTATGATAAAAATGAAAAGAATGTGAAATAAAGCATGATATTGCATGATATGTTTGACATGGGGCATACGGGTGATATGAAAAGGGGAAGTGAATTGGTGGTTTTATACCCCAATATCTGAATGTGGTGACTTATGTCACAATATCTGAATGTGGTGACTTATGTCACAATATATGAATATGGTGACTTATGTCACAATATATGAATGTGGTGACTTATGTCACAAATATATATACATGGTGGCCATGCCACGAATTTTATAAGGGCGATCAGCACGTAGACTGCAGCGACTGCCTTCGATAGTGTGTAGCGGATGGAGGGTTGACTTAGTAGTCCTCACGGTGTGATGGTTGGTATGGGTGATGTGTAGCGGATGGTTATCTAGGCTTGGGTTCGGGTTTGCATCATTAATTATATACATGTTACTATGCATGATTTGACATGCCGAATTAATTGAGTTACGTGTTGGTTGTACACATTGAGTCTTTGACTCACCCTTGTAGGACTATTTTCGGTGACACTCAGTAATGGACCGGATCGGCAGGAGCTCAGTGGTGGCCATGCGAAGCTCAGAGATTGTTTCATTTTTACTAGTTCTATTTATAATTAAGTTTTGAAATATTTCGGGTTTCTATTTGATGTAATAAGGCCAAAGTATTAATATTGTTTATGCATGCTTTTAATTTACTTAGTATGGTACGATTATTATCCAATTAAAGTTAAAAGTCAATTTTTCTTAAGTATTAAAATTAAATGTTTTGACACCTAATCAACACGGGTTTTAAAATTTGAGCCCAACCCAAATCAACTGTTTTCAAAAACACGAAAAATTTTAGCAAAGTCTCAAATAAGATTCGAATGGTTTTTCCTAGAAGCATGCCAGATCCGATCAGGGCTTTCAATGAATAAATCGGATCATCATGAATCATTCAAGCTTAACATACATAAGATTTGATGCCAACTCCATATCCCATATATGGTCTTACATGGGATCATTCCTTATTTCCGACACAATATCCCAGATATGGTCTTATACAGGATCTCATAACTCGATGTCAATGCCATGTCCTAGACATGGGTTATACGAGATCGTACTTAGATGTCAATGCCATATCCTGGATATGGTCTTACACGAGATCATTCTTTGATGTCGAAGCCATATCCCTAATATGGTCTTATACGGGACCTTTCCTTTCTCATATGCATATGTAGGTAATATACTTATTCCGGAACTACAATTTAGTCCATTCTCATCGTTTACTCATTGAGACTTTATAGCACGATTTCATTCACAATAACATGCATTAAAATAATAATGAACAATTTCAAATATCGAACATTATGAAATTCTATTTTCATACAAACTTACCTCGAATCTCAAAATGTGTCTCAGTGCTCAATTTAGTCTTCAACTTTGTTATTGCCTCGGTTTCGATCCGAGCTTCATGTTTCTTGATATATAACAATAAATTTCAATTTTTAAACACATGCATTGACTATATCGACTTATAATTCTTAATTTAGAAAAATTACAATTTTGCCCCTAAACTTTCACATTATTACACTTTCACCCCTAGGCTCCTAAAATGATTTTCATTCAACTTTCTTGCATTTCAAGCCCAGCCGAATCATTTTCTCAACTATAGCAACATTAAATTCCCACTATTTCACTCATGCATGACCATTTCTATAATTTTACAAATTGGTCCTTTTCTTACATCTTTCATGAAAATCACTTAGAAAAAGATGTTTATCATACATCAAACTTTCATCTTCTTCCATAAAACATCAAAATACATACATGTCATACATGGGTAAATTTTTGAACATAAACCCTAGCTCAACATATGGCTAGAAATAGCTAACTACGAGGGTTTCAAAAATAAGAAGAACATTAAAAATGGGGCTAGGATGCACTTATTTTAAGCTTGAAAATGAACAAAAACCTAGCTATGGAGTCCTTGCAAATTTCGGCACCATGGGGAAGAAGATGGACATGATTTTTGGCTTATTTTCCCTTTTTATTCTTTAATTAACCAAATGACCAAAATGCCCTTAATGACCCTTTCTTAAGATTTTTCCTTCCCATGTACATTTTTGTCCATCATCACATATAATGGTCTAATTGCTAAATAAGGACCTCTAGGATTTTTCATAATTCTATTTCATACTTGAACCTTCTAGAATCTCACATTTTCTATTCTTTTCAATTTAGTCCTAATGGACAATTCATTCACTAATCAATAAAATTTCTTCATGCGACTTTCACACAATTATGGAAATACCTCATAAGCCTTGTAAAATCATTTAAACACATGCTTTCTGCTTCAAATTCGTGGTCTCATACCACTATTCTGACTAAGACTTAAATCGAGCTATTACAATTCTCCCCCTTAGGGATTTTCGTCCCTGAAAATCTTACCAGTGAAGAGATTCGGATACTGGTTCCTCATAGCCTCCTCGGGCTCCCATGTAGCCTCTTCTACCCCGTGTCTTTGGCAGAACACTTTCATAAGGGCTATACTTTTATTTCTTAACTGCTTGATTTCTTGGGCTAGAATCTTGATTGGTTCTTCACCATATCTCATGTCAGATTGAATCTCAACCTCAGTCGGTGTAATCACATGTGAAGGGTCTGATCGGTAGCATCGCAACATAGACACATGGAACGCATCATGAATCTTCTTTAACTCGGATGGCAAAGACAATCGATAGGCTACCGGCCCTATTCTCTCAGTGATCTCATGTGGTCCGATAAAACAAGGACTCAATTTGCCTTTCCAGCCAAATCTAAGAACTTTCCTCGATGGCAAAACTTTTAAGGATACTCTATCATCGACTTGATATTCAATCTCTTTCCTTTTTAGATCCGAGTAAGGTTTCTGCCTGTCAAAAGCAACTTTTAAACAGTCTCAAATCACCTTTGCTATTTTTTTTTTAGTTTCTCTAACCAAATCAACCCTGTAAATCTGGTTTTCTTTAAGCTCAGTCCAGTATAAAGGCATTCGACAATTACGCCCATACAAGGCCTTATAAGGTTACATTTTTAAACTTGACTGAAAACTATTATTGTAGGCAAATTCTACCAATGGTAGATGCTTTTCCCAACTACCTTGAAATTCAGGAACACAGCACCGAAGCATAACCTCAAGTACTTGTATTAACCTCTTCGACTATCCGTCGATTTGGGGGTGAAAAGCCGTACTAAATTTCAACTTTGTGCCCAGGGCCTCTTGTAACTTTTTCCAAAATTTGGAAGTGAATCTCCGATCTCTATCTGATATAATCGATAAGGGTGCTCAGTGTAGCCTCACAATCTCAGAGATATACAAGTTTGCCAACTTGTCTAATGAGGAAATGACACGCGCCAATATGAAATGGGCTGACTTTGTAAGTCTATTGACTACAACCCATACAACATGTTTCTTGCTCAGTGTCAATGGTAAACCTATTACAAAATCCATAGTGACTTGATCCCATTTCCACTCGGGTACCATTATAGGTTGTAACAGACCTGAGAGTACTTGATGTTCGACTTTCACTTGCTGACAAATTAAACATCTTGAAACAAACACAGAAATATCTTTCTTCATACTCGACCACCAATATCATTGTTCCAAGTCATTATACATCTTAGTGCTACCCCGATACACAGATAAGCATCCATTATGTGCTTCATGCAAAACTTTACGAATGAGTTCATCATTTTTCGGTATACATACTCGGTCCCTGAACATCAAACATCCATCTGGATTGATCCAAAAATTGGACTCGACACCTGACTCGCACTGAGTCTTTCTGGTTTGTAAGTCACTATCATCCTTTTGAGCCTCGTAGATCTCTTGGAGGAACATCGGTCTAGGTCTCAGCTCAGCTAGAATGGAACCATCCTCTAATACAGTCATCTGGGTATTCATAGCCCTCAAGGCAAATAACAATTTTCTACTTAAGGCTTTGGCGACTACATTCGCCTTTCCTGGATTGTAATCAATGACTAGCTCACAGTCTTTATCAACTCCAACCACCATCTTTGCCTTAAGTTCAATTCTTTCTAAGTCATTAAATACTTTAAACTCTTGTGATCTGTGAATATCTGACATCTTTCACCATACAAATGGTGCCTCCAAATCTTCAATGCGAAAACAATGGTAGCCAACTCTAAATCATGCGTCGGGTAGTTCTTCTTGTGTGGCTTGAGCTATCTGTGAGTATATGCTATCACCTTGCCTTCTTGCATAAGTACACAGCCCAATCCGTTTAAATATGCATCACTGTAAATTACAAATTCTTTCCCAATTCAAGTTGTACTAGAACTGGAGCCTCTGTCAACATGGCTTTTAATCTCTCGAAACTCTGTTGGCACTTATCTGTCCACTCAAACTTTACACCTTTTTGTAATAATCTCGTCATCGGTGTAGCTATCATGGAAAATCCTTTGACGAACCGTCGATAGTAGCCAGCTAAGCCTAAAGAACTTCTAACCTCAAACACATTTTTCAGCGGTTTCAAGTCAACAATAACTGAGATTTTGATTGGGTTAACTCGAACCCCATCTCCCGAGATAATGTGTCCCGAGAATCCAACTTCCTTTAGCCAAAACTCACTTTTACTAAACTTGGGATACAACTGATTACCTCGCAAAATCTGCAAAACTGTCCTTAAGTGTTCGGCATGCTCATGTTCATCCCGAGAGTATATTAGTATATCATCAATAAATAACACAACACATTTGTCTAGTAATGGTCGAAAAATGCGGTTCATTAGATCCATGAACACCGTAGGGGCATTTGTCAAACCGAATGGCATGACTAGAAATTCATAATGCCTATAACTCATTCAAAAAGTAGTCTTAGGCACATCTGAGTCCTTCACTCTCAAATGGTAATATCCCGATCTCAAGTCTATCTTGGAAAACACGGTGGCTCCCTTTAATTGATCGAACAATTCATCGATCCTTGGAAAAGGGTTCTTGTTCTTCACGGTTACTTTATTAAGCTGACAGTAATCTATGCTTTACCTCATAGAACCATCTTTCTTTTTCACAAATAGCACTGGAGCACCCCATGGAGAACTACTCGGTCATGCAAAACCTTTATCCGTCAACTCTTGCAACTGTGCCTTCAATTCTTGTAACACAGTTGGAGCCATTCTGTAAGGTGAAATTGATATGGGTGCAGTGTCAAGAGCTAATTCGATACCAAATTCAACCTCTCTAAATGGAGGTAACGCTGGCAACTCTCCTAGAAATATATTTGGGTACTCACATACTACCGGAACTAATTCAATGTTTAATTTCGTTTCTTTAGCATTCATCACAAAAGCTAGATAAGCCTTATACCCCTTCCTTACATACCTCTAGGCCAACATGTGAGATATCACTACCGGCGACCTATCTTGATCATCTGATTCAACACGAAGAGTGTCTCAATTTTCACATCTCAATTCAATATATTTCTTTCCACAATTTACTGTCACGTCATAAGTGGTTAACCAGTCTAAACCAAGAATAATATCAAATTCTTCAAATGGGAATATCATTAGATTTGCCTTAAATAATGACCTCTAATCATTAGTGGGCAATCTTTGCATACTTTATCAACTAACACACTTTTGCCTAAAGGATTAGACACCTTTATCATAATTTCTGTAGACTCTACAGGCATACTCATTCTAGATACTAATTTCATGCATATATATGAATGGGTAGATCCCGAATCTATTAAAGCAATAACTTTTGTATCATAGAGAGAAAGGGCACCCATAATCACGTCAGGAGACGATGCTTCTTCACGAGCGCGAATGGCGTAAGTTCTCGCAGGTGCTCAGCCCTCAGGTCTCGCAGCCTGCTCCTTGTGAGTAGTCTTACTACTTGCCCTACTTTTGGGTTTCTCTGTGATCTCCCTCTAGTAGTGCCTCCTGGTCTCGCCTCCTAAGGCTTCTCTTTCTCATCCACTTCTGGACAATCTCTAATAAAATGGTCTAAAGACTCACACCTAAAGAAGGCTTTTTCATTTGCTCGACATTCACCGGAGTGACGTCTGCCACACTATGGGCACTCCGGTCTACTGGGTTGGGGCTTGCCAATACTAGCAACTGATGTAGTCTGGGCTTTAGGCCCTGAGTACTGTCTACTCTTACTCTTATTTGAAAACCCAACTGAAGTAGCTGATCGAGTTGAGAAGTCTCTTGACTTCTTAGATGATGATTGAAATATTTTGCTCATCTATCTCTTTCTAGAGTCACGAGACTCCATCTCAGCCTCTCTTTTCTTTTTAGCTAGGTCTTCAACCTTACAGGCTCTGTCTACTAACACAACAAATTCTTTCAATTCAAGGACACCAACAAACAACTTTATATCTTCATTTAGCCCATCCTCAAACCTCTTACACATAATGGCTTCCGAGGACACACACTCTCGAGCGTACTTACTGAGTCTTACAAACTCTCACTCGTATTCAGTTGCTGTCATCTTTCCTTTCTTCAGTTCAAGGAATTTCTTTCTCTTCTAGTCAATAAATCTTTCACTTATATATTTCTTTCGAAACTCTTCTTGAAAGAACTCCCTGTGATCCTTTCCCTTGGTACCACCGACACAAGGGTATTCCACAACTGGTAAAAGAAATCTCTCAAAAGGGAAACTACACACTTCATGTACTCTTCAGGTGTGCATGATAGCTCATCAAGCACCCGAATTGTGTTTTCGAGCCAGAACTCTGCTCTTTCTGGATCATCGTTCTTACTGGCCCTGAATTCCTCAGCTCCTTACTTCTGGATCCTATCAACCGAAGGCTTTTCTCTTCTTACAACTTTTACTACTTGGGGAGCTACATGAGTAGGTTGATGAATAGGCGGGGGCGAAGGAGGTGGAGTATTCAAATTTTCTTGAATGTACTATATGTTCCAATTACTCATCATTCAGAGAAAGGCCTCTCAGGCCTCTTCCCCCTAACCCAAGGTCTAGGGTCTACTTTCAACTGGCGTGGTCCCTTGCGCGGGAGCCGGCGCATTATTTGCAGCATCATCATTTGCAGCTCGATCAGGATCAGGATCCATTAACAATATCAAATATAATTTAAATTGTCAGGAGTCGTCACACTATTATTACACAATCACTCTTACGTATGGCATGTGCAGCTAAACTCATACTCACGCTACGTTAGTCTGAGAACAGACGAAACCGTAGGTTTGATGCCACTAAATGTAACACCCCTTACCCGTGTCTGACAACGAGACCGGATGCGAGGCATTACCATACTTAACCTTACTTGAACGTGTAGTAACAGGCTATAACATTTCGTTCAAAACCCATTTCTTACTCATTCTTGGCCTACGTGGCCCTAAGCATACCTCCGAGAGGTTCTGAGATTTAATCGAGGACTTTTACGAACTTGGAAAACTTTTCATCAAAATAAGGGCCACACGCCCACGTTGAACAAGGGACACGCCCTTGTGCCCCTAAAACATCCCCATGTCTTCCACCAATGGTCGACATTGACTAATTTCACACGGCCTTCACACGCCCATAGCCTTGGCCCATGTACCAAACCTTGTCATTATGACTAATCCATATTGCCTATACACACGACATTGTACTTCAGTCGTATGGCGATTTAAATTTCAAAAGTAAGGTATAGACTTCACACAGCCTAGGCATATGCCCCTGTGCTAGCAGTGCCTCCCACACGGTCTAAACACACGCCCTTGTGTCTACCCATTTGGACAATTAGTAGGCTATCTACCAAGCCATTTTGCCACCCTACATCGCACACACACACACAAACTCCAATTCAAATCATTCCAATATAAAAGATGACCAATTAATATCTCTAGGAATTTAAGAAATCGAAACATGCACAAGAGCATACACTTCAAGAAGTTTACCTTCATTGAGCAAAAGGAATTGCCTAACTCATGACCATTTACAAAATGACTTTAGTAACATCATAGCCAACACTTTGGCTAACAATTAGAACTTAACAAAATACTTGAGTTCTATACATGCCATACTCAAAATAAGTCTAAATTTATTATACCAAAGTGATGTCGATAGTATGATTCCGAGCTTCGACGCCCAATGATCCTCGAGCTAAGTTAGCAAAACTACAAGGAAAAGGGAAGAGAGAGGGGTAAGCATATAGTTTAGTAAGTTTGCATGAAACTCTAGAATGACAATTTACTCAAACTATAATCATTCATATCATGAAACAATGGTGACTTAGCACCAATGAATAAAAATACTTACTCGTACTTATTCACTCTTACTTACTCTTACCCATCTCATGTCAATATGATCTGGTAAATTTTACTTACTCAAGATACTTGTATAACTGATTCATGTAGTTTAGCACATTCGCTAACATAACCATAAACTCACATCTTTATCATTCATACCATGAAATCACTCAAGGCCATCCATAAATAGACTTGGATTTAACTCACATACTTGACTCTTTTGCTTATGAATAAATCGGATCATCATGAATCATTCAAGCTTAACATACATAAGATTTGATGCCAACTCCATATCCCATATATGGTCTAACATAGGATCATTCCTTAGTGCCGATGCCATATCCCAGATATGGTCTTATACGGGATCTCATAACTCGATGTCGATGCCATGTCCTAAACATGGTCTTATATGAGATCATACTTAGATGTCGATGCCATATCCTAGATATGGTCTTACACGAGATCTTTCTTTGGTGCCGAAGCCATATCCCATATATGGTCTTATACAAGACCTTTCCTTTCTCATATGCATTTGTTGGTAATATACTTATTTCGGAACTACAATTTAGCCTGTTCTCATCGTTTACTCATCGAGACTTTATAGCTCGATTTCGTTCACAATAACATGCATTAACATAATAATGAAAAATTTCAAATATCGAACATTATGAAATACAAATTTCAGACAAACTTACCTCGAATCTCAAAATGTGTCTCGGTGCTCGATTTAGTCTTCAACTTTGTTCTTGCCTCAGTTTTTATCTGGGCTTCGTGTTTCTTGATCTATAATAATAAATTTTTCTTTTTAAACACATGCATTGACTAAATTGACTCATAATTCATATTTTGGAAAAAATACAATTTTGCCCCTAAACTTTAACATAATTACACTTTCGCCCCTAGGCTCGTAAAATGATTTTCATTCAACTTTCTTGCATTTCAAGCCTAGCCGAATCATTTTCTAAACTATGGCAACATTAAATTCCCACTATTTCACTCATGTATGGCCATTTCTATAACTTTACAAATTGGTCATTTTCATGCATCTTTCATGAAAATCACTTAGAAAAAGATGTTTATCATACATCAAACTTTCATATTCTTCCATAAAACATCAAAATAAATGCATGTCATACATGGGTAAATTTTTGAACATAAATCCTAGCTCAACATATGGATAGAAATAGCTAAACCGAGCTACGAGGGTTTCAAAAATACGAAGAACATTAAAAACGGAGCTAGGATCCACTTACTTTAAGCTTGAAAATGAACAAAACCCTAACTATGGAGTCCTTGCAAATTTTGGCACCATGGGGAAAAAGATGGACATGATTCTTGGCTTATTTTCCCTTTTTATTCTTTAATTAACCAAATGACCAAAATGCCCTTAATTACCCTTTCTTAAGATTTTTCCTTCCCATGTACATTTTTGTCCATTATCACATATAATGGTCTAATTGCTAAATAAGGACCTCTAGGATTTTTCATAATTCTATTTCATACTTGAACCTTCTAGAATCTCGCATTTTCTACTCTTTGCAATTTAGTCCTAATGGACAATTCATTCACTAATTAATAAAATTTCTTCATGTGACTTTCTCACAATCATGCAAATACCTCATAAGCCTTGTAAAATCATTTAAACAAATATTTTCTACTTCAAATTTGTGGTCTCGCATCACTATTCTAACTAAGCCCTAAATCAGGCTGTTACAAATATAGTGTCAATTGAAAAAGAAATGTGCATTAAATTTGAAGATGGTTTGAATGGTAATATTCGTATACCTGTGGTAGCATTAAAGTTACGTGAATTTGTAGAACTTTTAGAATGAACCCAACAAATTGAAGAAATTTTCAAAACTAAATGATAGTCAAATTTGAAATTTTGAGATTTTAACAAAAGAGGGTCATTCAAGCTTGCTCGAACATCTCCGTCGAAGAAATTTAGAAATGAGACAATTCAATCGACTGCCCTTTAAGAGTTTACTAGCAAAGATAAACTGAGACAAAGCAATTTTAAGTTTGTTAATTCTCCAGCGGCTAGGGTCGAAAGTGTAAGAAATGTTGAGAGAACATTTCCTGTTTTGATAATTGTAACAAAAGGCATTTTTGTGAGTGTCGATCAAAGTCAGGAGCTTGTTTCTGTTTTGGATCTACTCATCATTTCCTTCATGATTGTCCAAAAAGGCAGAATGATTTTGGCAATCAAACAAACTAGCCTGAAGCAACCTCACAGAGTGGTAGACGATCTGGAAATGCTACAAATACTACTTCTGGTTGGAGGAAGAATAGCAAGATGAATGAACGATCTGAAGCAAGAACACAAGATAGAGCTTATGCAATCAGAGCTCATAAGGAAGCTACTACCCAGACGTTACTGTGGGTACTTTTTCTCTCTTTGATATTAATGTATATGCATTGATTGATCCTGGACCAACTCACTCATTTATATGCACAACATCAGTGGACAAAAAGAATTTTCCTGATAAGTTCACTGAATATTCTATCAAAGTAACAAATCCACTAGGTCAGTGTGTTTAGTTAATCAGATATGTAAATCATGTCCACTAAAAGTTAGGGTTAAGATTTTCCCTCTAGTTTGATGTTGTTACCTTCTGATGATTTTGATCTCATTCTAGGAATGGATTGGTTGTCTGAACATGATGCAATAGTGAGTTGCCAATGGAAACAAATTAGTTTGAAGCATTTGAATGGTGAATTTATTTGTGTTAGGGTAGATGTCATCTCTAAAATTGATTAAAAATGGATGTGAAGCTTATTTAGCTTACGTTCTTGATTCGAAAGTGGTTGAATAAAAAATGGAACAAGTGCCAATGGTCAAAAAATATGCTGATGTTTTTCCTCAAGAACTGACTGGGTTGCCGCTGACTCGAGAAGTAGAATTTATGATCGAAATTGTGCTTGGAACAGCTCCAATTTTGATAACACCATACAAGATGACTCCTATAGAATTAAAAAAATTAAAAGTATAGTTGCAAGAGTTGTTAGATCGATGATTTATTCAACCGAACGTGTCACATTGGGGTGCCTCAGTTTTGTTCATGAAGAAGAAAGATGGGTCAATGAGACTATGTCTAGATTATCAATAGCTGAATAGAGCCACCATTAAGAATAAATACTCATTACCTCGTATTGATGATTTGTTTAATCAGTTAAAATGAGCTACAATGTTTTCAAAGATCGACTTGAGATCCAAATACTATTGTAATGCGCAGGTTTGTACAAGTGTACACAATCATTATCAAGTAATAAGTAAATATCAAGTTATCGTCTCCACAGGGATTGTATTTGTGCTAAGTCACTTAATTTGTAAAATTATATTAACAATTTTGTAACATCCCAAAATTGGGCTTAGTAGGATTGGGCCCAATGGGCCTTGGGCGTAGGAATGTTTAAAATTCTGAGAATAAGAGAATGGCATTATTGCAAATTGGACTATTAGTTAAGTGAATTTGGAAGGTTAAGAGGTTTCTATGAAGTCTCAGGTTTAATTAGGCCTTAGGAAAATTTTGGTATTTTAGCACTTTAAGGAGAAATGGTAAGTAGCTTCAAGGCTTATTGAAATAAATGAATAAATGGTTAGCACAAGTGAGCAATTAGTAAAGAAGTTATGGCATTAAGTGAAGTACCTTGAGGGAAGAGGTTCAAATCCCTTTGTGTGCAATGTTTGGCTAATATTTTTGCACTCTTTCCTTAAATGTCGGCCAAGGAGTAAATATGGCAAGTTTGACTTCATTTTTTTTGGTAAGATGGCTATAAGAATAAGGCAAGGTTGAAGTTTGGGAAAAGAATCAAGAGAAATAGGAATGAAAGGGGGACATGAGGCTTAATTCGTGGGTGATGTTTTGGAAAGCTTGGGTGGCCAAACTCTTATCCTAAGGGGGGATGCATGTGGACGGTTTTGAGGTAGATAGGTGGCTGAAAATTTTACTTTGGCATTTGGTAAGGCCTTGGTTTTATTTTGGCCAAAAATCCTATTGCAACCTTTATGTCATCTTCTCTCTTTTTGCTACTTTCTTTGCTGAAACATATTAGCACAATAGTGCATTTTCTCTTCTCTTGAATTGGTCACATATTCATCTTTTGTCTAATCTCCATGATAGCCGAACATCATTGTTCATTCTCCTCCATAACCGAAACCTTTCCATCGTTCTTTCTTTCTCATTCCTTAAGCTATTGTGATATAGAGGGAGGCCGAATGCCACAACATCGCCTAATCATCTCTAGTCATAGGACAATCGTGAGAAACAGGATTATAATCGATTAAGGTAAGGAAGATCTTTCATAGTCCATTCGATATGTCCATTCGGTTATTGAGTTAATTGGATTGAAGGTTGGCTAATTGATATTGTTGGTAGGATTGATTCTTGGTGCATCGAGGGAGATCACAGTCGTGGTAAGTGGATTTAGCCTAATAAAGTGTTTCTAGTTACGATTATCGAAGTTGAGACTAACCTTCTATCAACTATCAATATAGGTGTTGTAATCGGTAGAAAGCACAACTCGTAATCAAGGTGTGTAATCCCATACCCTTCCGAATATATGTTTGAAATGGTGAGTAAGCCTCACATCTCTTTGAAAGTTTACATGAAATAATATGTGATTCGATAGAAATACCGAAGAAAACCGATAACCAGCATCCGTGATCACTCGGACGTGTGTATGCTCGTAGTGGTAATCATGTTTTGTAATAAAATAGTTTCGATCAGAAATAGTGACTTGTATTTGAAAAATCACAAAAAATTGGAAAAAGGAATTACATAGTAAGTAAGATATCAAATTAAATCTTACTGTGTCTACTTTAATATGGAAGAAACAGAGAAGTAAAAAGAATATTATATTCTAAGATATGTTAATTTTAGTGAGAATGGTTCTGAATGACTTCGGGGTATTCTATTCTATCTTGGGAAAATCGTATAAAATTGTAAAAAGTGAATTATGAGACATAATTTATATGTATGGATTCCTTAGTGAGGCTATTATTAACAGAGAAAAGTGGGAGCAGTATATGAAAATTGTACAGTGAGATATTTGGATTTTTGGTAAGAGAGGTCAGAATCGTTAGACAGTGAAACAAGGGAAACTTTAAGGAATAAACTGTACTAAATCGTTAAGGTAAAAATTATGGAAAAATTGTAGTAAGAAGAAATATGAGTCTAGTTTCAAGGAAAATTTACGGATTTAGATTTCGAGATTCCTAACATGAGTTATAGTTAATTTAGTCAGTATGAAGAAGATGGACAGTTTCAAACTTTTATGCCCCAAATTAGTAGTTAAGCCTAGGTTACGAAATTACCATAATACCCTTAGAGGGTAAATTACCGAAATACCCTTAGTGGGTAAGATTACCGAATTACCCTCGACAGGTAAAATTACGAAAATGCCCTTATGGGCCAAATTACTGAAATACCCTTAGTGGGTAAGATTACCGAATTACCCTCGATGGGTAAAATTACGAAAATGCCCTTATGGGCCGAATTACGAAAATGCCCCTAATGGGATGAAATACGAAAATGCCCCTAATGGGCTGAAATATGAAAATGCTCTAATAGGCCGATTTAATATATTACTTAATAGGCCGATTTGATATATTGCCTTAATGGGCCGATTTGATAAATTGGCTTAATGTGCCGAATTGCAAAGTGTTAATGGGCTAAACATTTGTATGGAATAGTTATCGTTGTTATATTTGTAAATATCATGATTTACTATGCATGTTGCATATTTCAATATTGCATGGGATGGGAAACTTGAATGAAGAGAAGAGTAGACCGGTGGCATTGCCACAAATTTTGATAATGGCTATGTGCCAATTTAAATATGGCTTTGTGCCATCGTGACTAAGGCTTTATGCCAATTATATTACCGTATATGATTTTGGTGGCTCAGCCACAAATATTATAAATGGCGACTTATTGCAAATTGGAGATCTTGGATGGGTGGGTTGACTTGATCCCCGGGAGAGATTGGTTGGTACGGGTGGAGAGGCTGGCGGGGTGGTTGACTTGATCCCAGGGAGAGATTGGTTGGTATGGGTGGAGAGATTGGCTAGATGGGATGGGTTGCATTCATATCATTTATTTATTACATGAAAGTGAGCTTAGGCCCAAGATTGTGTAAATGGGTTCAAGCCCAAGATATTGCTAAACGAGCTCAGGCCCAGTGGATGACGGTAAGGGGTTATACACTGAGTTCTTGTAACTCACCCCCTTCTTTCTTAATCCTTGTAGGTAAATCTCAGTGACAAGGACTTTGGCCCATGGATGACTAGGTGGAGGCCATACTTCGAAAATAAATATTTCAAACTTTAGTAAATTACTTTTCTGCTCTATTTCGTTATTTTTACTATTTGGGTTTTTATGTTGTAATAAGGCCTTTGGATTATTTTATTTTGTTTTATATTTGACGTATTTATTATTTTGTTGGTTTATTTTAAATGGGAATTTTCTAAAAGCATAATCAACGATTTTCCAAATTGATTAATAAGTGGATTTTATAAACAAACTTTTACAAATGATTTAACTCAGACTTTCTTTCAAATTATCAACGGTATTTTCAAAAGTTACGATTTTAAAAGATAACTAGTTCAAATATCAATTCTTCAATCAGCTTTTCAAAGATTAGTAGTATTTTTATCAAATATTTCTAAACAAACTTGTTTTCTTCAATTACACCTATTTTAGTATGAATCACAAGATCCTTTATATGTTTTCTTCATTGTGACACACCAGATTCGGGCCTAACTTCTAGGCCGGGTTTGGGGTGTTACAAATTTGGTAAATAAAAACATAATATGATTGAGAAGTGATGATTAAAATTAAATATATTAAACTAATGCAATGATCCCTAATGTAAATTATCCTAAATATGCAAACTATGTGAATGAAATAGATTTTAGCAAAATTAAACACAATTTGCAACAATTATAACATAAATAAACTAGGACAATTACTTTAATTAAACTCAATTTATTATCAACATGCTTAATAACATTCGAAAAAATATTTCATGGCAACTCGATCTTTCATGAGTTTAGAAACCACATTAGGTCCTTTCAGAATCCTTTATTTAGTAAATACGCATTTTACTGATCCTTATTTACTAAGGGTTTCTTAGCATTCATGTGAGGTAACAGGGACATGTTAGGTTTGAAATAGTATAATCACACAAATCTAAAAACTATGCAAATAACAGAGCTTGGTCAAAGTTGTTATGCAACCTACAATTTAATTGAGTTAGGATCTAAATTGAGCATGCATTTTCAATTATGTGTCCACTAGCCGTTGTCTGGTCAAGATTGCTCAGCTAATTCAGGTGCATTTCAATCACGTATGAACGAAATACAAACTTGATTTTAATTGAAAACATGATCGGTTGAGGCACAAACATTATAAGCATGAATCAAATAAATATTATTTAATCAAAGCAATCATCCTAGCTTAAATAAAATTAAGCTAACGTTGTTGTAAACAAGAATAAAGAACACATAGCAAACATTTTTAGATTAAATCAAAGAAAAGAAAGATTAAACCCAAATCAAAGTGGTTGTCACCCAAGACTCTGACTGACTAGGCTCCTTCGCTCCTTTGCTTTGCTCCTTTGCTGATAGCTCTCCAAGGTGGCCGACCAAGGGCTCTTTAAGAGGCTTAATTGCTAAAATCTCTATGAAGAGATGATGCTAGGCGTGGGAAATGGAAAATGCTAAGAGAATTGATAGAGAAGAGGGAATGATGAAGGATGAGGGATGATGAATAAATGAATGAGGGGATCTTATTTATAGGTGAGAAGAGGGGGATAGTTTGCTAAAAATAGGAGGTTCCATCTCTTTAAGCATCTTCAAAAAGGTGGTTAGCCATGAATTGAGGAAATTGAGCTGATTTTTTTATTTTTGCTCAGTTTAAGTGCCACAACAACTCAGCAATGAGACTCAATCAAGTGCAAATCTTCAGGCAAATCTCTAGTTTCTTCAACATTGAAAGGACCTTGTGCAATTAAACCAAAAAGTGGTTTATGTGGACAGCCAAGTGTAGCCGAAAATTGGGTTGACTTGGTCTCCAATTTGGACGATTTTGTAATACAACAAAGCTATCAAACCTGTCCAAAATAAATCAATAAATTAGAGGACCAAATAATAAAATTTATCCAATTTAAATAATTAATTACAACCCAAATTATTAATGAAATATCTAAAAATGAATATTTAAATATAATTTTATATTTTATTATTTAATTTAATCATGCATGACCCACTTCATGTCTTAAAAATATAATATGCTCAATTTAATGTAAAATAAATCATTTTATGCATGAAAACTATATAACAAAGTATAACACCCCAAACCCGGCCTAAACGTTACGACCGGATCTGGTATGTCACATGGAAATATTGTTTAAAGAAACTATGCGATTAAAAAAAATTCGTGTTTTGTTTTCATTTTTGCAAATCAGATTCAGGTTTAAGGGTTTCTTACAAACTTTTATTATTACTAATAACAGTCGAAAACAAGTTTTGGGATACGACAATCGAAATTAGTGGTATTCAGAAACGTGACATTTTGAAAATAGAGTTTGTAGTGCTACGAGAGTTTCTGAACATTATTTATTTGCTTGTTATCCGTTTGTTAATATTTTGGAAAATGATTGCTTATATTTTTAGGAAAAAATCCGTACTTAACATGTCGTAATATGTATAATACCCGCATTAAAATCCAAAAACCAAATTAAAATCCCAGAGGCCTTATTACATAAAATATTCCCAATTTAAAAATAAGTTTAAGTAAAGAAAATGAAGTTTATTGAAGAAAAACGCATGGCCACCATAGAGCACCTCGGCTCCAAATCCACAAAGCTAGGGATTACCTGCAAAATTAAGCAGAGAGGTGAGTTACAAGAACTCAGTGTGTATTTCCCCTTATGAATGAAATCTGGGCCTAAGTCCACCGAAGCAAATTGGTCGAAGCCCATACGTATCGAATTGGGCCGTAGCCCTAACAACATGGCATATCAGATAGTGAATGCAATGCAACCCAACCCAACCTAGTATTCCATCTGCTACACATTGCTCCATATGTCCAACCTCAACACACCTGTGGGGATTTCTACAATCAACCCTCCATCCGCTACACTCCTCATTGGCAGTCATGCTGCTCAAAGCCGATATAATGTGACAAAGTCATTGATGTACGTGGCCTACCCACTGCAATAATGTGACAAAGTCACCGATATATGTGGCACCGAGCCATCGAGATGGTGTGACAGAGTCACCGATATACACTACCCCTTTTTATCAATATTATATCCCAATCCCATGCAAACATATAATCATAATATAATGAATGCAACATATATCAATGTAAATCAAATAATCAGAGCATACATATATTCATGATAAGGTATTTACATATCACAATCAAAAGGTAACTAACCTGGTGTCTCTGATTTTCACCCCTCAAGGGTAACTTAACCGTTGTTACCGATGTTTCAGCTTTTAAACAATTCACGTACTTATTATTAATCAAACAAATGATGGTGTGATAATTACACACCTGATTACACGAAGAACTAGACACTCTTGATCATTTCTATTCTCACTAGTGGGAATAACCACTATTTGCCTATCCCAAATGGATGTCAGCTCTCTACCATAACACGATGAAAAGTCTCGAATCGCCGGCACAGCACGTCGTTTAAACTTGGGAGTAGAGACTATGAGTCCACTCCCCTCCTTATATTGGCTAGCACTCACATCCATGAAGAGAATCTTGATCAGTACTCAGAGAGAAATGTTTATTTTCTAACAAGGGAATTTGGTTAAGGTAGACTAAAACGAAAAGAAAATAATAGCCAAGAAACCAAAAGATGACTCCTTACCTTAATAATCAACGCAGATTGGTTCTATATTCGACCACTGTTGACAAGAGCTCCGGCTTCCTACGAAAGAGAGAACAGACTTCAAGGTGGAGAGGGTACTTATATTCGGCCTAAAAAGAAGGGAGTAGCCGGATGATTACTTCGATCGTTATAAGAGAAGAAAAAAACATACGGAAAGAGAACCCATTACCTTACAACAAGTAAAGCCGATTGGAAAGGGACCTTCGGCAACCAAAGGAATCCTGGCATCCTACTTCTTAAGGTTCGACTAAATAGCACAGAATGAAAGAATTTGATTTAGTTTACACCAGAAGAGATTTGGCTAGCAAAAGAGAATGAAAATAGAAAGAATGAAAAGTAACGAAGAAGAAAAAAATTTGGCTATAGAGGAAAAACTAGACAAGAATCAAAAGGAGTAGGGGTTTCGGTTTAATGGAGAAAGTAGAGAAGTAAAGGGGAGGGATGGAGGTTCGGCTATGGTGAATGGTATAGAAGAAGATACAAAAAGAGAGAGGGATGAGAACTAGGCTTTGGATAGAGAAGAAAAGAAATCGTAAAGAAGAAAATAAGAATAAGGTTTTAACAAATTGGTAAATGAAATGCCGACCCGAAAAGTTCCAATCAGCAAAGCACCCAATTGCACAAACGAAGAGAGCAAAGAAACGAAAAGAAAACAAGAAGAGCTCAAGGAAAGTTTCGACACCAAAATAAAGAAAAGTTGCACACCCTCCAAAGGTTCAGTTTTGCTATCACACACCATAAATGCCGAAACTCGCTAACCACAACATCACATAGCCGAAATTCTCCTCTTACTTCCCAAACATTCAGTCAACTCTCACTCACCTCCCCACTTCCTTGATTTGCTCTTTGTTTTACTCCACTAAGCCCTCTCCATCACTCTTTCAAACTGCTTTGACCAATTTAACTCCTCCAGCTCCTCTCCTCCATCCATTTCAAGTCATTTGACTTTTTCAACACCCACATTGATATAGTCTCAGCCGAATGTCATCTCTTCTCCATCCTGGCACAAAATAAATACTCCAAAAAGCCACATGTGGGATTCGAACCCACTCCCCCTTTCATGCTCCCTTGTGACGCCAACCAGTAAGCCACACACTCCACTTGTGACATCAAATTACAACCAAACATGCTTAAGGCCTGCATCCACTAGCTCACCCCCCTAAAGTGCCCAAAAAGAAAAATTTTTCCAAAGCCCTGGCTCGAACCTGAGCCTCCCCAAGACCCCCAAACACACCAAAATAACAAGCTAAACGGGCCAAACACATAGAATAGCACAAAATGCAGAACCCCTAATTCTAGGATGTTACACAAAGCATAAAATCACATTTTAATAATTTCTATGTCCTAATTTCATATTTTCACATATTTCATTAATTTATTAAACAATTACTTAGTTTTAACAATAAATTTAAGTAAAAAAGTGATAAATTATATAGGAAAAATCCAATATATTTTTTCGTTTACACACCCCCAAACTTAAATCATTGCTCGTCCCGAGGAATGGTTATGCACGGCAAAAGGTCTTGCTAAGGCAGAAATTCTAATTGTGTAAGAAGCATCAATCTTTGTCCCATACTCATGCATTAATAACTTCATGTTCTTAGATCTTCTTTATTAACAAGCAATTCATATGCAAACACTTATAGAATTTTATACTAAGTTTCAAAATATGCCAACATGAATCATAGTTTGTATGTATGTCACAACCACAAATAACATTCTTCATTGAACATAATTTCTTATCAATCAAGCAAACAATCAAAAGGCTTATTTGTGAACTTCATATGTTGAACTTAGTACTTCCTCTCCACTAATGTAAGTGACATAAGCATCAAATCAATAGGTCTTTTATAAGGTTGTAATGGGGCTCGGTTAAAGTTAGGGATATTAAGAGATGGGACATTTCAGTTTCAAAATCTTAACCTTTAACTCTGTCTTAGATTTCTTGAATTACAACATTCTTCTTTAAGTGAAACTTTGGAACACCCCAAACTTATTTTGAACTCAAGCTCATACATTTTTCCTTTTTGAATACTGAGCAAACTTTTCTTCACTCTCTTTTCGTCTCTTTTTTTTTTAAGCATGAGGACATACATCTTTTGAAAATTTCCTCAAATGTTGATTATCAAGACAACTTTAGTTAAGATGGGTGCACAAAATTAGGATCACTTAAAAAGATGGTAATTGGCTTATAATGTGGGTTCATTGCAATAAACAGGCCTTTAAGCTCAAAATTACAGTTTCAAGGGTCTAATATCATAAGGTTGGCTTGAAAAGGATCAAACGATCCAAAGAAATAGTGCCTATATCATTTTAGATTTTTATGAATCCTAGGATTTCGCCTCAAGAAAGTTACAGTAAATTCTAAAGATATAAACCTTCATGGATGTCTAATCTCAATAGAAACTAAGCTTTCATGGCAAACATTAATAAGGCTAAGATCATACAAGAATTCCATTCTTTATGATAATTGTAACACCCCTAACCCGTATCGTCGCTAGAATAGGGTTACGAGGCATTACCGATCAAAACAAAACATATAATATACATTTCTCAAATATAAACCCATTATCACATAAACATCAATCAAACATAATCACGTTGTCCCTTATAAGGCTCTACGAGGCCTTAAAACATGGTTGAAAGAGGTTCGGGACTAAACCGATAACATTTGAAAACTTTGGAAAACTTAGAAAATTTTCTTAAATACAGTGGTCACACGCCCGTCTGTCTATGTCGTGTGAAAATAGGGCATACATACTAACTTTCCTCACACGGCTGAGGACACGCCGGTATGCCAGGCTGTGTGAAAATTGGTGGGTAAACAGACTTGGCCACACGCCCGTGTGTCTGGCCCGTGTGCCTAATCGAAATGGCCACACACGCCCATGTGCCAAGGTTGTGTGCCTCACACGGCCACCAGACACGTCTGTGTGTCTAGGTTGTGTGCAAGGTTGACTTGAATTTTAAATTATTTCCAGGGGACACACGGCCGTGCATCAAGGCTATATGTCACACACGGTCGAGTCACACGCCTGTGTGCTCAGCCGTGTGGACGTAAATAAGCCATTTGCAAGGCCAATTCGCCACCCATAATGGTCTACCCTATAAACTCAAAATGTGGCACCAATTCATACACAAAAGGCAGCCCAAAACATCAACCAATTATGCCAAAATCATAGCCTAAAACATCAACTAATTTAATACACATTTACTACACCAAAAACATACCAATTCCATATACCAAAACCATCCATTTCACCTAGTTCCAATACAAGCATTTTATCATCACTTTATCTACCAATTCCAACATTACAAACATACCAATTCACCATTTCTATCCATTACAAGAAATATACCATTTCTAATCAACCAAACTCATAATCACTAAATCATCACCATTTCCATAATAATCTTGCCAAACACAAAACCAAATATATACATACACCATAAGCACATATATGAGCACATATCATAATCCAAACTCACATTCAACATTATCGAAACTCATATCCACATAACTCAATCTTAGACATGCCATATAACTAAGTCACAAGTGTATAAATACCGAAACTGAAAACCGAATAGTGTGATGCAATCTCCGCTGACTTCCAACCAGAGCGAATGTCCGAATCACTATAAAACATAGAAAAATAACACAAAGTAAACTATAAAGCTTAGTAAGCTCGTATGATATTAAACTTATCTTAGTGAATAAACACATATTGAGCACTTACATATACTATAATATAAATTCATTTGATTTCACCTTTATACCATAATTCTAATTACATAATTAACAAAGCTTCACAAGTTTATTTATTTCTATGCTCATACGGATCAAAAATATTCTTATCAATTCGATCACATTTACGTATACAAAATCAACTATCTATATAACTTCATTCAAATCAACATTCCTCACATTTTCTTTAGCCAAGGTGAATCGTGTTAATTATCATCAAGTAATAATATTTCGCACGTTATATACCTTATGTATATATAGTTTAAAAAATATAGTGTAACACCCCTTACTCGAAACCTTTGCCGGAGTCGAGTATGGGGCATTACTAGACTTGACTACTAGTTTGGGGCATGAAAATTTAAAACTGTCCAACTGTGTCAGGCTGACTAAATTGTCCATAACTCGAGTTACAAAACTCGAAATTTAGATCCGTAAATTTTTTGAAACTAGACTCATATAAATTTTTACCATAATTTTCCAGAATTTTTCATGTGGCCAATTAGTACAGTTTATTCATCAAAGTTACCCTATTTCACTGTTTGATAATTCTGACCTATCTTTACAAAAACTCAGTTATCTCATTGCACAAAATTTCAATAATGTCCTTGTTTATTCCAATAAAAATAGACTCATTAAGTATTCTAAACATATAAACTATGCTCCATAATTATTTTTGAACAATTTTAACAATTTTCTAAGACAGAACAGGGACTCACGAATTCATTCAGGACAAGTCTCACTAAAACTTAAATATCTCATAATATATAATTCATTTGCCTAACTTGTCTCTTTCATATCAAAATATACACAATAAACTTTAATTCTATGTCTTATTCACTTTCTAATTCAATTTATCCTATTTTGGTGATTTTCAAAATCACATCACTGCTGTAACTAAAACTGTTTCACAACAAAAATATGATTAACTAGTTTATAACTTCCTTACTCAATTTATTTAAACTCTATACCTTAACCATACATATATATATTTATACCAAAAACAAATCCCATATATAATTTAGGCCATGAGTATTTCATCCATAACATAATATGAACTAAACTTTCACGATATAACATATGATCGTTTCCCATGTATGATTTAAATCATATTTGCATGCACATATCTCTTGGTATTTTAATGCAAGCTACCATATCAAATATGAAACCCAAACTTAACCAAAAGCAACAGCCTTATTAGCAAGGCTATATTTATATTTACAATCCGACATCATTCATTATTTATCAAAGCGAAGCCTATACATGCCTTTGATTAAAAGTTTACAAAACATAACTATCTAGAAGAGAGTGATAGTGTGGTTGGTGTCTTGATGATCCCCAGCGATAGCTGAATTATAGATCTATAAAATGGAGCACAAACATAAACGAGTAAGCTCATTGGCTTAGTAAGTCTTAAGCAGCTTTATAGCTCAACTAGGTATTCAATTAGATTGAATAGAATAGTATTATTAACAATTTATGAACTGACAAAACACATATAACTACCATGGCCGATTATCAAAGTTCACATCTAGCGAATAATATTCAACATACACTCAAAATATAAAACTTAGCAATGATGCGGATTGCTAATCAATACATATATATTTTCACTTCAACCGAATAATACTTTCTATACACATTTAAAATAAGGGTTCATAATTGAATATATACATTTATCTATATGTATAGTATAGCTCATGGCCAAACTTATATAGGTAAAATTTCTCATATCAATATAATAAACTTAAGTAAGCAAGTAATCATACCAACTCAATATCTTTTCTAATCACATATCTTAAGTACCAAACAAATATATATATAAACACCTTTCTATCAACTTGATTATTCAAGAAGCATCACTTATATCATAAACTTGATTCGATACATGACTTTTAGTGAACACTACGGTGATAAACCTTAGCTTGTTCAAATACCATCATAACTAGACCATTTCATTCATAAGCATAAGCTCATATTAAAACCATTGATATAAAACTACTAGACCAAAGGTCCGAGATTTAAACATGAATAAGCACGAAGCACGCTAGGCATTAAAGCGAAATGAATCACCAGCACAAAGCACGCTAGGCATTAAAGCCCGATAAACAACACCGACACGAAGCACGCTAGGCATTAAAGCCCAAAATGAAGCCGAAATGAATCAAGCACAAAGCACGCTAGGCATTAAAGCCCGATAAACAACACACGACGAAGCACGCTAGGCATTAAAGCCGAAATGAATCAGGCACAAAGCACGCTGAGCACTAAGCAGAATATATCAAGCACAAGGCACGCTAGGCACTAAGTCCGAATATATCAATGTGATCAATCATTCCACACACACTTCATATCTATATTACATATCCAATTCAACTAAACTTATTCACCTTAAACAAATTAATCATTACTTCATCGTACAATCCCATAATTCGCATTGATACACTTATTCATATCACATTATCAATTTATGAAATCAATCTAATATACATATATACATTCGGCTATAACATGATTATATACTGAAATTTATTAAACATAATCATTTAATAAGTTCATGAATAATTCTTTAACAAATTTCACAGGACTTACCTCGGTTGTCGATAGGTAGTCTTGAATCATTATTCGAGAACCTTCGTCTTTCCCGATCTAACTCGTTTTCTTTGCTCTTGATCTAAAACACATTAAATTTAGCTCATTCAAGCACAATTCATCTCAATTTAGTCCCTAAGCGCATAAATGGGCAAATTACTATTTTACCCTAGTATTTCACAACTTTGTAATTTAGTCCTATTTGCATAAAACTCAAAATACATCAAATTTCCCCATACTCCTTAAGGGCCGAATATATATGAGGACTATACAAGTTCATATCTTTCATTTATTTTGCAATTAAGCCCTCTAAATTTTTATTTTTACAATTTGGCCCTAAAACACAAATTCACCAAAACTTCCAACACATAATATACTAATTTTAACCTATCTATCATCTAACATCATCAAGCATCATAAACCTCAAGAATTCATCCATGGCAACACTTAAAACATACCACCAAAATCAAAATTCAAACATGGGCTAGTAACTATACATGTTAACCACTTCAAAAATGTTAAAATTTATAAAATTAAGCTAAATCTCTAACCTTATTAGAACATGCAAGAAGGCGAATGATGGAGAGCTTGAATCCTTCTTTTCTTCTTTTATTTTCGGTGATAACAAAGTAAAGATGATGATGTTTGTTTTCTTATATTTTAATGATATAACATTATTATTATATTATTTCATAATACCTTATTTTATCAAATAAAATAAAATTTTTAAATCTATCCTACTAACTATTTTATATCATTGCGTCCACTATTAAAGAAATGGACTAATTGTCCTTTTAGGACATCCAGTTAAAAGCTACAATCAAAAAGGTACATTTTACTTTAGCACGCCACTTTTACTCTTTATGCGATCAAGTCCTTTTTATCAAATTGAGCACTTAAACAATAAAATTTCTCTCTGAAACTTTCACACCTTTTAATTCACACATAAGAAACACAAAATAAAATATTAAAATTTTTCTCGGACTCGGATTCGTGGTCCCAAAACCACCGTTCCGATTAGGGTCAAATTCGGTATGTTAAAATTCTCCCCCCTTAAGGATTTTCGTCCCCGAAAATCTTACCGTTAAACAAGGTTGGATATTGTTGCCTCATTGAATCCTCAGGCTCCCACGTAGCCTCTTCAACTCCTTGACGATTCCATAGGACCTTCACTAACGGAATTCTCTTATTTCTCAACTCTTTTATTTCCCGAGCTAAGATACGGATCGGTTCTTCATCATATGTCAAATCGGATTGGATTTCAATCTCTGCGGTGTGATCACATGAGACGGATCGATCTATACTTACGAAGCATCAAAGCGTGAAATCGTCATGTATCTTTTCTAACTCGGAGGGCAATCTCAATCTATAAGCAACAGCCCAATCGTTCAATGATTTCATACGGTCCGATAAATCTCAAACTCAACTTGCCTTTCGACCAAATCGAGTACTTTCTTCCACGGAAACTTTTAAGAATACGATCTCCTACACGAAATTCAATGTTTTACGTTTCAAATCAGCATAGGACTTCGTCGATCGATGCGACTTTCAAATTATCTTTGATTATGGCCACTTCATTCGATCTCTTTAATCAAATCAACCCGTGTATCTTATTTTCATTGAGCTCGATCCGATTATAATGGTGTTAAACATTTTACCGTATAAGGCTTCATAAGGTGCCATTTTGACACTTGATTGAAAGCTATTATTATAAGCAAATTCAATCAAAGGTAGGTATCATTCCACGTACCTTCAAACTCGAGAACGTAACATCTCAACATGTCCTCAAGTATTTGAATAGTTCGCTCGGACTGGCCCTCTGTCTGCGAATGGAAGGCTGTACTAAAATGAAGTTTAGTACCTAAAGCTTCTTGCAACTTCTTTCAAAATCGCGATGTGAATCTGGGTCTCATCGAAACAATGGAACTCGGTACACCATGCAATCTCACAATCTGTGATACGTATAATTCAGCAAGTTTATCAAGTGAATAGTGCATGCGTCGGCACAAAATGAGTGATTTAGTCACCTATCAACTATAACCCAGACGGCATCTTTCCTACTCGGTGTCATAGGAGATCGGATACAAAATCCATTGTGATTCTATCCCATTTCCATTCGGTATCATGATTGGTGAAGTAGTCCGGATGGCACTTGATGTTCGACTTTTATTTGTCGACAAATTAAACATTTGAGACAAATTCGAGATATATCCGTTTCATGCCGACCACTAATAGAACTGTTTCAAATCATTATACATTTTTGTACTACCCGGATGTATTGATAATCGACCACTATGGGCCTCACTCAGAATCATCTGTATCAAATCTGAGTTTTTCGGAACACACATTCTGTTTTTAAAATTCAAACAGTCATTTGCATCAATCGAAAATCGATTACATGCCCTTTTCACAATGAATTCGACTAGCAATCAAATCTTCATCAACTTTCATGCATCACAAATTTTTGAATAAACATCGGTCTTGCTTGTAACTCGCTATGATCGAACCATCACGGACATAGCCATCTGCATTCGGTGCACGAAGAGCAAATAATGATTTTCGACTTAACGCATCTGCAACAACATTAGATTTTCCCGGGTGATAGTCAATCACCAATTCATAGTCTTTCAACAGTTCTAGCCACCTGCGTTGTCTCAAATTCAAGTCTTTCTGAGTCATTAGATACTTTAAACTTTTATGATCTGAATAAATGTGACATTTCTCGTCAAATAAATAGTGACGCCAAATTTTTAATGCAAAAATAATGGCTGCAAGTTCTAAGTCATGCGTCGGGTAATTTCTTTCGTGCGGCTTCAATTGTCTTGAAACGTAGGTTACAACTTTGCCTTCCTGCATCAAAACGCAGCCCAAACCATTTAAAGAAGCATCAGAATAAACAATGAATTCTTTACCCGATTCAGGCTGAACTAACACTGGAGCTTCCGTCAAAAGGGCTTTCAACTGGTCAAAACTTTTCTGACATTTTTCTGACCACTTGAACCGGACATCTTTCTGCAGTAACTTTGTCAACGGGGTAGCTATCATAGAAAAATCTTTCGCAAATCGTCGATAGTAACCCGCAAGTCCCGAAAACTTGAATCTCGAAAACATTTTTCGATGGCTTCCAATCAAGTATAGCCGAGATTTTGTTGGATCAACTTGAATGCACGATCTTTGAAACCACATGTCCCAAAAAGTGACCTCTTTCATCGAACTCACACTTACTAAACTTAGCATACGGTGATGATCTCGCAAAGTTTGTAGCACTAACCTCAAATGTTCAACGTGTTCAATTTTATCTTTGGAGTAGATCAATATGTCATCAATAAACACCACCACAAATCGATCCAAAAGCGTCTAAAACCCGATTCATCAAATCCATAAAACAATGAGGTGCATTAGTAAGCCCAAAAGGCATTACCAAAAACTCAAAATGTCCGTACCTCGTCAAAATGCGTCATTGGCACATCGTATCTCTCGACTGAATCGATAATAACCCGATCTCAAATCTATCTTGAAAATCTGAAGCCCCTTTCAACCGATCAAACAAATCATCAACGAGGTAGCGGTACTTATTCTTTATAGTTACTTTATTAGATTCTCGATAATCAATACACATTCAGATCGTTCCATCTTTCTTTCTCACAAAAAGAATGGTGCACCCAAGGAGAGAAACTTGGTCGCGAAAGCCCCTATCTGTTAACTCTTGCAACTGTGCTTTCAACTCTTTTAGCTCGATCGGTGCCATCCGATATGGAGCTATTGAGATCGAGTCATTCCGGAGCTAGTTCAATGCCAAACTCAATCTCTCGTCTTTGGGGTAAACCGGGTAGTTCTTGGGAACACATCCGGGTATTCACATACAATCATGCAGATTCAATGCATTTCTCGAGACAATTTATTATCCAGTACATAAGCCAAATAAGCTTCGCACCCTTTTCTCACATACTTCCGTGCTAACATCGAGGATATAACTGTAGGAAACCCACTTATATCACTAGATTCAATTCTAATGATCTCACCGTTCTGATGTCTCAAATCAATAAGCTTTCTTTTGCAATTCACCACTGCGTCATGCGAAGTTAACCAGTCCATTCCCAAAATTATATCAAACTCATCGAAAGGCAACAGCATTAAATCGACTGGGAAGCAAAAATCCCGAATCATCAATGGGCAACTTTTACACACTTTGTTAACAAACACACATCTACCCAAAGGATTGGACACACGAATCACAAAATCAGTAGACTCAACTGGCAGAGTCTTACTGAATACCAGAGTTTCACATACATATGAATGGGTCGAACCAGGATCAATCAATGCAATCACAGTAGTATCATAAAGGGTGAACGTACCGGTAATGACATCTGGAGAAGCAGCATCCTCTCTAGCTCGAGTAACATAAGCTCTAGCTAGAGCTCTAGCCTCAGATCGATCTGTTGTGTTCTTTGTCCCTCTCTGACTACCACCTACATTGCCAGAATGTCTGGGTGGTCTGCCCCGTACTGATGCACTACTCGGTCTAGAGTTACATGTTGTATTAGCTCGGCTAACATCGGGCGATCTCGAATAAAATGGTGCGAGGATCCACATTTAAAGCAAGACCGGTCACGAACTCTACAACTCCTGGATGCCATTTTCCACAATGTTTACATTCAACTCGATTCGTGGGACATTACCAACACGGCCATTGAGGTAGCTCGGAGCCCTTTGGAGGTCGATCGCGTCTAAATGAATCTGAAATAGCTTTGTGTCGATGAAGTCATCTCTAAACTTCTTATATGTGGAATGGAAATTCTTACCCGAGCGATCTTTTACGGTGTCTCTAGCTTCATCTCTCACCTTTCTTTTCTCTTTCCCAAGCTCTTGACTTTGCAAGCTCGCTCGACTAGTGTCACAAATTCTTTGATCTCAAGAATGCCAACTAGCAACTTCAAATCTTCATTCAAACCGTCTTCAAACCTTTTGCACATAATGGCTTCAGTTGATACACACTCCCGAGCATATCGGCTCAATCTGACAAATTTTCGCTCATATTCAGTCACGGTCATTTGCCCCTATTTTAGTTCAAGAAATTCTTTACGTTTCTGGTCGATGAACCTCTGGCTGATATATTTCTTGCGGAATTCATTCTGGAAGAAATCCCACGTCACTTTTTCTTTTGGAACCACTGATACTAGTGTATTCCACCAGTGATAGGCAGTGTCCCGAAGCAAAGATATAGCACATTTTAAACATTCATCTGGAGTGCAAGATAGCTCATCAAGTACCCGAATAGTGTTATCAAGCCACATTTCAGCTCGCTCTGCATCATCATCATCATTAGCCTTGAATTCTTTGGCCCCAAATTTCCTAATTTTATCAACAGGAGGCCTACTAGATCTCATTGGATCTATCATCGGGGGTGCTGAAGGTACCGGAGTTGGATTATTTGGGGATGGAGGTTGTTGTACCGTTGGATTATTCTGAATAAACTGGGTAAACCATTCATTCATCATTTGGTAGAAGGCTTGTTTAGCCTCTCCTCGTGGTTACCCGTAACTGGTTGAGAGTCTAGTGGCATCGATCCATGTGCGAGACCAGAAGCGACACTCTCCACATCATCGGCCACTGGCTCTATCGGGATCGAATCCATTTACTATATAAAATACAATTGAAATTGTCGAAGTCACCACACTATCACATATAAAATTCAAAGGCATGTATAGCTAGACTCTTTTACATTACTACGGTAGTCCTAGAATCGACTAAACCATAGCTCTGATACCAATAAAATATAACACCCTTACTCGAAACCTTTCTTAGGAGTTAGTATGAGGCATTACTAGACTTGACTACTAGTTTGGGGCATGAAAATTTAAAGTTGTCCAACTGCATCAGGCTGACTAAATTGTCCATAACTCGAGTTACAAAACTCAAAATTTAGATCCGTAAATTTTATTGAAACTAGACTCATATAACTTTTTACCATAATTTTTCCAGAATTTTCATGTGGCTAATTAGTACAGTTTATTCATCAAAGTTACCCTATTTCACTGTTTGATAATTCTGACCTATCTTTACAAAAACTCAGTTATCTCATTGCAAAAATTTCAATAATGTCCTTGTTTATTCCAATCAAAAATAGACTCATTAAGTATTCTAAACATATAAACTATGCTCCATAATTATTTTTGAACAATTTTAACAATTTTTCTAAGACAGAACAGGGACTCACGAATTCATTCAGGACAAGTCTCACTAAAACTTAAATATCTCATAATATATATTTCATTTGCCTAACTTGTTTCTTTCATATCAAAATAGACACAATAAACTTTAATTCTATGTCTTATTCACTTTCTAATTCAAGTTCTCCTATTTTTGGTGATTTTTCAAAATCACATCACTGCTGTAACTAAAACTGTTTCACAACAAAATATGATTAACTAGTTTATAACTTCCTTACTCAATTTATTTAAACTCTATACCTTAACCATACATATATATATTTATACCAAAACAAATCCCATATATAATTTAGGCCATGAGTATTTCATCCATAACATAATATGAACTAAACTTTCACGATATAACATATGATCGTTTCCCATGTATGATTTAAATCATATTTGCATGCACATATCTCTTGGTATTTTAATGCAAGCTACCATATCAAATATGAAACCCAAACTTAACCAAAAGCAACAGCCTTATTCGCAAGGCTATATTTATATTTACAATCCGACATCATTCATTATTTATCAAAACGAAGCCTATACATGCCTTTGATTAAAAGTTTACAAAACATAACTATACCGAAGAGAGTGATAGTGTGGTTGACTGTCTTGATGATCCCCTGAGCCAGTAGCTGAATTATAGATCTATAAAATAGAGCACAAACATAAACAGAGTAAGCTCATTGGCTTAGTAAGTCTTAAGCAGCTTTATAGCTCAACTAGGTATTCAATTAGATTGAATAGAATAGCATTATTAACAATTTATGAACTGACAAAACAAATATAACTACCATGGCTGATTATCAAAGTTCACATCTAGCGAATAATATTCAACATACACTCAAAATATAAAACTTAGCAATGATGCCCGGATTGCTAATCAATACATATATATTTTCACTTCAACCGAATAATACTTTCTATACACATTTAAAATAAGGGTTCATAATTGAATATATACATTTATCTATATGTATGGTATAGCTCATGGCCAAACTTATATAGGTAAAATTTCTCATATCAATATAATAAACTTAAGTAAGCAAGTAATCATACCAACTCAATATCTTTTCTAATCACATATCTTAAGTACCAAACAAATATATATATAAACACCTTTCTATCAACTTGATTATTCAAGAAGCATCACTTATATCATAAACTTGATTCGATACATGACTTTTAGTGAACACTACAATGATAAACCTTAGCTTGTTCAAATACCATCATAACTAGACCATTTCATTCATAAGCATAAGCTCATATTAAAACCATTGATATAAAACTACTAGACCAAAGGTCGAGATTTAAACACTTAAGACGAAGCACGCTAGGCATTAAAGCCGAAATGAATCAAGCACAAAGCACGCTAGGCATTAAAGCCCGATAAACAACACCGCACGAAGCAGGCGCTAGCATTAAAGCCGAAATGAATCATCGGCACAAAGCACGCTAGGCATTAAAGCCCGATAAACAACACTGCACGAAGCACGCTAGGCATTAAAGCCGAAATGAATCACAGGCAAGACAAAGCACGCTGAGCACTAAGCGAAATATATCAAGCACAAGGCACGCTAGGCACTAAGCCGAATATATCAATGTGATCAATCATTCCACACACACTTCATATCTATATTACATATCCAATTCAACTAAACTTATTCACCTTAAACAAATTAATCATTACTTCATCGTACAATCCCACAATTCGCATTGATACACTTATTCATATCACATTATCAATTTATGAAATCAATCTAATATACATATATACATTCGGCTATAACATGATTATATACTGAAATTTATCAAACATTATCATTTAATAAGTTCATGAATAATTCTTTAACAAATTTCACAGGACTTACCTCGGTTGTCGATAGTAAAATGCGAATCGGCTATTCGAGAACCTTCGTCTTTCCCCGATCTAACTCCGTTTTCTTTGCTCTTGATCTAAAACACATTAAATTTAGCTCATTCAAGCACAATTCATCTCAATTTAGTCCCTAAGCGCATAAATGGGCAAATTACTATTTTACCCCTAGTATTTCACAACTTTGTAATTTAGTCCTATTTGCATAAAACTCAAAATACATCAAATTTCCCCATACTCCTTAAGGGCCGAATATATATGAGGACTATACAAGTTCATATCTTTCATTTATTTTGCAATTAAGCCCCTCTAAATTTTTATTTTTACAATTTGGCCCTAAAAACACAAATTCACCAAAACTTCCAACACATAATATACTAATTTTTAACCTATCTATCATCTAACATCATCAAGCATCATAAACCTCAAGAATTCATCCATGGCAACACTTAAAACATACCACCAAAATCAAAATTCAAACATGGGCTAGTAACTATACATGTTAACCACTTCAAAAATGTTAAAATTTATAAAAATTAAGCTAAATCTCTAACCTTATTAGAACATGCAAGAAGGCCGAATGATGGAGAGCTTGAATCCTTCTTTTCTTCTTTTATTTTCGGTGATAACAAAGTAAAGATGATGATGTTTGTTTTCTTATATTTTAATGATATAACATTATTATTATATTATTTCATAATACCTTATTTTATCAAATAAAATAAAATTTTTAAATCTATCCTACTAACTATTTTATATCATTGTCAGTCCACTATTAAAGAAATGGACTAATTGTCCTTTTAGGACATCCAGTTAAAAAGCCACAATCAAAAGGTACATTTTACTTTAGCTTTGCCACTTTTACTCTTTATGCGATCAAGTCCTTTTTATCAAATTGAGCACTTAAACAATAAAATTTCTCTCTGAAACTTTCACACCTTTTAATTCACATAATAAACACAAAATAAAATATTAAAATTTTTCTCGGACTCGGATTCGTGGTCCCAAAACCACCGTTCCGATTAGGGTCAAATTCGGTCTGTTACACATAGTTCATTCCCCATTTAACATCCAATTCATACCTCTATATATCCAAATGAACCCATTTTGGTATAAAACATATTTATACACAAATCTTTCTCATTTCATATACATAATACAATATGAACTCACCACTTTTATTCGATTCTCATATAAGTTTTGTACGTACTTGTATTACTTATTTCGATCGTACTTTCATTCTTATCTTTACTATGCCCGTTGAATCATTTGGAATCGCTAAGGATACTTGGAAATCTCATATAACTCATACAATGCCATATCCCAGATATGGTCTTACATGTTATAGTATATCGATGCCAATAGCCCAGCTATGGTCTTACACGAATCTCATATCAATGCCAATGTCCCAGACATTGTCTTACACGAATCTCATATCTATGCCAATTTCCCAGACACGGTCTTACACGAATCTCATATTTCGATAATCCTAATGTCATGACATTTAGATCCTAAGCTATTCCTAAGGTTCGTACGGGACTTTCGTACGTCATAACTCTGTCGGTTGTGCTTGTACTCATTTCCAATTAGTATTATAATTCAATTCAAAAATAATAATAAATTTATATAACAAGTTAACAGCATTTATTAACATACGAACTTACCTCAATCATTAAAACGACAGAACGGATCGACTAGTCCGGTACTTTATCTTTTCCTCGATCTAAACTCGTATTTCACTTTTCTCAATCTAGTTATAATCAAAATCAGCTTATTTAATAATCTCTCTATTCAATTTAATCCAAAATTTACTTTAAAGTACATTTACATGTTTGCCCCCATAATTTCACATTTTTTGCAATTTAATCCTTATCACATAAAATCACAATTTCATGAAATTAAGCACAAACCCAAGCTATCCAAATTTTCCATATATTACTATCAGCCCATACTTTCAATTTATTTCATATTTTAACTACTAAATTTCCACATTTTACAATTAGTCCAAAATTGACATTTTTACTCGAAATCACTTTACAAAACATGTAAAACTATAATCAAAATTTCATATTTCATCATCAAACATAAATTAACACATGTATTAAAAAATGGAAACTATCAAAATCTTTTAACAATTTCAAAATCGGAGGTATGAGCTAGCTAGATTACGAAGCAACGATCTAAAAAACGTAGAAATTATTAAAAATCGAGTTAAAATGGACTTACTTGCTTGATTAACAATGGTCGAATGCTTGAGAGTGTTTTAATGGCTTCTTCCTTTTAAAATTTTGGTGGATTCCTTGAAGAAGAAAGATGATGCCTTTAATTTTATGTTATTTACTAATTTAATTCATAATTTACTATTTTACCCTTGGCTATTTAAACATAAATTTCACCTAACCATGTCCAAGAATGTCCACTCATAATTCAAATGGTCAAATTGCTATGCAAGTGCTCCACATTTCCTTTTTATAGCTAATTAGTACATTTAACTTATAGACTACAAATTTTACACCTTATGCGATTTAGTCCTTTTTCATAATTAAGCACTCAATCGATAAAATTTATCCACAAAAATTTCACACATCTCTAATATCATATTGTAGACCTTATTAAAATAATAAAATTAATATTTTAACTTCAAATTTGTGGTCCCAAAACCACTATTCTGATTTGACCCAAAAAAAGGCTGTTATAATAACATACTTTCACTCAGATATAATCATCGTTCATACTTGCATACAAGTTATCTTATTAACAAAAAAATGTCTCTAAAAATTAATTTATTAAAAAATACTTATGAAATAAATGATTGAAACATGAAAATTTAAAAATTTGAGCAATTTATTTGCCTTACCACCTTTAAAAAGAAACAATGTCCTCATTGCAAGAACAAAGTAATGAATGAAAACTAAACACCAGATAGGGTTGTAAAGAAAAGAGGTGAGTCATTAAGGCCACTTAAATACCAAGTCTATCCTAATAACCCAATCCTAGACATGTTTATTCCCATTGCCACATTACTTAGTCTTTTTCTTTCTAAAGAAGTGTTAAGTTTATTCATGATTAATATGTTTTATTCTACGGAAATTAAATCTTAATTACACCTAAAGACCTAAAAGTAATTAAATAAATAACAAGACAAGAATCCGCCCTTTTATTTTCTGAATCATTCCCCTTGTCTTCTTTAGCTCCATCTCCGCTTGCATAGTCAGTAACTTCCGTCCATGTCTTAAAGAGAGCATCTGGGAACTCAGGAACAAAAGTATTAGAGATATTGTTAAAAGTATTTTGAATTTAGTCATCTCTAATTTTTGCATATTTCCAGTAAGTTTGTGTTTTATTGTGCATGAACTTGCACATATCCATCAAAACTGACAACTCTGATTTCCTTGAAGCACTTACAGAAGTCGGTATAGGAGTTGTAGATTCAGGTTCAACACTTAACTTGAATGGTTCTTCTTCTGGCTCAACCCTTGGTTCAGGGTTTGCAGCTCTTTCAACTAGTTTAGGACTATTTGGTTCCTTATCAGATCCTTCCTCTTCAGTGTCTGTAACTAAATTAGCTTCAGTTTTTGTTTCATTTGTTGAGTCCTCAGTATCTGGCTTAGCTGGCTTTTCTTGGTCACCTTGGTTCAGCTCATGTACCCTCTCTACTAACTTTTCAAGATCATAATTTGTAATGCACCCTTGAACATTTCGCCCCTTCAGATTTTCTTGTGTTTTAACACGGGCCCTTAAGCAAAGTAAAGTGATTAATGATGGGAAATAAGCACTTCTTGTCTTCTTTTTAACACAATCATGAATCTCCTTGAGAATAATTTGCCCAACATTAATTGAATTTTCTGTCAATATTGCATATTACAAAAGCATCCGTTCCATCGAGATGGTAGAACTATGTGAGATAGGCATAAAACTATAGCGAACGAAATAAGTCCATACCTTTGCTACTGGTTTTAGGTATTCCCTTTGACAAGAATGGCTCCCATATTTTCTTATAATCCATTGGGATCTCGGATTTGTCACAACATCAAGCACTTGTTGAAGAAAATCCTAATTGATATTGTTCATCATGTAACACCCCCAAACCCGGCCCAGACATTATAGCCGAATCTGGCGATGTCACATTGAAGGAAAATCTAAAAACGACTTTATTTAGCTGAAAACTTAAGTTTAAGGTTTAGAAGCCCAAAATCTAAGTAACTTGAAAAGTTATGAAGAAATCCCATGTTTTAAATAAAATCCCATAGGTTAGGCTATAGTTATTTTGAAAACCTTGCTAAACTTTAGAAATTTATTTAAGTTAAAATAAAAATTAAGTAGCGAAAATAATAATAAAATCCATAAGTAACGCCAAATTAGAGATACAAGGCCTTATTACAACCAATGAAGATAAAGTATTTAAACTAAAGTCATTCGAAACAAATAAACAAAACTTCTAATTAACTTGAAAAGTGGCCATCTCTGAGTCCCCTTCCACATCAAGCCATCTACTGAGCATCACCTGAAAAATTAAATAAAAAGGGTGTGAGTTTCGAAACTCAGTGTGTACGACCCTTGGCATTCAATTCAATATACAATTATCACATTGGGTCTAAGCCCTATAAAAATCGGTGGTCTTGGGCCTTAGCCCACAATGACCTTATATCATATCATATCATATCACATGGAAACAAGATTATGCAAAACCCTCCCTAAAAATCCATCTGCTACACTCCATTTCCCTTCCAACCATATACACCTATGGGGAATTCTAGTCGACCCACCCCTCCGCTACACTCCAATGGTAGCACTCACAGCAGCACTACTCAACATTGCAGCAAAGCTGCTAATCATATAATGGGCTTAAAGCCACTAGTGGATCCACGGTCGTGAAACAACTATGCGATCCTCAAATTCTTCCTCCGTACCATAATTCCCACCCATATGCATTCTAAACATATCATATGAATACAGCAAACACATAAGTAACATCCATAAACACTCATACTCATCACATAGGGGTATTTTAGTCATTTCACAATCAAAGGTAATTCCGTAATTCTACCCTACAGGGGTATTATCGTAATTCTACCCTACCGGAGTATTAACGTAATTCTACCCTATAGGGGTATTATCATAATTCTACTCTATAGGTGTATTATCGTAATTCTACCCTACAAGAGTATTATCGTAATTCTACCCTATAGGGGTATTTTCATAAATTTCCAAATTGGGGGTATTTTGGTAATTCTACAAATTAGGGGTATTTTGGTAATTCTACAAATTAGGGGTATTTTGGTAATTTTGTAAATTAAGGGTATTATGGTAATTTTCCAAACTAAAGGTATTTTGGTAATTTCCAAATCAAGGGTACTTGGTCCCTCGTGGGTTTTAGTTATAGACTTTGGCCCATTAACAAGTCCTTGCGGCTAAAACGAAGAGATACTATGCACCAGGTTGGATTCAAGAGAAGAGGAGGTGGGCCACTAGGACCGCTTAAGTACTAAGCTCTCCCTAGATCCAACCTAGACATGCATATGTCAGTTGCCACACTCTAACCCAACGACTTGTTCAGGGACATGTTTAATTATTAGATTAAGTCTTATGAGGATTAAGAGTTGTTCAGAACTAGACATAAAGTCCATTGAACCCTAGCATACTTGTCTACATCCTCATAAAGCCCATCAAGCCCACTCCACATTCATATAACCCACTATGCCCAAATCACATCCTTATGGCTCATAAGCCCAGATCTCATTCCCATGGCCTATTAGGCCCAAAACAATTTTAGTTCATGTAACATGCATGACTAACTCAATTCATATATCAAATCAGTCAATTTCATGAAAAGCCCACTGGGCCCATTTAGCCACCTTCAGCTTTTCAGCATTGTCGATGTCGTGTGTGTATAGTGTTTGTACACACCTGGTTACTGCGACGTGCTATTCTATCCTTGGTCTTGAACCGTGGGCCACACGTTCTAGTAGCCCTTTCTTAGCTACTATTCACAAATATCCCCTAGATCATTTTGCTAACGATCTTTACCTACCATGCTTGCTGTAACATCCCAAGTTTAGGGGTTTTATATTTCATGCTTTTGTGTGTTGGCTTGTGTTTATTGCTAATTGGATGTGTTTGGGGGTATTAAAAAGACTTTGGGTTGAGCCGGAGTCGTGGTTTAATTTTTACTTTAGGGCCTTTAGGGGGATAGCTTGGGAGCGTGGGCCTTAAGTGTGATTGTGTGTGTGTGGTAACACAAGAATTGGAGTAGTAAAGTGGCAAGGAGACACCACTTATGATGCAGGTAAGTGACGCCTCAAGGAAGCTGTGAGGGAGTAGGTTTGAGTCACGTGGTTTACATTTTAGGGATTTCTTTTTTACGCTAAGAGGGATGAGAGATGGTTTGGGCATGGACTTGGTGGTTGGGTGTTGAATGAGTCAACGCATTTGAATGAAGGAAGGAGAGGAATTTGAGGATGAGGAATCGTTCAACAACTTTGAATGGGGAGTGGGGAGTGAAAGGTGGAGGGAGTTGAGGGATTTGGAGAGTGGGAGAGAAGTTGGCCGAATTTGGAAAGGTGGTGTGTGTGTGAGAGTATGTAGTTTAGTTGGCTTGGGGGGAGGGCCAAACCTTGAGTGGTAGTACTTAAGGGTATTGAAATTTTCGGTTGGCCAAGAAAACTCATAAACACTATCTTACTTCTTTTTGCATTTTTGTAACTTTTGCTTCTTTTCTTGGAGCCAAAACCGAAACATCTCCTAGCCTCCTTCTACTTTTTCTTATTCTTTTGTGGTGGCCGAAAGTCATATTGTGATTTTGTTCCTTTTTCTTTTTTATCTTGTTAGACATTATCTTCATAGCCGAATCCCCCCTGTCCCATTTCTTCTTGGTTCTCCACAGTTGAAATTGTGAGTATCTTAACCGAAACCTATTTCTTACTTTATGTACCTTCTCTTCTTCTTTATTTCATATTTTTGTGGAAACCAAAACCCTTTTTGTGCATCAAGTGTAGGCACCCTTTCTATCAACTCTGTTGGTAGCTGAACGTAGGTCCTCCTTTCGATGTACTCTTGCTTCAAGGGACGCATCTTCATCATCTCTTCCTAGTGTGGTTTGTTTTTAAGAGAATTTCAGTAAGTTGTTGTTGTTCGAATAGGCAATAGGGGGTCCTCTATCCAATTGTTCGGCCGAAAGGCCACTTCTTTTGATCTAATGGAAAATCGATTCTAACATGGTGACTGTTTAGGGACTCAATCGGTTCTTCAGGCCAACCCTTCTAGCTTTCAGCTTTTGGTTAAGTAAGGTAAGGAACTTTTTCATTTATGGTACCTATTCTTTCTACTCTCTCATGCCTTAACCCCGTCTTCTGATCAAGACCTTCTTCATGGAACCATATCCTAGCCAAACAAAGGAGGGGGTTGGACTCGCAGTCCCTACCCCTAAGTTCAAGAAGTGACCTGTGTCAGCCGTTCGTGATTGGCCACCAGGTTATGGGCCCACTTCTAAGAGGGATAAGTAGATCGCTGTGATCCCTGTGATGAAGGTGTTAACGAGATCGATAGCATAGTTCTTCATGTTTACAGGTGTGTAATTTCCACACCTTCTTGTATGTTATTAATTTGATTATGTATGTGGGTTGATAAGCCAAAAATGCAGTAATAGCCATTAAATACCCTTAAAGGGGAAAAATTGTGGCACCAGGTACGTTCATTCTCTGAGTATGATGAATAATGATTATCGAATACGATTATGTGTATACATGAACATATTGAGTATGCCATGGGATAGTATATGATATGTTGCATTCATTGATCGCATGTTCCATGGGCATGGGGATATGACTTTGTTATAAGGGGCAGTGTTTCGAGTGGCTTTGCCACATACTCCGGTGACTTTTGTCATATTGTTAATTCAAGTGGCTCTGCCACATACTCCGGTGACTACGTCACACTATGATTTCAGTGGCTAGGCCACTCATTAAGGGCGATGAGCAGCTGGTTATAGCAACTGCCATCGATGGTGTGTAGTGGATGGAGGGTCGATTGTAGAAATCCCCACTGATGTAATTGGCAGGAACGGGTGGTGTGTAGCGGATGGAAATTTAGGTTGGGCTGGGTTATGCATCATTGTGCATTTGGAATCTGTTATGCTGTGTTATAGGGCTAAGGCCCAAGATTTGATTTCGTAAGGATTTCGCCAAAGTGGGCGTAAAAAGGGGCTAAGGCCCAGACGACAATTTGATGGGCTAGGCCTAGTAATGGTATAGGAAATTGCACACTTATTCTTTCAACTCACCCTTGTTGCTTAACATTTTACAGGTAATAAATAGCACAATGGACCGGGTCAGAGCGGACTACGAGGTGGCCATGCACGATTTCTTCTTTTTTAATTTAGAACTTTATTTTATCTTTAAGTTTCTGGCATTTTATGTTGTAATAAGGCCACTATTAATCTGGTTTAAATATTCGATTTAAAGTTTTAGATGCTCTGCACATTAATTAATTAAAATGATGTCTTCACCTAAACGCGAACAAAGTTTTTCATTCAACTTAACTAACAATTCTCTTCTATAAATGGATTTTCTTCCGGCAAATTCTCTAGCCTGATAGGGCGTAGTAGCATGTGTTTTCAAAAGTCACCTAAGCACGATTTAAATTATAATGTAAACAAACAGTAAGTTCACATTTTAGACACTAGACTAAGGATAATAACTGGATGTTTCTGAAGTTCACGATATTTTATAAAACTCCTTTCCAATGACATGCTAGATCCGGTCGTGATGTTTGGACTGGGTTTGGGGTGTTACACTTGCGATCTTTGAACCTTATCCTTGTTATCACAGAGTTAATGACAGGGCAGTTAGATAGCCTTTCAGCTTTTAAAAAAACACACTAAGGGGTTAACCGAATACTTACCAAATCTACTTTCGATCTGTAGCCTAAATTCAATTTTTAACCTTGACTGATGGTAGATAATAATCAATTTGTGATGGAGGAAAACAACAAGGGTTTGGCACAAATAGGAATTTTGGCAAGGAAGGAAGATTGTAATTTCGGCAAAGAAGAGATTTTGGCTATGGGAGAATTCGGCAAAGTAGAATTCGGCTATAGGTGATTTCGGCAATGGGAGAAACTGATTGAAAGTTAATTCCCTCTTAATCTGCTTAAGAGGCCTAATGCCTGAGACTAGGGTCCACTAAAGCAAGAAAAATATTTTTTCCCTATGGTCTTCCCTATCTCTAAGACTTCAAATAATCCCGATAATACCTTAAAATTATTACCCTAAGTGCTACTCATACAAACCAACTTTAGTGCATAAAAATTAGGGTTTTAGGATTTTGGGGCGTTACAACCCAATAGGCCCAAATCTACTAGGCTCAAATTAGGGCGTTACAATTCTACCCTCCTTAAAGAAATTTCATCCTTGAAATTTCCAACTAACTATTAATCGCACTGCTCAAGTCACACCACTATGCTTTCGCTGCACACTCTGATTTTAATAGCACTAACACACTTTAACTCTAATTGAACCCTTTACACTTACCCACTGGAGTAGATAAACATTGCACTCATACAGTTCCTATACCCAAAATATTGCATCCACACAAAACATACCCAACTTAATGGTGATTGAACAATCTCGAGCCTGATGCTCCTCAGACCCGCATTTGAAACACGCTCTTGACTTCCTTCAGCATTCACCCGAATGACGCCTTCTACAATATTTGCAAGTCGGAAAGTTTGAACGTACCTTAACATGCTTCACAGAACGAGACTGCGGTCCTAGAGAACTGCAATCTCTTTTTTTCTTACAGTCCACGCACCTAACTCGAAGTGTTTCACCAATTTCTTTAACCTTCTCCAGTACCTCCCTAACTAGCTGAGCCAGCACATCAAACCTAACATTTCCACGGCCTCTGCCTTGACTACTTGTACTTCTTCTAGTGCTCATTGCTGATTCTCGTATTATCTGAATTAGGAATTTTTATGAATTTAGTTCATAGTTCCACTGTTTAAAGCACATGTCTTATGTAAGTAACAATTTAAAAGTTGTTTCGCGATCGTGAATCCACTACAGGCTTAAGTTTCCTACGGGTTTTAGTCTCTGAAAACCTATTGTTTAAAGTAGCCCAATATCTAAATATAGTTCAATAATTCAAACAAGTAAAATAACAGAAACACTTACTTGGCTCGACGTCAAGGGCTCGGTGAACCACATTGCAAGATCCTGCAAAAACTTTTTAATCTACTTGGAAAAAACCAAAATCTAAGGCCCATTTCACAGAACAAATAAAACTTAAAAATTTTAAATTTTAATTAGAAAATTTCTTTTTTAACAAATTACATTAAATTAATTCCCAAGAAACGTTGGAGGGGTCACATGTCCCGCTTAAGTTCCAATCTCCTTAGAGAGGATTAATTAAATGTAATAAGTTAAGAAAATAAGTTCTAATTATTTATTAATTTACAAAACAAGTTCACGAAAAATCAAGGGTCTGTTAATTTGAACTAGGATTCAACTCGCTCAACTCCACCATCCTAGTAGTGTTTGAGACGTTGACCATTAACTTTAAACGTACCTCCATAATTGTTGTAGAATTCAATAGCTCCATAAGGATAAACTCAGTAGATGGTATAGGGTCCTTTCCATCGAGATTTAAGCTTCCCAGGAAATAACTTCAACCTTGAATTAAACAACAAAACCTTCTGACTTTCTTTAAACTCGTGAGGTTGTATATGACTATCATGCCATCTCTTTGATCTTTCTTTACACATTTTGGCATTCTCATAGGAAAACAACCTCAACTCTTCCAACTCATCAAGTTGTAACATCCTTCTCTCATCGGCTTAATTAAGATCAAAGTTCAACTGTTTCAATGCCCAATGAGCTTTATTCTCCAACTCTAATGGAAAATGACATGCCTTTCCAAAGACTAACCGATAAGGAGTTATTCCTAAAGGATTCTTAAATACTATTTGATAGGCCCATAATGCATCATCGAGCCTTTAAGACCAATCTTTTCTGCTAGGGCGTACTACCTTTTCAAGGATGCCTTTGATTTTATAGTTCACTCTCTCAACTTACCTATTGGACTGGGGGTGATAGGCAGTAGCAATCTTGTGCTTCACATCATATTTTTCAAGCAACCACTTAAGCCATTTGTTCACAAAGTGAAAACCTTCATCACTAATAATAGCTCTTGGTGTCTCGAATCGTGTAAACCCATGCTTATGTAGGAATCGCATGACTACCTTAGCATCATTTGTAGGGTATGCTTCAGCTTCAACCCACTTGGATACATAGTCCACAGCAACTAAAATGTATTTGTTCCCAAACGAAGAAGGAAACAGGCCTAAGAAGTCAATGCCCTATACGTCGAACAATTCAATCTCCAAAATGTTTGTCAAGGGCATCTCATTCCTCCTTGATATATTTCCGGTCCTTTGGCATTTATCACATTTCTTCACATAAGCATAAGCATCTTTAAATAGGGTAGACCAAAAGAACCCTACTTGTAAAATCTTTGATGCAGTATGTAAACCACCAAAGTGTCCCCCACTTGGAGATGAATGGCAATGATACAAGATCTCAACAATGTCGCTTTTAGATACACACTTTTGTATTATATTATCTGCACACTAATTAAACAAAAATGGATCCTCCCAAAAATAATACCGACTATCATGAAAGAATTTTTCCATTGTTGGTGTAACAGTCCGATTTAGGGTCTAGTTAAAATAGTGGTACGAGACCACAAATCTAAAGTAGAAATATGTGTTTTATGATTTTTACAAGGACTATGATGTGTTTGCACGATTGTGTGAAAATCTCATGAAGAAATTTTATTAAATAGTGATTAAACTGTCCGTTAGGAATAAATTACAAGGATTAGAAAATATGAAATTCTAGAAGATTTAAGTATGAAATAGCATCATAAAAATTATTAGAAGTCTTTATTTAGCAATTAGACCATTATACGTTAAGATGGACAAAAAAGGGCATGGGAAGGAAAAATCTCAAGAAAGGGCCTTAAGGGCATTTTAGTCATTTGGTTAATTAATGAATTAAAAAGGGAGAAATAAGCCGAAATCTTGTCCATTTTCTTCCTCTAAGCGCCAAAATTTTGAAGGAGACATAGATAGAGTTTCTTCAACTTCCAAGCTTGATAGTAAGTGCATCCTAGCCTCGTTTTTAATGTTCTTCGTATTTTTGAGATCCTCGTAGCTTGGTTTAGCTATTTCTAGCGATATTTTGAGCTAGGTTTTATGTTCAAAAATTTACCCATGTATGAAATGCATGTAATCTGATGTTTTATGGAAGAATATGAAAGTTTGATGTATGATAAACATCTTTTTCTAAGGGATTTTCATGAAAAATGCATAAAAAGGACCAAATTGTAAAAGTTGTAAAAATGGTCAAACATGAGTGAAATAGTAGAAACTGAAGGCTATTGTAATTAAGATAATGTTTTAGCTAGGCTTGAAATAAAATAAAGTTGAATGAAAATCATTTTACGATCCTAGGGGTAAAAGTGTAATTATGAGAAAGTTTAGAGGCAAAATCGTAATTCTTGCCAAAGTGTGATACATGAGTCGATTTATTCGATGTGAATATTACATAAGTGAAATTGTCATTATAGACCAAGAAACACGAAGCCTAGATCAAAATCGGGGCAAGAACAAGGTTGCAGACTAAATCGAACATCTATATACATTTTGAGTACCGAGGTAAGTTTGTGTGAAATTAAGGCTACATATGTTATCGTATTTAAATTTCTTATTACTATAAGAAATGCATATTATTATTTCCATGAAATTAATTAATGATACCTCGATGAAAAAGTGAAGAGAATATGACAAGTTGAAGTTCAGGTTGAAGATTTGGAATAACGAGGATACCTATGTCACGACATGAGATAAGGACGGTCTCGTATAAGACCATGTCTGGGACATGGCATCGGAATCAAATAAGGGATGTCCCGTGTAAGACCATGTCTAGGACATGGCTTTGACACCAAAGTAAGATCTCGTGTAAGACCATCTCTAGGACATGGCATCAACATCTAAGTACGATCTCATATAAGAGATCTCGTGTAAGACCATATCTAGGATATGGCATCGACATCAAGATGTGATCCCATGTAAGACCATATCTAGGATATGGCATTGGCATCATGATACATGTTTGATGAGATTGAGTATTCTCTGATACTCCGAGTAGTTCAACGGACAAAAGAACTAAGTATGCAAAGATGCTATTGAGTTAAATTATACAAGGATGACAATGAGTTCCATTTATGTTAAGCATGATGATGATTTAATATTTATATCTAAGTTAGCATAAGTGCTAAATTATGTGACTAAGTGAATACCGGTACCATGAGTAAAATGCAAGTTATGAAATCATAATGTGATTGTGATGGGTAAGAGTTATGTTGCTATTTGAGACTTATGTTGCTATTGTTTCATGAGATGGAAGAGTTTATTATGAGCAATGATTTTGCTATATAAATTTCATGAAAAATTACTAAGCTATATGCTTACCCCTCTCTTTTTCCTTTTCCTTGTAGTATCGCCAAGCTAGCTCAGGGATCGTAGAACGTCGGAGCTCGGATCACACTATCAAACATTATTTTGGTATAGCAAAGTTGATTTATTTTGAGTATGGCATGTATAGGAACTTGATCATTTTGAGTTATGTCATATTGGAAGCCAAAGTGTTGGATATTAAGGTTGCTCACTCTTTTTGTATATAGCCAATAGAAATTGGCCAACATTTGTCAAGTTTTATTCATTAATGATGATGAGTTTTATGATGTGAAAGTTTATGCAATCGATGGAGTTATATGTGAGGAGTATGAATGATGATTTAGGAGGATACTTCATTATGCATGATTGTTATGTTATGTGTTGCTTGAGTTGGTATAAGTGTGTTTATGTTTTAGGGTGGCAATTGGCTTGGAAAATAGCCTCTAATTGTCCACACTGGTAGACACACGGGTGTGTGTCTAGGCCATGTGTGACACATGGTCAGCCCCATAGGTTTGTTAATAGGTCGTGTGTCCCCTGCATCAACTTACGAGAATTTGATTAGTCACACGGGCGAGCACACTGGCGTGTGCTCAGGCCATGTGCTCTTTAGAGGTTGATGACGTCATAAACAGAGAGCTCCAATGGTGGAGGACACGAGTTATAGACACGGGCCTGTGTCCATCCGTGTGAAAACTCTTATAGATTCGAAGGGAAAATAAATTCAACATGGGCTAGGGACATGGGCGTGTAAGACCACATGATCTGACCACATGGGCGTGTCCCATGTCACACGAGCGTGTGACCCCTGTTTAGGTAAAAATTTTCTAAGATTGTAAAAGTTTCCGGTTGAAATCTAAAACTTTCCGAATGTATGTTTAAGGCCTCGTAGGCCTATATTATGCATGTTATGATCAAGGATGAAAGGCTTTAAGTTGAAATGAAATTTTATAGCCCAATAATACATGTTCAAGCAAAGTTAAGTACGATAATGTCTCGTATCCTGTCCCAGCATCGAACATGGGTAAGGGGTGTTACAGTTGGTATGTCATTTCTCGAGGAATTATTCCACATGCAAGATAATTGGAAAAATTAGTAAACCAAGGTGTTTCATGAATTCGACTTACCTCAAATAAATGTTCATCTAGGAAATTCTCGTTGATAGGCGCACATGATCGAGTTACCTCATCTTGCTCCAACCTCGACAGATGATCAGTTATTTGATTTTCGACACATTTTCTATCTTGGATCTGAAAGTCAAATTCTTGGAGTAAAAGTGTCCAACAAATTAGCCTCGGTTTCGCATATTTCTTAGTAAGCAAGAATTTAATGGACGCATGGTCAGCAAATACTTTAACATTGGTACCTATAAGATATGAGTGGAACTTGTCAAAAGAAAATACTATAGCAAAGAGTTCCTTTTCAATTACCGTATAATTGAGTTGGGCTCCCGTCAAAGTTCTACTTGCATAGTAAATAGGGTGAAACACTTTGTTTCTTCTTTGACCCATCACAGCTCCAACGGCATAATCACTTGCATCGCACATCAAATCAAAAGGTGAGTTCCAATCAGGTGTAATGATTATAGAGGCTAAGATTAACAGTTTTTTAGATCTTCAAAATTTTTCAAACATGCTTTGTTGAAATCAAACACTGTATCTTTCTCTAACAACAAACACAACGGTTTAGAAATTTTGAGAAATATTTGATAAACCTTCGGTGAAAATCGGCATGGCCTAAGAAACTTCTGACTTCTTTCACATTAGTTGGGGCCGGTAATCTTTCAATTACGTCCACCTTTGCTTTATCGACTTTAATTCCTCTTTTTGAGATTTTATGCCCTAAGACAATCCCTTCCTTAACCATAAAATGGAATTTTTCGCAGTTAAGGACAAGATTCGTTTCTTCGCATCTCTTCAGTACCTTAGCCAAATTACTCAAACAAATATCATAAGTGTTACCAAAAATAGAAAAATCATCCATGAAAACCTCAACAAAATTTTCAACCATATCAGTGAATATTGCCATCATGCATCGTTGAAATGTTGCAGGTGCATTGCATAAACCAAAAGGCATTCGCCTAAAAGCAAATGTACCGTATAGACAAGTAAAGTTTGTTTTATGTTGGTCCTCCGGAGCTACAACTATTTGGTTATATCCCGAATAGCCTTCTAAACAACAATAGAATTCATTACCTTCCAGTCAATCTAACATCTGATCCATAAAAGGCAACGAAAAATGGTCCTTCCGAGCGGCTTTATTCTACTTTCTGTAATCAATACAAATTCTCCAACTAGTAACAGTTCTCGTTGGAATCAACTCGTTACGCTCATATTCAACAATCGTGATTCGACCTTTCTTCGGCACACACTGCACCGGACTTACCCACGAACTATCTGAAATAGGATAGATGATTCTCGCATCTAACCATTTGATCACTTCCTTTCTCACAACTTCTTTCATAATAGGATTGAGCCTCCTATGCCCATCAATTCAGCTCTTTCACCTTATTCTAAAATAATTTTATGCATTCAAAAAGAAGGGCATTAACCTCGAATATCAGCTATGGTCCAACCAATTGCTTTCTTAAATTTATTTAGAACAACAATTAGTTGCTACTTTTGATCTTTCGTCAGTTCTGCTAAAATAATAGCAGGCAAATTGGAATAGTCACCTAAATAAACGTATTTCAAATGGGAAGGAAGTACCTTTAGTTCGACTTTAGGTGGTTCTTCAATTGACAACTTGGGTTGCACAAATTATCTAACTTCTAACTTCAACGGTTCAAATCCTGTGGATTGAATAAATTTTTCAAATTGGCTTCCATCAAAGCCATGTTTTCTTCACCTTCATCCTCCAAAGGGTCAAGATCTAAGGTTTTCTCTAATGGATTTTCTTCAAAATTGCTTTCCATAGAAACCAAGGTTTCTATCTCTTCCATTACTGAACTTACTTCTGTCGAATCGGGAAATTTCATCACTTTAAGAATGTTAAAGGTTACCTGATTGTCTTGAACTCGCATGGTGAGTTCACCTTTCTACACATCAATTAACGTTCTTCCCGTGGCTAAGAAAGGTCTCCCAAGGATGATCGACACTTCCTTATCTGCTTCAAAATCTAAGATAATGAAATCAACAGGAAAAAATTATCGACTCTTACCAAAACATTGTCGATCTTTCCCTCAGGAATATGCTAAAGATCGATCCGCTAACTGAAGCGTCATAGTTGTAGGTCTTACTTCACCTATCCCAAGCATCTTGAAAATAGACTTAGACATCAAGTTGATACTCGCTCCTAAATCACACAAATCTTTACCACAGTAAGATTCACCAATGTTACAGGGTATAGTAAAGCTTCCTGGGTCCTATTTCGGTGGCAATTTGTTTTGCAAGAATGAACTACACACCTTTTTCAAGGCAATAGTCTCATACTCACTCAGTCATTTCTTCTTGGACAGTATATCCTTCATAAACTTCACATAATTTGGCATTTGTCCTAAAGCCTCCACCAATAGAATATTGATGTGTAACTGCTTCAAAACATCGAAAAACTTCTTAAATTGCACCTTTTGTTTCTTCTTGTGTTACTATAGTCTTTGTGGATATGGAGGTGATAGAACTTTTGGTTGAATAGGACAACTCTTCTGAGTAGGTAAATTTGCATCCAAAGAAGATGTTATAGTATCTGAATTCACTAAGCTAGGATTTACCTTGTCAGTCTTTATAGATTCTAATTCCTTTGGTGTAGGAATTTCAACAGCTGGTTGATTCTTTTCAACAGGCTTATCTTCGACATCAATCAATCGGGGTTCCAAAATTTTACCACTTTGCAATGCCACTGCCTTGATATGTTCCTTACCCAAATTTCTTTGATTCTCAGTATCGCTTGGCAAGGTTCCTTGCAGCCTATTACAAAGTTCTGTAGCTAACTGACCCATTTGGTTTTCCAAATTTTTCAGTGTTGTTGCTTGGCTTTGGATCAAAGCGTCATTCTTTTCCATGTACGCTTTCAACAAGTTCTCCAAACTGTTTGATGCCTCAGCCTGAGGTGGTCTTGGAGCTTGCTGTTTAAACCTTTAAGATTGGTTGGGTTTATGCTGCAATAAGCTATTGTTGAATCCATTTCCTTGGTTACTCCAAGAAAAGTTAGGATGATTACACCAATAAGGATTGTAGAAGTTAGACTGGGGTCCTTGTCCACTCCTATTTTGATGTTGGTTCCCGCATAGTACACTGACTCAGGATTTGATGGACAATTCTCAAAAGAATGACCTTCCCCATAGTACACACAGGAAACTACTTCAAACGGACTTGGTGGCTGCTGTAAAATTATTAGCACTATTAGCGATAAGCTGGTTTAAAATAGAGGAAATAGATGATACTTGAGCTGATAACGAAGTGAGGGTGTAACACCACTATCCCGAGTCTGTCACCAGATTAGGGTTAGAAGCGTTACTTGATAGATCGGAAACATTTACAGAATCTTATAGCCATTCATCAATCTTATTTGAATTCAATCATAGAGTCCCTTAATTGAGTCATTGAGACCCTAAGCATGCTTATAAACCAAGTCGGGACTAAACCGAAACACATAAGTAATTTTATAAAAATTTGAAACTTTTCTAACCTACAGGGGACACACGGCTGTGGGGGTAGGCCATGCCTCACCCACAGCTACTCGACACTCCCGTGTGTCCTCCCCGTGGTAGTATACTGCCAAAATCAACACGGTCACCAAGCACGCCCGTGTGCTAAGGCCGTGTACTAATAGATCACATACTGCCATTTCTCACACGGCCACCAAGCACACCCGTGTCGAGGCCGTGTGTAATTTAAGCCACATTCTGCCAATTTACCCACGGTCTTAGGCATGCCCGTGTGCCTCAATCGTGTGACAGTATAGGCCCTTTTACAAGGCCAATATGCCACCTACATAGGGTCTTCCTACAAGCAATATTCATACCTAAACATAATATGCATAAATGGCAACCAAAACATATCAAATGGTTCACTTCATCTATACATTCAATACCAATTCCATTCATACCAAATTACAAACTAAATCCTACATCATTTTGAACATGTATCATCCATTTGCTTAACCAAAACTTAACAATTTCATATGCATCAAAACATACTAAATATATGCTTCATAAATCTTTCATTCAAACATTTATCAACTCAAAAACTTGCCAATACACATGCCCATGCTCACTTCATAAACATATACACCTATCTAGCCTATACATGCCATAATTAGCGATGTACATTTTCAAAAGGGTACCAAAATAAGTTTTTGTAGTGTGATGACGATCCTTGATAATCTCGAGCCTTTAGTAGCTTCGACGACCTATAAAACAGAGAAAACACACACACAGAGTAAGCTTTCCAAAAGCTTAGTAAGTCATATACAAATAAGCTTGGTATGGAAAGCATATATCAATCACTTGGCAAACTTTCACATATTTGTTTTGGTTCATACATTTTTAACCACATTAGCCATTTTCACCATTCAAGAATCATATAAACACATAGCTCATCTAGCCAAAACAATTCCTATCATATCACAAATTCCATGTACTTATCACCATAGTAAGATCACTTAGATACTTACCTTACATACACAAATAGTGTATAGACAACGTACCTGAATCAAACTTAATATCACATAATTATTCATAGCTCGAATTTGACATTCATATCATAGTCTTGTCCGTTGAACCCATAGGAACCTAGTAGGATACTCAGAAAGCTCGAAATAGTAGTACAATGCCAACGTCCCAGACGAGGTCTTACATGCACTTATATATCGATGCCACTGTCCCAGACAAGGTTTTACACGTATAGATCATAACGATGCCAACGTCCCAGACATGGTCTTACTCATAAAGTTCATATCGATGCCTACGTTCCAGACGAAGTCTTTTACATATAATTCATATCGATGCCTACGTCCCAGATGAGGTCTTACACGAAATTTCAAATCAACGCCAACATCCCAGACGTGGTCTTACATGACAAAATAGAACAGATACATATGTCATGACATAGCTAATCCTATCTATTCCTAGGTTCGTACGGGACTTCTCGGCTTTATCACTATATCGAACTTATTTCAGAATTCACGCAGTTAGCATCTCATACTCATTCATTTTCATCGATAGACATATGAATACATATATTCAATTCAATACAGATAAGTTTATTTGCATAGTGACTTACCACGGATTTGGTTTATCGAATGGAAATGGCTACTCGGTTATTTTCACTTTCCCGCGATCTAAATCTGTTTTCCTCAGTTCTTGATCTAAACATATTCAGAATTAACCCTTTTATTCACCATTCCATTCAATTCAATCCATAGACACACATTTTGGGCTATTTGCAAATTGACCCTCATATTTGCACACTTTAACAATTTAGTCCATTTTTCACAAAACATCAAATTCACAAAATCCACACACACACATGCTTGGCCGAACCTCTCTAGGGACTATATAAGCCCAAAATTTCATCAAATTTTCAATTTAGTCCTTCTATTTTCCATTTTCTCAATTTAGCCATATTTAGCTAAATTCAACAAAACTTCAAGAACAAAACATGTTCATCAAGCTTAAATCTTCCATTTAACATCATAAAACATCACAAAGCTCAACATATCATCAATGGCATTTTTCACAAACATCATCAATACACAAAATTAAGACATGGGTTTTGTAGCTCTCAAAGTAATGATTGCAAAAACGTAGAAATTATCGAAAACTGACTCAAAATCATACCTTGAATTTGACCACAATAGTGCCGAAACCTAGCTTGGCTTAATCCTTTCTTTTCCTTGCTATTTTTGGTTCAAGAATAAGATGATAACTATCATCTTTCAATTGTTTCTTTTACTAATTTATTCTAATAATTCAATTACTAAATTGCCCATCCATTAAACATATAAGACAATTTAATACCAAGGTTATTATGACATTCTACCATCCACTAATTCAATAATGGCTTAATTGCCATATAAGGCCTCCAACTTTAAAAAGCCACAACATATTGGTACTTTAACAAATAGCATACAACTTTCACATTTAATGCAATTCAATCCTTTTGTCAAATTAATCACACAGACGGGCAATTTAACATACGAAACTTTACCACATGCTTAATCACATATCAATGACACAGAAATTATTATTAAAATATTATCCAGACTCGAATTTGTGGTCCCGAAACCACTGTTCTAACTAGGGTATAAACCAGACTGTTACAGAAGGCGTCAACTTCATGAACTCTGGCTACACGTCTTCCTGAAGCTGTTCGATTTGTTGGCCATTGATAGTTGTTACTCACGATCCTCTCGATGATCTCATAAGCCTCATTATAAGACTTATACAAAATTATACCATTCGCAGAAGCATCTACCATCAATCTTGTATGTGCATTGAAACCATTATAGAATGTCTCTAACTAGATACAATGAGGAGTCCCATGATGAGGACACTTACGAAGTAACTCCTTGAATCGCTCCTAAGCCTCATACAAAGACTCGTCATCCAATTGTTGGAAAGTTGTAATCTCGTTCTTCAACTTAGCATTTTTGCTTGGCGAAAAATACTTAACCAAAAATCTCTCTACTAATTCTTGCCATGTAGATATGGAACTTGGTGGCAATGAATTGAGCCATGCTCGTGCTTGATCTTGCAACTAGTACGGAAACAATTTCAACCTCAGTGCGTCTTCAGTCACACTGGCTATCTTGAATGAATCACTCACCTCCATAAACAATCAAAGGTGGAGATGTGGATCTTCTGTAGGCATACCACTGAATTGGCCTACAGTTTGGAGCATTTGAAACATCACTAGTTTCAATTCAAATTGGGTTGCCTCAATATCTGGCCTTCTAATTCTAGGATTTAACTCACTGAAAAGTGAAATAGCATATTGTCTGATACATTGATCCCTATCATCGGCAACGAGGATGGGATTTCGTATACGATCGGCTTTATTACCTTGCTCTTGATTTTGATTTCCAAGGTCCATCCCAATTTTTCTTTGAGCTATTCGTTCACGTCTTCTTTGTATAAAATTTTACTCAATTTCAGGGTCTACAGGGAGTAAATCGATAATTTGATCTACTCTTATAAACACCTCAAAAGAAAATAAAAAAATTTAAAAGAAAGAATAAGTTAGTAATGTTAGAAATAAACCAAATTGGAAGTAAATAATTCACGAAAGAAATGACTATGGAAACAGTTAACAATCCCCGGCAACGGCGCCAAAAACTTGTAACACGTAGGTTTGTGCAAGTGTACACAGTCGTTATCATGTAATAAGTAAGAATCGAGTTATCATCTCCATAGGGATTGTATTTGTGATAAGTCACATAATTTGTAAAATTATATTTGGTAAATAAAAACACAATATGATTGAGGAGTGATGATTAAAATTAAATATATTAAACTAAATGCAATGATCCCTAATGCAAATTATCCTAAATATGCAAACTATATGAATGAAATAGATTTTATCAAAATTAAACACAATTTACAAAAATTATAACATAAATAAACTAGGACAATTACATTAATTAAATTCATTTTATTATCAACATGCTTAATAACATTCGAAAAACATTCCATGGAAACTCGATCTTTCTTGAGTTTGGAAACCACATTAGGTCCTTTCGGAATCCTTTTCTTAGTAAATACGCATTTTACTAATCCTTATGTACTAAGGGGTTCTTAGCATTCATGTGAGGTAACAGGGACGTGTCAGGTTTGAAACAGTTTAATCATACAAATATAAAAACTATGCAGATAATAGAGCTTGGTCAGAGTTGTTATGCAACCTACAATTTAATCGGGTTAGAATCTAAATTGAGCATGCACATTTCAATTATGTGTCCACTAGTCGTCGTCTGGTCTGGATTGCTCAGCTAATTCGAGTGCATTTCAATCACGTGTGAACGAAATATAGACTTGATTTTAATTGAAAACATGATTGATTGAGGCACAAACATTATAAGCATTAATCAAATAAATATTATTTAATCAAAGCAATCATCCTAGCATAAATAAAATTAAGCTAACATTGTTGTAAACAAGAACAAAGAACATATAGCAAACATTTTCAGATTAAATCAAAGAAAAGAAAGATTAAACCCATATCAAAGTGGCTGTCACCCAAGACTCTGACTAACTAGTCTCCTTCGCTCCTTTGCTGTGCTCTTTTGCTGATGGCTCTCCAAGGTGACCGACCAAGGGCTCTTTAAGAGGCTTAATTGCTAAAATCTCTATGAAGAGATGATGTTAGGCGTGGGGAATGAAAAATGCTAAGACAATTGAGAGAGAAGAAAAAATGATGAAGGATGAGGGATGATGAATGAATGAATGAGGGGGTCTTATTTATAGGTGAGGAGAGGGGGATAGTTTGCTAAAAATAGGAGGTTCCATCTCTTCAAGCATCTTCAAAGGGTGGCCGACCATGAATTGAGGAAATTGAGCTGATTTTTGCTTAATTTAAGTGCCACAACAACTCAGGACTTAGACTCAGTCAAGTGCAAATCTTCAAGCAAATCTCTAAATTCTTCAACATTGCAAGGACCTTGTGCAATTAAACCAAAAAGTGGTTTATGTGAATAGCCAAGTGTAGCTGAAAATTGGGTTGACTTGGTCTCCAATTTGGACTGTTTTGTAATCCAACAAAGCTATCAAACCTGTCCAAAATAAATCAATAAATCAGAGGACCAAATAATAAAATTTATCCAATTTAAATAATTAATTACAACCCAAATTATTAATGAAATATCTAAAAATGAATATTTAAATATAATTTTATATTTTATTATTTAATTTAATAATGCATGACCCACTTCATGTTTTAAAAGAAAATATGCTCAATTTAATATAAAATAAGCCATTTTATGCATGAAAACTATATAATAGAGCATAAAATATATTTTAATAATTTCTATGTCCTAATTTCATATTTTCATATATTTAATAAATTTATTAAACAATTACTCAGTTTTAACAACAAATTTAAGTTAAAAGGTGATAAATTATATAGGAAAAATCCTATATATTTTTCTGTTTACAATTATCAGCTACGAGTTAAAGAGCAAGATGTATCACAAACTGCATTTAGAACTAGCTATGGCCACTATGAATTTTTGGTAATGCTATTTGGTTTCACTAATGCTCCTACAGCATTCATGGACTTGATGAATCAAATATTCAGTCATATTTAGATTAGTTTGTTGTGGTATTCATTGTAGATATTTTGATTTATTCATTGAACGAGTCAGATCATGCTGAAAATTTAAGAGTTATGATGCAAACTTTGCGTTAAAAACAACTATACGTGTAATTTAGTAAATGTGAATTATAGCTACGGGAAGTTGATTTTCTAGGACATGTTATATCTACTGATGGAATCAGGGTTGATCCAAATAAAGTATCTGCGATTGTTGATTGGAAAATCCCAAAGAATGTTTCTGAAGTTCGAAGTTTCTTAGGATTATCCAGATACTATCGACGATTTGTTAAAAACTTCTCAATTATTGCTTCACCTATTACAATGTTACTACAAAAAAATGTCAAATTTGTTTGGTCTGATAGTGCCAACAGAGTTGATCAGTTGAAAAACATGTTAACAGAAGCTCTAGTATTAACTCAGCCTTAATCTCAAGTGGCATATGTTGTTTACAATGATGCACTCAGGGAAAGTAGTAGATTATGCTTATGCAATAGGTTGTGTGTTAATGCAATTAGGGAAAGTAATAGCTTATGCTACTCGATAGTTAAAGCCGCATGAAAGAAATTATCCTACTCACAATCTCTAGTTAGCCACAATTGTTTTCGTTTTGAAGATATGGAGACATTATTTATATGGTGAGAAATTTCATGTGTCTACTGATCACAAAAGTTTAAAGTATTTAATGGCGTAGTACGAATTGAACCTAAGACAACAATGTTGGTTAGAGCTACTAAAATATTATGATTTGGTTATTGATTATCATCTAGGAAAGACTAATGTGGTTGCAAATGCACTTAGCCGAAAGTCATCATTGTTTGCACTTTGAGCGTTGAACGCTTATTTAGCCTTGAATGTCTATGGTTCTGTATTGGCGGAATTGAGGACTAAACCTTTGTTTTTACAAAAAATTTTGAGAGTTATAAAATGACGGTCTGATGTTAATAATGAAACAAAACTTAGTTCAAGATAATTTGACTACTGAATACAGTATTGGTGATGATGGTACATTACTTTACTGTGACAGAATTTGCGTTCTGAATAATTTAAATTTGAAAAGTGATATTCTTTCAGAGGCTTACAGTAGTACATATTCCATTAATCTTGGTAGCACGAAGATGTATTGTGATTTGAAAAAGATGTACTAGTGGTCGGGTATGAAACGTGAGATTTGTGAGTTTGTAGCTAAATGTTTTATTTGTCAACAGGTAAAAGCAAAGCATCAGGTGCCGTCGAGATTATTACAGCCTATTATGATTTCTGAGTGGAAGTGGGAGCAAGTCACGATGGATTTTGTATTTGGTTTACACGTAACTTCGAAAAAGAAAGATTCAATTTGGGTGACTGTTGACAAATTGACTAAGTCGGCCCACTTTATTCTAGCTAGAATAGATTACTCACTTGTAAGGCTAGCGGTGTAACGCCCCAGAATTTGTATAATTTTTTTGTGTATTTATGACACACAATTATGTATCTGCTTCAATGGTTAAGTGTTCTCGGTGTGTGTGGGAGGTCTCAAGTTCAAGTCATGAATTGGGAAAATTTTGGTATTTTTGGATGATTAAGCCCTATCCCTGGTCAGTAAGCTTTTAGTTAAAAGTTTGCAAGTAATTAATAGAATGGGCCTACTGGTTTGATGGTTAAGTGGAGTATTAATTTTTCTGGTCCTGTGTTCGAATCCATGTGTGTCCAAAGAGGATAAATTTTACTATCAAATTCGGCATGAGTTTGAGTTAATGTGGATTCTGAATAGTTGGGTGTAGTGGGGAGTCAGGTGGAGAGATTTTAGGAGCGAATTAGGGAATGTTGGGGATCATCTAAAAATTTGATTTTATTTCTATTTTGTATTTCAAAACCCCAAAAGTTTTCCTCTTTCTTCTAATGTCAATTTCACTGCTCCCCTACCGAAATTTCCCCCATCTCTTCCCTTTTTCGTTTCCTTTTCCTTTAACTTGATTGGTTTTGTATGACGTCGGCGTGATCGATAAGTTTTTGTTTATGTTTTATCCTGAATGTGATCAAGAGAAGTGTTCATTTGATTGTTGGGAGTCAATCAAGGGGTTGGAGATTAGCCATTAACGGTGTGGGGTTGTAAAGTCCCTGCTGTTCGTTCAGAGGTAAGGTTTTTGGTGGTTGAAGGATGTTTATCGTGCTACAATTTTGGTTAAGTTTTGCTAATATTGCTGAACACAAGTTTTGGATTATTGAATATAGATTCTGGAGTGCTCGGGGATCATTTTAGCTTCTATCGAAACCAGGTGTGTACCCGGAAACACAAAAAATGAGAATTGGTGAAAGCTAAAAAATAATTCTGTCAATGCGACACGGCTATGTGAAAGGCCGTGTGCAAGGTTGTGAGCCACAACATGGCCGTGTGATCGACAAGCCAGGTCGAGCGTAAGTGGCACGGCTGTGTGATGGCCAGGCAAGGTTGCGTACGACACATGGGCTCTACCTATTGGGCTATGTGGGCCACACCGATATGTGGGTCCATACGGGTTAACCACACGAGCGTGTAGAATTTTGGGTCAGGCCGTGTGATCCATACGGCCAAGGTTAATTTTGGCCGTGTGGGCCACACGGGCATGTAAGCCAACACGGGCAAGCCACATGGGCATGTGAGCCCATTTTTCTAAAATGATCTGTAAGGTTTCACGGGTTGCCCAAGTCTACTATGGACCTACTGTAGGGTCGGTAAGCATTACTTAGACCCTCAATTACATGATCTAATTATGTGATATGTGTATTAAGCATGTTGCACTTAGCATGTATATCGATTTGAATGTGTGATCCGTTAATTACATTATAGCATGTCATCGATTGTATACTGCATTACATTGGGGTGGGTTAATGATATTGGAGGAAGTATCTGAAAGGCTGTTAAGTTTGTTATCTGGCAGCTCAGTTGTAATTATCTGATTATGTGCCACATTTCGGTACAGCATGGTGTGTAGAGGTTGGTGGGAAGGATACTGATATTCTGTTCTGTTCTGCATGTTATACCTGATGGGCTGAGGCCCTAAATTGTATCTTATTCTGTATCTAAGTAGGCTAAGGTCCACACCGATTCTGTAATGGGCTTAGACCCGAACTGTAAATATATGATTGTTTTCCAATATTAAGTTGTGTGCACATTTTCTGTGGGGATTACACACTAAGTTTGCTAAAACCCATCCTTATTATGTTTAATCTGTTCAGGTGATCCCTAGCATTAGGCGAGTGGGTCGGCGGAGGACTCGGCGGTAACCATGGGTATAGACTTTAATGGTTTTCTCCCGTTTTACGATTATTGGTTTATGTTGATGTAACTCACAAATTTTTTAGGACTTTTGTTTAAATGGGGTTTTTAATTATTGTTTTTATGGATTCATAATTGCTAGATGTAGGAAGACTCGATTTTCAAAAGCTTAAGTATTTTATAAACCCTCGATCCCTTAGACGATTTTCTCGAAAACAAAAGAGTTTCTCTAAAATGGATGGATTTACTTAATTAACCCAATTTTCATAAAATAAATTATTTCTAAAGCTTCCGTAATGAATTACGTTTTAAACAATCAACTAGATGAGTAAGGATTTTTTTGGAATCAATAAGAGTAATAAAATGAACACGGTTTTATCTTAATAAATTAGTTTCCAAAATTCCATTCCATGTGACATCGCTAAATTTGTCCATAACGTCTAGGCCGAGTTTGGGGTGTTACATTTAGTGGTATCAGAGCTAAGTTTCAAAACTCGGTTGTGGATTTGGGTTATAAAGATTGGTTTTAAGAAATAATTTTTAACTGATTTAAAATATTTTTGGACTGACTATGTGGTACACCGAGTCTCCAGCACCAATCTTGTAAGTGTTCTGAAATTCTGTTTAGATTTGTTTAAAAATACTACTAGCATACTTAAAATAGCCAATAGGTAGTATACTATACTGAAAACACTCTAGGTAGTGTAAACTGGAGCGATAACGAACTTCGAACTTTTGATACTATTCTGCATAAAATATTTGTTAATAAATATCAGAACTGTAACTAATGCATAAAGCTATTAGCAAATAAGCTCCAAATTTACGATAAGCGCACGAGGTATCTATGAATAGGGTATTAGAGGCTGTGGTAGAGGCCGTAGAGCAGCTCAAACTGGGTCCTCATATCTGGATACTAGTGAGACACCAGTATCACCTGTGACAGAGATTGGGTCTCGAGATCGCATGGCCGGAGACGACACACTGTCCTAGGCCATGTTGAGGATATTGGAGAGGGTCACTAGGCCCAACACCAGATCTAGAGGCCGGGGGTGGGTTATAGAACAACTCTGATCCAATGGGGCTAAATTATTCAGAGGTTTCATTCCTCTAACGTGGCCAAATATTGGATGGAGGCCATGAAAAGAATTATGGACGACCTGGATTTTACTACGGAGCAAAAGCATAAGAGGGTTGTTTCTCTGCTTCGCGATGAAGCTTACCAGTGGTGGCTGACAGTTAAGGAGGGCACTCAGCCTGACCGAATGACTTGGGATTACTTTAAGACGGCTTTTGAGAGTAAGTATGTAGGAGCCAGTTATACTGACGCTAGGAGACGTGAGCTCCTTAATCTCACCCAAGGAGACCGTACAGTGGCCGAGTATGAGGCTGAGTTTTTAAGATTGAGCCGATATGCGCGGGGCATGTTGGCAACCAAATATGACAGATGTGTCCACTTTGAGGATGTCCTCAGGGACAGTTTACAAGTTCTGGTATCTCCACAGAGAGAGCGTGAGTTTGCTACACTGGTTGAAAAGGCAAAGATCACCGAAGAAGTTAAGCGCGCTGAGCGCCAAAGCTGAGAGAGAGGAAAGAATAAGAGGGAATCAGAGCCCTCGAGTTCTGTGATGAGGCCTAAGAAAAAGGTCAGATCTGACGAGCCAATGAGATTTGGGCCTCCTGCTGCACCTACTAGGGTAGCGCTTTGTGGGCATTGTGGTAGACGCCATCTATGTAACACCCTAAAATTTGAGTATCGATTTTTATTGCATGTTTTTGATGCTTAGATTATGAAGGAAAATTTTCTTACTTCTTTTTCGTGTTTATTATAGTCCCGAAGAAGAGTATAGAATTATTCAGAATGGAATAATTTTAGTTTTGAGAATTTAATGAAGTGGATTAAGTGACATTGATACTTAAGTTAATTTAAGTGTCAAAGTGTAGCATAAGATGAGTAAATGGTAAGGTGGTGTTGGCGCATGAGTTGTGGCATGAGGGGAGTGGTTCGAATCCCTTGGTTAGCATCTAGATAATTTTTATTTTTGCACAAGTATAGCAAGTGTCAACCAAGCAATATATATGGTAAGGTTGGACTTTTCATTTTTGGTAAGTAGACTAAAGGAATAAGGTAATTGTTAACTTATGGTAGGGAATCAAGAAATTTTGGAAAGATAAGGAGACATTAGGCATGTATCAAGGAAAAGGTTTTGGAAATTATTTCATGGTCATTTGACCAATGAATTTGGACGGCATTGTGGCTAGGGGAGGTTGGCCAAATATGTTAGTAGCTTGGCTAGGATTAGGAATTAGTTTTGGTCATTCTTAGCTTTTTGTGCAAGTTTTGCAACTCTTTCTCAACCTTTCTCTCTTGGCCGAATTTGAGCTTTTGGTAAGCCTTAATCTTTTGACCATTTGGTCATTTTTGCCTATCACTTTAGTATTCTTTGTATGCCTTTTTCATAGTGCGAAATTACCAATACCAAAAAGCCATTCCTTTTCTTTCTTCTCCCATTGTCGAATATACATTGCTCCTAAACTCATTTTTGTCTTTTCTTTTCTTCTCTTTGAAAACCAAATCCTCATCATCATCTTTTTCTTCCATCTTTTATTTCTTTCTTTTATTTCTTTTCAATCAATACTTTCTCCAATAATTTCTCTCATGGTGAATGTTAGTGTGCCCATAGCCGAACCATTTTCTCTTTTCTTTGGTTATACATAGCCGAATTCTCCATCATATCTAGACATCCTTCTCAATCCTTTCTTTTCAATCGTGGACAATAGGTAAGAGTTCTTTTTAGTTTATGTTAGTTAATAGTTGTTTTGGCCGAATCTTGATAGTGGTAAGAAGGATCTCTTGGATCGAAATAATCATTTTTCTATTAACTTTTCTTTATTATATTTTAATGCGATAGTAGAAGATCGGAACTCAAGTGTTCGTGAGTATCATAGAACGTTGAAATCGATTTAAAGTGTTAAGGGAACGTTTTTGGTCGATTCTCATATTTTGGAGCAAGGATCTTTGTGGTAAGGAAATCTCACCCTTAAAACCTTTAGTATTATTTTCGATATATTATTAGGTTGGATTAATGATCTTTTTCGTTGAAGACATTCAAAATAGGGAAGAAAAGGGCGGTGTATAGTGTTCAGAAGAAAGGAGGTTCCGTTAATCCCCTAAGTATAAAGGAGGTTTCGACACTTACCATCAATCGGGGAGAAACCACAAGTAGAAGTAGTACGAAATTCCGAGGGTAAAAGTTTAGATCTTATTCTAAGATTGGTTTTGTTAGTAAATTATAGCGTTTTAATTTATCGTGATGCGTATAGGTATCGACGAGCGGGAAAGTCTAGTTCTCACTATAACCAGGTGTGTAACTTCACACTCATTCTCGGGTTAGATATCACTCCGTAAGTATTGTGATAAAATCGTAAAAATAGGAAAATTCGAAAAATACGTAGTAATTCATACTCTTGCGTAAATGCATGAAAGCAGTTAAAACCGAGAAATCTACGAAAAAGCGCTAGATCGATAAATTGGGCGAAAGATTGCTAGTTTGTTAAATTAAATGAAAAAAGCTGTTAGATTGTTAAAATGGGCCAAAAATATTCTAGTTCGTTATATGGGCCAAAATACTCTAGTTCGATATATGGGCCAAAAATATTCTAGTTCGATATATGTACCAAAGTTCGCTAAATTGCTAAATGGGCAAAGTACTAATTTGTTTTATGGGCCCAAATGAAATACTTAATTATAGACCCATTTATATTATGGATTATTTGATAAATTATTATATGGCTATATTTTGTTATGCACACATGATTGCATGGGGCGGGTATTTGATGAAGAGAAGAATGGCTGCTGCCAAAAATCTAGTTCGGTGGCTCGCCACAAATTATTTTGGCTTAATGCCTCTAGTTCGATGGCTCGCCACAAATTATTTTGGCTTAATGCCTCTAGTTCGGTGACTAGTCACAATCTAGTTCGGTGAGTGCACTACAAAATTATTTTAAAGGCTTAATGCCTACGATTGGTGTGTTTGGCGGGGTGGGTTGACTTGATCCCCACGTGTGTGTTGGTTGGTACGGGGTGTGTAGCGGATGGATATTAGGCTTGGTTGGGAAATTCATTTTCATGCATTTCTATTTATTTTACTTTATATTGTTAAAATGAAATTGAGCTCAAGCCCAAGTTAATGTCTCGATGATTTGGCCCAAAAATGGTGGTAAGTGAGTTGCACACTGAGTTCTTAGTAACTCACCCTATTTTATTATCCATCTCAGGTAATGGCAATTGATGTGGACTTGGGCCGGGGATGACTTGGTGGAGGCCATACTACGAGCATGGGTTTATAAACTATGAACTTTATTTAAATTACTTATTTTAATTACTATTTTGGGTTTGATGTAATAAGGCCTCTAATTATATTTTTATGGATTTTTATGTGTGGATGGATTTAATTCTATTTTAAGACTTTTGCTTTGGGCTTTTGTTTAATCTTTAAAGTTTTCTTAAAAATATTGAGTTTTATAACAATTTGGTCACCTTAATTATTTCTTTTAAATTTCTTTCGAATTCTTTTTAAATTACTTTAAGGTTTTTGATAAATATATTCTAAATGATAAGATTTCAAATAAAGTATTTTCTTAATCTACAAATTTTTAAATCTTTGGTCTTAGTTTTTATTAAACTATATTTCCAAAAGGTGTTGAAGTATTATTTTACTTTAAACATTAGAAAATTAAATGGATGTTCGATCGGTGTGACAGACCAAATCTCGTCTTAACGCATAGACCTGGTTTGGGGTGTTACAATCTAGGCGAATGTTGGAGGGTGACTGGGGCATGTTTGAGATGTGGGTCGACTAAGCATCATGTTCGAGATTGTCTATTGAGAACTAATTAGATGCAAGCTTCAGTTACTTGTGCTACGCAGCCACCGAGAGTAGTCCAGCAACCACCTAGGGGCCGTGTAACAACCCAATTTAGGGGCTAATCAGAACAGTGATCTCAGAATCACTAATTCAAGGTTTGATAAAATTATTTTCATGTTATATTATGTGTTATAACATGTTTATAAGGATGTATGGAAATTTTTGTGCTTTAATTTTAGCAATTTCATGCTAAATCGCGAAAAAGGACTAAATCGCATAAAGTGCAAAAGTTCTATTCTATAGGCTAAAGGTACCAAATAGCCATGAAATGTTAATTGGAGGTTTTTAAAGGGAAATTAGACCATCTTGAATGTGTTGGCAGACCATGTAGACAAGGGGGACAAGAGCTTTTAGTTTTGGTCAAAGTTGGTAGCTTAAATTGATGTTTTATAATAAAATAAAGAAAGGAAAAAGATATCATCATTCCTATTTCTTCTCCACTGAAAGTTTTAGCAAAAAAGGGGTGTTTGAAAGCTCAAAATTTCAGCAAACTTTACTCCACTCAAGTAATTGATTTTGATGGCTTTTCTTGAAGAAAATTGTACTTTTGAGATCCCTAAAGCTTAAGCTTTCTAATAAGGGGACTATTTTGCATTATGGTAAAAAGTTTAGAGATTTACCATGTGAGATTTTAAGTTGTTATCTGCATTTTTTTGGAAGAAAATGAATGTTAAAGTGATGACAAACAACTTTTGTGAAAGGTGTAGCCATGAAAACACCTAATTGGGACTAAAATGCAAAAGTTGTAATTTGTTCATTAAGGCATGAAATAGATGAAATTGTGGATAGTTATAAAAGGATTAAATGTTCATCTAGGCTTGCTTGATAAGAAAATGTGATAAAAAATTATTTATGAGCCTAGGGGCAAAATCGTAATTTTGCCAAAGTGTAGAGGCAAAATAGTCATTTTTGCCTAAAGTGTATATTATGGTATATTAATTAAATCAGTAAATTCCATTGTTCTAGATCAAAGAAAATGAGTTTTGGAACTTGAACAGGTGAAAAGAGAAATGTGGGCAAAAAAGTTCCTTTCAGCCCTTTTCGACATCGAGGTAAGTTTATGTGTGAGTGTTGTGATTACGTATGAGCTAATTTAATATTCCAATATAATATGGAATGTATATTTATTCAATGAATATTTGAAATATCTTTTGATGAGATGTTAAAAGAATCTAAGAGTAATAGAAAATGTATATAGCATGATATGATGATAGTTAAGGTCTCGTGTAAGACCATGTTGGCCTAGGTGTGAGATATTGAATAAGACCATGCCAGGGACATGGAATCAATATGATGTATCATGTAAGACCCTATTGGGGTATAATGTTAATATGACGTTATGCGTATAAGACTCAAGAGTGTTATTTAATAATTTGAGTGATTCAACGGGTATGTTCAAAGAGAGAAAGTATGTAGTTGTGCCATGAGAAGCACAAGTATGTGTTAGAACTGAATTGAGATGAATTTAGAATATGATAAAACCTAGTGGAATATGTGTAATCAATGCACCTAGTTGCATAAGATAGATTTATAAATGCATTATGTGAATGTGAATGATTATTGTAGAATCTATGTAAAAATGATAGTGAGTGAGGATGTTCACGGATGAACATTTGAATTAGACAAATGTATGTGGATAAATATTTTGAATGTAAAATAATGGTGAGCTATGTTCAAATACACCTCATTGAGGGTTATTGATAGGCTGTGTGCGATATCATGAACTATATTATTATCGGTGGGTTGTGTGAGTAACCACCAGACTAATTATTAATTGATGGGTTGTGTGCGATACCATCAACTATATTGTTATCAGTAGGCTGTGTGCATAACCACCTGACTAATTATTAAATGATGGGCTGTGTGCGATACCATCAACTATATTATTATCGGTGGGCTGTGTGCGTAACCACCTGACTAATTAGTAATCGATGGGTTGTGTTCGATACCATCGCTTATAAATGACTGGTGAGCTAAGTGAAAAATCACCATAAGTATAAATGATTGGTGGGCTATGTGCGATACCACCCTATTAGAGGTTGATGGTGGGATAAATGTGAGACCACCGAGAGATTAGCAGAATGAGTGGCTTATCAAAAATGCTAGATGTGTTGTTTTATATGGTCATGTGTGATCAGTACAGGAATGTATGTTAATTAAATGAGCAAATTGGCTCGTAAAATGGTAAAAATGTGGTAGGAGTTAGAATGAGTAATCTTTAAGAATAATTGAGTAAGTAATCATGAGCTAATGAGAAAAACTCGACATATTACCTCATAGTTATGTTTATTCAATGAATATCAATAATTGTCAAATTATGCAAATGAACTTACTAAGCATTATTGTTTACTCATCTTCCTTTCTCACCTCTTAAAGGTTATTTTGCTAGCTCGAGTTGGAGAATGCCGAAGATGTTTTCACACTATCGAGCCGAAACTTGGTACGAGGTATCAAGTCCTTATGTGTATAGGGCTAGTACTTGAGGTTGATTAAGTCTTTATTGATGTAGCCAAATTATGTTGGCCTAAAAGAACTTATAATTGGGTTATGTGTAGCCATAGATGATGGCTTAAGTTATTGTAAATGTATTGGGAATAGTTCTCCCTAGCGTGAGGGATGAAGATTTTATCACTCTTATGATTAAATGTCCTTAATTCAAGAGTTATATTGATGTTATGTGATATTATGTGCTAATATATGATGGCATGCAAACGAGAGTGGAAAAAGGCTTGGTAGATAGTCTCTAAGTGCCCACACGGATAGACATACGGGCATGTGTCTAGGTCGTGTGTTCCCTGCATGTTATTATTTTAAGTTAGAATAGACCATGGGATAACCCCACAGTCGTTTGTATAGGCCGTGTGTGACACACGGTTAGTACATGAGAGCGTGCTCGAGCCGTGTGAATAAGTCAGTATATCAAGGTGTGACACACGGTCTGAGGCCACGGGCGTGCCAAGACCATGTGTAATTTGGCAGTGTCCATCACGGGTGAAAGACATGGGCGTGTTTTAGGGGTACACGGGCGTGTCCCTTAGCCTACACAAGCGTGTGGCCCCTATTTAGGTAAAAATTTTCCAATGTGTAAAAGTTTCTAATCTATTTCTGAAACCTTTTAGAGTCATGTTTAGGGCCTCATAGGCCCATTATAAGGATGTTAGAGGTGTGCGTGTGGAAAGGTTGTAATTTGGAATGAATTTGATAGCCCAAAGTCGTATGACCCTGTGAGTTAAGTACGGTAACGCCTCATATTCGATTTTGATGTAGAACATGGGTAAGGGGTGTTAGATTTAGTGGTATCAGAGCTATGGTTTAGTTGGTTCTCAGACTAACCTAGCGTGAGTAAGAGTCTAGCTATACATGCCATAGGTGGACCATGATAGTGTGATATCTCTCGGCTCTAACGAAACTATTTTGTTAAGACAGAAATGATTCCCTACCGAGCTAATATCAATAAGGTTGTAAGTGGCAATGAGGTAATTGAAATGTGCTTATGCATTATTGAAATTTAGAGAAGCATGAATAGAAGTTTATGACATGTGGGTGATAAGGTATGAAATATTATAACTCCAAGTAGAGGAATGAAATGAGAGTTATGAAGTGATGAACTTATTTATATTGATTTGATATGTGTATGGTGTTATATACTCAATTTATTGGGTAAAGTGCATATAGTGAGTAAAATTGTCCAGAGGACGAGATATGTGTATATGTACAATTGTTTGAAGGATGTCAGATGAATGTGTCCACATGGTTAAATCTCATGTGTGTTTGTTAAAGTAGAAAATATATAATGTTTTGTTTCATGACTCTGTTATGAAGCCACACGTATTATAATGTGGAAGCTAAACTGGGAAGTTTGATTTATTAGAATGCAGGAGATGAGTACGGTCGTCCAATAATAAATTGAGGAATAAGACCATGGTTGGACCATGGCGGTATATGTGATCCCATATAAGACCATGTCTGGGACATGGCATTGGCATCGATACATGATCCCGTATAAGACCATATCTGGGATATGGCATTGGCATCGACATGAGTTCCATGTAAGACCATATCCGGGATATGGCATTGGTATTGATATGAGATTTCGTGTAAGACAATAGCGAGGCTATGGCATCGTGATGACATGTAAAGTAGTAACAGGGCTATGATGTTGCGATATGAGTAAGATCATAGTTGAACTATGGCAATAAAGAAAATGATGTACTCAAACCCGTAAGACATTCTTTAATTGATTAGTAATAGTAAGAGAAATTAGAGTGAAATGTTTATTACTCGAGTAGATATTAATGTGGAACTTGAGTATGTAAAAGTCTCGATTGAAGTTGAATTACTTAGGATGCTCAGTCGCTCACATGAGACAAGAAAGTCTGTATAAGACCAAGCCAAGGCATGGCATCGGCAAATAGGAAAATATATCAAGTAAGTCCCTGTTAAGACACGGCGTCGAGGGCAAGTTAAGAAATCCCATGTAAGACTATATCTAGGATATAGCATTGGCATCGAGATATATGTGAGATGAGATTCAGTATCCTCAGTCATTCCTAGGAATTCATCAGGCAAAAGAGTGAAGATTGAATGAGAAAGCAAGGAAGTCAAGTGACTAAAGCTGTTATTAAGTTATGCTAGTTAAAGCTGACTAAGAGTGTTATGCATGTTATGAATGAATAAGTTGAGATTATGTTTACCATATCAAAGTATGTTGATTTATGTGATTAATGCAATATTTATGATAGCACAGTTGAGAATGCTTTGTATCACATTGGTACATGATGCTCTACTAAATAGAGTAATTATTGTTGAACATAAGATTGAAGTCCTAGGGGACTAAAATAGAAAGGCTATTGTTCAGATAGGAAATGATAAGGTTCCGTATAAGACCATATCTAAGATATGGTTTCAGTAACGAATATGATAATCGTATAAGACCATATTTGGAATATGGCATCGATACTTGATGTGGAAGTCCATATAAGACCTTATCGGGGATATGGCATTGGCATTTAGAGGAGACTCCATATAAGACCACCTTGGGGATGTGGCATTGGTTTGGTACCTACATTAATGATGATGAATATGCATCTTTGACTATCCCTAGTGATCAATGAGACAGGTAGATGAGTTACAAGTAGAAATGAGATGAGTACTAAAGTCATGTGAAGGAGTGAATTCAGGAACTCGTGAATGAATCACGAAGAGACGATTACGATATGTGGCACAAAACGTGTTATATAAGGGCAAGTATAAGTAAGTTGGCTCGAAGCCTATAGTTTGTGCATGGTTAGTTGATGCCATTGATGGATTATAATAATCTCCTTGGGTATTACGTATAAATATCTGTTGCCTTTCAAGGCTGATGTAGTTGTTCTTTCCATAGACCGTGATCATGTGAGAATGTTAGCTGGTAGTAAAAATCAGACAAAATGGTTATCGATTTAATTAATTGAAATCGACATTTCTTTATTTCCGTAACCCTATTCGGGTACTTTGAGGAGGAAGTCAGGGATGATTCTAGTATAAGAAGTGAAATCACAAGTTTCACGTTGTATGATGAGTTTTCGAGTGAGCTGAATAGAGTTAATGAATTCGATCGAGGCGTCCCTACTATCGTAAAATATAATGATAGTAAAGGTTTTATATTATCATACCAATAGAAACTCAGATGAGAATGTGCTTAAAATATGTTCTCAGTATGGAGAAAAGAATAGATTAATGTATTGAGATATGATTCAAGCTCTGTGTATATTCACGCATGAATCCATAAAGAGAATAAAATTTTGTGTGTACGTGAGTAGGGAGCATGATACAAAGGTATGCTCATCGAAATGTTCAAGCTGTGATAGTGGAGTTGAAAGCTATAGAAGGAACTATTAATTGAAAGTTATAATACTAAGTTCAGTCTGAATCAAGAAAAAGAGTTGACAGGTTGGTGATCCCAAGACGATCACTTCTGTGTTCTTATTGTAAGTTAGATGTTATGAAAGATCCATGTTAATCAGTACGAGTTAGTTACTCAGTTGATCCTAGTTGGTAATATCCTAGTCTCAGCGAGGTTAATGACTAGAGCGAGTTTTCCTTTCAGAACAAAAGGGTTCAGAAGTGAGATAGTAAATGGTATTTTAAATAAGCTCTGAATTAGTTTATTTAAGGTGATAAAATCCAGGTTGGATAAGATTTCCGTTGTTGATGTTTCCTTGAGATAGAATTCGAATGATGATAAATCCAGAACTTATACGGAAGTTTTGGTATGAGATTTAGTAGTAGCATATCTACTAATACAAGAGTAAGGAAGTACAGTTATGTGTATAAATGTTTCAACACTAGAATACATTTCACGATATGATTGGGTTTATGGCCAGAAGTAGTTGACCAATAAAAGTTGAGTTTTTAAAGCGTACAAGTCAAGAGTATTAAAGTCGGTGAATGCTTTAATGAGAAAGTGAGATAAAACCTTATTGATTTCAAATTTGGCTTAACAAAATTCCCAAGAAGGGGAATGTTATTCGAATTGTCATAAATCAACCGGTAAAGATCTGAGTGATCATTTGGACGTGTATAGTTCTAAATTAGTGGATTATTGAGTATACGCCATGGAGGAAGAAATACCTAGGTCGCAAGTGATGCCTCGACCTTGTGTATGATAGCTTAAAGGTTGTTGACACTAGAAACTTGAGGATAAATGGATTTGTGATTTTGAAGAGTTTATGCAAACGTTGTAAGAATGTGGGTAGCAACTCCTCCTGATAAGATTTTTGGGGAAGAAAATCCCTAAGGGGGGAGACTTGTAACAGCCCAATTTAGGGGCTAATCGGAACAGTGATCTCAAAATCACTAATTCGAGGTTTGATAAAATTATTTTCATGTTATATTATGTGTTATAACATGTTTATAAGGATGTATGGAAATTTTGGTGCATTAATTTTAGCGATTTCATGCTAAATCGCGAAAAAGGACTAAATTGCATAAAGTGCAAAAGTTCCATTCTATAGGTCTTGAATGTGTTGGCCGGCCATGTAGACAAGGGGGACAAGAGTTTTTAATTTTGGTTAAAGTTGGTGGCTTAAATTGATGTTTTATAATAAAATAAAGAAAGGAAAGAGATATCATCTTCCCTCTCTTCTTCTCCACTTTCAGCAAACAAGGGGTGTTTGAAAGCTCAAAATTTCAGCAAACTTTACTCCACTCAAGTAAGTGATTTTAATGGTTTTTCTTGAAAAAAAAAAGTGTACTTTTGAGATCCCTAAAGCTTAAGCTTTCTAAAAAAGGGGACTATTTTGCAATATGGTAAAAATTTTAGAGATTTACCATGTGAGATTTTAAGTTGTTATTTGAGTTTTTATGGAAGAAAATGAATGTTAAAGTGATGAGAAACATCTTTTGTGAAAGGTGTAGCCATGAAAACAACTAATTGGGAGTAAAATGTAAAAGTTGTAATTTGTTCATTAAGGCATGAAATAGATGAAATTGTGGATAGTTATAAGAGGATTAAATGTTCATGTAGGCTTTCTTAACAAGAAATTGTGATAAAAATTTATTTACGAGCCTAGGGCCAAAATCATAATTTTGCCAAAGTGTAGGGGCAAAATAGTCATTTTTGCCTAAAGTGTATATTATGGTATATTATGATTTATGAGTGATTAACAGTAAATTCCATTGTTCTAGATCAAAGAAAACGAGTTTTGGAACTAGAACAGGTGAAAAGAGAAATGTGGGCAAAAAGGTTCCTTTCGGCCCTTTTTGACATCGAGGTAAATTCATGTGCGAGAGTTGTAATTACGTACGAGCTAATTTAATATTCCAATATAATATGGAATGTATATTTATTCAATGAATGTTTGAACTATGTTTTGATGAGATGTTAAAAGAATCTAAGAGTAATAGAAAATGTATATAGCATGATATGATGATAGTTAAAGTCTCGTGTAAGACCATGTTGGCCTAGGTGTGAGATATTGGATAAGACCATGCCAGGTACATGGCATCGATACGATATATCATGTAATACCCTATTGGGGTATAATGTTAATATGACGTTATGTGTATAAGACTCAAGAGTGTTATTTAATAATTTCAGTGATTCAACGGGTATGTTGAAAGAGAGAAAGTATGTGGTTGTGGCATTAGAAGCACAAGTATGTGTTAGAATTGAATTGAGATGAATTCAGAATATGATAATACCTAGTGGATTATGTGTAATCAATGTACCTAGTTGCATAAAATAGATTTATAAATGCATTGTGTGAATGTGAATGATTATTGTGGAATCTAAGTAAGAATGATATTGAGTGAGGATGTTCACGGATGAACATTTGAACTAGAGAAATGTATGTGGATAAATATTTGTGAATGTATAATAATGGCGAGCCATGTGAAAACACACCACATTGAGGGTTATTGATGGGCTATGTGCGATACCATAAACTATATCATTATCGGTGGGCTGTGTGCGTAACACTTGACTAATTATTAATTGATGGGTTGTGTGCGATACCATCAACTATATTATTATTAGTGGGCTGTGTGGGTAACCACCTGACTAATTATTAATTGATGGGCTGTGTATGATACCATCAACTATATTATTATTGGTGGGCTCTGTGCGTAACCACCTGACTAATTATTAATTGATGGGTTGTGTGCGATACCATCAACTATATTATTATCCATGGGTTGTGTGCGTAACCACCTGACTAATTAGTAATCGATGGGCTGTGTGCGATACCATCGCTTATAAATGATTGGTGAGCTAAGTGCGAAATCACTATAAGTATAAATGATTGGTGGGTTGTATGTGATACCACCCTATTAGAGGTTGATGGTGGGCTAAGTGCGAAACCACCAAGAGATTAGCAGAATGAGTGGCTTCTCAAAAATGCTGGATGTGTTGTTTTATATGATCATGTGTGATCAGTGCAGGAATGTATGTTAATTAAACGAGCAAATTGGCTCGTGGCATGGTAAGAATGTGGTAGGAGATAGAAAGAGTAAGCTTCAAGAATGATTGAGTAAGTAATCATGAGCTAATGAGAAAAACTTGACATATTACCTCGTGGTTATGTTTATTCAATAAATATCAATAATTGTCAAATTATGCAGATGAACTTACTAAGCATTATTGCTTACTCCTCTTCCTTTCTCACCTCTTAGAGGTTATTTTAGCTAGCTCGGGGTGGAGATCACCGGAGATGTTTTCACACTATCGAGCAGACACTTGGTATGAGGTATCAAGTCCTTATGAGTCATGGCATGTATATGGCTAGTACTTGAGGTTGATTAAGTCTTTGTTGACGTAGCCAAATTGTGTTGGCCTAAGAGAACTTACAATTGGGTTATGTGTAGCCATAGATAATGGCTTAAGTTGTTGTAAATGTATTGGGAATAGTTCTCCCTAGCGTGAGGGATGAAGATTTTATCACTCTTATGATTAAATGTCCTTAATTCAAAAGTTATATTGATATTAGGTGATATTATGTGCTAATATATGATGGTATGCAAATGAGAGTGGAAAAAGGCTTGGTAGATAGCCTCTATGTGCCCACACGGATGTGTTCCCTGCATGTTAGTGTTTTAAGTCAGAATAGACCATGGGCTAACCCCAAGGTAGTTTGTTTAGGTCGCGTGTGACACACGGTTAGTACATGGGAGTGTGCTCCAAGCCATGTGAATAAGTTAGTATATCAAGGTGTGACACACGGTCTGAGGCCACAGGCGTGTCAAGGCCTTGTGTAATTTGGCAGTGTCCACCACGAGTGGAAGACATTGGTGTGTTTTAGGGGTACACGGGCGTGTCCCTAAGCCTACACGGGCATGTGGCCCCTATTCAGGTAAAAATTTTCCAAGTATGTAAAAGTTTTTGATCTATTTTCGAAACTTTTTAGAGTCATGTTTAGGGCCTCGTAGGCCCATTATAAGGATGTTTCAGGTGTGTGTGTGGAAAGGTTGTAATTTGGATTGAAATTTGATAGCCCAATCTCGTATGACCCTATGAGTTAAGTACGGTAATGCCTCGTATCTGGTTCCGATGTAGAATATGGGTAAGTGGTATTACAGGCCGAGGTTAGGCCAAGGGTGGTAATAACATGGGCCGAGGACAGAGAGCACCGGGCAATGGTGCTGGACCGACTAAGGTGAGGCAGCCCGCACTGGTTTATGTTGCCCGTCGCTGTGAGGATCGAGGTGCTCCAAACATTATCACGGGTACGTTTTTAATTTATATTTTACTTTTTTTGGCATTGATAGACATAGGCTCTACACACCCTTATGTAGCCAACATTGTTTCTGAAACCTTGGGGATTCTGGTTGAGAGTATTTCTAGTGAGGAAACTATTGTGAGTCCGTTAGGGTAATCTCTCCGAGTGAGTAAATTGTATAGAGGCGTCCTGTTAGAGGTACAAGGGACAGTATTTCTGGCTAATCTGATGGAGCTTTCATTTGGGGAGTTTGATTTGATTCTGGGAATGGACTGACTGGTTAAACACAGGGGTAAATTTGGATTGCTCGATAAAAAGGGGTTGTTTTGAGGGCCAAGGAGGACAGCGAGGTAGTTATGATTGGAGAACGAAGAGACTATTTGACTAATGTGATTTTTGTGTTGGTGGCAGAAAAGTTAGTGAGAAAAAGGTGTGAGGCATTCTTGGCCTGCATCAGTATTTCTGACTCTAGGGACTCTTTAGTTAAGGACATTAGAACCGTGAGGGACTTTTTGGATGTTTTTCTTACCGGGTATACCTCCAAGCCGAGAAGTAGAATTTGGGATTGAGCTCACTCTGGGTACAGCTTTGGTGTCTATAGCACCCTACTGAATGGCAACGAAGGAGCTTACAGAGCTTAAGGCTCAAATTCAAGAACTGTTAGGCCGTGGGTTCATCCGTCCAAATGTTTCTCCATGTGGAGCACCGGTATTATTTGTTAAGAAAAACGGTGGGACAATGCAGATGTGCATCGATTATCGACAGTTGAACAAGCTGACAATCAAGAATAAGTACCCATTTTCGAGGATAGAAGATCTATTTGACTAGTTCAGAGGGGCTTCTATGTTCTCCAAGATTTATCTACATTGAGGATATCATCAATTGAGGGTTAATGAGGCCGATGTGTATAAAACGGCATTTAGGACTCGTTATGGACATTACGAGTTCCTGGTTATGCCTTTTGGGTTGACCAATGCACTAGCGACATTTATGGATTTGATGAACCGTGTGTTATAGCCTTATCTGGACTAGTTTGTGGTGGTATTCATTAATGATATCCTAGTGTATTCTAAGACTGAGGACGAGCAGATGAGCATCTCAGAATGGTACTACAAATTCTTCGTGAGAGATAGTTGTATGCAAAGTTCAGTAAGTGTGAGTTCTGGCTCCGAGAAGTAACTTTTTTGGGACATGTGGTTTCTACAGAGGGGATTTGTGTTGATCCTCATAAGATTTAGGCTATGTTGGATTGGAAATAGCCAAAGAACGTGTCTAAAATCCGTAGCTATCTGCGACTGGTGGGTTACTATCGACGCTTCGTAAAAGGGTTCTCCTTGATCGCAGCATCGTTAACCAAGCTTCTACGCAAGAGAGTTCCCTTTGTCTGGACTGATAAGCAATAAGAGAGCTTCGAGAAGCTCAAATCTATTTTAACTCAAGCTCTGATTCTAATACAGCCTGAATCTAGGAAGGATTCCATCATATTCAGTGATGCGTCGCATGTGGGTTTGGGTTGCGTACTGATGTAGGATAGTAAGGTTGTAGCTTATGCGTCACGTCAGCTTAAAACGCATGAGGTAAACTATCCTACTCATGATTTGGAACTGGCTGCTGTAGTCTTCGCTTTAAATATTTGGAGGCACTACCTATACGGTGAGAAGTTACTATCTACACTGATCATAAAAGCCTCAAATATCTCCTCACTCAAAAGGAGCTAAACCTTAGGCAGCCTAGATGGGTTAAACTACTTAAGGATTATGACTGCACCGTCCAATACCGTCTTGGTAAGGGCAATGTGGTAGCAGATGCTTTGAGTCGTAGGGCTATGATCGATCTGAGAGCAATGTTCACTCGACTCAGTTTATTCGTCGATGGGAGTCTTTTAGCAGAACTTCAGGTTAAGCCTACATGGATTGACCAGATTAGAGGTAAACAGATGGGGATAAGTCTCTTGAGTTATGTTTCCATCAGGTTGAGATTAGGATGCTACTGATTTTGGGATTAACAGTGATGGGGTACTTTTTTTTCGCGATCGAATTTGTGTACCGAGTGATGAGGAGTTACGATATTCGATTCTGAGGGAGGCGTATAGTAATCCTTATGCTATGCATCCCGGCAGGAACAAGATGTACCGAGATCTTCTAGAGTTGTACTGGTGGCCAGGGTTGAAGGGTGAGGTTACTGACTTCGTGACTCGCTGTATGACTTGTCAACAGGTTAAGGCTTAGCATCAGTTACCTTCGGGGTTTCTGTAGCCGGTAAAGATATCGATGTGGAAATGGGAACGAGTAATGATGGGCTTCATTAGTGGATTTCCTTTAACACCCACTAAGAAAGATTTTGTCTAGGTCATCGTGGATTGATTGACCAAGTTTGCTCACTTCATTCCGGTCAGGACGAACTTTTCCCTCCAGAAATTGGGTAAACTATATATATCTAAAATAGTGAGACTGCATGGAGTTCCTATCTCGATCATCTCTGATAGGGATCCTCGCTTCACGTCTCGATTCTAGAAGAAACTGTATGAGGCTCTAGGTTCAAGGTTGGACTTCAGTACTGCTTTCCATCCTCAGACAAACGGTCAGTAGGAGAAGGTGCTTCAAGTACTAGAGGATATGTTGATGAGCTGTGTTATAGATCTCCGAGGCAGTTGAGAAGAGTATTTTTCGTTGGCAGAATTGCCTACAACAATAGCTATCAGTCTAGCATTTAGATGGCACCTTACAAGGCCCTATATGGTCGTAAGTGCCGCACTCCCTTATGTTGGACTGAGTTGGGTGAGCGACGTGTTCTGGGTTCAAAATTGGTTTCTAAAACTGAAGATAAGGTCCGATTGATTCGAGATCGACTGAAAATGGCATCTGATAGGCAAAAGTCCTATGCCAATCTGAAGAGAAAGAATATCGAGTATTCTGTCATGGACTTAGTTTTTCTCAAGGTCTTGCCATGGAAGAAGGTTCAGAGCTTCGGTCGCAAAGGTAAGCTAAGCCCTAGGTTTATTGGGCCGTATTGTATTCTGAAGCGAGTGGGGCCAGTCGCATATCAGTTGGAACTACCTCTGGAGTTGGATCGCATTCATGATGTTTTTCAAGTTTCAATGTTGAGACGCTACTGCTCTGATCCCACGCATATTATTTCGGAGGAGGATATTGAGGTTAGACCAGATCTGACGTTTGAGGAGGATTCGGTCTAGATTTTAGATCGTGACGTTAAGGTCCTACAAAGGAAATCTATTCCTCTGGTAAAGGTTTTTTGGTGTAACCATAACTCTGAGGAGGCCACATGGGAGCCTAAGGATGTGATTCGTCAACAATAACCTTACCTTTTCTGATCAGGTAAAATTTCGAGGCCGAAATTTTCTTTTAAGGGGTAGAGTTGTAACGCCCCAAAATTTGTATAATTGTTTTCGTGTATTTATGACACACAATTGTGTATTTGTTTCAGCGGTTAAGTGTTCTGGGTGTGTGTAGGAGGTCCCAAGTTCAAGTCATGACTTGGGCAAATTTTGGTTAGTAGGCTTTTAGTTAAAAGTTTTTAAGTAATTAATAGAATGGGCCTGCTGGTTTGGTGATTAAGTGGAGTGTTAATTTGTTAAAGGTCCTGTGTTTGAATCCCTGCATGTGCAAAGGGGATAAATTTTGCTATCAGATTTGGCATGAGTTTGAGTTAATGTGGATTCTGAATAGTTGGGTGTAGTGGAGAGTCAAGTGGAGAGATTTTAGGAGTGAATTAGGGAATGTTGGGGATCATCTAAAAATCTAATTTTATTTCTATTTTGTATTTCAAAATCCCCAAAAGTTTTCCCTCTTTCTTCTAACTTCAATTTCACTACTCCCCTGTCGAAATTCTCCCCCATCTCTTCTCTTTTTTGTTTCCTTTTCCTTTAACTCGATTGGTTTTGTACGACGTCAGCGTGATCGGTAAGTTTTTGTTTATGTTTTATCCCGAATGTGTTCATGGATAAGTGAATTAAGAGAAGTGTTCATTTGATTGCTAGGAGTCAATCAAAGGGCTAGAGATTAGCCATTAACGGTGTGGGGTTGTAAAGTCCCGCTATTCATTCGGAGGTAAGGTTTTTGGTAGTTGAAGGATGTTTATCGTGTTACAATTTCGGTTAATTTTTGCTAAGATCGTTGAATACGGATTGTGGATTATCAAATATAGGTCCTTGAGTACTCGGGGATCGTTTTAGCTTCTATCGAAACAAGGTGTGTACCCAGAAACACAGAAAATAAGAATCAGTGAAAGTCAAAAAATGATTCTGTCGATGCCACACGGCCATGTGGTAGGCCGTGTACAAGGCTGTGAGTCATAACACGACCATGTGATCGACGAGCCGGGTCATACGTAAGTGACATGGCCGTGTGATGGCCGGGCAAGGCAGTGTGCGACACACGAGCTCGACCTATTGGGTCGTGTGGGCCACATGGGCATGTAAGCCCATTTTTTTGAAATGATCTGTAAGGTTGCAAAGGTCGCCTAAGTTGACTGTGGACCTACTGTAGGGACGATAAGCATTACTTAGACCCCCAATTACGTGATCTGATTATGTGATATGTGTATTAAGAATGTTGCACTTAGCATGTATACCGATTTGAATGTTTGATCCGTTAATTGCATTATAACATGTCATCGATTGTATGCTACATTACATTGGGGTGGGTTGATGATATTGGAGGAAGTATCTGAAAGGCTATTAAGCCTGTTATCTGGCAGCTCAGCTACAATTATCTGATTATGTATCGTATTTCAGTACAGCATGGTGTGTAGAGATGGGTGGGTTGATTTTATCTCCACATGGTGTGTAGGGTTGGTCGGAGATTGTAACACCCCTTACCCGTATTCAACTCCGGACTGGGTATAAGGCATTACTGGACTTGACTTGCTTGAGCATTTAACTATGGGCTATAAAATTTGTTCCAATTTAAAACTTTTTCATTTACAATGGTAACGTCCCTATTATGGGTCTACGAGACCCTAAACATATACTCGAGATGCTTTGGGACCAAACCAAAACTTTTAAGCACTTAGAAAATTTTGTCATAAAAACTGGGCCACAAGCCCGTGTGTAAAGTGGGGCACGCCCGTGTGACATATCATACACTAGTGCTTCGTGCCTGTGTAGGATTAATTTCTTTTAGAACCTACAGGGGTTTTCACACGGCCGAACACATGCCCGTATGCTTGACCCGCTTGCTCCACACGGCCTAGACACGCCTGTGTCCTTGCCCTTGTGTAAAAACCTGGGTATTCTATTTGTGAAGTCAGCAACCTCATAAGGGTCACAGCCTAGTCACAGACCCGTGTGGCTAGTCTGTGGTTGACACTGACTTGCAACACTAACATGAAGGGGACACATGGCCAAGTCACATGCCCATGGGAACGACCATGTGTCACACATGGCCTAGACACATGCCCGTGTGTCTACCCATGTGGACCAATTCAAGGTTGTTTTTCAAGCCATTTAGCCACCCTCATTTGCACACATTCACACGCCATCACATAATATTTTCAAACCATCAATTATAACTCTTGAATTATCACACCCAGATCATGAAAATCAATTCTTCATCCCATTTATGATGGAAAAACTATTACTAGTACAATTACAATCGACTTAAGCCAATATCTAAGGCTGTACACAACCAATCCATAAACCCTTTAAGGCCGACACTTTTGGCTATTTTAACTATGACTTAATTAAACCAAAATAAGATCCTTATACATGTCATATCTTAAGAAGACTTGAATCTCATACCCAAGTGTCTGCTCGATAGTGTGAAAGTATCTCTGGCAGTTTCCAACCCAAACTAGTTAAGTTAACCTATAAGAGATAGGAAAGGAAGAGGAGTAAGCAGTAACTCTGAGTAAGTTCATATGCAAATAATAATCAAATATTGACATTCATTGATTATTCTCAACCACAAAGATATTATAACAAGATTTACTCTTAAACTCATGGTTACCCGTTCAATCATTCATAAGGCTTACCCATTTCATCTCTTACCATATTCTAACCATGTGACAATTATAGTACTCTCATTTATTAGCACATAGTCCCTGCATCCATCATCACAATAATCCACGAAACATATACTTAAACAAATTCTCAATGATCCATTCAGGATAATACCAACTCTCGGTGGTTCCGCACATAGCCCACCATTTAATAATTTATAAGGTGATAACACACATAGCCCACCACTTAACAATTTATAAGGGGTAACGCACATAGCCCACCACTTAACAATTTATAAGGTGGTAACACACACAGCCCACCATTTAATACTAAGCATGATGGCATCACACACAGCTCACCGGTAACAATAATAAGGTGGTATCGTACACAGCCCACCGTTTAACGATATTGGCGATGGTATCGCACACATCCCATCACTAACAATTTTTAAGGTGGTATCGCACATAGCCCACCATTATTGTACATTCACGGATATTTATCCACATACATTTCCCTATTTTAAATATTCATCTGGGAACATCGTCATACGCTATCATTCTTAATTAAATTTCTACAATAATCATTTGCTTTTACGCAATGCATTTATAAATACAACGTATGCAATTAGGGTGCATCATTTACACATAACCCACTATGGGTTCATCATATACCGAATTCACCTCAATTTAGTTCTAACACATACATGTACCTCTCATGGTACAACCACATATTCTCTCATTTTCAACATACCGGTTGGATCGCTCAAAATGCTAAATAATACTATTGAGTCTAATACACATAATATCACATCGACATCGTACCCCCGATATGGTTTTACATGAAATATCATATCGAAGCCATGTCCCTGACATGGTCTTATACGAAATCTCACACCGAGGCCATATTCCAAATATGCTCTTACACGGGACCTTAGTTATCATAGCATCATGCTATTTGCATTCCCACTGTTCTTAAATTAAATTGAAAACTTTCAATTTTCTTGACATCTTGCCAAAACATATTTACTATAATTGTAGAGAAAATATACATTCCATATAACATCAGAATATTAATTACCTCACATATAATTGTAATATTTGCACATGAACTTACCTCGATACCGAAAAGGGTAAAAAGGGACCTATTTGTCCATATTTCTCTTTTCTCCGTTCTAGGTTTGAATCTAGTTTTCTTCGATCTAGAACAATAAAATTTACTCATTCAATCAGTCTATAAATCATAAAACATAACAATCTACACTTAGGCAAAAATAACTATTTTGCTCTTACACTTTGGCAAATTTACGATTTTGCCCCTAGGCTCGTAAATCACTTTTCATCACCTTTTCTTATTGAACAAGACTAGCTGAACATTTAATCCTCTTAAAACTACCCACAAATCCAACTATTTCATGCATTAATAAACAAACTACAACACTTGCATCTTAGTCCCAATTAGGTGTTTTCATGACAACACCTTTCACAAAAGTTGTTTCTCATCTCCCTAAAATTCATTTTCTTCCATAAAAACTCATAAAACAACATAAAATCTCTCATGGTAAGTCCCTAGACTTTCAACCATATTGCAAATTAGTCCCCTCATTAGCTAGCTTAAGCTTTGGTGACTCCAAAAGTACAAAAATCATCAACTAAAACCATCAAAATCACTTACTTGCAAGAATATTGCTTAGCTGAAAGTTTGAGCTTCAAGAACACCCATTTTTTCTTGTATTTTTGGTGGGAGAAGAAAAGAAAATGAAAAGATGATAGCCTTTGCTTATTTCATCTTATTTTATTCATTAAGTCAACTAATGTCACCAACCCTTGTCAAATTTCTAATTTACTTGTCCCCTTGACCGTCCATCACCTTTATGAAGGCTTAATTGCACTTTAAGGACCTCCATATTGTATTCCTTAGCTGATTGACACCTCTAGCAATTAAAATAGAACTTTCACACTTTATGCGATTTAGTCCTTTTTCACGATTCAGCATGAAATCGCTAAAATTAAAACACCAAAGTTTCCATACTCCTTTATAAACATGATAAAACCCATAAAATAAAATTAAAAATTAATTTTCTCTAACCCTGGATTAGTGATCCCGAGACCACTGTTCCGGCTAGCCCCTAATTCGGGCTGTTACAGAGATGGTGTGTAGAGGTTCGTGGGTAGGATACTAATATTCTACTCTATTCTGCATGTTATATCTGATGGGCTGAGGCCCTAAATTGTATCTTATTCTGTATCTGAGTGGGTTAAGATCCAAATCAATTCTGTATTGCGCTCAGACCCGAACTGTAAATATATGACTATTTTCTGATATTATGTTGTGTGCATGTTTTCTGTGGGGATTACACACTGAGTTTGCGAAAACTCATCCTTTTTATGTTTAATCTATTCAGGTAATCCCCAACATTAGACGGATGGGTAAGACAGAGGACTCGACGGTAACCACGGGTCTAGACTTTCATGGTTTTATCCCGTTTTACGATTATTGGTTTATGTTAATGTAACTCGCAGACTTTTTGGGAATTTTACTTAAATGGGATTTTTTATTATTTTTTTATGGATTCATAACTGCTAGACATAGGAAGACTCGATATTTAAAAGCTAAGGTATTTTCTAAACCCTCGATCCCTTAGACGGTTTTCTCGAAAAAAAAATGAGGTTCTCTAAAATGGATGGATTTACTTAATTAACCCAGTTTTCATAAAATAAATAATTTCTAAAGCTTCCACAACAAATTATGTTTTAAACAATCGACTAGATGAGTAAGTGATTCTTTTTAGAATCAATAAGAGCAATAAAATGAACAGGGTTTTATTCTAATAAATTAGTTTTCAAAATTCCATTCCATGTGACATCGCCAGATTCGGCCATAACGCCTAGGACGGGTTTGGGGTGTTACAAGCAAAATTATATATGTTAGAGATTGTGAGATTACATCGAGTTTTGACATATATTATTTCTGATCGTTATCCGCAGTTTGCATCAAGATTTTGGAGCAAACTCCACAAGGCTTTGGGCACTAAACTTAATTTTAGTACAGCGTTTCATCCTCAGACAGACAGGCAATCAGAACAAGTAATACAGATTCTAGAAGACATGCTAAGATGTTGTATACTCGAGTTGGAGGGTAGTTGGGAAAATATCTACCGTTAGCTGAGTTCACTTATAATAATAGTTATCAATCCAGTATTAAAATGGCACCATTTGAATCTTTATACGAAAGGAAATGTAAAACGTGTTGTAATGGTATATGCTGAATGAATCCAAAATGGTAGGGATTGATTTGATTCAAGAAATTAAATACAAGATTTGAATTATTCGAGATTGTTTGAAAGTTGCATCTGACCGTCAGAAATCATACACAGATTTGAAAAGAAAAGATATAGAATTTACTGTTAGTGATCGTGTATAGTCAGAATAGTGGTGCGAGACCACAAATCTGAAGTAGAACTATGTGTTTAAATGATTTTACAAGGCTTATGAGGTGTTTGCATAATTGTGTGAAAGTTTCATGAAGGAATTTTATTAATTAGTGAATAAATTGTCCATTAGGACTAAATGGAAAAAATTAGGAAATATGATATTCTAAAAGATTGAAGTATGAAATAGTATCATAAAAATTACTAAAGGTCCTTATTTAGTAATTAGGCCATTATTTATTATGATGGCAAAAAATGGACATGGGAAGGAAAAATCTCAAGAAAGGGCATTAAGGGTAATTTGGTCATTTGGTAAATTAATGAATTAAAAAGGGAAAAACAAGTCAAAACCTTGTCTATCTTCTTCCTCTAAGTGCCAAAATTTTAAAGAGCCATAGCTAGGGTTTTGTTTAACTTCCAAGCTCAATAGTAAGTGCATCCTAGCCCTATTTTTAATGTTCTTCGTATTTTTAAAATCCTCGTAGCTCAATTTAGCTATTTCTAGCTATATTTTAAGCTAGGGTTTATGTTTGAAAATTTATCCATGTATAACATGCATGTATTTTGATGATTCAAGGAAGATTATGAAAGTTTAATGTAGGATAAACATCTTTTTCTAAGTGATTTTCATGAAAAATACATGTAAGGACTAAATTGTGAAAGTTATGAAAATGGTCATACATGAGTGAAATAGTAGAAATAGAGGGTTGCTGTAGTTAAGAAAATGATTCGGCTAGGCTTAAAATACAAGGAAGTTGAATGAAAATTATTTTATGAGTCGAGGGGAAAATGTAATTATGAGAAATTTTAGAGGCAAAATTATAATTTCGCCAAAGTATGAGTTATGAGTCAATTTAGTCAATATGAATATTAAACAAGTTAAATTGTCATTTTAGATCAAAAAATGAGAAGATCGGATCGAAATTGAGGCAAAAGTCGAGGACTAAATTGCACATTTTAACACATTTTGGGTACTGAGGTAAGTTTGCATGAAATTAAGGTTACATTTGTTGTTATGTTTAAAATTAATTATTATTTTTGTGAAATGTATATTCTTTATATGAAATGATCATTAATACTATGATGATAAAGTGAAAGAGAATAAGTAAGCAAGTAAAAGTCCCGATCGAAGTCTCGGAATAGCGATGATTCCTATGTCATAACATGAACCAAGGAAAGCCCATGTAAGACCATTTTTGGGACATGGCATCGGCATCAAGGAATGTAGGTCCCGTGTAATGCCATGTCTGGGACATGGCATCGGCACCGAACGTAGATCCTATGTAAGACCATGTCTAGGACATGGCATCAACATCAAATAAGGAAGGTCTCATGTAAGACCATGTTTGTGACTTGGCATTGACACCATATGAGGAAGGTCTCGTGTAAGACCATGTCTGGGACATGGCATTGACACCATATAGGTAGGTCTCGTGTAACACCATGTTTGGGACATGGGTTCAGTACCAAAGGAAGATTTCATGTAAGACCATGTCTGGGACATGGCATCAATATTAAGCTAAGGAATCCCATGTAAGACCATATCTAGGATATGGCTTCGGAATATAAGGCGATTCCATGTAAGACCATATCTGGGATATGGCATTGGCATCAATACGTATATATGTTTGACAAGGTTGAGTATCTTCTGTTATTCGGGAAATTCAAAGGGCAAAAGAATTAAGTATGAGAAAGGTAGATGAGTAAGAAAAATTGAGGATGAGATAAGTTGTATGAGAATGATTAAAAGTCCATATAAGCTAAAAAGGATCAAGATTCAAATTTTGACCATGATAGTTTAAATACTAAACCATGTAATAAGTGGTATAGGTACTATGAATAAATACAAGATAAGGTAACCCTACGGTGCTGGGTAAGTATTAGCAAGAGTAAGTATGAGTAAATGAGCCTTAGTACGTGATTTTTATGTGTACTTATTTCATGATGAATGAGTTTATTTAAATCAATTATATTGTTATTTAAGATTTCGTAAAAGCTTTCTAAGTTATAAGCTTACCCCTCTCTTTTCCCGTTTCTTTGTAGTTTTGCCAAGCTAGTTTGGGAACAGAAGGACGTCGGAGCTCAGATCACACTATCGACCATCATTTTGGTATAGCAAAGTTTATCATTTTGAGTATGGCATGTATAGGAGTTTGACCATTTTGAGTTATGTCATATTGAAGGAAATTGGTTAGTTTTCAAGTTTGTGCATTCTTTTGTATATGGCCACTAGAAATTGGTCGATATTTGCTAAGTTTTATACCTTTAATGATGATGAGGTTATGCATTTAATTTTATGAAATGAATGGAATAATTGAGTTTCTTGAGAATGTATAAGTGTGTTTATGTTTCAGGGTGGCAATTGGCTTGGAAAATAACATATAATTGTCCACACAAAGAGACACACTGGTGTGTGTCTTGGCTTTGTGTGACACATGGTCAGCCCCATGAGCTTGTAAATAGGCCGTGTGTCCCCTGCATCAACCCACGAGAAAATGATTCATCACATGGGACATCACACGGGCGTATGCCCCGGCCGTGTGCTATTAAGGGTTTAATGACGTCACCAACAAAAAGCTCCACGGATGGGAGACATGGGCGTGTCTAGGCTGTGTGAAAGACACAATTTATAGGCACAGACGTGTGCTCAGCCATGTGAAATAAGTCAATGTCGACCACGAGTGTCGAACATGGGCATGTCTCAAGGGCACACGGGTGTGTCCCTTGGACTACACAGGCGTGTGGCCCCTGTTTAGGCAAAAAGTTTTTAATAGCTTTTAAGTTCCCGGATGAATTCTGAAACCCTCCCAACATACAATTAGGGCTCCGTAGGCCCATTATATATATGATGTGATTAAAGAAGGAAAGGTTTTAAAATGGAATAAAATTTTATGTCTCGTGAATGTATGCTTAAGTAAGGATAAGTACGGTAATGCCTCGTATTCGGTTCCAACATCAGACTCGGGTAAGGAGTATTACATTTAGTGGTATCAGAGCTAGGTTTAGTCGGTTCTAGGACTAACGTAGCATAAGCATGAGTCTAACTATACATGCCATACCTATGAGTATTTATGTAATGATAGTGTGACGACTCCTGATGGCTTAAATTGTATTTCTTTTATATAGTAAATGGATCCTGAAAGAACTGAGGCTAATGATGTAGAAAGTAATGCGCTAGCTCTTGCTGAAGGGACGGTGCCAAACAAAAATGAGAATATACCCACAATAGTAAGCCAAAGAGGAGGAGAAGAGGCTAGAGAACCATTTCTCTACATAATGAATGCTTGGTACACAGAGTTCATTCGTACGAACCCAAATGCGCCACCCCCTCAACCCCTGCCTATTCTTCAGCCTACCCTTGTAGCCCCTTAGGTAGTAGAAGTGGTTAGAAGGGAAAAACCTCTGGTTGATAGGATCCAGAAACATGGAGCAGAGGAATTTTGGGCTAGCAAAGATGACGATCCAGAAAGAGCAGAGTTTTGGCTGGAAAATACCATCAGGGTATTTAATGAGTTATCGTGCACCACTGATGAGTGCATGAAGTGCATAGTTTCTCTTCTAAGAGATTTTGCATATCAGTGGTGGAATACCCTTGTGTCGGTTGTACCAAGGGAAAGGGTTACATGGGAGTTCTTCCAAGAGGAATTTAGAAAGAAGTATATTAGCCAGAGGTTCATCGACCAAAAGAGGAAGGAATTCTTGGAACTAAAACAAGGTAAAATTTCAGTAACCAAATATGAGCGTGAGTTTGTAAGGCTCAGTAAATACACTCGAGAGTGTGTATCCATCGAAGCCATCGTGTGCAAGAGATTTGAAGATGGATTAAATGAAGACATTAAATTTTTGTTGCTGTCCTAGAGTTAAAAGAGTTTGTTGTGCTAGTGGATCGGGCTTGTAAAGCCGAGGAACTAGTAAAAGAGAAAAGAAAAGCTGAGATGGAGTCTCGTGACTCAAGGAAGAGACAGCAGGAGTAAGTCATTCTAGTCTTCGTCCAAGAAGTCAAGAGATTTCTCTACCCGATTAGCTACTTCCGCCGGGTTTTCAAGCAGAGACAAGAGTAAACAGTATTTTGAGAATAAGGCTTAGACTACCATAGACTCTAGTGTTAGGAACGTCCGATCTAATAGACCGAAATGCCTAAAGTGTGGCAAATGACATCCCAGTGAGTGCGAGCACACGAGAATGTTTGTTTCAAGTGTGGTTCCCAAAATCATTTTATTAGAGAATGCCCTGAGATGATTAAAGAAGAGAAAACTCAGAGTGTAAAATCTGGAAGCACTATTAGGGGAAGACCACAAAGGAACCCGGGAAGTGGGGAGAGCAGTAAGGGTACACCCCTAGAGCAGACTGCAAGACCCAAGGGTAGAGCACCTGCAAGGACTTACACCATTCGCGCTCGCAAAGAAGCATCATCTCTCGATGTAATTATAGGTACATTTTCTCTTCATGACACTAATGTTGTTGCCTTAATTGATCCGGGGTCTACCCATTCATACATTTGCATGAAATTAACATTTAACATGAGTATACCTGTTTAGTCTATGGAGTTTGTGATAAAAGTGTCCAACCCTCTAGGTAAAAGTGTTTTAGTAAATGAGGTATGCAAAGATTGACCATTAACGATTAGAGGTCATTATTTTAAGGCAAACCTTATGCTATTGTCATTCGATGAATTTGATATTATTCTTGGTATGGACTGGTTAACTACTCATGATGTGACAGTAAATTGTGAAAAGAAATATATTGAGATGAGATGTGAAAATGGGGACACTCTTCGTGTTGAATCAGATGAACAAGACAGACCGTCAGTAGTGATCTCTCACATGTCGGCTCAGAGGTATATAAGAAAAGGTTATGAGGCATATCTTGCTTTTGTTATAAATGCCAAGGAAACTGAGTTAAAGATTGAATCAGTCCTAGTAGTATGTGAGTACCCAGATGTTTTTCTTGAGGAATTTCCAATGCTACCTCTAGTTAGAGAGGTCAAGTTTGGCATCGAGTTAGCTCTCGGTACTGTACCGATATCAATTGCTCCATACAGAATGGCTCCAACTGAGTTGAATGAATTGAAGGCCCAGTTACAAGAATTGACAGACAAAGGTTTTGCTAGACCAAGTTGTTCTCCATGGGGTGCTCCGGTATTATTTGTGAAAAAGAAGGACTGCTCTATGATATTATGCATAGATTACCAACAGCTTAATAATGTAATAGTGAAGAACAAGTACCCATTGCCAAGGATTGACGATTTGTTTGATCAATTGAAGGGAGCCACTGTTTTCTCCAAGATAGACTTGAGGTCGGGATACTACCAGTTGAGATTAAAAGACTCAGATGTGCCTAAGACTGTTTGTCGAACAAGGTATGGGCATTATGAATTTTTAGTCATGCCTTTCGGTTTAACAAATGCTCCAGCGGTGATTATGGATTTAGTGAACTGCAACTTTTGACCATATCTAGATAAGTTTGTGGTTGTTTTTATTGATGATATATTGGTATATTCATGAGATGAGTCTGAGCATGTTGAGCACTTGAGGACCATCCTGTAGATACTACGGGATAATCAGTTATCTGCCAAGTTCAGCAAAAGTGAATTTTGGCTTAAGGAAGTTGGATTTCTAGGACACATTATCTCGGGAGAGGGAGTTCGAGTAGACCCAAGAAAAATTTCAGCTATTGTTGATTGGAAACCGCCTAAAAATGTATCTGAGGTTAGAATTTTTCTGGGCCTAGATGGTTACTATAGGCGATTCTCAAGGGGTTTTCCATGATAGCAACTCCAATGGTGAAGTTAGTACAGAAAAACGTAAAGTTTGAATGGACAGAAAAATGCCAACAGAGTTTTGAGAGATTAAAGGCAATGTTGACAAAAGCTCCAGTTCTAGTACAACTGAAATTGGGAAAGGAATTTGTAATCTCCAATGATGCATCCTTAAATGGATTGGGCTGTGCATTGATGCAAGAAGGTAAAGTGGCAGCGTATGCCGCCAGACAGCTAAAGCCACATGAGAAAAACTATCCGACACATGACTTAGAGTTGGCTATCATAGTTTTTGCATTGAAGATTTGGAGACACCATTTGTATGGTGAAAAATGCCAGATATTCACTGATCATAAAAGTCTAAAGTATTTGATGACTCAGAAGGAATTGAACTTAAGATAGTGAAGATGGTTGGAGCTGATAAAAGATTATGAGTTAATTATTGATTATCACCTAGGAAAGGTGATTGTAGTCACCAATGCTTTGAGTAGAAAGTCTCTATTTGCTTCGAGAAATATAAACACACAGATGACCTTGTCCGATGATGGTTCCATTCTAGATGAGTTGAGGGCTAGACCAAATTTTCTTTAAGAGATTTACGAAGCTCAGCGAGATGATAGTGAGCTACAAGCCAAAAGAGTTCAGTGTCGAGTCGGGTGTTGAGACTGACTTTTGAATCAATTCAGATGGATGCTTAATGTTCAAAGACAGAGTTTGTGTACCGAGGAACAAGGAACTTATTCGTAAAGTTTTGCATGAGGCACATAGCAGATGTTTATCTGTACATCTGGGTAGTACCAAGATGTATAATGACTTGAAGCAACGGTATTGGTGACCAAGTATAAAGAAAGATGTTTCAGAATTTGTGTCGAAATGCTTAATTTGTCAGCAAGTGAAAGCTGAGCACCAAGTACCTTCAGGTTTGCTTCAACCTATAATGGTACCCGAATGGAAATGGGACCAAGTCACCATGGATTTTGTAACGGGTTTACCATTGACACCAAGTAAGAAATATGCTATATGGGTCGTAGTCGACAGACTTACGAAGTCAGCCCATTTTATACCTGTTCGAGTTGACTACTCGCTTGACAAGTTGGCAAACTTGTATGTCTCAGAGATAGTAAGGCTACATGGAGTACTGTTATTAATCATTTCGGATAGAGATTCGAGATTTACATCTATATTCTGGAGGAAGTTGCAAGAGGCCTTAGGTGCAAAGTTGAGTTTTAGTACAGCTTTTCACCCCTACAATGATGGTAAGTCGGAGAGGTTGTTACAAGTACTTGAGGATATGCTCAGATTTTGTGTGTTTGAGTTCCAAGGTAGCTAGGAAAAATACCTACTGCTGGTAGAGTTTGCCTACAATAACAGTTTTCAGTCAAGCTTGAAAATGGCGCGTTATGAGGCTTTATATGGACGTAAGTGCCGAACACCTTTATATTGGACTAAGCTTAAGGAAAATCAGATTCACGGAATTGATCTGGTTAAAGAAACTGAAGAAAAAGTAAAAGTGATTCGAGATTGCTTAAAAGCTGCTTCTACTTGACAAAAATCCTATTTGGATTTGAAAAGGAAAGAGATTGAATATCAAGTCGGTGATAGAGTATTCCTGAAAGTTTTGCCATGGAGAAAAGTTCTTAGATTCGGCCGGAAAGGCAAATTGAGTCCGCGATTTATCGGACCATACGAGATCACTGAGAGGATAGGGTCGATAGCCTATCGGTTGGCTTTGCCACCTGAGTTAGAAAAGATTAACAATGTATTTCATATGTCTATGCTACGAAGCTACCGATCAGACCCTTCGCATGTAATTACACCTACAGAAGTTGAGATACAGCCTGATATGACCTATGGTGAAGAACCAGTTAAAATTCTAGCCCGGGAAGTCAAGAAATTAAGGAATAAAAGTATAGCTCTTGTGAAAGTCTTATGGCAGATACATGGGGTAGAAGAGGGTACTTAAGAGCCCAAGGAGGCTATGAGGAAGTAGCATCCAAACCTTTTTACTGGTAAGATTTTCAGGGACGAAAATCCCTAAGGGGGGAGAATTGTAACAGCCTGACTTAGGGCCTAGTCAGAATAGTGGTGCGAGACCACAAATCTGAAGTAGAACTATGTGTTTAAATGATTTTACAAGGCTTATGAGGTGTTTGCATAATTGTGTGAAAGTCTCATAAAGGAATTTTATTAATTAGTGAATAAATTGTCCATCAGGACTAAATGGCAAAAATTAGGAAATATGAGATTCTAGAAGATTTAAGTATGAAATAGTATCATAAAAATTACTAAAGGTCCTTATTTAGTAATTAGGCCATTATTTGTTATGATGGACAAAAATGGACATGGGAAGGAAAAATCTCAAGAAAGGGCATTAAGGGTAATTTGGTCATTTGGTAAATTAATGAATTGAAAAGGGAAAAACAAGTCAAAACCTTGTCCATCTTCTTCCTCTAAGTGCCAAAATTTCAAGGAGCCATAGCTAGGGTTTTTTTCAACTTCCAAGCTCAATAGTAAGTGCATCCTAGCCCCGTTTTTAATGTTCTTCGTATTTTTAAAATTCTCGTAGCTCGGTTTAGCTATTTGTAGCTATATTTTGAGCTAGGGTTTATGTTTAAAAATTTACCCATGTATGACTTGCATGTATTTTGATGATTCATGGAAGATTATGAAAGTTTGATGTAGGATAAACATCTTTTTCTAAGTGATTTTCATGAAAAATGCATGTAAGGACTTTGTGAAAGTTATGAAAATGGTCATACATGAGTGAAATAGTAGAAATGGAGGGTTGCTATAGTTAAGAAAATGATTCGGCTAGGCTTAAAATACAAGGAAGTTGAATGAAAATTATTTTACGAGCCTAGAGGCAAAAGTGTAATTATGAGAAAGTTTAGGGGCAAAATTGTAATTTTACCAAAGTATGAGTCACGAGTCAATTTAGTCAATATGAATATTAAACAAGTTAAATTGTCATTTTAGATCAAGAAATGAGAAGACCGGATCGAAATTGAGGCAAAAGTCGAGGACTAAATTGTACATTTTAACACATTTTGGGTACTGAGGTAAGTTTGCATGAAATTAAGGTTACATTTGTTGTTATGTTTAAAATTAATTATTATTTTTGTGAAATGTATATTCTTTATATGAAATGATCATTAATACTATGTTGATAAAGTGACGGAGAATAAGTAAGCAAGTAAAAGTCCCGATCGAAGTCTCTGAATAGCGAGGATTCCTATATCATAACATGAGCCAAGGAAAGCCCGTGTAAGACCATGTCTGGGACATGGCATTGGCATCAAGGAATTTAGATCTCGTGTAAGACCATGTCTAGGAAATGGCATCGGCACCGAACATAGATCTTGTGCAAGACCATGCGGGACATGGCATCAGCATCAAATAAGGAAGGTCTCATGTAAGACCATGTCTGGGACATGGCGTTGACACCATATGAGGAAGGTATCGTGTAAGACCATGTTTGGGACATGGCATCGACACCATATGAGACAGGTCCCGTGTAACACCATGTTTGGGACATGGGTCCGGTACCAAAGGAAGATTTCATGTAAGACCATGTTTGGGACATGGCATCGATATTATGCTAAGGAATCCCGTGTAAGACCATAACCAGAATTTGGCTTCAGAATATAAGGCGATTCCATGTAAGACCATATCTGAGATATGGCATTGGCATTAATACATATATATTTTTGACAAGGTTGAGTATCCTCCATTATTCAGGGAAATTCAATGGGCAAAAGAATTAAGTATGAGAAAGGTAATAGATGAGATGAGTAAGAAAAATTGAGGATGAGATAAGTTCTATGAGAATTATTAAAAGTCCATATAAGCTAAAAAGGATCAAGATTCAAATTTTGACCATGATAGTTTAAATACTAAACCATATAATGAGTGATATAAGTACTATGAATAAATACAAGATAAGGTAACCCTACGGTGATAGGTAAGTATGAGCAAGAGTAAGTATGAGTAAGTGAGCCTTAGTATGTGATTTTTATGTGTACTTATTTCATGATGAATGAGTTTATTTAAAGCAATTATATTGTTATTTAAGATTTAGTGCAAGCTTACTAAGCTATAAGCTTACCCCTCTCTTTTCCCTTTTCCTTGTAGTTTCACCAAGCTAGTTCAGGAATCAAAGGACGTCGGAGCTCAGATCACACTATCGACCATTATTTTTGGTATAGTAAAGTTTATCGTTTTGAGTATGGAATTTATAGGAGTTTGACCATTTTGAGTTATGTCATATTGAAGGAAAATGGTTAGTTATCAAGTTTGTGCATTCTTTTGTATATGGCCATTAGAAATTGGTCGATATTTGCTAAGTTTTATACCTTTAATGATGATGAGGTTATGCATTTAAGTTTGTGAAATGAATGGGATAATTGAGTTGCTTCAGAATGTATAAGTGTGTTTATGTTTCAGGGTGGCAATTGGCTTGGAAAATAGCCTATAATTGTCCACACGAGCGTGTGCCTTGGCCGTGTGTGACACATGGTCAGCCCCATGGGCGTGGAAATAGGTCGTGTGTGTAACATCCCTAACCCGAAACCGTCACTGGAATAGGGTTCAGAGGCATTACCGAACAATCAAAACATTTCACATCTATTTCACGACACAAAGTCAATCATCAATCAAACATATTCAAATATGAGCATATAGTCCCTTATCGAGGTCTACGAGACCTTAAACACGTGTTAGAAAGAGGTCAGGACTAAACCGAACACTTACGAAAATTTTCAAAAATTTAAATATTCTTCAACACTGTAAAGGTCACACGCCCGTGCAGTTAGGCCGTGTGCCTCAGATGACTACCAGACACGCCCATGTGTCCAGGCTTTGCCAAAACAGGGTACACATACTGACTTGTCCACACGGCCACCAGACACGCCCGTATGCCATGGCCGTTTGAAATTAAGCTAGCTACTAACTTGGTCACACGGCCACCTGACACGCCCGTGTGCCACGACCGTGTAACCTGCCCAGGCACACTTTGAAGAGGACCTTGAGCCACACGGTAGAGACACACGCCCGTGTCCCTTGGCGTGTAAGCGAAATAGGCCATTTGCAAGGCCAATTTGCCTCCCACACAAGGGCCATCCCTACAAGCTCTAAGTCAATACTAATTCATGCTTCTAATTACATTCATACAATTCCATTTCATCTACTAATAATTCACCAACAATACCATCTACTTCCATACCTAATAGCATCACAAGTAAGTCTATTCAAAGTAACAATTGTACATCTCAAAACCTATATTTATCAAGCATCATGTAATCCATGCCATAATTCATTTTCAATCCATATCTTTCATCAACCATATAATCATGAAATATACCATATTCATAGCTCATTCATAAGTTCATCATCATTCAACTTCCAAGCCAAATCTGGAACACCCCGTACCCAAGATCGATACTAGGTCTGGATACGAGACATTACTATGCTTGAACTCACTGAAACATGTACTTACGGGCTATAAAATTTTGTTCCGACTCAAAAACTTCACTTTCTTAGTCAACACATATAATAAGGGCCTACAAGGCCTTTAACTCATGTCAGAAAACTTTCGAAATTAAATCAAATAACTCATTTTTGAAGCGAGGTTCACATGCCCGTGTGACTTGGAACACGCCCGTGTACCATTAAGCACACCCATGCCCTCAAACCGTGGAGAGCTACTGACTATTTCCACACGGCTTAGACACGCCCATGTCTTCCAATCGTGGAAGGTTACTGACTAATTTCACACGGTCATGACACACCGTGGGCTTAGACCGTGTGCTAATCCTTGATATACTGACTAAATTAACATAGTCTGGGCACACACACATGTCCAAACCGTGTGTCTTACACGGCATACACACACGGTCGTGGGATTTGCCCGTGGCCTATTCTGATTAATAATACTAAGGTGCAAGGTTAACACGGCCTTGACACACTCCTGTGTGTCCAACCGTGTTGGTACTTAAAGGCTATTTACCAAGCCATTTGCCACCCTGAAAAGAAGATCATACTTAAACTCAAATCAACAATGCAATAACAACCCCTATTTCATGAATAATACTACATGCTTCATTGATCTCAATAAACATACATACTTAGTCAAATACAGAAGAATAATAAACTTGATGGCCTATACAATGGCCTTTCTTAAAGCATATACACAAAATGAATGCTTCCTATACATGCCATACTTAGTAAAGTAACTTGGCTATACCAAAATAAGAGTTGATAGTGTGATGTGAGCTCTGACTTTAATGATCCACTAGTTAGCTCGGCGGGACTGCATAGTAAGAAAGAATCATAACGTAACCATATAGCTTAGTAAGTTTGTATGTACAACACATATCAATATACTTGCTTAACATAAACCATTTAGCTTACAATGGTATCATAATTTCATCTATAAAGCTTACTTACTCATACTTGATTCTTACATGTCTTATGATACTTAACATTCTCATACTTGTAAGGTAAACATGATACCTGTATCACTTGATCACATTGATCAGTATACTTTAATAATAATCATCATAATCTTTACTTCCTCATTCATAACATGAATAATACTCAATTTCATGTTGATACTAACTTTGCTTTCTTAGATTTCTTGATATCTTCTTTTTGACTTACTCGTTTGCCCGATAAATTTTTGCGAAAAACCGAGGATACTAAATCTAGACCCACATAACTTGATACCAAATCCATATCTTCGGTATGGTCTTACATGGAATATCTCATCTTGGTTTGAAGGCCATGTCTTGACATGGACTTATATGAAGTCTTGCTCTTGATAACATACTCAATGTCAAGCTTGCCTTGGACTTACATAATAACTTGCATGCTAACTTGATCAATGCCAAGCTTGCCTTGGACTTACATGATATCTTGATCAATGCCAAGCTTGCCTTGGACTTACATGACATCTTGATCAATGCCAAGCTTGCCTTGGACTTACATGATATCTTGATCAATGCCAAGCTTGCTTTGGACTTACATGATAACTTGATCAATGCCAAGCTTGCCTTGGACTTACATGATATCTTGATCAATGCCAAGCTTGCCTTGGACTTACATGATAACTTGATCAATGCCAAGCTTGCCTTGGACTTACATGATATCTTGATCAATGCCAAGCTTGCCTTGGACTTACATGATATCTTGATCAATGCCAAGCTTGCCTTGGACTTACATGATAACTTGATCAATGCCAAGCTTGCCTTGGACTTACATGATAACTTGATCAATGCCAAGCTTGCCTTGGACTTACATGATAACTTGATCAATGCCAAGCTTGCCTTGGACTTACATGATAACTTGATTGCTAAATTGATCAATGCTAAGCTTGCCTTGGACTTACATGATATCTTGATCAATGCCAAGCTTGCCTTGGACTTACATGATAACTTGATCAATGCCAAGCTTGCCTTGGACTTACATGATAACTTGATCAATGCCAAGCTTGCCTTGGACTTACATGATATCTTGTGCGGTAGATCGAGTATCCTGGGAAATTCATCTTCAATCGGGACTTGCTTATACTTATTATCGTGATTTCTTGCTTGAATATAACATGATCATTTCATACAATTATTGTACATTATACTAAGCAAATTAATGATAAAAATCATAAAGCTTAGAAATCATGCAAACTTACCTCAATATACAAAATGTATGTAGATATGCAATTTAGTCCACAACTTTGTTCTTGCCTCGGTTTCGATCCGAGCTTCATTTTTCTTGATCTATAGTCATAAATAGATCATTTAATACTCATATCGACTAAATTAACACATAACTCATATTTTAGCAAAATTATTATTTTGCCCTTATACTATCTAATATTTGCACTTTTGCCCCAATTCTCGTAAACTTATTTTCATGCAACTTTCTTAAACTTCATGCTTAATGAATCATTTCTCTTCTATAACAATTATCAATTCTCACTATTTCTAGTAGGTATGACCAATTTTATAACTATTACAAAATGGTCCTTACTACCATTTTCATGAAACTCATTAAGGAAAAGATGTTTATCTAACATCATACTCTCTTAAACTTCCATAAAACATCATTTAACAAGCATATCATTCAAGGGTAAATTTTGAACATGCATCTTAGCTCATTTTATAGCTAAAATTAGCTAATTCATAATCTGAGAACTTCAAAATACAAAGAATATTAAAAGCAGGGCTAAGATGAACTTACTATGAGCTTGAAAAAATGAAGAACCCTAGCTATGGTGTCTTCAAATTTTCAAGAAGACAAGGAAGAAGATGAGTGAATTTTTCTCATCTTTTTCCCATTTAAAACACTTAATAGGCAAATGACCAAAATGCCTTTCTTCATAAAAATTCTATTTAACACCATCTCAAGGTCAATTTTGTCCAAAATTTTATTTTTGGGCAAATTGCTATTTAAGGGCTCATAACTATTATTCTAAAGCTATTTCATGCAAAAAGCTTCTAGAAACTCATATATTGTAACTTTTGTAATTTAGTCCTTTTTGGACCAATTGACCTCAACTTAATAAAGTTGATTTACAAAACTTTCATACTAACGTGCAAACATGGCATAAACTTGAAAAACTCATAAATTCACCTCGAGTTGGTGGCCTCGCACCACTATCCCTATTAGGCCCTAAATCGGACTGTTACAAAATCACATGGCAAGGATTAAACATTTCAAAACATGCCATAACTTCTAGCTTATACATGCCATATTTCAACTATATACATCTTTCCAAAAATACCCAAAAATAGATTGTCGATAGTGTGATAGTGATGCTGACAATCCCCGGATCCGAGCTAGCTTTACTAACACTGTAAAACAGAGAAACAAATAACACAATATGCTTTCAGAAGCTTAGTAAGTTCGTAATATAATACATATTACTCAATAATACCACATCAATACATAATTAAACCATTACATAGATAAATTGCACAATTATGCTCATCATCAGTCTCAATCATATGCTTAAGTATCTATTCATTCAACTCTTAAGGCTATCATTAACCACATAGGTTCAAACGTACCTTGATCAACACATAGTTACTCACCATTCATGCTACTCAATTGCTCGATATTACCTCATGTTCAACCTTTTATATTTCTTTGATTTATTCGCACACTTAGTGTCAATTTCATAACTGAAACATAATCATCACCGACACTTAGTGCTAATATGTTAAAACAAACTTATATCGGTATCGCACACACAGTGCCACTTCGATAAGCCGAAGCTTCTATACAGTGCAATCATTAAAGCCGTAGCTTCTATCATTTCGCACACACAGTGCTAATCAACTCTGTATCAACTCAATTTTGCACACTTAGTGCCTCAATACTCGAACTCATACATAACACATGCTATTCCATTAATATACATTCATTCATTTCTCATCACATAGATACTAGCTTAATAGCAAGTATTATATCCGAACTTACCTCGGACGTCGAAATATCTAAACAGTCGATTAATCGAGCACTTTGTCTTTGCCTCGATCTCGATTCGAACCTCTCTTTTCTTGGTCTATACACATTTAAATTCAATCCATTCAATCACCAACTCATTCAATTTAGTCCCCACACACTTATTCAGGGCATTTTACAAAATAGCCCTCACATTTTCACATTTCTACACTTTAGCCCCTATTTCATAAAATTATCAAATGCACACAATTTCTATCACATATGCTTAGCCAAATTCTTACCATGCTAATACAAGCCCACACATTTCATTTATTCCACAATTTAGTCCTTTAAAATATTATTATCACAATTTAGCCCTAATTAGCTAAATTCACCGAGGATTCAAGAACAAAACATGTACATTAAACACATATCTTTCATTTAACACCAATACTCATCACAAAACTCACCATTTCATCAATGGCACATCTCATAAACATCATCAATTCCTCAAATTACAACATGGGATTGATAGTAGAATAAGCAACAATCTCAAAAACATAAAAATCATCAAAAACCAAAGTCAAAACATACCTTAATTATGCAATTCAATGGCCGAACCCTAACTTGTATTTTCTTTTCTTTTCCTTTCTTAAATTTTAGCACTCAAAGGATGATAATAGCCATCTATTATGTTTGTTTTATTATAACATATATTATTAATCCATTTACCATATTAGCCTTTTAATAATAACATAATATATCACATGATATTTGGTTAAAATGTCCATCCACCGTCCAATATCAATAAAATAGGCTAATTTCCTTTTAAGGGTTTCACATTATAAAGACATCAACAATTATGCAGTTAACAATCAGCACACAGCATTTTACACTTTATGTGATTAGGTCCTTTCTCACAATTCGACACACAGTTGATAAAATTTTCACACGAAACTTTCACGCAGGCTCAATCACACATTATAAACATCAAAAATAATTTTAAAATATTTCTTCGACCTTGAATTTGTGGTCTCAAAACCACTGTTCCAACTAGGGTCTAAATCGAGTTATTACAATTTGTCCCCTGCATCAACCCACGAGAAAATGATTTGTCACACGGGCCATCAAACGAGCGTGTGCCCTGGCCATGTGCTATTAAAGGTTTAATGACGTCACAAACAGAGAGCTCCATGGGTGGGAGACACGGGCGTGTCTAGGCCGTATGATGGACATGAGTTATAAGCACGGATGTGTGCTCAGCCGTATGAAATAAGTCAGTGTCGACCACGAGTGTTGAACACGGGCATGTCTCAAGGGCACACGGGCGTGTCCCTTGGACCACAAGAGCATGTGGCCCCTGTTTAGGCAAAAAGTTTTTAAGAGCTTTTAAGTTCCCGGATGAATTTTGAAACCCTCCCAACGTACAATTAGGGCTCCGTAGGCCCATTATATATATGATATGATTAAAGAAAGAAAGGTTTTAAAATGGAATGAAATTTTATGTCTTGTGAATGTATGCTTAAGTAAGGATAAGTACGGTAATGCCTTGTATCTGGTTTCGACGTCAGAATCGGGTATTTTTACAAGTTTCTCTGAGGAAGAAAGTGTTGCAATTTGGCAAGAAAGGAAAGTTGAGCCCAAGATTTATCAGCCGTATGAGATTACTGAAAAAATCGATCCTGTAGCTTACATATTAGCTTTACCTCCTAAACTCGAGAAAATTCATAACGTGTTCCACATTTTAATGCTAAGATGGTACAAATCTGATCCTTCACATGTGAGTCCTCATAGTGAAATTGAATTATAGCCAGATTTGACATATTCTAAAGAACTAGTGAAATTTTTGGCTCAGGAAGTCAAAAACTTCAGAATAAATGAGTATCATTGGTGAAAGTCTTGTGGAATTGGCATGGTACTGAAGAGACTACCTAAGAAACAGAGAAATCAATGAAATTAAAATATCCAAAATCTATTCTCAGGTAACAATTTCGAAGACAAAATTTCCTAATGGGGGAGAGTTGTAACAGCCCGTTTTTCAGTGGTAAGGGAAAAGTGGTATCGAGACCATAAATTTCTATTGTTTTGGCTCATAAATATTATTTATAGAATATTTATGAATTCATTAGATTTGTATTAAAATTTGGTTAGGAAATTTTAACGTTTAGATAGCTAATTAAGAAAAGGACTAAATTGTAAAAGGTGCAAAAATAGCAATTATGGTAATTAAGTGATTTATTAGATTCATTAATAAATGAGGGAGGGTTTATAAAGAAAATATACCCTTATTAGTTGATAATGGATGGTAATTATAATTAAAATTTAGTAAAATAGGTTAAAATGGTAATTTTGTAAATAAGTGGAAATTAAAAGAAAACATAATTGAAGAAAGTGTCATCATCTTTTTCATTTTTTTCTTGTTGTGCCGAAAATACCATGAAAAGTTAAAGTTGGAGGTTTTCTAGTCCTTTTCCTTGCATGAATCAAGATTTGAATCAAAGGGACAATAACCGAGAAAAAAGAAAAATAGCAGAATAGTCCTTGTGTGACCGGAATTAAATCGTAGGTAAGTTCATAGTATTTCAATAAGTAAATAAAATTTGAGTTATGATCTTATATTATTGTCCTTTAGTTAAAATGTTTATATATAATTATTGCTAAATGCACATACGTGCCTCTGTTTGTACTTTGGTACCCCTGAATGCACATATGTGCCCCTATTTGTTCTTTGGTACCCCTTGATGCACATACGTGCCCCTGTTTGTACTTTGGTAACTCTGAATCAAATAGTATGTGAACTATTTCTAATGGTATTTAGATTAAATGTTATATTATGTCCTTACTAAGTTATGTAAGCTTATTGGTTCTTGTAGATTCTTTTGTAGATAATTGTTACTGACATTTTGGAAGGATCAAACAAACGCCTCACACTATCCATCTAAGTTGGTAGTTTTTGTATCTCCTAGGGTAGTGGCATGTATATATAGATAAATATATGGTTTTGAAATGTTTGTAGGTTTTTTTTATGTATAAGATGTGTTTTTTGTTTAAGGTATGTTTGTATTGATGGAACAAGTATACTTATATATTACTTAGATGAACACTTTGATGTTTAATGTTTAGTTGTTGAATGAAGTGGTTTTAATAATGGTTCAATGCTTATTTTCTCAATGTTTAGTATATATATGTAACACCCCTAACCCGTCTCCATCGTCAAATTAGGGTTACAGAGCATTACCGTACAATCAGACACATTCAAAAATTATAACACTCAATTGTTTAATCACATCATAAACCATTCGTACACATGCATACTATCCCTAAATCAAGCCCTCGAGGCCCTAAAAATAGCTTAGAAGCAATTCGGAACCAATTTGTAACAATTTGGAAAGTTTAGTAAAAAGATACAAAATTTGCAAAACAGGGGTCACACGACCGTGTGCCTCACACAGCTGAAACACACGCTCGTGTCTAAGGCCATGTAGCCTTTGAACTAGGGACACACGATCGTGTCCCAGCTTGTGTTCTCATTCGTGTAAGTCTTTGAGTAGGGTTACACGGTCGTGTCACATACCTGTGTGCTAGGACGTGTGGTAGGCCGTGTAACTCACTGACTTAGAACCTTAAGAAATTTTAGATGACACACAGCCATGTGCTTCACATGGTTGAGTCACACGCCCTTGTCTCAAGCCGTGTGAACCTAAATTTCACCTAAAATCAAGCCATTTCAAAATCGTGTCATGCATGAACATTCAACTCATTTGTGCACACTTAAAAGGGGACCTAAACAACATCCAAACATACATCAAAAAATACCATTTCAAGATCCTAGATCAACTAACCAATATGTCATTCAAAGGCACCACAATTATAACAACACAACATTTACCAAAACATGTGAATATTACCAAATTCCATGCATAAAGACTTCATTCTATTATGCACCTAAAACTCAACCCAATTGATCTGTAATAGCCCGGTTTAGACCCTAGTCAGAATAGTGGTTTCGAGACCACAAATCTGATGTTAGAAAAATATTTTAGTATTACTTTCTGTGTTTGCATTATGTGATAAATTATGTGTGAAAGTTCTGTTTAAAAATTTAATCTTTGTGTGAAGAATTGTGAAAAAGGACTTAATCGTATAAAATGAAAAAGTTGTGTGCAAATTGTTAAAGTGCTGAATCGACATGGCTTTCTATATGTGAGGTCCTTATGTTGTAAATGGACCATTAATGGCTTGAATGGACAAGTATGGACATGAGATAATGGATTTTTAATGTTATTATTAAGGTTAAAATTGGTATTTGATTATTAAAGTTATTATAATTAAAATAACAAAAGTTAGATGGCCATTATGTTCATCTTTGGCCAAAAATATCAAGAAAAGAAAAGAAAAATATTAAGCTAGGGCTTGGCACTTCTAAGTCTTGATTGAGGTATGTTTTTACTTCGATTCTTGATAATATTTACATTTTTGTGATCGTTGCTTAGAAATCTATCAAGCCCATGTTTTAATTTCTAATTTTGATGAAGATTGTGAGTTAAGACATTCATGAATTCATGAGTTTTTATGTTTGATGATGAATTATGCCAGTTTGGTGATTGATATACATGTTTTATAAAGTGATTTTTGATGAATTTGAGTAATTTGGGCTAAATTTTGAAAATGGGAAATTAAAAGACTAAAATGTGAAATAAATGAAATGTGCGGACTTGTATGAACATGAGGAAGATTCGGATAGGCATGTGTGTAATGAAATTTTGAGTATTTTGTGATTTTGTGAAATAAGGACTAAAATGTCAAAATGTGCAAATGTGAGGGCTATTTTGTAAAATTCCATAAATATGGGTTTTTAGATTGAATTGAATGATTTGGTGAATGAATGAGCTAAATTTGAATATGTATAGATCAAGAAAAGAGAGATTCGGATCGAGATCGAGGCAAGAATAAAGTGCTCGATTGATCGACTTATATCGTTGTTTCTACATCCAAGGTAAGTTCGTGTATAATATGAATTGTTTAAATCATGTTCATGTGTTATGTAATGAATGAATATGTGGTTGATAAATTAGTAATGCTATATATGGATTTGAGAGATGTGGCACTAAGTGTGCGTAAATAGAATTGATATAGTGGTGAACAGGCACTATGCGTGTGAAATAAAGGAAGCATCGACTATATTGATTGGCACTGTGTGTGCGATACCGAGTCAAATTCGATTTAATGTAAAGGCATTAAGTGTGTGATGATATTAAAGCTTTGGCTAAGAAATTGGCACTAAGTGTGTGAGTAAGTCGAATGGTTAATGAAGATCGAACAAATTGTGGTATTGATCATTGAGTAGTAAAAGTGATCGTTAATTAAGTGAGGGTACAAGTATGTACGAAACCTATGTGGTTGATGATATTGTATATGGGATAAATGAATGATCATGTTAGTATTGACTATGGATGAGATTGTGTATTATTGTGAATTATACCATGTGATAGTAAATTTTACATATTGAACTTGAATTGTTGAAGTAATTGTGTTATATTACAAACTTACTAAGCTTTAAAGCTTACTGTGTGAAGTCTTCTCTGTTTTACAGTGTCATTTAAAGCTAGCTTGGATCCGGGGATCGCCAGTGACTCAATCACACTATCGGCCATCTATTTTGGTACTTTTGGGAGTTTTATATTTGGTATATGGCATGTATAGGCTAGTGATTGAGGGATGTTTTTGAGATGTATAGTTCTTGCCATGTGATTTCGCTTGATAGATGAATGATCTTAGTATATGTCTTGGATATGTGAGAATGATAGTTATAATTGTATATGTGACTTTGTGTGAATGATCTTTATGGTATATAGAGGTAGTATGTTTCATGCTATGAATTGGTAAGGATCAAATGATGTATGGATTACATGTTTTTGATGTGTGGTTGATATTTTGGATTGGTTTGTTGAGTTGAATTTGTATAGGGAAATGAATAATGATGTTAAGAGGTTAAATTGAGTATGTTTTGGATGTATTTGGAGTATGAATTTGGAATGGCTTGATGCTTGTAGGTGTGACCCAAAGTTGGGTGGCAAATTGGCCTTGCAAATGGCCTATATTTGCCCACACGATTGAGCACACGGGCGTGTGTCTCAATCGTGTCTCTTAAGTTTATAATTCAAAACAAGTAAGACTCGCACACGGGCCAGACACACAGGCGTGTGATAGGCCGTATGAATTAAGTCAGTGTTTCCCATGGGCCAAGCACACGGGCGTGTCTTCGACCGTGTGGATAAGTCAGTATGTATGCCCTGTTTTGCCACGACTCGGACACACGGGTGTGTCTGATGCTGTGTGAGGCACACGGCCTACCTACAAGGGCATGTGACCTCTGTAGCTTTGAAAATGATAAGTTTTAAAAGAAATTTTGTATGAGCTCGGTTTAGTCCCAACCCCTTCCTAATGCATGTTTAAAGTCTCTTAGACCTTTTAAAGGGACTCTATGCATATAATTTGTTATGAAATGATGATGATGCATATATGTTTGAGAAATGATCATAAATGTTCTGATTTTTCTGGTAATGCTTCTTAACCCTAGACCGGTGATGGTTACGGGTTAAGGGTGTTACAATTTCCAAGTCAACATCTTGTACCAAAATGCTATACACATCAACTAGAAAAAAGTGACCAAAAGGACTTACCTAATCAAGCATTATAATCTAGTTCAATTACTTACCAAAACATACCTCAAATTGGCCATTCTCAACCATTACAAGCCTTCCAGAAGTCCATACTTTTCAATAACTAAAGTGGTTAAGATGACCTTACTTAACAAACATTACAAGTCCATCATATAACATAAACTTCAAAGACACAAGCATACTAATTCAACCATTAATACCTTTATGCGCCATCAATACAATAAACCTAAACATGATAATATTGTCATTTCCATACATGATAACCTAGCTCATATATAAACTAAAACATGTCACAAGTATTCATTTCCAAGTCATCATCAACATGCCAAAACACTATTAACACATACACCACAATACCATCACAAAACACCCTAAACATGCCATTATAAACCTTAACCAAATTACTAAAAACTAGCAAATGGTCCACTGGATAGTGTGATAGATCTCTAACGAACTTCCAACCGATTGAGCTTTCGATAATCTGTAAAGTAAAGGGAAATAACTACGTAAGCAATGAATGCTTAATAAGCTTGCATAAAATTTAAACATAATTTATCATTTCAATAATGAACTTTATAAAATAAGTATAAACCTTTACCAATGCCATAAGATTAATAAAGCCTATATAACACCATCAAACTCACAAGTTAGCATACTTGTTCATGATACATATGAAATCAACCATATATATATAAACATAACTTTTAATTCATTATCGTTACCATACGATCATGTTTCATTCCATTTCTTACTTACCATTCCAAATGCTTAGTATAAGCCTAAACAACATCTTCAAATCACAAGTTAGTGCACTTGTCCATAATATAAATGAGTCCATCCATAACATAAGTAGATTTCCCATATAAATACATCATTTAATTCATCAATATTTTTATAACATCATGTTACATATCAATTGTAAACTTATCATTTCCTTCCCTTTTCTTACTCGTTGAATCATCTAGAATTACATCGGATACTTAGGAAAGTTCACACAAAGTGTGCCTTTACATATAACCGTAACCTTTCCTTTACATGAATGCTCACACGAGCTTTGAAATGGGTCTGCTCACACGAGTTGCGGGTCGAATTGTAAGTTACACGATGCTGCTCACACGAGCTGTGGAGAATTTGCAACAAATGCAAGACCTCAACCATTGGTAGGACATTCAAGTCCAGCACCCAAAACATGAAATCCCTAATGACATGTCATTTGTATCCTAAGAATTCATAAGGTTCAACCGGGACTTAATAGCCGTCAATTCATCATAACATTGGTACATTTATAAAATTATTCAATTGCACTAAAATGACATAACAAACATTCAATTTATATAACATTAAAATGATTACAGTTCATACCAACTTACCTAACTAAATTGCAGTAATAACTAGGTTTAGGGACTATTTGGTAATTTTCTCTTCTCCTCGATTTTCCACTCGTTCTTGATCTAAATTAATAATTCCATTCAATTCATTAATTCTAATAGAAAAATCAATTCATTTTATGCAATAAAGTCTTTTTTGACACTTTTACAAAATTTCCCCCAACATTTTACTTTTATACAATTTAATCCCTAAGTTCAAAACATGCAAATTAACCATTTTATTCAATTAATCCCATTCCAGCATTTAGAATAATTAATTTAGCTTATAATAATAATGAAAATTTACTAAATTATCCTCAAATTTTACTCTTTTATAATTTAGTCCCTAAACCCAAACTTGCAATTTCATCATTTCTAAATAAAATCCATGCAAACCAATTTTTACCTATTTTATAACAGCCCATATTTATCATCCATTTGCAATATTTTCCTTTAATTTACCATTTTCATAAATAAATCTTATACCTTAAAATAATCAAAATTTACTTAATAAAACATGTTTATTTAACAACTAAACTTAACAATCTATCATAAAACTTCAAAAACATATCAAATCCATTCATAGCATAATCTAAAATATTTAAAATTTTTACAAATTGACACTCAAGTTAACTGGACCTGGTTGCAACGATCTCAAAAACATAAAATTTACAAGAAATGAATAAGAAATTTACTTACATGCACCCAATTAAAGCTAGGTGGAAGGTTTTGTTTATTTGGTTATGGAGTTTCGGTTCAAACACAAAGAAGAGGAAGATGATGCTTATGTTTCTTTATTTTGTCTTTATCTTTTAATAATATTGTAACATATATTTAATTTTAAAATAAAACATTTTAATCATATAATTTCATATCTTTCAATCCACTAACCGCCATTATAATAATTAAGGTCTAATTGCATTTTAAAACCTTCATTTCATACTTTTATAATCATTTAATACAAATAATCTATATTGATCAACTTTTGTACCTTTTACAATTTAGTCCTTTTACTTAATTAACTATCTAAACGCTCAAATTCCTTAACCAAATTTTAACATAACCGTAATAACACTCCTTAAATATTTAATAAAATATTTATAGCTTCGGTTTATAGAGACGAGATCCTAATACCTCATTTCCTAAACTCATTTGACTTTAAAGTTTTACCACTTCAACTTAATTATTCGATCAAATAACATAAATTTCCATATCAAAGTCAAATATAATACAATATTTGACTTGTAAACATTAAATAATAATGCCTCAAAGCTATTTTTAAGGCCTCAAAGGCTCGATTTAGGGACGAAATGCCTATGATTGATATGTTTTGAATGTCATGTATTTATAATGTTATATAAATAAATGATTCTCAATTGTATGGTAATGCTTCGTAACCCTAATTCGGTGATGAAGATGGGTTAGGGGTGTTCCAAAACATATCTCACGGGATAAAGCCAGTTAAGTAGAATAAAAGAAGATTTGTCCCACAGGTCATGGAGTCTAGAAAGTAGGACGTAGGAAAACTACTTTTAATAGGGTTCATTAGAGAGGTGTCATACCCTGATTGGGTTTCGAATATTGTGATGGTGAAGAAGGCCATTGAGAAGAGGAGAATGTGCATTGATTTCACCAACCTTAACAAAGCTTGTCCCAAGGACAATTTTCCTTTACCTTCTATTAATAGGTTGGTAGATGCATCCTTGGGTCATAAAATCATGAGTTTTATCGATGCATTCTTGGGTTATAACCAAATTTCTCTAATGACATACCATTACGAAAGCAACTCGATTAGTGTTCGTCCAATTACCTTGTCATAAGTGTGTTACCCTCATAGGATATCCATAATCTCTTTTGGATAAATCTACTCTTCTAATATGATCGTATTTCATCTCATGGTAATCATTACATACTTCATCATGAAAAGACAATTACTATCAAATAGTAATTAAGTCATTCATCACAAAGAAAAATGACCCGTGGTCATTTTTACTTTCCATCTATCATGTAATGCCAATAAGAGTATATCATTTATGAAACACCCCAAACCCGGCCCACAAGCCCTGACCGGATCTGGCATGCTCCTTGAGTAAAACGTAGTTAAGCCTCGTAATAACATTTTGAAAATCTTGGTGGTTTTTGAAGAAAATAGATTTGGGATTGTTCTCAAGTTAAAAATTGAGTTGAAATTTAATTTTGTACTAAAACGATAATTTAATATTTCAAAAGTTACAAGTTAAAGAAATGCCGAATTATTAAAGTTTATTATTATTAACTTGAAAACCGTAGGCGTTTGCGTTTCAAAACAATTGAAGTTGTTCGTATCATAGTAGAAATTCAAAACACATAAATAAAACAGTTAAGTGGTAATGGTCTTATTACATCAAAATATATCCCAAAATAAACCAAAATAAACTTAATAAGAAAGCGAAGAAAAATTGAGTGCATGGCCACCACTAAGTTCCTGCCGACCGGTCCATTCATCGAGTGCCATCGCAAAAGTTGGCCCACGAAGGGTGAGTCAATGCACTCGGTGTGTAACAACCATCACAGACTCCCAAAACATATAAGGCATATCATATCACATACGAGCAAATATAAGCAATGATGCAACCCAAACCCACCTAGATATCCATCCTCTACACATCACCGTACCTACCAATCACCCCGTGGGATTACTAAATCAACCTCTATCCACTGACACCATCGAAGGCGTCATTGCGATCAATCGCACATCGCCTTATAATTGTAGCATAGCCACCAGATAATGTGACAGAGTCACCAGATTCATAATATGTGACATAGTCACCAGATAATGTGGTAAAAACCACCATATCACTTCCCCTTTAACATAATCACCCATATGCCCATGCAACATACAAAACATGTTATTTATCATGCAATTTACCTTATCCCAAAATCATAACAGAATTCCACATTCTTTTCACATCAATGTTGATAAACATTATTTACGAAAGTTAAGGGGTAACGTACCTGAATACCCTGTACCATTAAATGGTACCCTTAGCCATGTTCATTTGTCACTTCACTAACACATGATTAACATAATTATTATTAAACTATCGGGAACTCAGTGTAGGGTTACACACCTGATTTCTAACACGATCACCAAATCTCGAAAATCCCGATCTAATGCTCTAGATCCTTTTTCCTACACTCGACCAACACTAAGCATATCAGCAAAGAGCCATTCGGCTACACAGCAAATCCCGAATGATCTCCCCTTATAGACGGCTACAAACAAATCCTGAAATCCCCCTTCAAGGTTTCGGCCAAAGAGAATAGGAGGGATTAGAGTCTTGCTTTTTGACAGTCAAAGAAAGAAAAGAACAGGAAATCAACAAAGAAGAGATCCCTACCGAATAGAGTGACCAAAATGCAAATGGTTCACTAGCTCTAAATGTCGACAAGAGGAGAAGGATGTTTTGGTTTTCGGCTCTTAGTGCTTAAGATCAATCGGCTATAGCGTGGAAATACCTTCGGCTTTTGATGATAGAAGGAATGGTGAGAAGAAAAAGATGAGGGAAAGAAGGTTGCGGCTATGGTGTTTCGGCTTTTGCGAAAAAGAAGAGAGAATGAGGGACAATAAGATTCGGCTGAGACTCCCAAATGGAGATGGAATGTTCGGCCACCAAAAGAATAGGTATAGAATTGAGTTTGAGAGAAAGAAAAGTAGTATAGGAGAAGGCTAGAAGAATTCACCAATAGTGTGCTTTGAGAGAGAGAAGTTCCGGCTAGAATAAGTTAAAAGAAAAGAGAAGAGAAAGCGATGGGTTTGATCTTATGGATAGCAAAGAGAAGATGAAAAAGAGGCTGAAAGTGACCTTAATGGTCTTCTGAAATTCGGCTTAAGCAAATAGGTTTTGAAAGTATTCTGACTACTATTTTCGACACAACACTCGGGAAAGAAAAGAAACCCGAAATGCACCTAAACCCCCTTAAAAAATTTCGGCTACTCCTCCTTTACCTACCTGACCGAATTTGTCACCAAAAGAATCCCTTGGCCGGGCAACTCTTCTTCCCTCTATTAGCTTCCTTCTTTTTCTCCTACTTTTTCTCTTCTTCACTCATTCAAAATAAATTTGAATGAGTCAACACTTATCCTCCTTCCTTAGCTGAATTTTGAATGGATTTGACTTAATCAAATGCTCATCCACTTAGTGTCCCAGTGCCGTCCACCACTGCTCCTCCTTGCTGCAAAATAAAAGCTCCAAATGCTTCCCTTGCTGCTCGAACCTAAGCCCCCTTTCACTGCTTGTGGCGTCACCTTCCAAGGCCCTAAGTGGCGCCTCCCTCGCCACTTTGCTAGCTGGTTACTTGTGTCTAAATTCCCATACAATTTTTCTTAAGGCCTATCTTTCTTAACTCCATTCTAAGACTCAAAATCTAACATTTTTCTAAGGCATTCTCATACATTCTAAAGTTCCCGAAGTTCCCAAAACACATTCAAACCACACATAGGCATGCTACCACATACATTTAAGTGAAAATGCATGACCCCTAAAACCCGGATATTATAATTTACCAACGTCTTGAGTTATGAATTCCACTGTTGTGAATGATGCTACATACTGCAGAAGTCGTATACTGAACACACCAACTTTTGGTTCCTTATCTATTTGAACTCAGGCTTTGACTTACATCAAAGTATACGAGTCACGCATACATTGTCCATCGTCCACTCAAGATTAATGCATGTCACACTTTGAATGTCATAAGTGAATAATTCAATAAACGAATTCATTATCTATTCTTCTTGGGTCCAGTCCAATGTACTGTGAGTTCAGTCAGTCACATCTATGTCTCTATCTTTTAGGAGTCATCCACTCCGATGCCTAAGATAATGCATCTCCCCAATCGGACTGGATAGATGACATATTAGTCTTTCAATTGGTTTGTTCATTTCCTGTTAAACCAAGCACATGTTCATGTTTCATTTACTATATAAGTTGTCTTTCTGTATTACAATCCAACCACGTGATACCGCTTAGTATTACTTAAAAATTAGACAACCAGCAAGCTAATATTTGCTTTTATTTTCCTTTACATGCAAAAATCACGTGAGAACAATATACAAAGTGTATTAATGTAATTCACGAATTATTTTAATAATAAATCTGTTCGAAAAAAATACAAATTTATGAACGAATATACCCCACATAGAGCACTAGATCCAACAATTATCACCTCTTAATTTAATATATACATCAATTAAAAAAAATTATTATACTTGATTTCTGATAATTTCTCTAGTACCTAATTACTCCATCTAATTACTAATTAATCTTAATTTCTTTTCTCGAAAGTTTTTCTTTGAACTCCCTAGAATAATCCCAATTTAAGGTATCGGAGTTTTAGGAACCTTATAATCTTACTCTTTGGGATGATGGCATTCAACTCTACAGCCACATAGATCCAACAAGGTTGAACTAGAAAACAGAGGGTGGTAAGCGTGATCTTCTGCACTCACCAAAACTAATGTTTGTAGATCCCAAGTAATAGGCAAATTTGCCATACCACATACGAATTGAACTCTACAGCCACATAGATCCAACAAGGTTGAACTAGAAAACAGAGGGTGGTAAGCGTGCTCTTCTGCACTCACCAAAACTAATGTTTGTAGATCCCAAGTAATAGGCAAATTTGCCATACCACATACGAAGCAATCCAACCGGAGGAATCAGAAACAAGTATTTCGATGATGAAAGACAATTAGAGGAATCTCAAACAATTTATTAATTGATAACTAAACAGATTTAAACAAAAGAACCAAGGTTAACAAGCTAATATGGATCAAAGAAAACCAACATTACAATCTTAAAGTTAAGATTATTTACACTCATGCATGTTTTGAGTATACATTTGCTCCTCACTATGTTTCCCCAAAAGTCAAAGCCCAAATCTAGCCCATATATAAAATTGAATCATGGGCTATAATACAACTTAAGGCGGGGAAGCTCTTTTAAACAACCTCTCTTCCGGGATTCAATCTAATGACTAAACAAGAAAGAGGGGATTGACAATCATGGGGACAAACTAAAAGAAAAGATCATGCTTGCATTGGGATGGCTAGGCAAAGCTTGAAGAGCGAGGCCATCTTTTTTGCAAGTAATCCTCTATTTCTAAACTTTCTTCATCACTGCTTGCAGAAACTGAATCATCCTCCAAGTCGAGTAATGCAAGGTTAAGATGAGATTCGATGTTTGTCGGGTATAGTTCCTCATCAGAAACATCAACTTCTTCAGATGTCCTAACTTCTTGTTCTGCCCAATTTGTTGCTTCCTGATCACCCTGTAGGAGCTTCAGGATCTGTATTCAAACAAAGATCAATAAGCAAAGAAATAGATCCAAATAAACATAATCGTACAGAAAGCAAAACGAAAAATAAGAAAAAGGTCAGTTGAGAGTGAGCTTACAAGGCTAATTTGAGGCCGCATTAGTGGTGCGCGTCTTATGCACAGGGTAGCACCTAAAACCATTCTTTCTATCTCATGAAATTCACAGCCACTGCCGAGCTGTGGATCTAGCAACTGAGAAATATCACGGTCCTTTAAAATTGGCTTTGCCTGGATGTTATTATCAAAGCAATACAGAATGTTAAAAACTGACACATTATTGAAACAGCATTGTACTTCTGACAGGAGAAACAGAAAAATGAATTTAGAGGATGATCTACTCAAACATTCTTGCTTTTACAATTGTTTATCCGCAAATTTCTAACATTTGTTACCATTATGCCGTTTAGTGAAGATATGCAAAACCTTTCTCCCAATTACATGTTTCAAAGGCAGATAACCAATAGGCTTATATATGAACTCACCCATACAGCAAGGCTCTCCTGACCTTTCGGACGGTTATTGTCAATGGGCTTTCTACCAGTGAGGAGCTCTAGGAGGACAATGCCAAACGCATAGACATCAATTTTATCACTCATTTTTCCATGCATCAGGTATTCAGGAGCCAAATAACTGCCACAGACAAATGTTAGAAAGTCTATCTAAACCGAGTATTAAACTAGAAAATTTTCAAACAAATCACATACCCAAAGGTTCCTGCAACATCCATGCAAGTCATATGAGATGCAGAACTTGAGACCTGACTAGCGAGTCCAAAATCTGACAGCTGAAGAAACAGAACAGCTAGTAATGAGCCAAGCAAGCTTAACACCTAAAGGTGACTATTGAACTAAATTGATTCAACAAGCTACCTGGGGTTCAAAATCATTGGACAAAAGAACATTGGAAGATTTCACGTCTCTGTGGATCACAGGTTGTTCACAACTATTATGTAGGTAATCAAGTGCTTCAGCTAAGCCCACCGCCACCTTGTATCTCTCCTGCCAGCCAAATGCACTGCCATCCTTCTTATTTCCTAGTAACAAGTGCAGCCAGTTAGGTTTGAAGACAATGTAAACCAAAAACTGTAAATTACATCCAATTAAAAGAGTAGTAAATTGGATGATGTGCTTACCATGAAGGTTCTCTTCTAGACTTCCCCTGGAGAGGAAATCGTAAACCAAGAGCAACTTGTTTTGTTCAAAACAGAACCCGAATAAGGAAATCAGGTTTTTATGGCTTAAACTCGTAATGATCTCAATTTCCTGAACAAATTCCTTGATTGCATGCTCAGTTGGCTTAACAATTTTCACTGCCAATTCCTTGCCATCAGGAAGGCATCCTTTGTAAACATGACTGCTACCACCTTTACCAACCATATTCTCTGCAAAATCAGAAAATGAAAATCACTAATGTCAACATCCAGAACAAGCCAAACTCAAGATTTTTTTTTTTTTTTTTTTTTTTTACATTAACTGCTAAAATGAATAAACCTGGCATGAAGCTAGAGGTCGCGCCCAAAAGCTCTTGGTAACTAAACAATCTACAAGAAGAGGAGGATTTCTCAAGTAAACTTTGTAGCTCTTCTGGAAAATCACAAGGAGACAGAGGAAAAATAGCCTCACAGCCAAAGGGCACAATTGCAGAAGTTTCTCCATCCAAATCGGAAGAACGATTCCTTTTCCGATCGTAACAGTTCTTCTTTAGATCAGGATAAACAACAGCTGAAGATTGCTGGCTTGGTAATTTTAACACCCATTGGTCCACAGATTTCTTTGCAGAAGAATTCTCCAGGTAATAACCCTTCCGTAAAAACACCCATCGTAGAAGAGACCAACCAGGCAACTTTCTAACCAGAACAGCATTATCCTCAGTTGTTCGAATAGGTACCAAACTTAGTCTATTGTCCGTACTGCCATTTCCGGATAAATCTTCTCGCAATCGGGTATTAGAATTTTCAGGTAATTTCAGGACTGAAGCACAGGCTGCACAGTTCTTCTCCAACGTTTTATGCTTTGAAAATAAACCAGATTTATAGGAACAATTGCCATTATCTGTTCGTAAACTCTTTGGCAAAGACACCAGGTGAACAAGGCTTTTATCCCGTGGAATTTTGCCTGTGCAACCAACAAATATATAAATAAATAAATAAGCAAAATTAAAATTATAACTAAAAAGGAAACAAGAAGCACAACCTTGGAATTGGTTCAAGTTTGTTTGAATTGCTTCCCTTTGGAACACAACTTTGCCATTTCGGACAGCATAAACCGAGAAACAATTGGGTAATTTTCTCGCGCAAAATTTTGCAACTGAGGCAGGTGACTGTAAAGGGTTATGGGTCTTGGAAGTTCCCAGAATTAGCTTAGTTGTTTCGAAAGACTTAGCTTCCCTCACCAGAATCCTCTTTGGGGATGGCCCTCTACACACTTTTAGCTTCAAATCAACCTGAATAATTTTCCCCACTCAATTTCTACGACTTTGTAAAACAAGTAGAGTAACAACATTGTTAAGTTACCTGTTTTAAGTTGCAGAAGCCTTCGTAAACTGCTAGTGTATAATCAAGTGTCTTGACAAGAGAAAGAATCGACGCCGGACTCTCTAGCGGAAAAACCAAGGAAATAACGTCATTAAAAAAGAAAAACAATACCAGTAGCATCAAGTGAAAAAAAGGACAAGTGTGGAGAAGAATACCAGTAACAGCATCAAGGATGTGAAGGGCAATGATTTGATCACCTGGCTGAGCCACCTTGACAAGCGCCCATGTCAGTAATTCATTGCTGTCTGCATCAAATTTGACCCCCACCAACACCGTGTCACCTCCTCCCTCATCGCCTTTCATCTCCAAAGCAAAGCACCGCCGTTTCCTTCCTCTGCTGCGATGGTGTCTCTGAAGATAACAAAGGAAAGGAAAGGGAAAGGGGAAAAGGTAAAGAGGTTTTAGTTTTCGGCTACTGTAGGCTTTGGTTTTGCTTGTTATGCGCCTATAAGAGTGTGTATGTCTTTTCTTTTCTTTTTTCTAGTTAATTTTAAAATGGAATAATAATCATGATTTGATGGCTTGCACTGCACATTGTACATCAAGGTCTGCTGTGAAAAATGGAGATGTTGTTTCGCATTTGTACGTTGTAAAAATAAATAAAGTATAAAATGGTAGGATCCGACAATTTAAAGCCTTGAGGAAAATGAAAACAAAAACAATCATCCGACAGTAGAGAATTACAAGGGAAAGAATCCAATGACGGAGGGTTGGCCAATGTGCACTGCTACTTTTGTCGTTTCTTCCCATCACATTGGATAATTTTTCGTTTTTTTTTCTTTTTAATTTCTTTTGATCTATTTCTTTTATATTGATGACTCAAATTATTTTTTTTTTAAGAAAAATACTGATATATTAGGATGCTAGGATCAAGCCCAAAACCAAAAATAAAAGATCCAGACTAACAATAATAACCAGAAGAAAGAAAGACAATAAAATAAAAAACAATAGAATAAACAAAATAAAATAAAACCAACAGCAGAACTTGAGCCCAACACCACCGAACCGAAAGCCAATCAGTGAATAGAAAATTGTCGCTGCCACATATGCGACTGTTGCTCTGCTTGTTTTATCAACAAAAGACAGAGGATTCAAAGAACCTTCCCCTAAGCAGAGCAAAGAAAACCCCTTCTCCTTCCTAACTCAGCTGCGTCCTCTCTTTATTCGCAAGCAAGGAGACCGATTCTGGAAAACCTTTATTCCATACCCCCGAGAAACCGATTCTCCTCACTTCCAAAGCCAGAGAATGAGCAACTCCATTAACTTCCCGCGGCACAAATCGGTAAGTAATCGACTAAAGGACAGACCCAAAAGAAAAATATGTCGAGTAATTGATCTAATCACCGATCTGTCATTACCCATCCTCTTTATGCTTTTAATAACAGATAAGGCGTCGCCTCCACAACCAGTCGACGGAGACCTATAGAGTTCGCAAAAAGGACTGCCCTCTCGCACGCCCTTGCCTCAGCCACAAACGAATCTGCAACATCCTCCAACAGATAAGTCTCTACCTCTAGAATAGTACCAGTCGAGTCTCTAGCAATGATTGTTGTAGTTGCTACGTTATCTTTACTGTGAAACGAAGCATCAAAATTAAGCTTTATAACACCATGCTCCGGGGCCTGCCATTTATCCTGCAAAGAATGTTTTACATGATTCTGGAGATTTGAATGGGTGATCATAATATCTTATACAAATCCCCGAATAAATCTCAAAACCTCCTCGATTTGAAATTTCATTCCTTCATGAACTAACTTATTTCTGCGATACCAAAGACTCCATAGCGAAAGAGCAATAATGCTTCTCTGTTGATTTTCTGCAGAAGAAAAAAGACGGGCGAAGCATATTCTGGGATCCACATAAGTTTCATCCTGGTAAGCTCGGATTTGAAAGTAAGTCCATACCTGTCGTAAAATTCTGCATGACCATAACAAATGGTTTAAATTTTCCTGTTCTTCTTTGCACAGAGGACACAAAGAATCAGCTGCCAGATTTCGTTTTACCAGATTGCTGAAATGAGGAATCTAATTATTAACTAATCGCCATGCATGAATTTTAATTTTGCTAGGGATGTTCAAACCCCATAAAGCTTTGTAAAAATCTGTAATTACTTAATTGCTGGGGTTGTGTAAATTAGTGCATACTAGAGAATTAGTCAGGGATCTATACCCACTTCTTACAGAATAGTTGCCAGAACCCTCAAATTTCCACACCAATGTGTCCATCGAGTTGCCTCCTGATAATGAGATCGACAGGATTCGCTTTGCAGTGGTTTCATCAACCAGGCTTCGGATCAGATCAGCATTCCAGGTATTAGAATCAACTTGCATAAGAGTATTCACAGAAGTCCACCTTATATTAATATCGTGACCTGATATCCTATTGCTCTCCTTGCTAGGAAGCCAAAGGTCGTTCCAAATATTGACCTTGTCGCCATTGCCAATACGCCACAACATACCTTCTTCAATAACGTCTCTAACACTACAAATGTTGCGCCAGGTAAAAGAAGGGTAAGAACCAACCTTAGCTACTAAAAACTCGATAAACGGGAATAACGTGCTTTCAAAATTTTAGCTAAAAGACATTACGGATTAGTTAAAATGCGCCAAGCCTGTTTAGCTAAAAGAGCCTTATTAAACAAGAATAAGTTTTTAAAACTGAGACCACCAGTAAACTTCGGTAAACACAGCGCCTCCCAAGTACTCCAATGAATACCAGACTTTGTTTTATTGTTGGCCCACCAAAACCGGTTCATAGCATTCTGAAGTTGTGCACACAAACTCTTTGGGAAAAGAAAACATTGCATAGCGTAAAGCGGGGTTGCCTGCAAAACAGACTTTTATGAACACTTCTTTTCCTCCCATCGATAGGTATCGCAAACTCCAGCCTTCAATCCGCTTCCGGAACCTATCCTTAAAATTAGCAAAAGCCCACGTTTTTCTTCAGCCCACCATCATGGGCAATCCTAAATACTTCTCAGGACTAGTTGCAACTCGAACCCCCAGAATCCTTGTAATATCCTCTTTAGCCTCCTTTGGAACATTTGTTCCGAAGAAGATTAATGATTTATCATAATTAACCCTTTGTCCAGCATTAGCTTCATAATCTCGAATGATATCCCGAACAATTCAAACCCTCTCACATGTAGCGTCTCCAAAAAGAATACAATCATCTATAAAAACAAATGATTAATAGATATCCTTTCCCTACCGATAGTGACACCCTTCATACAACCCTTTTTTTCACATCTTCCAACAAGAAAGAGAACCCTTCGGTGCATATCAAGAACAAACAGGGGCTAAGAGGATCTCCTTGTCACAAGCCCCTTGACGGAGTGAACCAATCACTGTACCTTCCATTTAAAGAAACCGAATAGGTCACAGAACAAACACACCTCATGACTAATACAACCCAGTTATCGTGGAAACCCAATGCTTTCATCATCCCTGCTAAGAAATCCCATTCCACACGGTCATACGCCTTACTCATATCGAGCTTGAGTGCGAAAGTCCCTTTGCTACCGCTCTTCTTCATTTTCAACGAATGTAGGACTTCATAAGAAATTAAAACATTATTAGAAATAAGTCTCCCTGGAATAAAATCCCCTTGAGCTTCGTTGATGCAATCTTCAAGAATGTCACTCATGTGATTGACCATAACCTTTGCGATAATTTTATAAATGACATTACAAAAGCTTATAGGCTGAAATTGATACATATTCTTTGGTTTGTCGATTTTTGGAATCACCACAATACGCGTCTGATTAATCTCGTTAACCTCCTTCCGCCCATTCAGAATATCAAGGTAATATCCTGTAATATCTAAACCAACAATATGCCAATACCTCTGAAAGAAAATTGATACAAAACCATCAGTTTCCAGAGCTTTTATAGGAGGCATTGATTTTACTGCACTGCAAACTTCTTCTTCCGAAAACTGCTTAGTGAGAACTGCATTCATACAATCCATTACTCTTTTATCTACCAACCCAAAGATATGATCATCTGCCCCCACCTCAGATGCAGAAAACAGCTTCTCAAAGTAATTCGATGCAATCTTGATCATATCCTCCTTCTCCGTAAACCGATTCCCATTATCATCTTCCAACGCAGTAATCCTATTCCGAAAATGGCGTTGACCAGCCATTTTGTGAAAGAAGCTAGTGTTACGGTCACCATTTTTGAGCCAGTTAACTCGAGCACGCTGGTCCTAGAAAAGTTCTTCCTTATCAGCTTCCAGGTTAAAGTCTAATTGAATGTCAGTAATTTCACCTAAAATTTCATCTGTTATGTCCTGTTGATAGAGATAAGCCAATCGGTTATCCAAGAAGATCCGTTTTCTTTTCTCCTCTCAACTCCTTTTTTTGCTCCAATCTTGTATCTTTTGGCCCAAAAACTCAAGTCTATTAGGAATATTCCCGAGCAATTCAGAGCATCAATTTTTTACCAGCTCCTCAAAAGAAGGCTCTAAATACCATTTCACTTCAAAACAGAAATTATTTAAAGACTCCTTATACTCGGATCTTTCCACACCCATAGTATTTAACAGAATTGGGCAATGGTCCGAAAATGAGTGAGTCAAATGATTAATCTGACAACCAGGAAATAGCTCCAACCAATTGATAGTAGCCACCCCACGGTCTAAACGTTCTCTAATGTTGGTTGAGCCAAATTTGCCCCTTTCCCATGTAAACCATTGTCCTTTGAACCCAAGATCGTTAAGATTACATTCCTCTAGTACCATTCTGAAAGCCAGCATCTATCATTCCGATCGGCGACGGCCCATTTTCTTCTCAAACAAATTTTTAATTTCATTAAAATCCCATAGAATCACCGAAGGGATGCTATTTCTATTACTCAATTGTCGGAGTAAGTTCCACGACACACTTCTATTTCTTTCTTCCGGATTGCCATAAAACCCTATCAGACGCCATTTAATCCCGCAATCAGTGTCATTAATCTCCACATCAATATGGTATGAAGAAAAACTAATGAGATTTACCAACAAGTTCCCTTTCCATCCCAGTGATAGACCCCCTCTTGAACCAATCGATCCAATATCAATTCCGTTATTGTAACCACATTTTAGTCTGACCATTTCCATCTTCTTGACACTTAATTTTGTTTCAATAAGAAACAAAATTCGGGATTTATGGCTCGTATTTTATTCTTGAGCCTGCTCATAGTCCGTGGTCTCCCCAAACCACGAACATTCCAACTTAGTATTTTCATTGCTCTCGGCTGCTCTAAGAACCACAGCTAGCCGATAAAGTAGATGGAACACTCCCCACCTTTGAAACCAGTGAAACCGAGACCCCAACCATACTCCTTTGACGTTTTTTCCCTTCAACAATAGCAATCAGGTCATTTTCTTCCTCACAGCCTAACTCCATTGGCCCATTTGTTAACTTATTCCCAGCCAATGCCTCCGTATTCCAATTGTCCCTTTGAAGACGCTCATTAAGGAAAACCTGCTGATTTGCATCGATAGATATAAAATTAGGATTCAGAATCTGATTCCCCATATTTTCCTCAACATTTCCCCTAAAAACACTCCCTATAATTATCGAATTTCCATATTTGGAACTTTCCAAAATTCCATCAATTCGCGAAGAGCCATCCGCTTCACATAGCCACCGACTCTCCACCGTTCTTCTCCGCCTTGGTTTGGCTCGCAGTGATAAATCCCAGCCAAAAATAATTTTAGTAGGCTTAATTCTTAGGCGATAAGGGCAGAAGCTTTCCCTATGACCCAATCTGCCGCATATGAAGCAAAATAAACTGAGTTTTTCGTATCTAAACCGGGCATAGACTATCATCAAGTTCCCAAACTGGATCTTCTTTTTACGCTTCAAAGGCGCAGTTATGTCCAATGAGATACGAATGCACATGAAAGCCTTAATCCCCATTGAAAGAGTGGACGGATCATAATCAAGAAATTTACCACAAAAATCACCAAACTATTTGGCCATTACCTCTGTCATCAATCCCGGCGGTAAGTCATGAACTTGCACCCAAAAATCAGTATAATTAAGCGGCATAGTTAATGGATTTTCTCCATTAGGGATTCTTTGAACAATAAGCAGATGATTATTAAAAAACCACGGGGTCCCGGCAAGAACTCTTTGCAAATCAATCTCATGGAAAAATTGAAATAGGTATTTCTTTTCCCCAAGATCAGTAATACAAATCCCTCTAATGGGGTGCCATAGATCTGCCATAGTGTTTCGCAACGAGGGGATGTGGACTACACTATCCGTTAAGCAACGGCCAACCAGACAACATTCGTAGGCCTTTACCACCACTTGTTCTTCCTCATGAAAAGCTTCTTCATCATCATCAATAATGCTCAGATTGGCCAAATTCTCCTCCATATAACAAATTTGGAGGGGCCAACCAATACCAAAAAACCCAAAAAAAAAAAACCACACGAGATCGAAGCGGATTAGAAAAAAACCAATTGCTAGACCAAATCACGAGAAAAAAAAACAAAAAAGAAAAAAAAACAAAAAGAGGAAAAGAAGAAAAACGTGCCAAAAGGCAGATAAAACACCGTGCCAAAAGGCAGACCCAGATACCAACTAAATCTTATGACTCAAATTAATTAAATTGTTGATTCTACTCGAATGGATAATATCATTATGTGCATCTTTCTACAAAATATTTTTAAAGGAAAACAATTACATAAGGGTAAGTTTTAAAGAGTGAATAGTATTTTTAAATATATCTTACGAAATTTCGAAATGTATAAACCATTTTTGAGTTTTAAAAAGCTTTTAATAAAAAATAAAAATCAATTAAGAAACTAAATTAATCCATCTATTGAGTCCATAAACAAATCAGCAAAAAATTAAAATATTATTTTAAAATTAATAAAATATAAAATAAATTAGGATAAATGATCATTTGTCGAATTTCATTCTAAACTCAAAACTAAATAAGAAATTTTAAAATACTAAAAATTATAAAACATTAGTATAATTGCAGTTGACTCTCATTCAAGAACACCTACTCCAGATTTACCTTTCACTGATTGCTTTAAGTTTTATTTATAAAAAATAAAATAAAATTGAGTTGAAAAAGAAAATTAATATTTTCAATTTTTCAATTGATCTAATCAAATCTATGATTAGCATGTGAAAGTAGTGTTCAAAGATTATACATATTTTCTTTTAAAATGTGAACATATTTAAAAAAAATGTGAAATTTGCTTTTATTGAAATCACGTTTATTTTTAATTTAATTCAGATTTTTTATTCAAATAATATAAAATAAATAATTTAATTTTTTTACTTAAATAATATAAATAAATAATAAATATTGAAACAGGATAATCCCATTATTTACCAATCTAGGCAAACTGAACAGTGTCCCCATGATGTCGCCTGAGCAATTAGCGGCACCCCTCTCCCCTGTTATTGATGATTGAAGCAATCATTAACTTTTAAAAAAAATTTAGGGTGTCGCTTGAGCAATCGACGACACTAGTACTTATACCCAAAAAGTACCCGATATTTTTATATGTAAAACGGGAAAATAATTATTTTTTATTGGTGTCTCCGATGTGTCAGGCGGCACTCTAATTTTTTATCATAAAATATTTTTTTATTAAAGCTGAAAAAAAGCTAAAATTTTATCGGGTATTAGAACCCAAAAGCATGACCGACGAGTCACATCGGTGGCAGGCCGTCAGGCCGGTGCCGTCGAGCTGTATTTAACCCATCGGTCATGAGTTCAGGTTTCAATACCCGAATATTTACTTTTTTTTACTATTAATTATTATACTATTAGAAAAAAATACATATCTTTTTTGGGGGGAACCTTCGACTGTGGGGAGAGACCATCCAAGTGTTTGTAATATAAAAAAAACAAAGATGTAAAATAATTAGTACTAACATTTTCACACAAATAACACGCCTTAATCTCAAAAAAATTTTTGAGTAATTTTTGTGAGCTCTTGGGTCACAAGGTTAATGCTAGGAAAACTAATGCCTTTTTTTCTGCTGGCTTAAAGAAATAGTTAAGGGGGAATATTTGTAACATGCTAGGCTTCTAAGAAAGACCTGGGTCACTATTTGGAAGTTCCCCTTTTTCACCGAAGAATAACTAATAGTACTTTGAATTGTTTAGTGGAAAGAATCCACAACAAGCTGTCTAATTGGGACGCCAAAAAACTCTTTTTTGCAGGGAGGGTCACCCTTGCATAATCAGTCTTGTTATCCATTTTGAGCTATCTCATGTAGTCTATAATGGTCCCAAAAGGTATCTGTGATCCCATCGAAGAAATGGCAAGGCCGTTTATTTGGGGTGCCTCTGAGGGGAAACTAAAAATAGCCTTAGTTGGGTGGGACACTATTTGTCAGCCTAGATCGTGTGGAGGCCTTGGGATTCGCTATTTAAGTGACCAAATCAAAGCCTTCATGATGAAACTTGGTTACAGTATTGCCACTAAGACGGATACCTTATGGGTTAGAGTTCTCAGAGCAAAGTATGGAATAAATGAGAGTTTGTCGGAGTGCATCATATGGAGTAGAAGTTCTTTTGTGTGGAAATCTATTGCTAAGATATAACCTTTACTGCGAGAAAATATGATATGGTTGTTGCGTGTGAAATGATATGCTGGTTGTGCAAGTGTACACATCGAGTCAAGTAATAAAGTGATAAATGAGATCGTCTTCGCATGGATTGGTTAGGTATAAATTGGTCGAGTTGTTAGAATGAAGGATGATTAATGTTATAACAAAAATAATGATAAGAATGTAGCGGTAATTTGAAGGAATAATGATGTGTGTAATATGTATGACTAATAAATAAGGGAAAATGCTATGACAAAGCAAGAGTAAGAATGCAATGGCAAATTTGAGAATAATCACATGAATAATATGTAAGCGAGCGAGTAAACAACTAAAAATGCTATAACGAAGATACTACACCAAAGGATTGAGGGTCTACGACGTTGATTTGGAAGGTTGGGATTACTAAGAATTTGCCCTTACAAACAGTAATGCCTCGACAAAATCATTCTCAATTTATTGCTTCGAAGAGTTCTAAAATGGTCTGCTTCAAGAACAAGACCTCGAGTTACATTTCCTTAAGTGATATATGTCCATAGGCCTTTGGAACGGTACCCTGCACTATTTTGTTTTCTTTCCATATGAACGTTGCTCTATGTCTAGAGGCTGCTACAAGTATTCAGTTGAACACTTTTTCATATCATTCAATTTCAATCTCATTAACCTAACCTTGTCAGAATTAAATTAATTTTGTAACAGCTTGTTTTCAATGAAATCAGAACAATAGTTTCGGGACCACAAATCTGACAAGTAAATATTTATTTTATTATGTTTTAGTGTCTACGGAATATTAGTAAGGTCATATAAAATTTTTGTTAAGAAATTTTAACGTTTGCATGCTTAATTTCGTGAAAAGGACTAAACCATAGAAGGTGCAAAAGTAGAGTTCTAGTAGCTAAAGGTATCAAATAGCTATGAAACTTTAAATTTAAAGGACTTAGATGGTAATTAGACCATTATTATATTTAATGGACAAAGATGGACATGAAATTATTTTTTAAGTAGTTTAAGTTAATGGTTAATAAAGTAAATTAATAAAAAATGAAGTAAAAATAATGTAAAAGAATGTATCATCTTCTTAAATGAGAAACATCACCGAAATACAAAAACAAAACACAATTTTAGGGCTTTGAACATTCGGCTACTACTCTTGGATTGCATGTAAGTGGTTTTTGTCTCGTTTTTAATGATTTTTATGTTTTTGAGGTTGTTGTAGCTTAATCTAGCTAGCCCAGGGACCAATTTGTAAAACTATTAAAGGTTTAGGGTTTTCCCATGAATGTTCTTGCATGATTTTTGAAGTTTAATGAAAGATTATGAGTCATTGTTGATAAATAAATAACTTTTGTAAAGTGATTTTTGATGAATTTATCAACTAGGGACTTATTTGTAAAAATAGTAAAATACCATGATAAATTTATGAAATGATGATTTGTTTGGGTTGATATGTGTCCTTAGGTAAATCAGCTAGCATGATATGTGGACGAAATTTATAAGGTTTTGCATTGAAATGGTAAGCTATGTTCATGATTTACGAACTGACTAAGCATTATATGCTTACGTAATTTTCTTTCCTATGTTTTATAGATTATCGGATGCTCGATCTGTTTGTAAGCTCGTTGGAGATCTATCGCACTATCCAACAATTATATCGGTAGATTTTTGATGTTTTAGTCAATGTTATAATGGCATGTATAGGTGAATTTATGTTTAATGGCTAGTTGATGATTATGGCATGTAAATGTTGTTTTAAATATATGGTACTTTTGGTAGTTTTGGTAGTTTTGGTACCGTATGGTTTGGAAATGTATGTTTTTATGTTAGGGTTTTACGGTAACACTTTGTAACCCTATTCTAGCAACGAATACGGGTTAAGGTGTTACATTTAGAAGTATCGGAGCTACGGTTTAGTCAATTCTCGGATTGAACGTAGCGTGTATGATTCTAGAAATACATGTCATTATATAACCTGTGATAGTGTGATAACTTTTGACTCGATTTGAATTATGCTTTCATATAGATAATGTCATCAAACCAAGCTGATTTTGATGATGCTGAAAGTAATGCACAAGCCTTCGTTCACGGAGCAGCGTCAAGTAGTAATATGCCCGTATCTAAGGGCCTAGGAGGAGAGGCTAATGAAGCCTTCTTCCATATTATGAATGAGTGGATTACTAAGTTCGTACGAATGAACTCGATGGCTAAACGACCTCCATCCTCACTTGTTCCACAACCGATCCCCGTAGTTCCTCAAGGTTTTGATCCAGTATGATTGAGTAAGCCTCCGGTTGATAAAATTCGTAAATATGAGGCTGAAGAGTTTAGAGCTACGTCTGAAGATAATCTAGGGAGAGCTGAGCTCTGGTTAGAAAACATGATCAGGGTTTTCAAGGAGTTATCTTGTACACTGATAGAGTGTGTAAAACATGCCGTTTCTTTATTGAAAGACTTAACCTATCAGTTGTGGAACACCTTGATTTCAGTTGTGTCGAGAGAGCAAGTAGACTAGGAATTCTTTCAAGCTGAATTTTGAAAGAAGTATGTGAGCCAGAGATTCTTTGACAAGAAACACAAAGAGTTTTTGAGCTTAAACAGGGCTAGATGTCAGTATCTAAGTATGAGAAGGAATTTGTTCGATTAAGCAAGTATGCCCGAGAATGTGTACTGACCGAGATTGCTATGTGTAAACATTTTGAAGACAGGTTAAACAAAGATATTAAGCTATTAGTCAGGATTATAGAATTGAAAGAATTTGTATTTCTAGTCGACCGAGCACACAAAGTTGAAGAATTTATTAAAGCTAAAAGAAAAGCTAATTATGAGGCTCATGATTTAGGTAAGAGATCGACGATGAAGTCATATCAATTACTGTCAAAGAATTCAAAAGAATATCATAATCGTTCATCAGCGTCAGTGGGTTACTTGGTAGAGATCGAGGAAAACAACATGCAGCTTTAAAACCTCAAGCTACGTCTGTAATGAGTGTAGACAGTGTGAAGAGTGACAAACCTGAATGTTAACAATGTGGACGTCGATACTTTGGTGAGTCCAAAATGAAAGATGGGGTATGCTTTAAACATGGTTCGTATGAACATTTTATCTGAGATTGCCCAGAGAGGTCTGAAAAGGAAAAGGCTTAGACTGTTTGACCGAGCAATACAACTACAAGGCGTAAACCACCGCAGAATACTAAAAATTCAGGAAATTGCCATAGTGGGACAAAAGACTTTGCTATGAGATTTGAGGCATAAGCACTGGCTAGAGCTTATGCGATTCGTGCTGGAAAGGAAGCTTCAGCGCCAGATGTTGTCATTGGTACATTTTCTATCTTTGATATTGATGTTATTGCTTTGATTGACCCGAGGTCAACATGTTCATATGTATGCATGACTTTAGTGTCAAGTAAGAATTTGCCTTTTGAGTCTACTGAGTTTGTTGTTAAAGTAACGAACCCCCTAGGTCAGTATGTGTTAATTGATAAAGTTTGTAAAAACTGTCCTTTAATGATTTGGGGTTGCAACTTTCCAGCTGATTTAATTTTACTACCCTTTGATGAGTTTGACGTGATTTTGGGGATGGATTGGTTAACTCTGCATGATGCTGTAGTGAACTGTAGATGAAATCTTATTATATTAAAATGTCGAACGGTGAAATGCTTCAATTGAACTGGATAAATCAAATTGTATATCTAATGTGATATCAACTATGTCGGCACAGAAATATGTTAGAAAAGGATGTGAAGTGTATCTTGCTTACATATTTGATTCTAGAGTATCTTAGTTGAAGCTAGAATTGGTTCCAATGGTTTGTGAATATTCAGATGTGTTTCTAAAGGAGTTACCCAAATTACCAACGATCAGAGAGGTTGAATTTGCTATTGAGTTAGTGCCGGGAACATTTTCGATATCGATAGCTCCTTACAGAATGGCACCTACAAAGTTGAAAGAGTTAAAAGCACAGTTGCAAGAGTTGACAGATAGGGGTTTCGCTCGACCTAATTTTTCTTCTTGGGGTGCTCCAATATTATTTGTTAAAAAAAGGACAGATCCATGCGATTATGTATTGATTATCAACAGCCCAACAAAGTCGCGATCAAGAATAAGTATCCATTGCTGCATATTGACTATCTATTTGATCAGTTGAAAAGTGCGACATTATTCTCAAAGATTGATCTTCGTTCTGGTTATTATTAGTTGCGAGTTAAAGACTCAGATGTGCCAAAAAATGCGTTTAAGACCAAGTACGGACATTATGAATTCATGGTGATTCCGTTTGGTTTAACTAATGCACCTGCAGTATTTATGGATTTGATGAACATAATTTTCAGACCGTATTTAGACAGATTTGTGGTGGTAGTCATTGATGATATTTTAATCTATTCACGAGATGAGACTGAACATGCCGAGCATTTGAGGATTGTTTTGCAAACTTTGCGCAAAAAGCTATTGTTTGCTAAGTCTAGCAAATGTGAGTTTTGGCTTTGAGAAGTCGGATTTCTGGGACCTGTTGTATCAGCCGATGGCATTAGAGTTTATCCGAGCAAAATTTCAGTTGTGGTAGATTGGAAGCCTCCAAGAAATGTGTCTTAGGTTAGAAGTTTTCTGGGTTTAGCTAAATATTATAAAACATTCGTCAAGGGATTCTTAATTATTGCTACACCGTTGACAATACTATTGCAAAAAGATGTTAAGTTTGAGTGGTCTGAGAAATGTCAACAAAGCTTCAATCAGTTAAAAGCATTGTTAACCGAGGCATCAGTGTTAGTCCAGCCAGAGTCGGGTAAAAAATTTGTGATTTATAGTGATGCATCGTTAAATGGATTGGGCTGTGTTTTGATGCAAGAGGGCAAAGTGATAGCATATGCTTCTAGACAGTTGAAACCACACAAAAAGAAATATCCGATGCACGATTTAGAACTTGCAGTTGCTTTGAAAATTTAGCGACAACATTTGTACGGAGAAAAATGTCATATTTTCACGGATCATAAAAGTTTGAAGTACTTAATGTCGTAGAAAAATTTGAATTTGAGACAGCACAGATGGCTGAAATTATTAAAAGACTATGATTTGATTATTGATTATCATCTGGGAAAGGCTAATGTTGTTACTGATGCTTTGAGTAGAAAGTCTTTGTTTGCTTTACAAGCTTTGGACATGCAGTTGACGTTAATTGATGATGGTTCTATTTTAGTTGTGTTGAAAGCTAGACCAATGTTTTTGCAACAAATTTTTAAAGCTCAGAAAAGTGATGATGTGTTGATGGATAAACGGAAATGGATTGAGACGACTCCTGATTCAGACTTTCAGATTGGGTACGATGATAGCTTGTATTTTAAAGGCAAAATTTGTGTTCTAAGAAATTCTAATCTCGTTTAGTAGATCTTACAGGAAGCTCATAATAATAGCTTGTCTATACATCCTGGTAGCAATAAAATGTACGGTGATTTGAAACAAATGTACTGGTGGCCAGGTATGAAATGTGAGATCTCTAAGTTCGTATCAAGATGTTTAGTTTGTCAGCAAGTTAAAGCTAAACATCAGGTACCTTTTGGTTTTCTACAGTCAGTGATGATTCGAGAGTGGAAATGGGAACGTGCCACGATGGATTTCGTATCAGAACTACCTTTATCTACGAGAAAGAAATATGTTTTTTAGGTTATTTTTTATCATTTGACAAAATTTGTGCATTTCATTCAGTGCGTATAGATTATTCACTTGAGAGATTAGCAAAGTTATATGTTGTTGAGATTGTCAGATTGCACGGAGTGCCAGTTTCTATTATTTATGATAGGGATTCATGGTTTACATCTCGATTCTAGAGCAAGTTACATGAGGCTCTAGGTACTTGTTTGCATTTTAGCACTGTGTTTCATCCACAGATTGATGGTTAGTCTGAGCGAGTGATTCAGATACTCGAGGATATGCTTCGATGCTATGTTTTAGAGTTCAAAGGTAATTGGGAGAGATTCCTACTATTAGTTGAATCCGCATACAACAACAGTCATCAATCAAAAGTGTTGAACCCCATTGTATTGGACTGATACAAGAAACCAAAGAGAAGGTTAAAGTAATCCAAGACAGTTTGAAACCAAAGAGAAGGCTAAAGTAATCCAAGACAGTTTGAAAGCAAAGAGAAGGTTAAAGTAATCCAAGACAGTTTGAAAGCAACTTCAAACTGACAGAAATCTTATGCGGATTTAAAAAGAAAAGTCATTGAATTTCAAGTCGACGATAAAGTGTTCTTGAAAATATCACCCTGGAAAAAAGTTCTTCGATTCGGTCGAAAAGGAAAGCTATGTTCACAATTTATTGGGCCATGTGAAATTATTAAAAGGATCGAGCCGCTAGCATATAGATTAGCATTGCTACCAAAGTTAGAAAAGATTCACAATGTATTTCATGTATCTATGTTACAGCGTTATCGATCAGACCCTTCACACGTGATTTCACCTGTTGACATTGAGATTCAGTCTGATATGACATACGGTGAACAACTGATCAGAATTCTAGCTTGAGAGGTTAAAGAATTGAGAAATAAAAGCAAAGCTTTAGTGAAAGGTCTTTGGCAACGACAGGATATAGAAGAAGCTACGAAAGTACAATACCTCAACCTTTTTTATAGTAAGATTTTCGGGGACGAAAGTTTCTTTAGGGGAAGAGTTGTAACAGCCGTTTTTAGTGAAATCAAAATAGTGATTTCGGGACCAAAAATCTGACAAGTAAATATTTATTTTATTATAATTTTAGTGTATACGGAATATTAATAAGGTCGTATAAAATTTTCGTTATAAATTTTAACGTTTTCATGCTTAATTTCGTGAAAAGGACTAAATCGTAAAAGGTGCAAAAGTAGAGTTCTAGTAGCTAAAGTTATCAAATAGCTATGAAACTTTAAATTTAAAGGACTTAGATGGTAATTAGACCATTATTATATTCAATGGACAAAGATGGACATGAAATTGATGTTTTAAGTAGTTTAAGTTAAAGGTTAATAAAGTAAATTAATAAATAAATGAAGTAAAAATAATGTAAAAGAAGGTATCGTCTTCTTAGATGAGAAAAACCACTGGAAATACAATAACAAAACACCTTTTTAGGGCTTTGAACATTCAACTACTTCTCTTTGCTTGCATGTAAGTGGTTTTTGTCCCGTTTTTAATGATTTTATGTTTTTGAAGTCGTTGTAGCTTAATCTAGCTAGCCCAAGGACCAATATGCAAAATTGTTAAAGTTTTAGGGTTTTCCATGAATGTTCTTGCATGATTTTTGAAGTTTAATGAAATATTATGAGTCCTTGTTGATAAATAAATAACTTTTGTAAAGTGATTTTTGATGAATTTATCAACTAGGGACTTATTTGTAAAAATAGAAAAATACCATTATAAATTAATGAAATGATGATTTGTTTGGGTTGATATGTGTCCTTAGGTAAATTGACTAGCATGATATGTGGATGAAATTGTATAAATTTCCATTTACGAGATTAAGGACTAAATTGTAAAGAAGTTAAAATATTAGGAGCAAAAATATAAATTTGCAAAAGTATGAATTTTGGACTAATTTGAATAGTATGCGTATTAAATAGATTGAATTTTCTTATTTAGATCAAGATAAACCTCGTATAGATCTAGATCGAGGAAAAGCTAAGTCTCAGATTAGTGATCCTATTTCAATGTTTTTGTATTCAAGGTAAGTTTGTATGTATAAATAACGCTTTAATGTTATTTTGGTATATATGCTATTGTTCATGTCATGAAATGATGGAAATCCAATGACGTACGACGACTATCGAGCCCCGTTTGAACCTTAGGAATATATAGGATACAAATGACATGTCATTAGGGTTACCATGTTTCGATTGCTGGTCCTAAATGTCCTATCGATGGCTGAGTTCCGACATTTGTTGCGGATACTTGTCATCTTGTGTGAGCAGCATCGTGTAGCTACATTCTGACCTTCAGCTTGTATGGGTAGACCTATTTATGGCTCGAGTGAGTAGTAATGGAAAGAAAAATGAAATGAATGGTTTCAACCATATGTTTAGCACACTTTGTGCGAGCTTCCCGCGTATCTGATATTTTTTATCATATTTGCAAGAAAAGAAACTTGAGCACTAAGTGCAGATATTGTGTCCAATTCAATAACTCTCGAAGTAGCTTTTGCTTGTGCAGCTCTAGAGATAGGACATTGATAATCATTCTGAGCAATTCTCTCAAGAATCCCAATAGCATCATTATAAGTACAATCCAGGAAAGGACCATTGGCTGATGGGTCGACAAGATTCTTCATGTGTGGATTTAGCCCATTATAGAAAATCTCAATTTGTGTTTCCTGTTGAATGTAGTACATGGGACAATGTCGAAGCAAAGATTTATAACTTTTCCATGTGATGTGAAGATTCTCATCACCCAGCTGATGATAAGCTATAATATCATTTCGGAGACAGGCATTCATTGTCGGCGGGTTAAACCGCAAAACAAACTTTGTTGCTAGTGCATTCCAAGAAGTAATTGATCTGGCAGGTAGCCCAAGGAACCAAGTACGAGCTCTTCCCTACAAGGAATAAAGGAATAATTGCATTTTCAAAGCGTTATCAAGAATGCCTTGTTTACTAAAGGAAGCACAAATCAATAAAAATGATATAAGATGTTCTAGTGCATCTTCATGTGGTAGTCCAGCATATTGCCCATTAGAATTAAACATTTGAAACATTACTGGCTTGAGTTCAAAATTTCCAGCTTGGATTGCTAGCCTAACAACTCCCGATTATAAGTCATCCAGGACAGGTACTACAAAATCTCGTATAGTCTTATTTTGAATTTGAGCATCTTGCAGCAACGGCGGGTCATTAGCATTTTGGTGCTGCATCAAGTGTATGACTTCATAGTTTCTTGGTAAAGCCATATTCCTTTCTTCTCGAAGTCTCCTCCAACAGTTCTTTCAATTTATGGATCAAAATTAGCAATAAACTCTGAATTGCTTCGGGTCATACAACACCTAAAATAAAATGTGAAAATAGAGACAAAAAGAAAACAAGTTAGTAACAACTAAATATTATGAAATAAAAAAAAATTCCATCTCTGGCAATGATGCCAAAACTTGATCGGCTATTTAACGTCACAGCAATATTGTGCAAGCGTACGTTGTCGATGCAAGTATATAAGACAAATATAAGTTTGTCAGATATCGATCCCACGATGATGGTTGTCTTTTGTCTATCAATGTCAGTGCAATAAATAGATACAAATGAGAAAAATTGTGAGAATAGTTGTCGAAGCAATAACTTGAGAACAATAAGATAAAATATGATAATGATAAACTGGGATTCCCAATGTCAATATTCAATAGAATACTAAGTGCTCACAAGGTTGTAACAGCCTGAACTTGGGCCTAGTCGGAATAGTCATTTTGGGACCACAAATTCGACGAGGAAAAACTTATTTTTATTATATTTTTATGGTCTACAATTTCATGGAATGATTTCGTGAAAATTTCGTTCGAAAATTTTGACGTTTGGGCACTCAATTTAGTCAAAAGGACTAAATTATAAAAAGTGCAAAAGTTGAGTTCTACATGTTAGAGGTGTCCAATTGTAATGAAATTTTAAATTGGAGGTCCTTAAATGGTAATCAGACCATTGGTTAATTTGTTGGACAAAAATGGACATGAAATAGGTGAAATAGAATATTTTTAAGTTAGAGGCATTTTGGTCATCTAGTGATTAAATGATTAAATAAACAAAATTAAAAGCCAATTTTTGTCCATCTTCAAGCTATGGCCGAATGTTGCATGAAGAAACTATGGCTAGGGTTTTTCAAGCTTTCAAGCTCGATTGTAAGTCCGTTCTAGCCCCGTTTTTAATGATTTTTACGTTTTTGAAATCCTCGTAACAAGATCTATCTATTTCTACCACTAATTTGAGATATGGTTAAAGTCTAGGGTTTTGAACCATGATGAATAAGTGTGTATTTTTGTGTTTAATGGTAGAAAATGCATGTTTATGGTTAGAGAAATGACTTTTACTTAGTGATTTTCAGTGAAATTGTTAGAAAGGACTAGTTTGTAAAAAGTTGTAAAATATGTGGAAGTGTGTAAATTAATGGAAATTGTGGACTGCTATAGTTATGAAAATGGTTTGCCTAGGCTTAAAATATAAGGAAATTGAATAGAAATCTTTTACGAGCCTAGGGGCAAAAGTGTAAATATGATAAAGTTTAGGGTAAAAATGTAATTTTGCCAAAATGTGAATTAGGCTAATTTGAGTAGCAGGATGAATAAATGAGTTAAATGGGTCGTTATAGATCAAGGAAAACAAGATTTGGACTTAGAATGGGGGAAAAACAAAGAATATGGCAAATAAGTCCTTTTCACCGATTGTGCTACTAAGGTAAGTTTGTATGTAAATAATGCATCGTTTTTACTTATGTTTTCTGTAACAGCCTGATTTAGGGGCTAGTCAGAATAGTGGTTTCAGAACCACTAATTCGAGGTCAGATAAAATTATTTTCATATTATTTTATGAGTTAGAGCATGATTATATAAGTGCATGAAAATTTTGGTGCTTTAATTTTAGCGATTTCATGCTTAATCGTGAAAAAAGACTAAATTGCATAAAGTGTGAAAGTCCAAAATTACAAGCTAAGAGTGCCAAATAGCTATGGAATATTAATTTGAGGTCTTTAAAGGGCAATTAGTCCCTTTAAGTGATGGTTGACTGGCCATAAGGAGACAAAATATGTCAAAATTGGTCAAGTTGGTGGATTAGGTGATAAATTGTCTAGGAAATAAAATAAAATAAAGAAGAAAAGATATCATCTTTCTTCTCCTTTCCTTCCACCTAAATTTTGCAGCAAAAATAGGGGTTGAGAGCTCAAAAATTTCAGCACACTCTTCTCCTTACAAGTAAGTGTTCTAGTTATCATTTCTTGATAAAAATTATACTTTTGGAGCCCCTAAAGCTTAAGCTTTCTAAAGAAGGGACTATTTTGTAAAATAGTGAAGAGTTTAGAGTTTTTCCATGAGAGTTTTTAAGTATTTTGCTGCATTTTTGTGGAAGAAAATGGGTCTTAGTTGTTAGATGAACAACTTTTGTGAAAGATGTTACCATGAAAACACCTAAAAGGACCTTTTTGTAAAAGTTGTAAAAGGTAAGGTAAGAGAAATAAATGTTCACCTAGGCTTGTTAAAGGTAGAAATTTGATTAGAATTGGTGCCGAGCCTAGGGGTAAAATGGTCATTTTATAAAAGTCTATGGGCAAAATAGTAATTTTGTCAAAGCATGATTATTGAAATGCAATTATTAATGTGATTATTAAATGAGCTAATTTGCTATTATAGATCAAGAAGAACCAAGATTTAACCTCGACAGGGGAAAGAACAAAGTATCAGACTAGATTGACGATCTAGTTTATTTTGAAATCGAGGTAAGTTTGTATATGATAAATTCATCCTTTATGCTAGTATGTTTAAGAATGTTTGATATTATAATGATATATGATATTCTATGAAATTGAGTATTGGTGTTAATGAGAAAGATGATAAAAGTTGAGATGTTGAAGTCCCGGTTGGACTATAATGAATGTGAGAATACTATCATCAAGACATGAGATGGATAAGGTCCCGTGTAAGACCATGTCGGGGACATGGCCTTGGCACCGAACTGAGATCCTATATAAGACCATATTTGGGATATGGCTTTGGTATTGAATATGAGAATCGTATAAGACCATATTCGGGATATGGCATCGGCACTTAGAGATGACCCCATGTAAGACCACATCTAGGATGTGGCATTGGCTTTGTGTTTATGTTAATGACGATGAATATGCATCTTAAGTATCTATAACAGTCCGGTTTAGACCCTAGTCAGAATAGTGGTTTCGGGACCACAAATTCAAGTCTGAAATATATTTTAATACTATTTTCTGTTCTTGCAGTATGTGTTTAAGCATGTGTGAAAGTTTCGCGAATTAATTTTGTTATTGTGTGCTTAATTTGAGAAATGGACTAAATCACATTAAATGCAAAATTAGCAAGCTATATGTAAAGGTACCTATTTGTTGTGGCTTTAATAATATGGAGTCCTTATGTTCCAATTTAACCATTTAGCTATCGGATGGATGATTAAGGGCTATTGTTGTATGGTTTTATAATTAGCTAATAAAGGGTAAATTTGTAAATGAGATAATATGTTAATTAAAACATAAAATAAAACATTTGTTTCATCATATTTGTTCATCCACCACCGAAAATAAGAGAAAGAAAGAAAGGTTTAAGCTCCCATTGTATTCGGTACACATTTTGGCTAGATTAAGGTATGTTTTGCTTCGGTTTTTGATAATTTTTATGTTTTTGCAATTGTTGCTTCGAGTACTACAACACCCATACCTTAATTTTGGAATTTGATGAAGAATTTGAAATGTGCCATTGATGAATGCTTAAGCTTTGTGATGTTAGTTGATGAAATATGAAATATATGTGTTAGATTAACATGTTTTGTCTTTGGATTTTTTGGTGAATTTGAGTAATTTGGACTAAATTGTGAAAATAATATTTTGAGGGACTAAAATGTGAAATAAATGAAATATATGGACTTGTATGATCATGATGAAAATTCGGCTAAACATGGGTATAAGAAAATTTTGTGTATTTTGTGATTTTGTGAAATAGGGACTTAAATGTCAAAATGTGAAAATGTGAGGGCTAATTTGTAAATTGTCCTAAATGTGTGTTTTTGGATTAAATTGAATGATTTGGTGAATAAAAGAGTTAAATTTGAATATGTATAGATCATGAACCAAAGAAAATGGATTTAGACTGAGGAAAGTCGAAAGTGATCGAGTATTCGAATTCGTCCGTCTATACCCGTACAAGGTAAGTCAATATACAAATAACTGTATTTAAGTTGAATTATTCATGTTCATATAATATTGAATGTGATGAATGGCTTTGGATGATATACGTGTGAAATCCAAGAAAGTATTGACAATGTGTCAAAGTCTGAAAAGTCCCGTACAAACCTTAGGAATAGATAGGATTCATATGTCATGACATAGGGATTCCGATATGAGATATCATGTAAGAACATGTCTGGGACGTTGGCATTGATTTAAGATTTCTATGTAAGACCATGTCCGGGACATTGGCATCGTATTTGATTCGTGTAAGACTCTGTCTGGGATAGTGGCATCGATATTGGGTTACATGTAAGACCACGTCTAGAATGTTGGCATTGTTGGAGTATTTCAAGTTATCTGAGTATCCTATTTGATTCTGAATGGTTCAACGGACAATTTTGAGAAATGATAGACTATGTGAAATATGTAATCGATTCCAGTACATTCGAAATGTATACTACGAGTGAGTATGAAAGGTATGTATATGTGATTGTGTATAAGTGAGATATGTGCATAAATTCAATGAGACAAAATGTGATATATGTATGTTTGTGATATGAGCAAAAGAGATACTTTGAGGTATGAATTGTTGGTAAGAAATGGCTAAACAAATGAGCCAAAGAAGAATTGTGAATTTACAATTGAGAAATATTAATGATCTTGTATTTGATATGATTATTAATGTTATATGTTAAGTTTATTTGTCTATGGATTACTAAGCTTTTGAAAGCTTACTTTGTGCATGTTTGCATTGATTTATAAATCATTAAAGCTATGGAAGGCTCGGGGATCATTCAGGATCATCACCACACTATCAATCTTTATTTTGGTACCTTTTGAAAGTGTATGTATTAAAGTATGGCATGTATAGTTTAGTGAGTTTTGATTATGTTTTGAAAGGTGTATAATAGCCATGTGATATGGCTAGGTAATGAATATGATGTGAATGAGTAGTTCATGCTATATAATGCATAGTTTGGTATGGTTTGATGGCTAATAGTTGGACAAATGAAATGGTCAAATTTATGATAAGTCTTTTGATGTAAAATTTGGCATATTATTGACTAAAGGTTGTTACATTGAATTGGTAAGTTTTTGAAGGGTTAATACTTAGAAATGCTTGTAATGAGAATGAGATAAATGTTGCAATAGTTGATTGATTGATAACCTTATGAATAGTTAGAAATGATGGACATTTTGTTATGTTTTGGTTGTTTTTGGTGTTTAGAATAATGTTTGTATGTGCTTGTAGGTATAACCAAAAGAGTGGGTGGCAAATTGGCCTTGCAAATGGTCTATATTTGCCCACACGGTTGAGCACACGGACGTGTGGCTCGACCGTGTCCTTCATTGTTGCATTTCAAAACAAGTCAGTTTCGACCATAGGCTGGACACATGGGCATGTGACTGGTCGTGTGGTGCAAGTCAGCATCAACCACGGGTGAGGCACACGGGCATGTCTCAGGCCGTGTGGACAAGTCAGTATGTATGCCCTGTTTTGCCACGGCTTAGACACATGGGCATGTCTTAGGCCGTGTGAGGGACACAGCCTGCCCATACGGGCATGCGACCTCCGTAGCTTTGAAAAATGTAACACCCCAAATTTGACCTAGACGTTATGACCGGATCTAACGTGTCACATCAAAGTGTTGTTTGAAAACAATGCATTCCATTGGAAACCCTCCTACAATTTAAAACTTTCTACCATTTGAAATTGCAGTTTTCGTTGCTTATTATCAAAATAAGATTTACTCAAAGTCACTTTCTTGCAAAATATTATTATTTTAAAAATCTTGTTTGTTGCGAAAGTTTAATTCAACCAGTTGCGGAAACGTGACATTTTAAAAACAGTAGTTATTTTTTAAAAACCCATGTTTAATAGACTAACAGGTTGTAATTAAAAGCAACACCATATAAATCCCAATGGCCTTATTACAAAATTATTAACCCAATAAATAAAAAACTAAACTAAAATAAAGTCGTTAAGTTTAACTTGAAACATACCGGACGTGTGGCCACCTCAGAGTCTCTCGCAGCTCCAAATCCTCTATGGCTGGGGATTACCTGCACAGTCAAAGAAAAAGGTTAGTTACGAGAACTCAGTGTGTAATCCCCTATTACAATCACAGTCTGGGGCTAGGCCCATACGATATCAGTCTGGGCCTAAACCCTATTCAGTAACAGTCTGGGCTTAAGCCTTATTCAGTAATAGTCTGGGCCTAAGCCCTATTCAGTAACAATCTGGGCCTAAGCCCTATGATATGCACAACAGACATGTAACCCAACCCAGTCCAGCCAACACACCACCCGTACCAACCAACACATTGTGCGGGAACCAAGTCAACCCATTCAACTAGCACACTAATAACGCAGTCTAGCAGCTAATATCAACCAGCAAAGCTACTAATAACAGTATACGTGGCTGAGCCACTAGTACAGTGCTTCCTCCAAAATTCATAGCCCAACCCAATGAGGTATGTCATGTCATAATTAATTCATGTATGCAGTGCATCACAATCAAAATCAATCATACAATTAATACTCATACATCAATGATACTACCACTAAGGGTATAACGGTCATTTGGTCGGTTAAGGTTAAAACAGTAATTCACCCGTCAGGGGTATTCCAGTAATCTTACCCATCAAGGGTAGTTCATTAATTTCACCCATTGAGGGTATCTCAGTAATTTTACCCATCGAGGGTAGTTTGGTAATTTTACCCATCGAGGGCAGTTCAGTAATTTTACCCATCAAGGGTAGTTCAATAATTTTAGTCATCTAACGGCCTTTCCGGAGGCCTACTATCGCCTCGAGTGACAAAAGTTCCCTTTCTGGTCAAAATGGTGCAATTGGGCCTAAAGCCCAATTTCGGCCTAAACGGGCCCACACGCTCTTGTAGGGCCATTCAACCCATTTTTGGTCACGGTTCTGTGAGCTTCACAGCTGTATCTATTATCCGACACTTACCATGGATTTCACCCCTTTGGGCCTATTAGCCCATTGGGCCCACTTGACCCACTTCGGCCCAACAAGGCCCACTACGGCCTAAGCCCACAAGAAAGTTCGTGGCACTCCCAATGGTTTATCACCAACCTTTGTGGCTCGGTTTATCTCTACGAGCGCTTGCACGCTTGAGTGATCTCAGATGCCGATATTTCGGCTTTTTGGTATTTCAGCTTTTAACCGATTCACAGATCATCAGGGTGTGAGTACACCCCTTCACTCATCGCATTGACAGAACAAAAAGGGGTGTAAGATTACACACCTTTGATTACGAATGTGCCACCAATCCCTTAGCACCGATCCTACTTAGACAAGATTAACTGTTGTCAACCGATTAAGATGGTCATCCTCCCATTACACAACAAAACTGAAACCCCACTAACACCTACCTTGTTTCACCGCGTTTTGCTAAGTTCTTTCTGAATTTCAGTGAAGATTAAGAACCCTTGAAAGTATCTTGCGTTACAATGCACCCTTATTAAAAGAGTTTGAATAAAAAAAATGTCGTTAACATCCACCCTTGACAAATACAAAGTGAGAGTGCTTACTTGCTCAAGGCTAAGAGTACAAACCGATTGCTTCCGAATGCTTGTCCCTTCCTACACTTCGAGTGAACCTACATACCAACCCATATCAGGCTACAGAAGGTGGGAAAGGTTCGGTGCTATAGAGACAAGAATTGTACCCACCACAAAAATAATTGAAAGAAAATCCATATACTTACTCTTCAAATTCGGCAAGACAGGCTTCCTTGAGTACGGCCCTAGAAACGTGACTATAAAATAAGGATAAGAAGAGATTGATCTTAGTTTACTCAACTTAAATGACAATAAAAAATGTTGAGGACAATGAAGAAGATAGGTTCAGCTAACTTGAAGGGTACAGAAAAGAAGACAAGAGGAAAAGAGGAGATTGAATTCGCAAATAAGCTGCCAAGAAGAAAGAGAACGAACTTGCACACAAGTCAAATCGGTAAGGAAGTAAATCAGAAAAGAAAGAAGTTCTCCCAGAGATTTCGGCACTAAAAACTTGCTCTTACTTGATCCCGAAAGTCCCGAAAGGTCATTTGCAACAGACACTTAGGAAGAAAAGAACACGAAAATGTCAAAAAGAACCAAAACCCGAAAATGATCCCAAATGACCCCTCAGCCAAATTTGCATCATACCAACCTCTTAGCCAAAATTTTCATCCTATAACGGCCAACACTCCCACTCTCATCCACCTCCCCAATTTTCTCCACCATAACCTCCCAGAATCGCTCCCATCCATCCATTTGAAACTTTTTACCAAGTCTCCAACTTCTTTTGTAGAGTTTGATCCGAACTCTACTTCCTCTACTCTCAAGTCACAAAATAAAAGTCTTCAGTTGCAATTAGTGGGATTCAAACCCCACTCTTCCTTTTTATCCCATTGATGCCACACCACTAAGTTCCAACAGGATCTTTGTGTCACAAAGCACACAAAAATATACTTAAGTCCTACTCTAACAGCCCTCTCCTCTAAAGGGCCAAAAACTAAAATTTTTCCAAAGCTCAAACTCGAACCTAGGCCCCCTTAGAACCCCCAAATACACTCAAATAGCTAGCCGTTCAAGCACAACATGAATTTAAGCAAAACTAAAAACCCCTAATTTTTGAGGTGTTACAATTCTACCCCTTTAAAGAAATTTTGGCCTCGAAATTTACCTGATCAGAAGAGATGAGGGTATTGTTGTCGCATCGCCTCCTCAGGCTCCCACGTGGCTTCCTCTCAACCATGATTACACCACAGCACCTTGACTAACGGAATAGATTTCCTCCTCAACACCTTAACATCACGTTCCAGTATCTACACCGGTTCTTCCTCGAAGGTCAAATCAGGTCTAACTTCGATCTACTCCACCGGCACTATATGAGAGGGATCAGAACGATATCGTCTCAGCATAGAGACATGGAACACATTATGCATACGATTAACTCAGGAGGCAGCTCCAACTGATAGGCTACCGGTCCCACCCGTTTTAATATCTGGTAAGGTCTGATGAACCTAAGGCTCAGCTTGCCTTTTCGCCCAAATCTCAAAATCTTCTTACATGGTGAGACCTTTAAAAAGACATAATCTCCCACTGTGTACTCAATCTCTTTACGCTTTAAATCAGCATATGATTTCTGCCTATCAGAGCTTCTTTTAACCGATCTCGGATAAATTTTACTTTCTTTTCGATTTCAGAAACTAGATCTGGCCACAATATTCACCGCTCACCCAGTTCTGTCCAACAAGTAGGGGTATGACACCTGCAACTATATAGCGCCTCGTAAGGTGCCATCTGAATACTGGATTAATAGCTGTTGTTATAAGAAAATTCCGCTAATGGCAGATAGTCTTCCCAACTACCCTTGAAATCAATTACATAGCTTTTTAGCATGTCTTCCAAAATCTGAATTACCCTCTCTGAATGACCATCAGCCTGCGGATGAAATGCCGTGCTGAAATCTAACCTTTTACCCAAAGCTTCGTGTAACACCCTCCAGAATCCGTAATGTGAACCTAGGGTCCCTGTCCGAAATAATAGACCCTAGTACCCTATGTAACCTCACAATTTTCGCCACATATAACTTGGCCAAATTCTGCAACGAGTAATCAGTGCGAAATGGTATAAAGTCGGCAGATTTAGTCAGCCGGTCAATAATTACCCATACCGAATGTTTCTTAGTAGGCGTCAGGGGTAGCCCACTAACAAATCCAAGGTTACCCTCTCCTACTTCCAGAGTGTAATTTTAATAGGTTGCAGCAATCCAGAAGGCAGTTAATGCTTAGCCTTCACTTGTTGGCATGTCAAACACTTATCTACAAAATTGGAAACTCATGCTTAAGTCCTGGCCACCAGTATAATTCACGAAGATCTTGGTATAACTTGTTTCCACCGGGATGCATAGCGTATGGGCTACTATGAACCTCCCGCAGTATAGACTGTCTTAACTCAGAATCCCTCAGTACACAAGCTCTGCCACGAAAGCATAATACTCCCTCACTATTCAGCCCAAAGTCCCTAGTCTCTCCCTTCTTCACCAGTTGGAAGCAAGAAACCAACGATTCATCCAGCAACTACTTCTCTTTAATTTGTTCAATTCAAGTCGGTTTCACCCAAGCTTAGCTAACAGACTACCATCCTCAAACAGGCTGAGACGAGGAAACATTGCTCTTAGATTAGATACAACTTTCTGGCTCAGTGCATCCGCTACTATGTTAGCTTTTCCCAAATGGTATTCAATCGAGCAATCATAATTCTTAAGCAACTCTATCCATCTTCATTTCCTAAGGTTCAACTCCTTCTAAGTAAGGAGGTACTTGAGACTTTTATGGCCGATATAAACGACCGACTTCTTCCTGTACAAGTAATGTCTCCAAATCTTTAGTGCGAATACCACCGCAGCTAATTCCAAGTCATGAGTGGGGTAATTCACCTTGTGCGGCCTAAGCTGACGAGACGCGTAAGCCACCACCTTACCCTATTGCATCAGCACATAAACCAAACCCGTGTGCGATGCATCACAGTAGACAATGAATTCCTTTCCAGCCTCTGGCTGTATTAATATTGGGGCTTCAGTTAGAATCTTCTTCAGTTTTCCAAAACTCTCCTGCTATTTATCAGTCCAATCAAACGATACTCCTTTACGCAATAACTTAGTTAGGGGTGCAGCAATCAGTGAGAACCCCTCTACGAACCATCTATAATACCCAGCCAGACCCAAAAAACTTTGAATCTTGGACACAGTCATTGGTGGCGTCCAGTCTAATTCGGCCTCAATTTTCTGAGGATCAACCCTAATGCCCTCAGCAGACACTACATGACCCAAAAATGTCACCTCTCGCAGCCAAAACTCGCACTTACTAAACTTGGCATAAAGCTGCTTTTCTCTCAGTATTTGTAGAACAATTAGAAGATGTGAATCATGCTCCTCTTTAGTTCTTGAATACACCAGAATATCTCTATAAACACCACCACGAACCGGTCCAAATAAGGTTGGAAGACCCGGTTCATCATATCCATGAAAGCAGCTAGTGCAGTCGTTAACCCAAACAGCATGACCAAAAACTTGTAATGTCCATAACGAGTCCGAAATGCAGTCTTGTACACATCTGCCTCTTTAACCCTTAACTGATGATACCACGATCTAATATCTATCTTAGAGAAAATCGAAGCTCCTCGCAGATGGTCTTGTACACATCAGGAGCATCGCCATCCTCTCGACGCCGAGCAGCATACACCAACGTTGGCTGTCTCGCCTCTGTGTTACCAGCACCTCTGCCCGATGCTCCACGACCTTGTCCCAAACCATTTCCCCCTCTGGCTGGACCACGTCCTCTTGGTGGCTGCTGACCACCTCTCCCTGGCTGCACATAGCCCTGACCTGCAGCTTGCATCTGAACGGGCTTCTGAGTACAGTTTCTAACCTGATGATCCCTGGACCCAGATCTGATGTAACACCCCTTACCCATATTCAATGTCGAAATAGGGTATGAGGTATTACCAAAACACGTACACTTGAAAACGTATTAAACTGAGTCATAAAATTTCATCCAAATTATACAAATGAACTGCTAAATATTAAAGGCCAACATTTTAGGCCAAACTAATTATGACATATACAAATGACTAAGTCTCCTATACATGCCATAAAATTAAGAGGCTTTTATTCACTTTTACCCTAGATGATAGCTTGATAGTGTGATTACATCTCCGGCGATCTCCAACTTGAGTTAGCATACAACCCTATAAGATATGGGAAATGAAGGGAAGTAAGCTACAAAGCTTAGTAAGTAAGTATGTAAATAATAAGTGATTTATTAATATGCTTTTATAAATCTTCACAATATGTTCTCAAGATAATACAATCATAATTGAACATAGTTCCACTTTTTATTCATGTTCATCTCAAGCTATCTACTCGAGTCACAGTCACTAAATTATTTATATCTAGAGGTACGGAACTCAAAATTAAGATCCGTTAATTTTACATGAAACTAGACTCACATATCTTCTTTTTATAAAATTTCTAGAATTTTTTATTTAGCCAATCAATATAGTTTATTCATTAAAGATTCCCCTGTTTTACTGTTTGACTATTCTGACCTCTCTTCACTACAAATTAATTTTCTCCTTGTACAGAGTTCATATGATCTTCTTATTTAGTTAATTTGAAAGTAGACTCATTATTTTTTTTAGAATTTTTAACGATTTTTATGAGGCAGAACAGGGGATCACATAATCATTCTAAACCAGTCTCATAGAAATTCAAATATATCAAAATATACGAACCATTTGTTTGTTATGTTTCTTGTATATGAAAATAGACTCAATAAGCTTTAAATAAATATCTCATACAACTTATAATTCAATTTATAATATTTTCAGTGATTTTTCAAACTCATGTCACTGCTGCTGTCCAAACAGTTTTATTGTAAATTTTTGCTCTCTCTTTCACTTTAGTTGTGTTCATCACTTGCCTATACCAATCTTTCCAATTTCCGATTACATATCGAACATATTGTTCATACATACATTTGCCACATTTCTCAATTGGTCACATTTACACTTGCACTTATTCATAACATGATCGTATTCAATTACACTTACTTGTTACACAATCGTATGTATTTTCACTTAGTCAATTTCCCGTTGGACTCATCGGAATAATAACAGATACACGGTGGCCTGCACATAGTACCACCCTTGTAGCCGAAGCTATCTGGTGCACATAGAAGCCTGCACTTAGTACTACACATGTGACTAAAACCATCACTTATAAATAGTGGCCTACACTTAGTACCACACATGTGATCGAAGCTATTAGGTACACATAGTAGCCTGCACTTAGTACTACACATGCGACCTATCCATCTGGTACACGTAGTAGCCTACACTTAGTACTACACACGTGACCTAAAACCATCTCGTAGCTCTCTTGTACACATAGTGGCCAACATTTAGTATCACACATGTGACTTAGCTACCTCATTCGTATCTTTTCTATTCTGAAGGTTCAACCGGGAATTCTCACTTTTTAACATTTTACCAATTCATGAATTTTCATGCCATCATTTTATACAACTATCATACATTCATAAAACATGCATTTAGGCATATTATGGGTTTACTTTAGGTTATTCGAACTTACATTTCGAAATCTCATCAGGTACATCCATGTAGCAATTCATATAACCCATGTAATATTAATTTAACATTCAATTCATGTAACATTAATTTGCCATTCAATTTCACATAACACAACAAAAATCACATTTTCCATACTATATATACCATCCATCGACTTCTCCTAAACATATTAAATCATATAATTTATGCCATATCAATAGAGAATTACAATTCAAGTATGGTGTTGCATTATTATTAACACACCAACTTACCTCGAATGCTGAAACGACCATTTTACCAACTTTCTCGATTTTCGATTTTCCTCCACTACTAGGTCTAAATCTCATTTTTCGGGGTCATGAGATTGGAAAGTTGAGAAAACCCTAGCCATGTCTTCTCTTGGTAAATTTCGTCCATATGAAGAAGATGGAAAAATTTGGCATTTTAATTTTGTTTTTAATTCGTTTAATTTGAAAAAAAGACCAAAATGCCCTTACAAAAAATATCTTATCTAACATATATCATATCCATTTTTGTCCAACAATTTAACCAATGGGCTAATTACCATTTAAGAACCTCTACTTTAAAATTTTATAGAAATTTGACACCTCTAACTTCTAGAACTCAAGTTTTGTACTTTTACAATTTAGTCCTTTTGACTAAATTGAGGGGCCAAACGTCAAAATTTTCGAACGAAATTTTCACGAAATCATTCCGTGAAATTGTATACCATAAAAATATAATAAAAATAAATTTTCTTACGTCGAATTTGTGGTCCCGAAACCATTGTTCTGACTAGGCCTTAATTCGGATGTTACATCTAAAACACGCCTCAGTTCTTTTCCAGCACTCTCCCAAATGAGATCTCCCACACTCAGCGCAAGGCTACGGCCTGACAGCAACAACAGGAACCCCAGATCAGGCTGGCCCATCAAACCTAGGCCTCTTCTTAGGCCCACCAGAAGAACTTGAGGGCCCAAAATTCCTTTTACTTCTGCCCCTATCCTGCTCACGATTCTGACACTCTGAGCGTTTCACATCCTCGACAATCTTTGCCTTCTCCACCAAGGTAACAAAGTCTCTTTCCATTTGCGTGGCTATCAGTACCCGCAACTCATCTCGAAGACCATCTTTGAAATGCACGTAGCGCTCATACTCAGTCGCGACTATGCCCTGAGCATACTGGCTCAACCGTAGAAACTCTGCCTCATACTCTGCCACAAACTTATTTCCCTGGATCAGACTTAAGAATTTCTTCCTTCGGGCATCCACATAACTCGCCCCAACATATTTTCCCTAGAAGGCTGTCTTAAAGAAGTCCATGTCACACGGTCGGCCTGCGTGCCTTCCCTCACGGTAAGCCACCATTGATATGCCTCATCTCGCAGTAAAGACACTGCTCCTTTTAGTTTTTGCTCCACCGTGCAATCGAGATCATCCATTATTCGCTCTATAGCCTCCAACCAATATTCTACTACATTCGGGGCTACACCAGAGATGCCCCTAAAAATTTTTGCTCTGTTCGACCAGAGTCATTCAGAAATTGACCCTCGGCCTACTGACCCAGTACTCGCTCCAGCAACCCTTTCAAGAACTCGCAACATCGCTTGGGACAGGGCATCATCCCCACCGACTCAGTCATGAGACCCCGTTTCAATCACTGGTGAGACTGACACTTTCTTATCGGGCATATGTCCTGACGCTGAGGATCCAGCCCTAGCACCTCGGCCTCTAGCACAGCCACGAGTACCCCTTCTACGACCTCTTGTGCTCATATCGATGTAGCGTACTTATCTTTTTTAAGAGTTTTATGAATCAGCTTATAGTTTCATAATTATTAACAGATATTTTATAACAAACAGTAATTAGGGTTATTTTCGTAGATCGAATTCCTACCATAATTTTAAGTCTCCTATAGTCTTAGTTTCTCTAACAGATACCTTAGTGTCAGGGAACTTACAGATTTGGTGCCAGAGATTAGTGTGCCACACTTTCAGTAACATTATCACTTTTTAAACCAAAATTTAAACAGATTAGGAAAAAATTTCAAAACCCATTCCAAAGCTGAGTTTTGTAACCCGGCTCTGATACCACTAAATGTAGCACCCTAAACCCGACCTAGATGTTATGATCGAATATAATGTGTCACATCAAAGTGTTGTTTGAAAACTATGCGTTCCTTTGGAAACCCTTTTATAATTTAAAACTTTCTACCATTTGAAATCCCAGTTTTCGTTGTTTATTATCAAAATAAGATTTACTCAAAGTCACTTTCTTGCAAAATATTATTATTTTAAAAACCTTGTTTGTTGCGGAAGTTTAATTCAACCAGTTGCCAAAATGTGACATTTTGAAAACAGTAGTTATTTTTTAAAAACCCATGTTTAATAAACTAGCAGGTTGTAATTAAAAGCAACACCATATAAAAGTTAAAAATCCTAATGGCCTTATTACAAAATTATTAACCCAATAAATAAAAAACTAAACTAAAATAAAGGCGCTAAGTTTAACTTGAAACATATCGGACGTGTGGCCACCTCCGAGTCTCTCGCAGCTCTAAATCCTCTATGGTTGGGTATTACCTGGACAGTAAAAAAAAGTGTGAGTTATGAGAACTCAGTGTGTAATCCCCTATTACAGTCACAGTTTGGGCCCAGGCCCATACGATGCCAGTCTAGGCCTAAACCCTATTCAGTAATAGTCTGGGCCTAAGCCCTATGATATGCAAAACAAACATGTAACCCAACCCAGTTTAGCCAACACAGTACCCGTACCAACCAACACACCGTGTGGGGACCAAGTCAACCCACCCAACCAGCACACCAATAACGCAGTCTAGCTGCTAATAATAGTATACGTGGCTGAGCCACTAGAATCAGTATATATGGCAAAAGCCACTAAATCAGTATAACGTGGCAGAGCCACCAGTACAGTGCTTCCTCCAAAATTCATAACCCAACCCAATGCGGTATGTCATGTCATAATTAATTCATGTATGTAGTGCATCACAATCAAAATCAATCACACAATTAATACTCATACATCAATGATACTACCATTAAGGGTATAATAGTCATTTACTCGGTTGGGGTTAAAATAGTAATTCACCCCTCAGGGGTATTCCAGTAATCTTACCCATCGAGGCCAGTTCAGTAATTTCACCCATTGAGGGTATTTCGATAATTTTACCCATCGAGGGTAGTTTGGTAATTTTACTCATCGAGGGTAGTTCAGTAATTTTACCCATCGAGGGTAGTTCAGTAATTTTACCCATCGAGGATAGTTCAGTAATTTTAGTTATCTAACGGCCTTTTCGGAAGCCTACTATCGCCTCGAATGACACAGGTTCCCTTTCTGGTCAAAATGGTGCAATTGGGCCTAAAGCCTAATTTCGGCCCAGGCGAGCCCACAAGCTTGTATGGCCCATTCAGCCCATTTTTGGTCACGATTCTACGAACTTTGTAGTTGCATCTATTATCCGACACTTACCATGGATTTCACCCATGTGGGCCCATTAGCCTATTAGGCCCACTTGGCCCACTTAGGCCCAATAAGGCCCACTACGGCCTAAGCCTACAAAAAAGTTCGTGGCACTCCCAACGGTTTATCACTAACATTTGTGGCTTGGTTTATTTCTACGAGAACTCGCACGCTCGAGTGATCTCAAATGTCGATATTTCGACTTTTCAGTATTTCGGCTTTTAGCCGATTCACAAATCATCAAGGTGTGAGTACACCCCTTCACTCACCTCATTGACAGAACAAAAAGGGGTGTAAGATTACACACCTTTGATTATGAATGTGCCACCAATACCTTAGCACCAATCCTACGTTAGACAAGATCAACAGTTAGTCAATCGATTAAGAAGGTCATCCTCCCGTTACACAACAAAATCGAAACCCCACTAACACCTACCTTGTTTCACTGAGTTTTGCTAATTTCTTTCCAAATTTCAGTGAAGATTAAGAATCCCTGAAAGTATCTTGCATTATAATGCACCCTTGTTAAAAGAGTTTGAACAAAAAAACAAATGAGGTTAACATCCACCCTTGACAAGTACAAAGCGAGAGTGCTTACTTGCTCAAGGCTAAGAGTATGAATTGATTGCTTCTGCACGCTTGTCCCTTCCTACACTTGAGTGAACCTACATACCAACCCACATCAGACTACAGAAGGTGGGAAGGTTTGATACTAGAGAGATAAGAATGATACCCACCCCAAAAATAATTGAACTAAAATCCATATACATACTCTTCAAATTCGGCAAGACAGGCTTCTTTGAGTACGGCCCCAGAAATGTGACTATAAAAGAAGGATAAGAAGAGATTGATCTCAGTTTACTCAACTTAAATGACAATAGAAAACATTGAGGCTATGAAGAAGATAGGTTCGACTAACTTGAAGGGTACAGAAAAGAAGATAAGAGGAAAAGAGGAGATTGAATTCAGCCAATAAGCTGTCGAGAAGAAAGAGAATGAACTTTCACATAAGTCAAATCAGTAAGGAAGCAAATGAGAAAAGAAAGAAGCTCTCCTAGAGATTTTGGCACTAAAACATGCTCTCACTTGATCTCGAAAGTCCCAAAAGGCCACTTGCAACAAACACTTAGGAAGAAAAGAACACGAAAATGCCAAAAAGAACGAAATCCCCAAAATGCTCCCAAATGACCCCTCAGCTGAATTTGCATCATACCAACCTCTTAGAAAAATTTTCATCCTATCAAAACTCCCAATTTCGGCCAACACTCCCACTCTTATCCACCTCCCCAATTTTCTCCAGCACAACCTCCTAGAATTGCTCCCATCCATCCATTTGAAACTTTTGACCAAGTCTCCAACTTCCCTTATAGAGTTTGATCCGAACTCTACTTCCTCGACTCTTAAGTCACAAAATAAAAGTCTTCAATTGCAATTAGTGGGATTCGAACCCCACTCTTCCTTGTTATCCCATTAACGCCACACCACTAAGTCCCAACAGGCTCTTTGCGTCACAAAGTACACAAAAATATACTGAAGTCCTACTGCTAACGACTCTCACCGCTTTAGGGCCAAAAATTAAAATTTTTCTAAAGCTCAAACTCGAACCCAAGCCCCCTTAAAACCCCCAAATACACTCAAATAGCTAGCCGTTCAAGCATAACATAAATTTAAGCAAAACTACAAACCCCTAATTTTGGGGCGATACAAAAATTTTTAAATTTTAAAAAAATTTTGTACGTGTTTGGTTTGGTCTCGACCCATTTCTAATGCATGTTTAAGGTCTTGTAGACCTATTTATGGGACACTTTGATATGAATGGTTAAAATATTGTAACATCCAGGATTTAAAGGCTTTGCATTTACTTTGTATCTGTATGGTTGGTATGCTTTGTGTGTTGCTTGAGTGGGTTTGGGGTCCCTGGGAAGGTTCGGGGTTAAGTCGGAACCTTGGCCAAAATTTCTAGTTTAGGCACTTTTAGGGGAGAATTAGCTGGGGGCAGGCTTTAAGAGGTATTGCTTATGGTTAGTTGACACAAGAGTGGAGTTGGTGAAGTGTCAAGGAGGCGCCACTTAGTGTGCTTGAAGTGACACCACAGGGAAGGGGAATAGGTTCGAGTAGCATAGAGTACATTTTTGGAAATTCTTTTTGGTGTTAGGTGGGAGGTGGCGGATTCGGCTAGGGACCTTGAAGAGGGGGTGTGGAATGAGTCAAAGGTGTTTGAATGAGTGGATGAGAGGTGATGGAGGAGAGTCGAAGGGGTTAATCGGTTTGAATGGGTGTTAGGAAGCACTTTGTTGAGAAAAATAAAGGATTTAGAGTGGGAGTGAAGATGTTGGCCGAAGGTGGGGTCTTAGAGGAGGGACTTTCGATCATGTAAGGGGTGTGTGAGAGTGTTTTGGATTTAGGGGAGTGGGTGCCAAAAGTATGCTTAGTTTAGTGCCATTTTGGGAAAAAAGTAGGGAAAACAAAACGAATTTAGAAGCCTTTTTCTCTTTTGGCATAGGGAGTTGTCATTCATTTCTTTCACCAAAACTGTGGCAGCTTGTTTCTCTCTTCTTCTCCTTCTTGATTTAGTGTAAGCCGAACCTCTCTTGCATCTTCTACAACTTGATTCTCCACCTTAACTGAAACCTTTCTCTTCCATTACTCTACATCCTTAACTAAGCTGATTTCTCTTGAAGCCACCCTCTGCCGAAATTTTTTTTTTATTTAATAGCCGAATTGGGCTCTTTCTTCACTATTATTCCTTCTTTTCTTTTCTATTTTTCTAAAAGCTGAATCTTCCTGGTGTGTTCACCTCTATTCATTCGTTGTTGTTTCAATGGACTACCGTCACTCTTTCTCTCAGTATTCTCAATTGGTTTCCTATTAGGGTGGTAAGTGTTTCATTTCTTTCTTGTCTCTTTGGTTTAACCGAATTTTTTAACTTTGGTGCTTCGAGTGTTTTGGTCGATTGTAGAGGGTAGTGCATTCAACATCTCTGTTCGTGTGGCAAGTTGTGAAAAGGGCCTTGGTAAGTGGTGTTGGCCGAATGGTGCTAGGCGGGTTCATGTATTCATTTGGCCAAAAAGTCATCTCTCTTAATCTATCTTTTTCTTGTTTCTTTCAACCGATTCTTATTTAGTATATACATAGGTACTCAATCGACTCCTTAATCCAAGCCTTTTAGCCTCTGAGTTTCTGTCGATCTAGCCAAGCCAAGGAGGGGGCTGGACACATAGTCCCTACCCCTAAATTTAAGAAGCGTGTGGTATCAGCAGTTCGAGACTGGCCACCGGGTTGTGGGCCAACTTTAGAAAGGGTTAAGCAGATCGTTGTGATCCCTGTGAGTGGGGACGTTAGTGAGATCGATAGTTTAGTGCTTCGGGTTTTCAGGTGTGTAATTACCACACTACTCTTTAATTGTATAAAACGTGTATGTGTTATGTTTGAAAGCTAGAAATCTCAAAAATGGAGAGTTACCCATGTTGGGTAAAACCAAAACCTCAGGTCAGTGTATGTTGATTACGCCTTATAATTAATGTTGATAGCATGTCATGTGTGTACACTAAATATCACAAGTATGACATTATATGATCTGTTTATTAAACTATGTTGCATGTGCATGGGATTTGGGATGTTAATAATATGAAGGGGTAGTGTATAACGGTGACATTGTCACACTAAATGATGGCTTGGTGCCTCATTATTGTATCGGTGATTGGATCACATGTTGATCGGTGGCTAGACCATGTTATATTGACTTTGAGCAGTGTGTCTGTCAGCATGACTGCCAAAGAGGTGTGTAGAAGATAGAGGGTTGATTGTAGAAATCCCCACAAGTGTGTTGAGGATGGACCTATGGAGCGGTGTGTAGAGGGTGGAAAACTAGGCTGGGTTGGGCTATCATGTTAATTATCTATTTATACTGTGATGATTGGCGCTTCGGCCGATGGTGTTTTACGGCACAAGCCCACCTGTGGTTTATGTGGACTAATTGGACATTGAGTCTTGTAACTCACTCTATTTGCTTAAACAAATTGCAAGTGGCTCTTAGTTTTATGGACTGGGCTGGAAGGGACTCGAGGTGGCCATGCATGGGTGATTCTAATAACACTTTATTTTATTTATCATTTGCTATTTTTGGGAATTTTTAAAGTGTAATAAGGCCACTTTAAAATGTTGGTAAATTTTGATTTTAATTTTATTTTTGGACGCATTAATTACAAGTACTCGATGGGACGTTTTTATAAAATACAAACGAAAGTTTTCTTTACAACCTGTCAAACAACATTTCTTATAAGAAGGGATTTTGTTAATAATTTAATAATCAAATAATCGATAAGTTTTTTCAAATGTCAACTAATCATAAGGCTTGACTAATTGAATTTCTAACTTAAACGAATAATGGGCTTTTTAATTGAACCACAGAACTTGGGGTTTTCAAAAAGAAAAATGTCTTAGAAATCTTCAGAAGATCGTAAAACTCTTTAAACTCTTTTCTAGTGACATGCCAGGTTCGATCGTGGTGTGTGGGCCAGGTTTAGGGTGTTATAATTTGGTATCAGAGCCAGGTTTAAAAAGATCGGCCTTGGGTTTTTGGTTCAAAATGATTTTTAAATTTTGTATTTAAGATGGTTTAGAAATATATATAAAGATATGTACATATATAGGAACCTATTTTTTAGAAATATGGCACCTGAGTCTCTGACCCAAGTCTGCCAGGTAAGCTTTCTGATTGTTAGGTGATTTGCATAAAGTGCATGTGTTGTGAGAATATGTTGCTTCGAATGATGGAATTAGGAAACTTTACTATAGAAATAAAAACCTCTAGGTATACATGTGATTGCGAAAAACTACTGATAACTTTATCTTCATAAAACTACTCGTTAATAAATAGTGGAAAGAAATACTGACGCATAAGTAAGACAGAGTGGTAGACATGAGTGGTAGAGGGCGTGGACGTGTTACATGTGACCATGGAAGAGGCTGGGGTACTGAGGTTGAACTTTCAGAAGCGAGGAATGAGCCTGAGGGCGAAGTACTAGCATCACCTGTGGCGGAAGCATAATCGCAGGGCAGAACTGATGGAGATGATGCCTTGTTTTAAGCAATGGTATGTGTGTTGGAATGAGTGGCTGGGGCAAGCTCAGGAACAGCAACTCGGAAGTCCATCCTTGAGCGACTCTGAGCTAATGGAGCTGAAATGTTTAGGAGTATATCTGGGGTAGCTCCAAATGTGGCTGAGTATTGGCTAGAGGCAGTCGAGAGAATTATGGATGATTTGGATTGTATAGCAGAGGAAAAGCTGAAGGGCACAGTGTCTCTACTTCGGGATGAGGCATATCAGTGGTGGCTCACCGTGAGAGAGGGTACTCCAGCGGACCGAGTTGATTAGGAATTCTTTAAGATGATGTTTGAAGGGAAGTACGTTGGGGCCAGTTATGTGGATGCTCAGAGGAAAGCATTCATGAATTTAGTTTAAGAGGGTAAATTGGTAGCTGAGTATGAGGTGGAATTTTTGCGGTTGAGCCGGTACACCCGAGGATAGTTGCGATTGATTATGAGCATTGCGTGCGGTTTAAAGATGGGCTGCGAGATGAACTGTGAGTGTTGATAGCTCCACAGTGGGAGAGAGATTTTGTTATCTGGTGGAAAAGGATAAAATAGTCGAGGGGGTAAAACGGACTGAAAAGTAAAATAAGGATAAGGATAGATGCAGAAATAAAAGGAGTTATAGACCGTCAGGGTCATCTGGGGGTTTTCAGAAGAAGCCTAGGGTTGATGGACCAGGTCGAACTACAACGACAGCTGTTGTTGGGCAGTTTCGACAGTGTGCTTAGTGTGAGAGGTCGCATGCAGGAGAGTGCTGGGGAAGAGTTAGGGAATGTTTCAAGTGTGGGTCAAGGGATCATCTGTTAAGGAATTGTCTACTGAAATGACCAGGGCTCGGATGGTAGGTCAGGGGTATGTGCAGCCAAGAAGTGGTGGATAGCAGATGCCGAGGGGTCATGGTCTGAACAGAGGAGGAAATGGTTCTGGTCGGGGTCGTGGAGCATCGAGCAGAGGTGCTGGGAATTCAGAGGCAAGACAGCCCAGGTTAGTTTATCCATCTAGACGCGAGAAAAGGGGGATGCACCAAATACTATAACTGGCACGTTCCTTATTTTTGGTTTACCCTTTACTGCATTAATTGATATTGGGTCGACACATTCCTATGTTGCTAGTGTGGTGTCTGGAACCTTGAATATGAACTCTGAAACTGCTTATAGGGATATGACTGTACTTAGTCCTTTAGGGCAATCTGTAGTAGTATACAAACTTTTTAGAAGTGCGCCTCTAGAAGTACAAGGGTTGATTTTCCTGACTGATTTGATGGAACTATCGTTCGGGGAGTTCGATTTGATCTTAAGCATGGATTGGTTGGTAAGGTATCGAGTAAATTTAGATTATGCTGCTAAGCGCATAGTGTTAAGGACTCTAGAGGACGATGAAGTTTTAGTGATAGGCGAAAGGAGAGACTACTTGTCTAATGTAGTATCTGCTCTAAAGGCGAAAAGAATGGTGAGGAAAGGATGTGAGGCTTTCTTAACTTTTGTCAGTGCATTGGATGTAAGGGAAGTGATAGTGAGTGAGGTTAGAATAGTAAAAGAATTTGTGGATGTTTTTCCTGAAGAGCTTCCAGGGTTGCCTCCGGATCGTGAGGTGGAGTTTGGAATTGAGCTACTTCCAGGTACGGCTCTGGTATCCATAGCCTCTTATAGTATGGTGCTGAAGTAGCTAGTGGAACTTAAAGCTCAAATCCAAGAATTGTTACACCGTGGTTTTATCTGACCCAGAGTATCTCTGTGGGCAGCGCCGGTACTATTTGTGAAGAAGAAAGACAGGTCCATGCGAATGTGCATTGATTATCGCCAGTTAAACAAGTTGACGATTAAGAACAATTACCCGCTGCTGAGGATAGATGACCTCTTTGATCAATTGAAAGGGGCTTCGGTCTTTTCAAAGATAGATTTGAGGTCGGGGTATCACCAGCTTAAGGTTAAGGAAGCGAATATTTGCATGACGGCCTTCCGGACTCGTTATGGTCACTACGAGTTTTTAGTGATGCCGTTTGGTTTGAAAAATGCAACAGCTGCGTTCATGGATATGATGAACAAAGTTTTCCAACGCTATCTGGATCGATTCGTCGTCGTGTTCATAGATGACATTCTAGTATATTCCAGGACAGAAGAGGAGCACGATTCGCATCTTCGGGTGGTTGTGCAGATTTTGAGGGAGAAGCAGCTATACGCCAAGTTTACCAAGTATGAGTTTTGGTTGAAGGAAGTTACCTTCCTGGGTCATGTGGTATCTGCAGAGGGTATTAGGGTCGATCTCTGATAGATTGAAGCTGTGTTGGATTGGAAACCGCCTAATTCTGTGGCAGAGATTCAGAGTTTCCTTAGTCTGGCTGGGTATTACCAAGGTTCGTTAAGGGATTCTCATTAATTGCAACACTTTTAACCAAGTTGTTGAGGAAAGGGGTACCTTTTGTTTGGACTGGCACGCAGTAGGAAAGCTTTGAGAAGCTGAAGAGGATTTTGATAGAAGCTCCAGTGTTGATTCAGCCTGAGGCCGGTAAAGAGTTCGTGGTTTATTGTGATGCTTCTCACACGGGGTTAGGTTGTGTGTTAATGCAGGATGAGGAAGTTGTTGCATATGCGTCTTGGCAGTTAAGACTGCATGAGATGAACTATCCCATGCATGATCTGGAGTTGGCTGCAGTAGTGTTTGCTCTGAAGATTTGGAGACACTATCTGTATGGAGAGAAGTCCGTTATCTACACCGACCACAAGAGTTTGAAATATCTTCTAACCCAGAAGGAGTTGAATTTAAGATAGTAGAGGTGGATTGAGCTGTTGAAGGATTATGATTGTTCGATCGAATATCATCCGAGTAAGGCTAATGTGGTGGCAGATGCGTTAAGCCAAAAGGTAATATAAGATTTAAGAGCGATGTTCTCCCATCTCAGTTTGTATGACGACGGAAGTTTATTAGCTGAACTCCAAGTGAAACTGGCATGGGTAAGTCAGATTAAAGAGAAGCAGTTATCGAATGATATCCTGAATGCTCGACTTCAGCAAGTGTAGGATAGTGGAGTAGAAGATTATAGTCTGAACAGTGACGGGGTTCTATGCTTCCGTAAGAGAGTTTACATGCCGAAGGATGTTGAGTTGAGGCAGATGATTCTTTAGGAGGCGCATAGTATCCCTTACGCTATGCATCTTGGAGGAAGTAAGATGTATCGGAATCAGCATAAACAGTTTTGGTGGCCTGGTTTTAAAGCGAGAGATTACTGAGTTCGTGGGTAAATGTTTGACGTGTCAGCAGGTGAAAGTCGAGCATCAGTTGGCTTTGTGATTATTGCATCCGGTGAAGATTCCACAGTGGAAATGGGAGAGGATCACTATGGACTTTGTTAGTGGGCTACCTCTTACGCCTACTAAGAAAGATTCGGTATTGGTGATTGTGGATCAGTTAACGAAGTCAGCTCATTTCATACCTTTTCGTGTCGACTATTCTCTTCAGAGGTTGGCTAAGCTGTATGTGGCAGAAATTGTGAGGTTGAATGGGTACCAGTATTGATCATATCAGATAGAAACTCTAGGTTTACGTCACGATTTTGGAGGGCACTGCATCAGGCATTGGGTATAAGACTAGACTTCAGCACAGCTTTTCATCCATAGACTGATGGTCAGTCTGAGAGAGTAATTTAGATCTTGGAAGATATGTTGAGAGGTTGTGTCATCGACTTTAGAGGTAGCTGGGAGGAGTTCTTACCATTGGCGAAATTCGCATACAACAACAGTTACCAATCTAGTATTTAGATGGCGCCTTATGAAGTGTTGTATGGGCGGAGGTGTCATACTCCTACCTGTTAGACAGAATTGGGTGAACGTCAGATTTTGGGTCTAGAATTGGTTACAGAGACGGATGGGAAGGTTAAGTTAATTAGGGTTCGATTGAAAGAAGCATCCGACAGGCAGAAATCATATGCAGATCTGAAGCGAAAGGAGATAGAGTTTGCAGTAGGTGATCGGGTTTTCTTGAAAGTTTCACCGTGGAAGAGGGTGATAAGGTTTGGACGGAAGGGTAAGCTAAGTCCCAGGTTTATTGGGCCTTATTGGGTTTTGAAACGTGTGGGACCAGTGGCATATAAGCTCGAGTTACCTCCAGAATTGAGACAGATTCATGATGTGTTCCATGTCTCGATGTTGAGGCATTACCATTTTGATCCTTCTCATATTGTGCCGGTGGAAGAAATTGAGGTAAGACCAGACCTGTCTTTCGGATAAGAATAGTGCAGATTTTGGATCGAAGCGTTAAGGTGCTAAGAAAGAAATTAGTCCCGTTGGTTAAGGTCTTGTGGTGAAATCATGGTATGGAAGAAGCGACGTGGGAGCCAGAAGATGCAATGCGATAATAATACCCTCATCTCTTTTGACCAGGTAATTTTGAGGCCAAAATTTCTTTAAGGGGGTAGAACTGTAACATCCGAGATTTAGAGGCTTTGCATTTACTTTGTATCTGTGTGGTTGGTATGCTTTGTGTGTTGCTTGAGTGGGTTTGGGGTCCCCGGAAAGGTCCAGGGTTAAGCCGGAACCTTGGCCAAAATTTTTGGTTTAGGCATTTTTAGGGGAGAGCTAGCTAGGGGCAGGCTTTAAGAGGTATTGCTTATGGTTAGTTGACACAAGAGTGGAGTTGGTGAAGTGGCAAGGAGGCGCCACTTAGTGTGCTTGAAGTGACCCCACAGGGAGGGGGAATAGGTTCGAGTAGCATAGAGTACATTTTGGGAAATTTTTTTTGGCTTCAGGTGAGAGGTGGTGGATTCGGCTAGGGACCTTGAAGAGGGGGTGTGGAATGAGTCAAAGGTGTTTGAATAAGTGGATGAGAGTTGATGAGGGAGAGTTAAAGGGTCAATCGGTTTGAATGGGTGTTAGGGAGCACTTTGTGGAGAAAAATAAGGTATTTGGAGTAGGGGTGAAGATGTTGGCCGAAGGTGGGGTCTTAGAGGAGGGACTTTCGGTCATGTAAGGGGTGTGTGGGAGTGTTTTGACTTTGGGGGAGTGGGTGTCGAAAGTATGCTTAGTTTAGTGCCATTTTGGGAAAAAAAGTGGGGAAACCAAAACAAATTTAGAAGCCTTTTTCTCTTTTGGCATAGGGAGTTGTCATTCATTTCTTTCACCAAAATCATGGCACCTTGTATCTCTCTTCTTCTCCTTCTTGATTTAGTGTAAGCCGAACCTCTCTTGCATCTTCTACAACTTGATTCTCTACCTTAACTGAAACCTTTCTCTTCCATTACTCTACATCCTTCATTAAGCCTATTTCTCTTGAAGCTACCCTCTGTCGAAATTTTCTTTTTACTTAATAGCCGAATTGGGTTCTTTTTTCACTATTATTCCTTCTTTTCTTTTTTATTTTTCTAAAAGTCGAATCTCCCTGGTGTGTTCATTCATTCGTTGTTGTTTCAGAGGACTGCCGTCACCCTTTCTCTCAGTATTCTTAATTGGTTTCCTATTAGGGTGGTAAGTGTTTCATTTCTTTCTTCTCTCTTTGGTTGTTAACCGAATGTTTTAACTTTGGTGCTTCGGGTGTTTTGGCCGATTGTAGAGGGCAGTGCATTCAACATCTCTGTTCGTGTGGCAAGTTGTGAAAAAGGCCTTGGTAAGTGGTGTTGGCCGAATGGTGCTAGGCGGGTTCATGTATTCATTTGGACGAAATGCCATCTCTCTTAATCTATCTTTTTCTTCTTTCTTTCAAACGATTCTTACTTAGTATATACATAGGTACTCAATCAACTCCTTGATCCAAGCCTTTTAGCCTCGGGTTTCTGTCGATCTAGCCAAGCCAAGGAGGGGGTTGGGCACGTAGTCCTTACCCCTAAATTCAAGAAGTGAGTGGTATTGGCAGTTCGAGACTGGCCACCGAGTTGTGGGCCGGCTTCAGAAAAGGTTAAGCAGATCGTTGTGATCCCTACGAGTGAGGACGTTAGTGAGATCGATAGTTTAGTGCTTCAGGTTTTCAGGTGTGTAATTACCACACCACTCTTTAACTGTATAAAATGTGTATGTGTTATGTTTGAAAGCTGGAAATCCCGAAAATGGCGATGGAGTTACCCATGTTAGGTAAAACTGAAACCCCAGGTCAATGTATGTTGATTACGCCTTATAATTAATGTTGATAGCATGTCTGTGTGTACACTAAATATCACAAGTATGACATTATATGATCTATTTATTATACTATGTGGCATGTGCATGGGATTTGGGATGTTAATGATATGAAGGGGAAGTGTATAACGATGACATTGTCACGCTAAATGATGGCTTGGTGCCTCATTATTGTATCGGTGATTGGATCACATGTTGATCGGTGGCTAGACCACATTATATTGACTTTGAGTAGTGTGTCTGTCAGCATGACTGCCAAAGAGGTGTGTAGAGGATGGAGGGTTGATTGTGGAAATCCCCATAGGTGTGTTGAGGATGGACTTATGGAGCAGTGTGTAGAGGATGGAAAACTAGACTGGGTTGGGCTATCATGTTGATTATCTGTTTATACTGTGATGATTGGGGCTTCGGCCGATGGTGTTTTGGGGCATAAGCCCACTTGTGGTTTATGTGAACTAATTGCACACTGAGTCTTGTGACTCACTCTATTTGCTTAAACAAATTACATGTGACTCTTAGTTTTATGGACTGGGCTGGAAGGGACTCGAGGTGCCCATGCATGGGTGATTCAAATAACACTTTATTTTATTTATCATTTGCTACTTTTGGGAATTTTTAAAGTGTAATAAGGCCACTTTAAAATTTTGGTAAATTTTGATTTTAATTTTATTTTTCGACGCATTAATTACAAGTACTCGATGGGACGTTTTTATAAAATACAAACGAAAGTTTTCTTTACAACCTGTCAAACAACATTTCTTATAAGAAGGGATTTTGTTAATAATTTAATAATCAAATATTCGATAAGTGTTTTCAAATGTCACCTAATCGCAAATCTTGACTAATTGAATTTCTAAGTTAAACGAATAATGGGCTTTTCAATTGAACCACAAAACTTGGGGTTTTCAAAAAGAAAAATGTCTTAAAATCTTCTGAAGCTCGTAAAAATCTTTAAAATCTTTTCTAGTGGCATGCCAGGTTCGATTGTGGTGTGTGGGCCAGGTTTGGGGTGTTACAAATATGATATGACATGTTCTTAAAAGATCCGATTTGTTCGGTAATGCCTTTAACCTAGACCGACGATGGTTACGGGTTAGGGGTATTACAGTATCCTTAGTGATTTAGTGGGATAAATAGATATGCTTGGAAATAGAAATGAGATTGGTACTAAAGCCATGTGATTGAGTGAACACAAGTACCCTTGAGTAATTCATGAGGAATGTTTATGATATGTGGCATGGTATGTGCTAGATAAGAACAACTACGAGTAAGTCATGGCAAAGTGCTTAAGATTTTGGGTGGTTATCTAATTCCATGGATTAATGTCATCATGAGCTTATTGTTGCTATTTATCTTCATGCAAACTTACTAAGCTTTATGCTTACCCCTCTCATTTCCTTTTTCCTTGTAGTCTTGCCAAGATAACTCGAAGATCGTGGGACGTCAGAGTTCGAAAATGTAACAGTCTGGTTTATACCCTAGTTGGAACAGTGGTTTCAGAACCACAAATCTGAGTCTGTATAATATTTTAATATTATATTCTGTGCCATTGATGAGTGTTTAAGCATGTGCTAAAGTTTCGTAAGCTAATTTGTCCATTTATGTGTCTAATTTGATTAAAGGATAGAAATGCAAATTTGCATGTTTTATGATAAGATGCCTATTTGTTATGTCTCTATAAGTGTGAGGACTTATGTGTCAATTAAGCTATTACTATGATTAGTGGACGGTTAAGGTAAAAAATGACCTTGAACTATATGTTATAATATGTTTTTTATAAGGTTAGTATAGTAAAATGTATATTAATATGTTTATAACAAAACATAAGAAATAGATAGTAGCCTTTGTTCATCCTATTTTGGCCGAAATTAGCAAAGAAAAATAAAGGAGAAAGAAGCTAGGTTATTCGGCCATTGAAGGTTCAATTAAGGTATGTTTTGGCTTTAGATTTTAATGATTTTTATGTTTTTGAGATTGTTGCTTAGTCTACTATTAAGCCCATGTCTCAATTTTATGAATTGATTATGTTCATGAGATGTGCCATTGATGAAATGGTGACCTTTGTGATGAGCTTGGTTGTTAATTGAAAGATATGTGTTAGATGAACATACTTTGTCCTTGAATTTTTGATGAATTTAGCTAATTAGGGCTAAATTGAGAAATTAGTAACTTGAGGGACTAAATTACAAATTTGATGGAAAATATGGGATTGTATGAGATGTATGAACATTCGGCTAAGCATGGTTAAATGATGATTTTGTGAATTTGATGTTTTGAGAAAAATGGACTAAATTGATAAAATGTACTATTATAAGGGCTAATTTGTAAATTGCCCAAAATATGTGTATTTGGATTGAATTGGATGAACTAGTGAATAAAAGAGTTAAATCTGAATATGTATAGATCAAGAACCAAGGAAAATGGACTTAGACCGCGAGAAAGTGAAAGTAACCGAGTAGTTGTTTCCATTTTAGTTAAATCGAATTTGAGGTAAGTCATTATGCAAATAAACGTATTTGTATTAAACTGTATATGTTCATATGATTAATGTTAATGATGAATGCTTATGAGATGATCTGTACATGAATTCCTAGATATGGGGCTGAAGAGTTCTGGGCAACTAATAATGATGATGCTGAAAAGGCCGAGTTCTAGTTAGAAAATACTATTCGGGTATTCGATGAAATGTCTCTGACTCCGGAAGAATGCATAAAATGTGTTGTATCTTTGCTTCGAGATGCAGCTTATCAATGGTGGAAAACTCTGATTTCTGTTGTTCAGAAAGAGCGAGTTACATAGGACTTCTTTCAGATCGAGTTCTGGAAGAAATACATCAGTGAGAGATTCATCGATCAGAAACGAAAGGAATTTTTGGAACTAAAACAGGGTCGAATGACTGTTAGTGAGTATGAACGAGAATTCATGAGACTAAGTCAGTATGCCCGAGAATGTATATCATTTAAAGCAATAATGTGTAAAAGATTCGAAGATGGTCTTAATGAAGATATTCGCTTTTTAGTCGGGATCTTAGAAATAAAAGAGTTTATTGAACTTGTTGATCGAGCGTGCAAAGCTGAGGCACTCGGGAAAGATAAAAGAAAAGCTGATTCTGAAGCTCGAGATATGAGAAAGAGATTTCCAAGCAAATCATTTCAGTCTACTCCGAAGAGATTCAGAAATGATAAAAGTCATTCAAGAGATAATGTGGGACATTCGAATAGAAATCGAGTTAGATCGAAATGAGTTCCAAAACTCCAGCAACTTCAGTGGCCAGTGTTGGTGATGTCCGGATTGAGAGACCTGAATGTAAACATTGTGGAAAAAGGTATTTGGGAAATTGTAGATTAAATGACAGAGCTTGTTTCAGATGTGGATCACTTGATCATTTTATCCATGATTCCCTGAGTCTATAGAGCCAGAGATTGTTCAGAATTTGAGACATGATAATGCACATGTGAGAGGTAGACCTTCGAAGAATGTAAGAAATGTCAGTGGTAGTCAGAGAACTATGAGAGACACTGTTGCAAGATTTGAAGCTAGAGCGCTTGCCAGAGCGTATGCTATCTGAGCTCGTGAGGAAGCTTCATCTCCAGATGTTATAACGGGTACTTTTACTCTTTATGATACTTCTGTGATTGCATTGATAAACCCTAGTTTTATGCACTCTTATATATGCATGAATTTAGTATTCAGTAAGACTTTGCCTGTGGAGTCTACTGAGTTTGCTATAAAAGTATCAAACGCCTTAGGTAAAAGTGTCCTGGTTGACAAAGTATGCAAGAACTGTCCGTTAATGTTTAGAGATAACTGTTTCCCTGTTGATCTGATGTTTTTTCGTTTGATGAGTTCGATATCATTTTGGGTATGGAGTGGTTGTCTTTGCATGATGCTGTTGTGAACTGTAAAAGAAATACTATTGATTTGAGATGTTCGAATAATGAAATTGTACGGGTTGAGTCTAATAATTTAAATGGATTGCCTGTTGTGATATCTGTATTGAAAGCTCAAAGATATGTGAAAAAGGGATATGAGGCATAGTTTGCTTATGTGATTGATTCGAAAGTGTTTGAGAAGAAAATTGAATCAGTGCCTATTGTCTGTGAGTTTTCTGATGTATTTCCTTAAGAGTTGCCGGGTTTACCTCCGATATGTGAAGTTGAATTTGGTATTGATCTATTGCCTGGTACGATACCTATTTCAATAGCTCGTATAGAATGGCACCAATAGAATTGAAAGAGTTAAAATCACAGTTGCAAGAATTGGCTGATAGAGGGTTTGCTAGGCCGAGTTTTTTTCCTTGGGGTGCTCCTGTCCTGTTTGTGAAAAAGAAAGATGGCATGATAAGAATGTGCATTGATTATCGTCAGTTAAATAAGGTGACAATAAAGAATAAATATCCGTTGCCTAGAATCGATAACTTATTTGATCAGTTAAAAGGGGCTACTGTATTTTCTAAGATTGATCTGAGATCGGGATAGTACCAATTGAGAGTGAAAGATTCAGATATACCAAAAAATACTTTCAGAACGAGGTACGGGCATTATGAGTTTTTAGTTATGCTATTTGGATTAACCAATGCTCCTGCTATTTTTATGGATCTGATGAACAGAATTTTTAGACCGTACCTAGATCGATTTGTGGTAGTGTTTATAGATGACATATTGATTTATTCACGTGATTAAAAGGAGCATACAGAACATTTGAAAATTGTGTTGCAAACTTTGAGAGAAAAGCAATTGTATGCAAAATTCAGCAAATGTGAATTCTTGTTGCATGACGTTAGTTTTCTGGGACATATTGTGTCAGTTTCTGGATTCAAGTTGATCCGAGCAAGATTTTTGCTATTCTGGATTGGAAACCTCTGAGGAACGTGTCCGATGTCCGTAGCTTTCTGGGTTTAGCCGGTTATTATCGTCGATTTGTAAAAGGATTTTCAGTGATAGCTACTCTATTGACTAGACTACTATAGAAAGATGTTAGATTTGAATGGTCTGATAAATGTCAGAAAAGTTATAGCCTATGCCTCGAGACAATTGAAGCCTCATGAAAAGAATTATACGACGCACGACCTTGAGCTAGCCGTAATTGTGTTTACACTAAAGATTTGGTGCCATTATCTATATGGTGAGAAATGTCACGTGTTTTCAGATCATAAAAGTCTAGAATATTTGATGACCTAGAAAGATTTAAACTTGTGTCAAAGAAGATGGTTGGAGCTGTTAAAAGATTATAAGCTTGTGATAGATTATCATCCGGGGTAAAACAAATGTTGTTGCTGATACATTGAGTAAAAAATCATTGTTTGCACGAGTGAACTCATTAAAGAAAAACTAAAATTGAGTGAAACACGAGTGTGAGTGTTCAATATTTACTTCTACTTTTCGAGTGAAATTGTGAGGTTTGTGGTGAGGAACTTAACTTTTGATAATTGACATATTTCTTTTCAGCAACAAAAATCATGTCTCACGAAGAGTTCATCTAATCGGAGTTCCAATATTTGGTGCAAGAAATGCGAAGAATAGTGAATTCTAAATTCGACAAATTGCACAAGAGATTAAATCGTGTGGAACAAAAATACCCCTATGAACGAGTTTCATCAAGTAGGAAAACGGAATCGAGAGCATCACGGAGATATGCATTTAATGATTATTCGAGAAAAGATTTCCATCATGATTCTCATTCGTCATCAATTTCAAGACCAAGAGATTTCTATCAAGATTCCTCTTCATCAAGGTGTTCGAGACGATGAGAGATCGATCTTGATTTTAAATATTTTCGAGATGACTTTCGAGATGATAGATATACTCTTTATATATCTTCAAAGAAATCGTACACGGAGTATTTTTCACGAAGCTTTGATCGTGATTCATATGTAAATAGTTTTTCTTCTTTCGAACAAGACTTATATTCTCATAATTCTTTTGTAACTTCTTGTAAAAAGAAAACAAGAAAAGCAAAGGAAGTAAAAGAAAACGAAATAAAAAGAAAAGAGAGAAAAAAGGCAAGTAAGAGAGAAAATGAACGAGTTTTGAGAGAGCTCGAAAAAGCCATTGAAAAAGCCTCTGAAAAAGAAGAAGAACAAAAAGAGAATGAAAAACAAAATGAGAGTGAAAATAAAAATAAGAAAGAGATTGAAAAAGAAAATGAGAACGAAAAAGAGTTTGAGAGAAAAAAAAATGTGATCAAGAAAAAAAAGTGGAAAAAGAAATTAAGAATAAAGATTTGAGTGAAAAAGATATGAGTGAGCAAGCAAGGATCATTTCTACTAACCCACCTGTTCGATCTTTTTGTTATATAACTTTTCAGGTGCCTAGAAGTTTGTGCGACCAATTCCAGCTTCACTACATTCCAAACGAGAGGCATTTTCGGTTGAGTGAAAAAGGTGAGTTTGCAAATGACAACCACCCACTTGCGATCGAAGGTAAGAGAGGTAAAGATTCTGTGTCAAGGTCGTCCGATTTAATAATTGCTCATAAAGATTTTGATGATTCAATTTCTGACATGGCTCCATCTTTTGATATGGTTTCTAATTGTTTGTCTTTTATTGATAATGTTCCTATTTCAAATGATGCCATGAAAGTTATATCTTATAACATGTTTAACTCTCTTGTTGAGATGGTTATGCCCATGCAAAATGTGGAAGTTTGTGATACAAATTTTGCAAATGCCAAACTTGATGTGTTTAAATGCATAAATTCTTTGAATTCATATGCTCAATCTTTCTGTTTAAACATGCCTGATCAGTTGACTTGTGATAGATTTTTGCATGAAACATTTCATCCGATTAATATTTCTCTTCAAGTTAAATCCTTAAACTTTTGTGCAAAATCTCCATGTCCTGAGTTGCATTTCCAAATGAGATTTTTGAAGCATAAATCTTTGTCTATGCACCTGCTTGGTTTTGCCAACTCTACGTTCCTATTTGTTCAAGTAAGTTCTGAATCACGTGATGGACTCGAACGTTTGAAAAGTTGTATGTTCACCACTTGTTTGATTGATCGAGTGGGATTTCAGTCATGTGGTGAGTTGCTTACATTTTCTTCTAACATGTTGCCTGTTGGAATTCATGATCAAGTACGAGTGTTCAAGCTTGACGTATGTTACGTAGATTTGTTTTATGGAACATTTAAGCATTTTGCATCTTTTGCATTCATCTTATGTTTGTTTGATGTTCGAACATCTGTTCAAGAAATGAAATTTAATGATTTGGGTTACAATTTTGGTTTGATCTCTAATGACCTTGATTGGCCACATATGAAACTTTTGTTTCATTGTGAAAAGGTAAATTCGACACATTTATTTGGAATTGAATCAAATTTTGTAAATGACCCTTCTTTCATTTTTAAGTCCATCGCTTCAATTCATACTAATCGTTTTCATTTTTGTGAATTCCACCCCTCGAGTAGCATGAGATGTCGTGGTGCCTCATTTCCCATTCAAATTGATCAAAGTAAAAGTTTTGTTTTACATTATATATCCAAAGAGAGAAGATTTGTGTTGCAAGAGCAAGGTAAAAACGATCTTCGTTTTTCTACTTCTAAAGGTAAGACTTATGAAACTTTTGAATCATTTTTGTTCTCCTCGGTTGGTGTTAACAATCGTGTTGATAATTTAAGTTTTGAACGATACTTAGTTCATAATGTGTTTGAGTATTTTGTTTCATTCGGACATGATCTATCTGTCTTGATTAATGATAAAGAGATTTTTGTTTTTGATAATCATCATGATGCCTATGATAGTGAATCTTTTCAATTACCTGCTTGTGACGATTATGTCTACCATTTGATTCATCTCTCACATGCTAATCATGACTTGTGGAATCAATTTAGTTTGTATGCCTGTTTTGAAATCCATTCGAATTTGTTTCGAACATTTGACGAGGCATTACTTGGTTTGCAAGATAATTCAATTCTGTCCATCCACATGCATCATATTTGTCTTGTTTTGATTATGCCTAGATTACGAGTTTGTTTGCATCACTTTTTGCTAATCAAGGCTATTCTTTTCAGGAGACGTGATTACCATCCATCCTGTTCGATCGAGGAAAGCCAGGTAAAAGAAACTATGTCCTCAAGAACCAATGGATCGATTCGAGGACGAATAGCTTTCAAGAGGTGGGGTATGATACGAACCTGGTCGCATCATGGTTCGACTCCATCCGATGCCATCGAGAGTGGCCTACGCTTGAGGGGTCAAAGTGAAAAATGAAGCTGATTCTAGCTCATTTTCAGCTCATTAAACTCCCTTCCCATGCGGTTCAGCTCACATGAGTTCATCTCAGCTCATTAAGCTCAGTTTAAGTTTACATTCAGCTCATTCAGCTTGTGTTTAGATTGATTTAATTCATGCACTTTTATTTTGCTGAATACAAACTTTTTAATTAAATATTAGCTTTAAGTAAAGGTGTTTAGTTTATTAAATAAGTTGTGTTTAATAAGAGGCTTATTAATTAATCTAGTTACTAGGATATTTTAATGAAGCATGAGTTTAAGTTTATTTAATTCTACTTCTATAATTAAACTAGTTGCTACATTAATTGATATCTTAACTTTTAGTTTATTTATAGAAGTCAAGTGTTTAATGTGTTTGAGTTTAATTAGTATTAGATTGTGTTTAATAAGTTCATTTTATTGTGTTTATTGGAAGTGTCTTTTCAGCTCACAACCGTTACAATTCATGGGCTGTTGCAACTTTAATGAAGTGACTTTTTAGATGATTTTTGGTTACAAATGAAGTGGCTGTTACAAGGGATTTTTCACACATCAATTAAAGGAGTTTTAAGGAGCATTTTAACTCCTCTTAAATTCGAAAGCAACCTCTTCACCTACTAGTAGATTTTGATCATTTAAAGGATGAAAACAAGGATTCAAATCTTCATTTAGTTGCTGGTGACTTTTCGGCTAACCAAGGGACAACTCAGGGGACATTTTAAAGCATTCAAGGATGGATATTCAAGCTGAATTAAAGTGAATTCAAGTAAGGAGTTAAATTGTTACAAGAATATTAAGATTCTTGAGTTTAATTTCATTTTAATTAGCAAATTAAGATGTGACTTTTCAGCTAGTTTTTCTATCACTATAAATATGTGTAATCAGCCACATTAAAGGGACTTTTGATGCTTAATGAAATTTTCAGATTGTGAGTTATCCAAACTCTTAATTCTTCAAGGTTCAAATTGACTTATCTATCAACTAGTGGCGTCAATCTGAATTTGTTTTTGAACTTATCATCCTTTCGGGTGTGGCGTACAACTCAATGCCGCTGGTTCCTATCTTGTTAGATAGTGGGTCTCGGTTATATCCAATTCGATACTTACCATTGAAACGTATAAGATTCAGGTCCTTAATTACTATTAGGGGTTCTTTCTTGTTTCAACCAACTATCCACTTAACCATAATTTATCTTTGTTTTAAAACCGCAGTCATTTTACTTAATCCATTCATATTTCCTTTTTAAACATATCGAATGAAACTCCTACGTAATGATCTGACATTTCACATAGGACTCGACTTAACCCTGAGGTGGATTGTATCATTTGGTATCAGAGCTAGAAAACGAGGAGTTTCGACGACAAACGATAAGGCCAAAATAGGTTCGTAGTATAAAAAAAATTTGAAATTGAAAAAAAAATTCAAGTTGTAATCTCAAGTTCTTCTTGTGTTATTTTCATGCATTTGAAGTGAAAAAAAAATGAAAATATAAAAAAAAAGTGTATGAAAGTTTTTGCAAGTACCTGTTGTGTATGTTCTTCTCCTCTGTTTTCGATTTCAAACCAACATTCTACTTTCATCATTCTTCTACCTCGATCATACAAGATCCTTGTTACCATCATTTGGTATTTTCCATTTCCTCCAACGCCACACATACCCCAATTCCATTTCTTTCATCCTACCTTAACCTATAGCGATTTTTCCTTTGCTTAAACCCCTTGAAGCTGACCTACAAGTTGCTAATAAGTCTAAGGCAACCTTCCAGAATTTTGAGAGGTGGATTCGAGTGGTAAAAGGCACGGGTGAACTCATTAAAGAAAAAGCTGAAATTGAGTGAAACACGAGTGTGAGTGTTCAATATTTACTTCATCTTTTGAGTGAAACCGTGAGGTTTGTGGTGAGGTACTTAATTTTTGAGAATTAACATATTTCTTTTCAGCAACAAAAATCATGTCTCGCGAAGAGTTCACCGAATCGGAGTTCCAATATTTGGTGTAAGAAATGCGAAGAATGGTGAATTCTAAATTTGACAAATTGCACAAGAGATTAAATCATGTGGAACAAAGAGACCTTTATGAACGAGTCTCATCAAGTAGGAAAACGAAATCGAGAGCATCACGGAGATATGCATTTAATGATTATTCGGGAAAATATTTCCATCATGATTCTCATTCATCATCGATTTCAAGACCAAGAGATTTCTATAAAGATTCCTCTTCATTAAGGTGTTCGAAACGATGAGAGACCGATCTTGATTTTAAATCCTTTTGACATGACTTTCGAGATGATAGATATACTCCTTATATATCTTCAAAGAAATCGTACACGGAGTATTTTTCACGAAGCTTTGATCATGATTCATATGTAAATAGTTTTTCTTCTTTTGAACAAGACTTATATTCTCATAACTCTTTTGTAACTTCTTGTAAAAAGAAAACGAGAAAAGAAAAGGAAGAAAAAGAAAATGAAATAAAAAGAAAAAAGAGAAAAAAGGCAAGTAAGAGAGAAAATGAACGAGTTTTGAGAGAGCTCGAAAAAACCATTGAAAAAGCCTCTGAAAAAGAAGAAGAACAAAAAGATATTGAAAAACAAAACGAGAGTGAAAATAAAAATGAGAAAGAGATTGGAAAAGAAAATGAGAACGAAAAAGAGTTTGAGAGAAAAAAATGTGATCAAGAAAAAAAAGTGGAAAAAGAAATTAAGAATAAAGATTTGAGTGAAAAAGATATGAGTGAGCAAGCAAGGATCATTTCTATTAACCCACATGTTTGATCTTTTTGTGATATAACTTTTCAGGTGCCTAGAAGTTTGTGCGATCAATTCCAGCTTCACTACCTTCCAAACGAGAGGCATTTTCGGTTGAGTGAAAAAGGTGAGTTTGCAAATGACAACCACCCACTTGCGATCGAAGGTAAGAGAGGTAAAGATTTCGTGTCAAGGTCGTCCAATTTAATAATTGCTCATAAAGATTTTGATGATTCAATTTCTGACATGGCTCCATCTTTTGATATGGTTTCTAATTGTTTGTCTTTTATTGATAATGTTCTTATTTCAAACGATGCCATGAAAGTTATTTCTTATGACATGTTTAATTCCTTTGTTGAGATGGCTATGCCTATGCGAAATGTGGAAGTTTGCGATACAAATTTTTCAAATGCCAAACTTGATGTGTTTAAATGCGTAAATTCTTTGAATTCATATGCTCAATCTTTCTATTTAAACATGCTTGATCAGTTGACTTGTGATAGATTTTTGCATGAAACATTTCATCCGATCAATATTTCTCTTCAAGTTAAATCCTTAAACTTTTGTGCGAAATCTCCATGTCCTGAGTTGAATTTTTGAATGAGATTTTTAAAGAATAAATCTTTGTCTATACGGTTGCTTGGTTTTGCCAACTCTACGTTCTTGTTTGTTCGAGTAAGGTCTAAATCATGTGATGGACTCGAACATTTGAAAAGTTGTATGTTCACCACTTCTTTGATTGATCGAGTGGAATTTCAGTCATGTGGTGAGTTGATTACATTTTCTTCTAACATGTTGCCTGTTGGAATTCATGATCAAGTACGAGTGTTCAAGCTTGGCATATGTTACGTAGATTTGTTTTATGGAACATTTAAGCATTTTGCATCTTTTGCATTCAACTTATGTTTGTTTGATGTTCGAACTTCTGTTCAAGAAATGAAATTCAATGATTTGGGTTACAATTTTGATTTGATCTCTAATGACCTTGTTTGGCCACATATGAAACTTTTGTTTCATTTTGAAAAGGTAAATTCAACACATTTATTTGGACTTGAATCAAATTTTGTAAACGACCCTTCTCTTTTTAAGTCCATCACCTCTGTTCATACTAATCATTTTCATTTTTGGGAATTCCACCCCTCGAGAAGCATGAGATGTCGTGGTGCCTCATTGCCCATTCAAATTGATCGAAGTAAAAGGTTTTTTTTTTTACATTACATTTTCGAAGAGAGAAGATTTGTGTTGCAAAAGCAAGGTAAAAATGATCTTTGTTTTTTTCTACTTTTAAAGGTAAGACTTATGAAACTTTTGAATCATTTTTGTTCTCTTCGGTTGGTGTTAACAATCGTGTTGATAATTTAAGGTTTGAAAGATACTTAGTTCATAATGTGTTCATAATGTGTTTGTCTATTTTGTTTCATTCGAACATGATCTATCTGTCTTGATTAATGACAGAGAGATTTTTGTTTTTGGTAATCGTCATGATGCCTATGATAGTGAATCTTTTCAATTACCTGCTTGTGATGATTATGTCTACCATTTGATTCATCTCTCGCATGCCAATCATAACTTGTGGAATCAATTTAGTTTGTATGCTTTTTTTGAAATCCATTCGAATTTGTTTCGAACATTTGACGAGGCATTACTTGGTTTGCATGATAATTCAATTTTGTCCATCCACATGTGTCATATTTGTCTTGTTTTGATTATGCCTAGATTACGAGTTTGTTTGCATCACTTTTTGCTAACTCGAGGCAATTTTTTTCAGGAGACGCGATTACCATCCATCCCGTTCAACCGAGGAAAGCTAGGTAAAAAGAACTATGTCCTCAAGAACCAACGGCTCGATTCGAGGACAAATCGCTTTCAAGAGGGGCATGAGGCGAACCTGGTCGCATCATGGTTCAACTCCGGCCTAAGCTCGAGTGGCCAAAGTACAAAATGAAGCTGATTCTAGCTCATTTTTAGCTCAATCAAACTCCCTTCCCATGCAGTTCAGCTCACATGAGTTCATCTCAGCTTATTGAGCTATGTTTAAGTTTACATTTAGCTCATTCAGCTTGTGTTTAGCTTGATTTAATTCATGCATTTTTATTTTGCTGAATACAAACTTTTTAATTAAATATTAGCTTTAAATAAAGGTGTTTAATTTAAATAAATAAGTTGTGTTTAATAAGAGGCTTATTAATTAATCTAGTTACTAGGATATTTTAATGAAGCATGAGTTTAAGTTTGTTTAATTCTACTTCTATAATTAAACTATTTGCTGCATTAATTGATGTCTTAACTTTTAATGTATTTATTAAAGTCAAGTGTTTAATGTGTTTGAGTTTAATTAGTGTTAAATTGTGTTTAATAAGTGCATTTTATTGTGTTTATTGCAAATGTCTTTTTAGCTCACAATCATTACAATTCATGGGCTGTTACAACTTTAATGAAGTGACTTTTTAGTTGATTTTTGGTTACAAATGAAGTGGTTGTTACAATGGATGTTTCACACATCAATTAAATGAGCTTTAAGGAGCATTTTAACTTCTCTTAAATTCGGTAGCAACCTCTTCACCTACCAGCAGATTTTGATCATTTAAAGGATGAAAGCAAGCATTCAAATCATCATTTAGTTGTTGGTGACTTTTCGGCTAACCAAGGAACAACTCAAGGGACATTTTAAAGCATTCAAGGATGGACATTCAAGCTAAATTGACGTGAATTCAAGCAAGGAGTTAAATTGTTACAAGAATATTAAGAGTCTTGAGTTTAATTTCATTTTAATTAGAAAATTAAGATGTGACTTTTCAGCTAGTTTTTCTATCACTATAAGTATGTGCAATTAGCCATATTAAAGGGACTTTTGATGCTTAATGAAATTTTTAGATTGTGAGTTATCCAAACTCTTAATTCTTCAAGGTTCAAATTGACTTATCTATCAACTAGTGGCGTCAATCTGAATTTGTTTTTGAACTTATCATCCTTTTGGGTGTGGCGTTCAACTCAATACTGTTGGTTCCTCTCTTGTTAGATAGTGGGTCTTGGTTCTATCCAATTTCGTACTTACCATTGAAACGTATAAGATTAGGGTCCTTAATTCGTATGAGGGGTTCTTTCTTGTTTCAACCAACTATCCACTTAACCATATTTTATCTTTGTTTTAAAACTGCTGTCATTTTACTTAATCCATTCATTTTCCCTTTTAAACGTATTAAACGAAACTCCTACGTAGACGATCGGGCATTTCACACACGACTCAACTCAACCTCGAGGCGGATCATATCACCCGAGACTATGGGTCAGGGAGAAGAGGCTCGAGAAGCTTTTCTCCATATAATGAGTAATTGATACACTGAGTACATTCGAGAAAATCCTAATGCTCAACCCCCTCCACCCCCACCTATTCCTCAGCCTGCTTCTCTAGCTTCTCAAGTGGTTGAGGTAGTAAGAAGGGAAATGCCTCCGGTCGATAAGATTCGGAAACAAGGAGCAGAGGAATTTTGGGCTAGTAAAAATGTTGATCCAGAAAGACAGAATTCTAGATTGAGAATACCATTAGGGTATTTGATGAGTTGTCATGCACACCTGAGGAGTGCATGAAGTGTGTGGTATCTCTCTTGAGAGTTTTGACCTATCAGTGGTGGAACACCCTTGTGTCGATGGTACCAAGGGAGAGAATTAAATAGGAATTCTTCCAAGAAGTATTTCGGAAGAAGTATATTAGTCAGAGATTCATCGACTAGAAAAGAAAAGAGTTTTTGGAGTTAAAGGAGGGTCGAATAAAGTAACCGAATACAAATGTGAATTCGTAAGACTTAGTAAGTATGCCCGGGAGTGCGTGTCTATCAAGGCTATCATGTGTAAAAGGTTCGAGGATGGGTTAAATGAGGATATCCGTTTATATGTCAGAGTTCTCGATCTAAAAAAATTTATGGTGTTGGTAGATAGAGCCTGTAAGGTTGAAGAGTTGGCCAAAGAGAAAAGAAGAGCTAAGATTGAGTCCCATGACTCGAGAAAGAGGCAACTGAGTAAGTCATACTAATCCTCATCTAAGAAATCAAGGAATTTTGCTACTCAACCAGCCACTTCAGCCACTTTTTCAAACCGAAGTAAGGGCAAACAGTTCTCGGGGTCTAAGGCTCAGACTACTTCAGTTGCTAGTGTTGGCAATGCCCGACCGAGTAGACTGGAATGCTCGTAGTGTGGTAGACTTCATTCTAGTGAGTATCGAGCAAACGAGAAGGCTTGTTTCAGGTGTGGGTCTCTAGACCATTTTATGAGAGATTGCCCCAAAGTGGGTGAGAAAGAAAAGTCTCAGAATGCAAGACCGGAAGTATGGTTAGAGGAAGACCATAGAGAAACCCGAGAAATGAGATGAGTAGCAAGGATTTATCTAGAGAGCAGATTGCAAGATTTGAGGGAAGAGCACTGGCGAGAACATATTCCATTTGTGCCCGTGAAGAAGCATCCTCCCCCGACGTGATCACGGGTTCATTTTCTCTCTATGATATTCATGTTGTAACTATAATTGATCCAGGGTCTACCCACTCGTATATTTGCATGAAATTAGTCTCTAGCATGAGCATGCCTATAGAGTCGACTGAATTTGTGATAAGATTGTCGAATCCCCTAGGCAGATGTGTATTGGTTGATAGAATATGCAAAGGTTTCCCTTTGATGATTAGGGGTCATTGTTTTTCTGCTAATCTTATGTTACTACCATTTGATGAGCTCGATGTCATCCTTGGGATAGATTGGTTAGTTACTCATGATGTGATTGTAAATTGTGGAAAGAAGTTTACTGAGTTAAAATGTGAAAGTGGGGATCTTATTCGTGTTGAATCAGATAAGCAAGACTGATCACCAGTAGTGATATCATCCTTGTTGACTCAGAAGTATTTAAGAAAGGGGTACGAAGCTTACCGTGCCTTTGTGATGAATGCTAAAGAGACTGAGTAGAGAATTGAGTCGGTACCCATAGTATGCGAGTATCTAGATGTTTTCCCAGAGGAATTGCCAAGGTTACCTCCAGTTAGAGAGATTGAATTTGGGATTGAGTTAGCTCCGGGTATTTCCTCCATCTCTGTTGCTCCATATAGAATGGCTCCAACCGAGCTAAAAGAATTGAAAGCATATTTGCAAGAACTAACAGATAAGGCTTCGCAAGACTGAGTTTTTCTCCTTGGGGTGTGATAAACCGTAAAAGTAACATATTTTAGGCCGACATTTAGCATACTTTTGGATGATTTAAGCCTTGAATTATGTAATTTGGTGCTCTTAATCCTTTGTTTTCATGTTTTATACTCAAGAGAGCACCGGAGGATGAAAAAAACAAGAAATGGGCCTAAAATGGACCAAATTGGGTCAAAATAGAAATTGACACGGCCTAGGCCCAAGACCATACGATTGTGCCTCCCTAATTTACTCTAACACGGCCTGGACCTCGAAATACACGGGCGTGTCTGTTCAGCAGACTCGACCACGGCCTGAAATCGATTCACATGGGCGTGTGTCATGAGCGTGTCCCTATTGTGACAAAGAGAAGTTTCACTCGGATTAGGATATTTAGGGGCGAAGAAACAAATTTCGAAGCCTATATAAACACCCTAAGTATAACCTAAAAGGGGGGAACCCTGGGCTTTAGTTAGGGGGCGTCCAGCTAAGCCAAAGGGGGCAGATTTGTGGAGATTTACTCGAATATAGCTAGTTGATTCATCTCAAGAAGTCGGAATTACATTTAAGACGGAGGATCTCTCCTTCAATTCCTTCAGGGGTTTTAGGGATTTATTATATTTTGTTTTATCTTTTCTTTTGAGATGTTTTCTTTTATTATTATGAGCTAAACCCTCAGATACTTGAGGGGGATGAAACCTAAGATGAATCTTGTTATCGTTTGCTGAACTATATGATAAATATTTGACTTGTTCTTAATTATGCATTCTTAATTCTTGTGTTGATATTTCTGGGATATTAATTCAAGTATGATGTGCTTAGGTGGAGGAGCAAAAGTCCCTGCATAAGAGTAGATCTAGCATAATTAAGCGGAGTTGATCGTGCGCCTAGAGATAGGGTGACGAGATTTTATCGGATTAGGGTGAAACCTAATATAGGAGTCCATAGATCGAGTTAATATGATTCTAAGGGTTTTAATTAGAAAGAGATTTCAATTCATCAACCTAGGGTTACATGTTGTCGCCTCGAGAGAGGGATTAATATATGTTAGGGAATATTACGGATCAAGTCAAGTGAATAAATCGTTTGGCTCAGTGTTAGATAACAAGTGAAGTCTAGGTGGATTCTTCCTTGGGTGTCGTCTTAATTAATTAGTTTTTCCTCAAGTTATTTTCCAAATTTCATTCTTCTTTGTCTTAGAGTCTTTAGTTTAGTAGTTAGTTAATTTAGATTAAACAACAAATTCCCTTAATTCTTAGGCTAGATAATAAAAAGAGAGTTAGTATTAGTACTTTTGGTTCCTTTGGGATTCGACATTCCGGTCTTTCCTAAACTATACTACTATTCGATAGGTGTGCTTGCCTCCATCGTTGTCTTAGTTAGTTTCCAGGTTCGATCATTCTTTATATAAATTTTAAGACTCAACAAAACAACGATCAGGGTGCTCCTGTATTATTTGTGAAGAAGAAAGACAGTTCTATGAGGTTATGCATAGATTATCGACAACTTAATAAGGTAACTGTGAAGAAAAAGTACCCTTTGCCAAGAATCGATGATTTGTTTGATCAATTGAAAGGAACCACGGTATTTTCCAAAATAGACTTGAGGTCTGGATATTATCAGTTGAGAGTCAAGGACTCGGATGTGCCGAAAATCACATTTAGGACTAGGTATGGCCATTATGAATTTTTGGCCATGCTTTTTGGTTTAACAAATGCCCCAACTGTTTTCATGGACTTGATGAATCGAATTTTTCGACCATATTTGGATAAATTTGTCATGGTCTTCATTGATGATATACTGATCTACTCTCGAGATGAGAACGAACATGCTGAGCAATTGAGAAAGGTTCTGCAAATTCTGAGAGATAAATAATTATATGCTAAGTTCAGTAAAAGTGAATTTTGGCTTAAGAAAGTTGGATTTTTGGGGCATATTGTCTCGAGAGATGGTATTAGAGTTGACCCAAGTAAGATTTCAACAATTGTAGATTGGAAGCCACCAAATAATGTAATCGAGGTTAGGAGTTTTTTGGGCTTGGCAGGCTATTATAGACTTTTTGTTAAGGGATTTTCTATGATAGCTACTCCGATGATGAGGTTGCTACAAAGGGATGTAAAGTTTGAATGGACCAAAAAGTGCCAAAAATTTTTGAGAAACTAAAGACGATGTTGACTGAGGCTCCTATTTTGTTGCAACTTGAGCCGGGAAGAGAATTTGTAGTCTACAGTGATGCATCCATGAATGGATTAGGTTGTGTAATTATGCAAGAGGTCAAGGTGATTGCATATGCTTCTAGATAATTAAAGCCGCACGAGAATAATTACCCGATCCATGATTTAGAGTTGGCTGCCATTGTGTTTGCATTAAAGATATAGAGCACCATTCATATGGTGAAAGGTGTTGGATATTCACCGACCACAAAATCCTAAAATACTTGATGACTCAAAAGGAATTGAATTTGAGGCAATGAAGATGGTTAGAACTGATCAAGGATTATGAGCTAGTGATTGACTATCGTCTGGGAAAGGCGAACATGGTCGCCGATGCTTTGAGCAGAAAATCCTTATTTGCACTGAGAGCCATGAATACACGGATGGCTTTGGCAGATAATGGTTTTATTCTAGTTGAGTTGAGGATTAGACCATTGTTTCTCTAAGATATTTGTGAAGTTCAGAAAGGTGACAGCGACTTACAAGCCAAAAGGGTTCTATGTGAGTCAAATACTGAGTCAGACTTTCGGGTAAATCCTGACGGATGTTTGACGTTTTGGGATAGAGTCTGTGTACCCAGAAATGATGAGCTTATCTGAATATTTTGCATGAAACACATAGTGGATGTTTGTCTTTACATCCAGGCAACACGAAGATGTATAACGACTTGAGGAAATGGTATTGGTGGCCAAGTATGAAGAAAGACATCTCAGTGTTTGTGTCAAAATGCTTAAATTGTCAACAAGTGAAAGCTGAACACCAAGTACCTTTAGGTCTACTTCAGCCTATTATGGTTCCCGAGTGGAAATGGGATCGTCTCACTATGGACTTCGTGACAGGTTTACCGTTGTCACTGAGGAGGAAAGATGCTGTGTGGGTTGTAGTTGATAGAATTATGAAGTCAGCCCATTTCATACTAGTACGAGTCGATTATTCTCTTGATAAGTTAGTGGATTTATATGTGTCAGAGATAGTAAGACTTCATGGAGTACCATTGTCGATTATTTCAGATAGAGAACCTAGATTCACGTCACGATTTTGGAAGAAGTTGCAAGAGGCTTTAGGCACAAAATTGTGTTTTATTACAACTTTCCATCCATAAATCGACGGGCAGTCGGAGAGAGTGATACAGATACTTGAAGACATGCTTCGATGTTGCATTTTGGAATTCTAAGGTAATTGGGAAAAATACTTGCCGTTGATGGAATTCGCCTACAACAACAGTTTTCAGTCAAGTTTGAAGATGACGCCTTACGTCGCATTGTACGGGCGTAAGTGCCAAATGCACTTGTATTGGACAGAACTTAAAGAGAATCAGATTCACGGGGTTGATTTGGTCAGGGAAACTGAAGAGAAAGTAAAGGTGATACGTGAATGTTTAAAAGCATCCTCAGATAGACAAAAGTCCTATTCAGATTTGAAGGGGAAAGAGATTGAGTTTCAAGTAGGTGATAAAGTGTTTGAAAGTATCACCATGGAGAAAAGTCCTCAGATTTGGCCGAAAAGGCAAATTGAGTTCGCATTTTATCAGACTTTATGAAGTTACCGAAAGGATATGACTGGTAGCTTATCGTTTGGCCTTGCCACCTGAGCTTGAAAAGATTCACAATGTCTTCCACGTGTCCATGTTACGCCGATACAGTTCGGATTATTCACATGTGATAGTACCAACAGAGGTAGAAATTCAACCGGACATGACTTATGGTGAAGAGTCAGTTAAGATTTTGGCATGAGAGGTCAAACAACTGAGGAAAAAAAGTATAGCCCTTGTTAAAGTGCCATGGTAGAGACGTGGTATAGAAGAGGCTACTTGGGAGCCCAAAGAGACCACGAGAAACTAATATCCCAACCTTTTTACCGGTAAGATATTTGGGGATGAAAATCCTTAAAAGGGGGAGAATTGTAACAACCCGATTTAGGGGCTAGTCAGAATAGTGGTTTCAAAACCACTAATCTAAGGTCGAAGGAAATTATTTTCATGTTATTTTATGAGTTAGAGTATGATTATATAAGTGCATTAAAATTTTGGTGCTTTAATTTTAGCAATTTCATGCTTAATCGTGGAAAAGGACTAAATCACATAAAGTGCGAAAGTTCAAAATTACAAGCTAAGGGTGCCAAATAGATATGGAATATTAATTTGAGGTCTTCAAAGGGAAATTAGCCCCCTTAAGTGATGGTTGACTAGCCATAGGAGACAAAATATGTCAAAATTGGTCAAGTTGGTGGATTAGGTGATAAATTGTCTAGGAAATAAAACAAAATAAAGAAGAAAAGATATCATCTTTATTCTCTTTTCCTTCCACCAAAAATTTGCAGCAAAATTAGGGGTTGAGAGCTCAAAAATTTCAGAACACTATTCTCCTTACAAGTAAGTGTTCTATTGATCATTTCTTGATAAAAATTGTACTTTTGGAACCCCTAAAGCTTAAGCTTTCTAAAGAGGGGACTATTTTGTAAAATGGTGAAGAGTTTAGAGTTTTTCCATGAGAGTTTTTAAGTAGTTTGCTGCATTTTTATGGAAGAAAATGGGTCTTAGTTGTTAGATGAACAACTTTTGTGAAAGGAGTTACCATGAAAACACCTAAAAAGACCTTTTTGTAAAGGTTGTAAAAGGTGAAGTAAATGTGTGAAATAATGAGTTTTGATGGTTTTCATAAGAGAAATAAATGTTCACCTAGGCTTGTTAAAGGTAGAAATTTGATTAGAATTGATTACCGAGCCTAGGGGTTAAATGATCATTTTGTAAAAGTCTAAGGGCAAAATAGTAATTTTGCCAAAGCATGATTATTGAAATGCAATTATTAATGTGATTATTAAATGAGCTAATTTGCTATTATAGATCAAGAAGAACCAAGAATTAACCTCGACTTGGGAAAGAACAAAGGATCGGACTAGATCAAAGATCTAGCTTATTTTGAAATCGAGGTAAGTTTGTATGTGATAAATTCAACCTTTATGATAGTATGTTTGAGAATGTTTGATATTATAATTGTAACACCCCAAACCCGGCCTAAACGTTACGACCGGATCTGGCATGTCACATGAAAGGAATGTCTAAAAACTATGCGTTCGTTAAAAAAGCTCGTATTCTTTATATTTGTTGTGAAAAATCAAGTTTAAGTAATTTTAAATAAGAAATGGTTTATTATCATTTTAGAAAAATCCCATATTGATCATTTAATACTAAGCAGTAACCAAATTGAAAGATGAAACCAAATAAAATACCCAAGGCCTTATTACATAACAAAAACCCAAATAAAAATAAGTCAAAATAAAAGAAACGAATTTAAGAGTAAACATATGTATGGCCTCTACGAGTCCACCTTAGCTCCCAAATCCGCGATCTAATGATTACCTGCAAAATTTAACTAAGGGGTGAGTCATCGAGACTCAGTGTGTAAATCCCCATCCAACAGGTGTTAAACCCTTACACAATTTCATATGAAAATATGCATGTCATGTAACCCAAAACCTAACCATCCAAAACTCCCGATTTTACCCCGTGTGGTACCAAACCACTAGTGGTGGCAAACCACTGGTGACCCAAAGTCACAAATAACATATGTGGTACCAAACCACTGGTGGTGCCAAACCACTGGTGACCTAAAGTCACAAATAACATATGTGGTACCAAACCACTGGTGGTGCCAAACCACTGAGACTTAGTCACAAGATAATGAGAAGCGGGGCCAACCCACTGTGTGGTACCAAATCGCTGGTGACAGTCTGATATTCATATCTTCCCCCTCCTCTCGTCATACCCATGCAATATGACATAATAATTTGTGTATGCAGTATGTCATGTATGCTAGACATATATCAAATATAAGTATAACATGAATTACCATCATAATCAGATAGACATAAAACAACCTAATCATGCTAATCAACCCCAAAGGGTATTATTGTAATTTTACCTACCAAAGGCATTTTCGTAATTTACCTTTCAGGGGTATTTTGGTAATTTACCCACTAAGGGTATTTTAGTAATTTCGTACCTAAAATGGCCTTTTCGAAGGCCCAGTGTCGCCTCAAGTGACTCAACTACCATTTTCGGTCTTTACGGACTGTTGGGCCTAAAACCCGATTTTTGCCCATTTGGGCTCGTGTGGCCCACCTAACACAAATCTAGCCACGTATATAAGTTCCACCTAGTCTAGTTCACTATATACTACATCATCATACAATTTATTCTATTGGGCCCATGGGCCTATTGGGCCTACTTCGGCCCATCGCGGCCCAAGCAGCCCCAACCCACAAGAATACTATTGATGGCCTCAACTATCGCATCGAAGCCCTACACGTGTGCTCGCACGCTCGTGTGGCTACTATTATTGTGATCGGCACTTCAGCATTTGCCGCTCTACAGCTAGAGTAGAGGGAGTTACACACCAGATAAGAGTCTGGTGTTAAACCGCACTGCGATCACTCCTGTGCCCAAACGCCCAGCAAGGTATGTTAACTCTCCTCCTGGAATGCTCTTTATATAGCTAGCCCTTCACCTTCCTTCTTTGTATCTTACCGATGTGGGATCCCTCCGTTTGTAGAGTTTAAATCCAACTCAAACTCTTGCCACCCCAACTTAGCAAAATAAATACTCCCTTACTTGTCATGAGATTCGAACCCAGGCTCCCTTGCAACATAATCCATGCCACTAGCCACTTTACCAACCAGCTCCTTGTATCTTAAACCATGTGCAACTAAATATAACACTATGGCCAAGGTCTAAAGTCTATATAAAAAGAAAACCAAAATGCAAGAGCCAAGACTTGAACCTTGGACCTCCTTCCTTCCTTTTGGGGTCACCCCCTTGCCTCTTATGTGACGTCACTTTGCCACTACACCACACACTCCACTTGTGTCTTTTTCCTCCACATTTAATTCTTAAAGCCTACTACTAACTCTTAGAGTTTTTTCCACCTAAAACCAAAATTTTTCCTAAGGTCTAACTTGAACCCGGGATGTCATAGAAGCCCCCTAACCTTCCAAAATCACTCACCTAATTGGTCCAACTTGCATTTAAGTTGATCTCTTGTTTTCCAAAAAATTTAAACGCTACTACGCTCAAGGCCCATTGGGCTCAATTCTCCTAGGCCCAATTTCAGGATGTTACAAATCTACCCTCCTTAAAGAAATTTCATCCTCGAAATTTCCAACTAACTTACAGTCACACATCCTAACCTACCACACTACGCTCTTGCTGCGCACTCTGATCTTAATAAAACTAATATACTTTTAATTAGAATTTAAAACTCCTACACATACTCAAAAACACTTAGCCATTAAAACAGACGAATATTTCATACGCACCCAACTCTATGTCTGAACATTACATCCAAACCAAACACACAGAATAGATACCAAATACAAGATATAACAAAGAAAAGTATCGAAACTTACAAGACGGATTGGTGCAGGAGACTGGTGCCATACTTCCAAGAAAGAGATATATATATTTTTCTAAACCATATTTCAACCAAAATTTGAAAAATATTTTTGAACCCATTCCACAGCCGAGTTTTTAAACCTGGCTCTGATACCATAATTGTAACACCCCAAACCCGACCTAAACGTTACGACCGGATCTGGCATGTCACGTGAAAGGAATGTCTAAAAATTGTGCGTTGGTTAAAAAAGCTCATATTCTTTATATTTATTGTGAAAAATCGAGTTTAAGTAATTTTAAATAAGAAACGGTTTATTATCATTTTAGGAAAATTCCATATTGATCATTTAATAATAAGTAGTAACCAAATTGAAAGCTAAAACCAAATAAAATACCCAAGGCCTTATTACATAACAAAAACCCAAATAAAAATAAGTCCAAATAAAAGAAACAAATTTACGAGTAAACATATGTATGGCCTCCACAAGTCCACCTCAGCTCCCAAATTCGCGATCTAATGATTACCTGCAAAATTTAACTAAGGGGTGAGTCATCGAGACTCAGTGTGTAAATCCTCATCCAACGGGTGTTAAACCTTTACACAAATTCATATGAAAATATGCATGTCATGCAACCCAAAACCTAACCATCCGAAACTTCCGATTCTACCCCGTGTGGTACCAAACCACTGGTGGTGGCAAACCACTGGTGACCCAAAGTCACAAATAACATATGTGGTACCAAACCATTGGTGGTGCCAAACCACTGGTGACCCAAAGTCACAAATAACATATGCGGTACCAAACCACTGGTGGTGCCAAACCACTGAGACTTAGTCACAAGATAATAAGAAGCGGGGCCAACCCACTGTGTGGTACCAAACCACCGGTGACATCGATATTCATATCTTCCCCTCCTCTCATCATACCCATGCAATATGACATAATAATTTATGATGCAAGATGTCATGTATGCTAGACATATATCAAATATAAGTATAACATGAATTACCATCATAATCAGATAGACATAAAACAACATAATCACGCTAATCAACCCCAAAGGGTATAACCATAATTTTACCTACCAAAGGCATTTCTGTAATTTACCTTTTAGGGGTATTTTGGTAATTTACCCACTAAAGGTATTTCAGTAATTTCGTACCTGGAATGGCCTTTCCAAAGGCCCAGTGTCGCCTCAAGCGACTCAACTACCATTTTTGATCTTTATCGGACTGTTGGGCCTAAAACCCGATTTCTGCCCATTCGGGCCCACACGCTCGTGTGGCCCACCTTACACAAATCTAGCCACGTATATAAGTTCCACCTAGTCTAGTTCACTATATACTACATCATCATACAATTTATTCTATTGGGCATACGGGCCCATTGGGCCTACTTCAGCCTATCGCAGCCCAAGCAGCCCCAACCCACAAGAATACTACTGATGGCCTCAACTATCGCGTCGAAGCCCTACATGTGCGCTCGCACGCTTGTGTGGCTACTATTGCCGTGATCGACACTACGGCATTTGCCGCTCTACAGCTAGAGTAGAGAGAGTTACACACCTGATAGAAGTCTAGTGTTAAACCACGCTGCGACCACTCTTATGCCCAAACGCCCACCAAGGTATGTTAACTCTCCTCCTGGAATGCTCTTTATATAGCTAGCTCTTCACCTTCCTTCTTTGTATCTTACCGTTGTGGGATCCCTCCATTAGTAGAGTTTAAATCCAACTCAAACTCTTGCCACCCTAACTTAGCAAAATAAATACTCCCCTACTTATCATGAGATTCGAACCCAGGCTCCCTTGCAACATAATCCATGCCACTAGCCACTTTACCAACCAGCTCCTTGTATCTTAAACCATGTGCAACTAAATAAAACCCTATGGCCAAGGTCTAAAGTCTATATAAAAAGAAAACCAAAATGCAAGAGCCAAGACTTGAACCTTGGACCTCCTTCCTTCCTTTTGGGGTCACCCCCTTGCCTCTTATGTGATGTCACTTTGCCACTACACCACACACTCCACTTGTGTCTTTTTCCTCCACATTTAATTTTTAAAGCCTACTACTAACTCTTAGGGTTTTTTTCCACCTAAAACCAAAATTTTTCCTAAGGTCTAACTTGAACCCGGGACTTCATAGAAGCCACCTAACCTTCCAAAATCACTCACCTAATTGGTCCAACTTGCATTTAAACCGATCTCTTGTTCTCCAAAATAATTTAAACGCTACTGCGCTCAAGGCCCATTAGGCTCAATTCTCCTAGGCCCAATTTCAGGATGTTACAATAATGATACATGATATTCTTTGAAATTGAGTATTGGTGTTGAATGAGAAAGATGATAAAAGTTAAGATGTTGAAATCCCGGTTGGACTATAATGAATGCAAGAATACTATGATATAGACATGAGATGGATAAGGTCCCGTGTATGACCATATCGGGGACATGGCCTCGACACCTAACTGAGTTCTCGTATAAGACCATATTTGTAATATGGCTTCGGTATTGAATACGAGAATTATATAAGACCATATCCGGGATATGGCATCGATACTTGATGTGAGATTCCATATAAGACCATATACGGGATATGGCATCGACATTCAGAGAAGACCCCATGTAAGACCACATCTAGGGTGTGGCATTGATTTCGTGTTTATGTTAATGATGATGAATATACATCTTGAGTATCCCTAGTGATTTAGTGGGATAAATAGATAATCTTGGAAATTGAAATGAGATTAGTACTAAAGCCATGTGATTGAGTGAACACAGGTACCCGTGAGTAATTTACGAGGATTGTTTACGATATGTGGCATGGTATGTGCTAGATAAGAACAACTACGAGTAAGTTATGGCAATATAAGAACAACTACGAGTAAGTTATGGCAAAGTGCTTAAGATTTTGGGTGGTTATCTAATGCCATGGATTAATGTCATCATGAGCTTATTGTTGCTATTTATCTTCATGCAAACTTACTAAGCTTTATGCTTACCCCTCTCATTTCCCTTTTCCTTATAGTATTGCCAAGATAACTCAAGGATCGTGGGACGTCAGAGTTTGAAAATCACACTATCGACATCTCTTTGGTATAACAAAGTTAGATTTAATTTGAGTATGGCATGTATAGGACTTGGGTATTTTGCTATGTCATATTGATATCCAAAATGTTGGCTATTTATGTTATCAAAGTTATTTTGTAATAGGTCATTGGAATTGGGCCAATACATGACAAGTTTATTTATATTCAATGATGATGAAATTATGAAGGTTATGCTTGTGTGGATGCTTTGAATTGAGTTCTTGGAACTACCTTAGGATCATGAGTTACATTGAAATGAATTTGGTATAAGTATGGTTGCTATGTAGGGTGGCATTTGGCTTGGAACATAGCCTTTTTAATGTCCACACGGGTAGACAAACGGGCATGTGTCTAGGCTGTGTGTCAGCCCCATGGTGTGTTGATCGGCCGTGTGTCTCAGCCATGTGAGAGGCAAGGCCATGGACATGGGCCTATGCCCAGGCCGTGTGAAGTCTACACCTAAAATTAGGAATTTAATTCAACACACGGTCTAAGGACACGAGCATGTGCTTTGGCTGTGTGGCCATAGTGAAGTGATGACATCATAAACAGAATGCCATGATTTTGGCACACGGGCGTGTAAAGGCCGTGTGAGGGACACAGGCCAGGGACACGGGCGTGTGTCCAGCCATGTGAAAACCCCTGTAGGTTCGAATTAAAAAATAAATTCCACATGGCTTGCCCACACGGGCGTGTGGCCCCTGTTTAGGCAAGAATTTTCTAAGTGCATAAAAGTTTTTAGTTTAATTCCAAAACCTTTTGAGTGTATGTTTAAGGCCTCCCAGGCCCATGATAAGGATGTTATGCATATGAATGAGAAATTTTAGGTTGGGGATGAATTTTTAAAGCCCAAAGTTGTATGTACAAGCAAGTTTAGTCTGGTAATGCCTCGTCCGCAGTTTCGGAGAGGAATAAGGGTAAGGGGTGTTACATTTTCATATTTTGATAATTGGTATGAATTGTGGCTGAATATTTGATGTAATTGAAAAAATATTGACAAGTGGGAAAGTTCCCGGTTGAACCTTTGGAATAAAAAAATGGATACAAGTGATATGTTCAGTAGAAACCTATGTGAAATCTAAGTGAAATAAGTGATCCGGGTACTGGTCCGTACGTTCTACCGATGGCTGAGTTATTCGGCATGTGTTAAGGATACTCGATAGCTTGTGTAAGCAGCACGGTGTAGTTTTGTCATGACCGACAGCTTGTGTGAGCAGACCCGAGATTGTGACTAAGTGAATCCGGGTGCTGGTCTTAATTTCTACCTGTGGCTGGGTATACCGGCATGTGTTGTGGATATCTAACAGCTTGTATGAGTAGCACTGATTAGTAACGAATAACCGACAACTTGTGTGAGCAGACCCATGAAAGTGAATAGCTTGAGAATGAGCCTTTGTGTGAAAAGTGATGTGAAGTAGCTTTGGCTACAAGTGTGGAACTTATGTGCAAACTTCCAATGTATCCAATAAATTCCGATGTGTTCAACTGGAAAATGACTAAAGTGCAAATGAATGTGAATATGTGACAGTTAAGTGCAGGTATATGTATTTGTACACTCACGAGCAATGTGCTAGGTATGTGATCGAATTTTGGTAAGAATATAAACGAGTAAGTTATACCTATGAGAATGATCTTGGGATGACCTTGTTATTATAGGTCTATGCTTATGATGTATAAATATGTGGTAAATGTGATTGATGATCATGTGTGGGGCTTTTAGGCTAAATTAAATTGAGACATGATATGTTTAAGTTTTTGTTATTGATGTATAGGTTAAACTGGCCAATGAATGGCATGTAAATATTTGTAAATGGCTAGTAATGGATATGTTTTGGTGTTATGTATGTGTAAATGGAAGTTGAAACAAAGAAAGCATGAAAGAGTAAAATTTGCAATAAAATAGTTTTGGGACAGCAGTAGTTATGTGTCTTTGAAAAATCACCAAAAATGGTGAAAATTGAATTAGAAGTTGAATAAGATATGAAATTAAAACATATTGAGTATATTTTCGCATAAAAGAAATGGTGTAAGGAAAAGAATTTCATATTCTGAGATATTTAAATTTTTGTGAGACAGAGTTAGAAAAATTTCGAAATCCCTTGTTTTGACTTGGGAAAATCATTAAAAATTTTAAAAAAATAATTATGGGTTATAATTTATATGTTTAAAATCCTGAATGAGTATATTTTCAAGAGAAACAAACGGGAACATCATTTAAATTCTGTAGGAGAAGATAATTTTTTTTAGTGAAGAATCAAAACTGTCAGTCAGAATATCAGGGGATACTTTAAAGAATAAACTGTACTTATTGGTTAAACAAAAAATTCTGAAAATGTTATGGTAAGAATATATGTGAGTCTAGTTTTAGGGAAAAATTAAAGATCTTAATTTTGAGTTCTTTAGCTTGAGATATAAATAATTTAGTGACTGTGACTCGAGTGGACAGCTTAAGATGAACATGAGTAAATGATGGAACTATGTGTAATTATGATTGTATTATCTTGAGAACATATTGTGAAGAATTATAAAAGCATGTTAATAAATTACTTATTATTTACATACCTACTTACTAAGCTATAATTCTTACCTCCCTTCCTTTCCTTTTTCCTATAGTGTTATAGATGCTAGCTTGAGTTGGAGGTCATCGGAGATTTTATCACAGTAACAAGTTATTGATTGGTATTGTATCAACGATCTTCAAGTATTTTTAAGTATATGGCATGTATATGGACTTGATTATGTGTATATGTTATTATGAGTTGGCCTATGCTATTTGATGGTTATTGTTGTATAAGGCCATTTAATGTGGCCAATATTTGTTATGTTATAAGTCTATGACGATGTATTTCAAGGATGTGTATGCTTGCATATGAATGGTTAAGTATGTGTGTTATTATGCATGATGAATGTGGATGTCTTAGTGTGGATGTTTGAATGCTTAATAGTACCATGTTGTGTGATGACAAATTTGTATAAATGTGTAAGTGTTTTGGGTGGCAAAGTGCTTGGTAAATAGTCTTACTTGTGGCCACACGGCAGCCACTCAGCCATGTGCCCAGGGTGTGTGAAGTCTGCACTTGATTTTGAAAATTTGGAAAGGCACACAGCCTTGGACACAGGCGTGTGCCCCTATTTTTCAAGAAATTTTCTAATGTTTTTCCAAAGTTCTCATTTTAGTCCCAGACCACTTCCAAAGTATGTTTGGGCCTCGTAGGCCCTATTTAGGGACTCAAAGATAAATTTTTTTTGAAAAGTTTCAATTTGGATGAAATTTTACGATTCGGTTTAATACGTTTACAAGTGTATGTGTTCCGGTAATGCCTCATACCTTATTTTTGTGTAGGATACGGGTAAGGGGTGTTACAAGGTATAAAAGGGTAGATGATTGTCGATGCATTAAATTGCAATGAATATCTTACCAAGCTTAACTTCTATATTTAATCTAAGACTTCAACATGCACATTAGCCAAATCTTTCGATGATGGAAATGGAACACTATTAAGAACAAGTGGATTAAATTCCTCTAATCTTCAAGCAACTTCCATTGTCATGCTTGTTAGCTTGAACTATCGCTGCACTTTCCAGTGTCATTGACTGCAATAATACTTCCATGCTAACATTAAACAGTAGAAGCAAGATTGAATAAAATAACATTTAAACCATAAATCATGTATACTTTCGTACAAACATGAAATAAAAAGTAATCACTAGCGTTTAAAAAAGAAATAAAAAAGAAATAAGTGGAGACTACTATTCCTAGAAAATCTCGACTTGATCTCTCAACTCCCTCTTGTGTCCTACTTAGGGCTCCTTGTCAAGAGCTAATCTGCATCCCTTTCACATCGGTTCACCCATAGGAGGCTTAAGCCACTATAGCCCAAAAGCTTCAAAAGATAGGCTGAAGAAGATAATGCCCCCCAAAAAGCCTCATCCTTCTCTTTTCCTTTTCACGTGAATATTAATATTTATCCAAATAGCACAGGTGTCCTTCCATCAAAATCATGCTGCCTTTGTACGTACAAGTTAGTTGTACTAGACTGGACAGCTGATACATTTTTGCTTTTATCCGGACAGCTGTTAGATGCGGCGATAATTCTGGGCACAATCTGGAAATACTCATGCAGCGACATCAATACTAAAACATGACAAAGTTAAGGATAAATAGGCTAAGATCCATTGAGTTATAAAATGCAATTTACTGAACTAAAAATGCTAAAATATGTGCAAGAGATAACTAAATGGGGACAAATTAACCAATAAGTAGGGAGAAAACATATGTTCTTTCTAATACTATTAGAGGCCGAAACTTTTCATAGAGGCTTGGAATTAACATACAATTGCGTAATCAATTTCACAGCAGTTATCTTTGGTTTTCCAAATTATTAAAGGTAATCGTTCATACCCTTCTCACCTTAATTCGTTCCTCGCTCATGTATCCCTAGATGTGATCGTCAGATTTAATTTTTCACTGCGCCATGGGATGTATCGGTGTTCTTACACCTCCCACTTGCCCTAGTGAAGTAAATGTATCATGTTTCGCATTCTCATATCCTTGACATGTTTTTTTAGAACTCCTAGTTACAAGAGTCTTAGTAAAAGGATCCGTAAGGTTATTTTAGAAGCTACTTTCATCACATCTACCATTCATTCAACTACTGCCTCTCGTATCAAGTGATACTTCCAATCAATGTGTTTCATCCTCTTGTAACTTCTCATTTCCTTGGTATTTGCTATTGCGGCACTGTTATTGTTATAGATTTTTCCATACCAAGAATAACTTCAAGTTCGATTAAGAACTTTTGAAGCCATATTGCTTCTTTTGTTGCCTTAGAAGAAGCCACATACTCGTTCTCTATAGTAGAGTCAACAGTGTAAGTTTGTTTTACACTTCTCTATACTATGGCTCCATGGCCTAGAACAATACATTTCCTGACATTGATATCCTTGAATCTTTACAGGTTTGGAAGTCTAAGTCTGTGTATCCAACATGAGAAAAGTCTTCCCCAGAATACACAAGCATATAATCCTTGGTTCTTTTAAGATAACTTAATATATGCTTTACAGCTTGCCAATCCCTGAGAGCTGGATCCGCCTGATATCGAATAACCATTCCTACTACAAAAAAAATATTTGGACGTGTGCAAAGCATTGTATATATAAGGATTCCAATTGCCGAAGCATATGGAACCTTACTCATATGCTCTATTTCTTTCGTTGTCTTAGGATAGTTATCTAAAGAAAGATGAAAACCTGATACAGTCGGCTGAACGTCCTACTTTACATTGGTCATTGCAAAACGTTCAAGTACCTTATCGATGTATGAAGCTTGAGATAATGCTATCATTTTTTTTTGATCCCTAAGGATTCGATTTCCAAGAATATAACTAGCTTCACCCAAGTCTTTCATGCTAAACTATTAAGCTAACCACAGTTTAACCAATGTCAATTCTCCTACATCATTTTCGATAAGTAGAATATCATCGACATGCAAAACGAGAATGACCACCTTTTTGTCCTTTATACGCTTGTAAACACAAGGTTCATCAGTGTTTTTCTCAAATCCAAAAGTCTTGATCATTTGATCAAATCTTTTACACCATGAGCGGGACGCCTACTTAAGTCTATAAATGGATCTTAGTAGTTTGCAAACTTTCTACTCCTTTCCTTTGGCAACATAGCCAATGGGTTGAGCCATGTAAATGGTCTTATTAAGATAGTCATTCAAGAATGCAGTCTGGACTTTCATTTTCCAGATCTCATAATTGAGAGCAAAAAATAATAGATAAGAATATGCGGATAGACTTGAGCAAGGCTACCAGAGAGAAGGTCTCATCATAATCAATGCCTTCTTTCTATGTGTAGCTTTTCCCTACAAGTCTAGCTTTATATGTTTCTACTTTCCCTTCCAGATTTTGCTTCTTGTTGTAGATCCACTAAACCAATGGGTTTAATCTTAATTGGTAATGTAACACCTCTCATTCGTAGTCACCATCAGAATAGGGTTATGAGGTATTACCGATCAATACACATCATTTAACATCCAATACTCAAACATTTATGCATTCATACTAAAATACAAATCAACACAAACACATTGTCCCTTATAAGAGCCTATGAGGCCTTAAACATGCTTTAGAAGTGGTTCAGGACTAAACGAATAACATACGAAATTTTTGAAAAACTTAGAAATTTTTCAATCATTCAGGGGTCACACGCTCGTGTGAACAGGCCGTGTGCCTCACACGGCTTTAGACACGCCTGTGTCACAGGCCGTGTGGAAACAGGTCATACATACTGACTTGGGTCACACGGCCGACCACACGCCCGTGTCTCTAGCCCGTGTACCCTTCGAAGTGGCCACACACACCCGTGTGCTAGCCCGTCCAAACCTGTAGGGTATACTGACTTATGCAACATGACCAATTCACAAGCCCGTGTGCTAGGCTATGTGCCATTTAGAGGGGTATAATAACTTGTGCCACATGACTAGTCACACGCCCGTGTGTGAGATCGTGTGGAGCATACTGACTTTATTTAATATTAACACCAGGGGACACACAGCCGTGTAACATGATCGTGTGTTGCACACGGCTGAGACACACGCCTGTGTCTCTACCCGTGGTGACAAAAATAGGCCATTTGCAAGGCCAATTTGCCACCCTTACTCATGCTCACCTAAACAATCAAAATAGTACCATTTCGCCACACAACTAAGCATCCAAAATCATCATTGAAATGCACAAATCATACCATAACCATTTCAACCATATTCAATACTCAATTCAATACCAAATACGTATTCAAATACTTGTCAACACAACTTCTAAAATCATACTTCACCAAAGCATTTCTCAAGCATTAAACTCCATAAATCAATTTAACCATTTGCAACTATAAATCCATAACCATTTTCATACTAAACATACAAAAATAAGCCATCACCCATGGCTATATATATAACCAAAAGATATGCATTTACAAGCCATTTTTAATAGCTAAATACACAACCATATTAACATCATTTACAAGCCAACTCTCATGGCTATATTCACAACCAAAATACCACAAGTTGCCTATACATGCCATATACCATATATACACAACTCAAAAGTACCAAATAGATGTCTGATAGTGCGATGATGTTCCCAACAACTCCCGGATCCGAGCTAACCTTGATTCACTATAAAGCATAGAAAAATAACACAAAGTAAGCTTCATAGCTTAGTAAGCTCGTATGTGAATAACTTAATTCATCATATAAATACATATCAACCAATTATACATAACATCACTATATACACATTAACTACAAACCTTTCTCATGTCTTAAAACATGATTAAATACCATCTCATTGAACTTTCTCTATTTAATACTCGAATAGGTTCTGTACATAACCGTATTGCCTCGTACTAACCTCTTTCTCAACCACATCATTCATTTACCCGTTGAACCACTAGGAATAGAAGTCAAAAACTCAAGAATCTCAATTGATAAGTACCTATACCATGGCCCGAAGCCAAATCAAGGTAACTTATCCCGAAATACCTATACCATGGCCCGTAGCCAAATCAAGGTAACTCCTTTCTGAAATACCTATACCATGGCCCGTAGCCAAATCAAGGTATCACTCGTACCCATAGTGCCGATATCGTGGCCCGAAGCCAACACATTCGATATGCATGGCCCAAAGCCAAATCGGTATGTCATCTTATAACATATCATCAGTATCCAAAATCTATTCCTAAGATTCAACCGGGACTTTTAGCTTGTCTATTCCATCTTCAAATATTTTCGTAGAATCGTATTTACAATTCATACATTAATAAAAATCTCATAATTACAGTTTAGGCAATATCAAAGCATTTAACATACATTTATAAAGAAATCGTCACATACGAACTTACCTCGAGTACGAAAACGACGAAATGAGTCAATTACTTGGTAATCTTGCCTTTCCCCCGATCTAAACCAAGATTCCTTATTTCTTGAACTAAATATATTCAAAATTAAATTCTTTAATCAACCACTCATTCAATTTAGTCCAAAAATACACATTTGGGCATTTTTACACATTAGCCCCTAAACTTTCACATTTAATCAATTTAGTCCCTCTTTCACATATACACAAAATTCACATAATTTATTCAAACCCAAGCTTGGTCAGATTTAATATGTATTACTAGCAGCCCATATTTTCAATTTATTTCACATTTCAACCACTCAATTTGCACATTTCACAATTTAATCCCTATTATGCATTTTTATCAAAAATCACTTTACAAAACATGTAAAACTATAATCAAGCCTTCATAATCTATCATCAAACTTCAAAGAACACATAGATTCAACAATGGAAACTCTTAAAATCTTTAACAGTTTTGAAATCTAAGGTACGGGCTAGCTAGAATATGAAGCAACGATCTCAAAAACATAGAAATTATTAAAAATCGAGCTAAAATCGTACCTTAATCAAGCTAGGAGTGTGCCAAAATTTCAAGCCCTAGAATGGCTTTCTTCTTTCCTATTCATGGCTAAGAAAGATGAATGAAGTTCATCTTTATGTTTTGTTTAATTAAAAATAACATTAAATTACAAAATACCACATTTAATCTTATTTAATAACCATTAAAATCATTTAATATATGCCCAAAATTGTCCATTTACTAATATATGGGATAATTACCATTTAAGGCCATCATATTAAAAAGCCAAAGCAATCTGACACCTTTAACTAATAGAATGCAACTTTTGCATTTTATGCGATTTAGTCTTTTTTCTCAAATTGAGCAATTAAACAATAAAATTAGCTCACGAAATTTTCACACATATCAAATAACATGTTGTAAACACATAAAATAATATTAAAATAATTTTTTGACATCGTATTTTTGGTTCTAAAACCACTATTCCAATTTAGCTAAAATTGGGCAGTTACAGGTAAGTCTACAAGTTCTCATATCGTATTGGATTTCATAGAATCCATCTTGGCATCCATGGCCTATTTCCAGAGCTTGGAATCAATGTCTTGCATAGCATCCTCGTAAGTGAGTGGATCATTATCCTCATGATTGGATTTCGTATTATAAATATGGGTTTAGTTTCTTAGAAACTCTCCCACTACGATAAATTCCCCTATGTTGTTGATTATTTGCGGGTTTTTCTACAACTTTCTTGAGAATTGAACTTGGTGGTTGTTCTACCACTTCTAGACGTTCCTCAAGTACCAATTTACTTCAAGGCTTAAAGTTATCCATGCCACTTTCCTCGGGGAAAGTAGCATGAGTAGAAACTTTAATCGTATTATCTTTAGATTGTAGAATATTCCTCCCTTTGTTCCTTTTGGATATTCTTCAAACATGTACAATTACGTCCGTGCATCCAACTTTTTTGCATCCTTATCTAGAACGTGTGTTGGACAACCCCATATTCTAAAGTGATTTGAAGCAGGTCCATGCCACAGTTCAATTGGGATATAATCTCATTCTCTATGTGGTATCCTTGGAACTCATTGGATAAGTATTCCCCATCTCGATCAAGCCAAAGATTATTTATGGATAAACTTAATTACTTTTCCACTTCCACACGAAACTCTCAAAATTTATCAAAGGTTTCACTTTTGTGGTGCATTAGATACACATATCCATATCAAGAATAGTCATCAAGAAAAGTCACATAATAATCGTAACTTCCTCGGGCATTAATGGTCATGGGACCACATACATCAATGTGCACAACTTCTAAAGGTTGGTTGGCCCTTTTACTTTTTCACATTAAAAGAACTTTTAGTCATTTTATCTTCTAAGAAAGATTCACATTCTGGAAGACTAACTTCCTCAAGCATACTTAAAAAACCATCTTTCACTAGTCTAGTGATTCTTTCTTGGTTAATATGACCAAGTGTTAAATTCCATATGTACCCCTCATTAGATTGAGAAGTTTTAAGATTTTTATTCACTATTTTAGTTTGAAGCATCAAGTGGTTATTTGGTTTGATAAGGTAGAGATTATTTTTCATCCATCCATTACAAATCAAAGAACGGTTTCTATGAATAGCAATCCCTTTATTGAATGTCACGGTATAATCGTCATAAAATAAACATGATATGGAAATTAAATTCCTCTCAAACTGAGGTATATACAATGCGTTCTTTAAAAAAATATTCTTAAAATTATCAAAGCATAAAATAACATTTACCACTGCTTCGGCTGAAACATAGCTCCCATCTCTGGTCTGTAACGAGTGGCTCTTGTTATGCAGACTTCTCGTTTTACTGAACCCCTGTAAAGAAACACACACATGGTTAGTGGCTCTAGAATCAATAACCAATTGTCAATTGATTCTTCCACTAAGTAATCTTCAACCACAAAGAGTTTCATAAATTTGCCCTTTTCGGCTAGGTAATCCATATTCTCATTGCAATTCGATTTGATATACCCTTTCCTGTTGCAGAAGAAATATTTGATCTTTTTAGGACCTTTTGACTTCTTAGCCTTATTCCTATCCATATGAGGTGGAACCGAAGACTTAGTCGATTTCTTTTTTCCCTTAGTTTTCTATTTCCCCTTAGAGGACGAAGAGCCCGCAGTTAAGTTTGCCTCAGGTTTCTCCAAAACTTGCTTACCACCATTCAGCATCAACTCATAGGATTGTAATTCCTTCATGAGTTGAGTCAAGGTAAGCGCCTTGTTCCCTAAGTTGTAAGCGGCCCTAAAACCAGAAACTCTTGGGTCAAAGATTTGAACACTATTTCAATTTGTGTGTTCGCATCTACTTCAGCCCCATTTTCCTTCGCTTCGCAAAGAATCCCATAAGCTTAAGCATATGTTCTTTGACTCATCAAGTTTGTAATAGCGGATTGTCGAGTAATGCAACTTGGCCTCCGAGCAAATCCTCCAAATTTGTCATGATCTCTTTGGCAATACAAAAATTCTCGTGCTGCTTTTGCAACACATTACTCATGCTCGCTAACATATAACATCGAGCAATCGAGTCAGAATCTCTCCAGTGATTTCTCACTTTGGGCTGAGCTTTAGGAGGGCACATTTGATTAAGAACAAATTTGTGTTTCTCATAGCTGAGAACTATCAGTAAGTTCCATTTCTATTCTCGAAAGTTATCCCCATTTAATTTATTCTCAGTAAGAATCCTAATAAGAGGAGTAGGTGACATATTTGAACTGAAAAAATAAAGATTTCACTAATTACTATTTTTGTATTAAGCAAATATTTTTCATTTTAGTAACATATCAAAAATATAGTATGATGCATGCGCCTTCTATTAAAACCTTGAAAAAATATTTTTTTCATTGCTACAATCATTCTCACATCCATCAACCATGTCACCTTTAGGTTCCATGATTAACTAGTAAGAACATGTATTACATCCAATCAGTTTGTGAATCTTAATTCTTAAGACTCCACACAAACTAACGACCATTTAATGTTTGACCATCATCTCTAACTTAAATATCGTTTATTTGGAAAATAATTAATAAGAGATGATGTTGAGTGTGTAACTATTGACTCAACACCCATCATGAACATGCTTTCATTTGTGAGCATCTTGGAACAATCTCTCTGAAAGTCATGCATGACTAGTTGTCCTTAAAAGGAAACCCCATCTAGTGAACCTACATGAAAAAGTTTACCTTAAGACGCGGTTAGGGTAGGAATCGGCTCAAAACTTTATCATTCTATCACTTAGGGACCATCAATGGAGGCCGTATGTCTTGTTCAAGGAACTTTCCCCACTCAATATTTTAAAAACATGAAAGATTTTAATAGTCCTAGTGGCCTTCTTACCTAATCTAAATGACATGCTTCCAATATATGCATGACATGCTATGGCAATAATATCCATTAACAAGAATCAATCAATCTTAAAACAAACAATTTTGATTCTCCACAATTTTTCTTTTAAGGAAGGTGAGTCAAATTTGACCGCTTAAAAACCAAGCCTTTCCTAGCCAAAGCCAATCCTTGACATGCACCTTCTCATTACCACACTTCTCACTGTTATCGAATAACCTAAAGAAGTGAATAGATCAATACAACACATATATTTTCTCATTACCACACTCGTAACAACCCATTTTTAGTGAAATCAAAATAGTGGTTTTGGGACCACCAATCTAACATCAAAAATTTATTTTATTATTATTTTAATGTTTACAGCATGTTAGTAGTGTTGTATAAAAATTTCGTGAAAAAATTTTATCGTTTGCATGCTTAAATTGATAAAAAAATGATTAAATTGCAAAAGGTGTAAAACTAGAGTTCTATAAGCTTTAATAATAAAAGGTTGAAGGGTTTATGTTGTAATTAAACCATCCATAATGAGAGTGGACAAGTATGGACACTTTTTAGGTGATTTTCAAGGTTATTAGTTAAGGTTAATTTAGTAATTTAATAAAAACAAAATAGAAAAATGATTAAAACAAAGGTATCATCTTTGTTCTTTCTTCTCTACCACCAATTTTCAACCTAAAGAAAAGCCATATTTGAAGCTTCAAGGTTCAGCCATAGCTCATCCTTGCATGTGAGTGATACTTTGTCCCGTTCTTAATGATTTCTATGTTTTTGGAGTCATTGTAGCTTATTCTAGCTAGCTCGGGGATTAATTTGCAAAATTGTTAAAAGTCTAGGGTTTGACCATGGATGTGTATTGGTTGCTTTTGATGTTTGATGGATAAAAATGAATATTTGATGATAGTTGAGCAACTTTTGTAAATGAGTTTTTGATGAATTTGTCATTTAAGTATTTAATTGAAAAATAGAAAAATGTTCATGGTAAAAATGTGAAATAAATGGAATATAGGGCTTGTTAGGGACTAAAGTAATATTCATGTAATATCCTGATTTTGTGGGTCTATGCATTTGATGCGTTGCATGGCTAAATTAGTAGGTGAAGGCTTTGTGGTTTGGATTGGGCCCAGATTTGGGCTTAAATCAAAATTAAATTGTTCAAAAAGAAAGTAGTATTTTAAACTTAAAATATTATGTTAGTAGCAAGCTGGGCTAGTGGCCCAAAAATTTGGAGAGCTTTGAGTGGCCATTAAGGTGGCGCCACTTAGGGGGGATTATTGGGCCATGTGTGGCCACTTGAAGCCCAAATGGATGGGTAAAATTCGGCACTCCTAGGGGAAGGGGGTTGGACGGCACCTAGCTACAATTTTGGAGTGTTTATTTCTTTTATTTTATGATTAAAAAAAGATGATAATTAAGAGGGAAGAGGTGGATTTAAGGTGGCCTCTTTTAAAAGAGAGATAAGGGATGTGATAATGGATGGATAAAAGTTATCAGGAGGGAGAGAGTTGGCCGAAACTCCAACTCTGAGGTGTGTGCATGTGTACCCGAAATTAGTAGGCACTAGTCCATCTTTTCTCCCATTTGTTTTCTTTCTTTGGTGAATTTCTTTGCTGCAACTCTCTAGTATTTTCTTCTTCTCATCCTTTTTCCTCCTCAAAAACCTTCTAAAAGCCGAATACCCTAGTCCCCATCACCTTCCTCCATAGCTGAATCATCAAGGTAGTTTCTCTGTTTCCCAAAGGTGCACCATAAGTCGAATACTCCTTAGTAATCTGGTGAGTTTCAGGATTTCTTTTCTCTGCGATTCCTTTATTTTTATCAAGTGCTAATCGAATCACTTGTTCAAAGGCCCTGTCGATTTCACTCGTTATTCCTAGAAGCCGAATCTGACTCACTAAAACTCTCTTGTGCGATTTGTGAAAAAGCCAAAGGTAGGATGGTATAGGTTTGGCCTAATAGCCACTTTCTTATTCTTAATTCTTTTGGCCGATTCTCATAAGGAACTAATGGGTTGTGATTGAGGGGTTGGTTTAATATATGAGTGCTAGCCGAATATAGGTTGGTGGTGACGATTTCATGAAGACTTTCAAGATTTGAAAGTTAGGTAAGGGTTCTTTTAAATGCTATTACTATTTTTTAGATCTTATCGATCTGATTGGTTTAGTGACCAAAGGGTTATTATGGCCGCTAAGAACAGTCGAGCAGTAGGAGAGGTTGGATCTGTAAACACAACGCCAAAGTAGTGTAGAAACAGTAAAAGCTATAGTACAAAAATAGGTGTGTAACTCTTACACACTTTCTTACGTAATATGTTTTATGTTTTGTGTTTCTAAAAGCTGGAATGACGGTAATAGTTACGAAAATACCCTTGTGGGTAAAAGCGAGGATGCCGGGTAAGTTGTTATTCTGTAAATGTGATTTAACATGTTAAGCATGATCATACTGATATTGATTGCATGAGTATATGCTATGGGTGATGAAAGGAGGGGGAAGTATGATCTATTAGACTGTCACCAGTGATTTGGTATCACATAGTGTGTTGGCCCCACATAATACAAAATTGTGACTAAGTCTCAGTGGTTTGGCACCACTAGTGGTTTGGTACCACAAGGGGTAGATTTGGGAGATTTGGATGGATACTAGGTTGGATGGGTTGCATGATTTGCATATTAATGTATGAATTTGTGTAAGGGCATAATTACTTTGGGAGGGGATTTATACTCTGAGTCTCAGTGACTCACCCCTTTCCATTACATTTTGCAATGATGCTTAGATCGTGGATATGGAGCAGGAGTGGACTAGAGGTGGCCATGCTCAGCAACTGTTTTGTTTCAAAGTTTTTGGTTGAACTTAGTTATTTATTTTTAATTTTGGGGTTTACATCGTTGTAATAAGGCCGCCTAACTTTTATTTTGGGATGTTTTATTTGGATGTTCCTATAACTGTTGATAAGCAAACCTGATAGATATGAATTGGATGTTTTCCAAAACCTCGATAAGTACGTTTTTTCAAATGTTCACTGATTAAGTAAATGATATGGATTAACAACAAAACAAATAATTTTTTTTAAAAAAAACAAGTCTTAACACGTTTTAATTTTTCATCGAACTCAAATTCGTTTTCTAAAAACAAAAAGAGTTTTCCAAGGGTTTTCACCACCAATGAAGTTGACAAACTAATTTTTAAAGTATTTTCTTCCCCGTAGCATGCCAGACTCGAGTGTAGCGTTTAGATCGATTTTGAGGTGTTACAATTTTGGGATCAGAGCCCGGTTTAAAAGTTCGATTGTGGGCTTAGGGCCCAAAATATGTTTTTGGGTTTGTAAAATGGTTAAGCATGGCACCTAAGTCTCTGCGCTGATCCACCCAGGTAAGTACCCTAACTTCTGTTGTGATATATATTTGTTGGGTTTTATGGGCTTAGACGTAGCAAAGGATGATAGTACCAATGGCCTCTAGGTTAGACAAAAAACTTCCAAATCCATAAGACTTAATCTTAATAAACGGAACCTGTAGACAAGTCATAAGGCTAAAGTATGGCAACAAGCATATGCATGTCTAGGAGTAGATCCGGAAGAGCTTGGTATTTAAGCAATCCGAGTGACTCACCTCCTCTTCGAAGGAATCTTACCTGGTGCATAGTGATTGTTCACTTTAGCCAAGCCAAGGTGTGGCAATAGGCATATGCATGTCTAGGAATGGTTTCAGGAAAAGCTTGGTATTTAAGCAGTCCTAGTGACTCACCTCCTTTTCACTAGAATCCCACCTGGTGCATAGTGACTATTCACCCTAGTTACGAGGGCGTGTCGACAGGCCAAAACTTACAACTAAAACCCGAAAGGGACCAGCCACACTGTTTTGTGAAAACCCTAGTTTTGAAATTACCAAATAACCCCTAGATTCGTGAAAATTACCTTAGGTTGAAAAATGACCAAAATACCCTTGGTTTACAAAACTACCAAATTACCCTGACATGAAAAATTTTTGAAATAGCCCCAAATTTATAAAATTACCAAAATACCCTTCAAATTTCCAAAATTACCAAAATAACCTCGAGTTGGGAAAAATTACCAAAACACCCTTATTTTACCAAATCACTCAGAATTATATTTTGGAAAATTATGAAAATACCCTTGTAGGCTAAAATTACGAAAATAGCCTAGGTAGTGAAATGACAAAAATACCCTTAGGTGATGGATGTGCTCGTATGAATGTTGAATGTGCATGTTTCCTAAAATTAGGAAGACTAAAAATTATAGATAGGTCCGAATATGAAAGAATCACTTTTAAAAACTATTTTTCATAAAATTATTCGTGGATAAACAGTGAACAGAGTTAATAATTCATAAAATTTTTAACCAGATAAACCGAACGAGAAGAATGAGTACACGAGGTCGTGGCTGTGGTAGGGGTAGGATGGCCTTGTCGAGCCAAGCAGGTCCGCCATGGGTCCAAAATGTGATACCAAATCGCCGATGGCGGAAAGTCGAGTTCGAGGACCGGCGGTGGTAATGATGTAGTATCGCAGGTGGTACTATGAGTTTTAGAAAGGGTTGCTGAGGCAGGTGGGGGAGTGAAACTCGTAAATCGGTGGCTGAGCGACTCGAGCTAACGGAGCGGAGGTGTTTAGGGGGTGTCCGGTGTAGCTCCCAATGTTGCTAAGTATTGGTTGGAGGCAACAGAGCGAATAATGGATGACTTAGACTTCTTGGTTGAGGAGAAGTTGAAGGGGATAGTATCTCTTCTCCGAGATGAGTCGTACCAGTGGTGGCTCATGGTAAGGGATGGTGCAGTGGCAGGTGATATCACCTGGGATTATTTTAGGGCAGCCTATCAGAGGAAGTATGTGGGGACTAGCTATACTGATGTGCAACGTAGGGCGTTCCTAAATTTGGTACAAGGGAATAAGTCGGTACCCGAGTACGAGGCTAAATTTTTGAGGTTGAGTAGGTATGCTCGGGGTATGGTGGCCACGAAACATGAGTACTATGTTAGGTTTGAGGACGGGCTGAGAGATGAGCTGCGGGTGTTGATTGCACCTTAGCGTGAAAGGGAATTTGTCGTTCTCGTGGAAAATGCCAAAATAGCTGAGGAGATGAAGCAGACCAAGAAACGGAACCAGGATAGGGGCAAGGATAAAAGGAGCTTTGGGCCATCAGGGTCTGGAGGAAGTGCTCAAAAAAGGACTAGATTTGGTGGGCCGGATCAAGCTGCAAGGCCTACTGCTGCTGCTCAGTGGCAACCCCGGTGTGCTCGATATGGGAAGTCTCATTCGGGTGAATGTTGGGCATGTAATAGAGAATGTTTTGAGTGTGAGTCGATGGAGCACCGGGTAAGGGACCTGTCACAGAAGTTAGCTAGGATCCAAGCTGAGGGTCAAGGACATGGTCAATTTAGGAGAGAGGGCCAGCAACCACAGAGGGGTCAAGGTGCGACTAGGGGTAATGGTAATGGCAATGGTCGAGGTCGTGGAGCACCTGGCCGAGGTGCTGGAGGGGCTAATGCTAGGCAGCCTGGGTTGGTCTACGCAGCCAAACATCGAGAGGAGGGCGATGCACCGGACGTCATAATCGGTACGTTTATAATTTTTAGGTTGCCTTACATTGCTTTAATTGATATTGGTTCGACACACTCGTATGTTGCTAGTAGTGTGGTAGGAACTCTGAACTTAGCCTATGAGATATCTGCTAGGAAGATGACGATAGTTAGCCCTCTAGGACACTCTGTGGTGGTAGACAAACTATATAGGGACGTACCCCTAAAACTTCAAGGGGTCATGTTTCAAGCGAATTTGATGGAACTACCCTTAGAGAAGTTTGATTTAATCTTAGGAATGGATTGGTTGGTTAAGTACCAGGCAGAATTAGACTGTGCGGCTAAGCGCATGGTGCTAAAAACGATTGAGGGTGTAGAGGTGGTAATGATAGCTGAGAGAAAGAATTACCTATCTAATGTGGTGTCCGCGTTGAAAGCGGAGAAGATGGTAAGGAAAAGATGTGAGGCGTTTGTAGTTTATGTTTGTGCTTTGAAAGGTAAGGAACCGGCTATAGGAAGTGTTCGAGCGGTGAATGAGTTTGTTGATGTCTTCCTAGAAGAGCTTTTTGGTTTGCCTTCAGATCGGGAAGTGGAGTTCGGTATAGACCTTCTACCAGGAATAGCACCAGTGTCCATTACTCCGTATATGATGGCGCCAAAGGAATTGGTGGAGTTGAAAGCACAGATTCAAAAGTTGCTGGATCAGGGTTTCATCCGGCCAAGTGCGTCTCCGTGGAGAGTGCCGGTACTCTTTGTTAAGAAGAAGGACGGGTCGATGCGTATGTGCATAGACTATCGTCAGTTGAATAAATTGACGATTAAGAACAAGTACCCTTTCCCTAGGATAGACGACTTGTTCGACCAGCTTAAAGGAGCATCGATCTTTTCCAAGATAGATTTGAGGTCGGGGTATCACCAACTTAAGGTAAAGGAGGCGGATATCCATAAGACGGCATTTAGTACTTGATACGGGCATTTTGAATTTTTGGTTATGCCATTCAGGTTGACGAACGCACCAGCAGCGTTTATGGATATGATGAATCGAGTGTTCGGTCGTATTTGGATCGGTTCATCGTAGTATTTATCGATGATATCCTGGTGTACTCGAAATCAGAGGAGGAGCATGACGCGCATTTATGAGTGGTGCTGCAGATTCTAAGGGAAAAGCGTTTATATGCCAAGTTTAGTAAGTGCGAGTTCTGGCTGAAGGAGGTTACTTTCTTGGGTCATGTAGTGTCAGCTGAGGGAATTAGAGTGGACCTTCGGAAGATTGAGGCCATTTTGGATTGGAAGCCACTGAAGTCTGTGGCTGAGATTCGAAGCTTTCTAGGGCTAGCAGGGTATTATCGGAGGTTCGTGGAAGGATTTTCTCTGATTGCAGCACCGTTAACCAAGTTACTGAGGAAAGGGGTTCCGTTTGTGTGGTCAGGCAAGCAACAGGAAAGTTTTGAGAAGTTAAAAAGGATTCTGATGGAGGCCCCAGTGTTAATTCAACCGGAAGTCAGAAAAGAATTTACAGTTTATTGTGATGCATCCCACACAGGATTGGGTTGTGTGCTTATGCAAGAAGGAAAAGTGGTAGTGTACGCTTCTCGATAGTTAAGACCTCACGAAGTGAACTACTCGACGCATGATCTGGAATTGGCTGCAGTAGTTTTTGCACTAAAAATCTGGAGACATTATTTTTATGGAGAGAAGTCGGTAGTGTATACGAATCATAAGAGCTTGAAGTACCTTCTCACGTAGAAGGAGTTGAATTTAAGGCAAAGGAGGTGGATTGAGCTGTTAAAGGACTATGACTGCTTGATTGAATACCACCCGGGAAAGGCTAATGTGGTAGCAGATGCCTTAAGCCGTAAGGTTGTGGCAGATTTAACTACCATGTTTGCTCACCTTAGTCTGTATGAGGATGGAAGCCTATTAGCAGAATTGCAAGTAAAGCCAACATGGATTAGCGAGGTTAAGGAAAAACAACTGGAAGATGAAGTTTTAAGTGCTCAGTGGCTGTAAGTACTGAATGGTGAATTGGAAGGGTATAGCTTGAACAGTGATGGAGTGCTGTGTTTTCAAGGGAAGGTGTGTATGCCTAAGGATGTGGAGTTAAGGCAGATTTTGCAAGAGGCACATAGTAGTCCATATGCTATGCATCTAGGAGGTAGTAAGATGTACAGGGATTTGCGGGAACAGTTTTGGTGGCCGGGCCTTAAGCGTGAAGTAACAGAATTTGGAGCAAGTGCACGACATGTCGGAGTTAAAGTCGAACATCGATTACCCTCGAGATTGTTGCAACCGATTAAGATTCCACAATGGAAGTGGGAAAGGATTACAATGGATTTTGTGAGTGGGCTACCCCTTACGCCTACCAAGAAGGATTCAATCTGGGTGATTGTGGACCGTCTGACAAATTCGGCTCATTTCATACCGGTACGTATGGATTTTTCTCTTCAGAAGTTAGCAAAAGTATATGTAGCAGAGATTGTAAGGTTACATGGGGTGCCAGTGTCAATTATTTCAGACAGAGACCCAAGGTTTACGTCAAGGTTCTGGAAAGCTTTGCACCAGGCACTAGGCACAAGATTAGATTTCAGTACGGCATTCCATCCCAAGTCAGATGGACAATTGGAGAGGGTGATTCAAGTTTTGGAGGACATGCTAAGGGGATGTGTCTTGGATTTCAAGGGCAGCTGGGAAGAATTCCTGTCGTTGGCAGAGTTCACGTATAACATTAGTTATCAGGCGAGTATTAAGATGGCTCTATACAAAGCATTATATGGTCGGAAGAGTCGTACCCCTACGTGTTGGACGGAATTGGGAGAGCGGCGGTTGTTAGTTCCGGAGCTAATTTTAGAGACAGAGGATAAGGTAGAAGTGATTCGATCTCATTTGAAAGAAGCCTCGGACCGACAGAAGTCTTATACCGATCTCAAGCGGAAGGATATAGAGTTTACTGAAGGTGACAGGGTTTTCTTGAAGGTGTCGTCGTGGAAGAAGGTTTTGAGATTCGGTAGGAAAGACAAGTTGAGCCCTAGATTTATCGGGCCTTATTGGGTGTTGAAGCGAGTAGGACCAGTGGCTTACCAGCTTGAGTTGCCACCAGAGTTGAGTCAAATCCACGATGTGTTTCATGTTTCCATGCTAAGACGCTATCGCTTGGATCCATCACACGTTGTGCTGGTGGAGGAGATAGAGGTGAATCCAGACTTAACGTTTGAGGAGGAACCTGTGCAGATCCTAGATTGGGATGTTAAGGTTTTACGTAGGAAATCTGTTCCTTTGGTAAAGGTACTATGGCGAAACCATGGATCAGAGGAAGCGACATGGGAGCCGGAGGATATTATGCGTCAGCAATACCCTCAACTCTTTTGACCAGGTAAATTTCGAGGCCGAAATTTATTTTAAGGGGGTAGAACTGTAATATCATGTTTTTGTGGGTCTATACATTTGATGCGTTGCATGGCTAAATTAGTAGGTGAAGGCTTTGTGGTTTGGATTGGGCCCAGGTTTGGGCTTAAATCAAAGTTAAATTGTTCAAAAAGAAAGTTAGTAGTATTTTTAAATTAAAATATTATGTTAGTAGCAAGCTGGGCTCGTGGCCCAAAAATCTGGAGAGCTTTGAGTGGCCATTAAGGTGGCGCCGCTTAGGGGGGATTATTGGGCCATGTGTGGCCACTTGAAGCCCAAATGGATGGGTAAAATTCGGCACTCCTAGGGGAAGGGGGTTGGACGGCACCTAGCTACAATTTTGGAGTGTTTATTTATTTTATTTTATGATTAAAAAAAGATGATAATTAAGAGGGAAGAGGTGGATTTAAGGTGGCCTCTTTTAAAAGAGAGATAAGGGATGTGATAATGGATGGATAAAAGTTATCAGGAGGGAGAGAGTTGGCCGAAACTCCAACTCTGAGGTGTGTGCATGTGTACCCAAAATTAGTAGGCACTAGTCCATCTTTTCTCCCATTTGTTTTCTTTCTTTCTTTCCACAACTTTTTCTCTGAAAGCCAAAATTCCCTTTTTCTTTAGTGAGTTTCTTTGCCGCAACTCTCTAGTATTTTCTTCTTCTCATCCTTTTTCCTCATCAAAAACCTTCTAAAAGCCGAATACCCTAGTCCCCATCACCTTCCTCTATAGCCGAATCATCAAGGTAGTTTCTCTGTTTCCCAAAGGTGCACCATAAGAATACTCTTTAGTAATCTGGTGAGTTTCGGGATTTTTTTTCTCTGCGATTCCTTTATTTTTATCAAGTACTAATCTGAATCACTTGTTCAAAGGCCCTGTCGATTTCACTCCTTATTCCTAGAAGCCGAATCTGACTCACTAAAAGTCTCTTGTGCGATTTGTGAAAAAGCCAAAGGTAGGATGGTATAGGTTCGGCCTAATAGCCACTTTCTTGTTCTTAAATCTTTTGGCCGATTCTCATAAGGGACTAATGGGTTGTGATTGAGGGGTTGGTTTAATATATGAGTGCTGGCCGAATGTAGGTTGGTGGTAATGATTTCATGAAGACTTTCGGGATTTGAAAGATAGGTAAGGGTTCTTTTAAACGCTATTACTATTTATTAGATCTTATCGATCTGATTGGTTTAGTGACCAAAGGGTTATTATGGCCGCTAATAACAGTCAAGCAGTAGGAGGGGTTGGATCTGTAAACCCAACGCCAAAGTAGCGTAGAAGCAGTAAAAGCTGTAGTACGAAAATAAGTGTGTAACTCTTACACACTTTCTTACGTAATATGTTTTATGTTTTGTGTTTCTAAAAGCCGGAATGACGGCAATAGTTACGAAAATACCCTTGTGGGTAAAAGCGAGGATGCCAGGTAAGTTGTTATTCTGTAAATGTGATTTAACATGTTAAGCATGATCATACCGATATTGATTGCACGAGTATATGCCATGGGTGATGAGAGGAGGGGCAAGTATGATCTATTAGACTATCACCAGTGATTTGGTATCACACAGTGGGTTGGCCCCACATAATACAAAATTGTGACTAAGTCTCAGTGGTTTGGCACCACCAGTGGTTTGGTACCACATATGTATCTTTTTTGTAACTTCGATTACCAGTAGTTTGGCACCACCAGTGGTTTGGTACCACAAGGGGTAGATTTGGGAGATTTGGATGGATACTAGGTTGGATGGGTTGCATGACTTGCATATTAATGTATGAATTTGTGTAAGGGCATAATTACTTTGGGAGGGGATTTATACACTGAGTCTCGGTGACTCACCCCTTTCCATTACATTTTGCAGATGATGCTTAGATCATGGATATGGAGCCGGAGTGGACTCGAGGTGGCCATGCTCAGCAACTGTTTTGTTTCAAAGTTTTTGGTTGAACTTAGTTATTTATTTTTAATTTTGGGGTTTACATCATTGTAATAAGGCCGCCTAACTTTTATTTTGGGATGTTTTATTTGGATGTTCCTATAACTGTTGATAAGCAAACCTGATAGATATGAATTGGATGTTTTCCACAACCTCGATAAGTACATTTTTTCAAATATTCACTAATTAAGTAAATGATATGGATTAACAACAAAGCAAATAATTTTTTTTAAAAAAAACAAGTCTTAACACGTTTTAATTTTTCATCAAACTCAAATTCATTTTCTAAAAACAAAAAGGGTTTTCCAAGGGTTTTCACCACCAATGAAGTTGACAAACTGATTTTTAAAGTATTTTCTTCCCCGTAGCACGCCAGACTCGGGTGTAGCGTTTAGACCGGGTTTGGGGTGTTACAATTCAGCTAGCATGGATTTGAACTAAATTGTAATGAATTCAAAATTTTAGGGGCAAAAATTTTTTTTTGCCAAATTATGATTTTTGGATTAAATTGAATAGAGTGAAAATTGAATGAGATGAATTTGATTATATAGATCAAGAAAAGCAACATACGAATTTGGATAGGGAAAATAAAAAGTATTTGATTAATCGGTCGTATTTCTTCGTTCATGTTTGATGTAACATCCCGAAATTGGGCCTAGTAGAATTGTGCTCAATGGGCCTTGGACATAAAGAGTGTTTAAAATTTTTGAGAAACAAGAGAACGGCATTATTTCAATTTGGGCTTATTAGGACGATGAATTTGGAAAGTTACGGAGTTTCTAGGAAGTTCCGGGTTCAAGTTAGGCTATAGGAAAATTTTTGTGTTTAAGCCCTTAAGGGGGAGAAGGTAAGTGGCATCAATGCTTATTAAAATAAGTGAGTAAATTGCTATCATAAAGGCGCATATGGTAAAGTGGATGTAGCGTCACATGAAGGGATTTAGGGGAAGAGGCTCGAATCCCACTTGGTGCAAATTTTGATTATTTTTTTTGTGCTATCCATCCATAGTGTAGGCCAAGGCTTCAATAATGGTAAGGAAGACCTTTTCTTGTAGGAAAGATGGCTAAGGAAATAAGGAAAGGATGAGTGGAAGGAAAGAAGGAAAAAGAAAATGTAAGGGAGGGGAACATGTTGGCCTATTATGTAGAGGATGTTTTGGAAATAATATTTTGGGTCAACACTTATCTTTTTGGTAAATATGATACAAGGTTTTGGTAGGGAGAAAGTTGGGAGCCAAATTTCTATAGTTCTTTTTGCAATTTTAGTGGATGAGAGGCTTGTCTCTTTTTAGCATTTTTGAATTTGCTCTTTGGCAATTTCTTCTCTTGCCAATACTCTAAAGCCAATATTGTACACCATTTTCCCTTGTTTGGCCGAAACACCTAGTCCATCTGTGCACCTTTCTCCTTTGTTTTGCCAAAACCTTCAAGCCATTCATTGCTGCTACTTATCATTCTCTTAGCCTTGGTTTCGGAAGTTGATTGGTAAGTGGGTGATTAGGCCGAATATTGGTGGTAAGATGTTACTCTTTATTTCTATGTTTTGCGCCGCTCATGTGATTCTATTTTGTGGTGATGATATCAACTTCTTGCTCTTGTGGAAGGGGTGAATATTGGATGAAGGCTAACCCTTTGGTACATCACTTATTTATTTTTAGGAACTCGTTGCAATAGCCAAAGTGCAAGGCTGGATTTCAGAACCTAGTAGGGAAGGATCACGACTGTGGGGGCAACGAAGAGTGGTTCTTTAGGAAATCCAAATAAGGTGTGTAATCCCGTACCCTTCCGAATACATGTTTGAAATGGTGTGTAATCTCACACCTTTTTGAATATTTGCATGAAATGTTTTGTGATTCGGTGGAAAGATCAAAAAACCAAAAACTAGCATCTGTGACCACTCGGGCGTGCGTATGTTCGTAGTGGTAACCATATTTTGTAATGAAATAGTTTCTGGTTAGCAGCAGTGATGTGATTTTGAAAAATCACCAAAAATAGGAGAAAAGGGAATTAGAAAGTGAATAAGATATAGGATGAAAGCTTATTGTGTCTATTTTTATATGAAAGAAATAGAGAAGGAAGAGGAATTTTATATTCTGTGATATTTTAATTTTAGTGAGATTGGTTCGGAATGACTTCTTGGTTCCCTGTTCTATCTTGGAAAAAAATCATTCAAAATTGTACAAAGTGAATTATGAGTTATAATTTATATGTATAGATTCTTTAGTGAGTCTAGTTTCAATAGAAACAAGTGGGAGCAACATATGAAAATTGTACAATAAGATATTCAAATTTAGGGTAAGAGAGGTCAGAACTATTGGTTAGTGAAATAGGGGAAACTTTAATGAATAAACTGTACTAAATGGCTGAGTCAAAAATTCTAGAAAAATTGTAGTAAGAAGATATATGAGTATAGTTTCAAGGAAAATTTACAGATTTAAATTTCAAGTTTCCTAACTCGAGTTATAGTCAATATGACGCAGATGGACAATTTCAATTTTTATGCTCCAAATTAGTAGTTAAGTTCGGGGTTGCAAAATTACCAAAATAACCTTGGAGGGTAAATTATCGAAATACCCTTAGGTTGCGAGATTACCGAATTACCCTTAGTGGGTAAAATTACTGAATTACCAATTTAATGAAATGCCCCTATGGGCTGATTTATCGAAATGCCCCTATGGGTTGATTCATTAGAAGTATTCAATAGTTTAATGGTTGTTATGAATATGTGAATATTTTATGTTATTATATATGTTGCATCACTACATATTGCATGGGATGGAAAAATTAAATGAAGAGAAGTATAGACCAGTGGTATTGCCACAAATTCTGATGATGACTATGTGCCAATTTAAATATGGCTTTGTGCCATTATGATTAAGGCTGTATGTCGATTATATTACCGTTTATGATTCTGGTGGCTCAGCCACGAATATTATAAATGGTAGCTTGACTGCAAATTGGAGAGACTGGCGGGGTGGGTTGACTTGATCCCCACAGGAGAGATTAGTTGATACGGGTGGAGAGATTGGCTGGATGGGATGGGTTGCATTCATATCATATATTTATTACATGTAAGTGGGCTTAGGCCCAAGATTATGCTATATGGGCTTTGGCCCAGTTGTTTCTGTATGGGTTTTGGCCTAGTTAATGACCGGTAAGGGGATTATACACTGAGTTGTTGTAGCTCACTCCCCATCTTTCCTAATCCTTGTAGGTAATGCTCAGTAATGTGGACTTGGGCCATGGATGACTCGGTAGAGGCCATACTTCAGAAATGGTTTTTATTGAACTTTAGATTTATATTTCTATTTACTTTACTATTTTGGGTTTTTTATATTGCAATAAGGCCTCTGGAATATTTTGCTTTTATTTTATGTTTGACGTATTTATTATTTTGCTTAAAATTTTTAAATGGGAAATTTTCTAAAAACTAAAATAAAGGTTTTCTAAAATAGACTAACAAATAGATTTCATAACAAACTTATACAAATATTTTAACTCGGAAATTTTATCTCAAATTATCAATAAAATTTTTAATGGTCATGGTTTTATAAGATCATTAGTTCAAAATTCCGATTTGTCAATCAACTTTCGAGGTTAGTTGTATTTTATCAAATATTTCAAATCAAACTTGTTTTCTTGATTATATTTTATTCCGAATAAAAAAGATTTAACATGTTTTTCTCATGTCGATCCCGTCATAACGCATGGGCCGAGTTTGGGGTGTTACATTTGAGGTAAGTTTGTTAATTTAAATAGCATTGAATTATGTACAATTTAAATGCTTTTATGTTATATATTTTGATATTACGACTCTACGAAAATATCCAACAAAGTTTCAGCGACTTCCGGATCCTGTTTGAACCTTAGGAATATATAGGATACAAATGACATGTCATTAGGGGTTACCGTGTTTTTGGTGCTGGTCCTGTACGTCCTACCAGTGGCTGAGTTTTCGTCATGTGTTGTGGTTACTTGACAGCTTGTGTGAGCAGCACCGTGTGGCAAGATCTTAACTGACAGCTTGTGTGAACATACCCATTTATAGCTCAAAAGAGAGCATGTATATGAGATATGAGATAGTAGTGGTTTCAACCACATGTTGGCACATAGTGTGTGAGATTCCCGAGTATCCGATATTATTCTAGTGGTTCAACGGGTATACAAAAGGGAAGGAGCAATACATGATTCGATTCATAATGTCATGTAAGCATGAGAAAGGTATGAGATGATAGTGGTTAAAGATTCCTTGTATGTTCATAATAGTAAGAATGTTTGAATGGGAAGTATATAGAAGCCCTTTGTTGTGTAATGAATTTGACTAAGTTTTGCACTAATCACAAATGTGTATTACCGTTGGTGCTTAGGCTTGTGCCAAGCTATGTTGGATATGTTCATAAATTGTCTAAAATCTTTTATAATTAAATGGGAAGCATTGTTATGATTTACAAACTTACTAATCATTTTATTTTATTTTGTGTGTTCTCTCATTTTTCTAGATAATTGGAAGACTGTTTGGGTTGGAAGCTTGTCAGAGATCCATCACACTATCCATCGACTAAATCGGTAGATTTTGATGATTTTGAGTCATGGTTATAATGCCATGTATAGGTGTCTTGTTTAATGAATTTAGCCATTATGTGTGGCTTGTATATATGTTATATTGGTTGATGCACTAGTTGGTATGATATTAAGATTATACGGTATTTTGTGTAGTGCTTAATTTTATGTTGTGCTGGTTAAGATAATGGTAAGGAAATGTTGATGAAAATGGTATGGTAGCAATTAATGTTTGGTGTAAAATGAATGTAGCATGATATTGAAAATGACTTCTTTTGGTAGTTTGGAAATGATCATCTTATGGTCAATTTCGGTATGGTATATGTAGTTGGGAAAATGGTCACTTTGTAATGGTTTTACATGGGTTTTTGGTATATGATCAATATGGCAAATGTAATAGTGAAATTGTCTAATTGATAGTTTAAATGATGAATGAATTGGATAGTTTTTTAGGTAAGTTTGATGGTGCAGTTGTGGTGCCAATTTGGCATATTGGTTAAATGAATAGTTTCTAGGTTGCTAAAGCTTGATTTTTCCATATGTTAAGTGAGTTTTTTATGTTTTTTTATATGTGTATTTGACTTATACAAGTGGTAGAATATTGGGTAAGAAAAATGGCTTGAAAATGGATTATTTTTTGTCCACATGGGCAGAGACACGGGCATATGTCTCAACCGTGTGTGACACATGGCCAAGCGACACGACTGTTTGTCCCCTGTAGCTTTCAAAGGGTTGTAAGTCAGGCTGTTACATGGCCTAGCACACAGTCTAGCACACGGGTGTGTAGGGTTACTTCGAAGGGTACACGGCCTAGCAAACGGGCGTGTGACTTGGCCGTGTGACCCAAGTCAGTGAGTTACACGAGTACGAACACTGGCTGGGACACGACCGTGTGTCCCTAATTTGAATGTCCACATGGCCTAAGACATGGGCATGTCTCTTGGCCATGTAAGTCACACGGCTTGGCCATGAATGTTTTTTTTTTGTAGGTTTTGATGCTAAATGATAGATTATGCATCTTGGTTGAAATATGAAAAAGTTTTCTAATGTGATTTTTGATGAAATTGCATTTAAGGATTAATTTGTGAAAATAGTAAAATTTAATGTTAAATTTATGAAATGATGGTTTAATTGAGTTGGTGTGAGTCCCTAAAGAATTTAGATTGATTAGATTTCAAAATACGAGCTTAAGGACTAAATTGTGAAAATTTAAAATGTTAGGGGCAAAATGGTAATTTTACATAAATATGAAATGTGGATTAAATTGAATACTATAAGTATTAAATGGATTGAAATTGTCTATTTAGATTAATATAAACGATGTCCAGACCTTGATTGAGGCAAAGCAAAAGCTTTAGATTAGCTCGATTTAACCTTTACACCCCTAGTTGTCGAGGCCAGTTCGTATGAACGGTTATCATGTTAATGCTATTTAAATTTTTATTTATAATGAGAATTGAACGATGTATAAACAAATCAATGTTATGACAGTTATCGAGTCTTGGTTGAACCTTAGGAATTTGTAGGATATGAATGACATGTCATTAGGGATTTCATATTTCGGGTGCTGGTATTTAATGTCCTACTGATGGTTGAGGTCTTACATTTCTTACGAATTCTCCATAGCTCGTGTGAGTAGCATCGTGTAGTTTACATTCTGACCCATAACTTGTGTGAGTAGGCCTATAACACCCTTAACCCATATCCATCGTCGGAATGAGGTTATAGAGCATTACCATACAAACGAAACATTAAAACATTCATTTCATACATCAAGCAAACATAATCTAATTACATTCAAATACATACATAACGTCCCTTAATTGAGCCCTCAAGCCCTAAAAATACCTTAGGAACAATTCAAGACCCAATTGGAATGTAACACCCCTAACCCGTATCCATCGTCAAAATAGGGTTACGAAGCATTACCTTAAAAACATAACTTTAAAACACACATTTGGAAACATTGATATACACATAGCATAATTCATTCATAAACATGCATATCATCCCTTAATCAAGCCCTCGAGGCCTTAGAAACACTTCAAAAATGATTTGAGACTAAATCAAAAACATTTGAAACATTGAGGAAAAAGTTACAAAAATTCAAACTGTAGGGGTCACACGGGCATATGGCCAGGCCGTGTGACTGACACGGCTAAGACACATGCCCGAGTCTCAGGCCATGTAACGATAAATATAGTGACACACGGCCATGTCCCTTGTCGTTTCCGTGTTCATGTAACTCTCTGGGTCACACGGTCAAGCCACACGTCCGTGTGCCAGGCCGTGTAACTGCCTAACTTGCAACCTTTAAAACCTACAGGGGACACATGGTCATGTTGCACGGCTGTGTGTCACACATGGCTGAGTCACACGCCCTTGTCTTAGGCCGTGTGGACAAGAAGTTGGCCAAAATCAAGCCATTTCTTTCACCCATTCAAAGCATAAACCTAAACACATTTACACATAAGACCAATGCATCAAAACCTACCCAAAACATGCATAAAAATGACCAAGTCACAAGATTATTAAGCTATACAACCAATATGCCATATAGGCACCTCAATCACAATCCATCAAGCATATCTAAACATTTACCTATTTGACCATATGTCAACCATATACACCGACTTATTTCCATACCAAAACATACCACAATTGACCACATTCCAAACTACATCATCACATACCAAATTGGTCATTCAAAACGTACATAAACATAGCAATATCAACACCAAACATCAAGGCATCAAAATACCATAATTACATCAACCATAATAACACTCGCTAAAAACAACTAGATCATTATACACAAGTCCACCTATACATGCCATTATAACCTTGACCAAAACATCAAAATCTACCGATATAATTGTTGGATAGTGTGATAGGTCTCTGATGAGCTTCCAAACCTATCGAGCTTCCGATAATCTATAAAACATAGGAAAGAAAACTACATAAGCATATAATGCTTAGTAAGTTCGTAAATCATGAACGAAGCTTACCATTTCAATGCCAAACCTTATAAGTTAAACATGAATCAATCCAACATAAGCTTGGCACAAGCCTAAGCATCATCAACAACACAAGTTAATGCTTAAATACATAACTTAACAAAATCATCACATGGTAAGATAGATTTCATAAACATTGTACAATTGAACTCATATTTTTCATAAGTATAGTTATACATAATTTGATCAATATAAATTCATACCTTTCCATATAAGATCATAACATGGTCATAGGAACACTTACCGACCCTTCCCTTCTCATGCCCGTTGAACCACTTAGAATAATATCGGATACGCAGGAAGCTTACACAAAGTGTACTAAACATATGGTCGAAACCATTACTTTCCTTTTCCTTTACATCATTGCTCACTCGAGCCGTAAATGGGTTGCTCACACAAGCTGACGGTTGGAGTAGCTACACGATGCCGCTCAAGCTAACAAGTTTCCATAAAAATTACCAAAACTTAGCCATCAGTAGGGCATTCATGACCAGCACCCGAAACATGGTAACCCTAATGACATGTCATTTGTATCCTATATATTCCTAAGGTTCAAACAGGTTCGATAATCATTGTATGCCGTTGGATTTGAATCGCTTCATGACACGATAAATAACACAATAGCATGCATATATCAAATAACATTAAAAAATTATTTAAACATACGAACTTACCTCGATTACAAAGATGTCAAAATAAGATCAACTAATCTGAGGCTTTAGCTTTTCCTCGATCTAGATCCGTACGAGGTTTATCTTGATTTAAATAAAAAAATTCAATTCATTTAATAATCATACTATTCAGTTAGTCCAAAATTCATACTTTTGTAAATTTGCATTTTTAACCCTAATATTTTAGCTTCTTTAGAATTTATTCCTTAAGCTCGTAAATGGAAATTTATGCAATTTCATCCACATACCCTGCTAGCCGATTTAGTCCTTTTCACTTAATTAAGCATGCAAACTTCAAAATTTCCTAACGAAATTTTTATATGACCCTACTAACACACCATAGGCATTAAAATAATAATAGAACAACTATTTATTCGTCAAATTTGTGGTCCCAAAACCATTGTTCCAATTTCACTAAAAATAGGTTAATACAAGGCCCACTTCACAGCTCGTGTAAGCAATGATGTAAAGGAAAGGTTATGATTATATGTAAAGGCACACTTTGTGTGAGATTTCCTGAGTATTCGATGAAATTATAGATGGTTCAACAGGCAAGAAAAGGGATTAAAAAGGTAAGTATTCAAATGGAATGAAGCATAATGCATGAACTAACCGATGTATTTCATATGTAAAATGACTTATATTATGGTTGATACATTTGAGTTATGTGCAAGTGTGCTAACTTGTGTGTTGATGATGATGTATAGGCTTATGCCAAGCTTATGGTTTGGGTTATATTATGCTTATACTTTATACTGTAAAAATGAAATGGTAAGTTATGTTTATTTTATACAAACTTACTAGGCATCAATTGCTTACGTAGTTTCTTTCCTATGTTTTATATATTATCGAAAGCTCGATCAGTTTGGAAGCTCATTGGAGATCTATCACACTATCCAGCATAAATTTCATTAGTTTTTAAATGTTTTGGCTAAGGTTATAATGGCATGTATAGGGTGAATTGTAATGGCATTTTGTTGATTGTTTAGTTGGTGAATTGGCATGTATATGTTGTGTAAGTTAACTTTGTTGGTACCATTTGATGCTTTGCTAGATTGTGTCATTATGGCTATCTTATAATGCATGTTTTGAATGGCTCATGTGGCATGTTTTGAATTGGTATGATTATTGTCAAGTTATGGCATGTTTTGGAAAGAATTGAACTAGAATTTGATGTTTAAAATGTGGTAAAATTTACATGTTTAGGTAAGTGTTGACGAATGCAATTGAGGTGCCTTTGAATGGCATATTGGTTAGTTGAATTAGGATTCTTGAAATGTAATTTATATGTATGTTTTGATAGGGTTTTAGTGCCTTGAAAATGTGCACAAAAGACCTAAATGTTTCTGATTGAAATGGTATTGGAAATGGCTTGATTTTAGGCAATTTTGGGTCCACACGACTTGAGACACGAGCATGTGACTCAACCATGTGGGGCACATGGCTTGATGACACAGTCATGTGTCATTTGAGAGTTCTTTTGTATGCAAGTTAGTGAGTTACATGGCCTAGTAGAAGACATGATACGCGGGCATGTGGGGTAACTCAGAGAGTTACACGGCCTGGCACACGGGCGTGTGTCTAAGCCGTGTGACCCCTGTTTCCAATTTTTTTTGAATTTTCCCAGACTCAAATTGGTCTCGAATCCTTTTTAAGGTATTTTTAAAGCCTCGAAGGCTCGATTTAAGGATGATATCTATGTATGCGATTGGTTTATGATTTGTTTATGATATTGAATGAAGTTAAGTTTAAATGTTTTTGATTTTATGGTAATGCTCCGTAACCTTAATCTAGCAACGAATACGGGTTAGGGGTGTTACACCCATACTTTTATTTTGTCTTTGGAAATCTAGAAAAACTGTTCTTAATTAAAAATGAAACAACATTAAATAATTAATGGTAACATTAAATAAAAGCAAAATCGAAGTAAAGTAATTAAAGAAAGGAAAAAGAAAAAGAAAACTGCTACTCAAACATCTCGGAGGTTAATATATTGCTTGTTACGATCCACATGAACACCTTAATAGTTCTTCAAGTGTTGTCCATTAACTTTGAAAGTGACCCCCATTTTCAGGTCTTTGATACTAACAACTTCATGTGGGTATACTTGAACTACTTCAAAAGGATTTGACCAACGAGATTTTAATTTACCAGGGAATAATTTGAGCCTAGAGTTAAACAACAATACCTATTGCCTTGGAATAATTCTATTATCATACCAATTCTTGGTCTTCTCCTTATACAATTTAGCATTTTCATATGCCTGTGTCCTGAATTCTTCCATTTCATTCAATTCTAACCATATTTTATGACCAGCAGTGATCCAATCCATGTTTAGCTTTTTAATAGCCCAAAATGCCTTATGCTCGAGCTCAACAGGTAGGTGACAAGGATTTCCATAAAAAAGCTTAAAATGTGACATCCCATTGGTGTTTTAAATGTAGTACGATAGGTCCATAAAGATTCATCCAGTCTGGAGGACCAATCTTTACGAGTTGGGTTTACCACTTTTTCTAGAATCTTTTTAATTTCTCTATTAGAAACCTTAACTTGTCCATTTGTTTGGGGATGATATGTAGTGGCAATCTTGTGTTCCATCCCATACCGATGAAAGGCATTAGCCACTAGCTTGCAATCAAAATGAGATCCTTCATCACAAATAATGGCTCTAGGCATACTGAATCTTGTGAAAATGTTCTTGTGCAAGAACTTCATTACTGGCTTTACATCATTAGTAGGAAGCGCAACAGCTTCTACCCACTTAGAGACATAGTCCACTGCAAACAGTATGTACAGGTTACCCGCTGACGGTGAAAATGGGCCCATAAAATCTATTCCCCATACATCAAACAACTCAATCTCCAGAATATTTTGCAACGGCAATTCGTGTCTCATACATAGATTTCCTGTCCTCTGACAACGGTCACACGACTGATAATATTCATGAGCATCCTTGGATAGACTCGACCAATAAAATTCTGATTGAAGTACTTTGGCAGTAGTTCTCATTCCTCCAAAGTGTCCTCCGTAAGGAGCTGAATGACAATGCTATAGAATGTTATGTATTTCGTCACTAGTGACACATTTCCTAATTATCTGATCAGCACAATGCTTAAATAGGATGGTTTCATCCCAATAATATTGCTTGGAATCATGAAGGAATTTTCGTCTTCTTTGGCTGTTGAGATATCAAACCACTTACTACAAAGTTCACTATATCGGCATACCAAGGTAATGCCATGGCAACTAAAAAATACTCATCTAGGATGTCTTCTTTAATAAAAATTTGTCATAGCCATCTTCATTTCCCAATTTTATCCTTGACAGGTGATCAGCCACTTGATTTCAAGTCCCTTTTTGATCTCTAATTTCCAAGTCAAACTTCTATAACAAGAGTATCCACCGAATCAATCTTGGCTTGGCATCTTACTTGGTCACCAAATACTTAATAGCAAAGTGATATGTGTAGACTATGACCTTGGTACCAACTAGATTAAAGTAGAATTTATCCAATGTGAACACCACAACCAATAACTCCTTTTCCATGGTGGTATAGTTAAGCTGTGCATCCATCAGGGTTATGCTTGCATCATATATTACACGTAGTACTTTATCTTTCCTTTGCCCCATCACTGCTCCCACAACATAACCGTTGGCGTCACACATGAGTTTAAAAGGTAGTGTCCATTATGGTGCTATTATAATTGGTGCTGCTACCTATAATACCCCTAACTCGAATCCGTCGTCGGAGTAGGGTTACGAGGTATTACCGATCAATACACATAATTTATACATTTATGCTTTTATATAAAAATACCATTCAATACAATCATATTGTCCCTAATAAGAGCCATACGAGGCCTTAAACATGCTTTAGAAGTGATTCGGGACTAAATCGGTAACATGTGAAAATTTTTGAAACTTTGAAAAATTTCAACATTTCAAGTGTCACACGCCCGTGTGAACAGGCTGTGTACCTCACATGGCTAGTAGACACGCCTGTATCTTAGATCGTGTAGAAACAGGGCATACATGCTGACTTGCATCACACAGCTGAGGACACGCCCGTGTGCCAGGCCGTGTGAAAACTGGAGAGTATATTGACTTGGGCCACACGGCCAACCACACGCTCGTGTGTCTAGCCCATTTGCCATTCGAAATGGCCACACTCGTCCATGTATTAGGCCGTGCCAAAACTGTAGGGCATACTGACTTATGCAACACGACCAAGTCACATGCCCGTGTGCTAGGCTATTTGCCATTTAGGGGGTATACTGACTTGTTCCACACGGTCGGTCACACGCCTGTGTGTTAGACATTGTGGAGCATTCTGACTTCAATTCCATTTCAACACCAGGGGACACATGGCCGTGTAACGTGACCATGTGTCACACGCTCGGTAAATATTTATATCAATTAGGCACTAGTATTCCAAGTATACAAATTCCTCAATTGTATACATACATTTCAATTAAATACAAATATTTAGAAGTTTGACTCTAATTATAAGAACTTACCCTGTATCGCTCGGATAACAACTAACGGCTATTTGCCAATCTTTCCTTTTCCCCGATCTAAACTTGATATCGGCTTATCTTGATCTATATATTATCAAATTCAGTACATTCAGTATTCAATCAATTCAATTTAGCCCTTAATACACTATTTTGGCAAATTTATACATTTACCCTATACATTTCACATTTTTACAATTTAGTTCTTTTCACATAAAATTGCAAATTCATGCAATTTAGTACAATTTCATGTTAGCCAAATTTCATAGGGACTCCTTGCAACCCATATCTTTCATTATTTCACACTTTTAACCACTACATTTTACATTTTCACAATTTAATCCCTATTTTGCATTTTTTTTCAAAAATCACTTTACAAATCTAATTTAACTATTAACAATTAATCAAAGCCCATCATCAACCTTCAAATTACTCAAACATTCAAAAATGATAACATGATAAATCTTTAATAATTTCAAAATCTAGGGTACGGGCTCGCTAGAATACGAAGCAACGATCTAAAAAACGTAAAAATCATTAAAAATGGATAAAAAATCGTACCTTAATTTCTCAAAATAGCGTGGCCAAATGAAGAAAGTAAAAATGGTGTTTTATTCACCCTAATTTTGGTTGATGATGAATGGAGAAAGAATTTGGTTTTGTTTTATTATAATTAACCTTAATTACCAATTTACCTTAATAACCTTTAAAAATATTATAAATTACACCATTTGCCATGCTATCATCATCCACTAACCTATAACTGGCCTGTTTACCACTTAAGGACCATTACTTTAAGGTTCTATAGCTATTAGACACTTTTAGCTAATAGAACACAAGTTTTACGCTTTATGCGATTTAGTCCTTTTTACCGAATTAAGCATTCAAACAGCAAAATTTATTTGCGAAACTTTCACACAATAATTCTATCATGCTGTAAACATTAATAAAATAATAAAATAAATATTTTGACTTCAATTTTTTTGCCTCGTAATCACTGTTTTGATTTGACTAAAAAATGGGTTGTTACAACTCTCTAGAGGTGTGCATGGGTCGAATGACTGGCCATTTCAAGACCACTTGAAATGTGGGAGGGTTTGGGAAAAAATATAGGCCCAAAAAATGGGCTTGGAAAAAAAATAAAGCCCATTTAAAAAATAGGCCGGGCTCGGGTAAGGCATTTTTGGCGCGGGCTCGGCTCGGCCCAAATTCATTAAATGAAAAAAAAACTATTTTTTTAATAATATTTTCTTATTGTTTTTCTCATTATTTTACTACCATTTTACTATTATGTTTCTATTATTTTGTTGTTATTGTCTAGATATTATATAAAACTTATTTTATTGTTAATTTTGTTATTATTTTAAAGACATTTGTTAATTTTGTTATTATTTTAGAGGCATTTGCTGTTAAGTTGCATCTATTTTAGTGTTATTTAAGTCTACATATTTTTTAAAATTTATTTTCAATTTGTTAAAAAATATTTATTTTGATTTTTTAGTATTTTTAATGTATTATATATATTTAAAAATTATATAAAATATTATAAAAAATAATACGGGCGGGTCGGGCCTGGCTCGAGTTTTAGCATTTTTTATATGGGCAGGGCTTGGACAAAATTTTAGGCCCATTTTTTGGGCCCGGCCCGGCCCAAGTCCAATGAACGGGCCTAAATTTTTAGTTGGGCCCGGCCCAAACCCGGCCTGGACCGGCCCATGCACACCTCTACAACTCTCCCCCCTTAGGGATTTTTGCCCCCGAAAATCTTACCAGTAAATAGATTAGGGTTCTGTTTTCGCATAGCTTCCTAGGGTTTCCATGTAGCTTTCTCAATCCCGTGTTTATTCCAGATAACCTTCACTAAGTTTATGCTTTATTTCTCAATTCTTTGATTTCACGAGCTAAAATATTAATCGATTCTTCGTTATTCGTCAAATGAACCTGTATCTCAACATCTACTAGAGAAATCACATGTGATGAATCAGATCTGTATCGACGTAGCACTGAAACATGAAAGACATTATGAATCTTTTCAAGTTCTAACGCTAAAGCTAGTTGATATGCCACTGGCCTTATCCGTTCAATAATGTCATACGGCCCATTGAAATATGGACTCAAATTTCATTTACGGCCAAATCAAAGAACCTTTTTCCACGGTGACACTTTTAGAAACACTCGATCTCTGACTTGAAACTCAATATCTCTACATTTCAAATCTGTGTAGGATTTCTATCGATCTGATGCTGCTTTTAAACTGTCACAAATCGTCTTCACTTTTTTCTTCAGTTTTTCTGATCAATTCAATCTCATGAATCTTTTTCTAACTTAGTTCAGTCTAGCATAGCAGAGTTTGACATTTGTGACCATATAAAGCTTTGTACGGTGCCATCTTTATACTAGTTTGAAAACTGTTGTTATATGTGAATTCAATCAATGGTAAGTATTTTTCCCAACTTCCTCAAACTCTAAAATACACTTGTAACACCCCAAACCCAACCCAGAAGTTAGGCCCGAATCTGGCGTGTCACATTGAAGTGTTTTTTAAAAACCATGTTTTCATTGAAAACCCTCTTTAATATTTAAAAACTAAAGTCTCAATTTATGTTTGTTCAATTTCAAAATGTGGTTCATTGAAAATTTAATCCCTTTTAAAAACGTTATTAACTTCATTAAAAATCTCTTTTAGTTACGCAAGCTAATTTAAAGTAAAAAAGTTTAAAATGTATGTTTTTTTAAAAACAGTAATTGGGTTGAAAACTCATCTACGTCAAACAGATATAAAACATAACAAAAATCACAAAATCAGAATTAAATCCAGAGAGGCTTTATTTCAAAAATTAAAACCCAAAATATAAAATTCCAAGAAAAAGTCTACAGTAGAGCATCAGCGATCGTGTGGCCACCTCCGAGTCCCCCGCAACTCCGAACCGTCCTAACACTGGGGATCACCTGCATAGTTAAAAACAGGGTGAGTTTATGAAAACTCAGTGTGTAATCCCCTTAATAGAGTAACATTCAGTAAACAGAAACAAAAATCGAAATAATCTGGGCCAAAACCCTTTAATAGTAACAGTACAGTCCAGTTCAGATCATACATGGGCCAAAGCCCACTACAATATCATTTGGGTTACAGCCCATAACAGAATCAATTGGGCCCAGCCCAAACCAATAACAAAAAAAGTGGGCCTAATCCCAGTACAGTGAAATATCTCATAAACAGATATGCAACAGTATGAGGATGCATCCCATCCAGATCCAACCAACACACCACCAGTACCAACCCTACACTCCTGTGGGGATAAAATCGACCCATCCGCCAACACACTAAGCTTAGCACCGGCTGCGGCACTAAGTCAATAGAACGGCTTAGCGCTGCAGACAGAACGGCTGAAAGCCATAAACAGAATGGTTATAAACCATAATCAGGATGGCATAGAGCCATAATCAAGATGGCACAAAGCTATCAGTAACTATAATAAGTTTGGCACATAGCCATCAACGACGGTAATATAACCGGCACACAGCTACGGGTCATTATGGTCAACACAGAGTCATCAATATATATGTTAGGCACAGAGCTATGGGTATATATGATTGGCACAAAGCCATGATTAAGATGGAAAAGAGCCATATTTAGGTTGGCACAGAGCCATAATCATATTACACGGCTTTAAGCCATCCGTCAGTCCATAATCGTCTCATGCGACCCGTGCGACCTTAACAGATCAATACTGGATCCACAGTCATCTCATACGACCTGTTTGACCCTATCGAAACTTCCTTTGTATCAATGTCCCAACCCCATGCAATATGTCGTGTATGTCATGCTCAATCATTACACGTGTATGCAAAATGGTCATGCCCAGTAATAGTCATTTAGACATATATTAAAAGCACATCAGTCACACGACCACAGTCAAGTTAATTTAAACACAGTCATATGATCCCCAATCAAATCAGTCAAATTCATAGTCTAAGTCAATCGTTTACCCACACGGGAAAAATAGTCATTTTACCCTATAAGGGTATTTCGATAATCCTACCTTTTAGGGGTATTTCAATAATTTTCCAAATCGGGGGTATCTCGATAATTTCACAAATTAAGGGTATTTCAATAATTTTACAAATTGGGGGTATTTTGGTAATTTTACAAATCAAGGGTATTTCGATAATTTCACAAATTGAGGGTATTTTAGTAATTTCACAAATCGAAGGTATCTCGATAACTTTACAAATTTGGGGCATTTCGATAATTTTCTAAATCAAGGGTATTTCAATAATTTCACAAATTAGGGGTATTTTTGTAATTTTACAAATCGAGGGTATTTCGGTAATTTTAGAAATCAGGGATATTTTGGTAATTTTATAAATTGATGGGGTATTTCGGTAATTTTACAACCTTTCGAGGGTCTACAGCACCTCGAGCGACACAGATAACATATATTGTCAAAACGTTGTAGTTGAGCCCAAAGCCCAATACTTGGCCCAAGTGGGCCCACACGCTCGTGTGGCCCACTAAGCCCAAAACTGCCTTTGGCCATGTGATCACCATGATCGGCTTATTGTTTCTTTTCCAACCAAAAAAGTTTGCTCGTGTAGGGCCCACTCGAACCGTTTCGATCCATTTGGCCCCAAAAACGGCCTAAGCCCATGAGAACGCTCGCTGTGGCATCTACAGACTAACGCCTATGTTTGTGGGCTCGATTCACCACACACACTGTAACACCCCTTACCCTTATTCAACACCGGAATAGGGTACGAGGTATTATCGGACTTAACTTGCTTGAACATACAACCTTGGGCTATAAAATTCGTTCCAATTAAAAAAAACTTCATTTGCAATCATAACGTCCCTATCATGGGTCTATGAGACTCGTTACATATTTTCGGGATGTTAAGGGACCAAACCAGAACTTTTAAACACTTGGTTGACATAAAACACGGCCACACGCCCGTGTTCTTGGCCCTTCTGCTTCAGACGACATAGACACGCTCGTGTCCTCCCCCGTGTGTAAAAACTTGGGCATTTTGTTTGTGACGTTAGCAACCTCATAAGGGTCACACGGCCTAGGCACACACCTGTAAGGCTAGCTCGTGGTCAACATTGACTTATATCACTAACTTGCAAGGGACACACGGCCTATTAACACACCCATGGGGCTGACCATGTGACGCACACGGCCTAGACACACGCCCGTGTGTATACCTGGGTGGACAATTAGAAGTCTATTCTCCATGCCAATAGCCACTCTGAAACATAAGCACACATATACCAACACAAGCAACCCATAACATGACAATAATACACTATGAAGGATCACTAAACATCATTTGCATAAACTTTCACTTCGTAAAACTCGTTACCATTAAAATATGAAACTTGATAAATATCGGCCAATTCCTAATGGCCATATAAAAAATGATTAAGTCCCTAAACATGCCACAGACTCAAAAGGTTTTGCATTCACTTATACCTAACATGATAGCTTGATAGTGTGATAGCATCTCTGGCGATCTCCAACCCGAGCTAGTATAAAACCCTACATGTTATGAGAAAAGAAGGGGAGTAAGCTATAAAGCTTAGTAAGTATGTCTGTAAATAATAAAAAATTTATCTCCATACTTTTAACAATCCTTATTTTGAGTTCTCAAGGTAATGCCATCATTATTGCATAAACTTTCTCAATTCACTTATATTCATCTTGAGCTGTCTGCTCGAGTTATAGTCACTAAATTATTTTTATCCAGAGCTACGGAACTAAAAATTAAGATTCGATAATTTTTATTGAAACTAGACTCATATATCCTATTACCATAAAATTTCCAGAATTTTTGGTTTAGCCAATTAGTACAGTTTATTCTTTAAAGTCTCCCATATTTCACTGTCCGACAGTTTTGAACCCTCTTCACTAAAAATAAATTTTCTCGTGGTACAGAACTCGAATGATCTTCCAATTTGTTTATATTGAAAATAAATCATTAAGAAATTCAATAATATAATTTTTATCTCTTAATTTTTTTTATAATTTTTAATGAAATTCTAAAGTTAGAACAGGGGATTCCGAAATCATTTTGACCCTCTCTCACAAAAATCCAAATAACTCATCATATGAAATTCTTCTGCTTATTCTGATTCTTTTGTGCAAAATAGACTCAATAAGATTTAATTTAATATCTTATTCAACTTATAATTAATTTTCCACCATTTTTGGTGAATTTTCAATGTATACAACTGCTGCTGTACAAACTGTTTTGTTGCTAACTTTACTCTATCATGTTTTCTTTGTATTAAGTCTCATTTACACACTTATAATACTAAAGCATATCCATAGTTAGCCATGCCAATAGCTAGTCATCATCAAATATTTACAAGCCATTCATTGGCCCATTCAACTCACACATCAACAACAATATAAGTCTTAAATGCTTGGGCTTACTTACTCATACTTGCTCTTACTCATCACATGTTCCATAATAATTTCATACTTGTATTATACTCATGGTACCTGTAACACTTAATCACATAGATTAGCACTTTTGATAGTTTAATATGCATATCAATTCCTTATCTTCCTTAACTTAGATACAACTCTTTATCCTTCATGAATAATTTAACTTGTTACTATCTTTACTTACTTAGCCTTCTTGTTACCTCTTTAGTACTTGGCTTGTTTGCCCGATGAATTACCCGGAATAACTGAGGTTACTCAATCTTATCAAACATGGATCTCAATGCCAATGCCATGTCCCAGACATGGTCTTACATGGGATCGCCTCATGATGCCAATGCCATATCCCAGATATGGTCTCATCATAATTCATAGATAATTTATACATGGATAATTCAACTCAAAGAGTCCTAAAGATTCAATCACAATAAGTCATACCTTTGTAGTATGAAAACATAGGTGTCTCCCCTTATCTGAATAATTACCTTTAATTCAAAACCGACAAGGATTGACATCATCACTAAAGATTCACTCAAATCACTCAAAGTGTTTAAGGTTCAAGAATAAGCACTCATAAGTCGAACCTGAAAAGTTAATCCCATAGGCTTGCCTGAAAATCAAATCTCCACCACTGTTTATGAGATGATACACAGATCAAAAGGTCTTTATCAGGGTTGTAACGGGGCTAAGGTTAAGGGTGTTGATACAAGTTGAATTAGAGGGTTAGAATCGAGACTGACTTGGCAAATTACCTAACTAGAAACAATGAACTAAATATGAATATTTACATCGAATGAAAAGTAATAATACCACTATTGATAATTACTCTATAATAAAGAGTATTTTCATCACTTAAAATTTGATAATACTTTAATCTGAGCTTTTTCTTCAACAATTGGAATTTAAATGCTCTAAGCTTTTTATATACTACTAATATTGAATATACTTGGGTTTTTTTAAGAACAAACTAAAATATTACATCATAAATGATAAATGTAACTACTGAACTAATACAATTCGGTAACTTAATCAAATCAAACCTCGATTGAAAGGTAGTCAAAAGAAAGGGTGATAACAAATACAAAGGGGTTTTAGGTTAATATTAGTGGGTGAGTAAAAAAAAAAGGTTGTTAGGATTCAACGGGGTTCACTAGGGGTTAATTTGTGAAGGTAGGCTTTTTATAGAGTAAATGGGTTAAATCCTAGGTGCCTTTATGATCTCTGTATATCAAATCAAAAGTGTGGTCTCGACATGTATAAACGAGGCAAGTTCTAGAATAGTAGTTCAAAGTTGACACACTCATAATCAATAAAGTGAGCATGAAAAAGAATATATGCTCTATAAGGCTCAAAATCTCACATAAATTATGGGTGTTTTTGATATTAATCCTTATAAATTCCAAATTTCAAGGTAATGCTCAAATTTAGTTCAACGACCCATCAATTTTTATTTTTAGAAAGTAGACTTACCATGCCTGATTCTCTAGTATTCTTCAAATTTAATCATCAATGCACAATTAACTATAATTTAATCTAAAACATACTAATAAAAATCATAAATCATTAGAAATTTCATCCTAATTAGTAATATGAGAAAAATACTTTCGAATCAAGACTAAATTCAGGATTTTGAAAATAATGCAAAAAGTTTGACACTTTTACCCCCCACAGTTAAGATGTACATTGCCCTCAATGTACAAAGATGAATAATGTCAATTATGGGATAAATCAAAAGATAAGGGGTAAAGTGACTTCCTGATTTTTGGATGGCTCCGGGAGTTGGAAGTGGTCATGGTAGAAGGTAGTTGGAGGAGGCGGCGGTGGCATTTTCTATGGTCCTGGTGGGGTGGCTACCAACGATCTATGCGCTATATGAAGAACTTGGGGAGCTTGTAGAGAATTATCTAGGGATTCTTAAGGCATATTTAAAATAAACTAAGTATATATATGAAGATAAGAAAGAAGACGAGAATTAAAATAGAAAATAATCTAAAGTGAAAATAAAAAATAAATGTACTGTTAAGTCCTTATTGAAGGATGGTTCGCAAGGTGGGCGTGGCTTCTAGGGCGACGGAGGTGCTGGTGGTGGTCGTGGTGGTGTGATTCCCAAGCAGCCTTTAGAATCTAATACTAAAAAACTAAATTAAAATAAACCAAACTAAGCATAAGATTGTTAAAGAGAAGGAAATTGAAGCAAAAAGAAAAAGAAAATAAAAACTTTATGGTCTCAAAGACCCTTGGCTTGTTGTTTGAATGAAGCGCCGACATGAACTTATGTAGATCGGTCTCCCTTAGGGAGATTATGCTTGCCTTCTTTGCTTCTTCGGTATGGTTTTGGTGTTGCTCAAGAGTCTTGACACTTTTTCTAAAGGAAGAAATTAAATTTTGAAAGAAGAAAGAAGAAATAGAATGGGAAGAAGAGGAAGGGCTGTATGGTTTAAATAGTATTTCAAATTCGGAATGTTCCCACTCCCGTGGTTCAAGGGTGTGTCGATTCACACAGCCACCTCACACGGCCGTGATGTAGAGCGTGTTGCATTGCCCACACCCGTTCTTGATGTGCCATGATCATGTTTGAGTAGTCAGTGTCGACCACGGTCGCATCGCACGGCCGTGGGTGCAGGCGTGTTGAATCTCCTACACCCGTTTCTCAGTCGGCGACGCCCGTTGGGAGATAGTCAATAGCTTCACATAATTTAGGGGAACGGCCGTGCTGATCTATCGATGCCCATGGGGAAGGGTGGTTGGGCTCGTGATGTCTGACGGTGGTTGGCCTGAATTGCACGGCCTCTACTCTATCAGTACGATGGTTCGATGGTCCACACGACCACGGACACGGCCGTTTGTAAGGCCGTGTGGTCTGGAAATCTGTACTTTTGTGTTAGTTTAAAAATAAATATTTAGAAGAGAAAGTTGAAAAAAAAGACTAAAAATAAATTTGAAAATAAATTGAGTTAGTGCTCGGGTTGCCTTCCAAAAAGTGCTCGTTTATAGTCTTAAGCTAGACTGTCCTCTTATTTGAAAATTTTAAGGAGAAAGGTTTTAATATCTTCCCTCATGCTCACAGTTCTATTTTTGTGACAAAGTTGAAGTCGAGAAGAGTTTACCTTGAAATTGCCAAATATTGGATTGCTTACCTCGACTATTTCGTGTGGGAAGATATCGTGTACCTTAAGAAAAATTTCTCCGTTTGCCCTTAGGTCTGTTGAAGTGATGTGGGGATTGGCTTTGTCTAACAGCACCTAATCTCCTATTTTAAAATGATTTGATGTCCATACGAGCTTTTCTGGCGGTTCCTCTGGTTTTTCTTCGTGTGGATCCTACTTTTCTTTGACTTGTATCTTTTGCTCTTCTAAATCGTCAACCTTTAGGTTTTGTTTCTTGTGTGATTCTTCTTTGTCGATTTGGGCTACGAGTTGGCTCAGGTTTGATGCCTTGTGATATTTCCTATAGTAAAGGTTGAAACATTTGATTATATATTAAAGTGACTTTCTTACCTTCATCATCCGTTGTTCTGGCTAAGTCGAGAGCTTGAAGCTTGACCGATTCATCAGCTATGCGAAGTATGAGTTCACCTGTGGCAACATCAATTTTAGTTCTAGCAGTTGCTAGAAAAGGTCTTCCTAGAATTAATGGGATTGAATTATCTTCATCTATGTCTAAAATAATAAAATCTACTTGGAAAACAAATTTATCAAATTTTACAAGAACATCTTTAATAATGCCCCTAGGAATTCTAACAGTTTTATCAGCTAGTTGAATACTCATCCTAGTTTGTTTGGGCTTCCCTAGACCTAGTCGTTTAAACAATTCATAAGGATGACATTTATACTTGCCCCTAGATCAGCTAACACATTATCAATAGTTAAACTACCAATTAAGCATAGAATCGTAAAACTCCTTGGATCCTTTTATTTCTGTGGTAGTATATTCTGTAACATTGCTGGGCATGTTGCGTTTAGTTCCACATGGTGCTCTTCGTCTACTTTGCATTTGTTTGTCAAGAGTTGTCTTAAAAATTTCCTCGAGTCTAGCATCTGGAAAAGAGCTTCAAGAAGGGGTAAGTTAATATGTAATTTCTTTAAAAGTTTAAGAAACTTACCGAACTGTTCCTCTGAATCATCACGTTTCAATGCCTCGGGATAAGGTATGCGAGGCTTGTATTATTTGATTATTGGTTTTGGCTTTTCGTGTGCTACCTCTATTTTACCTTTTTCTTTCTTGGTTTCTTGTGCCGTGGTAGACTCGTCTACCTTTGTACCCTCTTGAGCTGTGATGGCTTGGATCTATTCTTTTGGGTTTATTTCTATGTTGCTTGGTAGACATCCTTGTTGACGTTCAGAAATCATCTTTGTGGGATGTCCCACTGACCTAGTAAGTTCTGCAACTTGATTCTCAATCCTTTTGATCAATTTTTGTTGTTCATCAAGTGCTGCTTCAGTCTTTTGGAAACGAGAATCTATGGCTGCCATGAATTTCGTCAGCATCTCTTTGAGGTTTGATTTCTTCTCTTGTGGATATGGCTGATTTTGATAATTTGGAGGAGGTTGCTGCCTTTGATTTCCTTGATTTCCTTATCCTCCCTACGAAAAATTTGGGTGGTTCCTCCAACTTGCGTTATAAGTGTTACTATAAGCATTATTATTGGATCTGAAATTGTTACCTATATAGTTTGTCTGCTCCTGTTCTGCTCCAGGTTGGTAAGGTGGGTACTCAAGATTCACCATATTCCCACTCGCTTCGCATTGCGTTACTGGATGTACCTGTGAAGAACATAAATTATCAAGCTTTTTATTAATCATCCCACATGTGTTGACAGCATTGTCACTGCATCTCTGTTAAAAAATCCGATTGATTTTGTTGGTTTGGCCCTTGTAATTTGCCATTGATAGGTATTCAACGACATCTCTTCAATAAAGTCGTAAGCCACTTCAGGAGTTTTGTTTTTCAAAGTTCCACCAGCTGATAAGTCAACCATTTGCCTCGTTGAAGAATTCACACCTTTGTAAAAAGTTTGGACTTGAAGCCACAATGGTGATCCATGGTGTGGACATCTTCTCAAGAGATCCTTATATCTTTCCCATGCATCATATAATGTTTCTGCGTCATTCTCAACAAAAGAAGATATGTCATTCCTAAATTTGGTCGTTTTGGCTGGTGAAAAGTATTTTAAAAGAAATTTTTCAGTCATTTGATCCCATGTGGTGATTGACCCTTGTGGTAATGAGTTCAACCACTGCTTTGCTTTATTCCTTAATGAAAAGGGAAATAACTGAAGACGTATGGCATCATCAAAAATGCCATTTATTTTAAAGGTATCACAGAACTCTAAGAAATTAGCTATATGAGTATTAGGATCTTTGTCCTGCAAACCATCAAATTGAACAAACTGTTGAATCATTTGTATTGTGTTAGGCTTTAATTCAAAATTGTTAGAAGCTATAGCAGGCCTAACAATACTAGATTCTGCTCTTGTCAAATTAGGTTTAGCATAATCATACATAGTATGTGGAGCATTCTGTTCTTGCATATTTGGCGGTGGATTGTTTTCGTCCATCCCTTCAGTAGGATGGGATTTGTCTTGTTGTTCTTCTCTTTGGTAGTCTAGAGCTCGTCTAGTTCCTCTGAGATTCCTACGAGCGGTAGCTTCAATGTCACTTTCGTACACTAAAAGCCCTCTCAGATTCTGTAATATCCTTAAATCGGGGCCTCTGCATTTTGCATGTATTTGCATGTGATGATATGCTTACTGTGTTAGTTTAGCATGTTTTGGGGTCTAGGCATGACCTCGGGTTAGGCCTGGGTCATGGCCAAAAATTTTGTTTTAGTGCTTAGCAAGAGGGAGTTAGGAAAGTTAGGGGTTAAAAGAATTTATTGGAGGGTAGTGGCACAAACAACCTAGGGGCAAAGTGGCAAAGGAGGCGCCACTAAGGTGCTTGGATGGTGACGCCACATGTAGGGAAGGAGTGCTTGGGTTCAAGCTGCAGAAATCCCTTTCTGCTTATTCTTTTTCACACCACAAGCAAGGAAGAGGTGTGCTCAGGTGGGACTCTCTTGAATGGATGAATTGTAGATTGGGTCAACAGCTCAAAGATTCAGCTAAGTAGGATGAAAAAAGGGGATTTGGATGAGAGGGGAAGAGTTGGCCGAATAGAGGGGTCTTGGTGTGGCATTTTCAGCCAAGGAGGAGAGTGTTTGTGTTAGGGGCTTTAGATGCCGAAACAAGGAAAGTGGGAGGCCATTTTCTCTCTTTTCTTTTCATTTTTGTTTCTGCCAAATTCTTTTCTTCTCTTTTGACCAAAAACCGAAAAGAACCAATTATGCATCTTCTCTTCTTCCTATTTTGTTCAAAATCAAAACCAACACCCATTCTTAATCGACATCTTTTTCTTCTTTCAAGTCTCTTGTGCCGAAAGTTCTTTCCTTCTCTTTGCAGAACCCTTTCTTTTCCATTTCATTTTCTTCCTCCATCTTTACCCTCTTCAAAAGCCGAACCCTGTGAGCTCTCTTCTTCTTCTCTTCTTTCAAGTGTTTGGCTGAATATCCTTGGCCTTATTTCTTTCTCTTCTCACGAGATCTAGTCTCCATTGAAGTGTCGAATCTATCTCTTTCTTTTTGAGGCATAGTCGAATCTCTTGCCAAAACCTCTAAGATCACTTAGCGGTGCCGAACGTTGGTGCTTGGTAGCTGGAAGTGTCAGTAAGGTAAGATTGTAACTATCACTTTTGGTTTCGGGATTCAGGATAGGACCGAATGGTTCTTGGGATTCTTAATGTCATGTTTAAGTCGATTGTAGGGAGGAGTGTTGCTGAATACTGTAGATCTTCAAAATTTGGCCAAGCGATCTAGGTAAGGGTTTTAGTGTTTCGGATTTGTCTCTTATTGATTCAAATGCCAAAGGCTAATCGTTTGTGTGTATTAGGGCTTGGCCGATTGCAAGGAAGGTTCATCACATAGTTTCGGGATTTGGTTGGAAACCAAATTGGCGTTAAGGTAAGGATTATGGTTGTGCGTTAACCTTTCGGGATTTGTTTGTATTGCCAAATGGCCTCTTTTCTAATGATCTTAGTGTTGGCCGGATGTAGGAAAGGGGATCTAGTGCATTAGATTGGGATTTTTGAGAGTCGGTAATCGCGTTAGTAACCAAGTGTGTAACCTCACACTAAATTCCCGATAGATTAATAGTAATAATGTTAAGCATGTGTTAATAAAGTGATGAATAAACATGGCTAAGGGTACCATTCAATGGTACAGTCCATTCAGGTATGTTACCCCTTAATACTCGTTAATAATGGTTATAAACATTGATATGAAAGTATGTGAAATTTCGTTATGGCCATGGGGTAAGGTATATCGCATGATATCGAATAATATGTATGTTGCATGGGCATATGGGTGATGTTGATTAAGGGAAGTGTTAGGTGGTTTTACCACATTATCGGTGACTTATGTCACATATTATAAATCCGTGACTCTATCACATTATCCGTGGCTATGCTACGATTATAAGGGTGATGTGCGATTGATCGCAGTGATCGCCTTCGATGGTGTGTAGCGGATGGAGGGTCGATTTAGTAATCCCTACGGTGTGATTGGCAGGTACGGGTGATGTGTAGAGGATGGATATCCAGGTGGGTTTGGGTTGCATCATTGCTTATATTTGTTATATGTGATTTGATATGCCATAATCATTTGGGAGTCTGTGTTAGTTGTTACACACTGAGTCTGTTGACTCACCCTTCGTGGGCTAACATTTTGCAGGTGATACTCAGTAAATGGACCGGTCGGCAGGGACTTAGTGGTGGCCATGCTCAGCTCAGCATTATCGGGTTTTTTGATAATTAGACTTATCATATTTTTTTCATTTTTGGGATTTATTTCGGGTTTTGTTTTGTTGTAATAAGGCAATTACTATTTAACTGTTTTATTTATGCGGTTTAATTTTTATTCTGATACGGTCAATATCAAACAAGTGGTTTAACAATTTTTCGTAAAATAACTTCAAATGTTTTGACACCTAAACACCTACGATTTTCAACTTAATGATAAGCACTAAAATTTGGCATTTCTTTTAACTTTTAATTTTTGGAACATGAAAATAACGTTTCAATACCAACTTTAATAACAACACGGTTTTTAAAATTTATCATAACACAAATTTATTTTCTCCAAAACCACCAGTTTCTCCAACATGACAAAATGAGATTAAGCTAGTTTTACTCAAGGAGCATTCCAGATCTGGTCAGGGCTTGTGGGTCGGGTTTGGGTTGTTTCAATTTGGTATCAGAGCCCGATTCAAAACTCGATCTTGAGGGTTTTTGGGCCTAAAACATTCTTTTTGAAATTGAGTTTTACTAAAAGATAAGCAGGTTTTTTGGCATGGCACCTGAGTCTCCGGCCTGCAGTCCACCAGGTAAGTACCTCTAATTATTGTGTGATTTGTATGTGGGTATTACAGGATCGTAGATTAGTAGATTAGGAGCTATTGAACTCTAGGATTAGCTTACTCCCACACAAAATTTCATAAAATTTAAAGATTAATCGAACAAACCTGTGAGTAAGTCACCGAGTTAAGGGTGTGGCAACAGTTATGCGCATGTCTAGGATTGGATTCAGGGGGATCTTAGTATTTAAGCAGTCCTAGTGACTCACCTCCTCTTTGCTCGAATCCTACCTGGTGCGTAGTGACTGTTCACCCTAACCAAGAGGACTTTCCCACAGGCTAAATTGAATAATTAAAACCCAAAAGGGACTAGCTACACTGTTTTATAAAAAACCCTAATCTTAAAATTACCAAATTACCCCCTGATTTGCAAAAACCACCTTAGATCTGAAAAATCATCGAAGTACCCCAATTTGTGAAAATTACCAAAATACCCTCAGTTTATAAAATTACCATATTACCCTCAATTTTTACCAAAATATTCTAATTTTCCAAAAATACCAAAAACCCCTATTTTGTAAAATTTCAAGATGCCCTGATTTGAAAATTACCAAAATACCCTTATAGGATAAATTACGAAAATACCCCTGGGTTGGGAACGGACGAAAATGCTCAAATCGGTGAACGTGTGTAGTAGATACTATTGAATGAATGTGATTCTCTGAATTAGAGTAGGAGATTAGAACGAAAACTTTGAAATGATCGAAAGAACTACTACTAAACTTCGTTACATAAAAATTATTCGTGGATAATTAGTGGAACATGAAGCTAATACATAAAATTTCTTAAATCAGATTAAATCGCGATCATAGATATGAGTTCTAGGGGACGTGGTCGTAATGTGCGTGGGCATGGTAGAGGCAGGATTACCGTATCGGAGCCAGTTAGGTCTGGTCAAGGGTCTGAGAATGAGATGCCACTACCACCAGTTGCTGGTGTTGAATATCATGATCAGACGGGGGATGATGCAGTATCACAGGTGATACTATGAGTGCTTGAGAGGGTGGCTAGAGCAGATGGGGGCATGGGAGCTTGAAAATCTGTACCTGAGCAACTTCGAGCCAATGGAGCTGAGGTATTCCGAGGTGTATCTGGTGTGGCACCCAATACGACTGAGTATTGGTTGGAGGCGACAGAGCGAATCATGGACGATTTGGATCTGAATGCTGAGGAGAAACTGAAAAGAGTGGTATCGCTTCTCCGGGATGAGTCATACCAGTGGTGGCTCATAGTTCGGGATAGTGCTACAGCGGATGATCTCACTTAGGAGTATTTTAAGGCGGCATATCAGAAGAAGTATATTGGGACTAGCTATATTGATGCGCAGAGGAAGGCGTTTCTGAGGCTGGTTCAGGGGAGTAAGTTCGTAACAGAGTACGAGGTAGAATTCTTAAGGTTGAGCCGGTATGCTCGAGGTATCGTGGCTACGTAGCATGAACAATGTGTCTGATTTGAGGATGGACTGAGGGATGACCTGAGATTGCTGATTACTCCACAGCAGGAACAGGAGTTTGCCATGCTGGTAGAGAATGCTAAGGCAACCGAAGGGGTTAAGGAATCTATGAGACAAAATTTGGATAGGAATAGAAAAAGAGAGGTTTTGGATCATCAGGGTCATCCGGAATGTTCAAAAGAGACCTAGAGTTGAGGGGCCACGAGGTTAGCAGGTTGTTACGGGAGGACAATACCGTACTTGTGCTCAGTGTGGAAAGATGCACCTAGGAGAGTGTTGGAAGAAGACAGGGGGATGTTTTAAGTGTGGGTCCAAAGAACACATGATTAAGGACTCATCTATGGAACTGAGCGAGAGCCGACCAGACAAGTCGTGGTTTTAATCAGTGGCAGAGGTGGATAAAGAACCACCACGGGTCGTGGTCCTGCTGGCGAGGTATGATTCGGAAGAGGTCGGGGGACATCGGGCAGAGGTGTTGGTAACACAGAGGTGAGACAGTCGGGTTTGGTGTATGCAGTTCGTCGAAGGGAGGATAGTGATGCACCTGTTGTCATAACGGGTACGTTCCTTGTTTCTGGATTACCCTTTATTTCTTTGATAGATATAGGGTCAACTCATTAATACATCGCTAGTGAAGTATCTGAAACTCTGCATGTGAACTCTGAGACTGTACCTAGGAAGATGACTGTACTTAGTCCTTTAGGGCAATCAGTAGTAGTAGACAAACTCTTTAGAGCAGTGCCTTTGGAAGTTCAGGGGGCGCAGTTTCTAACTGACTTAATGGAGTTTCCATTCGGGGAATTTGATCTAATCTTAGGCATGGACTAGCTAGTGAAGTATAGTACGAATGTGGATTGTGCTGCTAAGCGCATGTCATTGAGGACTTCTAACAACAATGAGGTTATGGTGATGGGCGACAGACGAAATTACTTGTCGAATGTAGTATCTGTCCTTAAGGCGAAAAAGACGGTAAGAAAGGGATGTGTAGCTTTTCTGATGTTGGTCAGTGCCTTAGAGGATAAGAAAGCAGCTGTAGGAGCGGTCAGAACGATAAGAGAATTTGTGGATGTCTTTTCAGAGGAGTTATCTGGGTTACCCCTAGACAGAGAAGTGGAGTTCGGAATTGATTTACTGCCAGGTACAGCTCCTGTGTCAATTGCTCTATACAAGATGGCGCCAAAGGAGTTGGTAGAGCTCAAGGCCCAGATCCAAGAGTTACTCGATCGTGGGTTTATTCGACCCAGTGTGTCCCTATGGGGAGCACCGATCCTATTCGTGAAGATGAAGGACGGGACTATGCGCATGTGCATAGATTACCGGCAGTTGAATAAGCTGACCATCAAGAACAAGTATTCATTGCCGAGGATAGATGACTTATTCGATCAGCTTAAGGGGGCCGCAGTATTTTCAAAAATAAATCTACGATTGGGATATCATCAGCTTAGGGTGAAAGAAGTAGATATCCATAAGACAACTTTTCAAACAAGATATGGGTGTTATGAGTTCTTAGTAATGCCGTTCAGATTGACGAACGCCCCAGCTGCGTTCATGGATATGATGAACTGGATTTTCCAACCCTATTGGATTAGTTTGTCGTTGTGTTCATAGATGACATCCTAGTGTATTCCAAGTCAGATGGAGAACATGATGAGCATCTTCGGGTTGTATTGCAAGTGTTAAGGGAAAAGAAGCTATATGCCAAGTTCAACAAGTGCGAATTTTGGCTGAAGAAAGTTATGTTCTTAGGGCATGTGGTGTCTGTGAAAGGATTAAGGGTGGATACTCGGAAGATTGAGGCAGTATTAGATTGGAAACCACCTAAGTCTGTGGTAGAGGTTCGTAGTTTTTTGGGGTTAGCAGGCTACTATAGAAGATTTGTTGAAGGGTTCTCGTCAAAAGCAGCACCTCTGATGAAGTTGCTGAGAAAGGAGGTACCTTTTGTATGGGCGGATAAGCAGTAGGAGAGTTTTGAGAAGCTTAAGAAAGTATTGACTGAGGCTCCGATTTTGATTCAACCGGAAGCAGGGAAAGACTTTGCAGTGTATTGTGATGCTTCCCATACAGGATTGCAGGACGGGAAAGTGGTTGCTTATGTGTCTCAGCAATTAAGGCCACATGAGGTTAACTATCCGACGCATGATCTGGAATTGGCCGCGGTAGTATTCGCCCTAAAAGTGTGGAGGCACTATTTGTACGGAGAAAAGTCAGTGATCTACACGGACCACAAGAGTCTAAAATGTTTGTTGACTCAGAAGGAGCTGAATTTGAGACAACGAAGGTGGGTGGAGTTGTTGAAGGATTACGATTGCTCAATAGAGTATCACCCGGGCAAGGCAAATGTAGTGGCAGATACCCTAAGTCAGAAAGTGGTGTCGGATATGAGGGCGATGTTTGCACATCTTAGCCTTTATGATGATGGAAGTTTGCTAGCAGAGTTGCAAGTGAAGCCGACATGGTTAAGTCAGGTGAGAGAAAAATAGTTGGTAGATGGGGAACTAAGTCTAAGCTGCTGCAAGTGAAGAACGGGAAATTAGAAGACTATGGTGTAAGCAATGATGGAGTCTTTGTGTTTTGGCAAGGTCTCAGATGCCAAAGGATGAGGAATTAAGGCAGAAAATTCTTCAGGAATTGCATAGTAGCCCTTATGCTATGCATCCTGGATGAAGTAAGTTATACAGGGATTTACGGGATCAGTTTTGGTAGCCTGGTCTTAAGCGGGAAGTTACAGAATTTGTAGGGAAGTGCTTAACGTGTCAGCACGTTAAAGCTGAACACCAAGTACCGTCAGGTTTGCTTCAGTCGATAAAGATTCCACAATGGAAGTGGGAGAGAATTACCATGGACTTCGTTAGTGGGCTTCCCCTTATGCCTACTAAGAAGGACTCAGTATGGGTGATAGTAGATCGGTTGATGAAGTCTGCACATTTCATACCAGTGCGGGTTGACTATTCTCTGCAGAGGTTAGCGAAGTTGTATGTGGCAAAAATTGTGAGGCTGCACGGGGTGCCGGTGTCAATTATCTCGGATAGGGATCCGAGGTTTACATCTCGATTTTGGAAAGCACTACATCAGGCATTGGGCACCAGGTTAGACTTTAGTACGGCATTTCATCCACAGTCAGACGGTCAATCTGAGCGGGTAATTCAAGTGTTAGAGGATATGTTAAGGGGTTGCGTGATAGACTTTAGAGGAAGCTGGGAGGATTTCTTGCCTTTAGCGGAGTTTGCGTATAATAACAGCTATCAAGCAAGTATTCGGATGGCACCGTACGGAGCGATGTATGGACGAAGTGTCGCACTCCTACGTGTTAGACAGAATTAGGAGAACGTTAAGTTTTGGGTCCGAAAATTGTGGCAGAATCCGAAGAAAAGGTTAAGGTAATTCAGACAAGGTTGAAGGAGGCATCTGACAGGTAAAAGTCATATGCAGATCTTAAGCAGAAGGAGATAGAGTTTGCCGTAGGGGATCAGGTGTTTCTAAAAGTTTCACCGTAGAAGAAGGTGATGAGATTTGGTCGCAAGGGAAAGTTGAGTCCCAGGTTTATAGGACCTTATCTGGTTTTGAAGCGGGTTGGACCAGTGGCATATCAGTTAGAGTTACCTTCAGAATTGAAGCAGATGCACGATGTGTTCCACGTTTCAATGCTACATCGTTACCGATGAGATCCATCTCATGTAATACCGGTCGAGGAGGTGGAGCTAAGATCAAATTTGTCTTACAAAGAAGAATCGATTCAGATCTTGGAACGGGATGTGAAGGTGCTACGGAGGAAATCAGTTCCTCTAGTAAAAGTGTTATGGCGTAACCATGGATCGGAGGAAGCTTCGTGGGAGCCAGAGGAAACAATGCCACAGCAATACCCTCACTTATTTTAGCCAGGTAATTTCGAGGTCGAAATTATTTTAAGGAGGTAGAACTGTAATATCCTTAAATAGGTGCCTCTGCATTTTGCATGTGTTTGCATGTGACGATATGCTTACTGTGTTAGTTTAGCATGTTTTGGGGTCTAGGCATGACCTCAGGTTAGGCCTGGGTCATGGCCAAAAATTTTGTTTTAGTGCTTAGGAAGAGGGAGCTAGGAGAGTTAGGGGTTAAAAGAATTTATTGGAGGGTTGTGGCACAAATAACCTAGGGGCAAAGTGGAAAAGGAGGCGCCACTAAGGTGGTTGGATGGTGACACCACATGCAGGGAAGGAGTGCTTTGGTTCAAGCTGCAGAAATCCCTTTTTGCTTATTCTTTTTCACGCCACAAGCAAGGAAGAGGTGTGCTCAGGTGGGACTCTCTTGAATGGATGAAGTGTAGATTGGGTCAACAGCTCAAAGATTCAGCTAAGTAGGAGGAAAAAAGGGGATTTGGATGAGAGAGGAAGAGTTGGCCGAATGGAGGGGTCTTGGTGTGGCATTTTCACCAAAGGAAGAGAGTGTTTGGGTTAGGGGCTTTAGATGCCGAAACAAGGAAAGTGGGAGGCCATTTTCTCCCTTTTCTTTTCATTTGTGTTTCTGCTGAAATTCTTTTCTTCTCTTTTGACCAAAAACTGAAAAGAACCAATTGTGCATCTTCTCTTCTTCTTATTTTGTTCAAAGCTGATACCAACACCCATTCTTAGTCGACGTCTTTTTCTTCTTTCAAGTCTCTTGTACCGAAAATTCTTTCCTTCCCTTTGCCGAACCCTTTCCTTTCCATTTCATTTTCTTCCTCCATTTTTACCCTCTTCAAAAGTCGAACCCTATGAGTTCTCTTCTTCTTCTCTTTTTTCAAGTGTTTGGTCGAATATCCTCAGCCTTATTTCTTTCTCTTCTTCACGAGATCTAGTCTCCATTGAAGTGCCAAATCTATCTCTTTCTTTTTGAGGCATAGCCGAATCTCTTGCCGAAACCTCTAAGATCACTTAGGGGTGCTGAACGTTGGTGCTTGGTGGCTGGAACTGTCAGTAAGGTAAGATGGTAACTATCTCTCTTGGTTTTAGGATTCAGGATAGGACCGAATGGTTCTTGGGATTCTTAATGTCGTGTTTTAGCCGATTGTAGGGAGGAGTGTTGCCGAATACTGTAGATCTTTAGAATTTGGCCAAGCGATCTAGGTAAGGGTTCTAGTGTTTCAGATCTGTCTCTCATTCATTCAAAAGCCAAAGGCTAATCGTTTGTGTGTATTAGGGCTTGGCCGATTGCAAGGAAGGTTCATCATATAGCTTCAGGATTTGGTTGGAAACCAAATTGGCATTAAGGTAAGGATTATGGTTTTGCGTTAACCTTTTGGGATTTGTTTGTATAGCCGAATGGCCTCTTTGCTAATGATCTTAGTGTTGGCCGAATGTAGGAAAGGGGATCTAGTGTGTAAGATCGGGATTTTCGGGAGTCAGTAATCACGTTAGTAACCAGGTGTGTAACCTCACACTAAATTCCCGATAGGTTAATAATAATAATGTTAAGCATGTGTTAATAAAGTGACAAATAAACATGGCTAAGGGTACCATTCAATGGTACAGTCCATTCAGGTATGTTACCCCTTAATACTCGTTAATAATGGTTATAAACATTGATATAAAAGTATGTGAAATTTCGTTATGGCCATGGGGTAAGGTATATCGCATGATATCGAAATAATATGTATGTTACATGGGCATATGGGTGATGTTGATTAAAGGGAAGCGTTTCGGTGGTTTTTACCACATTATCCTATGACTTATGTCACATATTATGAATCCGTTGACTCTGTCACATTATCTGGTGGCTATGCCACGATTATAAGGGTGATGTGCAGTTGACTGCAGCGACTGCATTCGATGGTGTGTAGTGGATGGAGGGTCGATTTAGTAATCCCCACGGTGTGATTGGCAGGTATGGGTGATGTGTAGAGGTTGGGTATCTAGGTGGGTTTGGGTTGCATCATTGCTTATATTTGTTATATGTGATTTGATATGCCATAATTGTTTGGGAGTCTGTGTTGGTTGTTACACACTGAGTCTGTTGACTCACCCTTCGTGGGCTAACATTTTGCAGGTGATACTCAGTAAATGGACCGGGTCGGCAGGGACTTAGTGGTGGCCATGCTCAGCTCAGCATTTTTGGGTTTCTTGATAATCAGACTTATCACATTTTTTTTCGTTTTTGGGATTTATGTCGGGTTTTGTTTTGTTATAATAAGGCCATTACTATTTAACTGTTTTATTTATGCGGTTTAATTTTTATTCTGATACGGTCAACATCAAACAAGTGGTTTAACAATTTTTCGTAAAATAACTTCAAATGTTTTGACACCTAAACACCTACGATTTTCAACTTAATGATAAGCACTAAAATTCGGCATTTCTTTTAACTTGTAATTTTTGAAACATGAAAATAACATTTCAATACCAACTTTAATAACAACACGGTTTTCAAAATTTATCATAACACAAATCTATTTTCTCCAAAACCGCCAGTTTCTCCAACATGACAAAACGAGATTCAGCTACATTTTACTCGAGGAGCATGCCAGATCCGATCAGGGCTTGTGGTCCGAGTATGGGGTGTTTCAGATTCCTTCTAGTCATAAACTAGTGGCCCCTGCTAGGAGAAGAAAGAAAGAAATTTAGTGTAAATAAAAATTTAACCTAAACTAAAAATAAAAGTAAATTGCGAAAAAAAATAATAAAATAATGGTTAAATTAATAGAAATAGAGCTTTCTTAATATTTTAGTGTTCCCCAGCAACGGCGCCAAAAACTTGATCGTGTCAAACAGTCGGGTTTTAATATTTATAAAGAATGATCAAACCTGTAGACTGACTATGACAACGATTGAGGCAAGTGCAGCTATCGAACAATAGTATAGTTAGGCAAGATTATTTTATCAAGCCTAAAGGAACCTAAAAGTACTACTACTCACTTTCTTTCTATTATTTAGCCTAAAATATGGAGTGATTGGTTTATTAATCTAAAACTAATGAAAAAAAAAAATAAACTAGATGCAAAAACAAAAGAATGAAACTTTGGGAAAAGACTGTGGAAAAACTCAGTTGATTACGATGATACCCTTAGGAAGAATCCACCTATGACTTTTCTTGTTATCTAACTTTTAATTCATATGACTTCTTTGCTTAGCTTGATCCGTGAAACTCCCTAACCTATATTAAACCCTCTCTCAAGGCGAATAACGTCTAACCATAGGTTAATTAGTAGAGCTCCCGTTCTCTTATAATAACCCCTAAGGAAGAAGTAAATCGATCAATGGACTCCCATATTAGGTTTCACCCTAATTCGAAAAAATCTCGTCACCCTATCTCTAGGCGTGCGATCAATTCCACTTAATTATGCTAGATCTACTCTTAGGCAGGGTCTATTCCTCCTCCACCTAAGCACATCGGATTAAATTAAGCAACATAATTAAGAACAAACTAAGTACTTATCATATAATTGAGAAATCAAATAACACAATCCATCATATGTTTCATCCTCTTCAGGTATCTGAAGAGTTTAGTTCATAACAAAATAAGAAAATATCTCAAGAAAAAAGATAAAACAAAATATAAGAAATCCCTAAAACCCCCCGAAGGAATTGAAGAGGAGATCCTCTGTCTTGAGTAGAACTCCAGCTTCTTGAGATGGATCAACTGGCTATCTTCGTGTAATTCCCTGAATAAAAGCTCTGGCAGAAAACTCTGCCTAAAACTTGATTCCCTAGAATGGCTGCCTTGGGTTGTTTATATAGCCTCTTTAGATGCTTTACTTGGCTCCTAAGTACCTCTTTCAAGTAGAATTACTATTAAGGTGTTTAAGTAGACTTAGGAGTATGTTTCTTTGGCTTCAGACATCCAAATCGAGTGAAATTTCTCGTTCTGTGGCGGGGGCGCCCATGGCACACGCCTGTTAAGTCGTGGCCAGGCCGTGTTGGATTTTTTCGATGAGGCATGGCCATGTAAATCGAGGTGAGGCCGTGTTCTAAATAAATGGCAAGGCACGGCCACGTGGCTTGAAGTCCAGGCCGTGTTGATTTCTTGGGTTAGCCCAATTTGGTCCGTTTTAAGCCTATTTTATGTTCTTTTTATCCTTAGGTGCTTTCCTGAGTATAAGACATGAAAAGAAAGGATTAAGAGCACCTTTTTACATGAATCGGGGCTGAATAATCCAAAAGCATACTAAATGTGGGCCTAAAATATGTTACTTTTACGGTTTATCATGAGGCTTTCGGTTTTGGTAAGGGGAGTTGGTGTCGAAATTTTTATAGGTTTTATTAGCTTTTGTGTGTTAAGGGTTTCTTTTTTTGGTATTTTTGGTGTGCTCTTCTTTTAGTTCTTTTCTTACTCTCTTTTGCTGAAAAGTGCCTAGTCAATTCCCATTATTTTCTTTTACTATGACATATAGCCAAAACTAGGGAGACCATTTTGTGCATATTTTTTCTCATCTTCTTTTCTCTACTCATTTTCAAAACTCCACTACCGAAAGTAACACACTTGTCCCTTGCAATCTTTCATTTTCTTGTTATTCTCTACCTACTCTTTTGAACTGAAACCTTTGTTCTTCTTTCCCTATTTTTCCCCTTATCATTCTTTTCTCCCAACCTTTCTTCTATTTTTGGTTTCTCTGGTGTTGCCGAAACTCTTAGGCCTTTATTGAAGTTCTCTTATTTTAATTTTCGATTCTTTCATCTTATTCACTTCCACTATTATTCATTGCTGAATATTCTCTGCTATTGTGGATGTGCCGAATTCTCTTGGGTGTTGTTCGAATCCTCTGTGTTAAGGTAAGATCATTCCCTTCATTTTCCCCTTGATTAAACCCATATTCCTTTTTTTCTTGGTCAGGTGGAACCTGTCTTGATCAATACTTAAACATGCTTCTTTCTCTCTGTGTTACGACGAATAGGGGGACAAAGTGTTAGGTATCTACTTCGGATCATTCTTCGGTTTGGTTGTGAAGGGTGTTTCATCCAGGAAATATCGTTAGCCAAACCATTTAGGTTCTAAGTCTATGCAGCGACTAATCTCTGAACCCTGTCTCTCTTTTAGGGATTGTAAGGTAAGGGATTTCTCTCTAGTATTCTCTTAGTCTATTTATCCGTTGTTCATCACCTTAACCCAGTTGAGTGGTTATACCATCATCCCTTTCGTAGTGATTTATTGACCAAGACTTTTAATGGATGGAAGAAACATTCAAGTTGGGGAAAGGAGCAAACCTTTGGTTTCGACTCCAAAGTTTAAGAAGCGAGTAGTATCGATAGTTCGAGATTGGCCACCAGGGTATGGGTTGGCTTCTAAAAGGGATACGCAGATCACTGTGATCCCTACGAGTGAGGACGTTAGTGAGATCGATAGTTTAGTTCTTCAGATTTACAGGTGTGCAATTATCACACTATTTCCTTAATTTCATAAATAAGTATGTGTTATGTTTGAAAGCTGAAAATAGCGGCAATGGTGATTGAGTTACCCAAGTTGGGTAAACCGGAACCCCTGGTCAGTATATTGTATTTTAAGCCTTTTTAAGGTTTGTGGATAATATGATTGTGGGTGTATGCTAAGTATTAAGTGTATCACATTACATAACCTATCTTTTATACTATGTTGCATGTGCATGGGATATTGGGATGATAATGATATAAAGGGGAAGTGTATATTAGTGACTTTGTCACGATTAATGATGGTGTGGTGCCTCATTGTGGAATTGGTGATTTAATCACGTGTGGATTAGTGGCTAGACCACTATATGTGGACTTTGAACAGTGTGTCTGTCAGCATGACTGCCAAAGAGGTGTGTAGCGGATGGAGGGTTGATTGTAGAAATCCCTACAGGTTTGTTGAGGATGGACATGTGGAGCGGTGTGTAGAGGATGGAATACTAGGTTGGGTTGGGCTATCATTTTGATTACTTGTGCATGATGTGATAATTTGATGATGGTTTGGGGCTCAGGCCCACTGGTGGAATTTTGTGGACTAATTGCACACTGAGTCTGGTGACTCACTCTTTTCTTAACAAATTGCAGGTAGCTCATGATTCTTTGGACTGGGTTGGAATGGACTCGAGGTGGTCATGCAAGGGTTATTTTATTAAACTTTATTTTAAATTATTAATTGCTATTTTCTTTTGGGGTATTTTTAATATGTAATAAGGCCACTTTAAATTTGGTAAATTTTGGATTTTAAGTCTGTGTTGTTACACATTAATTACGAACTACTTGATGGAACATTTTTCTCAAGATAAACAAAATTTTCTTTGCAACCTGTTTAACACACATTTCCTATGAAACTAAAAAAAAAATTTATTGACATTTCATAAACCGGAAAAAGAAAAAAATTGCTAAGTTTTTCAAACATCGCCTAAACGCTAGGCTTAGCTAATTAACTTTAAAAACTTTAATAATGAGTTTCAATTGAGCCATGAAACTTGGTTTTATTAAAGCAATTCTCCAAAATTTATAAAACTTTTCAAACCTATTTCCTTAGTGACATGCCAGATTCGGTCGTGGTGTTTGGGCCGGGTTTGGAGTGTTACAATTTGGTATCAGAGCCATGTTTTAAAAACTCAGCCTTGGGTTTTGGGGCGACAACATTTTCAAATTATGTATTTAAGATGGTTTTAAAAGAAATTTCATATGAACTTGTGTTTTGGAAGAATGGCACTCGAGTTTCCGGCCCAGGTCCACTAGGTAAGTTTTCTTATTGTTAAGTGAATTGCATGAGGTTGTTATATGATGTATTGCTGTGGATGTTGGAATTTAGAAACATTATTGTAGAGATGGAAACCTTTAGGAATGTATGTACTTTGTGAAGGAACTACTTATAATTCTAGCTCATAAAACTACTCGTTAATAAATAAGTGGAAAGATTTACTGACTTATAAAAGTTATAACTAGAGTAAAGCAGAGTGATAGATATGAGTGGTAGAGGATGTGGACGTGTTACTCGCGGCTGTGGGAGAGGTCAAGGTATTGAGGTTGAGCTTTCGGAAGCGAGGAATGAGCCTGAGGGTGAGGCGCCAGCATCACCTGTGGCAGGAGCGGGTTCACAAGACAGAACTAGTGGAGACGATGCCCTGTCACAAGCGATGTTGCGTGTGTTAGAGCGTGTGGCTGGGGCAAGTACTTGAGCAGCAACTCGGAAGTCCATTCCTGAGCGACTTCGGGCTAATAGAGCTGAAATGTTTAGGGGTATTTCTAGGGTAGCTCCAAATGTGGCTGAGTATTGGCTAGATGCAGTCGAGAAAATTATGGATGACTTGGATTGCACGGCGGAGGAGAAGCTGAAGGGCACAGTGTCTTCACTTTGGGATGAGGCATATTAGTGGTGGCTTACTGTGAGAGAGGGTACTCCGGCAGATCGAATGGATTGGGATTTCTTTAAGATGATGTTTTAAGGGAAGTATGTTGGAGCTAGTTATGTGGATGCTTAGAGGAAGACATTCTTGAATCTAGTTCAAGGTGATAAAGCGGTAGCTGAGTATGAGGTGGAATTCTTGTGGTTAAGTCGGTATGCCCGAGGGATAGTTGCGACCTATTATGAGTGATGCATACAGATTGAAGATGGGCTGCGAGACGAGCTGCGAGTGTTGATAGCTCCACAGAGGGAGAGAAACTTTGGTATTTTGGTGGAAAAAGCTAAGATAGCGGAGGAGGTAAAGCGAACTAAGAAGCAAAATAGGGACCAGGATAGAGGCAGAAATAAGAGGAATTTTAGACCATCAGTGTCATCAGGGGGTTCCAGAAGAGGCCTAATGTTGAGGGGTCGAGTCGTGTTGCAATGCCAACGGTTGTTGGGCAATTTTGACAATGTGCTCAGTGCGGGAGGTCTCATGCAGGAGAGTGTTGGGGCAGAAATAAGGACAGTTTCAAGTGTGGGTCAAAGGATCATCTGATAAAGAATTGTCCGCTAGATATAACCAGGGCTCGGATGGTAGGTTAGGGGTATGTGCAGCCAAGAAGGGGTGGTCAATAGATGCCGAGAAGCCGTGGTCCGAATCGAGGAGGGAATGGTTCTAGTCGGGTCGTAGAGCACTGGGTAGAGGTGTTGGGAGTACTGAGGCGAGACAGCCTGGGTTAGTTTATGCAGCCAGACGTCGAGAAGAGAGTGATGCATCAGACGTTATAACGGATACGTTCCTCATTTTTGGTTTACCCTTTACTACATTAATTGATGTTGGGTCGACGCATTCCTATGTTGCTAACGTGGTGTCTGGAACCTTGAGCATTAACTCTGAAACTACTTCTAGGGAGATGTCTATATTGAGTCCTTTAGGGCAATCGGTAGTGGTAAATAAACTTTTTAGAAGTGTGCCTTTAGAAGTTCAAAGGTTGGTTTTCTCGACTGATTTGATGGAATTGCCATTTGGGGAGTTTGATTTAATCTTAGGCATGGATTGGTTGGTAAGGTATCGAGCAAACTTGGATTGTGCTACTAAGAGCATAGTGTTATGGACTCCCGGGGGTGATGAAGTTTTGGTAATAGGTGAGAGGAGAGACTACTTGTCCAATGTAGTGCCTGCTCTAAAGGTGAAAAGAATGGTGAGAAAAGGGTGTATGGCTTTCTTAACTTTTGTCAGTGCATTGGATGTAAAGGAAGTGGCTGTGAATGAGGTTAGAACAATAAAGGAATTTGTAGATGTCTTTCCTGAAGAGCTTTCAGGGTTGCCTCCGGATCGTGAGGTGGAGTTTGGAATTGAATTACTACCAGGTACGACTTCGGTGTCCATCGCCTCTTATAGGATGGCACCAAAGGAGCTGGTTGAACTTAAAGCTCAGATTCAGGAGCTATTGGATCGTGGTTTTATCCGACCCAGTGTATCGCCATGGGGAGTGCCAGTGCTATCCGTGAAGAAGAAAGACGGGTCCATGTGAATGTGTATTGATTACCGCCAGTTGAATAAATTGACCATCAAGAACAAGTACCCGCTACCGAGGGTAGATGTTCTTTTTCATCAGCTCAAGGGGGCTTTGGTCTTTTCAAAGATAGGTTTGAGGTCAGGATACCATCAACTTAAGGTAAAGGAAGCAAATATTCATAAGACAACTTTTTGGACTCACTACGGTCATTATGAATTTTTGGTAATGCCATTTTGGTTGATAAACGCACCAGCCGCGTTCATGGATATGATGAATCGGGTTTTTCAACCCTATTTGGACCAGTTTGTGGTAGTGTTCATAGACGATATTCCGGTATATTCCAAGTCAGAAGAGGAGCATGATTCTCATCTTCGGATGGTTCTACAGATTTTACGGGAGAAGTAGTTGTACGCCAAATTTAGCAAGTATGAGTATTGGTTAAAGGAAGTTACTTTTCCAGGTCATGTGGTATCTGCAGAAGGGATAAGGGTTGATCCTCGGAAGATTGAGGCGATCTTTGGATGAAACCACACGAGTCTGTGGCAGAGATTCGAAGTTTCTTGGGATTGGCAGGTTACTACAGAATGTTTGTTGAAGGTTTTTCCTCAATTGTAGCACCCTTAACTATGTTGTTGAGAAAAGGGGTAGCATTTGTATGGACTGACAAGCAGCAGGAAAGTTTCGAGAAGCCGAAAATGATTTTGACAGAGGCTCTGATTTTAATTCAGCCTGCGGCTAGAAAAGATTTCGTAGTGTATTGTGATGCTTCTCACACGGGGTTAGGTTGTGTGCTGATGCAGGATGGGAAGGTTGTTGCCTATGCGTCCCAGCAGTTAAGACCGCATGAGATTAACTATCCCACGCATGACTTGGAATTAGCTGCGATAGTTTTTGCTTTAAAGGTTTGGAGACATTATTTGTATGGAGAGAAGTCTGTTATCTACACCAACCACAAGAGTTTAAAATATCTTCTAACTCAGAAGGAGCTGAATCTAAGGAAGTGAAGGTGGATTGAGCTGTTGAAGGATTATGACTGCTCGATCGAATATCACTCGGGTAAGGCAAATGTGGTGGCAGCCACGTTAAGCCGAAAGGTTATATCAGATTTGAGAGCAATGTTTGTCCATCTCAGTTTATACAACGAAGGAAGTTTATTAGCTGAACTGCAAGTGAAGCCGACATGGGTAAGTCAGGTTAAAGAGAAACAGTTATCGGATGATGTCTTGAGTGCTCGACTTCTGCAAGTATAGAATGGTGGGGTAGAGGATTACAGTTTGAACTGTGATGGGCATTTGTGTTTCCGTGAAAGGTTTGCATGCCAAAGGATGTGAAATTGAGGCAGATGATTCTTCAGGAAGCATATAGTAGCCCTTACGCTATGCATCCTGAAGGAAGTAAGATTTATCGGGATTTGCGTAAATAGTTTTGGTGGCCTAGATGAAAGCGAAAAGTTACAAAATTTGTGGGAAATTGTTTAACGTGTCAACAGGTCAAAGCTGAACACCAATTGCCTTCAGGGTTGTTGCAACCGGTAAAGATTCCACAGTGGAAATGGGAGAGGATCACTATGGACTTTGTTAGTGGGCTACCTCTTACGCCTACTAAGAAAGATTCGGTATGGGTGATTGTCGATCGATTGACAAAGTCTGCTCATTTCATACCTATTCGTGTCGACTATTCTCTGCAAAGATTGGCTAAGCTGTGTGTGGAAGAAATTGTGAGGTTGCACGGGGTACTAGTATCGATTATATCAGATAGAGACCCTAGGTTTACGTCGCGGTTCTAGAAAGCATTGCATTGGGCTTTGGGCACAAGACTTGACTTTAGCACAACGTTTCATCCGCAGACAGATGGACTGCCTGAGAAAGTAATTCAGATCTTGGAGGATATGTTGAGAGGGTGTGTCATCGATTTCAGGGGTAGTTGGGAAGAATTCTTACCGTTGGCAGAGTTCACTTTCAACAACAGCTACCAATCTAATATTCAGATGGCGCCCTATGAAGCGCTATATGGACGGAGGTGTCGTACTTCCACCTGTTGGACGGAATTAGGTGAACGCCAGATTTTAGGTCCGAAAATGGTTTTAGAAATAGAGGAGAAGGTTAAGTTAATTAGGGCTCGAATGAAGGAAGCATCCGACAAGCAGAAATCATATGCAGATCTGAAGTGAAAGGAGATAAGTTTACAGTAGGTGATCGGGTTTTCTTGAAAGTTTCACTGTAATAGCCCGATTTTGGGGCTAGTCAGAACAGTGGTCTCGGGACCACTAATCCGAGGTTGAGAAAATTATTTTAGTATTATTTTATGTGTTATGGCATTAATATATGGCTATATGGAAATTTTGGTGCTTTAATTTTAGCAATAGAATACTTAATTGTGAAAAAGAACTAAATCGCATAAAGCGCAAAAGTTCTATTTTATAAGGAGGGGTACCTAATAGCTATAGATTGTAAATTGGAGGATTTTAAAGTGAAATTAGGCCCTATTATATGTGTTGGCCGGCCATACAAGTTAAGGGGGACAAGAGCATTAAATGCTAGTCAAAGTTGGCAAAAATTAAGTGATAAAATGAATAAAATAAGAGAAGCAAAATATGTTATCATCTTTCACTATTCACTCATCTTTTTCCACCAAAAATTCAAGAGAGGATAGAGTTCTTGGAGGTTCAAACTTTCAGCCACTCAATCTTCATTCAAGTAAGTGATTTAGGTGGTTTTAGTTGATGATTTTTGTACTTTTAGAGTGCCCAAAGCCTAAGCTAACTAGTGAAGGGACTAGTTTGTGAAATGGTTTAAAGTTTAGAGACTTGCCATGAGAGAGTTTATGCTGTTAACTGAGTTTTTATGGAAGAAAATGAATGATGGGGAGGTTAGAGACAACTTTTGTGAAAGGTTTTGTCATGAAAACACCTAAATGGGACTAAGTTGTAAATGTTGTAAATTGGTAATAAATGAATGAAATAGTTAGATTTGTGGGTTTTTGAAAGAGGAATAAATGTTCAGCTAGGATTGTTTAATGGGAAAATGTGATGAAAAATGATTTACAAGCCTAGGGGCAAAATCATAATTTTTCCAATATACAAGGGCAAAATGGTCATTTTTTGCCCAAGTGTAGAATTTGATGTATATCAATCATAGAATGTCCTAAATGAATGAATTTCATTGTTATAGATCAAGAAGAGCGCGAAATCAACCTTGACCATGGGAAAGGCAAGGTGATCGAGTAAATCGCTAGCTAACACGTTTTACATCGAGGTAAGTTTACGTTTAAATGATACATTTTACATGCACATTATTGTTGTTAATCAGTGCATAGCATAATTGAGAACATGTATAATTCAAGTAGATAGAAAGTGGTAGCTAATGAATAATTCTTGTATGAATGATAGAATAGATAGGTAGGTGTGTTATAACAAATTTTGATGGTGGGCTAAGTGCAATACCACCTTGTTGTTTAATTACGATGCGTTGTGTGCGATACCATCATCTGTTAACCTTCCTGGTGGGTTGTGTGTGATACCACCGTAATTAACCTTCTTGGTGGGCTATGTGTGATACCACCCTAATGAAGACTAATGGTGGGCTAAGTGCGAAACCATTGGGTAATGTGATTACGGGTAATGTATTTTGATATGGTGATGTGTTACATTAAGTGACCTTGTGATGCTCAGTGCAGGGAAACAGTTATTGAATGTATGCATTATGCTTGTGATGTGATTGGAATGAGTAAGCCTAATCCTGAATGTAGATTGATTTCTTGCTTAGCAAATAATGTTATAAAAATGTTTTATTCATTTTAGAGTGTTATATTGTTTACATGTGAACTTACTAAGCTTTAAGCTTACTCCTCTCTCTTTCCCTTATCTTATAGGGCTTAAGAGCAGAGCCGAGATACGCCGATAGCTAGAAGATCACCCACACTATCTGCTTACTTCGGTATAATTAGATTAGTGATTTTGTATATGGCATGTATAGGACTAGACTAGTTAGATTATTTTGTTATTTTGACCAAAAGTGTATTGGCTTTTGCTAAGACATTAATTTTGTAAATTGCCAAGAATGATGACATATTTTATCATTTATGAAATTTCAAAGTTATCAATATGAGTGCATGTGGATTAAGAGAGGTTTGTTAGTTTGTTGAATAAGCCCATGTAGAGTAAGTATAGGGATGCTAGAAGCTTGGAAAATAGCCTTCATGTGCTACACGGGTAGACACACGGGCGTGTGTCTAGGCCGTGCTAACCCTACACCTTATTATTACTAATTAGAATAGGTCACAGGCGAATCCCACGGCAGCGTGCATGAATCGTGTAAGACACACGGTAGGGACATGGGTGTTTGCCCAGACCGTGTGGATCAAGTCAGTAGCTCCCCACGGTTAGAAGACACGGGTGTGTCTAGGCCGTGATAAATTAGTCAGTAACTCCCCACGGGCAGAAGACTTGGGCATGTTGTAAGCGTACACAGGCGTGCGCCCATTTCACATGGGCGTGCGCTAGCCGCGTGAGTTTTGGCAGAAGTTGGGGATTTTGGGCACGGTGTGAGCATATGGGCGTGTGTGACTACACACGGGCGTATGTGTTATCTAGCACGGGCATGTACTCCTTGTTTAGATGAAAAGAAATTTTATAGACCGTAAGATTTCTGATATGATCCCGAGAGTTCTCGTAGGTACGATTGAGATCTCATAGGTTGAGTGTGAAGTAATTAAAGCGATTCGAGAAGAGTAGTCACGTTGAGCCTAAGTGGCGATTAGGTAAATTGTTTAGTACCATATTATGCCTGAGTCCGGCGGGGATTATGGGCAAGAGGTGTTACATTTAGTGGTATCAGAGTTGTGGTTTAGTTGGTTCTAGGACTACCGTAGCGTGTGTGGGTGTCTAGCTATACATGCCATAAGCGTATAATGATAGTGTGGTGGCTTTTGATGATTTTAAAAATTTGTTTTATGCACGTTATATGGATTACGATCAATCAATTTGTTGATGATGTAGCTAGTAATGCGCTTGAGCTCACGCTATGAGGGACCGCTACTGCAAAGTGAACTCGAGACTAGGGGTCAAGGAGAAGAGGCTCAAGAAGCCTTTCTCCAAATGATGAGCAATTGGTACACCGAGTATGTACTTGTTAATCCCAATGCTCAACCTCCTCCACCTCCTCCTATACCTTAGCCAATTCTTGTGGCTCCCCAAGGTGTAGAAATAGTGAGGACAAATAAGCCCCTGGTAGATAAAATTTGGAACTCAATAAGGGTTTTTGATGAACTCTCTTGTACACCCGAGGAGAGTTTGAAATGCGCTGTATCTTTGCTGAGGGACTCAGTATACTATTGGTGGAAAACGTTGACATCAGTAGTTCCTAAAGAGAGGGTAACATAGGACTTTTTCTTGGAAGAGTTCCAAAAGAAGTATATAAGTCAAAGATTTATAGACCAAAAGTAGAAGGAATTCCTTGAGTTAAAGCAAGGAAAAATGACCGTGGTGGAATATGAATGCAAATTTGTTTGACTCGGTAAGTACAAACATGAATGTGTATCCATGAAAGCTACCCTATGCAAGAGGTTTGAAGATGGGTTGAATGAAGACATCAAACTTTTAGCTAGGATCTTAGAACTAAAAGAATTTGTGATACTGGTGGGTCGAGCTAGTAAGGCCGAAGACTTGAGTAAGGAAAAGAGGAAAGCCCTGAGTGAGGCTCGTGATGTGAGGAAGAGGCATATGAGCAAGTAATACCAATCTCAATCGAAGAGGTCTAGAGAAGGGAACCCTCGGATGACTACGTCAGTCGGGTATTCGCAGAGAGATTGAGGTAATACGAATTTAGGTTCAAGAGTTTAGGCCACCTCAATGGCAAGTGTGGGCAATCAAAGTCCAACCTAGAGTGCCCAAGTTGTGGAAGACATCACAATAGGGAGTGTTGGGGAAATAATCGAAATTGGTACAAGTGTGGATCCCCCGACCTTTTCATTTGAAATTGTCCTGAAAGAGATGACAAGGAAAAGAAGTAGGAGGTAAGATCAAACAGTGCATCTTTTAGAGGTAGGCCACAAAAGAACCCGGGATGTGGGACTAGTGGTAGAGGTGTATCACGAGACACTACTGTGAGGTCAGAGGGTCGAGCGCCAGCACGAACCTATGCTGTTCGCGCTCGAGAAGAGGCATCATCGCCGAACATAATAACGGGTACATTTTTTCTCTATGATACCTCTATTATTGCTTTCATTGACCCGTGGTCGGCCCATTCTTATATTTGTATGGGATTGGTAATTAGTTTGAATATGACTATTGAGTCTACTAAATTTATGATAAAAGTATCAAACCCCCTAGGAAAATAGGTGTTAGTTGATAAGGTGTGTAGGAACTGTCCTTTGACAGTTAGGGATCATTATTTTCCAGCAAACCTTATGTTGCTGCCGTTTGATAAGTTTGACTTAATTCTTGGTATGGATTGGTTGACTGCCCATAGCGTTTTAGTGAATTGTGGTAGTAAATTTATTGAATTGAAGTGTGAAAATAGAGATGTTATCCGGGTTGAATCAGGTGAGTCAGATAACCTACTGGTGATGATTTCTTCCATGGTAGCTGAGAAATATTTGAGAAAAGGATGTGAGTCGTATCTTGCCTTTGTACTGAACAGTCAAGAGTTTGAGGCAAAGGTTGAAACCGTGCCGGCTGTATGTGAGTATCCGGATGTATTCCCAGAAGAGTTACCTGGACTACCTCTAATCAGAGAGGTTGAGTTCGGAATTGAGTTAGTTCTTGGAACGGCACCTATTTCCATCACTCCGTATAGGATGGCACCATTCGAGTTGAAAGAACTAAAGGTCCAATTGCAAGAGTTGACGGATAAGGGTTTTGTAAGACCAAGCTTTTCACCGTGGGGTGCTCCGGTATTATTTGTGAAAAAGAAAGATGGATATGAGATTGTGTATAGACTACAGACAGCTCAACAAGGTGACAATAAAAAATATGTATCCTTTACTGAGGATAGATGATCTATTTGATCAACTAAAAAGAGCTATGGTGTTTTCCAAGATTGATTTGAGATCTGGATATTATCAGCTGAGAATTAAGGAACAAGATGTGCCGAAAATAGCATTTAGGATGAGGTATGGCCAGTATGAGTTTCTGGTCATGCCGTTCGGTTTAACGAATGCTCCTGTGGTTTTTATGGACTTAATGAACTGTATCTTCTGGCTGTATTTGGATAAGTTCGTAGTTATTTTTATCGATGACATATTGGTCTACTCCTGAGATGAGTGTGATCATGCAAGGCATTTGAGAATTGTCTTGCAAACCTTGAGAGATAAGTAATTATATGCTAAATTTAGCAAGAGCGAGTTTTGGCTTCGAGAGGTCGGATTCCTAGAACATGTTGTGTCAGGGGAAGGCATTAGAGTTGATCTGGGAAAGATCTCGGCTATTATGGAGTGGAAACTACCGAGGAACGTGTCAGAAGTCAGAAGCTTTCTGGGTTTGGAAGGGTACTATAGGCGGTTCGTAGAGGGATTTTCTTTGATTGCTACTCCGATGACAAAATTTTTGCACAGGGATGTTAAGTTTGAATGGACTGAAAAATGCCAATAGAGTTTTGAGAGATTGAAAACATTGTGGACAGAAGCACCGATTTTGGTATAGCCTGAGTCAGGAAAAGAGTTTGTGCTCTACAGTGACGCGTCCTTAAATGGTCTCAGTTGTGTGTTGATACAAGAGAGTAAGGTGGTCTCTTACGCCTCGAGATAGCTAAAACCACATGAGAAGAATTATCCAACTCATGATCTAGAGTTGGCCGCAATCGTTTTCGCATTAAAGATTTGGCGACATTATTTTTACGGATCATAAGAGTTTGAGGTACTTGATGAATCAAAAGGAGTTAAATTTACGACAACGACGATGGCTTAAATTTTTGAAAGACTACGAGCTTGTGATCGATTACCACCCAGGGAAAGCAAATATAGTTGCAGATGCTTTAAGTAGAAAATCTTTGTATGCTTTGAGAACTATGAGCATGAGCTTATCATTGTCCGATGATGGTGCTATACTGGCTAAGTTGAGAGCTAGGCCACTATTTGTCCAACAAATATGTGAAGCTCAAAGGAATGATAATGAGATGTTAGCTAAAAGAGCTAAGTGTGAATCAGGAGCTAATTCTAAATTTCAGGTAAGTTCGAATGGTTGTTTAATGTTCCATGATAGAATTTGTGTACCTAAAGATGATGAGTTAATCTGAGAAATTTTACAAGAAGCACATAATAGTCATTTGTTAGTACACTCGGGTAGTACAAAAATGTACAATGATATGAAGAAATTCTATTGGTGGCCAGGAATGAAAAGAGACATCTCGGAGTATGTAACAGGATGTCTGATTTGTCAACAAGTGAAAGCCGAGCATCAGGTGCCTCCGAGATTACTTCTACCAGTAATGGTTCCCTAGTGGAAGTGGGATCGGATCACCATGGACTTCGTGACTAGGTTGCTTTCGACTTTGAAAAAGAAAGATGCTGTATCGGTTATCATTGGTAGGTTAACGAACTCGGCTCACTTTATACGGTACATATTGATTACTCACTAGAGAAGTTAGTCGAGTTGTATATTGCAGAGGTAGTAAGATTACATGGAGTGCCTATATCCATTATCTCGGATAGAGACCCGAGATTTACTTCAAGGTTTTAGAAGAAGTTACAAGAGGCCTTAGGTACAAGGTTGAATTTTAGTACTGCTTTTCATCCTCAAACTGATGGTCAGTCTGAGAGAGTAATCCATGTTCTTGAAGATATGCTCCGATGCTGTGTGTTAGAATTCGAAGGTAGTTGGAAAAGATACCTACCTTTGGTCAAATTTGCTTACAATAATAGTTATCAATCGAGCATACGAATGGCAACGTATGAGGCCTTATATGGTCGTAAGTGTCAGACTCCTTTGTATTGGACCGAGTTGGGTGAGAAGCAAATCCATGGGATTGATTTTAAAAAAGCGAGGAAAAAGTGAGCGTGATTAGGGATAGTCCGAAGTCGCTTGCATCGACAAAAGTCGTCTGCGGACTTGAAAAGAAAAGAAATTGAGTTTCAAGTGGGTGACAAAGTATTTTGAAAGTGTCACCGTGGAAGAAAATATTGAGATTTGGTCGAAAGGGTAAATTGAGTCCGAGATTCATAGGGCCGTACGAAATTACTGAAAGGATTGGGCCAGTGGCATTTCAATTGGCTTTACCAGTAGAGTTAGAGAAAATTCACAATGTGTTCCATGCATCAATTCTAAGGCGTTATCGTTCTGATCCTTCGCATGTGGTTTCTCCCATGGAAATTGAGATACGACCGGATATGACATATGAGGAAGAGTCGATTAAAATCTTGGCTCGAGAAGTGAAACAGTTGAGGAATAAGGACATAGCCTTAGTAAAAGTGTTGTGGCAAAAGCACGGTGTAGAAGAAGCTACGTGGGAACCGGAAGAAGCTATGAGAGAGCAATACCCAAACTTCTTTACCGGTAAGATTTTCGAGGGAAAAAATCCCAAAAAAAGGGGGGAGAGTTGTAACAGCCCGATTTTGGGGCTAGTCAGAATAGTGGTCTCGGACCACTAATTCGAGGTTGAGGAAATTATTTTAGTATTATTTTATGTGTTATGGCATTAATATATGGCTAGATGGAAATTTTGGTGCTTTAATTTTAGCAATAGAGTACTTAATTGTGAAAAAGGACTAAATCGCATAAAGTGCGAAAGTTCTATTTTATAAGGTGGGGGTACCTAATAGCTATAGATTGTAAATTGGAGGATTTTAAAGTGAAATTAGGCCCTATTATATGTGTTGGCTAGCCATACAAGTTAAAGGGGACAAGAGCATTAAATGCTAGTCAAAGTTGGTGGAAATTAAGTGATAAAATGAATAAAATAAGAGAAGCAAAAGATGTTATAATCTTTCACTATTCACTCATATCTTTCCATCGAAAGTTTAAGAGAGGATAGAGTTCTTGGAGGTTCAAACTTTCAGCCACTCAATCTTCACTCAAGTAAGTGATTTAGGTGGTTTTACTTGATGATTTTTGTACTTTTGGAGTCCACAAAGCCTAAGCTAACTAATGAGGGGACTAATTTGTGAAATGGTTAAAAGTTTAGAGACTTTCCATGAGAGAGTTTATGTTGTTAGCAGAGTTTTTATGGAAAAAAATTAATGATGGGAAGGTTAGAGACAACCTTTGTAAAAGGTGTTGTCATGAAAACACCTAAATGGGACTAAGTTGTAAATGTTGTAAATTGGTAATAAATGCATGAAATACTTAGATTTGTGGGCTGTTGAAAGAGGAATAAATTTTCAGCTAGGCTTTTTTAATGGGAAAATGTGATGAAAAATGATTTACGAGCCTAGGGGAAAATCGTAATTTTTCCAATATACAAGGGCAAAATGGTCATTTTGCCCAAGTGTAGAATTTGATGTATATTAATCATAGAATGTACTAAATGAACGAATTTCATTGTTATAGATCAAGAAGAGCGCAAAATCAACCTTGACCGTGGGAAAGGCAAGGTCATCGAGTAAATCGCTAGTTAACACGTTTTGCATCGAGGTAAGTTTACATGTAAACGATGCATTTTACACGCACATTATTGTTGTTAATCAATGCATAGCATAATTGAGAACATGTATAATTCAAGTAGATAGAAAGTGGTAGTTAATGAATAATTCTTGTATGAATGATGAAATAGATAGGTAGGTGTGTTATATCAAATTTTGATGGTGGGCTAAGTGCGATACCACCTTGTTGTTTAATTACGATGGGCTATGTGCGATACCATCGTCTGTTAACCTTTCTGGTGGGTTGTGTGCGATACCACCGTAATTAACCTTTTTGGTGGGCTATGTGCGATACCACCCTAATGAAGACTGATGGTGGGCTAAGTACGAAACCATCGGGTAATGTGATTACGGGTAATGTATTTTGATATGGTGATGTGTTACATTAAGTGACCTTGTGATGCTCAGTGCAGGGAAACAATTATTGAATGAATGAATTATGCTTGTGATGTGATTGGGATGTGTAAATGGAGGATATGAGTAAGCCTAATCCTAAATGTAGATTAATTTCTTGCTTAGCAAATAATGCTATAAAAATGTTTTATTCATTTTCAAGTGTTATATTGTTTACATGTGAACTTACTAAGCTTTAAGCTTACTCCTCTCTCTTTCCCTTGTCTTATAGGGCTTAAGACCCGAGCTAGGATATACCGATAACTAGAAGACCGCCCATAATATCTGCTTACTTCGGTATAATTAGATTAGTGATTTTGTATATGGCATGTATAGGACTAGACTAGTTAGATTATTTTGTTATTTTGACCAAAGGTGTATTGGCTCTTGCTAAGACATTAATTTCGTAAATTGCCAAGAATGATGGCATATTTTATCATTTATGAAATTTCAAAGTTATCAATGTGAGTGTATGTGGATTAAGAGAGGTTTGTTAGTTTGTTGAATAAACCCATGTAGAGTAAGATATAGGGATGCTAGAAGCTTGGTAAATAGCCTTCATGTGCCACACGGGTAGACACATGGGCGTGTGTCTAGGCCGTGCTAACCTTGCACCTTATTATTACTAATTAGAATAGGCTATGGGCGAATCCCACTGCCGTGTGCATGAACCCAGTAAGACACACGGTAAGGACATGGGCGTGTGCCCAGGTCGTGTGGATCAAGTAAGTAGCTCCCCACGATTAGGAGGCACAGGTGTGTGAAGGCCGTGCTAAATTAGTCAGTAACTCCCCACGGGCAGAAGACACAGGCATGTTGTAAGGGTACACGGGCATGCGCTCATTTCACATGAGAGTGCCCTAGCCGTGTGAGTTTTGGCAGAATGTTGGGGTTTTTGGGCACGGTGTAAGCACATAAGTGTGTGTGACTACACACGGGCATGTGTGTCATCTAGCACGGGCATGTACTCCCTATTTAGATGACAAGAAATTTTATAGACTGTAAGATTTTTGATATGATCCCGAGACTTCTTGTAGGTACGACTGAGATCTCATAGGTTGAGTGTGAAGTAGTTGAAGCGATTCGAGAAGAGTAGTCACGTTGAGCCTAAGTGGCGATCAAGTAAATTGTTTGGTAACGTCTCGTGCCCAATTTCAGCGGAGATTACGGGTAAGGAGAGTTACATTCACCGCGGAAGAAGGTGATGAGATTTGGACGGAAGGGTAAGCTAAGTCCCAGGTTTATCGGGCCTTATTGGCTTTTGAAGCGTGTGGGACCAGTAGCGTATCAGCTGGAGTTACCTTTAAAATTGAAACAGATGCATGATGTGTTCCATGTTTCGATGTTAAGACGTTACCATTCGAATCCATCTCATGTCATGCTAGTTGAGGAAGTTGAAGAAAGGCCAGACTTGTCTTATGATGAGGAACCGATCCAGATCTTGAACCGAGATGTCAAGGTGCTAAGGAGGAAATCAGTTCCTTTGGTCAAAGTTTTTTGGCGAAGCCATGGTTCAGAAGAGGTGACATGGGACCAGAGGATGCAATGCGACAGTAATACCCCCATCTCTCTTGATTAGGTAATTTCAAGGCTGAAATTTCTTTAAGGGGGTAGAACTGTAACATCCAGGATTTAGGGGCTTTGCATCTTTTATGTTTTTCTGCATTTTTTGAGTTATGCATGTTGTTTGGATGTGTTTGGGGGCCTCAGGAAGACTCGAGGTTAAGCAGAAGCCTTGGTATAATTTTAGTTTTGGGCATTTTAGGAGGGAAGCTAATTAGGAGTAGGACTTAAGGGTTATTGTTTGCGTTTGGTGACACAAGAGGTGTAGTAGAAGAGTGGCAAGGAGACGCCACCTAACATGCAGGGAGATGGCGTCACAAGGAGAAGTTGAGAGGGAGAGGGTTCGAAACTCTCAAGCAAAGACAAGGAGTATTATTTTGGTTCGAGCAAGGAGGTAGCTAGATGGTAATCAAACTCTTGAGGAGAGAGACAAGACTTGGTCAAATATTTCAATGGATGGTGGAGAGTGATTAAGGGAGTTTGAATTATTCAAACTAGTTTGAATAAGTAGAGGAGAGGGAATTAATGAGTGTTTCAAGGGACGGCATGGGGATTGAGGTGAGAAGGGGTTGTAAGCCAAATTTTTGAGTAGTGTAAGGGGTGAGGCTTTCGATTTTGGTAAGGGGAGTTGGTGCCAAAATTTTTATAGGTTTTATTAGCTTTTGTGTGTTAAGGGTTTCTTTTTTTCGGCATTTTGGGTGTGCTCTTCTTTTAGATATTTTCTTACTCTCTTTTGTCGAAAAGTGCCTAGTCAGTTCCCATTATTTTCTTTTACTATGACTTATAGCCAAAACTAGGGAGACCATTTTGTGCATATTTCTTCCCATCTTCTTTTCTCTACTCATTTTCAAAACTCCACTACCGAAAGTAACACACTTGTCCCTTGCAATCTTTTTTTTTCTTCTTCTTCTCTACCTACTCTTTTAAACCGAAACCTTTGTTCTTCTTTCCCTATTTTTCCCCTTATCATTCTTTTCTCCCAACCTTTCTTCTCTTTTTGGTTTCTCTGGTGTTGCCGAAACTCTTAGGCCTTCATTGAAGTTCTCTTGTTTTCATTTTCGGTTCTTTCATCTTATTCTCTTCCACTCTTGTTCATTGCCAAATCTTCTCTGCTATTGTGGGTGTGCCGAATTCTCTTGGGTGTTGTTCGAATCCTCTATGTTATGGTAAGATCATTCCCTTTCGTTTTCCCCTTGATTAAACTCGTATTCCTTCTTTTCTTGGTAAGGCTGAACTTGTCTTGATCAATACTTAAACCTGCTTCTTTCTCTCTGTGTTACGGCGAATAGGGGGACAAAGTGTTAGGCATCTACTTCAGATCATTCTTCAGTTTGGTTGTGAAGGGTGTTTCATCTGGGAAATACCGTTAGCCGAACCATTTAGGTTCTAAGTTTGTGGAGCGACTAATCTCTGAACCCCATCTCTCTTTTCAGGATTGTAAGGTAAGGGATTTCTCTCTAGTATTCTATTAGTTTTTTTATCCGTTGTTCATCGCCTTAACCCAGTTGAGTGGTTATACCATCATCTCTTTAGCAGCGATTTATTGACCAAGACTTTTAATGGATGCAAGAAACATTCAAGTTGGGGAAGAGAGCAAACCTTTGGTTTTGACTCCAAAGTTTAAGAAGCGAGCAGTAGCGGTAGTTCGAGATTGGCCACCGGGGTGTGGGCCGACTTCTGAAAGGGATAAGCAGATCACCGTGATCCCTACGAGTGAGGACGTTAGTGAGATCAATAGTTTAGTTCTTCAGGTTTACATGTGTGTAATTATCATACTATTTCCTTAATTTCATAAATGAGTACATGTTATGTTTGAAAGCCAAAAATAGCGGCAATGGCCATTGAGTTACCCAAGTTGGGTAAACCGAACCCCAGGTCAGTATATTGTATATTAAGCCTTTTTAAGGTTTGTGGATAATATGATTGTGGGTGTATGCTAAGTATTACATGTATCACATTATATAACCTATCTTTTATACTATGTTGCATGTGCATGGGATATTGGGATGATAATGATGTAAAGGGGAAGTGTATATTGGTGAGTTTCTCACGATTAATGATGGCATGGTGCCTCATTGTGGAATTGGTGAATTAATCATGTGTGGATCAGTGGCTAGACCACTATATGTGGACTTTGAGCAGTGTGTCTGCCAGCATGATTGCCAAAGAGGTGTGTAGCGGATGGAGGGTTGATTGTAGAAATCCCCACAGGTGTGTTGAGGATGGACATGTGGAGGGGTGTGTATAGGATGGAATACTAGGTTGGGTTGGGCTATCATTTTGATTATTTGTTCATGATGTGATAATTTGATGATGGTTTGGGGCTCAAGCCCACTTGTGGAATTTTGTGGACTAATTGCACACTGAGTCTGGTGACTCACTTTATTTTCTTAACAAATTGTAGGTAGCTCATGTTTCTTTGGACTAGGTTGGAATGGACTCGAGGTGGCCATGCAAGAGTTATTTTATTAAACTTTATTTTAGATTATTAATTGCTATTTTCTTTTGGGATATTTTTAATATGTAATAAGGCCACTTTAAATTTGGTAAATTTTGGATTTAAAGTCTGTGTTGTTACACATTAATTACAAACTACTTGATGGATCGTTTTTATCAAGATAAAGAAAATTTTCTTTGCAACCTGTTTAACACACATTTCTTATGAAACTAAAAAAATTTTTTTTATTAACATTCCATAAACCGGAAAAAGAAAAAAATTGCTAAATTTTTCAAACATCCCCTAAACGCTAGGCTTAGCTATATAACTTTAAAAACTTGAATAATGAGTTTCAATTGAGCCATGAAACTTGGTTTTATTAAAGCAATTCTCCAAAACTTATAAAAATTTTCAAACCCGTTTTCCCTAGTGACATGCCAGATCCAGTTGTGGTGTTTGGGCTGGGTTTGGGGTGTTACAAAAGGTCTTTTCAAAAGGGTTGGAATGGGGCTTAGGTTAAAGGTGTGGATGAAGACTGAATTAGAGGGTTAGAATCGAGATTGAATTGACAAATTACCTAAATAGAAAAATAGACTAATCTTGAATAATTACATTAATTGAAAACTTGAAATACTAATAATATGAGCTTCTTCTTTACAATGTTGAATTTAAATGTAAGATCTCACTTAATCACAGAACTAATAATGAATATATTTTGATTTTTTTATTTTTTTAAGAAAACAATAAATACATAATATAATAAAAATTCAACTACTGAAATAAAATAATTAGGCAACTGATCAAATCAAGTCTCGATAGAATGGTAGTAAAAAAAAAATGGTATAACAAATACAAGATGGGTTTTGGGTTAATATTAGTGCGTGAGTCAATAAAATGGTTGTTAGGATCAACAGGGTTTACTTGGGGTTAATTGTGAGGGTAGGCTTTTAGTGGAGTAAGTGGGTTAAATCTTAGGCGCCTTTATCATCTCAGTATATCAAATCAATGATGTGGTCTCGACATGTATAATTGAAGCAAGTTCTAGAATAACAAATCAATGTTGACACACTCATAATCAATAAAGTGAGCATGAAAAGAATGTATGCTATAGAGGGTTCAAAATCTCCCAAAACTTATGGGCTTTTGATGACAGACTTGTAAATTTAAAACTTCAAGGTAATAATTAGATTCAGGTAGACAACCTCACAAAATTTTAATTTTTGAAAATAGACTCATCATGCTTGATTCTCCATTCTCTTAATAGTTTAAATCATCACTGCACAATTGTCAATGACTTAATCTAAAACATATCAATAAAAATCATAAATCAGAAGAAATTTCGTTCTAATTATAATATGAGAAAATTTCTTACGAACAAGACATGATTTAGGGATTTTCAAATAATACTATAGTTAACCCCCCACACTTAAGATGTACATTGTCCTTAATGTACAAAGATAGATAATAGCAGAATAATATTAAAATCATAAGATAGGGAGAGAAGTGAAACTTCCTGAATTTTGGATGGAGTCAATGAAAAGAAACATGGGAGTGCCTCGAACCGTTAGAAATTGGATCCTTGAAGCAGCCGGTCTAATCTTATTGTATCCTAAGCTTAATCTAAATGGCATGAAGAATAAGAATAAAATAATAAAGAAAATAAAAAAATAAATATAGATAGAATAATAAAAATAAATAATGAAAAGTGGATATTTGTTCAAAGAGTAAGGGGAAAAGGGAAAAAGACTTTAGGGAAGAAAGTGAACAGAAGAAGGGGATTAAATAGAAATCATGGATCTGGAGGTTGCCCATGCCCTTGTACCTTCATGTGGTGGCCACACGGCCATGGCCACGGCCGTGTGCAAGGCCGTGTGGGTATGAAAACCTGCACCTAAAAGTCTTGTTAGTTCTTAGTTAGATGCTAAACTTTGAAAATATAAAAATTAATGGGGTTAGTGCTCGGGTTACCTCCTGAGAAGCGCTCGTTTAAAGTCTTGAGCTAGACTTACCTGTTATTTGTATGGCCATGGTGGTTCACAGAGTCGAAACTCATTGTTCTTACTATCAATTCTATCAACATATGCTTTGAGACGGGTAATATTTACCTTAAAAGTGCCAAAATTAAAATGTGTTACCTCGACCGTTCCGTATGGGAAGACCTTACGTGCCAGAAAAGGAGTCGCACTTTTTGTATTAAGCTCTGAAGTGGCTATTCTAGGTTTAGTTGCATCTAATAGTACCTGGTCCCCAACTTTGAAGTGATTGGTTCCACATTTAATACTCGATGTCCTAGCCATGTCAAGAATTGCATTTAGCTCCACATGTGACGTACCGTCTAACTTTCGCTTGTTTGTCAAAAATTCTTTTAAAAATTTCCTTGAATCTGGCATCTGCGAAAGAGCTTCAAGAAATGGCAAGTTAATATGAAATTTCTTTGGAGGTTTAAGACATTTACCAAATTGTTCCTCTATGTGGTCTTTCTTTATCGCATTGGGGTATGGTACACGAGGTCGGTACTCTGTAATTACCTGGTTTGGTTTATCATGGCTTACTTCAACCTTACCTTCCTCTACCATATTCTCTTGTTTAAACTCTAGTTCATCTAAACATTCACTATCGTGAGCCATTATTGCTTGAGGTTTCTCTCTTGGGTTAGTTTCGGTATTGCTAGGCAGGATACCTTGTGGTCTTTCTGAGATCAGCTTAGCAAGTTGCCCTAATTGGTTTTCGATCTCTTAAAATGATGCTTGTTGATTTTTAAGTGTTGTTTTGGTGTTTTGGAAACGATTTTTGACACCGCTATGAATTCTGTCAGCATCTCCTCAAGGTTCGGCTTCTTTTCTTGTGGGTAGGGTTGTTGTTGGAAGTTTGGGAGGGGTTGTTGTCTCTGATTACCTTGACCACCCCACAAGAAATTGGGATGGTACCTCCAACCTGCATTATAAGTTTTACTATAAAAATTATTTTGAGATAAAAAAATTATTACTCATATAGTGAACTTGCTCATTTTCAGCACTTGGGTTTTAAGGTGGATATTTTGTATTGCTCATCCCTCCTCTATTCATATCGCACTGCATAACTAGATGTACCTGCGTAAAACTATACAAACCATCAATTTTTATATTTAAAAACTCTACCTACTTAGATAACATGGTGACCGCATCAAGGTTGAAAACATCGTCTGCTTTAGTAGGCTTTGTCCTCATGACTTGCCACTGATAATTATTCAGTGACATCTCTTTGGTTTCTGCGAGCGGTATGTTTTATTTCACTGTAAAAAAATCAAGGGTCCTGACAGGTTCCTCCTAGTCATAAACTAGAATTACTTTCCAAAAGCAAATAAAACAAGAATTAGCAAAGTAAAAAATTAAATTAAATTGCAGAAAAATAAAAAAAAATGGCTAAAGTAATAAAAATTGAGCTTTCTTAATATTTCAGTTCCCAGGTAACGGCGCCAAAAATTTGATTGTATATCGGAGTCTTAAAAATTTGTAATATGAATGATCTAGCCTAAAAACTAATTGTGACGACGACTTGAGGCAAGTGCACCTATCGAACAGTAGTATAGTTTAGTGGCAAGACCGGATTGTCGAACCCAAAGGAACCAAAAGTACTAATACTAACTTTCTTTTTAATATTTAACCTAAGAATTAAAGGAGTTTTTATCTAATCTAAAATTAACTAACTACTAAGCTAAAGATGCTAAGACACAGATAAGGAATTGGGGAAATACTTGAGGGAAAAACCAATTGATTGAGACAATACCCGAGGAAGAATCCACTAGACTTCACTTGTTATCTAACTCTGAACCAGACGATTTATTCACTTGACTTAATCCGTAGGATTCTCTAATTTATATTAATACCTCTCTCGAGGCTACTAACGTCTAACCCTAGGTTTATTAATTAAAATCTCTTTCTAATTAAACCCCCTAGAATTGCATTAACTCGATCTACGGACTTTCATATTAGGTTTGACCCTAATCCTGCAGATTTTCGCCATCCTATCTCTAGGGTTGCGATCAACTCCGCTTAACTATGCTAGGTCTACTCTTAAACAGGGTCTATTCCTCCTCTGCCTAAGAGCATAAATGCTGGAATCAATATCCTGAAATATCAAAATAAGAATTAAGAACACATAGTTAAGAACAAATCAAGTATTTATCATACAGCTCAGAAAACAATAACAAGATTCATCTTAGGTTTCATCCCCCTCAAGTATTTGAGGGGTTTAGTTCATAACCATAAAGGAATACATCTCAGAAGTAAATATAAAACAAAACATAAAGAAAACCCTAAAAACCCCTGAAGGAATTGAAGGAGAGATCCTCAGTCTTGAATATGATTCTGACTTTTTGAGATGAATCATCTGGCTTTCTTCGAGTGAATCCCACAATTCGGCCCCTCTGGCTTGGCTCTTTGGCCTAGCTGAACGCCTCCTTTTAGGTTGGCCTCTAGGGTGTTTATATAGGCTTTTGGAATGTCTTTCTTTGCCTCTAAGTACCCTAATCAGAATGGAACTCTTCTTTGCTACGGCAGGGACACGCCCCATGTGGCATGCCCTGTGTGGCACGCCCATGTAATTCGAGGCCAGGCCGTGTTTGGGTCTGTTAATGAGGCACGGCTGTGTGGATTTCGTACTTTGGCCGATTTTCCCCATTTTTGGCCCGTTTCTTGATCTTTTCATCCTCCGGTGCTCTCTTGAGTATAAAACATGAAAGCAAAGGATTAAGAGCACCTATTTCCATAATTAAAGGGATAAATCATCCAAAAGTATGCTAAATGTGGGATTAAAATATATGTATATTATGGTTTATCATCTCATCACAAACACATTTCAATTACCTCAATATCATTTATTTTTGCATTATCGAAAATAGCTCGATTGGAAGTCATCTCTGTCTTAACAAAATAATTTCGTTAGAGCTGGTAGATATCACACTATCACGGTCTACATATGGCATGTATAGCTAGACTCTTACTCATTCTAGGTTAGTCCGAGAACCTACTTGTAACACCCCTAACCTGAGACCGTCGCCAGAATAGGGTTAAGAGGCATTACTAAACATTCAGGACATTTCACTACCATTTCACAACACAAAGTCTATCATCAATCAAATATATTCAATCACAAGTATATAGTCCCTTATTGAGGTCTTCGAGACCTTAAACACGTGTTAGAAAGGGGTCGAGACTAAACCGGAACACATACAGAAATTCTCAAAAATTTTCAACTTTTCAAAGTTTCAGGGGTTACACGCCCGTGTGGGCAGGCGTGTGTCTCCCACGACTGCTAGACACACCCATGTGTCTTCTCGTGGTCGAATCTAACTTAACTCCACAGCCACCAAGCACGCCCGTGTACCCTGGTTGTGGTCGATCCTGACTTGGCTCCACGGTTACCAGGCACGTCCATGTGCTAAGGCTGTGTACACTTAATTAGCTACTGACTTATGCCCACAGCTAGTTGACACGCCCGTGTCAAGGCTGTGTACTATTAGGCTAGATCTTGTCATTCACCCACGGTAATTAGGCACGCCTGTGTTCCATAACCGTGTTGGCAAAACAGACCATATGCAAGGCCAATTTGCCACCCACACAAGGGTCAAACCTATAGGAACATTTAAGCATAACTCCATACACAATTTGACAACCAATTTCATATCAAGTGATTGACATAACATCTCATACAATCTCATTTCTAATCATGTCAACTTATAGACTAAATTGCACCACTTGAATGCATTCAATTTCAAACATGATACATCCCCAAATTTACTAGATCATACTAGCATCAAACCATCACTAAGTTTAACATTCATAAGACATTTTCATTACCAACAAGCCATACCATAATATGCATCATATACCAAATCCCTTCATGCTTATATCCAACATATATCTAGCAAAATCTCATGGCTTTTCATACATCTCAATTATGTTCCACAACAACTAGCCTATACATGTCATATGAAACACTCCAAACCCGGCCTACAAGCCCTGACCGGATCTGGCATGCTTCTAGGAAAAACCATTCGAATCTTGTTTGAACTTTGCTAAAATTTTTCGTGTTTTTGAAAATAGTTGATTTGGGTTGGGTTCAAAATTTATATTCCGTGTTGATTAGGTGTCAAAACATTTAGTACTTATACTTAAGAAAAATGGTCTTTAACTTTAATTCGATAATAATCGTATCATACTAAGTTTAAAAGCATGCATAAACAATTTAATACTTATGGCCTTATTACATCAAATAAAACCCAAATTAAGTCCAACTTACTTAAAAAAAAAGCCTAACATAAAATAATAAATCCAGAGTTGTGCATGGCCACCACTTGAGCTCCTGCCGACCCGGTCCATTACTGAGTGTCATCTGAAAAATAGTCCCACAAGGGGTGAGTCATACAAACTCAATGTGTACAACCAACACAAGTCTTAATTAAATTTAGGCATGTCAAATCATACATAATAACATATATAATTCATGATGCAAACCCGAACCCAAACCTAGATAACCATCCGCTACACATCACCTGTACCAACCATCACACCGTGGGGACTACTAAGTCAACCCTCCATCCGCTACACATCATCGAAGGCAGTCGCTGCAGTCGACGTGCATATCGCCCTTATAAAATTCGTGGCATAGCCACCGGATAAATATTCGTGACATAAGTCACCATATTCAGATATCGTGACATAAGTCACCTTATTCAGATATTGTGACGTAAGTCACCACATTCAGATATTGGGGTATAAAACCACCAATTCACTTCCCCTTTACATATCTCCCATATGCCCCATGTCAAACATATCATGCAATATCATGCTTTATTTCACATTCTTATCATTAGTGTCATTTTTATCATACTCATAGTAGGAGTAGGAAAAGCGTGCACTGAGTACTTCGTACCATTACATGGTACCTTAGCCACATCATAACATATTCTTGTAACATATTAATTAAAACATAACCGTCAATTAATTAAAGCTTAGTGTGGGGTACACACTGATTTATAGCGCTTAATTGAGATCCGAAAACCGATCTAATGCTTTAGATCTTAGTTCCTATATTCGGCCATTGTTAGACATATTAGCAAAACTTATTCAGCCATATAACCAAATCCCGGAGGAAACATAATCAAAATCTTACCTTGCTTTCCGATTTGAGTACTTCTCAAATCCCGAAAACTTTGTGATACTTCTTTCTTGCAATCGGCCAACACTAGTTCACTAGACTTGGTTAGTTTCTGCTTTTAAATAAATATGAAATAGATCTTATATCACTCAATAAGCCTTGGCCGAATATCTTGGGTACTAACCTTGCAATTTTAAATCCCGAAAGTGGTTACTTGCTTTGAAGTTGTCAAAATTCCTACTTGTCAAGTGTTAGAATCGGTTTTAAGTATAGATATAAGAGAATGGCCTTTGGCCGAATACTTCATACCACTTACCTTAAACACTTCAAATCCCGAAAGTCTCCTTACTATCCCTTAACGTTGGCTGCACACAAAAGAACACAAGGTTATGGCATTATACACATTCGGCCACCATTAACCAAGGTTTAACCATTGTTTTCGGCATCTTAAAAGAATAAGAACCCAAAACCGATTGCTTAAGGAGGAGATCACTTACCACTATGTCGCTTACCTTAGATCTAAAATCCCGAATGTTTCCCTTAGAAGTCGGCTAAAGACATTAAGGCATTAGAATCTTGATTTCGGCTTTTAAGAAAAAGAAATAAAAGAATTGATAAGTGAGCCTTACCCTTACTAAAATTGACAACACTCGCTTGACACCACGAGAAGGTTTGACTATAGGCTAAGCTGTTGAACAACAAGTTTGACTTTTGATGATTTAAAGGACCAATCGGCTAGGAGCCCCTTGAGTATTCGGCTAGAATAAAAGAAAAAGTAAAGAAAGGTGGTGGCTTTAGAGAGAAAAAGAAAACGAAAAAGAGGCTTAATTGCTTTGTAAAACTCGGCTATCCTCCCCCCTCCTTACTAAACTTGGCCGAATATTTCATTAGAGGAGTCCCTAGGCCGGCCACCTCTTCCTCTCACTATCAAATCCCTTATTTCACTCTTCCTTAGCCAAAGCTTGAAGTGTCTCTGTGCCGTCCACTTCCTCTTCTCCAGAGTCCATGCACTGTCCACTTCCTCTCTTCTTTGTAGCAAAATAAAGACTTTTATTTGCTTCCCTTGTGACTCGAACCCTGGGCCCATTTGCACCTGCTTGTGGCGTCACTTACAGAGGCCCTATGTGGCGCCTCCCAGCCACTTAGACAAGCCTATCTTTGTGTCTAATTTCCTCTATTTATTTTCTTAAGGCCTATCAAGCTTAACTCCCTCTTTTAGACTTAAAATTAAATAATTTCTAAGGCATTCACCTACGCACTAAGGTTCACAAAATTCATACAACACATTCTTAACACACAAAGGCATGCTATTTCATTTTATTAAGCAAAAATGCATAAGCCATAATTCTGGATATTACATTCCACCCCCTTAAAATAATTTCATCCTCGAAATTACCTGGCTGAAATAAGTGAGGGGATTGCTGTCGCATTGCCTCTTCTGGCTCCCACGAAGCTTCTTCCGATCCATGATTTCTCCATAATACTTTGACTAGAGGAACTAATTTCCTCCGTAACGCTTTCACATCTCGTTCCAAAATCTGAATTGGCTCCTAGTCGTAGGACAAATCTGGCCTTAGCTCCACCTCTTCAACCGGAAATACATGAGATGGATCCGATCGATACCGACGTAGCATGGAAACATGGAATACGTCGTGCATATGCTTCAACTCTGAAGGCAACTCTAACTGATATGCCACCGGTCTAATTCACTTCAATACCCGATAAGGTCCTATAAACCTTGGACTTAGCTTCCTTTGCATCCAAATCTCATCACTTTCTTCCAAGGCGAAACTTTAAGGAATACTTGATCTCCCACATCAAATTCGATCTCCTTCCATTTGAGATCTGCATAAGACTTTTGTCTGTCAGAAGCCTCCTTCAACTGTGCCCGGATTATCTTAACCTTCTCCTCAGATTCTGCCACAATTTTGGACCTAAAATCTGAGTTCTCCCAATTCCGTCCAACACATAAGAGTGCGGCACTTCCGTCCATACAACGCTTCGTATGGTGCCATTTTAATACTGGCCTGATAGAGGCAAATATTCTTCCCAACTTCCTCTGAAGTCTATCACACAGCCTCTTAACATATCCTCTAACACTTGGATCACTCGCTCAGATTGACCGTCATTTGTGGATGAAAGCGTCTTGAAATCCAATCTGTGCACGAAGCACGTGTAGAGCTTTCCAAAATCGAGACGTGAACCTCGAATCCCTATCCGAGATAATCGACACCGGCACTCCGTGCAACCTCACAATCTTCGCCATAAACAACTTTGCTAACCTCTGGAGAGAATAGTCCACCCGTATCGAAATGAAATGCGTGGACTTTATCAGTCAATCCACTATCACCCATACCAAGTCCTTCTTAGTAGGCGTAAGGGAAGCCCACTAACGAAATCCATGGTAATTCTCTCCCACTTCCACTGCGAATTTGTATTGGCTGAAGTAATCCCGACAGAACTTGGTGTTCAGCCTTAACTTGCTGACACGTTAAGCACTTGCCAACAAATTCAGTCACTTCCCGCTTAAGACCAGGCCACCAAAACTGTTCCCTTAGGTCTCTGTACAACTTACTGCCTCCAAGATGCATAGCATAAGGGCTACTATGCGATTCCCGAAGAATTCTTTATCTAAGCTCCTCGTCCTTCGGTATACAGACCTTACCCTTGAAGCATAATACTCCCTCGTCATTAATACCATAATCCTCCAACTCTCCATTCTACACCTGCCGTAACTTAGCACTTAAATCCTCATCCATTAACCGGCTTTCCTTTACCTCATTCAACCATGTCGGCTTTACTTACAGCTCTGCCAACAAACTTCCATCATCATACAAGCTCAGAAGTGCGAACATTGCTCTCAGATCCGACACTACCTTCCGACTTAAGGCATCTGCCACCACATTCGCCTTGCCCGGGTGATACTCTATCGAACAATCATAGTCCTTTAATAATTCCACCCACCTTCGCTGTCTCAGATTCAACTCCTTCTGAGTCAGCAGATACTTAAGGCTTTTGTGGTCTGTGTAGATCAGTGACTTTTCTCCATAAAGATAATGCCTCTACACTTTAAGGGCAAAGACCACTGCCGCCAATTCCAAGTCGTGCGTCGGGTAGTTATCATCCTTTAAAGCAGAAACTACATTAGACAGGTAGTTTCTTCTTTCTCATATCATAACTACTTCCTCATCCTTGGGAGTCCTTAGCTCCATTCGTTTGGATGCACAATCCAACACAGCCCGATGCTCTACTAGCCAGTCCATGCCAAGTATAAGATCAAATTCTCTGAAGGGTAATTCCATTAAGTCGACAAGAAATACCACTCCCTAAAGCTCCAAAGGCACACTCCAAAATATCTTGTTCACTACTACGGTTTGACCTAGTGGGCTTACTACAGTCATCTCCCTACTAGATAGTTCAGAGGCTATTCCTAGAGTTTCAACTACTCTACATGCAATATAAGAATGGGTCGAGCCCACATCAATCAAAGCAACATAAGGCTTGTCAAATATAAAGAACATATCGGTTATGACGTCCGGCGTGTCCCCATCCTCCCTCTGACGAACCGTATAAACCAAACCCGACTGTCTTGCCTCCGTGTTACCAACATCTTGGCCGGTGTTCCCCGTCCTCTACCAGTACCGTTTCCTCTACCATTCGAACCACGGCCCCACTGAGGCTGCTGTCCTCCTCTTCCAGCCTGGTTAGGACCTTAGCTTACTGGTCGACCCCCTTCGGTTCTCATAGGACAGTCCTTAATCATGTGGTCCTTGGACCCATACTTAAAACATCCTTCGCTCCATTGGCTCGGAGTCTCTCAGGTACCGAATTTTGAGCTCCCATGCCTCCACCTACTCTAGCCACCCTTTCTAAAACCCGCAGCATCGCTTGTGACACTGCGTCATCCCCCGTTTGATCCTGATATTCCACATCAGCGGCTGGTGGTGGCGGTGGCATTTCATTTTAGATCCTTGACCCGATCTAACGGGTTTCGACACGGTCATTCGGCCTCTTCCATGGCCACGCACATTACGACCACGTCCCCTTGAATTCATACTTCTAATTTGCGTTTATCTAATTAAAGAATTTTATGTATTAGTTTTGTTCCACTGATTTATCACGAACAGTTTTATGTTTAGTAGTTCTAGGAAGTAGTTCTTTCGATTTCATACACATACAGTCTCAAATCATACATTTCATCACACATATAAACTTGCGTTCATTACAGAGAAATGTTGTAGTTGGCGTTGTTTGTTATTTTCCACTACCCAAGGGCATTTCTGTAATTTTGTCCTATAGGGGTATTTTGGTAATTAATTTTTTTATTAATTTTTTTTCCAAATTAGGATATTTGAAAATGTTTCAAAATAGAGATTGTTGATATTTTTATAAAATTAAAATGCTTGCTAGAGAAATTTCAAGAGTGAAATGGTAATTTTATACACTAGGGGTATTTTTGTAATTTTACAAGCCAGGGTCGTTTCGGTAATTTTTCACAAAATATGGTTCCTGGTGACTTTTCAAGACAAGGGCACTTTTAAAGATTTTTAATTTGAGGGTACTTTAGTAATTGTTCCTCACTGAGGGTATTTTGGTCATTTTGCAAGTCAGGGGTAGTTTGGTCATTTTGCAAGTCAAGGGTAATTTTGTAAATTTTCCAAACCAGGGTATCTTAATATTTGTAAAAATAGGGTTTTTGGATATTTGTAAGGTAAGAGATTCTTGATAAAAACTGTGGGTAGTAAGGAAATTTTATGAACCAAGGGCATTTTAGTAATTTTTCCAACTAGGGGTATTTAGGTCATTTTAGTAAATCGAGAATATTTGGAAAAATTTTCAAAATAGTTTTCCTATACATCATAGGGGTAATTTGGTGATTTTAAAACTAGGGTTTTTATAAAAATATGGCTAGTCCCTTTCGGGTTTTAGTTATTGGGTTTAGCCTGTGGCTGAGTCCTCTTGGTTAGGGTGAACCATCACTACGCACCAGGTAGGATTCAAGTGGGTAGGAGGTGAGTCACTAGGACTACTTAAATACCAAGCTCCCACTGAAACCAATCCTAGACATGCGCACAATGGTTGCCACACCCTAACTCGGTGACTTAGACACAGGTTTGTTTAATTGTGCATTAAAGTTTTATGTAATTGTTGGGGTAAACTAGTCATATAGTTCAAGTACTTATCATACTAATCTACGTTCCATTTCTACTCTTCTACAAATCATACAATGATTCACACAATGGATAGGAGTACTTACTTGGTGGACTTCGGGTCGGAGACTCAGGTGCCATGCCAGAAAACCTGCTTATTACTTAGAAAAATCCACTTTCAAAAGACAAAAAATGTTTTGTGCCCTAAAAGCCCTTAAGGCCGAGTTTTGAATCGGGCTCTGATACCAAACTGAAACACTCCAAACCCGGCCCATAAGCCTTGACCGGATCTGGCATGCTTCTAGGAAAAACCATTCGAATCTTGTTTGAACTTTGCTAAAATTTTTCGTGTTTTTGAAAACAGTTGATTTGGGTTGGGTTCAAAATTTAAATTCCGTGTTGATTAGGTGTCAAAACATTTAGTACTTATACTTAAGAAAAATGGTCTTTAACTTTAATTCGATAATAATCGTATCATACTAAGTAATTTAAAAGCATGCATAAACAATTTAATACTTATGGCCTTATTACATCAAATAAAACCCAAATTAAGTCCAACATACTTAAAAAAATAGAAAGCCCAAAATAAAATAATAAATCCAGAGTTGTGCATGGCCACCACTTGAGCTCCTGCCGACCTGGTCCATTACTGAGTGTCATCTGAAAAATAGTCCCACAAGGGGTGAGTCATACAAACTCAATGTGTACAACCAACACAAGTCTTAATTAAATTCAGGCATGTCAAATCATACATAATAACATATATAATTCATGATGCAAACCCGAACCCAAACCTAGATAACCATCTGCTACACATCACTCGTACCAACCATCACACCGTGGGGACTGCTAAGTCAACACTCCATCCGCTACACATCATCGAAGGCAGTCGCTGTAGTCGACGTGCACATCGCCCTTATAAAATTCGTGGCATAGCCACCGGATAAATATTGGTGACATAAGTCACCACATTCAGATATTGTGACATAAGTCACCTCATTCAGATATTGTGACATAAGTCACCACATTCAGATATTGGGGTATAAAACCACCAATTCACTTCCCCTTTACATATCTCCCACATGCCCCATGTCAAACATATCATGCAATATCATGCTTTATTTTTCATTCTTATCACTATTGTCATTTTTTATCACACTCATAGTAGGAGTAGGAAAACGTATCTGAGTACTTCGTACCATTACATGGTACCTTAGGAGTAGGAAAACGTATCTGAGTACTTCGTACCATTACATGGTACCTTAGGAGTAGGAAAACGTATCTGAGTACTTCGTACCATTACATGGTACCTTAGCCACATCATAACATATTCTTGTAACATATTAATTAAAACATAACCGTCAATTAATTAAAGCTTAGTGTGGGGTACACACCTGATTTACTTAGCTCTTAATTGAGATCCCGAAAACCCGATCTAATGCTTTAGATCTTAGTTCCTATATTTGGCCATAGTTAGACATATTAGCAAAACTTGTTCAGCCATATAACCAAATCACAGAGGAAAGATAATCGAAATCTTACCTTGCTTATCGACTTGAGTACTTCTCAAATCTCGAAAACTTTGTGATACTTCTTTCTTGTAATTGGCCAACACTAGTTCACTAGACTTGGTTAGTTTCGGCTTTTAAATAAATATGAAATAGATCTTAAATCACTCAATAAGCCTTGGCGAATATCTTGGGTACTAACCTTGCGATTTTAAATCCCGAAAGTGGTTACTTGCTTTGAAGTTGTCGAAATCCCTACTTGTCAAGTGTTAGAATCGGTTTTAAGTATAGATCTAAGAGAATGGCCTTTGGCCGAATACTTCATACCACTTACCTTAAACGCTTCAAATCCTGAAAGTCTCCTTACTGTCCCTTAACGTTGGCTACACACAAAAGAACACAAGGTTATGGCACTATACACATTTTTCCATCCCTAACCAAGGTTTAACCATTGTTTTTGGCATCTTAAAAGAATAAGAACCCAAAACCGATTGCTTAAGGAGGAGATCACTTACCACTATGTCGCTTACCTTAGATCTGAAATCCCGAATGTTTCCCTTAGAAGTCAGCTAAAGACATTAAGGCATTATAATCTTGATTTCGACTTTTAAGGAAAAGAAATAAAAGAATTGATAAGTGAGCCTTACCCTTACTAAAATCGACAACACTCCTGCTTGACATCACAGAAGGTCTCGGCTATAGGCTAACTATTGACCAACAAGTTTCGACTTTTGATGATTTAAAGGACCAATCGGCTAGGAGCCCCTTGAGTATTCAGCTAGAATAAAAGAAAAAGAAAAGAAAGGTGGTGGCTTTGGAGAGAAAAAGAAAACGAAAAAGAGGCTTAATTGCTTTGTAAAATTCAGCTATCCTTCCTCCTCCTTACTAAACTTGGCCGAAAATTTCATTAGAGGAGTCCCTAGGCCGGCCACCTCTTCCTCTCACTATCAAATCTCTTATTTCACTCTTCCTTAGCCAAATCTTGAAGTGTCCCTGTGCCGTCCACTTCCTCTTCTCCAGAGTCCATGTGCCGTCCACTTCCTCTCTTCGTGTAGCAAAATAAAGACTTTTATTTGCTTCCCTTATGACTCGAACCCTGGGCCCATTTGCACTTGCTAGTGGCGTCACTTACAGAGGCCCTATGTGGCGCCTCCCAGCCACTTAGACAAGCCCATCTTTGTGTCTAATTTCCCCCATTTATTTTCTTAAGGCCTATCAGGCTTAACTCCCTCTTTTAGACTTAAAATTAAAAAATTTCTAAGGCATTCACCTATGCACTAAGGTTCACAAAATTCATACAACACATTCTTAACACACAAAAGCATTCTATTTCATATTATTAAGCAAAAATGCATAAGCCATAATTTGGGATATTACATCATATTTTAACTATGTACATCTTTTCAAGAGTACCAAAATAAATTACCGATAGTGTGATAGATGTCCTGACGATTCCTGAATCCAAGCTAGCTTTGCTGGTACTATAAAACAGATAAACAAACACACAGTAAGCTTTCAAAAGCTTAGTAAGTTCATAATATAATACAATTAACTCATTGTATCAAATTAATATATAAAATAAACCATCTCATAGGTAATTTACCAATGATACACCAATTCATCTATATCCAATACCCACATAGCATTCCATTTATTTCCTTTCAATTTCATCAACCACATCGGTATTATGCATACCTTTTCCAACACATAGTTACTCAACAACCATGCAATCCAACCATCACATAGATAAAGACACAATTAGACACATTGTCAATCTCAATTACATACTCAAATATTTATTCATTCAACTCTTAAATCTATCATCAACCACATAGGTTCAAACGTACCTTGATCAACACATAGCTACTCACCATTCATGCTACTCAATTGCTCGATATTACCTTTCATTCAACCTTTGTTGTACCTTTGATTTATTCGCACACTTAGTGCCAATTTCATAACCGAACATAATCGTTGTCGCACAGCTAGTGCCAAAATGTTAAACGAAAATTATATCGTATATCACACACAGTGCATATTCAATAAGCGAAGCTTTTTTCTTTTTGCACACACAGTGCTAATTATTAAAGCCATAGCTTCTATCGTTTCGCACACACAATGCTAATCAACTCGGTATCAACTCAATTTCGCACACATAGTGCCTCAATACTTTATCTTATACATAACACATTCTATTCCATTTATATACAGTTATTCATCTCACATCACATAGATACTAGTTTAATAGCAAGTATTACATCCAAACTTACATCAAATATCGAAATACCAAAACGGTCGATTAATTGAGCACTTTATCTTTGCCTCGATCTAGATCCGAACCTCTTCTCTATTGGTCTATACACATTCAAATTCAATCCATTTAATCACCAAATCATTCATTTTAATCCAAACACACATATTTAGGGCATTTTACAGAAGAGCCCTCACATTTTTACATTTTGACACTTTAGTCCCTAATTCATAAAATCATCAAATACACATAAGTTGCTTATGCTCATGCCTAGACGATTTCTCACTATACTCATACAAGCCTATTTATTTCATTTATTTCACAATTTAGTCCCTCAATTTACACTTTTCTCAATTTAGCTCAATTTACTCAATTTCACCAAAAACCCAAATACAAAATATGTAAATCCAACACTAAGCCTTCATATTTTACCAACTATCAACACAAAGCTCACATGTTCATTAATAACACATCTCAAAATCTTCACCATTTCACAAAATTGAAGCATGGGTTTTAAAGAGCACAAAGCAACGATCACTAAAACGTAAAAATTATCAAAAACTGAAACCGATACATACCTCAATTTTCTTGAATAAGGGCCAAATACCTCGCTTTCTTATTTCTTTCTCTTTTCTTTTTGTTCCAATGCAAATAAAGATGATTAAAACATGGCTTTTGATATTTTTTTTTGTTTCATTATATAATAACATTATATTATACTAATATTTTAACATTTATAATTAATATATATACAAACTATATATACATTAATCATAATGCCACACGCTATCATTATTTTTGGGCTATTTACACCATAAAACCTCCAAATTATAAAGACATCCACAATTAAGCACTTTTACAAATAGCACACACCTTTTGCAATTTATGCGATTAAATCCTTTCTCGCAATTTGACCCACAATTGATACACTTTCACACAGGCTAAATCACACATTATACACATCAAAAAAATTTAAAATATTATTCCAACCTCGTATTTGTGGTCTCGAAACTACTATTCCGACTAGAGTCTAAACCAGGCTGTTACACGACTAAACCATAGCTCTGATACCTCTAAATGTAACAATTCTTACCCGAATTCAACACCAGAATAGGGTACGAGGTATTACTGGACTTAACTTGCTTGAACATACAACCTTGGGCTATAAAATTTGTTCCTATTAAAAACTTTTAAACACTTGGAAAATTTGATCCTATCATGGGTCTACAAGACCCGTTACATATTCTCGGGATGTTATGGGACCAAACCAAAACTTTTAAACACATGGAAAATTTTTACATAAAACAGGACCACACACCCGTGTTCTTAGACCGTGTGCTTCAGACGGCATAGACATGTCCGTGTGTAAAAACTTGGGCATTCTATTTGTGACATCATCAACCTCATAAGGGTCACACGCCCTGTGTGGCTAGCCCGTAGTCAACACTGACTTATATCACTAACTTGTGGGGGACAAACGGCCTATTAACACACCCATGGGGCTGACCATGTGACGCACACGGCCTAGACACATGCCCATGTGGACAATTAGAAGGCTATTCTCAGTGCCAATAGCCACTCTGAAACATAAGCACACATATACCAACACAAGCAACCCATAACATGACAATAATACACAATGAAGGATCACTAAACATCATTTGCATAAACTTTCACTTCGTAAAACTCGTTACCATTAAAATATGAAACTTGATAAATATCGGCCAATTCCTAATGGCCACATAAAAGTGACTAAGTCCCTATACATGCCATAGACTCAAAAGGTTTTGCATTCACTTATACCTAACATGATAGCTTGATAGTGTGATAGCACCTCCGGCGATCTCCAACCCAAGCTAGTATAAAACCCTACATGTTACGAGAAAGGAAGGGGAGTAAGCAATTAAAGCTTAGTAAGTATGTATGTAAATAATAAAAAATTTATCACCATGCTTTTAACAATCTTTATTTTAAGTTCTCAAGGTAATGCCATCATTATTGCATAAACTTTCTCAATTCACTTATATTCATCTTGAGCTGTCTGCTGGAGTTACAGTCACTAAATTATTTGTATCCGGAGCTATGGAACTCCAAGTTAAGAACCGATAAATTTCTTGAAACTAGACTCACATATCTTCTTACCATAAAATTTCCAGAATTTTTGGTTTATCCAATTAGTACATTTTATTCTTTAAAGTCTCCCCTGTTTCACTGTCTGACAATTTTAAACCCTCATTACTAAAAATAAATTTTCTTATGGTACAAGACTTCAATGATGTTCCTATTTATTTCTCTTGAAAATAGACTCAATAAGAAATTAAAGCATATAAATTTTACCCATTAATTATTTTTGTATAATTTTTAATGAATTTCCCAAGTCAACTGAAATCATCTTGACCCTGTCTCACTAAAATCCAAATATCTCATCAGATGAAATTCTTTTGGTCATTCTGCTTCTTTGTGCAAAATAGACTCAATAAGATTTAATTTAATATCTTATTCAAATTCTAATTCATTTTTCACCATTTTTGGTGAATTTTCAAAGTGGTACAACTGCTGTTGTACAAATTGTTTTGTTGCTAACTTTACTCTATCATGTTTTCTTTGTATTAATTCTCATCTACACACTTATAATTCTAAAGCATATCCATAGTTAGCCATTCCAATAGATAGTCATCATCAAATATTTACAAGCCATTTATTGGCCCATTCAACTCACACATCAACAACAATATAAGTCTCAAATGCTTGGGCTTACTTACTCATACTTGTTCTTACTCATCACATGTTACATAATAATTTCATACTTGTATTATACTCATGGTACCTGTAACACTTAATCACATAGATTAGCACTTTTGCTAGTGTAATATGCATATCAATTCCTTATCTTCCTTAACTTAGATACAACCCTTTATCCTTCATGAATAATTTAACTTGTTACTATCTTTACTTACTTAGCTTTCTTGTTACCTCTTTCATACTTGGCTTTTTTGCCCGATGAATTACCCGGAATAACTGAGGTTACTCAATCTCATCAAACATGGATCTTGATGCCAATGCAATCTCTCAGACATGGTCTTACATGGGATCGCTTCATGATTCCAATGCAATATCCCATATATGGTCTTACATGGGATCCCTTAACTCGGTGTCGATGCCATGTCCCAGACATGGTTTTACACGAGACCTTCCTTATATGTTTTCTTTGGAAACTTACCATTTCCATGTTTTGACATGGTCTTATGTGGTATCCTTGCCTTATGAATCTTATCAATGCCATGTCTTGACATGGACTTACATGACATCTTTGCATAATGAATTCACCAATGCTATGCCTTGGCTTGGACTTACATGGAACCTTTGCCTCATAATAACTTTTCAATGCCATGAATTTTCATGGACTTACATGATATACTTGCCTTAATGTCGATGCCATGTCTTGTCATGGTCTTACACGGACTTTCCTTGTCTCATGCTGTGATATTTGTATCCTCATTATTCCTAGTCTTCAACCGAGACTTCCTCTTGCATGTTCTCACTCATTTTCTCATCAAGATATCATTAATCTTAATTTCATGAAAATAATGTACATTATACATCATAATAAATGATTTAATAAAAAAGAAAAAATACATGGGAAGCCTTAAATTCATACAAACTTACCTCGGTACTCAAAATGTGTGTGGAAGCTCGATTTAGTCCAACACATTATCCTTGCCTCGATTTCAATTTGGGCTTCATTTTCTTGATCTATAATAACAATTTTACTTATTTAATACTCACATTAATTAAATTGACTCATAATTTATACTTTGACAAAATTATGATTTTGCCTTTAAACTTTCACATAATTACACTTTTACCACTAGGCTTGGAAAATGATTTTCATTCAACTTTCTTGTATTTCAAGCCTAGTCGAATCATTTTCTTAACTATAGCCGCCCATAATTTTCACTATTTCACTCATGTATGACAAATTTCATAACTTTTGCAATTTGGTCATTTTATGCATTTTTCATGAAAATCACTTAGAAAAAGATGTTTATCATACATCAAATTTCCATATTCTTCCATAAATCATCAAAATGCATGCATGCCATACATGGGTAAATTTTTGAACACAAACCCTAGCTCAAAATAATGATTGAAAATAGCTAAACCGAGTTACGGGAATCTAAAAAATGTAAATAACATTAAAAACAGGGCTTGGATGCACTTACTATTAAGCTTGAAAGCTTGAAAACCCTAGCCATGGCTTCCCCCATGCTAAATTCGGCCAAGGAAGAAGATGGACAAAGGTTTTTGGCTTTTATTTTGTCTTTTAGTCCATTTAATTACCAAATTACCAAAATACCCCTAACTTAAAAATATCCCATTTCACTTATCTAATGTCCATTTTTGTCCAACAATTTAACTAATGGTCTAATTTCCATTTAAGGACCTCCAATTTAAAATTTCATATAAATTGGACACTTCTAACATGTAGAAATCAAGTTTTGCATTATTTACAAATTAGTCCTTTTGGCTAAATTGAGTGCCCAAACGTCAAAATTTTTGAATGAAATTTTCACAAAATCATTCCGTAAAATCGTAAACCATAAAAATATAATAAGAATAAGATTTTCCTCAATAGATTTGTGGACCCAAAACCACTATTCTGACTAGGCCCAAAATCGGGCTGTTACACGCACGATCGCACGCTCGTGTGGCAACCGTTGTCGTACTTTCGGCTTTTTGGCATTTCGTCATTCTGGCATTTGCCAATCTACGATTTTGGTGGTATGTGTACACACCTTGTTTACGAAATGTGTCGAAGTCCATGACCACAAACCTTAACCGATTGAGTGTTATTTCAGCCCACCTAAAACGCTGACAAAGATTGCTAACAACCTCAATTGATAGTTATCTGCACATTAAGAGGATTCACTACTCATGTTGCTTAAACTTGTGGTTTGAATCCATATATATTGGCCTATGGAAAACTGTAACACCCCTAACCCGAGACCGTCGCCAGAATAGGGTTAAGTGGCATTAACAAACATTCAGAACATTCACTACCATTTCATGACACAAAGTCAAACATCAATCAAACATATTCAATCACAAGTATATAGTCTCTTATTGAGGTCTTCGAGACCTTAAACACATGTTAGAAAGGGGTCGGGACTAAACCGGAACACATAGAAAAATTCTCAAAAATTTAAAACTTTTAAAAGTTTCAGGGGTTACACGCCCGTGTGGGTAGGCCGTATGTCTCCCACGACTGCTAGACACACCCATTTGTCTTTCCCGTGGTCGAATCTAACTTAACTCCATGGCCACCAAGCATGCCCGTGTACCATGGCCGTGGTCGATCCTGACTTGGCTCCACGGCTACCAAGCACCCCCGTATGCTAAGGTCATGTACTCTTAGGCCATATACTGACATTTTCACATGACTATTAGGCACGCTTGTGTACCATATTCGTGTGCTCTTAAGCTAGCTACTGACTTTACCCCACGGTCACTAGGCACGCCCGTGTGCCATGACCGTATAGGCAAAACAGGCCATTTGTAAGGCCAATTTTCCACCCACACAAAGGTCAATCTTATAAGCACATTTAAGCATAATCCCACACACAATTTGGCAACCAATCTCATGTCAACTAATCAACATAACATCTCATTTATAACCATGTTAATTTATAGACTAAGTTGCACCACTTGAACACATTCAATACCAAATATGATTCCTCCTCAAACTCACTTCATCATACTAGTATCAATCTATCACCAAGATTACCATTTATAAGACATATCCATTGCTATCAACACATACCAAAACTCACTCCACATACCAAATCCACACAAGCATATTTCAAACATTTATCTATCCACCTCACATGGCTATTTATACATCCCATACATAATTTACATATCTAACCTATACGTGCCATATTTCAACTATGTACATCTTTTCAAAGGTACCAAAATAGATTGCCGATAGTGTGATTGAGATGTTGACAATCCCCAGATCCGAGCTAGCTTTACTGACACTACAAAGCATAGAAACAAATGACATACTAAGCTTTCCAAAGCTTAGTAAGTTCGTAACATAACACATTAAACCAAAACAAATCATCACATAGATTTATTTCACATTTATATAGGTATATATAATGCCATCCAAAACTAATATACTCATTTAACATTTCATGATCTCATTTATAGATTCATCAACCACATAGGTTCTGAACGTACCTTATCCAACATTTAGTTGTCAATTTACTTTTGCTACTCAATACTCACTATTTCCTTTCGATCAACTTTTGTCTTTTCTTCGATTCAATCGCACACTTAGTGCCCAAATATTTAGCCGAAGCTTAATTAACATCGTGCACTTAGTGCATGCATATCAAACCGATCTTAAATCAATATCGCACACACAGTGCCCACTACAAAGCCAAAGCTTATATTATTTTGCACACACAATGCTAATCATCTTATCACCTTTCCGAATACGCACACTTAGAGCCATATAACTCAAGCCCTCACATAACATTCCAATTTCAATATATTCATACCATTTATTTTATAGCATTAAACATAACTAAATACACATATTATGTTCGAACTTACCTTGGACGTCAAACTATCGAAACGGTCGATTAATCGAGCACTTTATCTTTGCCTCGATCTTAATCTGAACCTCTCCTTTCTTGGTCCATTGCAACATCCTAAATAATTGAGTATCATTATGTTGCTAAATGTTGGTTCGGGTTACTTGAAGATAGAATAAATATTATTATTTAAATGTACTTTAGAGTAAAGAAATTAAATGACATTAATACTCAAATTAATTAAAGTGCTAAAAGATGGCATAAATGAGTTAATAGCATAGTGGTGATGGCGCCATGACTTAGACATGAGGGAGGAGGTTCGAATCTTCTAGCTTGCAACTTGAAAAATTTTATTTTTTGCTTCCATCTATCAAGTGTCGGCCAAGAAGCAAACATGGAAAGTTTGACTTCTTTATTTTTGGTATGATGGCTAAAGGATTAAGGAAATATCTAAGTTGAGGAAAGAAATCATTAGGATAAGGTAAGTAAGGGAACAAATGGCTTCAAATGGGAGTGTGCTATGGAAAGAAAGGGTGGCAAAAGGTTGGCCATTGATAGCCAAGTATGTGGACGGTTTTTGGGCAAGGAAATTTGGCGAATTTTTTGAAGACATTTAGTTGAATTAGGGCTAGTTAGGCATATTCTCTTCTTTGGTCATTTGTTAATTTTCTTTTCTTTTCAAAACTTGTTTCTCTCATATTTCCTCCCCTTAGCCGAATGCCTATTGAAGAAGGTAAACAATTTTTGTTTTGTTCTCTTTTCTTTTGGTCATTCGGGTTTTGACCATTTAGGTCTTAATTCTCAAAAAATTTCCCCCTAGTGTCGAAACCATCATCACATAGAAAACTAATTTTCTTCTTATTCCTTCACCTTTGCCGATTGCACACAAGTCTCCAATTTCAATTCTTTGTTCATCTTTCGTTCTTGAAAAGAATCCAAACATAAACACCATATGTTCTTTTACCCTTATTCATCTTTTTCTCTTTACAAAAAGGAATTCTCAAACAAACTTTTCCTTTTTATTTTATCCATGGCCGAATGTTAACCCAATCTTTGTCAAAAATTTCTTTCATTTTCTTTGATCATACCGAATTATTCTTACTCAATTTCTATTTTAATCGTGGATATTAGTGAAACTTTAGAAGGTAGAAACTCAAGGAGATCTTTAGAATTTTGGAACTTTGGAATCAATCTCAAGAATCAAGGTAAGGAGTTTTCCTTTAAAGATTTATATTTATTATATTAGTATAGTATTAATCGATTTCGTTTTAGGGACGCTACCACTCGATCGTTTCTCGAGGAACGAAGACAAATAGTGGTAAGTCAAATCTCAAACCTTACCAAACGTTAACCATATTTCAATATTGGTAGTCGGACTAATGATCGTATATCTTTAGAGACTTTCAAGATAGGGCAGAAGAGGGTAGTCTATAGTCTTTGTAAGAGGGGCGGTTCCACTATTCCCCCTAAATATAAATGAAGGGCTGTTTCGAGAATCGAGATTTTCCACGGGTTGCGGACCATCAACCGAGGGAAATCAATTATTTGAAGTAGTTCGTACTCCCGAGCCTTTGTACATTAGTGGATTCTCAGCGAGCAACGAATCGATAAACGAGGAGAAACCAAAAATAGAAGTGATTCAAAATCAAAGGGGTAAGGATTTGGATCGAATACCAATAATATATTTTTGATAAATGATAGTGTTCTAATAGATTGTATTATGTTTAGGTGTTGACGAGCGGGAAGGTTTAGTACTCACGATATCAAGGTGTGTAACTTCACACTTTTCTCGGGTTGGATGTCATTAGTGGTATTGAGTAAAAATTGTAAAAACGATAAAATCGGTATAATACAAAAGAATTGGTATTTTGGTGAAATTTCATAAAATTTGTTAAAAATGTGAAAATTTCGAAAATGCCCTCGATGTGTAGGTAGTAAAATGAATACTAAAAATCTCATGTGTAAATGGGCCAACGATGTGTTAGATCGTAAAATGGGCCGATAAGTTTGCTAGTTAGTAAATGGGCCGAAAATATGCTAGTTAGTAAAATGGGCCAAAATCTTGGATAGATAGTTAAATGGGCTGAAATCCCTGATAAATAATGAATGGGCCAAAATCTCTGCTAGATCGATAAATGGGCCGATATCTCTACTAGATCGATAAATGGGCTAAAATCTCTGTTAGATCAAAATGGGCCGTAATCTCTGTTAAGTTGTTATATGGGCCAAAATATATGCTAGATCGCTAAATGGGTCAGAAAATTTGCTAGATCGCTAAATGGGCCAAAGTTGCTAAATAGTTAAATGGAACAAATGAAATATTGTATTATAGGCCTTAATAAAAACCTGAATTATTGACTTGGGCCTTTTTGATAAAATCATCATATGTACATAAGCTATTTTGCATACATGTTGCATGGGTTGGGATTAAAGATGAAGAGAAGAAAGGCCTGTTGCCAAAAATCTAGTTCGGTGGCTTTGCCACAAAATAATTAAACGGCTAATTGCCTCTAGTTCGGTGGCTATGCCACAAATATTTTAATGGCTTAATGCATCTACTTCGGTGACTTTGTCACAATCTAGTTCGGTGGCTCTACCACAAAAATAAAATGGCTTAATGCCTACGATTGGTGCGATGGCGGGGTGGGTTGACTTGATCCCCACAGGTGTGATGGTTGGTACGGGTGGTGTGTAGCGAATGGAAATTAGGTTTGGGTGGGAAATTTCATTTTTTTTTGCATGCATTCCATTATTTATACTATTAATCTTGATAATGGGCTCAAGCCCAAAAATCATGATTTGATGATCGGCCCAATGAATAAGTAAGTGAGTTATACTTTGAGTTCTAAGTAACTCACTCCTCAAATTTTCATCTCGGGTAATGGAAATTGGCGTGGACTTGGGCGAGGATGACTTCGTGGAGGCCATACTACAAATAAGGGTTAATTAAACTTTGAACTTTTATTAAAGACTTTCTATAATTTACTATTATGGGTTTGATGTAATAAGGCCTCTATTAATGTTTTATGGATTTTATGTGTGGATGGATTTAAAATTATGTTTTGGACTATTAATATGGGCTTATAATTATTTTGTTTTCTTAAAATAATTTGGGTTTTCAAATATATGAAATTCCTTTATCTATTTTTAAAATATTTGAACTCTAAAATAAAAAAATTAAAAGTTACTTTAAGGTTTTTAACAATCTAATATTAATGATATTTTCAACTAATATTTTCTCATATTTATAAAATTTAAAATACCCTTTTTGGTTTTTATTAAACCTTATTAAGAAAATGATTTTGAAATTTCCGATTCACCTTAATTATTAAGATAGTTCGATCTACGTAACAAACCAAATCTCGTCTTTATGCATAGACCGGGTTTGAGGTGTTACATTTAATGGTATCAGAGCTAGTTTCAAAAACTCAGCTGTGGTTGGGTTCAATAAATAATTTCTGTATAAAATTATTTCAATTATGTTCTAAAAGATCAGTATGGCACCACAAGCATCCGACAACAAGTCAAGTAAGTATTTATTACTTAATGATTATTATGATGATCATAGGAACACTCTAGAACTTCTAGTTTTAGATGTTAAAAATCGTAGAGATTGAGACTATAGGATGTGTTGCGAAAAACAACTTTATCTCTCAAATCTCATAAAACACCGTTAATAAACACTGAAACAATTTTCTGATTCATAAAACTTGTAATCAAATTAAATCGAATTAGTTATCATGAGCACTAGAGGACGTGGTCGTGGACGCGGTAGACATGGCCCTAGAAGCGGACGAGGTGTTAGAGGTGCAACTGAAGCACCAAATCATATGCCAGAAATGGATGCACCTGCGTCATTTGAGAGTGAGACGAGATCACTCGATCACATGGAAGAAGATAATGCCTTGACACAAGCGATGCTGCGAGTCCAAGAAAGGGTCGCTGGAACTAGAATTGGGCCAACAACTCGTGGGTCAATTTCAGAACGACTCAAGTCAAATAATGTAGAAGTTTTTAGAGGAATTTCCGGTGTAGCTCTGAATGTGGCTGAATATTGGCTCGAAGCTGTGGAGCAGATTATGGATGATATGGAATGCACTGTTGAGTAGAAACTGAAAAGAGCTGTGTCCTTGCTAAGAGACGAGGCGTATCAGTGGTGGCTTACTGTTCGAGAAGGCACCAAAGATGTATTGATTACTTAGGAATTTTTAAAGCTGCCTTCCAAGGGAAATATGTTGGAACGAGTTATGTAGACGCCCAAAGGAAGGAATTTTTGAATCTTGTCCAAGGGAGTAAGACAGTGGCAGCGTATGAGGCTGAGTTTCTACGCTTGAGTCGCTATGCTCGGACAATAGTGTCAATAGATCATGAACATTGTGTGTATTTTGAGGATAGGCTAAATGATGAGTTGAGGGTTCTGATTGCCCTACAACAAGTTAGAACTTTTTCCACGCTTGTGGAGAAGGCCAAGATAGCCGAAGAGGCTAAGAACTCAGAACGACAGAATCAGGAAAGATTTAGAAATAAGAGAGATATATAGCAGTCGGGTTCCTCAAAAAGGTTTCAGAAGAGGCCTCGGAATGATGAATCAACTCAAGGTAGAGCACCTGTAACTAATAATCGAGGTCGAGATTGTGCTGAATGTGGAAAAAGGCATTCTGGAGAGTGTTGGAGGAAAACGGGCGTTTGTTACAAATGCAGTTCAATGGATCACCAGTATAGAAACTGCCCTCGACGTATGGATACGACTCAGAAAGTTCGTATCTTGATGCACTGTAGGCGGAGGTACTCAACGACCACCGAGAGGTCGAGACCAGTCGTGGTGGTAATGGGCCTGGATGTGGTCAAGGTGCACCGGGTCGAGGCAATGGTCCTAGAGGAAACACGGATGCAAGACAGTCAGGACTGGTCTATGCAGTTAGATGCCGCGAGGATGGCAATACACGATGTAATAAGCGGTACGTTCTTCATCTTGATGTACACATTCTTGCCTTTAATAGATATTGGTTCTACCCATTCGTATGTGGCTAGCGCCATATCTGAAACCTAAATCTAGAATCAAATTACCGATAATGAGATAGCGATGAATTAGTCCTTTAGGACAGTCGGTAATTGTAAATAAAATGTTTAAAGGCGTGCCCTTAGAAATTCAAGAGGGGGTATTCTTGGCGAATTTGATGGAATTGCCTTTAGGCGAGTTCGATCTCATTCTGGGCATAGATTGGTTGGTTAAACATAGAGCGCATTTGGATTGTGATAAAAAATGGATGTCAATAAGAACCTCGGATGATAAGGAAGTTATAATGATTGGTGAACAAAGGAATTACTTGGCAAACGTGGTATCGTCGTTGAAGGCAGAAAAGTTGGTACGGAAAGGGTATGGAGCATTCCTAGCCTTTATTTGTGCTTTGGATGCCAAAGAGTTATCTGTGGATGATGTGAGAACGGTGAAGGAATTTCCAGATGTATTTCTCGATGAACTTCCTAGTATACCTCCAGATCGAGAAGTAGAATTTGGTATCGAGCTTATGCCCGGCACAGCTCCAGTGTCTATTGCTCCTTATAGAATGGCACCGAAGGAGTTGGCAGAGCTTAAAGCTTAAATTCAAGAATTGCTGGATCGGGGATTTATACGATCGAGTGTGTCTCCGTGGGGAGCACCAGTTTTGTTCGTGAAGAAGAAGGATGGATCGATGCGTATGTGCATTGATTACTGACAATTGAATAAATTGACGATCAAGAATAGGTATCCTCTGTCGAGAATTGATGACTTGTTTGATCAATTGAAGGGAGCTTCAGTCTTCTCAAAAATTGATTTGAGATCGGGTTATCACCAGCTTAAGGTGAAAGAAGCAGATATTTATAAGACGGCATTTCGAACTCGTTATGGACATTATGAGTTTGTAGTGATGCCGTTTGGATTAACCAATGCACCAGCCGCATTTATGAACATGATGAACCGAGTCTTTCAACCATATTTATACCGGTTTGTGGTGGTATTCATAGATGATATTTTAGTTTATTCAAGAAATAATGAGGAGCATGACACGCATTTGCGTATTGTATTGCAGTTACTTCATGATAAGCAACTTTATGCCAAATTCAGTAAATGCGAATTTTGGCTAAAGAAGTGACTTTCTTGGGTCATGTGGTATCAGCTGAAGGAATAAGGGTGGATCCTTGGAAGATTGAGGCTATTTTGGATTGGAAACCACCAACATCGGTAGCTGAAATTTAGAGTTTCTTGGGATTGGCTGGTTATTATAGACGTTTTGTTGAGGGGTTTTCGTTGATTGCTGCACCCTAACTAAACTATTGCGGAAGGGAGTTTCGTATATTTGGACTGAAAAACAACAAGAAAGTTTCGAAAAATTGAAGAAGATTCTGACAGAAGAACCAGTTTTGATTCAGCCGGAGGCTAGAAAAGAATTTACTATTTATTGTGATGCGTCTCACACGGGTTTGGGTTATTTGCTGATGCAAAATGGAAAGGTGGTGGCCTATGCTTCTCGTCAATTGAGACCACACGAAGTAAACTACCCTACTCATGATTTGGAGTTAGCTGCAGTGGTCTTTGCTTTAAAGATTTGGAGGCACTATCTCTACGGTGAGAAATCTATCATCTACACGGATCACAAGAGTCTTAAGTATCTCCTTACCCAAAAGGAGTTGAATTTGAGACAAAGAAGATGGGTGGAATTATTAAAAGACTATGATTTCTTAATAGAATATCATCCTGGAAAGGCTAACGTGGTAGGCGACGCGTTAAGTAAAAGGCGATTCGATTTAAAAGCAATGTTTGCTCATTTAAGTTTGTATGAGGATGGTAGTTTGTTAGCAGAACTTCATGTGAAGCCTCTGTGGTTGGAAAAAATCAAGGAAAAGCAGACATCAAATAAAAAGTTGGGACTTTTATTTCAGCAGGTTGAAAGGGGTGAAATAGAGGATTTTGGTATAAATATGAATGGAGTGCTATGCTTTCGTGGAAGGGTTTGTATGCCTAAAGACTCAGAATTGAGACAAATGATTCTACGGGAGGCGCATAGTAGCCCTTATGCTATGCACCCCGGAGGAAATAAGATGTATCGAGATCTTCGTGAGCAGTATTGGTGGCGTGGTTGAATCGTGAGATTTACGAGTTTGTAGGAAAATGTTTGACTTGTCGACAAGTGAAGCGAGCATCAATTGCCGTCGAGATTATTACAACCAGGTAAAGATTCCTCTTTGGAAATGGGAGCGGATAACTATGGATTTTGTTAGTGGGTTACCTTTAACACCTACTAAGAAAAATTTCGTATGGGTAGTAGTTAATCGTTTGACGAAGACTGCTCATTTTCTTCCAGTTCGTACGGATTATTCATTGCAAAAATTGGCAAAGTTGTATGTATCCGAAATCGTGAGGTTGCATGGGGTACAAGTGTCTATTATATCAGACAGGGATCCTAGATTTACATCACGATTTTGGAAAGCTCTGCATGAAGCCTTGGGGACAAAGTTGAATTTCAGTACGGCTTTTCATCCTCAGTCTGATGGACAGTCGAAAAGAGTAATTCGATATTGGAAGACATGTTAAGGGGATGTATGATCGACTTCAGAGGTAGTTGGGAGGATTTTCTACCATTGGTAGAATTCGCGTATAATAATAGCTATCAGTCTAGCATTCAGATGGCACCCTATGAGGCATTGTATGGTCATAGGTGTCGTACTCCTACCTGTTGGACTGAATTGGGCGAACGACAGATGTTGGGTCCTAATTTGATTTCTGAAACAGAGGAAAAGGTAAAAGTTATTCGAGCACGGTTAAAGGAAGCTTCGGATAGACATAAATCGTATTCTGATTTGAAGTGAAAGGATATCGAGTTTGCTGTGGGAGAGCAAGTCGTCTTGAAGGTCTCACCTTGGAAGAAGATTTTCAGATTTGGAAAGAAGGGCAAGCTGAGCCCTAGGTTCATCGAACCATATCGTGTGATGAAGCGTGTTGGTCCAGCGGCTTATCAGATTGAATTACCTCCGGAGTTAGGTCAAATTCATAATGTTTTCCATGTTTCCATTCTGAGGCGCTATAGATCTGATCCATCTCATATAGTACCGGTTGAGGAAGTGGAATTAAATTCAGACTTGTCTTTTGAAGAAGAACCAGTAGAAATTTTAGACCGGATGTTAAGGTGCTAAGAAAGAAGACTGTGCCGTTGGTCAAAGTTTTATGGCGTAATCACGGAGCGGAGGAAGCTACGTGGGAACCTAAGGAAGCTATTCGGCAACAATATCCTCACCTCCTTTAATCAGGTAAATTTTGAGGACGAAATTTTATTTAAGAGGGGTAGAGTTGTAACATCCTCAATAATTGAGTATCATTATGTTGCTAAATGTTGGTTCGGGTTACTTGAAGATAGAATAAATATTATTATTTAAGTGTACTTTAGAGTAAAGAAATTAAATGACCTTAAGACTTAAATCAATTAAAGTGCTAAAAGATGGCATAAATGAGTTAATAGCATAGTGGTGATGGTGCCATGACTTAGACATGAGGGAGGAGGTTCGAATCTTCTAGCTTGCAACTTGAAAAATTTTATTTTTGCTTCCATCTATCAAGAGTCGGCCAAGAAGCAAACATGGAAAGTTTGACTTCTTTATTTTGATATGATGGCTAAAGGATTAAGGAAATATCTAAGTTGAGGAAAGAAATCATTAGGATAAGGTAAGTAAGGGAACAAATGGCTTGAAATGGGGAGTGTGCTATGGAAAGAAAGGGTGGCAAAGGTTGGCCTTTGATAGCCAAGTATGTGGACGGTTTTTGGGCAAAGGGTGGCGAATTTTTTGAAGACATTTAGTTGAATTAGGGGCTAGTTAGGCATATTCTCTTCTTTGGTCATTTGTTAATTTTTCTTTTCTTTTCAAAACTTGTTTTTCTCATATTTCCTCCCCTTAGCCGAATGCCTATTGAAGAAGGTAAACAATTTTGTTTTGTTCTCTTTTCTTTTGGTCATTTGGGTTTTGACCATTTAGGTCTTAATTCTCTAAAATTTCCCTAGTCTGAAACCATCATCACATAGAAAACTAATTTTCTTCTTTTTCCTTCACCTTTGCCGATTGCACACAAGTCTCCAATTTGAATTCGTTGTTCATCTTTCATTCTTGAAATGAATCCAAACATAAACGCCATATGTTCTTTTACCCTTTTTAATCTCTTTCTCTTTACAAAAAGGAATTCTCAAACAAACTTTTCCCTTTTATTTTATCCATGGCCGAATGTTAACCCAATCTTTGTCAAAAATTTCTTTCATTTTCTTTGATCATACCAAATTATTCTTACTCAATTTCTATTTCAATTGTGGATATTAGTGAAACTTTGGAAGGTAGAAACTCAAGGAGATCTTTAGAATTTTGGAACTTTGGAATCAATCTCAAGAATCAAGGTAAGGAGTTTTCCCTTAAGGATTTATATTTATTATATTAGTATAGTATTAATCGATTTCGTTTTAGGGACACTATCACTCGATCGTTTCTCGAGGAACGAAGACAAATAGTGGTAAGTCAAATCTCAAACCTTACCAAATGTTAACCATATTTCAATATTGGTAGTCGGACTAATGATCGTATATCTTTAGAGACTTTCAAGATAGGGCAAAAAAGGGCAGTCCATAGTCTTCGTAAGAGGGGCGGTTCCACTATTCCCCCTAAATATAAACAAAGGGTTGTTTTGGGAATCTGGGATTTTCCACCGGGTTGGACCATCAACCGAGGGAAATCAATTATTTGAAGTAGTTCGTGCTCCCGAGCCTTTGTACGTTAGTGGATTCTCAGCGAGCAACGAATTGATAAACGAGGAGAAACCAAAAATAGAAGTGATTCAAAATCAAAGGGGTAAGGATTTGGATCGAATACCAATAATATATTTTTGATAAATGATAGTGTTCTAATAGATCGTATTATGTATAGTTGTTGACGAGCGGGAAGGTATAGTACTCACGATATCAAGGTGTGTAACTTCACACTTTTCTCGGGTTGGATGTCATCCGTGGTATTGAGTAAAAATCATAAAAACGACAAAATCGGTACAATACGAAAGAATTGGTATTTTGGTGAAATTTCATAAAATTGTTAAAAATGTGAAAATTTGGCGCCTCGATGTGTAGGTAGTAAAATGAATACTAAAAATCTCATGTGTAAATGGGCCAAAGATGTGTTAGATCGTAAAATGGGCCGATAAGTTTGCTAGTTAGTAAATGGGCCGAAAATATGCTAGTTAGTAAAATGGGCCGAAATCTTGGATAGATAGTTAAATGGGCTGAAATCCCTGATAAATAATGAATGGGCCAAATCTCTGCTAGATCGATAAATGGGCCGATGTCTCTGCTAGATCGATAAATGGGCCGAAATCTCTGTTAGATCAAAATGGGCCGTAATCTCTGTTAAATTGTTGTATGGGCCAAAATCTATGCTAGATCGCTAAATGGGTCAGAAAATTTGCTAGATCGCTAAATGGGCCAAAGTTGCTAAATAGTTAAATGGAACAAATGAAATATTGTATTATGGGCCTTAATAAAAACCTGAATTATTGACTTGGGCCTTTTTGATAAAATCATCATATGTACATAAGCTATTTTGCATACATGTTGCATGGGTTGGGATTAACGATGAAGAGAAGAAAGACCTGTTGCCAACTAGTTCGGTGGCTTTGCCACAAAATAATTAAACGGCTGATTGCCTTTAGTTCGGTGGCTATGCCACAAATATTTTAATGGCTCAATGCCTCTAGTTCGGTGACTTTGTCACAATCTAGTTCGGTGGCTCTGCCACAAAAATAAAATGGCTTAATGCCTACGATTGGTGCGATGGCGGGGTGGGTTGACTTGATCCCCACAGGTGTGATGGTTGGTACGGGTGGTGTGTAGCGGATGGAAATTAGGTTTGGGTGGGAAATTTCATTTTTGCATGCATTCCATTATTTGTACTGTTAATCTTGATAATGGGCTCAAGCCCAAAAATCATGATTTGATGATCTGGCCCAATGAATAAGTAAGTGAGTTATATACTGAGTTCTAAGTAACTCACTCCCTCAAATTTTTCATCTCAGGTAATGGAAATTGACGTGGACTTGGGCCGAGGATGACTTCGTGGAGGCCATACTACAAATAAGGGTTAATTAAACTTTGAACTTTTATTAAAGACTTTCTATAATTTACTATTATGGGTTTGATGTAATAAGGCCTCTAATAATGTTTTATGGATTTTATGTGTGGATGGATTTAAAATTATGTTTTGGACTATTAATATGGGCTTATAATTATTTTGTTTTCTTAAAATAATTTGGGTTTTCAAATATATGAAATTCCTTTATATATTTTTAAAATATTTGAACTCTAAAAAAAAAATTTAAAAGTTACTTTAAGGTTTTTGACAATCTAATATTAATGATATTTTCAACTAATATTTTCTCATATTCATAAAATTTAAAATACCCTTTTGGTTTTATTAAACCTTATTAAGAAAATGATTTTGAAATTTCGATTCACCTTAATTATTAAGATAGTTTGATCTACGTAACAAACCAAATCTAAATCTTTACGTATAGACTGGGTTTGGGGTGTTACATTTAATAAAATATTTGAACTCTAAAATAAAAAATTTAAAAGTTACTTTAAGGTTTTTGACAATCTAATATTAATGATATTTTCAACTAATATTTTCTCATATTCATAAAATTTAAAATACCCTTTTTGGTCCTTATTAAGAAAATGATTTTTAAATTTCCGATCCACCTTAATTATTAAGATAGTTCGATCTATGTAACAAACCAAATCTCGTCTTTACGCATAGACCGGGTTTGGGGTGTTACATCTATACACATTCAAATTCAATCCATTCAATCACAATTTCATTCAATTTAGTCAACACACACTTATTTAGGACAATTTACAAAATAGCCCTCACATTTTCACATTTTGACACTTTAGTTCCTATTTCACAAAATCATCAAATACACAAAATTTCAAAACACATATGCTAGCCGAATTCTTCCCATGCTAATACAAGCTCATACATTTCATTTATTTCACATTTTAACCCTTCAATTTACACTTTTCACAATTTAACCCAAATTACTAAATTTCATCAAAAATCCAAATTCAAACTATGTTAACCCAACATCAAGCTTTCATATTTCACCAACTAGCATCACAAAGATCACATATTCATCAATGGCATATCTCACACTCATCATTAATTCATAAAGTTTAAACATGGGTTAGCTAGAGCAAGAAGCAACGATTATGAAAACATAGAAATTATAAAAAATCGAGCTGAATTCACATACCAATTTGTGCCTAAGCTTGCAGAAACCTCAAAGCTTAATGGCCCTTCTTTCTTTTCTATTTTCGGTGAATAAAAGATGAATACTCATCTAACTTCATGTTTTTGTTTTAATTATATTGCCTTATTAAACATTTGACTCATTTTCCTTTTCTTAAACATATAAAACAAATATAAATTAAGGCTAATATGTCATTTAGCCATCCACTATCTTTAATAATGGCTAATTGCCTCATAAGGCCTTCACATTTAAAAGTCATAACACATAGATACTTCAACAATCAGCACACAACTTTTGTACTTTTTGCGATTAAGTCCTTTCTCTTAATTCGGAACACAATCGATAAAATTACCACACAGAATTTTTACACAGGCTATATCACACATAATCAACGCCAAAAATAACATTAAAATATTATTCTAACCTCAAATTTGTGGTCTCGAAACCACTATTCTGACTAGGGTCTAAACTGGGCTGTTACAACTCTCCCCCTTAGGGATTTTCATCCCCTAAAATTTTACCAGTGAATAGATGTGGATATTGCTCTCTCATAGTATTCTTAGGCTCCCACGTAGCCTCTTCGACTCCATGTTTGTGCCATAATACTTTCACTAAAGAGATTTTCTTATTTCTCAACTCTTTGGTCTCTCGTGCCAAAATTTGGATTGGTTCTTCATTATACGACAAATCTGGCTGAATCTCAACTTCAGTAGGAGCAATCACATGAGATGGATTAGATCAGTACCGTCAAAGCATCGACATATGAAACACAATATGAATCTTTTCTAACTCAAGTGGCAACATCAATCTGTAAGCAACTGGCCCAACTCGTTCATTAATCTCATACGGTCCTATGAACCTCAGACTCAGCTTGCCCTTCCGGTCAAATCAAAGTATTTTTTCCACAAAGATACTTTCAAAAACACTTTATCACCAACCTCAAATTCAATATCTTTTCATTTCAAATCTGCATAAGACTTCTGACGATCTGAGGCCGCTTTCAAACTGTCACGAATTACTTTCACTTTCTGCTCAGTCTCTTTTATAAGATCAACCCCGTGAATCTTATTCTCACTCTGCTCAGTCCAATACAATGGAGTTTGACACTTTCGACCATAAATAGCCTTATATGGTGCCATTTTGATACTAGATTGAAAATTATTATTGTATTCAAATTCAATTAACAGAAAATGTTTTTCCCACGTATTCTCAAACTCAAGTATGCAACACCTCAGCATGTCTTCGAGAATATGAATGATTCGCTCTGATTGACCATCCTTTTGTGGATGAAAAGCAGTATTGAAATGAAATTTTGTGTCTAACGCATCTTGCAATTTCCTCCAAAATCGCGAGGTAAACCTCGGATCTTTGTCTAACACTAAAGATAATGGTACTCCGTGGAATCTCACAATATTAGCAATATACAGTTCCGCTAACTTATCTAAAGAATAATCGGTTCTCATCAGAATGAAATGGGCTGATTTTGTCAATCTGTCCACTATCACCCAGATTGCATCATTCTTGCTCGGAGATAAGGGCAAACCCGACACAAAGTCCATCGTAATTCTCTCCTATTTCCACTCAGGAATCATAATCAGTTATAACAAACCGGATGTTCAGCCTTAACTTGCTGACAAATTAAACACTTCGACACAAAGTCAAAATGTCTCCTTTCATACCATGCCACCAATAGAACTGTTTCAAATCATTATACATCTTCGTACTCCCCGAATGTACAGTCAAATGACTTTTTGAGCTTTATTCAAAATCATCGAGATCAACTCTGAATTCCTTAGAACACAAATCCGATCTCTAAACCTCAGACAATCATCAGTATCAACTCAAAATTCTGAATCAACATTCGATTCACACAGAATTCGTTTAGACATTATTTCAACATCACTTTTTTGTGCATCACAAATCTGTTGTACAAACATCTGCTTAACTTTCAACTCAGCTATAACCGCACTATCATCACACAGATCTATTTGAGTACTCATACCTCGCAAAGCGTATAACGATTTCTGACTCAAGGCATTAGCTACAACATTAGCTTTACCCGGGTGGTAATCTATCACAAGTTCGTAGTCTTTCAACAATTCTAACCATCTTCTCTGTCACAAATTCAAGTCTTTCTGAGTCATCAAATATTTTAAACTCTTATGATCAGTATAGATGTGACATTTCTCCCCAAATGAGAGTGACGCCAAATCTTCAATGAGCAGCCTATTCAAGATCATGCGTTGGGTAATTCTTTTCATGCGATTTTAACTGTCTCAAAGCGTAAGCAATGACTTTCCCTTCTCGCATCAGCACACAACCCAAACTAGTCAACGATGCAACACTATAAATTATAAATTCTTTACTCGATTCAGGTTGAACTAACACTGGCTCCTCTGTCAACAACACTTTCAACTGTTCAAAACTCTGCTGGCACTTTTTTGAGCATTCAAATTTAACATCTTTCTGTAGCAACTTTTTCAACGGAGTTGCAATCATCGAGAAGCCTTTCACAAACCATCTATAATATCCCGCTAGTCCTAGAAAACTACGGACTTCAAAAACATTTCTCGGAGGCTTCCATTCCAAAATAGCAGAGATTTTACTCGGATCAACTCTTATTTTCTCAGCTGATATAATATGCCCGAGAAAACCAACCTCATGTAACCAAAATTCACATTTGCTAAACTTTGCGTACAATTGTTTCTCATGCAGGGTTTGTAGCACGGTTCTCAAATGCTCGGCATGTTGCATCTCTTCACAAGAATAGATCAAAATACCATCAATGAACACCACTACAAAGCAATCTAAATATGGTCTAAATATTCGATTAATCAAATCCATAAACACTGTAGGAGCATTTGTTAGTCCGAAAGGCATCACTAAGAATTCGTAATGTCCATACCTCGTTCTAAAAGTAGTTTTCGGCACATCAGATTTTTTAACTCTCAACTGATAGTAGCCTGATCTCAAATCTATCTTATGAAACACTGTAGCTCCTCTCAGCTGATCAAACAAATCATCGATACGAGGCAGCGGATATTTTTTCTTTATCATCACTTTATTCAACTGTCGATAATCAATACACATTCTCATAGTACCATTTTTCTTTTTCACAAATAACACAGGAGCACCCCAGGGCGAAAAAATTGGTCGAGCAAATCCTCTATCAGTTAACTCCTGCAACTGAGACTTTAACTCTTTCAATTCTGTTGGTACCATTCTATACGGAGCTATCGAAATAGGAGTAGTCCCCGGCACTAATTAATACCAAACTCAACTTCTCAAATCGGAGGTAATCCTGGTAACTTTTTAGGAAACACATCTGGAAACTCACAAACTATAAGCACAGATTCAACTATCATTTCTGACACCTTTGTATCAATCACATATGCCAGATAGGCTTCGCAGCCCTTTCTCACATAGTTAATAGCTTTCATCATAGATACAGTAGCTGGTAATCCTTTCATATCACTAGATTCAATTCGAACTATCTCACTGTTCTGACTTCTCAATTCAATACTCTTTCTTTTACAATTCATAATGGCATTATGCAGAGTAAGCCAATCCATACCCAAAATTATGTCAAACTCATCGAATGGTAACAACATCAAATTAACTGGAAAACATATATCTCGAAACATAAATGGGCAACTCTTGCATACCGTATCCACCAAAACACACTTGCCTAAGGGATTCAATACTCTAATCACAAATTCAGTAGACTCAATAGGTAGAGTCTTACTTGATACTAATTTCACACACACATATGAATGAGTAGATCTTGGATCTATCAATGCAATTACATCAGTATCAAATAAAGTGAAGGTACCGGTGATGACGTCTGGAGATAATACTTCCTCTCGTGCACGTATAGCATAAGCTCGGGCTGGTGCTCTCGCCTTTGACCTCACAATTGTGTTAGTAGTCCCTCTTTGAATTCTACTCACATTCCCTACATTTCTGGGTGGCCTACCCCTAGTCGATACATTACTTGATCTCAGATTTTGAACATTTTCCTCTTCGACCATCTTTGGGCAATTTCAAATAAAATGATCTCGGGATCCACATTTATAAAAAACTCTATTATTGTACTTGCTCCAACACTCTCCCATATGTCGTCTTCCACACTATCTACACTCAAGTTTGTTACTCTTAGCACTATCAACACTTGATTCAATTAGTGTTTGATTTCTTAAACCAACACTTAGTCTTGTACGATCTCTACTCGGATGTCCAAATGAAGCATTTGAGTGATTGCTTGCATCTCTAAATCTCTTCATCGAAGGTCGAGAGAATTTACTCATCGATCTTTTTCTTTCATCACGAGCTTCAAAATCAGATTTCTTTTTTCCTTTACTGAGCTCCTCATCTTTGCATGCTCTTTCAACTAGCACACCAAATTCGTTTATATCGAGTACCCCAACCAACAACTTAGTGTCCTCATTCAACCCTTCTATGAAGCATTTACACATAGCAGCTTCGATCGAAACCCATTCCCGTGCATACTGGCTCAATCTCACAAATTCCTACTCGTACTCAGTAGTTGACAAACGGCCTTGTTTCAGCTAAAAAAACTCTTTACGTTTTTTATCAATAAATTATTGACTGATATACTTCTTTCTAAACTCGGCTTGAAAGAAATCCCAGGTGATTCTCTCCCCTAGAACTACATATATCAACATCATCCACCAATTATAAGTAGTTTCCCTCAACAACGAAACAACAAATTTTATACATTCGTTCCGAGTCAATGATATCTCATCAAATGCTTGAAGGGTATTCTCGAGCCAAAACTTGGCTCGTTCAGCATTGTCATTAGATGTGGCCCTAAACTCTTCGGCCCCGTACTTACAAATCTTATCCACAGAAGGTTTATTTAGTTGAATCAGATCTATCACTTGTGGCACAAGCAGGTACTTGTGGGGGTGGAGGTTGTGGAGTAGCCGGATTCGTTCGAACGAACTCCGTAAACCACCCACTCATCATTCGAAAGAAGGCTTGCTTAGTCTCTCCTCCCTCACTACTTTCATTCGGCCTAGATGTGGCCAGTGTAGTCCCTTGAGCGGGAGCAAGCGCGTTAATTTCTACATCATCAGCAACTGCTCAATCAAGACCCATTACTATACGAAAACACATTTTCATCTGTCAGAATTCATCACACTATCACAATTTCATATATGGCATGTTTATCTAGACTCACACACACCACGTTAGTCTGAGAATTGACTAAACTGTAGCCTTGATACCAATAAAATATAACATCTTTAACCCGAGACCATCATCAAAATAGGGTTAAGTGGCATTACCAAACATTCAGAACATTCAATGCCATTTCATGACACAAAGTCAAACATCAATCAAACATATTTAATCACAAGTATATAGTCTCTCATTAAGGTCTTCGAGACCTTAAACACGTGTTAGAGAGGGGCCGAGACTAAACCGAAACACATACAAAAATTCTCAGAAATTTAAAACTTTTAAAGTTTCAAGGGTTACACATTCGTGTAGGTAGGTGGCTGCATGTGTCTTTCCCGTGGTCGAATCTGAATTAACTCCACGGCCATCAAGCACGCCCATGTCCATGGCCGTGGTCGATCCTGACTTGGCTCCACGACTATCAGGCACCCCCGTGTGCTAAGGCCGTGTACTCTTAGGCCATATACTGACTATTTCACATGGTTATTAGGCACGCCTGTATACCATAGCCATGTGCTCTTAAGCTAGCTACTAACTTTACCCTACAGTCACTAGGCACGCACGTGTGCCATGACCGTGTAGGCAAAACAGGCCATTTGTAAGGCCAATTTGCCACCCACACAAGGGTCAATCCTACAAGCACATTTAAGTATAATCCCACACACAATTTGGCAACCAATCTCATGTCAAGTGATCAACATAACATCTCATTTATAACCATGTTAACTGATAGACTAAATTGAACCCCTTGAACACATTCAATACCAAATATGATTCCTCCTCAAACTCACGTGATCATACTAGTATCAATCTATCACCAAGATTACCATTTATAAGACATATCCACTGCTACCAACACATACCAAAACTTACTTCACATACCAAATCCACACAAGCATATTTTAAACATTTATCTAGCCACCTCACATGGCTATTTACACATCTCATACATAATTTACATATCTAACCTATACATGCCATATTTCAACTATGTACATCTTTCCAAAAGTACCAAAATAGATTGCCGATAGTGTGATTGAGATGCTGACGATCCCCAGATTCGAGCTAGCTTTACTGACACTGCAAAGCAGAGAAACAAATCACACAGTAAGCTTTCCAAAGCTTAGTAAGTTCGTAACATAACACATTAAACCAAAACAAATGATCACATAGATTTATTTCACATTTATATCGGTATATATAATGCCATCCAAAACTAATATACTCATTTAACATTTCATGATCCCATTTATAGAGTCATCAACCACATAGGTTCTGAACGTACCTTATCCAACACTTACTTGTCAATTTACTTTTGCTACTCAATACTTACTATTTCCTCTTGATCAACTTTTGTCTTTTTTTTCGATTCAATCACACACTAAGTGCCTAAATATTAGTGAAGCTTAATTAACATCGCACACTTAGTGCATCCATATCAAACCGATCCTAAATCGGTATCACACATACAATGCCCACCTTAAAGCCGACGCTTGCATTATTTCACACACACAGTGCTAATCATCTCATCACCTTTTTGAATACGCACACTTAGTGCCATATAACTCAAGCCCTCACATAACATTCACATTTCAATATATTCATACCATTCATTTCATAGCATTAAACATAACTAAATACCTATTATGTCCGAACTTACCTCAAAATTTCAACTATCGAAACGGTCGATTAATCGAGCACTTTATCTTTACCATGATCTCGATCCGAACCTCTCCTTTCTAGTTTTATACACATTCAAATTTGATCCATTCAATCATAATTTCATTCAATTTAGTCTACACACTTATTTAGAGCATTTTACAAAATAACCCTTACATTTTCACATTTCAACACTTTAGTCCCTATTTCACAAAATAATCAAATACACAAAATTTCAAAACACATATGCTAGCCAAATTCTTCGCATGCTAATATAAGCTCATACGTTTCATTTATTTCACATTTTAACCCTTCAATTTACACTTCTCACAATTTAACCCAAATTACTAAATTTCATCAAAAATCCAAATAGAAACTATGTTAACCCAACATCAAGCTTTCATATTTCACCAACTAGCATTACAAAGATCACATGTTCATCAAGGCATATCTTATATTCATCACTAATTCATAAAATTTAAGCATGGGTTAGCTAGAGCACGAAGCAACAATTTCCAAAACATAGAAATTATAAAAAATTGAGCTGAATTCACATACCAGTTTGTGCCTAAGCTTGTCGAAACCTCAAAGCTTACTAGCCTTTCTTTTTTTTTTCTATTTTCGGTGAGTAAAAGATGAATACACATCTAATTTCATGTTTTTGTTCTAATAATATTGCCTTATTAAACATTTGACTCATTTTCCCTTTTATTAAACATATAAAACAAATATAAATTAAGGCTAATATGTCATTTAGCCATCCTGTAACACCCCAAACCCGGCCCATGCGTTATGACCGGATCTGACATGTCACATGAGAAAATCATGTTAAATCCTTTTTATTCAGAGAAAAATAGGTATTATTACATTATAATCAAGAAAACAATTTTGATTTGAAATTTACTAACCTCGAAAGTTGTTTGACAAATCGAAAATCTGAACTAATAATCTTATAAAACCAATAACCTTTGAAAACATTTTTGATAATTTGAGAGAAAATTTTTGAGTTAAAATATTTGTATAAATTAGTTATGAAATCCATTTGTTAGTCTATTTTAGAAAACATTTATTTTAATTTTAGAAAATTTCCCATTTAAAGCAATTTAAGCAAAATAATAAGTACGTCAAACATAAAGCAAAAGTAAAATATTCGAGGCCTTATTACAACATAAAACCCAAAATAGTAAAGTAAGCGAAATAGAAATCTAAAGTTCAATAAAAAACCATTTATGAAGTATGGCCTCCACCGAGTCATCCACAGCCCAAGTCCACATTACTGAGCATTACCTGAAAAAATTAGGGAAAAGAGTGAGTTACAAGAACTCAGTGTATAATCCCCTTACCGTTATCCATTGGGCCTGAACCCGTAAAGCAATATCTTGGGCCTGAGCCTATATAGCATAATCTTGGGGCTAAGCCAACTTACATGTAATAAATAAATTATATGAATGCAACCCATCCCATCCATTAATCTCTCCACTGCATTCAACCAATCTCTCTGTGGGGATCAAGTCAACCCACCCCGCCAGTCTCTCTAATTTGCAGTCAAGCTGTCATTTATAATATTTGTGGATGAGCCACCAGAATCATATACGGTAATGTAATCAACATACAGCCTTAATCACGATGGCACAAAGCCATAGTTAAATTGGCATATAGCTATTATCAGAATTTGTAGCAATGCCACCGGTCTACACTTCTCTTCATTTAATTTTCCCATCCCATGCTTTATGTAAAGATGCAACATAAATAATAACATAAAATATCCACATATACATAACAACCATTAAACTATTGAATACATTTAATGAATCGGCCCATAAGGGCATTTCGATAATTCGGCCTAAAGGGGATTTTGGTAATTTTATAAATTTTAATGCCAATTTTGTCAAATCTATAGAAATAATGTACTTTAAGCTAATTTCTCGTTTTATGCCAACTTTACGACTTTTAGCCTTATAACAATAACAATCTACTATCAAACATTATACCGAATCATGGATCTACGGAATTACGATGTGAGATTACACACATGATTACGGTAAGTATTAAACTCTCTTGATCGTCGACACTCTCAATATCGTGAACAACCACGATTTGTCGATTCTCACCTGATAATGGTCCACAACCTAGTGGAAAATCCCGAATTGTCGACACTGCCCTTCACTTGAACTTAGGAGTAGGAATCGCAAATCCGCTCCTTTTGTTTTCTCCAATCATTTTCCCTTTCAAATCGGTACTACACTATTTTTGTAGAATCAACGAGTGAATAATAACAGACGGTTTAGTCCCTTTATGGTTATAAAATTGGTTCCCAACGATTGTAGAATGGCTATGGATGAGTCAAAGATTCGACCTTCCACTTTAACACTACGAAAAAGTATTGATCACAATATAAGAGTGATGGAGAGAGTGAGGTTTTGATAAGAAACAAAGTAGACTAACCGAAGAACGATGAACACACATATTCATCTAGGAAGAAAAAGAAAATGAAATGAAAAGAATAAAACCACTTACCTATTCCATCAAAGAAGTGAGTACCAAAACGAACGAGAAAAAAATAATGTAGAAGAGATGAAAAATTCCAAAGTTCGACTATGGAGGGATATTAAGCAAGAACATTCGGCTATGAGAGTATGGATTAGAGAAGAAGAAAGAGGGTTGAAGAATTTTGTGAAAAAGAAAAGAAAGATAGAGAAGGTGTGCTTAATTAGTTTCGGTTTTCAAAAGGAAGATGAGCAATAGTGTGATGAATGTTGCGGCAAAACAAAAAAATGAGATGAACAATTAGGCTAGGTGTTTCGGCTATCAAAGAGAGAATGACCAAAAAATTTTGAGGTTTCGGCCAAAATAAAGGTAAAACATGCACGAATGGACTAGGAGGTTTCGGACAAAGTAAAAAGAAAAAGATATTAGCAAGGAAGAGTACCCAAAATGCTAAGAGAACCAAACCTTAGCATGCACAAAACTTTACAAAATGACCAAAGAAGATTTCGGCTCTCCCTATTCCTTCACCAAAACCATGTATTGTTTTGCCAAAAGGATAAGTGTTGACCAAAAACACTTTCCAAAACATCACCCATGAAAAAGGCCAACATGCTCCCTTCTCTTGCCTTTTTCTTTTGATTCTTTCCTTCATTATCCCTTATCCTCCTCCTTACCATATTTCCTTAGCCACCATACCATAATTAAAAAGTCTTCCTTGCTTTAAATACCACCATGATCGACACTTAGAGAAGGAACACAAAAAAATAATCAAAATTTTACACCAAGTGGGATTCGAACCTCTTCCCTTAAAGCCCTTCATGTGATGCCACATCCTCTTTACCATATGCTCAATTATGCTAGCAAATTACTCACTTATTTCCATAAGCATTGATGCCACTTACTATCTCTCTTTAATAGGCATAAACACCAAACTTTTACTAGGGCCCAATTCAACCCCGAGCCTTCTTAAGACCTTAAAACATACATGATTAATAATTTAACTAGCCTCACGCAAGATATCGTGCAACACATAAAATTCTAAATTTTAGGATGTTACACATCCACTATCTTTAATAATGCCTAATTGCCTCATAAGGCCTTCACATTTAAAAGTCGTAACACATAGATACTTCAACAATCAGCACACAACTTTTATACTTTATGCGATTAAGTCCTTTCTCTTAATTCGGCACACAATCGATAAAATTACCACACAGAATTTTCACACAGGCTATATCACACATAATCAACACAAAAAATAACATTAAAATATTATTACAACCTCAGATTTGTGGTCTCAAAACCACTGTTCCTACTAGGGTCTAAACTGTGCTGTTACAAAAACGCAAATCCTAAAGTAAGAAAAAGGCAATCGGCCAATACCAACCCAAGCCAACATAATCTAGCTTGGATCAATCACAACGAACAGCATTACCTTCGATCAAGAACGAGCAAAAAGGTTCCAATCGTATCTGCAGCACTAGAGAACTCCTTCACTCCTCGAGGATTACTTAAACCTGAATGAACACCATAACCAAGATAAAGAAAAAGATAAGAATCGGCATTTAAGAAAAAAAGAGCAAAGCCAAAAAGTAGAGACATAGAGACTTACCGATCGATATTTAGCCAACAAATATCGATTGAATGAAAGGGAAAAGAGGATAGGATCGAGACAGAGAGAGAGTAGAAGAGAATCGACAATGAAGGACTAGGGAAAAGTTTGATGGAGCAAAACGATATTCAGCTACAAGGGAGGAAAATGTTCTGTTACACAAAATCGAATGTGAGTAAATGTAAAGTACAAATAATATTCAAGAGGAGAAAAGTGAGGGAGAGAGAAAAAGATGATCAAGCAAAGCACAAAAATAGAGAGCAAAACCACAACTTGGTGAAATCCCAAAATGAGAATGACCAATTATCAATACCTAGCTAATTTTTACCCCAAAAGAGCTCCCCAATTTCGTTCAACCTTCCACACACTAAATTTCCCCCCAACGCCCCTTCGCAGTTGAAGCACTAAGTGCTAGAGTTTAAATCCGGCAAGACTCTTCTCCAAATTTGAACTTGCTTGATTTTCTCCTTTATTTCCTCCCATCCATCTCTTCAAATTCGACTAACAACCACCCCATTCAAATCTATTCAAACTCTTGGTGTTTCGGTCAAACACAACTTCCTCCCAAGGCCAGCAACAAAAATAATCCCCATTTGCACAAGTAGGGATTCGAACCTCAAACCAAATAGCACACTACACACGCCACTATCCACTAGACCAGCAGGCTCTTTGTGGCATACTTTACCAAATTTTATTTAGAACCCTGCTAACCAAAGATAAAGGTTTTATTCACTTAAAACAAAAATTTTGCTAAATCCAAGGTTTGAACCTAGGACTTCTCAGACACTCCCAAACACTCCTAAATCACTTAGCCAACACACCAAACATGCAATTGTGATAATTCTTGCACACATAAACTTTTATGTCTTAGCCTCCTAGTGGCTCCCACGCACAAGGCCCAATCCTACTAGGCCAAAATTCGAGGCATTACAACACCATTTCAACATGTCTTCGAGAATCTGAATAACTCTCTCGGTCTGACTGTCAGTTTAAGGATGAAAAGTAGTACTAAAATTCAACTTTGTACCTAAGGCTTCTTGCAATTTATTCAAGAATCGTGACGTGAATCTTGGATCTCTATCAGAAATAATAGATAATGGCACCCCGTGTAATCGAACAATCTCAGAAATGTACAATTCAACTAATCTGACAAGTGAGTAATCTGTACGTACCGGTCTGAAATGAGCAAATTTAGTTAGTCGTTCAACGACAACCTAGATAGCGTCTTTCCTTTTCGAAGTTAGAGGCAATCCCGACACAAAATCCATTGTAACTCTATCCCATTTCCATTCAAGAATCATCACAGGCTGTAATAAACCTGGTGGAACTTGATGTTCAGCTTTTACTTTCGGACAAATTAGACATTTCGATACAAACTCCGATATATCTCGTTTCATACCTGACCACCAGTACAACTGCTTTAGATCGTTATACATCTTGGTACTACCCGGATGAACAGAAAAGTTGCTACTGGGTGCTTCATGCAGAATTTTCTGAATAAGCTCTATATTTTTCGGTACACAAATTCTATTTCGAAACATTAAACAGTTATCAGTTCTAATATAAAATTCTGAATCAGAAATATACTCACATTGAATTCGTTTAGCTTGTAAATCATTGTCATTTTTTTTAGCTTCGCAAATATGTTGAAAAAATACCGGTTTAGCTCTTAACTGATCTAATATCGATCTATCATCACGAATCATCAACTGTGTATTCATTGCCCATAATGCTAACAATGATTTTCTACTCAAAGCATCTGCAACTACATTCGCTTTCCCCGAATGATAATCAATCACAAATTCATAATCTTTCAGTAGCTCGAGCCATCTTTGCTGTCGTAAGTTCAAGTCTTTCTATGACATCAGATATTTCAAGTTCTTGTGATTCGTATAAATGTGGCATTTCTCCCCGTATAAGTAGTGTCGCCAAATTTTCAATGCAAACACAATTGCAGCAAACTCTAAATCATGTGTCGGATAGTTCTTTTCATGTGGTTTCAATTGTCGAGAAGCATAAGTTATAACCTTTCCTTCTTGCACCAGAACACATCCCAGACCGTTTAATGATGCATCACTATAAATCACAAATTCCTTCCACGATTCTGGTTGAACCAAAACTGGTGCTTTAGTTAATAGTACTTTCAACTATTCAAAACTCTGCTGACATTTTTCTGACAATTCGAACTTCACAACTTTTTGTAACAGTCGTGTCATTGATGTCGAAATCATCGAGAATCCTTTCACGAATCTTGGTAATATCCCGTTAAACCCAAAAAACTACGGACTTCAGATACATTTCTAAGAGCTTTACAATCAACAATAGTAGAAATTTTACTCAGGTCAACTCTAATACCGTTAGCTGAGACAATATGCCCCCAAAATCCAACCTCTTTGAACCAAAAATCACATTTACTGAACTTTGTAAATAACTTCTTAACACGTAAAGTTTGTAACAAAATTTTCAAGTGCTTGGTATGCTCAGATTCATCACGTGAATAGATTAGAATATCGTCAATGAATACAATAACAAATCTGTCTAAATACGGTCTGAATATTCGATTCATCAAGTCCATAAAAACGACAGGAGCATTAGTTAAACTAAAAGGCATAACAAGGAATTCATAATGTCTATACCTTGTTCTAAAAGCAGTCTTCAGCACATCTGACTCTTTAACTCGCAACTGATAATGTAACACCCCTAACCCGTAACCATTGCCGGTGTAACACCCCTTACCCGTATTCAACGCTGAAACTGGGTACGAGGCATTACCGAACTTAACGCAGTTTAACATACAACTTTGGGCTATAAAATTTCATGCCAATATAAAACTTCTCATTCACACTCATAACATTCCTATTATGAGCCTACAAGCCTAACACATATAATCAGAGGGCCTCGGAATCAAAATGAGAACTTTTGTAAACTTAGAAAATTTTTTGCCTTAACGGGGTCACACACCTGTGTGAAATAGGACATGCCAGTGTGGGCAGGCCGTGTGGTCACACACGCTCATGTCCCTAGCCCGTGTGGGATTTATTTTCATTTTGAACTTACAGGGGTTTTCAGACGGCCAGACACACACCCGTGTTCTTGGCTCGTGTGCTCCACCGACCTAGACACGCTTGTGTCCTTGCGTGTATAAAAACCTAGGTATTATGTTTGTGACATCAACAACCTTATAAGGGTCACATGGCCTAGGCACACACCCGTGTGGCTAGCCTGTGGTCGATGCTGACTTGCAACATTAACATGTGGGGGACACACGGCCTAGTCACATGCCCATGGGACTGACCGTGTGTCTCACACAGCCTAGACACATGCCCATGTGCCTACCTGTGTGGACAAGAACAAGGCTATTTGCCAAGATCCTTTTATCACCCTAACTCATACAACATCAATCACATTCAACCATTTACCAAGCAACTTAATCATGTATCATACACATTCATGAATAACCTCATCTTTTCATATATATATAATGATAATGAGCCATTATATATGGTGATTTACAAAAGTGTTCATCTTTAAAAGAGCCAACACACTTGGCCAAAACAACAAAACATTTCACTATGTCTAGCCCCTATACATGCCATACTCAAAATGCTAAGTCTAATATACCGAGATGAGCTGATAGTGTGGGTGATCTTCAAATTATCTTCGTATCTCGAGTTGACTCTTTGACACTATAAAACAAGGGAAAAGAAAGGGAGTAAGCTTTAAGCTTAGTAAGTTTACATGTAAACTATAAACATCTTAACGTATGCCAATCATTCAACAACATCACATAATAAGAAGAACAAATCACATTCCCATAATGATGCTTACTTATCTCATCCCTTACCACATTCCACCCATACCACAAATAAAATGCTCACATTTGCTTGCACACATTTCCTACACTCATCACCACAAACCACATGATATCTTTACTTAGACAATTTCTCGATAAACCCCTCAAAATGATACTAAGTACCCAGTGGTTTTGCATACAGCCCACTAATAGTTAATAATAAAGTGGTATCGTACGTAGCCCACCAAATAACAATATAAACGATTGTATCGCACACAGTCCATTGTGAATAAATAGTAAGTTGGTACCGCACATAGCCTACCAAATAACAATATAAATGATGGTATCACACACAGCCTATCGTGAATAAATAGTAAAATGGTATCGCACATAGCCCACCAAAAAGGATCTTTACGGATATTTTTCCGCACTAACATATTTATTTCGAGGTTCATACGAGAATTACTCACTATCTATTAATTATATTCAATCACAATCATAATTGATCTCATTCAAACAATGCACCAATAAGTAATTACATATGTATTAAAGATGTATCGTTTACACATAAACTTACCTCGGTGCAAAATGTATTAATCGACGTTTTAGTCCGTAACCTTGCCTTTTACTAGGTCAATGTTGTTTCCGCGCTCTTCTTGATCTATAATAATAAAATTCACTCATTCAATCACTTTATAATTCATGATATATCAAAATTTCTACTTAGGCAAAAAAAGACCATTTTGCCCTTCTATTTTGGCAAAATTATGATTTTTCCCCTAGGCTCGTAAATCATTTGTCATCATATTTTCTCATTAAAAAAGCCTAGTTAAACATTTATTTTCTTACAACAACTCACAAAGCCAATTATTTCATGCATTTATTGCACAAATTCAACCTTTACTAATAGGTCCCATTAAGGTGTTTTCATGGTAACACCTTTCACAAAAGTTGTTCCTTAACTCACTAACATTCATTTTCTTCCATAAAAACTTAGAAAAAAAATATAACCTGTAACACCCCCAAACCCGGCCCACGAGCTTTGACCGGATCTAGTTGTGTCACTGTGGAAAGACGGTTGAAAATCTTTTTTTGACTTAGGCTAAAATGGTAAGAATAGTGTTAACTTTTGAAAATCATGCCCACTTAGAATAATATGAAAACCTTAATGTTGTAAAATGTTTGAATTAAAACTTTATTAAACATATATATATAATTTGAACAAAGAAAAGTTGTTAAAAATAAAGCCATCTTCACATAAGTAATTTAATTTAAACAAGCTAGCTTACTAATAATAATAACATAATACCAAAATAATAAAAAGGCCCTTATTACAACTCATACTTAAACAAAATGCTTAATATTAAAAAGGCTTAGAATAATTTAAAATATCTTCTTCTGCATGGGCCACCTTGTATCCTCTCCGAACCCGGTCCAACTTTACGCATCACCTGAAATGGTTAAGAAAAACTGGGTGAGTCCACAGACTCAATGCATAATCATTACACATGTTCCACACGTATGGACCTAACCCATACCCACACAGTTCACGTAACAAGTCATGCAAACATGCATCCCAGCCCAACCTACAATCCACCGTAACACCAACCTTAGCAGACTCCACGCTTAAGGCGTGGCTAATCCACCGATCTGGCGAAAGTGATCCCACATGTCCTACCTCGGCGGACTGCTACACAAGGCCATGGCTAAGCCACCGATCACATCGTGATCTCGACAGTAATCTGTCTATGGTGATGCACTCAGCTATCAACCGCCGAGATGGGAACCTAGCCACACCTCCCTTGATGTAGCACACAGCTAATCATCAAGCGCTAATGTAGCACGAGGCTAACATTAGACCACGTACATTAATGTCTACACCCATCCTTCCTTGGTCGCATCTAATCCCCATGGATAAGTGTCGATGCATCATGTCAAGTCAATCATATCGAATGAGTATACATCACATGCTCATTACCATATCATCCATACACCATAAGTAAATTTAATAACACAATTTACCAACCTGATAATCGATTACCCCACATATGGGTATCCATCACCTTAGCCTTTAATGTTAGCTATCACGCAGCATACACAAGTACACATTAATAAACAATTAACTGAAGAAACAGTGCGATGATTACACACCTTATCACCTGAAGTTCTAAACTCTCGATCCCAACACTATCGCTAAATGAGACTACAACTATCTGTCTAACTTGTTGCTCTGACGCTGGCCCACACCCCGACGGCCAATCTCGAACCGCCGAGACAGCTCTTTTCTTGAACTTCCAGATAGGGACTTTCCCTTGCTCCCCTAGACTGGTACTTGCCTCCATCAACACACTTAATCAGATAAATCGGTTAAACCTCCAAGCCATAAATCCAAATATTGAACCTTTACTAAAAATTGCTTACTAAAACCACTTGAATCCCGGATGCTACTTTAGGCCTCTGCAAGTGCTGACTATATGCCTCCCGAAAAGGTCTCCTGCGTTAGGCTCTGCCTCCCCTACAATCGGCCTTAGCACACTTGCTAACCACTCCCCTTTTGCTCTAACAAGAATCAGCCACCACAAGAACTAAGTTCGGCTTCAGGGACTTGTGACCAAAGTGGAGAAAATGAGAGAATGACAGAGTGATTCGGCAATGACTCTTAGATGGAGTTGGGATATTCGGCAAAGGTAACCTTCAGGGGTGATTTTGGCTTATGTAGAGTTTAAAAGAGAAGTGTATAGGAAGAGAGAAAATAGATGCACAAACTTTCAGTTTTGGCTTCAACAAAATAAAAGGAAAAGAAAGCGGTGTTTCTTTGACTTACTTTCAAGAAGAGACTAAGGAAGAAAAGAAATAATTCGCACAAGGGAATGGTAAAACAATTTCAGCAAAGGGGAACAAATGGGGAAAAGGGTGGCCAACAGGGTGAGCACCCCCTATTTATACTACTAGCTTTCGGCACCCACCTAACACCCTCAACAAAACTGAAAATGCCCTTCCCCCAAGCTCCCCAAAATCGACCACTAGCTCCACTCCTACTAAATCCAAAGATTTCTTCCTAAACTTCCTCCCTAGCACTCATTCAAAAAGTTTGAATGAGTCAAACCTTAATCCTACCTTCCTAGCCAAATTCAAAATGGAATACCAAGTCTTCCCTCATCTTTTTAGCATTCAAAAATCGCCCAACACCTTACCTCTTTGACGCAAAAACAAAGGCCAAAGTGCTACCCTTGCAGTTCAAACATGAGACCCCCTTAGCACCCTTGAGGCGTCACCTTCCCTAAGCCCCAAGTAGCGCCTCCATGCCACTATACCAAAGAGATTCTTGTGCCTTAACCTCCCAAATATTTCTCTTAAGACCCCAATAGCCAAGCTCCCCCTCTTAACACTAAAAATCCAAAAATTTCCTAAGGCCTCTCTTACCTTCTAGGCTTCTCCAAACCCCTCAAAACTCATCTAACTTCACCATAAACCTACCATCACTTGAGTTATGCCATAAATGCATAACCCCTAGAACCAGGGTGTTACAATTCTGCCCTCCTTAAAAATAATTTCGTCCTCAAAATTACTTGGCTAGACTAACACCATACTACGCTATAGCTGCGCACTCTGATCTCAAAGAGCTATCATATTTTTAGGCATAGATCCTAAGTTCGCACTCCAGGTTCCAAAACACATACTAGTAATAAAAACAAACTGCCACTAGAGCGAACAAAGCAAAAAAAAGAATAACCCAAACATAAGAACTTACCCGCTGACACATCCGGCACATCACTATCCTTCTTCCGTCGAACTGCATAAACCAGATCTGGCTGTCTTGCCTCAATGCTACCACTACCGCGGCCTAATGCCCCACGACCTCGGTCAAAACCATTCCCTCCATGGTTCAGACCACGACCTCTTGTCGCCTGCTGACCACCTCTGCCTGGCTGCACATAACCCTGGCCTAACGTTCGCGTCCTATTCGGATTCTGGGGACAATCCTTAATCAGATGTGACTTGGACTTGCATCTGAAGCATTCTCGATCTCGATTCCAGCACTCGCCAATATGATATCTTCCACACCGAGCATATGGACGATCTGAATTCCCAGCACGGGCAGAATTCTCATACCTCGGTCTTTTCTGAAGACTCCTAGACAATTCTGACGGTCCATAACTCCTCTTATCCCAGTTTATTTCTCTATCTCTATTCTGCCTCTCAGTCCTCTTAACCTCCTCAGCTATCCGAGCTTTCTCCACTAAAATGGCGAAGTCTCTCTCGTTATGAGCAATCAAAACTCGCACTCATCCGTAGCCCATCTTCGTCGGCGCACCTCTCATAATCAGTAGCCACGATGCCCCGAGCGTACCGACTCAACCGCAGAAACTCAGCCTCATACTCCGCTATTGACTTGCCTCCTTGCACCAAATTGAGGAACGCCTTCCTCTGAGCGTCCACATAGCTCGCTCTGATATACTTCCCTTCGAACTTGATCTTAAAATAACCCCAGTCCACTCGATCGACAGGGGTACCTTCCTTAACAGTGAGCCACCACTAGTAGGCTTCAACCCGTAGCAACGAGACAGCACCCTTAAGCTTCTCCTCTGTAGTTAAATCCAAGTCATCCATAATCCTTTCAACTGCCTCAAGCCAGTATTCTGCCACGTTCGGAGCTACCCCAGACACTCATCTGAAAACCTCGACTCCATTCGACCTAAGTCTTTCAGCCACTGACTTCTGAGTTCCAATGCCCACGTTGGCTCCTGCCACTCTCTCGAGCACCCGCAGCATAGCCTGCGATACTGCATCGTCTCCTCCTGTCTGATCCTGATGTTCAACCTCAACAGCTGGTGGCGGCACATCGCTCTCTGACCCATGGCCAGACCCTACCGGTTCCGATACTGTCATCCTGCCTCTACCACGTCCACGAGCATTGCGACCACGCCCCCTAGAACTCATATCTAGCATCACGATTTAGTCTGTTTAAAAAGTTTTATGGCATCAAAAATTTTTGTGTCACTGTTTAACCACAAGCAAATTTTATGAAAAGGAGTTTCCTGAAGTTGTTCCTTCGATCAATCAAAGTTTCATCTAAAGTTCTCTATTCTAATACAAACATTCACATTCTTCACTAAAGACACATACATTCATCCATGTCACTTTCTTGAATATTCCCAACCCAGGGGTAATTTCGTTATTTTCCTACAGGGGTATTCGGTAATAAATCAAGGTCAATTTGAAAATAATTTTTCAAATTAAAGACATTTTAGAATTTTACCAAATATCGGGAGTCATCTTGAAAATTTATTTTTCAAATCAGTGGTGTTGCAAAAATTTTCAGAAATTGGGGTTGTTTCAGTAATTTTGTATGTCGGGGGTATCCTTGTAAATTTCCAAATCTGGGTATCTCAATATTTGCAAAATAGAATTTTCTTGATATTTTGTAAAATAGGAATATTTTAGTAAAAGTCAAGGATCATATGAAAATTTAAAACCAAGGGCATTTTGGTAATTTTATCAACCAGGGGTATTTTCGTAAATTTCCACAAACCAGAGTATCTTAATATTTTGAAAACTCAAGATTTTGGTATTTTGCAAAGTAAAATCATTTTGACAAACGTTGAAGGTAATCTGGTAATTTTACAATCTGAGGGCATTTTGTAATTTTGCCACAAGGGCATTTTGGTAATTTTGTAAATTGAAAGCATCTTTCAAAATCAAATTTAGGGTTTACCCAAAGATTAAATTTGAAGATTTTAAAACTAAGGGTTTTAAAAGCAGAAGGCTAATCCTTTCGGTTTTAGTAATTGGTTTAGCCTATGAATAAGTCCTCTTGGTTAAGGTGAACCGTAGCTACGCACCAGGTAGGATTCGAGTAAAGAGGAGGTGAGTCACTAGGACTACTTAAATACCAAGCTCTTACTGAATACCACTCCTAGACATGCGTACCAGGGTTGCCACACCTTAACTCGGCGACTAACTTCACAGGTTTGTTTAGTAATCTTTAAGTCTTATGCATATGTTTGAGTAGACTAATCCTAGGGTCAAAAGCCTTAATATTCTAATCTACGAGCCCAAATAAACCCATAACATATCACACAAACAAATCACTTCAAGAGCTAGAAGTACTTACCTGGTGGACTTCGGGCCGGAGGTACAGGTGCCATGCCAGAATAACCTGAAAAGTTTCTTAAAAGCCCATATTTCCTAAAAGCCCATTCTTGAAACCATTTTTGGACCCAAAGCCCTCAAAGTCGAGTTTTGAATCGGGCTCTGATACCAATTTGTAACACCCCCAAACTTGGCCCACGACCTTTGACCAGATCTAGTTGTGTCACTGTGGAAAGACGGTTGAAAATCTTTTTTGACTTAGGCTAAAATGGTAAGAATAGCGTTAACTTTTGAAAATCATGCCCACTTAGAATAATATGAAAACCTTAATGTTGTAAAATGTTTGAATTAAAACTTTATTAAACATATATATATAAATTGAACAAAGAAAAGTTGTTAAAAATAAAGCCATCTTCACATAAGTAATTTAATTTAAACAAGCCAGCTTACTAATAATAATAACATAATACCAAAATAATAAAAAGGCCCTTATTACAACTCATACTTAAACAAAATGCTTAATGTTAAAAAGGCTTAGAATAATTTAAAATATCTTCTTCTGCATGGGCCACCTTGTATCCTCTCCGAACCCGGTCCAACTTTACGCATCACCTGAAATGGATAAGAAAAACTGGGTGAGTCCACAGACTCAGTGCATACTCATTACACATGTTCCACACGTATGGACCTAACCCATACCCACACAGTTCATGTAACAAGTCATGCAAACATGCATCCCAGCCCAACCTACAATCCACCGTAACACCAACCTTAGCAGACTCCCTGTCTAAGGCCGTGGCCAATCCACCGATCACAACCGAGTGATCCCACATGTCCTACCTCAGCAGACCTGCTGCACAAGGCCGTGGCTGAGCCACTGATCACATCGTGATCCCGACAGTAATCTGTCTACGGTGATGCACTCAGCTATCAACCGCCGAGATGGGCACCTAGCCACACCTCCCTTGATGTAGCACACAGCTAATCATCAAGCGATAATGTATCACGAGGCTAACATTAGACCACGTACATCAATGTGTACGCCCATCCTTCCTTGGTCTCATCCAATCCCCATGCATAAGTGTCGATGCATCATGTCAAGTCAATCATATCGAATGAGTATACATCACATGCTCATTACCATATCATACATACACCATAAGTAAATTTAATAACACAATTTACCAACCTGATAATCGATTACCCTACATATGGGTATCCATCACCTTAGCCTTTAATGTCGGCTATCACACAACATACACAAGTACACATTAATAAACAATTAACTGAAGAAATAGTGCGATGATTACGCACCTTATAACCTGAAGTTCTAAACTCTCGATCCCAACACTATCGCTAAACGAGACTACAGCTATCTATCTAACTTGCTGATCTGACGCTGGCCCACACCCCGACGGCCAATCCCGAACCGCCGAGATAGCTCTTTTCTTGAACTTTCGGATAGGGACTTTCCCTTGCTCCCCTTGACTGGTACTTGCCTCCATCAACACACTTAATCAGATAAATCGGTTAAACCTCCAAGCCATAAATCCAAATATGGAACCTTTACTAAAAATTGCTTACCAAAACCACTTGAATCCCGGATGCTACTTTAGGCCTCTGCAAGTGCTGACTATACGCCTCCCGAAAAGTCTCCTGCATTAGGCTCTGCCTCCCTTACAATCAGCCTTAGCACACTTGCTAACCACTCCCCTTTTGCTCTAACAAGAATCGGCCACCACAAGAACTAAGGTTCGGCTTCAGGGACTTGTGACCAAAGCGGAGAAAATGAGAGAATGACATAGTGATTCAGCAATGACTCTTAGATGGAGTTGGGATATTCGGCAAAGGTAACCTTCAGGGGTGATTTTGGCTTAAGCAGAGTTTAAAAGAGAAGTGTGTAGGAAGAGAGAAAATATGAAACACCCCACACCCGGCCCACGAGAATGGACCGGATCTGGTATGTTCCTCAAAGTAACCCGGTTCAAAATTCATTCGAATACTTTGAAAGCGTGTGTTTTGAAAGATAGTTTGTTGTGGGTTGGGCTCGAGTTGAAAACAAATTTATCTTATAACAAAAACCCATTTGTTTTAGGTGACAAAATATTTAAACTTATTTTAAATTAAATGGGCTTATTCTTTGTAAAGCCCTAAATTCATAACATAGTAATTAAAGTAGAAATAAAATGTCACGATGGCCTTATTACATAAAATGAAACCCAAAATAAAATTGTACAATACTTAAAATAAAATAAAGATTCAAATAAAATTAAACTTCAAGCTGAACATGGCCACCACAAGTTCTGCCGTTCCGGTCCATTATTGCTCATCACCAAATATGTTCCCTACAACGGGTGAGTCGATAGACTCAATGTGTAACCAACACCAAAACATAATAGAAATAGGCACACCATACATATCATATTCATATAAAATTCAAGATAATGATGCAAACCCTAACCCAAACCTAGGTCCATCCGTTACACCAACCTTAGCAGACTCCTGCTCAAGGTAGTGGCTAATCCACCATCACAATCGAGTGATCCCACATATCTTACCTCGGCAGACTGCTTGACAAGGTCGTGGTGAGCCATCAATATTTGTGTCATGAGACACCACATTTAGATAATGTAACCGAAGTTACCACATTCACTTAATGTGACCGAAGTCACCACATTCACTTAGTGAGACCAAAATCATCACATATTCTTAGTGAGACCGAAGTCAGCACGTTTCACTTAGTGAGACCGAAGTCATCACATATTCTTAGTGAGACCGAAGTCATCACGTTTCACTTAGTGAGACCGAAGTCATCACATATTCTTAGTGAGATCAAGTCATCACGTTTCACTTAGTGAGACCAAGTCATCACATTCACTTCCCTTTCTCAAATAACCCGAATGCCCCAAATTATACATATCATGCATATCATATTTAATTTCACTTTCACATCACTTTTCACATGTTAAATATAACATATTTGAAATCCTAGTAGGAGTAGGAAAACGCACTAAGTACTTTGTACCATAATATGGTACTTTAGCCACATTCTTTCACTTTCACATTAACATATATATCATATTTAAGCCATAAATCTATTAAGATTAGTGTAGGGTACACGGTACCTTAGCCATATTCTTACACTTTCATATTAACACATATATTGAATTAAAAAGTAAATCTATCAAGATTTAGTGTAGGGTACACACCTGATTTGCTTATCAATTCCTTGAAATCCCGAAAACTCGATCTATTACTTTAGATCTCAATTCCTACATTTGATTAATCACTTACTACTTTAATAAGGAAAACCATTTGACCATAAATCCAAATCCTAGTAGGATTAATATTCTTAAAACTTACCTTGTTGCCGATTTCAATACTAATCAAATCCCGAAATCTATGCTATGCTCCTCCTTGTATTCCGCCAAGCACTAAATCTCATCAGGGGTTAGTTTAGGCTTTTTAAACAAACAAGAATTAGATCTAATTATCAAAATAGGCCTTAGCCGAAAGCTATAGACACTTACCTTGTGGATTTTAAATCCCGAAACTCACCGAATAACTAGGGAACACGTGGCCTGTGGTGTACCTTCGGGAAAAGAACTTCTCCTTCCTTGTAGCCTACACTTAGTAAATCCCGAAAGATCTCTTCAAAGTTTCGGCAACCATGAACATTAATAGGATTAGCCTTAGAGTTTGATAAGTCTAAAATATAAAAGAATGGAAACCAAACTTGGATCTTACCCTTATTTGAAGGAATCGATTGCACCTTCACTTCAACCTTGAGAGATTCGGCTTAGAGACTTGATGAGCAATCGGCTATGATTCCTTATGTATTAGGTTTCAAAGATGAAAGAAGAGAGGAATAATAGGCTTAGAAGAAATCGGCTAGGAGGCTAAAAGAAAAGAGGAAAAGAATAGAGGCTCAAGAAGAATATTGAGAGGGAAAGAGAGAGGAGAATGAATAATGAATGGCCCTAGTCTCATCCTTTTATAGCCGAAATTACTAGGCCAAGAATCCTTAACTTGGCCACCACTCTTCCTTATTTTCCTAATTAAAGAATAATTCTTCATTTATCCACCTATTTAGTCAATTTTAAAGAGAGTGAAACTCTTCTTTTGCAAGCCTTGTGCCGTCAACCTCTTGTGCTTCTAAAAGTAAAATAAAACTTATTTTATTTTCTTCTTATGTGACTCGAACTCAAGCCCAACACCCTTGCATGTGGGCCATATCCACGAGGCCTTAAGTGGCATCTTGAGCCACTTTTCCAAGTTCGTTAATGGGTCAAATTTCACATACTTTATATTTTAGGGTCACTGGCCCTAAGTTCCCTTTGAACTTTAAAATTTGACATTTCGGGGTCATTTTTAAGTTTCCAAAAATTATTGCGTGGCTCTGTAAACTTGACATTTCCTAGGTTTCCAAAATGTTTAGTTTCCTCTTTTAACTTAAGTTTCCAAAATGTTCACTTTCCTCTTTTAACTTAAGTTTCCAAAATGTTTACTTTCCTCTTTTAGCTAATCATTTACAAGTTTCCAAAATGTTCACTTTCCTAATTTACTTAGGTTTCCAAAATGTTCACTTTCCTAATTTGCTTAGGTTTCCAAAAATGGTCATTTTCCTACTTTCAACGTAACATTTCCATACATTCTCAGGTTTCCAAAATTATTCCAAATTTATTCCAAAACACATAAAACATGTCTTTTCGCACAATTTGGCCAAAATGCAAAGGCCCTTTTCAGGATGTTACAGTTCTACCCCCCTTAAAATAATTTCGTCCTCGAAATTACTTACTATCGTTCATCCGTATAGTCTAACTCACTACACTACGCTATTGCTGCGCACTCTGATATCAAAGAACTATCATACTTTCTAGGCACAATCTCTAAGTTCACGTCCCTTAGAACTCATTTCTAACGTCAGCGATTTAATCGATTAAGAAGTTTTATGTATTAAAAAATTTGTTTCACCGATTAACAGCGAAGAAGTTTTTATGAAAAGGAATTTAGGAGTGGTTCTTTCGTATTCATACATGCACACAGTCTTTTCATTCATTCATACATCCATCAAATAATTATGAACCTTAGTTCATTTCGAGAAACGTTGTAGTTTTTCATTTGTTGTTGTTTTTCCACTACCCGGGGGTATTTTCGTAATTTGCCCTACAGGGGTATTTTCGTGATTTGTCAAAATAAGGTTCCTTGGTGATTTTTTCACAAAGTATTTTTGGTATTTTTTTAAGTTCCCGGGGTATTTTGGACAATTTTTGAAATCCGAGGGTATGTCGGAAACTTTTGGACCTTGGGGGTATTTTGGTAATTTTTCCACAAACCGGGGTAAATTGTAAAATTTTAATAAATCAGGGATATTTCAAAAGTTGCAAAATTTTGAAGGTTCTTTTTTGAGAATTGTACTTTCCAAATCAGTGCTCTTGCAAAAAAATTTTGGAAATTAGGGTCATTTTGGTAATTTTAGTGAGTTAGGGGTAATTTTGACTACTTAAATACCAAGCTTTGAATACCACTCCTACAATTGTGGTTGCCACACCTTAAGACTAACTTACAGTTTGTTTAGTAATCTTTAAGTCTTATGCATATGTTTGAGTAGACTAATTAGGGTCAAAAGCCTTAATATTCTAATCTATGAGCCCAAATAAACCCATAACATATCACACAAACAAATCACTTCAAGAGCTAGAAGTACTTACCGGTGGACTTGAGTGCCATGCCGTTGAAAAGTTTCTTAAAAGCCTATATTTCCTAAAAGCCCATTCTTAAAACCATTTTGGACCCAAAGCCCTCAAAGTAGTTTTGAATCGGGCTCGATAATTTTAACACCCCAAACTCACCACGACCTTTGACCAGATCTAGTTGTGTCACCGTTGTTGAAAATCTTTTTGACTTAGGCTAAAATGGTAAGAATAAGCGTTAACTTTTGAAAATCATGCCCACTTAGAATAATATGAAAACCTTAATGTTGTAAAATGTTTGAATTAAAACTTTATTAAACATATATATATAATTTGAACAAAGAAAAGTTGTTAAAAATAAAGCCATCTTCACATAAGTAATTTAATTTAAAATGATTTAATAATAATAACATAATACCAAAATAATAAAAAGGCCCTTATTACAACTCATACTTAAACAAAATGCTTAATGTTAAAAAGGCTTAGAATAATTTAAAATATCTTCTTCGCATGGGCCACTTTGTATCCTCTCTTGAACCCGGTCCAACTTTACGCATCACACGAAATGGATAAGTGGAGGAGGCCCAGACTCAATGCATAATCATTACACATGTTCCACACGTATGGACCTAACCCATACCCCACGTTCAAGTAACAAGTCATGCAAACATGCATCCCATGGGTCAACCTACAATCCACCGTAACACCAACCTTAAGTCCCGCAGGTAAGGTGAATCCAACCGATCTACGTGATCCCTGTGGGATTCACTGAAGAGGAGGTGAGATCACATCGTGATCCCGACAATACCAAGCTACGGTGATGCACTCTACTATCAACCGCGAGATGGTTAGCCACACCCCCTTGATGTAGCACAACTAATCATAGCGATAATGTATCACGAGGCTAACATTAGACCACGTACATCAATGTATGCCCATCCTTCCTTGGTAGATCCAATCCCCATGCATAAGTGTCGATGCATCATGTCAAGTCAATCATATCGAATGAGTATACATCACATGCTCATTACCATATCATACATACACCATAAGTAAATTTAATAACACAATTTACCAACCTGATAATCGATTACCCCACATATGGGTATCCATCACCTTAGCCTTTAATGTCGGCTATCACACAGCATACACAAGTACACATTAATAAACAATTAACCGAAGAAATAGTGCGATGATTACGCACCTTATCACCTGAAGTTCTAAACTCTCGATCCCAACACTATCGCTAAACGAGACTACAGCTATCTATCTAACTTGCTGTTCTGACGCTGGCCCACACCCCGACGGCCAATCCCGAACCGGCGAGATAGCTCTTTTCTTGAACTTTCGGATAGGACTTTCCTTGCTCCCTTGACGGTACTTGCCTCCATCAACACACTTAATCGATAAATCGGTTAAACCTCTAAGCCATAAATCCAAATATGGAACCTTTACTAAAAATTGCTTACCAAAACCACTTGAATCCGGATGCTACTTTAGGCCTCTGCAAGGCCGACTATACGCCCCGAAAAGTCTCCCTGCATTAGGCTCATCTCCCTTACAATCAGCCTTAGCACACTTTGCTAACCACTCCCTTTTGCTCTAACAAGAATCGCCACCACAAGAACTAAGGTTCTGCTTCAGGACTTGTGACCAAAGCGAGAAAATGAGAGAATGACATCGTGATTCAAAGAATGACTCTTAGATGGAGTTGGGATATTCAGCAAAGGTAACCTTTTTGGGTGATTTTGGTTTAAGCGAGTTTAAAAGAGAAGTGTAGGAAGATAGAAAATATGAAACACCCCACACCCGACCCACGAGAATGGACCGAATCTGGTATGTTCCTCAAGTAACCTGTTCAAAATTCATTCGAATACTTTGAAAACGTGTGTTTTGAAAGATAGTTTATTGTGGGTTGGGCTCGAGTTGAAAACAAATTTATCTTATAACAAAACCCATTTGTTTGGTGACAAAATATTTAAACTTATTTTAAATTAAATGGGCTTATTATTTGTAAAGCCCTAAATTCATAACATAGTAATTAAAGTAGAAATAAAATGTCACAATGGCCTTATTACATAAAATGAAACCCAAAATAAAATTGTACAATACTTAAAATAAAATAAAGATTCAAATAAAATTAAACTTCAAAGTGAACATGGCCACCACAAGTTCTCGTAGTCCCGGCCCATTATTGCTCATCACAGAAACATGTTCAGACAACGGGTGAGTCGATAGACTCAATGTAACCAACACCAAAACATAATAGAAATAGGCACACCATACATATCATATTCATATAAAAATTCAAGATAATGATGCAAACCCGAACCCAAACCTAGGTCCATCCGTTACACTAACCTTAGCAGACTCCTTGCTCAAGACCGTGGCTAATCCACCGATCACAACCGAGTGATCCCACATATCTTACCCCGGCAGACCTGCTGCACAAGGTCGTGGCTGAGCCACCGGATATTTGTGTCATGAGACACCACATTTAGATAATGTAACCGGTTACCACATTCACTTAATGTGACCAAGTCACCACAGTGAGACCGAAGTCATATTCTTAGTGAGACCAAGTCATCACATATTCTTAGTGAGACCAAGTCATCACATATTCTTAGTAGTCATCACATATTCTTAGTGAGACCAAGTCATCACGTTTCACTTAGTGAGACCGAAGTCATCACATATTCTTAGTGAGACCAAGTCATCACGTTTCACTTAGTGAGACCAAGTCATCACATTCACTTCCCTTTCTCAAATAACCCGAATGCCCCAAATTATACATATCATGCATATCATATTTAATTTCACTTTCACATCACTTTTCACATGTCAAATATAACATATTTCAAATCCTAGTAGGAGTAGGAAAACGTACTAAGTACTTTGTACCATAATATGGTACTTTAGCCACATTCTTTCACTTTCACATTAACATATATATCATATTTAAGCCATAAATCTATCAAGATTAGTGTGGGTACACACTGTACCTTAGCCATATTCTTACACTTTCATATTAACACATATATTGAATTAAAGTCAGAATCTATCAAGATTTAGTGTAGGTACACACCGATTTGCTTATCAATTCCTTGAAATCCCAAAACCCGATCTATTACTTTAGATCTCAATTCCTATATTTGATTAATCACTTACTACTTTAATAAGGAAAACCATTTGACCACAAATCCAAATCCTAGTAGGATTAGTATTCTTAAAACTTACCTTGTTGCCGATTTCAATACTAATCAAATCCCGAAATCTATGCTATGCTCCTTCTTGTATTCCGCCAAGCACTAAATCTCATCAGGGGTTAGTTTAGGCTTTTTAAACAAACAAGAATTAGATCTAATTATCAAAATAGGCCTTAGCCGAAAGCTATAGACACTTACCTTGTGGATTTTAAATCCGAAACTCACCGAATAACTAGGAACACGTGGCTGTGGTGTACCTTTGGGAAAAGAACTTCTCCTTCCTTGTAGCCTACACTTAGTAAATCCCGAAAGATCTCTTCAAAGTTTCGGCAACCATGAACATTAATGGGATTAGCCTTAGAGTTTGATAAGTCTAAAATATAAAAGAATGGAAACCAAACTTGGATCTTACCCTTATTTGAAGGAATCGATTGCACCTTCACTTCAACCTTCGTAGATTCGGCTTAGAGACTTAATGAACAATCGGCTATGATTCCCTTATGTATTCGGTTTCAAAGATGAAAGAAGAGAGGAATAATAGGCTTAGAAGAAATCGGCTAGGAGGCTAAAAGAAAAGAGGAAAAAGAATGGAGGCTCAAGAAGAATATTTGGCAGAGGGAAAGAGAGAGGGAGAATGAATAATGAATGGCCCTAGTCTCATCCTTTTATAGCCGAAATTACTAGGCCAAGAATCCTTAACTTGGCCACCACTCTTCCTTATTTTCCTAATTAAAGAATAATTCTTCATTTGTCCACCTATTTAGTCAATTTTAAAAGAGTGAAACTCCTCTTTTGCAAGCCTTGTGTCAATCAACCTCTTGGGCTTCAGAAGCAAAATAAAACTTATTTTATTTTCGTCTTATGTGACTCGAACTCAAGCCCAACACCCTTGCATGTGGGCCATTTCCTGAGGCCTTAAGTGGCATCTTCAGGCCACTTTTCCAAGTTCGTTAATGGGTCAAATTTCACATACTTTATATTTTAGGGTCACTGCCCTAAGTTCCCTTTGAACTTTAAAATTGACATTTGAGGTCATTTTAAGTTTCCAAAATTTTATGTGGCTCTGTAAACTTGACATTTCCTAGGTTTCCAAAATGTTTAGTTTCCTCTTTTAACTTAAGTTTCCAAAATGTTCACTTTCCTCTTTTAACTTAAGTTTCCAAAATGTTTACTTTCCTCTTTTAGCTAATCATTTCCAAGTTTCCAAAATGTTCACTTTCCTAATTTACTTAGGTTTCCAAAATGTTCACTTTCCTAATTTGCTTAGGTTTCCAAAAATGGTCATTTTCTTACTTTCAACGTAACATTTCCATACATTCTCAGGTTTCCAAAATTATTCCAAATTTATTCCAAAACACATAAAACATGTCTTTTCGCACAATTTGGCCAAAATGCATAGGCCCTTTTCAGGATGTTACAAAATAGATGCACAAACTTTTAGTTTTGGCTTCAACAAAATAAAAGGAAAAGAAAGGGTGTTTCTTTGACTTACTTTCAGCAAGAGACTAAGGGAAGAAAAGAAATAATTAAGACAAGGGAATGGTGAAACAATTTCGCAAAGGGAACAAATAGGAAAAGGGTGGCCAAAGGGTGAGCACCCCTATTTATACTACTAGCTTTTGGCACCCACCTAACACCCTCAACAAAACCGAAAATGCCCTCCCCAAGCTCCCCAAAATCGCCACTAGCTCCCTCCTCCTAAATCCCAAGATTTCCTCCTAAACTTCCTCCCTAACACTCATTCAAAAGTTTGAATGAGTCAAACCTTAATCCTACCTTCCTAGCCAAATTCAAAATGGAAGACCAAGTCTTCCCTCATCTTTCGACATTCAAAACCGCCTAACACCTTACTTCTTTGACGCAAAAACAAAGGCCAAAGTGCTACCCTTGCAGTTCGAACATGAGACCCCCTTAGCACCCTTGAGGCGTCACCTTCCCTAAGCCCCAAGTAGCACCCCATGCCACTCTACCAAAGAGATTCTTGTGCCTTAACCTCCCAAATATTTCTCTTAAGACCCCAATAGCCAAGCTCCCCCTCTTAACATTAAAAATCCAAAAATTTCCTAAGGCCTCTCTTACCTTCTAGGCTTCTCCAAACCCCTCAAAACTCATCCAACTTCACCATAAACCTACCATCACTTGAGTTATGCCCTAAATGCATAACCCCTAGAATCAGGGTGTTACATAAACACTCTCATGGAAAGTTACTAAACTTTCAACCATTTTTTAAAATAATCCCCTTATTAGCAACCTTAAGCTTTGGGGGTTCCAAAAGTACAAAAATTATCAAGAAAGACCTCTAAAATCACTTACTTGCTAGATGATATGTTGCCTGAAAGTTTGAGCTTCAAAACCCCTATTTCTTGTTGAAAATTTTGGTAGAAGAAGAATAGAATTGAAAAAGATGATAGCTTTCTCTTTACTTATATTATTTTATTCATTTTAGTCCCCTAACACCACTAAATTTTTGACTCATTTAATGTTCTTGTCTCTCTTGGTTCCCTTGGACGGCCATCATCTTTAGGGAGGTATAATTGCACTTTAAAGACATCCAATTTAATATTCCATAGCTATTAGACACCCCTAGCTTGTAAAATAGAACTTTTGCACTTTATCCGATTTAGTCCTTTTTTGTAATTAAGCATGCAATTGCTAAAATTAAGGCACCAAAATTTTTATGCATCCTTAAAAACTTGCTATAACACATAAAATAATATTAAAATAATTTGTTTCAACCTCGAATTAGTGGTCTCGAAATCGTTGTTCTGACTAGCCCCAAAATCGGGTTGTTACAGCCGATCTAAGGTTAAAGGCATTACCAGGCAAATCAGATCTTTTACGAACATTTCATAGCATAATTCAACAAATCAAATCAAAGTGTCCTTTAAATAGGTCTATGAGACCTTAAACATGCGTTAGAAAGGGGTCGGGACTAAATCGTACACATACGGGATTTTGAGAAATTTAAACATTTTTCAAAGCTACAGAGGTCACACGCCCGTGTAGTCAGGCAGTGTGCCTCACACGGCCTTAGGGACGCTCGTGTGTCTAAGTTGTGGAAAAATAGGGCATACATTCTGACTTGTCTACACGGTCGAGGACACGTCCGTGTGCGTCACCCGTGGTCACTACTGGCTTGCACCACACGGCCAGTCAGGAGCCCATGTGTCTAGCCCGTGGTCGTCACTGACTTGATTCACACGGCCAATCACACGCCCATGTGTCCAGCCCATGGTCGAGTCTGACATGCTTTGAAACACAACCACGAAGGACATGGTCGAGCCACACGCCCGTGTGCTCAACCATGTCGGCAATTATACGCCATTTACAAGGCCATTTTTCCACCCACACTTTGGGTTATAGCTACAAGCACATACAAACATCATTCCCCACACAAACTGCAACCAAAACATACCAAATTGACCATCTTTTCTACTCATTCAAGAACATTTCAAACACATAATCTTGTATGCCAATTAGCTCAACTTAATTACAAGCATTTCTAAGTAAAATACATCCACAAACAGACCACAATTTATTATGACAATCTATTATCAATAATAAACTAGCTTTGCATCACAAAACATATTATCAATTTGATCATCTCATTAGCCATCAAACCATTCCAAACTATGCATCATATAACTTGACTACTCATTCACATCACGTTCAATTATCTAGCCATATCACATGGCTATATACACTTCTCAAACATCAACCATTTCAACCAGACTATACATGCCATACTTAACTATGTACACATTCAAAAGGTACCAAAATAGAGTTTGATAGTGTGGTGATGATCCTCGATAATCCCCGAGCCTTTCGTAGCTGTGACGATCTATAACACAAAGCAAATACACACATAGTAAGCTTTCAAAAGCTTAGTAAGCCATATATAATAAACTTAATATATAATACACATAATCATATCAAATATAAGATCATCAATGTTACTCAATTGTAAATTCATAACTCATCTTTGGCTCATTTATTTAGCCATTTCTTACCAACAATTCATATATCAAAGAATCTCTTTTCTCATAACACAATTATGCATATATCACCTTTTGTCCCATTGAATCTATGCACATATTTCTCTATTGCAAATTCACAAATACTTACCTTTTATGCTTAGTTGAAGCATACGCATCAAACGTACCTGAAACTGTTATACATTTCACCTATTCTTTCATTTCTCGGATTTGCCCATTGAACCATTCGGAATCAAATAGGATACTTTGAATAATCATACAATACAAATGTCCTAGATGTGGTCTTACATGTAACCAAATATCGATGTCACTGTCCCACATAGGGTCTTACAAGAAACAAATACGATGCCAATATCCCGGACATGGTCTTACACGTAAATCTCATATTGATGCCAACGTCCTAGACGTGGTCTTACACGATATCACATATCGAAAACCTATGTCATGACATATGAAATCCTATCTATTCCTAGGTTCGTACGGGACTTTTCAGATTTTGACACATTGTTGATATTTTTCTCGGACTTCATGTATATATATATACTCCATAAACAATCATCACAATTTAATTTCATACGAACATAAGTAAATCAATTCAAATACATTTATTTGTATATAGACTTACCTCTTATTCAGACTAAACGAACGAATTCAACTACTCAATCACTTTCGACTTCCCATGGTCTAAATCAGTTTTCTTCGATTTTTGATCTATACATATTCAAATTTAACTCAATTATTCACTAATTCATTCAATTCAATCCAAGAACACACATTTAGGGAAATTTACAAATTAGCCCTCACATTTTTACATTTTGACATTTAAGTCCTTATTTCACAAAATCACAAAATACATAAAATTTCATATTATCCATGCTTAGTCGAATTTTTAAAAGCTTCATACAAGTCCATATATTTCATTTATTTCACATTTTAGTCCTTCAAAATATTATTTTCTCAATAAAATCCAAAGACAAAACATGTTAATCTAACATATATATTTCATATTTCATCTTCAACTATCACAAAGCTTACAAAATCATCAATGGCATATCTCAAAATCTCTATCAATTTACAAAATTAAAGCATGGGTTTTGAAGTATTCGAAGCAACGATTACAAAAACGTAGAAATTATCAAAAACTGAGTAAAAAACATACCTCAATCAAGATGAACAAGGGCCGAATATCACAAAGCTATAAACCTTTCTTTTCTTTTCTATATTTGGTGGTGGATGGATGAGCAATGCAGTATCATCTTTCATTTGTTTTGTTTATCTTAACATATTTTACAATTTAAAATTTTAACCTTTAATAATAATATAAAATAACACATAATGGTTGGTCATAAATGTCCATTAACCATGCCAATGGTTTAATTACCGCATAAGGCCACCCCATTTAAAAGCCAACTCAATTAAGCACATTAACATATAGAATGTCACTTTTACTTTTTATACAATTTAGTCCTTTCCTCTAATTAAGCACACAAACGGATGTCCCACATTAGTTTTTGAACAGCTATGCTCATTTTTGAATTTCTTTGATGCAGACTGAAATGATTTACTTGAAAATCTCTTTCTCACATCTCTAGCTTTAGGCTCGGCTTTTCTTTTATCTTTCCCAAGTGCTTTAGCTTTACACGCTCGATCGACAAGCACAACAAATTCTTTTATTTCCAGAATCCCAACTAGCAAACGAATGTCTTCATTGAGGCAGTCTTCAAACCTTTTACACATTATTTCTTCAGTCGAAACACATTCTCGAGCATATTGACTTAATCTCACAAATTCTCGTTCATATTCAGTGACGGACATACGACCTTGTTTTAATTCCAGAAACTCTTTTTGCTTTTGATCTATAAATCTCTGGCTGATATATTTCTTCCGGAACTCAGACTGAAAGAAATCCCATGTAACTCGTTCTTTTGCAACAACAAAATCAAAGTCTTCCACCACTGATAAGCTTCATCCCGTAACAAGGAAATAACACATTTCACACATTCATCAGGAGTCAATGAGATTTCATCAAACACTAGGATTGTGTTCTCGATCCAAAACTCAGCTCTCTCAGCATCATCATCACTAGTGGCCCTGAACTCTTCAGCCCCATATTTGTAGATTTTATCAACCGGAGGCCTATTCATCAGATTCAGATTCATAATCGGAGGCAGAACAGAAGTCTGAAGAGGATTAGACAGGGGCAAAGGTTGTGAAACAGTCATATTTGTTCTTATGTATTGAGTGAACCACACATTCATCATTTGGAAGAAGGCTTGTTTACCCTTTCCTTCCTGATCACTAGTAGCCGGTCTCGAATCAGATGGCACTGTCCCTTGAGTGGGACCAGGCGCATTACTTTCAACATCGTCAGCTACAACTCTTTCGGGATCCATTTACTATACGAAAAAAACATTTTATACGTCATGATTCATCACACTATCACAATCTATATATATGGCATGTATACCTAGACTCTCATATGCTACATTAGTCCTAAAATCGACTAAACTGTAGCTCTGATACCAATTAAATGTAACATCCTCAATCCGTAATTGTCACCGGACTAGGGTTAAAGGCATTATTGAACCAATCAGATCTTTTACGAACATTTCACATCATAAAGTATATCATAGTCATATCATATCAAAATACAAGCATATAGTCCCTTAATGAGGTCTACGAGACCTTAAACAAGCATTAGAAAAGGGTCGAAACTAAATCGAACACTTAAATTTTTTTTTAAAATTCAAACATTTTTCAAAGTTACAGAGGTCACACGCCCGTGTGGGTAGGCCGTGTGCCTCATAAGGCCTCAGACACACCCGTGTGTCCAAGCCGTGGCAAAATAGGGCATACATATTGACTTATCCACACGGCCAAAGACACGCCCGTGTGCTTCACCCGTGGTCGAACCTGACTTGCATCACATGGCTAGTCACACGCCGTGTGTCTAGCCCGTGGTCGACATTGACTTGTTTCACACAACTAGTCACACGCCCGTGTTTCTAGTCTGTGTGCGAGCTTGACTTGAATCAATTTACAATTTCAAAGGACACGGTCGAGCTACACACCGTGTGCTCAATCGTATGGGCAAATATAGGCCATTTTCAAAGCCAATTTGCCACCCATTTAGGGTCAAACCTATAAGCACAAATAAACACATTTCATGCCCTCAAAATACAAGAACTTTAACATATCTCAATAGGATATTCATATTTCTCCTTTAGCTCAATTGTATCCAACCATTTGCTTAAAAATAAGTCACATCTCCATGTATCTCATTAGATCATAGCACATTCATACATATATCACATTTTGCCTCAACAAGACTATGCACATATCTCACTTTTGCAAATTCACATATTCTTACCTTTCATACTCAAACATAGTACTCATTTCTAACGTACCTAAATCGATTACACATTTCACATAATCTTTCATTTCTCAAAATTTCCCATTGAACCATTCAAAATCAAATAGGATACTCAAATAACTCGAAATACGCGTACAATGCCAACGTCCTAGACGTGGTCTTACGTGTAATCAAATATCGATGACACTGTCCCAGATAGGGTCTTACACGAAATCATATATGATGCCAATGTCCTAGACATGGTCTTACACGTAATTCTCAAATCGATGCCAATGTCCCAGACGTGGTATTACATGATATCACATATCTCTCTAGGTCATGACATATGAATCCTATCTATTTCTAAGGTTCGTACGGGACTTTTCAGACATTAAGACATTGTCGATACTTTCTCAGATTTCATGTGTGTATCTTCTGTAGTCATTCATCACAATTAAATTTCATATGAACATAAATGAATCAATTCAAATACATTTATTTGTATATAGACTTACCTCGTATGTATATAATCGAACGGATTCGACTATTCGATCACTTTCGACTTTCCTCGGTCTAAATTCGTTTTCTTTGGTTCTTGATCTATACATATTCAAATTTCCCATTTATTCACCAAATCATTCAATTCAATCCAAAAACATATATTTAGGGAATTTTACAAATTAGCCCTCACATTTTCACATTTTAATATTTAAGTCCCTATTTCACAAAATCACAAAATACACAAAATTCCTTTGTACCCATGCTTAGCCGAATTTTCAACATGATCATACAAGTCCATACATTTCATTTATTTCACATTTTTGTCCCTCAAAATATTATTTTCATAATTTAGCCCAAATTACTCAAATTTACCAAAAATCCAAAGACAACATGTTAATCTAACACATATATTTCATATTTCATCAACTAACATCACAAAGCTTAGACTTTCATCAATGGCACATCTCATAATCTTCATCAAATTCCAAAATTAAAGCATAGGCTAGCTAGATTAAGCTGCAACGAGCTAAAAAACTTAGAAATCATTAAAAACGGATCAAAATCCGTATTAATTGAGAATTATAGCTTGGCCGAATGAACCCTAAAGAAATGGCTATTCTTTCTCTTTAATTTCAGCTATAGTTGATGAATAGAAACATAATTTGGCATTGTCTTTTAATTAATTATAACTTATTAACTATTTTACAAATTTAACCTTTATAAAACCATATAAAAATCATGTAAAATATGGACATAAATGTCCACTAGCATAAACAAAGGTATATTATCCACGTAAGGACTTCCACATTAATAAAACATGACAATTTAGCACATTAAACATAGAGAATGTAACTTTTACAAATTATGCGATTTAATCCTTTTTTTCAACTTAAACACACAAATAGACAAATTTATTCACAGAAATTTCACACATACTTAATCACATACTGCAAGCACAGAAAATAATATTAAAATATTTTTCTGACTCGAATTTGTGGTCCCGAAACCACTATTCCAACTAGGGTCAAAATCGGACTATTATAATTTGCACATTTTCATTCCATCTATTTCTTACAAAATTATACCATAACTGAACATTTATACACAACCAAAACATTGTATCAAAATAAGCCTAATCACATGGCTTAACTTATATACAAAATATGCCAAAACCATAATTCTCAAGTAACCATAACTATCACCATTTAAACTAGCTTATACATGCCATATTTACAAATATCCACAAGTTTAAAAGTACCAAACGATAATTGGATAGTGTGATGTGTAACTTTGTTTGAAACGAGCGAGCTAACAAACCTTTATAAAACATTGAAAAAGAAAAAGAGTAAGCTTTAAAGCTTAGTAAGCCTGTATAATTCAGAATTAAACTTATCATTTATACATAATCAAACAATTAAGTAATCAATTTAATTACTAAATGCCTAAACAGAAGTATTCATCATATGTTAGTCATTTAAATTCATGAAACCATCCATTAACTCAATGTAATTACTCAATACATTGTATCATATTAAACTCACATACATCATATAACATTTTACCTTCAAACGTATAAACAGTACTTCGTTCTTATAAACCGTACTTTACCATATCACAGAATTTATGCCCGTTGAACCCATTAGAACTTCAAAGGATGCTCGGGTGATATACATCAATAATCTGCCAATTCATTTCGCTCTTTCGAGCATGATCGATAAGCTCCTCCTGAGTTGATGGACAGTAAGCTCTATTGAGCTAAAACAGTGAGCTCTTACGAGCTGATATATCGGTAAGCTTATACGAGCTGTGGTGAGTCTGCAATAAATACAGGAGTTTGACCAACACAGTAACCTTAGTGACATGTCACTCGTATCCTACGAATTCATACAGTTCAAACGGGGCTCGGTAACCATCAATATATATTTATATATATTAGGCACTAGTATTCCAAGTATACAAATTCCTCAATTATATGCATACATTTCAATTAAATACAAATATTTAGAAGTTTGATTCTAATTATACGAACTACCTCGTATCGCTCAGATAACAACTAACGAATATTCGTCAATCTTTCCTTTTCCTCGATCTAATCTTGATATCGGCTTATCTTGATCTATATATTATCAAATTCAGTACATTCAATATACAATCAATTCAATTTAGCCCTTAAAATAATATTTTGGCAAATTTACACATTTACCCCTATACTTTTCACATTTTTACAATTTAGTCTTTTTCACATAAAATTGCAAATTCATGCAATTTAATACAATTTCATGCTAGCCGAATTTCATAGGGACTCCTAGCAACCCATATCTTTCATTATTTCATACTTTTAACCACTACATTTTACATTTTCACAATTTAATCCCTATTTTGCATTTTTTCAAAAATCATTGCACAAATCTTTAATAATTTCAAAATCTAGGGTACGGGCTAGCTAGAATACGAAGCAACGATCTCAAAAACATAAAAATCATTAAAAATGGATCAAAAATCGTACCTTAATTTCTCAATATAGCTTGGCCGAATGAAGAAAGTAAAAATGGTGTTTTATTCACCCTAATTTCGGTTGATGATGATGAATGGAGAAAGAATTTGGTTTTGTTTTATTATAATTAACCTTAATTACCAATTTACCTTAATAACGTTTAAAATATTATAAATTACACCATTTGCAATGCTATCATCATCCAATAACCCATAAATGGCCTATTTACCACTTAAGGACTCTACTAGATTCTATTACTATTAGACACTTTTAGCTAATAGAAGACAAGTTTTACGCTTTACGCGATTTAGTCATTTTTACCGAATTATGCATTCAAACAGTAAAATTTATTTACGAAACTTTCACACAATAATTCTATCACACTGTAAACTTTAATAAAATAATAACATAAATATTTTGACCTCGAATTTGTGGTCCCGAAACTAATGTTCCAATTTAACTAAAAAATGGGCTGTTACACTACCAGCCGTTTCTTCAATTCCTCAAAAGCTACCAAGCAATGTTCATAAAAATTAAAAGATCTATTTTACTCTAGCAAGGTGCAAAAGGGTTTAGATATCGTCAATAAATATTTAATGAATCTTTTATAAAATCCTGCATGACCTAAAAAACTTCTAATACCATTGACACTAGTGGGAGGTGGCAATTTTTCTATTACTTCAATTTTTGCTCTGTCCACTTCAATCCCTCGTTGTAGTATCCTATGCCCTAGAATAATTCCTTCATGAACCATTAAGTGGCATTTTTCCCAATTCAAAACAAGATTTGTTTCTTCACAACGGTACAAAACCAATTCCAAATTTTTTAAGCAATCATCAAAATCAGTAAACACAGAGAAATCGTCCATGAACACTTCAAGGAAGTTTTCCACCATGTTCGAGAATATGGTCATCATACAACACTAAAAGGTTGTGGGGCATTACATATGTAACACCCCTAACTCGTATCCGTCACCAAAATAAGGTTTTAGATCATTACTGAATAAACATAATATAAATCATTCATTTCAAACATTTCAATAGTCATAATATAATTCATCATTAAACATACATAACGTCCCTTATTCAAGCCTTAGAGGCCTAAAAACACTTTAGAAATGATTTGGGATTAAATAAAAAACATTTGAAAAATTTAGGAAAAAAGTTAGAAAAATTCAACTATAGGGGTCACACGGCCGTGTGGCTAGGTTGTGTGACTCACACGGCTGAGACACACCCGTGTCTCAAGCCGTGTGGGCATTCGTAGTAGGGACACAGGCTATGTCCCAGCCCTTGTAACTCTCTGACTTGGGTCACATGGCCAAGCCACACACCCGTGTTCCAGGCCGTGTAACCCTCAAAATGGCCTTGCACGCCCGTGTGCCAGTCGTATATCTCACACGGCCAAGTCACACGCTCGTGTGTCTGGCCGTGTGGACCTAAAATGTTCCTTAAACGACAAGTTTACCATTTCCTACTTGCTTGGCCATTAAAAAACTCAAAAACCATTCCTTTAACCTAATCAAAACACGATTAAACACACTTAAAACATGCCAAAATAGTCATCCTAGGTGCCTAACTAATGTACCCTCATTGGTACTAGATTTATATCATCAAAACATATCATCAATGCATCATTCAAATAAAAGTTTTAAACATGCGAAAATCAATCAATTTGGCCTAGCTTGTATCTATCGAAAACATCAAACTTAAATTTAGAAACACCTAACAAGTCTTGGTTCAAATCAACATGCCAAATTATGGCTCCAAACACAAACATAAGTTTATATATATACCAAACTAACATTATACTTCAACTCAATTACATCACATATACTAAATTCATTAAAAACCAAACACATCCTAGGTACATGCCATTACAAAAGATAAACATCACCACATTTGAGATCGAGATCATTGTTGGATGCTGAGTCAGTGATCAAAAGAGAAGTACGTAACTTGCACATGAAAAACAAAATCGTATGCTGAGTGAAACTCAATGATATTTCTATAATTTGAACAATTAAAGACATAATGATACAAGAATGAATAATTTGATTGATACAAACATACTATTGTCTAAGCTCATAATTATCATATACCATCATTTTAAAATCAAGCATATTACCATATCATTTCATACTATACTCAAATTTCACATGCTATCATATTTGATTTGTTTAACAAATATCTCAATTCACATCACTTGCTATATAAATAGCTTTTGACATATCAATTCAATTTTGTTTATACAAAGGCATGATCCATTCCACATTCAATTCATGAGTACATAACTCATGTATTTCATTTAATCATAAAATATATCATTTTGCATGTTTCAATTCACTATCTCATTTCCATTTCACATACCATGCCATTCAGTATCGATCATAGAACTTTATTATTTAATTACCCCTATTAGCACGACTCAGACTCTGATGGATACACGGATCCAACCAACACAACAGTTTTGCACTTAGTGCCTCATCGGATAAATCCGAAGTAATAACTGTACCCAGCACTATATAAATTGACACCCACTATCTCATCGGTTAAACCAAAGCAAATTGGCACCTAGTGCCTCAGCGACTCTAAGTCAAATAAATCCTTGAACTTTTCCTATCCCATGGCATGCCATCTATATCTGACTCAACCCGATACAATTAATAGGGTATCATTTCACTTTTCAAATACAACCGATATCCAATTTTCATATTTACACATCATCACATGTATACATATATTCATTTCAATTCAAATAATTAATGCATTCATAATGTATATACCAATTCAATCCATTTCAATCAACTATAAATTCAATTCACTATCAATGTGCCAAAATACTCACCTCAACCACTTACCATATGCATTAAATCAAAATACAACAATTAACAACTAGGTTCAAATTATAGAAATACAAACTGTGGATTCCGAGCTATTCGATTTTGATTTTATCCTTCCCCTTTTTAGTCGAGGATTCCGGTACGATGTTAGCTATGAAATTAAAACAATTAAAAAATCAATACAACACAATTTAATTTCACATTGAATCTTTCAATTTTTTACACAATATTTCCTTAAATTCTAATTTAATCCCTAAATCAAGACTAATTTTATTCTTCGAATTAACTTTATATTTCATACTCATTACACTTTAAACTAAATTTAACTCCCTATTTTCAATTATACCCCAAAATTTTGAATTTTTCACAATTTAGTCCCTATTACATAAATTTAAAATTTGTTTTACAATTTAGTCATTTTTCGTTTCTATCTTAAAATCTATCAATTAAATCACGAATACTAAAACTATTCAACAATAACAATATCTAAAATCTTAAACAATGTTAAAAATTTCGACATGGTTCGGGTAGTACTTAACACCAAGATTCCAAAAATATCAAAAATTATAAGAAAATGGACTAAATTGACTAACCAATTAAAGTTGGAACAATTTGAAACCCTAGGCCGTGCGTGGTTTTCTCTTTTCTCACTTTCTTTTCTTTCTCAATTATTTGCATGCTTTTCAATTCAATTTCTTTATCCTTTCTTTTTTTATTATTACTTTTATTATTATTATAACCTTTATACATAGTTATTTTATTTTATAAATCATAATATATAACTTATAAATAATAATACCCATTGATGTTGTCCACTACCTAATATAAACGTATATTTTCTTCATTTGTCCTTTAAATAATTTTAATCTTATAATTCTACTTGAATACTTATACAATTTGATCCCTACACTTAACCATGGAAATTCACTTAGCTAAAATCTAAATAAGTAAAGACTAAATTCGTAAATATTTAATAAAAATATTTATGAGTCTGATTTATAGGAACGGGGTCTCGGGAATGCAGTTTCTGACACCCTTACTATAGGGTTATTACAATTCTTCCCCCTTAATTGAATGTCGTCCCCAAAATTTACTTGAAAAGAGATGGTGTACTGAGATCTCATCGTCTTTTCCGGTTCCCAAGTCGCTTCCTTGACACTATGAGTACGCCATAGCACTTTCATTAATGGAAATCACTTGTTACGCAACTCTTTCACCTTGCGAGCCAAAATCTCCACCGGTTCTTCTTCATAAGACAAGTAGGTTGAATCTCAATGTCTTCCGTCGAAATAACGTGTGATGGATCCGATCGGTATCTTCTAACCATTGAAACGTGAAAAACGTTATGCATTTTTTTAATTTTGTACGCAAAACTAAACAATACGCAACTAGTCCCACTCTTTTCCTGATATCATACGGTCCGATAAACCGAGGACTCAGCTTCCGTTTTCGATCAAATCTAAAAATTTTCTTCCAAGGTGAAACTTTAAGAAATACTTAATCGCCAACAGAAAATTCAATATCTCGAAGTTTCAAATCTGCATACGATTTATATCTATGGAAAGTTGTCTTCAATCTATCTCGCATTTTTTTAACAATATTTTCCTTTTCTTGGATTAGTTTCGGCCCTATAATTCTTCTATCACCCAATTCCATATAGTAAACAGGTGTTCGACACCTATGACCGTATAAAGCTTTGTACAGAGCAATTTAAATACTCGATTGAAAGCTATTTGTAGCACCCCTCACCTGTATTCAATGCCAAAATAGGGTTACAAAGCATTACCAAACTTATAAAACAATTTAACATTCATTTCACATACAATTCTCAAAATCATATAATCAACATTTAATAACATTCACATTGTCCCTAAAACGAGCCTACGAGGCCTTAAACATGCTTTAGGAATGGTTCGGGACTAAACCGATAACTTAAGAAATTTTTTAAACACTTAAAAATTTTCCAAATTATAGGGGACACACACCCGTGTGGCCCGGCCGTGTGCACATTCGAAATGAGATCACATGGCCGTGTCCCAGCCTGTGTAACCCCCTAACTTGGGTCACACGGCCAACCTCACGCCCGTGTGACTAGCCCGTGTGCCCTTAAAAATGGCCTCACACGCCCGTTGATCGTTGTTTTGTCGAGTTTTAAAAGTTATAAAGAGAATGATCGAACCTGGAAACTAACTCTGACAATGACTTTAAGGCAAGTGTACCTATTGAACAGTAGTATAGCATAGGCAAGACCATATTATCAAACCCAAAGGAACTAAAAGTACTAATACTCACTTTCTTTCTATTATTTAGCCTAAATATTAAATGATTTGGTTAATTAACTAATTAATTACTAAACTAAGTGATAAACCGTAAAAGTAGCATCTTTTAACCCCATATTTAGTATGCTTTTAGGATGATTTAGCCGTGATTTATGTAAAAAGGTGCTTTTAATCCTTTCTTTTTATATTTCTACTCAGGAAAAGCACCCGAGGAGGAAAAGAACAAGAAACGGGCTTAAAACGGGCCAATTTGGGCCAAAGAAGAAAATAGACATGGCTGGACTGCAAGCCACACGACCATGCTTCGAAAATTAACTAAAACACGGCCATGCCACGATTTACATGATCATGCCCCAACCGACATAATCAAGACATGACCCAACCACGATTTACATGGGCGTGTGCCATGGCCTTGCCCTTATTACGAGAGAGAGAAATTTCACTCGGATTTGGATACTTAGAGCCAAAAAACACTTTCCAAAGATTATTCAAATACTGAGTAAGAAGCAAACTTAAATTAGGACACTTAGAGGCCAAGTAAAGCATTCCAAGAGCCTATATAATCACCCTAAGTGTATCCTGAAGAGGGCGGTGAGCTAGGCCAAGGAGCCGAGCAAGAAGGATCACATTTATGGGAATCACTCGAAGATAGTCAGAAGATCCATCTCGAAGAGCCAGAAATCTACTCAAGATGGCAGATTTCTCCTTCAATTTCTCTAGGGGGTTTTAGGGATTTCTTATGTTTTGTTTTATCTTTTCTCTTGAGATGTTTTTATTCATTATGAACTAAACCCTTTAGATACCTGAAGGGATGAAACCTAGATGAATTTTGTTATTATTTTCTGAATTATATGATAAATACTTAGTTTGTTCTTAATTATGTTGCTTAATCCAAATCTGATGTGCTTAGGTGGAGGAGGATTATACCCTACTTAAGAGTAGATCTAGCATAATTAAGCGGAGTTGATTGAACGCCTAGAGATAGGGTTACGAGATTTTGTCGGATTAGGGTGAAACCTAATATGGGAATCCATTGATCGATTTACTACTATTCTAGGGGGTTATTATAAGCGAACGAGAGTTCCACTAATTAACCTAGGGTTAGACGTTATTCGCCTCGAGAGAGGGTTTAATATAGGTTAGGGAGTCCTACGGATCAAGCTAAGTAAAGAAATCATATGATTCAGTAATAAGTAACAAGTGATGTGTAACACCCCAAACTCGGCCTAGAAGTTAGGCCCGAATCTGATGTGTTACACTAAAAAGTTTTTCGATAACGTATAAAGAAAACATGTCAAATGAGATAAAAAAATGTTAGATCCTTTTTATTCGTACAAAAATAGATGTTGATTTGTTAAAATCAAGAAAACCAAGTTTGACTTGAGATATTTAATAAAATACTACTAACCTCAAAGATTGATGGATTAAATTTAAAATAATAATTTATAAAGCTGTGACTTTTGGAAATATCGTTGATAGTTCGAGAGAAATTTTCATATTAAAATATTTGTAAAAGTTTATTTTGAAATTCATTTGTTAATCGATTTTGGAAAACCTTTATTATGATTTTAGAAAATTCCATTTAAAATAATTTGAGTAAAATATAAACACGTCAAACATAAAGCAAAATAAAATAATCTAGAGGCCTTATTACAACACATAGCCCAAAATAGTAAAGTAATAAAGTAAACGAAGTAAGAATCTAAAGTCCAAATAAAACCATTTCTGAAGTATGGCCTACACCGAGTCATCCATAGCCCCAAGTTCTCGTCACTGAGCATTACCTACAAGGGTTAAGAAAAAAGGGGGGTGAGTTACAAGAACTCAGTGTGAAATCCCCTTACTATAATCCACTGGGTCAGGATACACATAGCAATAATTTGGGCCTGAGCCTATTTACAATAACAATAATGTATCAAATATAACATGTGTATGAAATGCAATTTCCCAAACCAAACCTAAATTTCCATCCGCTACACACCATTCGCATTCAACCAAAGACACACTGTGGGGATCATCACCAACCCACCCGCTTAACACACCAATCGCAGCATTAAGCCATTTATAACAATAATTCACAGGCCAGTGGCCATTTATAATCGCAGGCATTTAGCCATTTATAAAATTGGGCACGAAGCCATATATCAAACTGGACACGAAGCCATCAAAATTTTGTAGCAAAGCTACCAGAACTTCTCTTCGTCAAATATCCCAACTCATGCAATCATGTAAACAACATGCATAATAATTCATACATATAATAATTTCAACATAAGGCCCATAAAAGAATTATTACAATCTGGCCCATATTACAAATTGGCCCATTTTACAATTTGGCCCATTTCACAATTTGGCCCATTTCACATTTTGGCCCATATAGCAAATATCACATTTGGCACATATATCAAATATCACATTTGGCCCACATAACAAATATCACAATTGGCCCATATATCACTTTTATCGATTTAGTCCATTGAGGGCAATTCCGTAATTCAACCCATAAGGGCATTTTCGTAATTGGCCCATAAGGGCATTTTCATAATTTTACCCGTCGAGGGTAATTCAATAATCTCGCAACCCAGGGGTATTTCAATAATTTACCTTCTAAGGGTATTATGGTAATTTTGCAACCCCGAACTTTATTACTAATTCGGGACATAAAACTTGAAACTGTCCATCTGCGTCATACTGGCTAAATTGACTATAACTCATGTTAGGAATCTCGAAATCTAAATACATAAATTTTCCTTGAAACTAGACTCATATTTCTTCTTACTAAAATTTTTCCAGAATTTTTACCTTAACCATTTAGTACAGTTTATTTCTTAAAGTTTCCCTTGTTTCACTGTTCAATGATTCTGACCTCTCTTACCCAAATTCCAACTATTCATTGTACAGTTTTCATATAATGCTCCCACTTGTCTCTATTAATGATACACTCACTAAGGAATCCATACATATAAATTATGTCTCATAATTCACTTTTTACAATTTCATACGATTTTTTGAAGACAGAACAGAATACCCCGAAGTCATTCAGAACTAGTCTCACTAAAATTAACATATATCAGAATATAATAATTCTTTTCCTTCTTTGTTTCTTCCATATTAAAGTAGACACAGTAAGATTTAATCTGATATCTTACTCACTTTGTAATTCCTTTTATCCAATTTTTCGTGATTTTTCAAATACACATTACTGTTTCTAACCGAAACTGTTTTATTACAAAACATGATTACCACTACGAGCATACGCTCGTCAGAGTGATCACGGATGCTGGTTATCGATTTTCTTCGGTATTTCTACCGAAGCACAGAATATTTCTTGTAAACTTTCAAAGAGATGTGAGACTTACTCACCATTTCAAACATATATTCGGAAGGGTATGGGATTACACACCTTGATTACGAGTTGTGCTTTCTACCGATTTCAACGCCACGACTGTGATCTCCCTCGATGTACCAAGAATCGATCCTACCAACAATATCAATGAGCTAACCTTCAATCTGATTAACTCAAAAACCAAATGGAGATATCGAATGGACTACAAAAGATCTTCCTTACCTTAATCGATTATAATCTCGTTTCTCACGATCGTCCAATGACTAGAGATGATTAGGCGATGTTGTGGTATTCAGCCTCCCTCTATATCACTACGAAGAAGAAAACGATCTCGTATGAGAGAAAGTAAGGTGATGGCCTAGGTCAAAATGACCATGCAAAAACCAAAGTATGGATTCGGTCATAAGAGGAGAAAATAAAACATTGGAAAGAATACTTACCGATTGCTTAAGGAATAAGAAAGAAATAATGATGGAAAGGTTTCGGTTATGGAGGAGAATGAACAATGATATTCGGCTATCAAGGAGATTAGACAAAAGAGGAATATGTGACCAATTCAAGAGAAGAGAAAATGCACTATTGTGCTAATATGTTTCGGCAAGGAGAGTTGCAAAATGGGAGAGATGACACAAAGTTGTCACAGGAAATTTTTGCCAAAACAAAACCAAGACCTTACCAAATGCCAAGGTAAAATTTTTAGCCACCTATCTACCTCAAAACTGTCCACATGCATCCCCCCTTAGGATAAGAGTTTGGCCACCCAAGCTTTCCAAAACACCATCCACAAAATAAGCCTATTGTCCCCCTTACTTACCTATTTCTCTTGATTCCTTTCCCTAACTTCAACCTTGCCTTATTCTTATAGCCACCTTACCAAAAATAATGAAGTCCACCCTTCCCCTAAATAGTCCTTGGCCGACACTTAAGGAAAGAGTGCAAAAATATTAGCCAAACATTGCACACAAAGGGATTTGAACCTCTTCCCTCAAGGTACTTCACTTAATGCCATAACCTCTTTACTAATTGCTCACTTGTGCTAACCATTTATTCATTTATTTTTATAAGCCTTGAAGCTACTTACCATCTCTCCTTAAAGTGCTAAAATACCAAATTTTTCCTAAGGCCCAATTAAACCTGAGACTTCATAGAAACCCTGTAAACTCTAAATTCACTTAACTAACAAGTCCAATTTGTAATAATGGAATTCTCTTGTTCTCAAAATTTTAAACATTCCTATGCCCAAGGCCCATTGGGCCCAATCCTACTAGGCCCAATTTTGGGATGTTACATGAAGTCTAGGTAGATTCTTCCCAAGGGTATTGTCGTAATCAATTGAGTTTCTTCAAGTTATTTCCCAATTCGTTCTTTTTGTCTTTGCATCTTTAGCTTAGTAGTCGTTAAACTAGATTAAATAAACCAATCACTCTATATTTTAGCCTAAATAATAAAAAGAAAGTGAGCTTTAGTACTTTTAGTTCCTTGGGTTCGATAATCCGGTCTTGCCTAAGCTATATTACTGTTCGATAGGTACACTTGCCTTTAAGTCGTTGTCAGAGTTAGTTTCCAAGTTTGATCATTCTATTTATAAATTTTAATGCTCTAATTTCAGCGATCAAGTTTTTGGCGCCATTGCCGATGAACTAAAATATTAAGAAAACCCTATTTTTATTACTTTAGCCATTATTTTATTTTGCAATTTATTTTATTCCATTTTTTTCAAAATTTTATTTTTCTTCCTTTTTCCTAGCAGGTACCTCTAGTTTATGACTAGACGGAACCCGACAGGACCTTTAGAATATGATAGTGAAATTGAAGCCACCGCTCGGAGAAATAGCAGAGAAATTAGGCGAGTTTTAAATTACACTAAGAAGAGCGAGAATACAAATCCAATCATACTGAAGGGATTGACGAGAATAATCCTCCAAGAGATGTGGCGGATGCTCCGCGCACTATGTATGATCATGCTAAACCCAATTTGACAGGAGTAGAATCTAGTATTGTTAGGCCTGCTATAGCTGCTAATAATTTTGAGTTAAAGCCTAATACAATACAAATGATTCAATAATTTGTTCAATTTGATGGTTTGCAGGACGAAGACCCGAACACTCATATAGCAAATTTTTTAGAGTTCTGTGATACTTTCAAAATAAATGGCATTTCTGATGATGCCATTCATCTACGGTTATTTCCCTTTTCATTAAAGAATAAAGCCAAGCAGTGGTTGAACTCGTTACCACGAGGGTCAATCACTACATGGGAACAAATGATCGAAATTTTTTATTAAAATATTTTCCACTGGCCAAAACAGCTAAATTACGGAATGATATTTCTTCTTTTGTGTAGATGGATTTAGAGACATTATACGATGCATGGGAGAGATACAAAGATCTCTTGAGGAGATGTCCACACCACGGATTACCATTATGGCTTTAAGTCCAAACCTCCTACAATGGTGTAAATCCCTCAATGAGACAACTAATTGATTTCTGACATATATATCTGCGATAGTGTGATGATTTCTGACAGTTACAAAAATGTGTTTTCGTATAGCAAATGGATCCCGATTGAGCTTTAGCTGATGATGTTGAATGTAATGCGCCTGCTTTCGCTCAAGGGACAGCGCCGTCTAATTTTAGACCTGTTTTGAGTAGTCACGAGGGAGAGGCTAAGCAAGTCTTCTTCCAAACAATGAACAAGTGGTTCACAAAGTTTGTTCGAACGAATTCGGCTACTCAACAACCTCCACCTCTACAAGTTTTTATAGCGCAACAAGTTATAGACCCAATTCGATTGAGTAAACCTCCAGTTGATAAGATTCGTAACTATGGGGCTGAAGAGTTCAGGGCCACAGTTTATGATGATGCCGAGCGAGCTGAATTTTGGCTTGAGAATACTATTAGATTGTTTGATGAATTATCATGTACTTGTAACACCCCAAACCCGACACAAACACTACAACCGGATCTGGTATGTCACTAAGGAGATTTTATAAAACTTGTGGCACTTTGGAAAAACAATTATCAGGTCTAAACATTTATGCCAAAAATTTAATAATTTGTCACATGCCTTAACTTAATTTAAACAAAAAATTTAAATGTTTACTAACAATAAAACCCAACATAAAACCCAAAATGATAAAGACTACTAGCCCGTGGCCTTATTACATTGAAATTTAAAACCCATTAAATAAAAATATAAAATAATAAACAAAAGTCTTTTCTTTTCTGAATCCAAATGTTCTTTTTCATGGCCACCCTGCGCTCCTCTCCAACCCGGTCCGAAGCACTAGGTGATACCTGAAAAAAATGTTAAATAATAGGTTGAGTCACGAGACTCAGTGTGCAACCCTCATGCACCATTAGATTTGGGCCTTAGCCCCACAGAACAGATAACAGAGCATAATATATCAGAAAATATGCAAAGTCCAACCCAATCCTAGGTTTCCATCTGCTACACACCACCCTTACTTGCCAATCACACCATTGGGGATTTCTATAATCAACCCACACCGCTACACACCATCGATGGCAGTCATGCTGCTCATCGTCAGATCATGGAAATAGCCACTACAACAGATCATGGCAAAAAGCCACAACAACAAATCATGGCATAAGCCACTACAACAGATCATGGTATAAGCCACTACAACAGATCATGGCATAAGCCACTACAACAGAACACTTCCCCTTTCATCAAACTCAACCCCGTGCAATCACAGAAATCGACATACTTATAAAACATATCATCTTAACAGGAACATTCACTGATGAATGACAGAGATCACTAACCTGGTGACTCGCTTTTACTCTCATCGGGTTTCGAACGTTATGCCGGGGTTTCCAAATTTAACATAATACAAGCAAATTTATTAACACATATTAACAGACAATCTAATGGTGTGAAAAGTTACACACCTGATAACGCGTAGTACTACTCTCTATGTTGATACCCTCGCTAATATTATCTACTGCCCTTTGTCTACAACCTTGCTCAAAAGCCGAAAGAACGCAAGGATAAGGACTCTCCTATATTTGGCCAAGTTTAATGCTTTACCCAATTTATACATTTAAATTAATAGATTTCCTTACCTTAAAATCCTGAAAGTAATTCGATCCGAGTGCTACTGAACTCTGGCTTAGAAAACTAAGCGATTAGACTCCCTTCAAATCCCAGAATGCCGCAAATGAGAGAAAACACCCAACTAGTTAACCATATAGCCATTCGGCTAAGATCTCTAAAAGCCGAAAAAAGATTGAAATCTCACGAATCTACACTTACCTATACAAATGGTTTCGGCTACTCCTTGCAGGAAGATTCGACAATCACAGCAGAAGATCAAAGCGTAGAAGATTAGAGATCTAAGAATTTTGGCTTTTAAGAAAATATCAAAAAAGATGAACAAGAGGAAGATTTCGGCTACAAGAACAAACAAGAGTGTAGTTTCAGCTTTTAGTGAATAGGAGAAGAATAACAATGGAGATCAGAAGATTCAGCTAACAGGAAATTTCAAAGAAAGAAGAAAGGGTGAAGGAAGTGGTGACGTTTGACTTTTTGAAAGAAAGTTGATAGAAATTGTGGAGGGAAAGAATGAGAATTTTGGCATAAAGAATGAAGAAAACCAGGTTCAAATGCCAAAATTGATGAGCTATTCCCCCTATTTATAGAAAATTTGTCACCCCCTATGGCTATTAGAAACTGATTTCTTTACTCCTCTAGGTGATGGAATTTCACCAACTCTGCTCTCAGTAGGTAGCTCCTAATTTTTCTTCATTTATCTTTCATATTATCAACTATATTATCTACATTATCCCATTCACATAAATCTTACTATTTTTGAGCCTTGTAGCCGTCCACTCCACCTAACCCTAATGTCAAAAATTAGCTAACTTGAATCCAAGGAATTGGGCTCCTTGAAACTTAAATTTGGGCCCCTAACTCCCTGGTGTGGCGTCACCTCCTTGTTCTCTAAGTGGCGCTACTGACAATTGGGCCACAAGCCCATTTTGATATTTTAAACACAGGTACTACCTTTTAAGTCCTATAATGCCCAAACAGAAAATTTTAATGAAGGCCTCTGCCTAATCCTGAGCCTAATTTAGACCCTTAACATTTAAATTAACACTTTAAACATACACACACACAAACGCATAGGCCCAAAAATTCAGGATGTTACAATACTCCTGATAAATGTCTTAAGTGTGCTATTTCACTATTGAGAGATACTGCATATCATTGGTGGAAAACATTGATATTTGTGGTTCCAAGAGAATGAATCACCTGGGATTTCTTCCAAACTGAATTTCAAAAGAAATATATCAATCAACAGTTTATAGATAAAAAACGCAAAGAGTTCCTTGAGCTGAAACAGGGCAATATGTCTGTTACGGAATACGAGCGAGAATTTGTGAGATTGAGCTAGTATGCACGAGAATGTTTTTCGATAGAAACTACTATGTGTAAATGATTCATTGAAGGGTCGAATGAAGATATTAAACTTTTGGTCAGAATTCTTGACTTGATTGAATTTGTGGTATTGGTTGAAAGAGCTTGTAAAGATGAAAAGCTTAGTAAAGAAAAGAAGAAAACAGACTCAGAATCTAGAGACGAGAGAAAAAGGTCAATGAGTAAGCCGTATCACTCTTCGTCAAAGAGATTCAGAGATGCAACTAGTTGCTCAAATGATTCGATCAGATATTCAAGTAGAGATCATGTAAAATAATATACGAGTCATAAAGCTCAAATTCCAATAGAATCAAGTGTTGGTAGTGTAAAAAATAGTAAGCCTGAGTGTAGAAAGTGGAGGAGATGTCATATTGGTGAATGCTGGAGCAAGTATAATAATAGTGTTTGTTATAAATGTGGATCACGAGATCACTTCATATGGGATTGCCCAGAGTTGGCTAAGAATGATACTGCTCAGAGTGAGAGGCCAAGTAACACGACAACTAGGGGTAGTCTACCTAGAAACACATGAATTGTGAGTGGTAGTCAGAGAGGAATAATGGACATAACTGTGAGATCTGAAAAGAGAGCACCTGCCAGAGCCTACGCTATTTGTGCTTGTGAAGAAGCGTTATATCCATATGTCATTACTGGTACTTTCACTCTTTATGATACTTCTGTGATTGCATTGATAGACCCAGGATCAACTCATTCATATATATGCATGAACTAAGTATCCAGTAAGATGTTGCCTATAGAGTCTACTGAATTTATAATTAGAGTATTGAATCCATTAGGCAAGTGTGTTCTGGTTGACAAAGTGTGCAAGAATTGTCCGTTTATGTTTCGAGATATCTTTTTCTCGGCTAATTTGATGCTACTACCCTTTGATGAATTTGATATAATTTTTGGTATGGATTGGCTAACTTTTCATAATGCTATTGTGAATTGCAAATGGAAGACTATTGATTTGAGAAGTCAGAATGACGAGGTAGTCTGAATTAAATCTAGTGATTTGAATGGGCTACTGGTCGTAATATCTCGAGGAAAGCTTTGAATTATGTGAAGAAGGGTTGTGAAGCTTATCTTGAGTATGTGATTGATACGAAAGTGACAGAAAAGAAAGTTGAAACTGTGCCTGTGGTTTGTGAGTTCCCTGATGTGTTTCCTGAAGAATTACCAAGATTACCTCCGATATGAGAAGTTGAGTTTAGCATTGAGTTAGTGCCAGGGACGACTTCTATCTCAATAACTCTGTATAGAATGGCTCCGATAGAATTGAAAGAATTGAAGTCTCAGTTGCAAGAATTGAAAGACAGATGTTTTGCATGATCGAGCTTTTCTCCTTAGGACGCTTCCGTTCAATTTGTGAAAAAGAAAGATGGCACGATGAGAATGTGCATTGATTACCGTCAGTTAAACAAAGTGACTATTAAGAACAAATATCCTCTGCCCAGAATCAAAGATTTGTTCGATCAGCTGAAAGGAGCTACGATGTTTTCAAAGATAGATTTGAGATCGGGATACTATCGGTTGTGAGTAAAATATTCAGACATTCTGAAAGCTGCTTTCAGAATGAGGTATGTGCATTATGGATTTTTAGTTATGCCTTCTGGACTAACAAATGCTCCTGCTGTCTTCATGGACTTGATGAATAGAATTTTTAGACTGTATTTAGATCGATTTGTTGTTGTATTCATTGATGACATTTTGATTTATTCGCGTGATGAAATTGAGTATGCCGAACATTTGAAAATTTTACTACAAACTCTTCGTGATAAGAAATTGTATGCAAAGTTTAGTAAATGTGGGTTCTGGTTGAGAAGTTGGCTTTTTGGGGCATATTATGTCAGCATCCAGCATACGAGTTGATCCGAGCAAGATTTCAGCTATTTTAGAGTGGAAGCCTACGAAAATATGTCTAAAGTCCATAGTTTTCTGGGACTTGCTAGTTATTACCGACGGTTCGTAAAAAGCTTTTCAATGATTGCAACTTTGTTGACGAGATTGCTTCAAAAAGATGTGTAATTCGAATGGTCTATAAAGTGTCAGAAATGCTTTGATCAGTTGAAAGCCCTTTTGACTGAAGCTCTAGTTTTGGTACAGCCAAAATCAGGTAAAGAGTTCGTGATTTTTAATGATTCTTCATTAAACAGTCTGGGTTGCGTCTTGATATAGGAAGGCAAAGTTATAGCTTATGCCTCGAGACAATTGAAACCGCATGAAAATAATTATCTAATGCACGACATTGAGTTAGATGCGATCATGTTTACTCTAAAAATTGGGCGCCACTATCTTTTCGATGAGAAATATCATGTGTTTTTAGATCATAAAAGTCTAAAATATCTAATGACTCAAAAAGATTTGAATCTGCAATAGAGAAAATGGTTAGAACTATTAAAAGACTATGAGCTTGTGATTGATTATCATCCGGGAAAAGCAACTGTTGTTGCTGATGCTTTGAGCCAGAAATCGTTGTTTGCCTTACTTTCGATGAATGCTCATTTAGTTCTATATGGTAATGGTTTGGTTTTAGCTGAATTGACAGTGAGACCGTTGTTCTTACAACAGATTTGTGATGCCCAAAAAGTTTACAATGAAATGCTAGCAAAATGAGCTCAATGCGATTTAAACCCTAATTTAGAATTTCAAGTTGATGATGATGATTGTCTGCGATTCCAAGATCGGATTTGTGTTTCGAGAAATCTTGAGTTGATTCAGTTGATTTTGAAAGAAGCACATAGCAGTCGCTTATCGATTCATTTGGGAAGTACAAAGATGTATAATGATTTGAAACAACTTTACTGGTGGCCTGGAATGAAAAGAGATATATCTGATTTTGTTTCACAATATTTGATCTATCAGCAAGTTAAAGCTGGACATTGTTGCCATCCGGTCTGTTACAACCGATTATGATTCCTGAGTGGACATGGGATAAAGTGACAATGGATTTTGTTTCAGGTTTGCCATTAACTCCAAGGAAGAAAGATGCAATATGGGTTATAGTTGATAGATTGACAAAATCAACTCATTTTATTCCAATGAGAACGGATTATTCACTTTATAAGTTAGCTAAGTTATATATTTATGATATTGTGAGATTGCATGGGGTGCCACTATCTACTGTGTTCGATAGAGATCCGAGGTTTACTTCACGATTTTGGAAGAAACTGTAAGAGGCTTTAGGTACAAAATTGCACTTCAGTACTGCTTTTCATCCGCAGGCAGATGGTCAATCTGAGTGGATTATTCAGATACTCGAGGATATGTTGAGATGTTGCATTCTTGAGTTTGAAGGTACGTGGGAACAATATTTTCCATTGATTGAATTCACGTATAATAATAGTTTTAAATTAAGCATTAAAATGATACCGTATGAAGCCTTGTATGGTAGGAAATGCTGAGCACCTCTGTATTGGTTTGAACTTAATGAAAATAAAATTCACGGGGTTGATTTGATTAAAGAAACTGAACAAAAAGTAAAAGCGAAACGAAATAGTTTAAAAGCAGCGTCTGATCGACATAAATCATACATAGATTTGAAACAAAAAGATACTGAATTTGAGATTGATGATAAAGTATTTTGAAAGTGTCTCCGTGGAAGAAAATACTCCGATTCTGTAGAAAAAGCAGATTGAGTCCAAGGTTTATCGGGCCGTATGAGATTTTTGAGCGTTTTGGGCCGGTTGCTCATATATTGTTGTTGCCACCTGAGCTAGAGAAGATTCATAATGTGTTTCATGTATCGATGCTTCGACGATATAGATTTGACCCATCGCACGTGATTTCTGCTACTAAAGTTGAGATTTAGTCTGATCTATCGTATAGCAAAGAACCAATTCGAATTCTGGCTCGTGAGATCAAAGAGTTGAGAAATAAGAAAATTGCTTTACTGAAAGTGTTACGGCAAAGACACAGGGTTGAAGAGGCTATGCGGGAGCTTGAGGATGCTATGAGAGAGCAATATTTGAATCTATTCAATGGTAAGATTTTTGGGGATGAAAATCCCTAAGGGGGAGAGTTGTAACAGCCCGATTTAGAACTTAGTCGGAACAGTGATTTTGGAACCACAAATCTAAGGTCAGAGAAATAATTTAATATTATTTTTTATGTTTATGGCATGCGATAAGGTATGTGTGAAAGTTCTATGTGAAAATTTTATCGTTTGTGTACCGATTTTTGAAAAAGGGATTAATTGCAAAAAGTGCAAAAGTAGCCTTCTAATTATTTATGTCGAATTGACATAGCTTATTAATGTGAGGCCCTTATGTTCTGAATGGACCATTGGTTTAATGAATGGACATAGTTGGGCATGAGTTAGTGGTTTTTCAATGAAATCATTAAGCTTAAATATGGTATTTGATAATTAAAGTTAATATTAACGAAACAAAAACATTTTGATGGCCATTATCATCATCTTGGCACTGAATATTGAATAAAAAAGAAAGAAATTTATTTGATAAATACGTGATGGTACAAGTATGTACAGAACCTATGTGGTTGATGATATTGTGTATGAGATAGATGGAAGATTAAGTGAATGAATGATGGAAAGAGTTGGATTGAGTAGCATTATAAATTCTTGTATATTAACCTATAGATATGGAATGAAAATGAGTAATAGACACGGATGAGATTGTGTAGTGATGTGAATTGAACTAAGTGTTAGTTAATTTTGCATATTGAATTTGAATTGTTGACTTAATTGTGTTATATTACCAACTTACTAAGCTTTAAAGCTTACTGTGTGAAGTCTTTCTCTGTTTTACAGTGGTATTTAAAGCTAGCTCGGATTCGGGGATCGTCAGCGACTCAATCACAATATCGGACATCTATTTTGGTACCTTTTGAAAGTCGTATTTATGGTATATGGCATGTATAGGCTAATGAGGTTGTGGAACGTTTTGAGATGTATAAATATTGTCATGTGATATGGCTTAATAATGGATGAGACTTTGGATTGATTTTGGCATATGTTTTGCCATGTGAAAATGGTGTATGTGATTTGTATATATGGCCTTGTGTGAATGGCCATTATGGTATGCTTTAGTGAAATAGAAATAGTATGTTTCATACTTGATTTGGTAGTTGAGATGGTGAATATATTGCATGTTTGAAATGAATTGTGAATCATATGCTTTTGGTATAGAATTGGTTCATGAAATGGACAAGTTTTGAGTTGGAATTGTATATGGAAATGAATGAGGATATTGTAGCATGAATTGTGCTTGTTTTTGGTAGGGTTTTGACCATTAATTGGGCATGAATTGAGTATAGAGTGATGCTTGTAGGAATGACCCAAAATGGGTGGCAATTTGGACTTGTAAATGGCCTATAAATGCCCACATGGTTGAGTACACGGGCGTGTGACTCGGCCGTGTCCTTCAATGTCCCAATTCGAAGTATGTCAAACTTGCACATAGGCCAGACACACGGGTGTGTGGCAGGTCGTGTGACCCAAGTTAGTGTTTCACACGGGGTAAGACATGGTTTAAGCCATGGCCGTGTGAGGCACATGGCCTAGACACACGGAAATGTGCCCTGTTTTGAAGAATAAAATTTTTAAAGTTTCATAAAAGTTTTAAATACCCATTTCATACCATTTCAATACCAACCATTTCAAGTCACACAATTACCACAACACACCAATCAATTTCATACCAAAACTCACGTTTACAATACAATAAATAACCAATTTCCAAATATGCATTATTTTCCTAGATTCACTAGCATACCAATTTTTATAACTCAACCATTTGCTATCCATATCATCTATTATCAACAAGCATCATATAACCAACATCCAACACATCACACAAGCTGTATGCATATATATATACATGATCAACTATATCAAAATAAGCCAACTCCATGGCTATATATAAAACCAAACTTTAGACATTTACAAGCCAATTCAAATGGCTATATTCATTATCAATCCATAACCAAAATGACCATAATCATATACATGCCATATACTCAAAATACTTAAGTTCAAAAGTACCAAAGTGATAGTAGGATAGTGTGATGAAGTCTCCAACGATTCCCGAATCTGAGCTAGCATTGATTTCACTAAAAAAACATGGAAAAACAAACAAAGAAAGCTATATAGCTTAGTAAGCTCATATGATAATAAACACAGTTAACCACGAGTATATAATTCAGCCAATTGAATATATGAACATATAACTCATATTAGCTAACAAACTTTTCACATATTCAATCATAAGATTTGATGTAAAATTCACAGTTTTCTTCGATTCAAAGCTCGTACGGTTCGTGTACATACTTGTACCATATTCATAGTTTTCTTTGATTCAAAGCTCGTACGGTTCATGTACATACCTGCACCATCTTGTATCAATCTTATACTTAACCATATCTTTGACATATATACCCATTGAACCATTCGGAATTCTATCGGATACTCAGGAATCTCGCACCCTAAGTGCCACATATATAGTCGAAGCTATCTCAATCTTGTATCACATATAATGCTCACAATAGAGCTAATCAACGGGTCTGCTCGCGCAAACTGATGGTCATGACAAAGCTACATAGTGCTTCACACACAAGCTGACGAGAATCCGTAACACATTCCAAATAACTCAGCCATCGTTAGGACGTACTAACCAACACCCAAATCACATAACCCCTATTGACATGTCATTCGTATCCTAATCTTTTCCTAAGGTTCAACCGGGACTTTCTCACTTATCGACTCGCCGTTGAACATGTCTGCAGTGTCATATTCACAATTTATGCAATATCAAAGCATTAAACACAAGTATAATAATGTTTAACACATATGAACTTACCTCGAATGCAAAAATGGCAAATTAAGTCGATTAATTCGAAACCTTATTCTTTCTCAAATCTAAATTTGTATTTCATCTTTCTTGATGTAATTATAATCAAAATTAACTTATTTAATAATCTCTCTATTAAATTTAATTCAAAACACATATTAAGGCACTTTTACATTTTTACCCTAACATTTCAAAAATTTTACAAATTAGTCCTTATTTCATAAAATAACAAATTCATGCAATTCAACCAAAACTCATGCTAGCCAAATTTCAATTAGGTCCATAGAAATCCATATTTTTCATTTATTTCACACTTCGACCACAAAATTTACACATTTCATAATTTAACCCCTAATTGACAATTTTGTCAAAAATCACTTCATAAATGTTGTTTATCTAACAACAAGCATGCATTTTCTATCATCAAACATCAAGATACATCAACATTCATCAATGGAAAAACCCTAAACCTTTAACAGTTATGCAAATTAGTCCCTGGGCTAGCTAGACTAAGCTGCAACGATATCAAAAACATAGAAATCATAAAAAATGGGACAAAAACCGTACCTTAATGAGCGAAGATAGCATGGCCGAATGAAAACCTAGATATGGTGTTTTTCTTTCCTTAATAAGTGGCAATGAATAAGATGAATGTGCTAAATTTTTGTTTTGTTTAAATTAATTTACTTAATTTACTAAATACCAAAATTAATCTCATTACTAATTCAAAATTTCAATCATGCCAAGGCATTATCATCCACTATCTAATTAATGGGATATTTACCACATAAGGACCTTCACTTTAAGGTTCTATAGCTATTAGAAACCTTAAGCTAATAGAACTCAAGTTTTACATTTTATGCCATTTAGTCTTTTTATCAAATTAAGCACTCAAACGATAGAATTTCTCAACAAGATTTTCACACAATCATAATATCATGCTATAAACATTAAAATAATAATAAAATAAATATTTAGACCTCGTATTTATTGTACCAAAACCACTGTTCTGATTTAACTAAACATGGGTTGTTACACTATTGTGATATACGAATTCGACCAAGGGTAAGTAATGCTCCCAACCTGCTTTATAGTCAATAACACAAGTGCGAAGCATATCTTCCAAAATATGAATAAAATGTTCATACTGTCCATCTGTCCGCGAGTGAAAAGCTATGCTAAAATTAAGTTGCATACCAAGAGATTCGTGCAACTGTTTCAAAATCTTGAAGTGAATCGTGGACCTCGATCAGAGATTACCGGTATAGGGACACTTTGCAAACTCACAATTTTCTGAATATAAACTTTAGCAAGCTTTTGGAGTGACCAGTCAGTCTTGACCGCTAAGAAATGAGCCACTTTTGTGGGTCGATCAACAATCATCCACAAAAAAATTTTCTTCCTTGCCAATAAAGGTAACCCCATTACAAAATCCATCGTGATACAATTCCATTTCCACTCAGGAATAGAAATAGGCTGAAGCAATCCTGTGGGAACTTGATATTCTGCCTTAACTCGCTGACACGTTAAGCATTTAGCCATATACTCGACCATGTCTCTTTTCATTCCTGGCCACCAATAGGATTCTTGTAGATCGAGATACATTTTCGTTCCTCCAGGATGCAGAGCAAAAGGACTATCATGAGCTTCGTGAAGTATCAACTCTTTTAATTCAGAAACATCTGGAATACAGATTCAATTATGAAGCCTTACGCAACAACAATCATCAATGCTAAAATTTTTTAATATGCCATTCTGAATCATTTATCTTTTCTTCACCAACTTATCATCTTTTAACTGCGCTGCACTGACTTGATCTAATTAAGTATCATTGGTTTAATCTTTAGTTCAGCCAACAAGCTTTCATCATCATTGATACTGAGTTGAGAAAACATTGCTCGTAATTCAACTATTGCTTTTCTACTCGACACATCAGCTACGACATTAGCTTTACCAGGATTGTAATCAATAATGCAATCAAAATCTTTCAGAAGCTCGACCCAACGATGTTGTCTCAAATTCAACTACTTTTGAGATAGAAGGTATTTGATACTCTTACGATCAATATAGATATGACACTTTTCACCATCTAGGTAGTGTCTCCAGATCTTTAGAGCAAAAACCACAGCAGCTAGCTCTAAATCATGTGATGGATAATTGTGTTCATGCATTTTTAGTTGACGAGATGTATAAGCGATCACTTTCCCGTCTCACATCAAAAAACATCTGAGACCGTTCAAAGAAGCATCACTATAGACTACAAAATCCATTTTCGATTATGGTAAAGTTACAATCGGCGCTTTAGTCAACATCTGTTTCAATTTCTCAAAACTTTCTTGACATTGGTCACTCCAAACAAACTAAACATTTTGTGCAATAGCTTTGTCATCGACAAAGCTATCTTGAAAAATCCATTCACAAATCTTTGGTAATAACCAGCTAATCCAAGAAAATTGCGAACCTCTGATACATTCCTCGGTGCTTCCACTAAATAATTGCCTCAATAAAAGCTACCAAAACTTGATCTAGATACAGTTGGAAAATATGATTCATGAGATCCATGAATGCCTCCGGAGCATTCGTCAACCCAAAAGGCATCACTAAGAATTCATAACGGCCATAACGCGTATGAAATGTTGTCTTCGGTATGTCACTATCTTTCACTTTCAACAGATAGTAGCCCGATCTCGAATCAATCTTAGAAAACACAGAAGCTCCTTTTAATTGATCGAATAAGTCATCAATACAAGGTAGATGGTATCAATTCTTAATCGTCAACTTATTTAATTGTTGATAGTCAATACAAAGCCGCATCGAGCCATCTTTCTTTTTGACGAAAAGTACTGAAGCTCCCCAAGGTGATATATTAGGGCGTATAAAGCTATGCACTTTTAATTCTTTCAGCTCTATGGGTGCCATACGATAAGGGGACATTGACACTAGAGCCGTACCAAGAAACACTTCAATTATGAACTCAAACTCCTGATTTGGTGGTAATCCCGGTAACTCCTCAGGAAAAACATTAGTGAATTTGTAAATAGTTCAAATTTTCCTGCTCTGACTATCACTAGAAATCAAATTGATAACATAGGCTAGAAAAGCTTCATAGCCTCGATTGAGAAGTTTATCAGCTGGAATTACTAAAATGATACGATTTGACCCACTCGTTCGAATACCATTCACCTCAATCATACCATCGTTTTTGCTCTAAACAACAAACTTCTTTTTACAGCAATCTAGAATCACTTTGCATTCCATAAGCCATTCCATACCCAAAATCATATCAAAATTGCCAAACAACATTATCAACAAATCAATGGGGAAGGTTATTTTCTAGATCACTAATGGGCATCTCCTACACATCTGGTCCACTACCACAGATTTCCCCAATAGACTAGACACCACTATCGATACTCTAGACGTCTCAGATTTTAAACTCCCTGATCTAACTAATTTAGGATTAACATAAGAATGTGAAGATCCCAAATCTATCAAAGCATAAACAAGTTCTGAATGTAATAAAAGATACATCACAGCATCATTAGCATTATGATCTTCACGTGATCGCATAACATAAGCTTGGGTTAGCGCTCTAACCTCTGACTGATGAGCAACAACATCATTCCCTTTTCTAGCACCACCTCTCAAAAATGAACCACCTCAACTTGACCCGCGACCTCTAGATGCTGGCACAGACCTCTGAGAAGTAACAAATGTACTGATCGACTGTTTAATGTCACAACAATAATGTGCAAGCGTGCACTATGGATAAAAGTATAGTAGACAGATATGAGTCTATCAGATATTGATCCCACAAGGATGGTAGTCTTTTGTCTATTAATGTCTATCAACAACAAGATGGAAATGAGATAGATTGTGAGAATAGTTGTCGATGCAATAACTTGAAAATAATAAAATAAAATATGATAATGATAAACTTGGATCCCCAACATGAATATTTATCAGAATACTAAGTGCTCATAATGTATAAAAAGATAGGTGATTGTCAAAGCAATAAAGTTCAATGTGTATCTTACTCAGCGTCGCTCCTGTATTTAATCTGAGACTTAAACATGTATACTAATGTCACCATCCGATGATGGAAATATGGCACTATTAAGAACAAGTGGACTAAATTCCTCTAATCCTCACTTAACTTCCGTTGTAATGCTTTTTGGCTCAAATTGTCACTGCACTTTCCAGTGTTAATGACTGCAATAACACATCTGTGTTAAAAAAAAATTCAAACACCAAGATTAAATAATCAAAGCAAGATTGAATAAGTTAACATTTAATCAAGAATTCATGTGTATTTCCATACAAATAGAAAACAGAGAATAATCACCAGCTTTCATAAAGAAATAAGAAAAAATTGAGTGGAGAATACTATTCCTAGACAACTCGACTAAATCTCTCTATTCCCTCTTGTCTCTCACTTAGGTCTTCTTGTCAGAAGCTAGTCTGCATCTGGTTTTCACGTTGGCTCACCCGTGAGAGGCTTAAGCTACCATGGCCGCAAGCTTCAAGATCGAATGATGAAGATGATGATCCAGAAAAAAGAAAAGCTCCCTTTTTCTTTTTATGTCCTCCTCCAACAGTACATGTGTCTTTTCCTCAAAATTATTATGTCCTTGTAGGTACAGGTTGGTTATACTAGACTAGATAGCTCCTTGTAGGTACAGGTTGGTTATACTAGACTAGACAGCTCACGCAATTTTAATTCTTCTCTGGATAGATGTCAGGTGCGACAACAATTCTAGACGCAATTTGGAATTCACTTATGCAGCAACATTAATGCAAAAAGATAGCTGATCGTTTGAATTATTGAGTTTTTAAATTTATAAAGAGAATGATTGAACCTAGAAACTAACTCTGACAACTACTTAAGGCAAGTGAACCTATCGAACAGTAGTATAGCTTAGGCAAGATCAGATTGTCGAACCCAAAGGAACTAAAAGTACTAATACTAACTTTCTTTCTATTATTTAGCATAAATATTAAGTGATTGGTTGTTTAATCTAAATTAACTAACTACTAAGCTAAAGACGCAAAGATAAAAAGAATGAATTGGGGAAATAACTTTTGGAAAAACTCAGTTGATTAAGACGATACCCTTAGGAAGAATCCACCTAGACTTCACTTGTTATCTAACACTGAACCAGATGATTTATTCACTTGACTTGATCCGTAAGATTCCCTAATTTATATTAAACCCTCTCTCGAGGCAAATAATGTCTAACCTAGGTTGATTAATTGAAATCTCTTTCTAATTAAAACCCCTAGAATCGCATTAACTCCATCTATGGACTCCCATATTAAGTTTCACCCTAATATGGTAAAATCTCATCACCCTATCTCTAGGCACGCGATCAACTCCGCTTAATTATGCTAGATCTACTCTTAGGCAGGGACTTTTGCTCCACCACCTAAGCACATTCGACTTGAATCAATATCCTAAAAAATTAACATAAGAATTAAGCACACATAATGAAGATCAAATAAAAAATTTATTATATAGTTCAGAAAATAATAACAAGATTCATCTAGGTTTCATCCCCTTCAGGTATCTGAAGGGTTAGAAAACATCTCAGAAGAAAAGATAAAACAAAACATAAGAAATCCCTAAAACTCACTGAAGGAATTGAAGGAGAAATCCACCGTCTTGAGTAGAATTTCAGCTTCTTGAGATGGATCAACTGGCTATCTTCGAGTGATTCCCACAAATCTGACCTTTCTGGCTCGGCTCCTTGGCCTAGCTAACTGCCCGGGACAAAAGCCCTGGCAGAAGGCTTCTGCCGAACTCCGAACCTTCCCTAAAGGTTGGCCTCTAGGGTCTTTATATAGGCTTTGAGATGCCTTACTTGTCTTCTAAGTATCCTAATTCAAGTATAATTCCTACTCGGTTGTTTGAATAGGCTTTGGAATGTGTTTCTTTGCCTCAAAGTATCCTATTCCGAGTAGAATTGCTCTTTTCTGCGACAAGGACACGCCCTAGGGCACACGCCCGTGTTAATCGACTTCAGGCTATGTTCAGGTCTGTTCATGGAGGCACGGCTGTGTGAATCGTGGTTAGGCCATGTTCGGCTTTCTCTTAAGAGGCACGACCGTGTGGGCTTAATTTCAAATCGTGCCAATTTCGTGATATGGCCCATTTGGTCCATTTTAGGCCCGTTTCTCATTTTTTCATCCCTAGGTGCTTTCCTTAGTATAAAACATGAAAAGAAAGGATTAAGAGCACCTTTTTACATAAATCAAGGAATAAATCATCCAAAAGTATGCTAAGTGTGGGATTAAATTAAGTTACTTTTACGGTTTATCAAATACCCACACACTTAAGCTTTTGCTTGTCCTCAAGGAAAATTCTCAACTTACAATTAAAATGAACTTTCCACAATTCATAATTCTCATCAACAATGCCTCATTATAATCATAGATAATTCATATATGGATAATTTAACTCAAATATTCCTAAAGATTCAAACAATTCTAAGTCATATATTTGTAGCATGAGAACATAGGTGTCTCCCTTTATCTAAATAATTACCTTTGGTTCAAAACCGACAAGGATTGACATCCTCACTAAAGATTCACTCAAAGCACTCAAAGTGTTTAAGGTTCAGGAAAAAAACACTCATAAGTTGAACCTGAAAAGTTAATCCCATAGGCTTGCCTGAAAATCAAATCTCCACCACTGTAATATAAGATGATACACAAATCAAAAGGTCTTTAACTGGGTTGTAATGGGGCTTAGGTTAAAGGTGTGGATAAAGGATGAATTAGAAGGTTTAGAATCGAGATTGAATTGTCAAGTTACCTAACTTTAGAAAATGAATTGATAACATGGATAATTACATCACACGAAAATTTAAAATACTAATAATACGAGCTTCTTCTTCAAGATGTTGAATTTAAACATGTAAGCTCTTAGAACATATAATTAATAATGAATATAATTCACTTTTTTAAGAATAAATCAAATTACATAATATAAGAAAGAACTTTATCAACTGAAATAAGGTAATTAGGCAACTGATCAAATCAATTCTCGATAGAAGGGTAGTCAAAGGAATGGTGATAACAAATACGAGCGGGGTTTTAGGTTAATATTAATGGGTGAATCAAATAAAAAGGGTTGTTAGGATCAAAGGGTTCACTAAAGGTTAATTGTGAAGGTAGGCTTTTTAGTGGAGTGAGTGGGTTAAAACCTAGGTGCCTTTATCATCTCAGTATATCAAATCAATAATGTGGTCTTGACATGTATAATTGAGACAAGTTCTAGAATAACAATTCAGTGTTGACACACTCATAATCAATAAAGTGAGCACGGAAAATAATATATGCTCTATAAGGCTCAAATCTCACAAAAATTATGGGTTTTTGACATCAATCACTTTAAATTTCAAACTTTAAGGTAATATTCAAATTTAGTTTAACAACCTAAAAAAATTTTAATTCTGAAAAATAGACTTATCATGCTTGATTCTCTAGTATCTTAAAGTATAAATCATCAATGCACAATTAAATATGACTTACTCAAAACATATCAATAAGAATCATAAATCAAAAGAAATTTCATCCTATTTAGTAATATGAGGAAATTACTTAAGAACTAGATATAATTTAGGATTTGAGAATAATACTATAGTTAACCCCCACACTTAAGTTGTACATTGCCCTCAATGTACAAAGATAGATAATAGCAATTTAGTAATCATAAGATAGGAGAGAAGGGGAACTTCCTGAATTTTGGATGAAGTCAATGAAAAGGAACCGGATAGGATTGGAGGTCAACGTGGGGAAGCGTCTTGAACTATTTGAATTGAATCCTCAAGCGGTAAATTGCCTGATTTTATTGAATCCTAAGCTAAATCTAAATGGCATGAAGAATAAGAATAAAATAATAAAGAAAATAAAATAAAGTAGAATAATAAAAATAAAATAAAATAAAATGAATAAAAATAAATAATGGAAAATGAAAGAAGAAAGATAATTGGAAAAGAAAAAGTAAGAAGGGGGTTTAAATAGAGATGCGTCCCATGTTTTGGGGAAAATTTTGTCATGTTGCCACATGTCTACGGTCATGCCCTTTTACCTACTTGTGGTGCCCACAAGGCCACGGCCACGGCCGTGTGCAAGGCTGTGTGGTTTGGAAATCTGTACTTTTAGTTTATTTGAATGCTAAAAAGGGAAAATAAAAATAAAAATAAAAATAATAAAATAATAAAATAATAAAATAATAAAATAATAAAATAATAAATAAAATAAAATAAAAATAGGGTTAGTGCTCGGGTTGCCTCCCGAGAAACGCTTGTTTAAAGTCTTAAGCTAGACTTACCTGTTATTTGCACAATCATAGCGGTTTGAGGAGGTGGAAATTCTTTCTCATGCGATCAATTCGGTTATGGATATAAAGTTTAAGTCGAGTAGTATTTACCTTGAAAGTGCTGATTTTAGGACTAGTTACCTCGACTGTTCCATCTGGGGAGATTTTGAGTACCTGATCTCCTATCTTAAGCTAGGTTGTCACACTATTAAGTTCGTCGTGGAGTTGCCTTGTTTTTGCTTTGTGTGTTTTTAGTTTCTCTTTGAAGTGTGTCTTCCACTCGTCTAGTTCATCGATCCAAAGCCTTTGTTCCTCATGAATTTCTTCTTTATCGACACGAGGTCTAGGATCTAGTATCTGCGAAAGAGCTTGGAGAAACGACAAGTTAATATGAAATTTCTTTGGAGTTTTAAGAGACTTACTGAATTCTTCCTCTGTGTGGTCTTTCTTTGTTGCATTGGGGTATGGCGCACGAGCTTGGTACTTTGTAATCGCCGATTTTGGCATATCATGGCACACCTCAACCTTACTTTCACTTACCATAGGTTCTTCCCTTGGGTTTGGTATGTCTAACCCTTCACTATCGTAAATGGCTTGCTTTTTCTCTCTCGTGTTAGTTCCAGTATTGCTTGGCAAGCTTCCTTGTGGTAGTTCTGATATTAGCTTAGCAAGTTGTCCAACTGACTTAGTAATTTCCCCAACTGACTTAGTAAGATCACCAACTTGGTTCTTGATCCCTTCAATCGATGTTTGTTGATTCTTAAGGGTGATCTTAGTGTCTTAAGATGGTATCTATGGCTGCCATGAATTTTGTCAGCATCTCTTCAATGTTCGACTCCTCTTCCTGTTGGTGAAGTGGTTGTTGAAAATCTGGAGGGAGTTCCGATCTTTGGCTATTTTGATCATCCCACAAGAAATTGGAATGGTACCTCCAACGTGCATTATAAGTGTCATTATAAAAATTATTTTGTGGTCTAGAATAGATACCCGTGTGGCTGACTTGTTTGTCTTCTGTGCTAGGGTTGTAGGATAGATATTCTGTGTTGTTCACCCCTCCTCCATTTGTATCATACTGTATTACCGGATGTACCTGTGTAGAATCATACCAATCATCAAATTTTTTATTTAAACGCTCTACCTGGTTAGATAACATGGTGACCGTGTTGAGGTTGAAAATATCAGTTGTTTTTGTTGGCGTTGTCCTCATAACTTGCCATCAATAGTTATTTAGTGTCATCTCCTCTATAAACTAAAATTATCTGTCAAGAGCAAATAAAATAAAAATTAGCAAAGTTAAAACTAAAATAAAAATAAAAATAAAAATAAAAATAAAAATAAATTGCAGAAAAATAAAAATAATTGCTAAAGTAATAAATATAGGGCTTTCTTAATATTTTAGTTCCCCGGCAATGACACCAAAAACTTGATCATCTGAATTGTTGAGTTTTAAAATTTATAAAGAGAATGATCGAACCTGGAAACTAACTCTGACAACGAGTTAAGGCAAGTGCACCTATCGAACAGCAGTATAGCTTAGGCAAGACCAGATTGTCGAACCCAAAGGAACTAAAAGTACTAATACTAACCTACTTTCTATTATTTAGCCTAAATATTAAGTGATTGGTTGTGTAATCTAAATTAACTAACTACTAAGCTAAAGACGCAAAGACAAAAAGAATGAATTGGGGAAATAACTTTTGGAAAAACTCAGTTGATTAAGACGATACCCTAAGGAAGAATCCACCTAGACTTCACTTGTTATCTAACACTGAACCAGACGATTTATTCACTTGACTTGATCTGTAAGATTCCCTAATTTATATTAAACCCTCTCTCGAGGCAAATAACGTCTAACCCTAGGTTGATTAATTGAAATCTCTTTCTAATTAAAACCCCTAGAATCGCATTAAATCGATCTATGGATTCCCATATTAAGTTTCACCCTAATCCGGTAAAATCTCGTCACCCTATGTCTAGGCGCGCGATCAACTCTACTTAATTATGCTAGATCTACTCTTAGGCAGGGACTTTTGCTCCACCACCTAAGCACGTTCGACTTGAATCAATATCCCGAAAATATTAACATAAGAATTAAGCACACATAATTAAGAACAAATTAAATATTTATCATATAGTTCAGAAAACAATAACAAGATTCATCTAGGTTTCATCCCCTTCAGGTATCTGAAGGGTTTAGTTCATAACAATAAAAGAAAACATCTCAGAAGAAAAGGTAAAACAAAACATAAGAAATCCCTAAAACTCCCTGAAGGAATTGAAGGAAAAATCTGCCGTCTTGAGTAGAATTTCAGCTTTTTGAGATGGATCAACTGGCTATCTTCGAGTGATTCCGACAAATTTGACTCCTTGGCCTAGCTAACCGCCCGGGACAAAAGCCCTGGCAGAAGGCTTCTGCCAAACTCCGAACCTCCCCTAAAGGTTGGCCTCTAGGGTCTTTATATAGGCTTTGAGATGCTTTACTTGGCCTCTAAGTATCCTAATTCAAGTATAATTCCTACTCGGGTGTTTGAATAGGCTTTGGAATGTGTTTCTTTGCCTCAAAGTATCCTATTCCGAGTAGAATTGCTCTTTTCTGCGGCAGGGACATGCCCTAGGGCACACGCCTGTGTTAATCGACTTCAAGCCGTGTTCTGGTCTATTGATGGAGGCACGGCTGTGTGAATCATGGTTAGACTGTTTCAGACTTCTCTTAAGAGGCATGGCCGTGTGGGCTTAAGTCTAGGTCATGTCGATTTCGTAATATGGCCCATTTGGCCCGTTTTAGGCCCGTTTGTCATTCATTTCATCCCTAGGTGCTTTTCTGAGTATAAAACATGAAAAGAAAGGATTAAGAGCACCTTTTTACATAAAATCAATGAATAAATCATCCAAAAGTGTACTAAATGTGGGATTAAAATATGTTACTTTTACGGTTTATCAATAGCAAAATTAAGGATAAAATAGGCTAGGATTCACTGAGTTATAGAATGCAATTTACTAAATTGAAAATGCTAAAATGTATGCTAAGGATAACTAAATGGGAACAATTTAACCAATAAGTAAGGGGAAAACCTGTATTCTTTCTAGTGCTATCGCACCCCCAAACTTGAGTTTTTACTTGTCCTCAAGTAAAATAGAAACTAGCAAGGCTACAAAAATTTTACTAAGGAAAATGATCATTCTAGCAACTTGATCTAAATTCCTAATGGATGAATCACATTCAGATGAAAGAATAGTGCATCGACAATTCATAAGCATGAATGAATAAGGTTGCAACTTCATCAATGTTAGCATCATGCTTCAAACCCTAAGTTCTATCTACCATTATAGCATTTATTGTGCAATACTAAGTATTTATATATTATATATATATACATTTTTTCGAATAAGGGATATCATTGCATTATTGTACCCTTGTTCTTGAGAAGTAACGATCGGGTGCAACAAACCCCCAAGGAATACGTAATTGCGTCGGCACACACTCATACAACGACAACCCTTGGCCAGATTGATTTTTCTAATGCTTGTGTTGGAGCCCTTTTTAACATTCCATACTACACCCAATTTGGAGTGTCTCTAATTTATAACTATATAAGCAGCTGTAAAAAGTAGATTCATTAAGGATTTAAGGAATAATAGCAGTCATCCTCTACTAATGGAACCTAATCCATTCATCAAAGAATTGAAGCTATAACCTTCAGTCAAATTTATCCAACTCATTTATTGATAATTCACATGATTCAAGAATTAAGCATCGAATGTAACATAAATTTTCAAATAATTTGCAATAAGTATAATTAAACCTTGCATGCTTCATTACCAAAAGAAAAAAAATTGAAATGTAGGTGCATTTCCAAGCCCCATGTGCATTTCCCCAAACTTAAAGTTTGCATTGACCCCAATGCACTAACATGAAAATGTAATGACAATAAAAAAATGCAATGACAATGTATACTTATCAAAATAAAACTTACAGCTACATGCAATGCATGAATACTACAACTAAAGCTTAAAATAAACTAACTCAGTTATCCGTAACCGTTGATGTGGTTGCATGATGTTTTTTTTCTCCTCCTTTTCTTCTTCGCCTTCTTTTTTTATCCTTGGAGTGCTTTCTTTTCTTTTCTTTGGGCTTTACACGATCTTCAGATTGCTCCTCAGTTTCTAGCTTTGCCCCAGCATCATCGATTGCTCCTCAGGTTCTAGCTTTGCCCCAACATCATCGATTGCTTCCTGTGTAGGAGAGGCCACTTGGATTGGTCCAGTGTAGACCGATATTGCCAATGAATTACACTGCTCCTCAATAGTTACCTTAGCAACTTCTACCGGTCTCACTCCAAATTATCAATGTTTGTACCCACAGACTCGGGTGCAGTGAAATTCTTCTCAACAAAATATTCTTCTTTTTCTTTCTTATTTTTAGTAATTTCTTCTTCTTCAGCAACGCCTTATTGCCGCAACATGTTTTATAAGATGTTATAATTATTTCATTAAAGGCATTATGGTAATTTGTAAAATATATGTTAATTAATATAACAAAAAAAATGAACATAAGCCATGTTCATCTTCTTAGTGCCAAAAATACAAAGAAAATAAAGAAAGGAAGAACAACTAGGTTTCAGCTAGCTTTGAGCTTGATCAAGGTATGGATTTTGATCGATTTTTGATAATTTCTACATTTTTGTAGTTGTTGCTTAGTGTTATTCAAAACCCATGCCTTAATTTTGTGAATTGATGATGGATGTGAAATTTGCCATTGATGATTTTATAAGCTTTGTGATGTTTGAGGATGAAATATGAAAGATATGTGATAGATTAACATAGTTTGTTTTGAATTTTTGATGAATTTGTGTAATTTGGACTAAATTGTGAAAATAATATTTTAAGGGACTAAATTGTGAAATAAATGAAATGTATGGACTTCTATGAACTACATGAACATTTGGCTAAGCATGGGTATATAAAGATTTTGTGAAATAGGGACTAAAATGTCAAAATGTGAAAATATGAGGGCTAATTTTTAAATTACCATAAGTATGTGTTTTTGGATTGAATTGAATGATTGGGTGAATAAATGGGTTAAAATTGAATATGTATAAATCAAGAACAGAAGAAAACAGATTTAGATCGAGGGAAGTCAAAAGTAATTGAATATCCGTTTGTTTTCGTTCTTCCCGTACGAGGTAAATCTATATACAAATAAATGTATTTGTATTGATTTATGTATGTTTATATGAAATTTCATTGTGATGAATGTGTACGAAATGATAAACTTATGAAATTCGATAAAGTATCGACAATGTATTAATGTCTGAGAAGTCCCACACGAACCTAGGAATAGATAGGATTACATATGTCATGACGTAGGTTTTGATATATGATATCGTGTAAGACCACGTCTGAGACGTTGGCATTGATTTGAGATTTACGTGTAAGACCATGTCTGGGGCATTGGCATCATATTTGATTTGTATAAGACCCTGCCTGGGATAGTGGCATTGATATTTGAGTACATGTAAGACCATGTCTGGGACGTTGGCATTGTATGACTATTCTTAGCATTCTGAGTATCCTATTTGGTTTTGAACGGTTCAACGGGCAATTTCAAGAAAAAAAGGTTATGTGAAATGTATAACTAAATCAGGTACATTTGATATGTATACTATGTAAGTGTATGAAAGGTAAGTATATATATGAACTTACCTAGATGAGATATGTGTATAGATTTGATGAAGTAAATGTGATATATGAATGAATGAGCTATGATCTAATATAGTACATGGTGATATATATGTTGGTAAGCAAATGGTTAAACAAATGATCCAAGAAGAATTATGAATGTGCAAATGAGCTATTAATAATCTTATATTTGATATGAATAATGAAGGCTTATATGTTACGTTTATTTGTATATGGATTACTAAGCTTTTCAAAGCTTACTTTGTGTGTGTTTGCTTTGTTTTATAGATCGTCAAAGCTAATGAGGGCTCAGGGATCGTTGAGGATTGTCATCACACTACTCAAATCACATTTTGGTACCTTTTGAATATGTATACATTAAGTATGGCATGTATAGTCTATTTGATATGGTTAAGTTTTGAAAGGGTGTATAGTTAGCCATGTGATATGGCTAGATAATGACATTATATGAATGAATAGTCATGTCTTATGATGCTTAGTTTTGGTATGTTTTAATGACTAATGAAATGGTCAAAAAAATGGTAAGCTTATTGATGCTAAGTTGATATATTATTGATGAGTAGATGTCATATTGTAAAGGGTAAGTTGTGGATGATTTATGCTTAAAATGTTTGTGATTAAGTTGAGCTAAATGGAATATAATTTGGTATGTTTGAACAATACTTGAATAAGTTAAAAATGATGACCATTTGGTGTGTTTTTGGTTGCCAATTATGCTTGGTATGGGGCTTGTATGTGCTTGTAGAGATGACCCAAAGTGTAGGTGGCATTTTGGCCTTGCAAATGGCCTATAATTGCCCACACGGTTGAGCACATGGGCGTGTGGCTCGACCGTGTCCCTCATGGTTACATTTCAAAACAAGTTAGACTCAACCACGAGCTAGAAACACGATCGTGTGACTGGCCGTGTGGTGTAAGTCAGTAGCAACCACGGGTAGGGGGTAGGGCACACGGGCATGTCCACGACTGTGTCGACAAGTCAGTATGTATGCCCTGTTTTGACATGGCTTAGACACACGGGCGTGTCTGAGGCCGTGGGAGACACACAGGCATGTGACCTCTGTAACTTTGAAAATTTTTTAAATTTTTGAGAATTTTTGTATGTGTTCGCTTTAGTCTCGGACCTATTCTAAAGCATGTTTAAGGTCTCGTAGACCTATTTTAGGGACACTCGGATTGGATACTTTTAATTAAATTATGAAATGCCTGTTTAAGGTTCCAATTTGTCCGATAATGCCTTTAACCCTAGGCCGACGATGGTTACGGGTTAGGGATGTTACAACCCATGCTTAGCTGAATATTACTACACTTCATATAAGCCCACATATTTCATTTATTTTACATTTTAGTCCTTCAATTTCTTATTTTCACAAATTAGTCCATAATAGTCAAATTCATCAAAAATTCAAAAACAAAACATATTAATCTAACAAAAAGCTTCCATAATTCATCAACTAACATCATTAAACTCATATAATCATCAATGGCATATACTTGAAATCTTCATGAAATTCTAAAATTAAGGCATGGGCTTGATAGTATGCTAAGCAACGATCACAAAAACATAAAAATGATCGAAAATGAACTAAAACACATACCTTAATCAAAGAAAAGCCATGGTAGACCTAGCTTGGGTTCTTTTCTTTCTTTTCTTTTTATTTTCGGCAATGGTGGTATAAAAGATGAAAAAATATTGTTTTGTTTTATTAAACTATCCATTAATTATTTAATTACCTTTATAACCTTAATAATAACATTAGAATCCCACTAACATATGTACATCTTTGTCCATGCATTAATCTAAGGGTCCATTTACCACATAAGTACCTCACACTTAATAAGACACATGAATTCAGCCATTATCCAAATAGAAGGAAAATTTTGCATTTTATACGATTAAGTCCTTTTTGCAAATTAAACTCACAATTGATCAAATTAAATCACGGAACTTTCACACATGCTTAATCACATACTGTAAACACAGAAAGTAATCTTAAAATATTTTTCATACTCAAATTTGTGGTCCCAAAAACACTATTCTGACTAGAGTCTAAACCAGACTGTTACATAATTATAATAAAACAAACAAAAAAATCAAATGCTTTCATCTTCATCTTTTAACCAAAATTGAAGGAGAAAAAGGTGAAATTAGTGTTCTTTATTCAGCCAAGATAAATTCATGCAATTAGGTCTGTATTTTGTCCCATTTTTAATGATTTCTATGTTTTTGAGATCGTTGCAACTAGGTCTAGTTATCCTAGGGACTATTTTGCAAAAATGTTAAAGATTTTGAATAATTCCATTGATGAATACATGTGTGTTTTGATGTTTGATGATAGATTATGAATGTTTTTTGTGAATTATACAATTTCTGTTAAGTGATTTTTAGTGAAAATGCAAAATAGGGATTAAATTGTGAAATGTGAAAACTTTGTTGTGAAATAAATGAAAAATATGGGCTACTAGGGATTTAATTGAAAATTGGTTAGCATGGGTTGTGGTTAAATTGCATGAATTTGTGATTTTATGAAACAAGGACTAAATTGTAAAAGATGTGAAATACTAGGGGCAATTATGTAAAAATGCCTTAAAGTGAATTCTAGACTAAATTGAATAGAGAGATGATTAAATAAGTTAATTTTGATTACATATAGATCAAGAAAAGCGAAACTCGGATCTAGATAGAGGGAAAAACAAAGTTCTCGACTAATAGACTTATTTCTTAGTTTTTACATCCGAGGTAAGTTCGTATGTAATAAGCATTGTTATAATTATATTTTAAATGCTTTGATATTGCATAAATTGTGTATAAGAGACTATAGTCATTTTAGATGACAATTTGGCAAATTATGGGCACTTAGTGTGCGAAATCGAGATAGCTTCGGCTATATATCTGCACTTAGTGTGCAAGATCGAGATAGCTTTGGCTGTATATCTGCACTTAGTGTGCAAGATCGAGACAGCTTTGGCTATGTATGGCACCTAGTGTGTGAGATTGAGATAGCTTCGGCTATGTATGACACTTAGTGTGCGAGATTAAAATAGCTTTGGCTATGTATTGGAACTTAGTGTGCGGGATTTCGAGTATTCGATATTATTCCAAATCGGTATGAGTTTGTTATGGATTGGTACAGGTATGTACATGAATCGTATGAGTTTTAAATCAAAGACATTATGAAGTTTGTATATTAGCATATGATTAAGCATGGGAAAGGTTTATTAGTTATCATGAATTACATGCAAATATGTTCAAATTGATATTTTGTGTATTTATGTTTAGTTGAGTTTATTTCATATGAGCTTACTAAGATATAAAGCTTACTTTGTTTATTTTTCAATGTTTTATAGTGATTACAAAGCTAGCTCAGATCTGGGGAACGTCGGAGACATCGTCACACTATCCAACTATCAATTTGGTACTTTTGATCTTGTGTTTTGGTCATATGGCATGTATAGGAATATGGTCATTTGGATAAGTATTTTGGTAGTGACTTTTTCCATTTGAGTTGGCTTTTGAATTTCTATATTTTGGTTTGTATATATAGCCATGTGAGTTGGCTTATATTCATGATTTTGATGATGTAAATAAGTGTGAAAATGACCCTTTTTTTTTTAGTCTGGTAATTGTCCAATAAATGCTAATTGTGATGGGAAGTTTTTGAATTAGTATTTGGAGTATGAAATAGCCCATGTTTAAAGAATGATATGTTGGTGATATTAGGTAAAATAATGCATGTTGTCCATATTGATGATTGAGATGGTAAGTATTGGTGTGATTTGGAAGGCATATTGGAACATAGTGTATTTTGTATTTGTTGGTCTTGAAATGGTAGGAATGATATTTGATTGGGGTTGTAGAAATGTCTATTGCATGCCTAGTCTATGCCATTTGATTTTGGTTTAGGTGTGCACAAGTTTGGGCGGAAAATTGGCTTGGTAAATAGCCTATTTTTGTCCACACGGGCAGAGACACGGGCGTGTGTCTCAGCTATGTGTGAGACATGGTTATGTTACACGGCCATGTGTCCCCTATGTTGAAATTAAAAGCAAGTCAGTATGCTCCACACGGCCTCACCCATGGGCATGTGACCTGGCCATGTGTCATAAGTCAGTATGCCCTACAGGTTTGGCACGGCCTTGCACACGAGTGTGTATGGCCATTTTTAGGGCACGCGAGCTAGCCACATGGGCTTGTGTGTTGGCCATGTGACCCAAGTCAGAGAGTTGCATGGGGTAGGACATGGGATGGGACACAACCATGTACTCCCATTTTGAATGTCCAAATGGCCTGTGACACGAGCGTGTGTCCCCTGTTTTTGAGAACATTTTCTAAGTGTTTAAAAAGTTTCCAAAGTTATCGGTTTAGTCCGAACCACTCCCAAAGCATCGTAGGCTCGTATTAGGGAAAAAATGATTGAGATTGAATGATGAATGCATGATTTGTGAAAATGTATGCTAAATGAATGTTTAATTATTTTATAAGTTCGGTAATACTCTGTAACCCTATTTCGACGTTGAATACGGGTTAGGGGTGTTACACATAACCTATCTCCGTCGCCAAATTAGGGTTACAGAGTATTATCGTATAAATGGAAAATGTTTAACATCATAACATTTAAATAAACTAAACATATTATAAACCATTTAATCATATGCATTTTGTCCCTAAATCAAGCCTTTCAGGTCCTAAAAATAGCTTGGAAAATAGGAATTTGAACCAAAACAGGAATTTTAAGAAAAAATTGAAAAATTTAGAAAACAGGGGTCACACGGCCGTGTGGCTAGGCTGTGTGACATAGCCCAGGCCGTTTGAACAGGGGACACACGGCCATGTCCCAGCCCGTGTCCTCACCCGTGTAACTCACTAAGTAGGGTCACACATCCGTTTCGTAGCCCGTGTATCTCTCTGAGTTGCCACACATGGCAATGTGCAAGGCCATGTGCTAGGCCATGTAACTCACTGACTTAATACACTAGAATTTTAAAAAAGATCCATGGCCTTGTCATCAGGCCGTGTAACAGCCTGTGCCCCAGGCCATGTGAACCCAAAAGTTTACCTAAAATCAAGCCATTTCAAGTCCAATTCATACCTAACCATTGATACCATTTGGGCACACATTCAAGGGATTTAAACATCATTGAAATGTACACAAACATTCCATTTCAAACATCCTAATTCATCTAACCAATATGCCATCCAAAGGCACCACAATTATATCAAACCAAAAATTTTTTACCATATCACAAGTAAATAACCTAGTTCAAACACCAACTAGAATACATCAAAGTGACCATTTCAAGCCATCAAAAACATACCAAAAGACCATGTATTTCAATTACCTAAATTTTGTCAAGATGACCTAACTTAACAAGCATTACGAGTCCATCAACCAAACATAAACCTCAATGGCATAAATATGCTAAATCATCCATTATACATCCATGAACTACCACTACAAAAGATCCTATACATGCCATCATTAACCTTGGACAAAATATTCAAAACTACCGAAATGGTTGTTGGATAGTGTGATAGGTCTTCGACGAGCTTTTAACAGATTGAGATTTCGATAATCTAACAAAACAAAGGAAAGTAACTACGTAAGCAACAATTGCTTAATAAGCGCATATAAACTTAAACATAACTTACCATGTCATTTACACAATTCATAGATTAAGGATAAATTGTTACCAATGCCATAAGCTTAATAAAAGCCTATACAATATCATCAAACTCATAAGTTAGTACACTTGTCCATGATACAAATGAAATCAAACATAAGATATGTAGTTTACCATATATAAACACATCATTTCATTAATCAATGTTATTGCAGGATCATGATTCATTTCATTTTCACACTTACCATTTCATTTCCTTTTCTTACCTATTGAACCATTTAGAGTTACATTGGATACTCGAGAATGCCCGCACATAGTGTGCCTTTCCTTATAACCGTAACCTTTTCCTTTACATCAATGCTCACATAAGCTGTGAAATGGGCCTGCTCACACGAGTTGAGGGTCAGAATGTAAGCTACATGATGCTATTCACACGACCTACAAAGAATCCGCAACAAATGTAGGACCTTAACCATTGATAGGACATTCAGTACTAGCACCCAAAACATGAAATCCCTAATGACATGCCATTTGTATCCTAGGAATTCTTAAGGCTCAAACGAGACTCGTTATCTGTCAATTCATCATTGCATGGATACATTTATATATAGACTCATTTATATTAAAACAACATAGCAAGCATTCAATTTAGCTAACATTAAAACAATCACAGTTCATATGAACTTACCTCGATAACTAGGGCATAGAAGTAGAATCGAACACTAATTCAAAGCTTTAGGTTTTCCTCGATTTAAGTCTAATTGTGGTTTATCTTGATCTAAATAAATAATTTCATTCAATTAATTACTTTTAGAATTCAATTTAACCCATAATTCATATTTATGCAAAATTACAAATTTGCCTCTAATATTTTAACTTTTCACAATTTAGTCCTTAAGCTAATAACTTGAATATAACTCAATTTAACCTAAATCCATGTTAACCAATGTTACAAGGGACCTTGAAACAACTCATAATAATCAATAATTCACAATAAAACCCATGTATTTATAGTTTTAACAATTGAATTGCTAATTACAATTTCACCAAAAATCACCTAACAAAACATGTTTGTTTTACAACCAAAACTAATAATCTATCAACTAACATCAAAACCTATTCAAAAACATCCATGGAAAGTCCCTCATCCTTAAATAGTTTTTCAAATTGTAACACCCCAAACCCGGCCTAGAAGTTAGGCCCGAATCTGGAATGTCACATTAAAGGCACAATTCAAAAATGGTTTTGCTAATTAAGAATTTAAGGCCCAAAAGCCCAAAATCTAATAGACTTATTAATTAAAGATAAAAAAACCCATTTTATTATTTTAAGCATTTAGTAAACCAAGTTTGAACATAAGAGCTTACTTAGGCTTAATAATTAAATGAACATTTAATCTCAAAACCCAAATAAAATCCGAAGTCAAAATGAAGTACAAGGTCTTGTTACGTCCACTGAAAATTAAGTAAATAAAACATGTATTTTGAAACAAATAAAAGAAAATTCAAGCCTCTTATAGTGTGGCCATCCCCGAGTCCTCTCCTACGTCGAGTCGTTTATTCGGGATTACCTGAAACATTAAATTAAAGGGTGTGGGTTTTGAAACTTAGTGTGCACAACCCATGGAAAATAAATCACTTACAAATATCCACATTGGGCCTAAGCCCTATCAAAATCGGTGGTCTTGGGCCTTATCCCACAAAGACCTCATATCATATCATATCATATCATTTATAAACAAATAATGCAAAACCCACCCCAAAAATCCACCGCTACACACACCATTTCCCTTCCAACCATATGACTCCTGTGGAGAATTCTAGCTTGACCCACCCCCCCGCTACACACCAAGGGTAGCCCAGTTATGGTACTACCGAATGTTGGAGCAAAGTTGCTAATCAAATATTGGGCTTAAAGCCTCCTTTGGATCCATGCCATATGGCCATGCGATCTTGGATCCATATCATACGGCCATGCGATCCTCAAATATTGACACAAAGTCATCAATATATATGTTAGGCACATAGCCACGGTAAAAATGATTGGCACAAAGCCATAATAACAGCACAAAGCCTTCGGTATTGGCACAAAGCCCATAATTACGGCACGAAGCCCATATTAATGGCACACAGCCTTCAGTAACATTATCAGTACAGTATGATTGTTCGATGGCTAAAAACCTGCGGTGGATCCATACCATATGGCCATGCAATCTTGGATCCATACCATACGGCCATGCGATCCTCAAATCTTCCTCCGTACCATAATTCCCACCCATATGCCTCCTAAGTAGAATATCATATGAATGTATCAAGCACAAAAGTAACATCCACAAACTCATATTCGTCACATAGGGGTATTTTCGTCATTTCACTACCTAGGGGTATTTTCATAATTCTACCCTACAGGGGTATTTTGGTAATTCTACCCTACAGGGTATTTTGGTAATTTCACGGATCAGGGGTATTTGGTAATTTTACAAACTAGGGTACTTTGGTAATTTCGCAAATCGGGGGTATTTTGGTAATTTTACAAATCGGGGGTACTCCGGTAATTTTGCAAACCAGGGGTATTTTGGTAATTTTGCAAATCGAGGGTCTTTCAGTAATTTTTCAAATCGGGGGTATTTCGATAATTTCACAAACTGGGGGTATTTTGATAATTTTACAAATCGAGGGTATTTTAGTAATTTTATAAATCGAGGGTATTTTGGTAATTTTACAAATTGAGATTATTTTGGTAATTTCACAAATCGGGGGTACTTTGGTAATTTTACAAATCGGGGGTATTTTGGTAATTTGGCAAATAGGGGGTATTTTAGTAATTTAGCAAACTAGGGGTATTTTGGTAATTTTACAAATCGAGAGTATTTTGGTAATTTCACAAATCGGGGGTACATTGCTAATTTTGGAAATCGGGGGTACTTCGGTCCCTTTTGGGTTTTAGCTATGAACATTGGCTCATCAACAAGTCCCCGCGGCTAAAGTGAACAGACACTACGCACCAGGTAGGATTCCAGAGAAGAGGAGGTGGGCCACTAGGGCCGCTTAAGTACCAAGCTCCCTAGATCCAATCCTAGACATGCGTATGCCCGTTGCCACACTCCAACCCAGCGACTTGTTCATAGACATGTTTAATTATTAGAAAGTCTTATGGAATTTAAGAGTTGTTCAAACCAGGCCTAAGGTCCATAAATCCTAACATATTTGTCTACGCCCCATAAAGCCCATCAAACCCAAATTCCAACCTTACGGCCTATTAGGCCCGGATGCTATCAAATGGCCTAATAGCCCAAAACAAATCCAGATCGTGTATCATGCGTGACTAACTCAATTCGTATAACAAACCAAACCATTCCATCCAAATTATCATCAGGGCCCACTGGGTCCATTTAGACACTTTTGGCTTTTCGACTTTTTTGCATTGCCAATATCGTGTGTGTAGTGTTTGTACACACCTGATAACCACGTGCGCTGCAAACCCCTTAGTCACGAACCTATAATTGACATCACCTAACGATTAATCATAACTTAATATACACTTATCGGAAACCGAAACCTCACCATAACCTTACCGTGTACCTCACGTTCTAGTAGCCCTTCCTTCGCTACTATTGGCAATTATCCTCTAGGTCTACACCAAAACGCCCACCAAGGTATATTAACTCTCCTCATAGAATGTTCTATATATAGCTAGCTTCTCACCTTCCTTCTTTGTATCTTTTCGATATGGGATCCCTCCGTCAGTAGAGTTTAAATCCAACTCAAACTCTTCCCGTCCAATCCGCAAAATAAATACTCCCTTGCTTGTCATGAGATTCGAACCTAGGCTCCTTTGCACCCTTAATGACGCCTTGCCACTAGACCACTCACCTTTTTGTGTCTAAAATCATGCACAACTAAATATAACCCTATGAAAAAAATTCTAGAGTCCATTTAAAATGAAATCCATAATGCAAGAGCCAACACTTGAACCTTGGACCTCCTTCCTTCCTTATGGCGTCACCCCATTGTCTCTTATGTGGCGCCACTTTGCCACTACACCACACACTCCACTTGTGTCATTTTTCTCCACATTTTATTCTTAAAGCCTACTACTAACTCTCATGGTTTTATTCACCTAAAACCAAAATTTCCCTAAAGCCAAAGTTTGAACCCGGGACTTCATAGAAACCCTCTAACCTTCCAAAATCACTCACTTAATAGGTCCAACTAGCACTAAAGTTGTTCTCTTGTTCTTAAAAATTTTAAACGCTCCCGTACCCAAGGCCTCATGGGCCTAATTCTTCTAGGCCCAATTTCGGGATGTTACACAAATTAACCCTCGGGCTAGCTAGATTAAGCTAAAATGAACTCAAAAACATAAAAATCATTAAAAACAGGGCTTGAATTCACTTATATGAAACAACACAAGATTGACCAAAATTTTCTTCTTCTCCAATGGCTAGCTTACGATTTGAAGCAAAAATGAAGAAGATATCATCTTTATTTTATGTTTTATTAACTTGATTTTTCTTTTATTTACTAAATTACCATATTAACCTTATTACTAATTAAAATTTTCAATAAAACCTATCCAGGCTCATCCACTAACTTTTAATATGGTATATTTACCACTCAAGTTCATTAACTTTCCTTTCCATAGCCATTTGACCCCATTAACTAATAAAGCTCAACTTTTTCACATTTTATGATTTAGTCCTCTTCACCTAATTAACCATTTAAACTTCAAAATTTCTGAAAGAAACTTTAATGTGACCCTAACATAATCTCGTAGACCTATAATAAATATTAAAATAATAACTCACTCGTTGGAGTTGTGGTTTCGAAAGCACTATTTCTGACACTATTGAAAATGGGCTGTTACATAAACTCGAAATTATATGGGGTTTTTTTTTATATATTTTTACCACCTTTTTACTTAATATATATGTTTATCTTGAGTAATTATTATTGAAATAAGTGAATTTTACTTAATTAGTAATATTTGGCTTGATTTGTAAAGTATGTGAAATTGTGCTTAATTACATGATTTTTGTACATATTTTATATTATTTCGTGTTAATTTATTAATATGTGATTTTTCACTATGTAGGAAGACCATTGAAGATGTGATTATTGTGAATAAAATATGGAGATGCACAAATTAATTCATGTGGATGACAAGACCATGCAATTTGTGTCATGAGATTTATAGTTTGACTCAGTAAAAGATGAGCTAAAAGATGGACATGTCTGTTAAATTATTGGACTAAGAAACTGTCCAACAAGGGAGAACTGATAAATCGTAATATATTCATATTTTAATCCCACATTTAGCATACTTTTGGATGATTTATTCCCTAAATTGTTGAATTTGGTGCTTCTAATCCCTTAATTTCATGTTTTATACTTAGGAAAGCATCAGAGGATGAAAAGAACGAGAAACGGGCCAAAAATGGAGAAGATGGGCCAAAGTACGAATTGTACATGGCCTGGACCCGAGGCACACGGCCGTGCCTCTTTAGCAGATCCGACCATGGCCTGGATTCGATTCACATGGTTGTGCCACATGGGCATGTCCTTGCCACAGCAAAGAAGAGTTTCTTCGGATTAGGGTACTTAGAGGCAAAGAAAGACATTACAAAAGGCTATATAAACACCCTAAAGGCCAACCTTCAGGGGGGCATTCAGCTAGGCTAAGGAGTTGAGCTAGAGAGGCCGAATTGTGGGATTCACTCGAAGAAAGCCAATTGATCCATCCTAGAAGCTGGAATTACACTCAAGACTGAAGATCTCTCATTCAATTCCTTCAGGGGGTTTTAGGGTTTTCTTTATGTTTTGTTATTTTTCTTCTGAGATGTATTCTTTTATGATTATGAACTAAACCCCTCAAATACATGATGGGGATGAAACCTATGATGAATCTTGTTATTGTTTTCTAAACTATATGATAAATACTTGATTTGTTCTTAACTATGTGTTCTTAATTCTTGCTTTGATATTTTAGGATATTGATTCAAGTATTGATGGGCTTTTAAAATATTGATTCAAGTATTGATGTGCTTAGGTAGAGGAGGAATATTCTTTGTTTAAGAGTATATCTACCATAGTTAAGCGAAGTTGATCACAACCCTAAAGATAGGATGACGAAAATCTATCGGATTAGGGTCAAACCTAATATAGGAGTCCATAGATCGAGTGAATGCAATTCTAAGGTTTTTAATTAGGAAGAGATTTCAATTAATAAACCTAGTGTTAGACGTTAGTAGCCTCGAGAGAGGTATTGATATAAATTAGGGAAACCTATGGATCAAGTCAAGTGAATAAATCGTTTGGTTCAGAGTTAGATAACAAGTGAAGTCTAGGTGGATTCTTCCTCTGGTATTGTCTTAATCAATTGGTTTTTCCCACAAGTATTTCCCCAATTCCTTCTCTGTGTCTTAGCATCTTTAGCTCAGTAGTTAGTTAATTTTAGATTAAACAACAATTCCCTTAATTCTTAGGTTAAATAATAAGAAGAAAGTTAGTATTAGTAACTTTGGTTCCCTTGGGTTCGACAATCTGGTCTTGCCACTAAACTGTACAACTGTTCGATAGGTGCGCTTGCCTCAATCATGGTGATAGTTAGTTTCTAGGCTCAATCACTTATTATATAAATTTTAAGACTTTTTCCACCACCATCAAGTTTTTGGCACCGTTGCCGAGGAACTAAAATATTAAGAACGCTCAATTTTATTAATTTAGCCATATTTTATTTTTGCAATTATTTTTTTTTACTTTTCTAATTTTCTTTTCTTTTTTACCTGTTCCTAGTAGGTATCTCTAGTTTATGACTAGAAGAAACTCGAAAGGACCCTTAATTTACGATAGTGATATTGAAGGTACTATTCGTAGAAATCGTAGAGAAATAAGGAGAAGCCTACAATACATACAAGAAGAGCAAGAGAACGTAATTAATACTACCAAAGAGATGGCTGAGAATAATCCGCTACCTCAGGAGGTGGACAAACATCATGCTCCTCAAACTATGTATGATTATGCTAAACCTAATTAAACAGGAACTGAGTCAAGTATTGTTAGACCTGCTATAGCTGCTCAAAATTTTGAACTGAAACCTAACACTATACAAATGATACAACAATTTGTTCAGTTTGATGGTTTGTAGGATGAAAATCCAAATAATCACTTGGCGAATTTCCTAGAATTTTGCGATACTTTCAAAATAAATGGCATTTCTGATGATGCCATCCATCTTCGGTTATTTCCCTTTTCATTAAGGAATAAAGCTAAATAGTGGCTGAATTCTCTTCCACGAGGATTAACCACTACATGGGAACAATTGACCGAAAAATTTTTATTAAAATATTCTTCTTTTGTGCAGATGGATCTAGAAACACTATACGATGCATGGGAGAGATACAAAGATCTATTGAGAAGGTGCCCACACCATAGATTACCCTTGCGGCTATTGGTCCAAACTTTTTACAGTGGTGTGAACCCCTAAACAAGGCAGTTGATTGATTTAGCCGTCGGAACCCTGAATAACAAAACACCTGAGGTGGCCTACGAATTCATTGAAGAGATGTCACTGAATAACTATCAATGGCAAGTCAAGAGGACAAAGCCAACAAAAGCCACTAGTGTTTTCAAACTCGACGTAGTAACCATGCTATCAAACCAGATAGAACTTTTAACTAAGAAAATTGATGACTTATGTGGTTCTTCGTAGGTACATCTAGCTAAACAGTATGATATGAATGGAGGAGGGATGAGCAATTGATCGTGTGTCAGAGCCTTAAAATTTTATAATGAATGATCTAGCCTAAAAAATAACTGTGGCAATGACTCGAGGCAAGTGCACCTATCGAACAGTAGTATAGTTTAGTGGCAAGATCGGATTGTCGAACCCAAAGGAACTAAAAGTACTAATACTAACTTTATTTTTATTATCTAGCCTAAGAATTAAGGGAATTGTTTTTTAATATAAAATTAACTAACTACTAAGCTAAAGATGCTAAGAAAAAGAGGATGAATTGGGGAAATACTTGGGGGGAAAAACCAATTGATTGAGACAATACCCAAAGAAGAATCCACATAGACTTCGTTTGTTATCTAACTCTGAACCAAATGATTTATTCACTTGAGTTGATTCGTAGGTTCCCTAATTTATATTAATACCTCTTTCGAGGCTACTAACGTCTAACCCTAGGTTGATTAATTGAAATATCTTTCTAATTAAAACCCCTAGAATTACATTAACTCGATCTATGGACTCCCATATTAGGTTTGACCTTAATCTGGCAGATTTTCATCATCCTATTTCTACGGTCGCGATCAACTCCACTTAACTATGTTAGATTTACTCTTAAACAGGGACTTTTGCCCCACTACCTAAGAACATCAATACTTGAATCAATATCCTTGAATATCAAAGCAAAAATTAAGAACACATAGTTAAGAACAAATCAAGTATTTATCATACAGCTCAGAAAACAATAACAAGATCCATTATTGGTTTCATCCCCATCAAGTATCTGAGGGTTTAGTTCATAATTATATAAGAATACATCTCAGAAGAAAAGATAAAACAAAACATAAAGAAAAACCCTAAAACCCCCTAAAGGAATTGAAGGAGAGATCCTCAGTCTTGAGTGTGATTCTAGCTTCTAGGATGAATCAACTGGCTTTCTTCGAGTGAATCTCACAATTCGGTCCCTCTGGCTTGGCTCTTTGGCCTAGCTGAACGCTCCCTTAAAGGTTGGCCTCTTGGGTGTTTATATAGGCTTTTAGAATGTCTTTCTTTGCCTCTAAGTACCCTATTCTGAATAGAACTCTCCTTTGCTGAGAGGACACACTTGTGTGCCACGCCCGTGTGATTCGAGGCCAGGCCGTGTTCAGGTCTAATAATGAGGCACGGGGGTGCGACTCGGGATCCAGGCTGTGTAGATTTCTTACTTTGGCCCATTTACTCCGTTTTTAGCCCGTTTTCATTCTTTTCATCCTTCGATACTCTCCTGAGTATAAAGCATGAAAACAAAGGATTAAAAGCACCTATTTACATAATTAAAGGGATAAATCATCCAAAAACATGCTAAATGTGGGATTAAAATATGTTCATATTATGGTTTATCAAATACCCCTACAGTTAAGCTTTTGCTTGTCTTCAAGCAAAATTCTCAACTCACAGTTAAAATAAACTTTCTCAATTCATAATTTTCATCAATAATGTTTCATCATAATTCATAGATAATTTATACATGGATAATTTAACTCAAAGAGTCCTAAAGATTCAATCAATCAAAGTCGTAATTTTTAGCACGAAAAGTATATGTGTTTCCCCTTATCTAAATAATTACCTTTAATTCAAAATTGACAAGAGTTGACATCCTCACTAAAGATTCACTCAAACACTCAAGGTGTTTAAGGTTTAAAATAAAGCACTCATCAGTCAACATGAAAAGTTAATCCCATAGGCTTGCCTGAAAATCAAATCTCCACCACTATAAAATGAGATGATACACAAATCAAAATGTCTTTAAAGGGTTGTAGCAGGGCTTAGGATAAAAGTGTGGATAAAGGCTAAATTAGAAGGGTTAATATCGAGATTGAATTGACAATTTACCTAACTAGAAAAACTTAAAATACTAATAATACGAGCTTCTTTTTAAAGATGTTGAATTTAAGCGTATAAGCTCACTTAATCACGGAACTAATAATGAATATACTTCGAATTTTTTTATTTTTTTATTTTTTTGCATGAACAAGTCAAGTAAATACATAATATAAGAAGAATTCAACTACTAAAATAAAATATTAGGCAATTGATCAAATTAAGTATCGATAGAAGGGTAGCCAAAAGGAATGGTGATAACAAATACAAGATGGGTTTTGGGTTAATATTATTGGGTGACTCAATAAAAAGGTTGTTAGTATCAACGAGTTCACTAGGGCTTAATTGTGAATGTAGGCTTTTAGTGGAATAAGTGGGTTAAATCCTAAGTGCCTTTATCATCTCAGTATATCAAATCAAAGATGTGGTCTTGACATGTATAATCGAAGCAAGTTCTAGAATAACAAATCAATGTTGACACACTCATAATCAACAAAGTGAACACGAAAAGAATGTATGCTCTAAAAGGCTCAAAATCTCACAAAAATTATGGGTTTTTGATGACAACCTTGTAAATTTTAGACTTGAAGGTAATAATTAGATTCAAGTAGACAACCTCAGAAAATTTTTAATTTTTGAAAATAGACTCATCATGCTTGATTCTCTAGTATCTTAAAGTTTAAATCATTACTGTATAATTAACTATGACTTACTCTAAAACATATCAATAAAAATCATAAATCAACAGGAATTTGATTCTAATTAGTGATATAAGAGGATTACTTAAGACAAGATATCATTCAGGGAATAGGGAATAATGCAAAAAGTTATGCACTTTTTCTAAGTAATTTTCACCCCCCCACACTTAAGATGTACATTGCCCTTAATGTGCAAAGATAGATAATAGCAAGATAGTAATAAAATCATAAGATAGGGAGAGAAGTGAAACTTCCTGAATTTTGGACGGATCCTTGAGAATGAAACTTGTAGGTATGGAATAGAGGAAATGCATGATGAACTAAGCAGAAGTTGAAGGTATGTGAAAATATTCCAGTTCATTAGTAGCTCATTGAATCTTTTAGAACTGCATAGTCATCAGTAACTTTTTAGGGGGTTTTGTTATGATATTTACTCGAAGATTATACAGTCAGAGATAAAAGATGTTTGACTTTTACTAATAAAATTTTTGCACAAAATAAAAGGTAAATGTGTGAACTAGGAAATTATAATAAAAAGGTACATCAGAATCAAATAAAAGCAAAAACAAAAATAAAAATAAGAAGAAAGATAGAGGTAAAACTAAAAAGGACTCAAAAGTCCTCATGATTGGTTGGATCACCAAGTGGTGGAGGCAGCGATATGTGGAAGTGATGAAAAATTTACTGAAGAGTCGCCTCAATGCCATCGAATCGTCGAGCGGTGTCATTGAATTGTTGAGTATAGTGATGCTCGAACTGAGTGAGACATTCAGAGATGTCTGAAAGTGAAGTAGCTACACAAACTGGTTGATGGCTCGATTGTGGTTCCTCATGTGGGTGTGGGACATTGTCAATACTGTCCTCAGGATCCTCTTCTTCGATGGTAGGTGCTAGTCGATATTGGGGAGGATCGATCCCATATCGACGTTGGATCATCCTCATGTGTAGCATCATCTGGATGCCCTGTAGGGACATTTTACCTATCAGTTTGAGTGAGGAGATCTGAGAGGCGGTGTTGAGGAGCCTAAAATATTGAGCCAAGCGTGTGATGTATGGACCTATAGATATGATCCCTCTCCTATGTTTCTCTCTTTGATGTTGAATGGCATGAGCTATGAAATATGCTAGGTCAAAAACGTGTCCATTTTCCATGCACCATATGAAGTAGGCGTCATGTGTGTTAATGAACTCGGTGCTCTCTTGGCTTCCTGTCAATGTGTGAGCTAAAATGGCATGTAAGTATCACAAGGATGGGGCGAGAGCTCTCGCTTTGGAGCGACTAGGGTCATAATTGCCCGAGTTAGGGGCTATATTATACCAACATTTCGTTGGGGAGTTATGGATGTGGCGATGGAGCTCCGACAGATCATGTTCCTCCATAATTTCGTCGGTATAGAGTCTCAATGCGACTCTAAATTGTGGTACATTCAGCTCTCGTATAATGCCTCTAAGACTGAATTGGATCGTGCCGGGGTCATCATGGCACGTCATCACCGTCTGAAGGTTGAACGTGGAACAGAGCTCTAAAGTGAGCTCTAGATATGTGGATTCGATGATATTGAAGAATTGGTCCCATGGATCGGTAGTCAGGAGAGCCCTACGTCGTTGGCTAGTTGGACCTGCTCCAAAGCGGCCCAATCAATACACCTCCCTGCGCCGAGGGGTCGTGCGTGAAGTAGTTTATAAAGGTCCTCCTGGGATCCTGGAGGAAATTGTAAAAATGGGTGGCACACTTCGACGGATGCGCTGGCTGATGACTAACCGGGTCCCTTTCATTTTTTAGAACTAGGGACTGTGATTTTCTTGGCTCGAGATGATGACATTATGGTCCTGAAAATAACATATATTCAACGATCCAAGTAAAGTTTCTAGCCAAGACATATTGCATAACATTTAAGAACTCAACAATATAAAAAATATAACAATGACAAAAATCACGATAAGAATAACTAATATTTTGCATAAATACTAATCATTATTTAAACATGGACTAAATGAATAAATCAATCTAATAGTGAATATAGATAATATTAAGCAATAAGAATGAACTAACTAAATACTAAATAAAATTCTAGTGATAAAATAGTTTAATGGAGGAAAATATAAAAATGAGAGATGACCAGTGGAGTTTTTGGAGAGAAGCAACGCGGTTGGGGTGGTGGCCGAAGCAAGGCCGTGGAGGTGTGATGCACGGGCGTGTGCTACAAATAGATGGGGGAACACGATATGTCACATTTTTGGATGGACGTGTATTCCGTCAGCACGGGCGTGGACTGATTTTCTATGCGTATGTGAAAGAGAAAAAGAGATAAAGGATTGGAAAAGTCAACGAGGAGAGGATTTGCTGGTGGCTAGAATGGGGTAGTGGTTTTGGAGAGAAACCGCTAGGGTTTGGTGGGTCGGGGAAAATTTTGAGGGAGATGGCGTTTGTTGCTTTAAATAGGGGGTGGGGAACACGGTCAGGGGCCACGCCCGTGTTCCCTTTATTCAGCCCGTGTTTTTCGAGATTTTTAAATTTAGGCACGTTTTAATTGTGTCACACGAACGTGTTCTGTGGGCATGTTAGGCCACTCGGCCATTTTAGACGCCCGTATACTGTCTCGTTTGCTTCTCCCACGCCCGTGGAGAAGGTCCTCCGCCCGTGTTCGTAAGTCATTATCGACTACGATCTTGCAGCACGGGCATGTCGACCGCTCTTGTCGATTACACAAAATAGACCACAGTTTGGAGGCACAGGCATACCTCACGCCCGTGTCAATTAATTAGTATCAGCCACGATCATAGTACATGGGCATGTGGATTTATCTCAGCCCGTGGTCTTTAGGTAGTTTCGATCACGGCCAAGTTACACGGCCGTGTCGTTTAGTCAGAACCCGTGGCTTGGGAAAAATTATTGTCCCATTTCTACACCATCTTTGCCATGCCCATATACCTGTTCGTCGTATTCACACGGCCACAGGCACGCCTGTGTGCATGGCCATGTGGTAGGGAAACCTATGCTTTTCTGAATTGGTTTGTTTGTAGTTAGGTACTAGAAATTGAGAATACAATATTAGTAAAGTTAGTGCTCGGGTTGCCTCTCGAGAAGCGTTCGTTTAAAGTTTTAAGCTAGACTTTCCCTTTTTTTGTTTCTAAATGAAGGTTCACAGAGCTGAAGCTCCTCTTTTATATACCTAAAGCCTTCGCCATTATAAATTTTTAGTCGCTGACCATTTACCTGGAATGTGTGATAATTTGGATGAGTTACCTTTTTTGTGTTGTAGGAGAGAATAGTTTTGATTACGAATGGACCTAAGCATCTTGATTTCAGCTTTCCAGAGAACAATTTTAACATTGAATTGTATAGCAGGACTGAATCTCCTACTTCAAATTGCTTTGGTTGTTTTAAACGAGCATCATGGCGTCGTTTTGTTGCCTCCTTATATAGCCAAGAGTTCTCATAGGCATTAGTTCGCCATTCATCAAGTTCATTCAACTGTATCATCCTTTTTTCACCTACAGTTTTAAGATCGTAATTTAAAAATTTTATAGCCCAAAAAGCTTTGTGCCCTAATTCAAATCGTAGATGACAACTTCTTTGTAGACAAGTTTGTATAGGGATGTTCCTATGGGAGTTTTAAAGGATGTTCTATAGGTCCATAAAGCATCGTCTACTTTTAATGCCCAATCTTTCCTGTTTGATTCTACTGTTTTCTCTAAAATATGCTTAAGTTATCGATTTGCTACTTCCACTTGTCCACTGGTTTGAGGATTTTAAGGGGTATCTATCCTGTGGTGGACTCCATATTTCTTTAAGACTCTATGAAATTGATTATTGCAAAAGTGAGTACCCCTATCACTAATATTTGCTCTGGGTGTTCCAAATCGAGAGAAGAGTTTCTTAAGAAACCTTACTACTACTCTAGCATCGTTAGTAGTTAAAGCTTGAGCTTCCACCCATTTTGACATATAATCTACTTCTACTAAGATGTATTTATTTCCAAATGAACTAGGAAATAGACCTATAAAATTAATACCCCATATATCGAATATTTCACATGATAGCATATATGTTCGAGGCATTTCATTGCGTTTAAAGATATTACCTGTTCTCTGGCATTTATCACATGAAGCAACATACATGTTGGCATCTTTAAATAGAGTAAGCCAATAAAAACCTGATTTGAGTGTTTTGTGTGCTGTCTTAATCCCACTGTAATGTCATCCTGAAGGTCCTAAATGGAAATGTTCTAGGATTTTGCTTGCTTCTGCTTTTGTAACACATCTCCGAATTACTTGATCTGTACATATACCGAAAAGAAAAGGGTCCTTCCAAAAATAGTTTTTCGCATCAGTAAAGAATCGCTTCTTTTGATGATGTGTTAACCATTTTGGTAAGATGTTAGCAGCTAAGTAATTTGCAATATCTGCAAACCAAGGTACCTCAGAGTCGGTTATAGAGAAGAGTTGTTCTTCAGGAAATGAGTCGTTTATCTCACTCTCTTCGAGTTCTTTGATATGTGGGTTTCAAGCCTAGAAAGATGATCTACTGCAAGATTTTCAGCTCGTTTCTTATCCTAAATTTCCAAATCAAATTCCTATAAGAGTAAAATCCATCTTATAAGTCTTGGTTTTGCATCAGATTTCATTAAAAGATAGCGAAGAGCTGAATGGTCAGTGTAAACGACAACTTCAGATAGTATCAAGTATTGTCTAAATTTATCAAATGAAAAAATCACAGCTAGCAATTCATTTTCTATGATGGTGTAATTTTCTTGTGCGACTGTTAATGTCTTGCTAGCGTAATAAATTGGCCAAAAGTGCTTGTCTTTTCGCTGTCCCAAAACTGCACCTACTGCAAAATCACTCGCATCACACATTAGTTCAAAGGGTAAATTCCAATCAGGTGCAATTATGATTGGGGCATTTATTAATTTATCTTTGAGGATATTAAATGCATCTAAACATTCCTGATCAAAATTGAAAGGTACATCCTAGTAATTTTGTTAAAGGCTTAGCTATTTTAGAAAAATCTTTAATGAATCTTCTATAAAATCCAGCATGTTCTAAAAAGCTTCTAATAGCCTTAACTGAACTAGGAGGAGGTAATTTTTCTATGGTTTCAACCTTTGCTTTATCTACATCAATCCCTTTACTAGAAATTTTATGTCCTAACACAATCCCTTCTCGAACCATAAAATGACACTTTTCCCAATTAAGCACAAGGTTCGTTTCCTCAGATCTCATTAGAACTCATTTTAAATTTTTAAAGAAAAGATGGAAAGAATTACCAAATATCGAAAAGTCATCCATAAATACCTCCATAATATCTTCCACGAGTTCATCAAAGATGGCTAGCATGCAGCGCTAAAAAGTAGCAGGAGCATTACATAATCCAAAAGGCATTCTATGTTAAGAAAACGTACCGTATTGGCATGAAAATGTTGTCTTTTCTTGATCCTCAGGAGCTATTGGGATTTGGAAGTAGCAAGAGAGCCCATCTAGAAAGCAGTAGTACATATGCCCGAATAATCTTTCTAACATTTGATCAATAAATGGTAGAGGGAAGTGATCTTTTCTTGTAGCATCGTTTAACTTCCTATAGTCAATGCAAACTCTCCAACCTGTAACTGTTCTTGTAGGAATCAATTCATTCTTTTCGTTGGTTACAATAATCATGCCTCCTTTCTTTGGAACAACATACACAGGGCTTACCCAAGTACTGTAAGAAATGGGATAAATGATTCCAGCATCTAGAAGTTTAATTACCTCAACATTAACAACTTCTTTCATGTTGGGATTCAATCGTCTTTGAGGTTGTACATATGGTTTATACTCATCTTGCATTAAAATTTTGTGGGTGCAAAATGATGGGCTTATTCCTTTAATGTCAGAAATTTTCCAAGCTATGGCTCTTTTATGTTCCCTTAGTACTTGTAGCAACTCCTCTTTCTCCTTGGGTTCTAGCTCTGAAGAGATAATTACTGGTAGTGTAGAATTATCCCCGAGGAATGCATATTCTAAGTGTTTTAGCAGCTGTTTTAATTCTAATTTGGGTGGCTCATCAATAGAGGGTTTTTGTTTTAGTTTATCATTGAATTCAATGCCTTTTTCTTTCTTTTGTCTAGAGGAATATGTATTAGAATTCAACTCATTGTTAATGTCTCCTACCCCCTCATTTTGGGTAAGACACAGTTCCATCGTGTCGTCATGTATGATATCCTGCAAAGAATCTTGAATAAAATGATCAATGGCATCAATAAAATAACAGGAATCATATTGTTCTCTAGAATATCCCATAGCATCGTAAATTTGAAAAATAATTTCCTCGTCGCCTACCCTTAGCGCAAGTTTACCATCACCTACATCAATAACAACCCTGGCGGTAGCTAAAAAGGGGCGTCCTAAAATTAAAGGCACCTTAACGTCCTCATCCATGTCAAGCACAACAAAATCGACAAGGAATATAAATTTATCAACTTTTACTAGAATGTCTTCGATAATTCCCCTAGGATATTTGACAGATCTGTCAGCTAACTGAGCACTCATTCTAGTGGGTTTAAGTTCCCCGAGACCAAGTTGCTTAAACATTTTATAAGGCATTAAATTAATATGGCACCTAGATCAGCTAATGCTTTCTCTATGTCTAAACTACCAATTAAACAGGGAATAGTGAAACTTCCTGGATCTTCATTAAGTTACACTTGTTTTGGAGGATGGCTGAACATTCTTCATTAAGTTCCACTGTTGATATCTCTTCAAACTTTTTTTTTATTTGTTAGAAGCTCTTTTTGAAATTTTACGTATGTCGGCATCTGTGAAATAGCTTCAACAAAAGGTAAGTTGATATGTAATTATTTAAAAAGTTCAAGAAATTTATCGTATTGTGCATCTAAGTGGTCTTTCTTCAACTCTGCAGGATATGAGATCGGTGGTTTAATTTCTTCACGTACTGGAATAGCTTTCTCATTTGCTTTCTCAACCTTTGCCTTATCAGTTCCATGCGGTATCTTCTTTTTTGTTTCAAACAACTCCTTTCCACTCCTTAGTGTAACTGCCTTCACATGCTCTTTTTCACTAGTTAAATTTTAGGTCGTCTTTCAGAGACTAACTTAGTTAGTTATCCAATTTGATCCTTAAGCCCTTGAATTGATGCTTGTTGCTTATTTAATATCATTTCGGTATTTTGGAAATGGGTTTCTAACACCTTTATAAATTTTGTTAGCATCTTTTCAAGGTTTGGCTTCTTTTCTTATGGGTAGGGTTGTTGTCTTTGATTGGGATGGTATCTCCAACCTCAATTGTAAGTACTACTATAAGGGTTATTTTGAGGTCTAAAATTGTTATCCATATAGTGAACTTGCTCGTTTTCAGTGCTCAGGTTGTAAGGCTGATATTTTGTATTGTTCATCCATCCTCTATTCATATCATACTGCATAACTGAATATACCTGCAAAGAACCACATAAACTATCAATCTTTTTATTTAACAGTTCTACTTGGTTTGATAGCATGGTTACTGCATCGGCGTTGAAAGCGCCGGTGTCTTTTGTTGGCTTTGTTCCCATAACTTGCCATTGATAGTTATTCAGTGACATATCTTCAATGATTTCGTAGGCCGCCTCAGGTGTTTTGTTATTCAAGGTCCCGCCGGCGGCTTAATCAATCAACTGCCTAGTTTAGGGGTTCACACCGTTGTAAAAAGATTGGACCTGTAGCCACAAGGGCATGGTGTGGGAAACTTCTCAATAATTTTTTGTATCTCTCCCATGCATCGTATAATGTTTCTAAATCCACCTGCAATCATTCCTTAGTTTGGCCATTTTGGCCGATGAAAAATATTTTAATAAGACTTTTTCGATCATTTGTTCCCATGTAGTGATTGAACCTCGCGGTAGAGAATCCAGCCACTGTTTAGCTTTATTCCTTAAGGAGAAGGGAAATAACCGAAGATGGATGGCATCATCGAAACGCCATTTATTTTGAAAGTATCCTAAAATTCTAGGAAATTTTCCAAGTGATTATTTGGATCTTCATCCTGCAAACCATCAAACTGAACAAATTGTTGTATCATTTGTATAGTGTTAGGTTTCAGTTCAAAATTATTAGCAGCTATAGCAGGTCTAACAATACTTGACTCAGTTCCTATTAAATTAGGTTTAGCATAATCATACATAGTTCGAGGAGCATGATTTTCAGCCATCTCTAGAGGTAGCGAATTATTCTCAGCCATCTGTTCGGTAGTATTGGTTTCGTCTTCTTGTTTTTCTTCTATGTACTTTAAGCATCGCCTTATTTCTCTACAATTTCTGCTAACCGTAACTTCGATATCACTGTCGTAAATCAAGGGTCTTGTCGGGTACTTTCTAGTCATAAACTAGAGGTACCTACCAGGAAAAGTTAAAAGAAAATTAAAAAAGTAAAAATAAAATTTAATTGCAAAAATAAACTAAAATACGGCTAAAGTAATAAATTTGAGCTTTCTTAATATTTCAGTTCCCCGGCAACGGCGCCAAAAACTTGATCGTGTGTCATAGTCTTAAAAATTTATAATGAATGCTCTAGCCTAAAAACTAATTGTGACAACGACATGAGGCAAGCGCACCTATCAAACAGTAGTATAGTTTAGTGGCAAGACCAGATTGTTGAAACCAAAGGAACCAAAAGTACTAATACTAACTCTCTTTTTATTATCTAGCCTAAGAATTAAAGGAATTGTTGTTTAATCTAAAATTAACTAACTACTAAGCTAAAGATTCTAAGACAAAGAGAATGAATTGGAGAAATACTTGGGGGGAAAACCAATTGATTGAGACAATACCCGAGGAAGAATCCACCTAGACTTTACTTGTTATCTAACTCTGAACCAGACGATTTATTCACTTGACTTGATCTGTAGGATTCCCTAATTTATATTAATACCTTTTTTGAGGCTACTAACGTCTAACCCTAGGTTGATTAATTGAAATATCTCTCTAATTGAAACCCCTATAATTGCATTAACTCAATCTATGGACTCCCATATTAGGTTTGAGCCTAATTCGGCAGATTTTCATCATCCTATTTCTTGGGTTGTGATAAACTCCACTTAACTATGCTAGATCTACTCTTAAATAGGGACTTTTTCTCCACTGCCTAAGCACATCAATACTTGAATCAATATCCTGGAATATCAAAGTAAGAATTGAGAACACATAGTTAAGAACAAATCAAGTATTTATCATACAGCTTAGAAAATAATAACAAGATCCATCTTAGGTTTCATCCCCCTCAGGTATTTAAGGGTTTAGTTCATAATTATAAAAGAATACATCTCAGAATAAAAGATAAAACAAAACATAAAGAAAAACCCTAAAACTCCCTGAAGGAATTGAAGGAGAGATCCATAGTCTTGAGTATGATTCCGGCTTCTGGGATGAATCAACTGGCTTTCTTCAAGTGAATCCCACAGTTCGGCCCCTTTGGCTTGGCTCTTTGGCCTAGCTGAACGCTCCTTTAAAGGTTGGACTCTAGGGTGTTTATATAGGCTTTTGGAATGTCTTTCTCTACCTCTAAGTACCTTATTTTGAATAAAACTCTTCTTTGTTGCGGCAGGGACACGCTCGTGTGATTCGAGGCTAGGTCTTGTTTGGGTCTAGTAATGAGGCACGGGCGTGCGACTCGGGGTCCAGGCCGTGTGGATTTCGTACTTTGGCCCAGTTACTCCGTTTTCAGCCCGTTTCTCATTCTTTTCATCCTCCAGTGCTCTCCTGAGTATAAAACATGAAAACAAAGGATTAAAAGCACCTATTTCCATAATTAAAGGGATAAATCATCCAAAAACATGCTAAATATGGGATTAAAATATGTTCATATTATGGTTTATCAGCAATACAAAATATCCACCTTACAACCCGAGCGTTGAAAACGAGCAAGTTCATTATATGGGTAACAATTTTAAATCTCAAAATAATCCTTATAGTAATACTTATAATCTAGGTTGGAGGAACCACCCCAATTTCTCATGGGGTGGTCAAGGAAATCAAAGACAACAATCCCCTCCAAACTTCCAACAACACCCCTACCCATAGGAAAAGAAGTCGAACCTTGAGGAGATGCTAAAAAAATTCATAGAGGTGTCAAAACATGTTTCCAAAACACTGAAACAACACTTAAAAATCAACAAGCATCGAAAACCAGTTAGGGAAACTCGCTAAGCTGATCTTCGAACGACCACAAGGTAGCTTGCCAAGTAACACTGAGACTAACCCAAAGGAGCAACTTCAAGCCATAACAGCTCATGACAGTGAAGGGTTAGTAGAATCTAAATCTGAGCCAAGGCAAGAACTTATGGTAAGTGAAGGTAAAGTTGAGGAAAGCCAAGAAAAACCAAAACCGGTAATTAAAGAGTGCCAACCTCGAATACCATACCATAATGCGATGAAGAAAGACAATACAGATGAACAGTTCGGTAAGTTTCTTAAAATTTTAAAGAAATTACATATTAACTTACCGTTTCTTGAAGCTCTTTTGCAGATTCCAGATTCAAGAAAATTTTTAAAAGAGCTTTTAACAAACAAGAGAAAGTTAGACGAGGAATCGCATGTGGAACTAAATGTAGTATGCTCAGCAATGTTGCAAAATAGACTACCACGAAAATTAAAAGATCCAAGGAGTTTTACAATTCCATGCTTAATTGGTAGTTTATCTGTTGATAATGCTTTAGCTGATTTAGGGGCAAGCATAAATGCTATGCCTTATAAAATGTTTAAACAACTAGGTCTAGGGAAACCCAAACAAGCTAGGATGAGTATTCAATTAACTGATAAAACTATTAGAATTTCTAGGGGTGTAATTGAAGATGTACTCGTGAAAATTGATAAATTCATATTCCCAATAGACTTTGTCGTTTTAGACATGGATAATGACAATAGTATCCCCTTAGTTTTAAGAAGACCATTTTTAGAAACTGCCAGAGCTAAAATTGATGTTGGTACATGTGAACTCAAACTTCGTGTAGGTGACGAATCAATTAGTCTTCAAGCTCTCGATTCAACCAGGACATCGAGGGATAAAGGCGAGAATGTAAATTCTATTGATAATCATTTGGTTCAACTTTCTTTAAAGGAAACACCACGAAATCACATAACTGAGCCAAATCTTTGACCTCATACCGATAAAGAAGTAATTCAAAAGGAACGAAGGTTTTAGGTCGATGAACTAGATGAGTGGAAAGCACATTTCAAGGAGAAATCAAAACCACACGAATTGAATCCGAAAAAACCCCCAGAAAAGCTTATTGGAACATCAAATCACTTCAAAATAGGAGATCAGGTACTGTTAGATAAAATAGATCCTCGAATTGCCATATTAGACCTCAAGACAAATGAAGAGATCCTTTTTAAGGTGATTAATGTCTTCCCATATGGAACAATCGAGGTAAGTAATCCCATATTCGGCACTTTTAAGGTAAACACCACTTGACTTAAACTATATATCGATAACCAAATTGATAGCATGAGAAAGGATTTTCACCTCCTCAAACCACCATGATTATGCGAATGAGAGGTAAGTCTAGCTTAAGACTTTAAACGAACGCTTCTCAGGAGGCAACCCGAGCACTAACTTCACTAATGTCATAATTTCAATTTTTAGCACCTAATTACAAACTAACCAATTTAATAAAGCGCATGTTTCTCTCTCCACATGGCCTTGCACACGGGCATGGTCGTGGCTATGTGGACAACACGAATAGGTACAGGGGCGTGGTGGAGATCATGTAGAAACAGGACAAAAATTTTCCCCAAGACGCAGGCTCTGATTAAACTTCACGGCCGTGTGACGCGGCCGTGGTCGAAACTGCCTAAAGAACACGGGCTGAGATAAATCCACACGACCGTGCTAGGCGGCCGTGGTTGATATTATCAGTTTTTTTTCACATATCGCTGCCACCACCACCTCAAGATCACTCCAATAATGAGAAACCTTTGAGTCGTTTTATTTTCTTTCTATTTTTTTATTTTAGTTCATTTTCCTTTATTATTAAACTCTTTAAATTTTTAAGTATAATTTGATTTCTTTTATCTCTGGCTATTTAACTCTCGAGCAACTATAACAAACGTCCATTAAATTAGAACTCCCTAAAACCTTTACTGATGACTTCGTAGTTTAAAAATGTTCAAGGTGCCACTCAAGGAACAAACACACCACCAGAGTATTCTCCACCACCTTCACCTATACCTAGTCATCATTGATCATTCACCAAGGATTTCATCCATAATTTAGGAAGTTTCACCTCTCTCCATCTCTTATGACTTTCTTACTAATCATTATCTATCTTTGTACATTGAGGACAATGTCAATTTTAAGTGTGGGAGGGTCAACTATAGTATTATTTGAAAATCCCTGAATTATGCCTTATTCTTAAGTAATTTTCTCATATCACTAATTAGAATGAAACTTCTATTGTTTTATAATTTTTATTGATATATTTTGAATTAAGTCATAGTTAATTGTGCATTGATGATTTAAACTTTAAGTACTAGAGAATCAAACATGATAAGTATATTTTTCAGAATTAAAAATTTTCTAGGTTGTTTCCCTAAATTTGAATATTACCTTGAAGTTTGAAATTTGCAAGGTTGTCATCAAAAACAATAATTTTTGTGAGATTTTGAGCCTTTCAGAGCATATATTTTTTCATGCTCACTTTTTTGATTATGAGTGTATCAACATTGATTTGTTATTCTACAACTTGCTTCGATTATACATGTCAAGACCATATCATTGATTTGATATATAGAGATGATAAAGGCACTGAGGATTTAACCCACTTACTCCACTAAAAGCCTACCTTCACAATTAACCCCTAGTGAACCTATTTGATCCTAACAACCCTTTTATTGATTCACCCACTAATGTTAACTTAAAACCCATCTTGTATTTGTTATCACCATTTCTCTTGACTACCCTGCTATCGAGATTTGATTTGATCAGTTTCCTAATTATTTTTATTTCAGTAATTAAATTCATCTTATATTATGTACATATTTTGATTTGTTCTTAAAAAAATCAATGCATATTCATTATTAGTTCTATAATTAAGTGAGGTTATATGTTTAAATTCAACATCTTGAAGAAGAAGCTTGTATTATTAGTTTTCAATTGATATAATTATTCAGGACTAGTTCATTTTTCTATTTAGGTAAATTGTCAATTCAATCTCGATTCTAACCCTTTACTTTAGCCTTTATACACACCTTTAACCTAAGCCCCATTACAACCCTTTAAAGAACTTTTGATTTGTGTATCATCTCATTTTATAGTGGTGGAGATTTGATTTTCAAGCAAGCCAATGGGATTAACTTTTCATGTTTGACTGATGAGTGCTTTATTTTGAACCTTAAACACTTTGAGTGATTTGAGTGAATCTTTAGTGAGGATGTCAACTCTTTTCGATTTTGAATCAAAAGTAATTATTTAGGTAAGGGAAAAAACCTATATTTTCATGCTACAAAAACTATGACTTTGATTGTTTGAATCTTTAGGACTCTTTTAGTTAAATTATCCATGTATATTATGATAAAACATTATCGATGAATATTATGAATTAAGGAAGTTTGTTTTAGTTGTGAGTTAAGAATTTTGCTTAAGGACAAGCAAAAGCTTAAGTGTGGGGGTTTTTGATAAACCGTAATATGGTCATATTTTAATCCCACATTTAGCATACTTTTGGATAATTTATTCCCTGAATTGTGGAATTTGGTGCTCTTAATCCTTTAATTTCATGTTTTATACTTAGGAAAGCACCGGAGGATGAAAAGAACGAAAAACGGGCCAAAAACGGAGAAGATGAGCCAAAGTATGAATTGCACACATTTTGGGCCTGAGACACACGGTCGTGCCTCTTTAGCAGATCTGACCACTGCCTGGATTCGATTGACACAGCCATGCCACACGAGCGTGTCCCTGCCGCAGAAAGAAGAGTTTCATTAGAATTAGGGTACTTAAAGGCAAAGAAAGACATTCCAAAAGCCTATATAAACACCTTAGTGGCCAACCTTCAGGGGGCGTTCAGCTAGGCCAGGAGACGAGCCAGAAAGGCCGAATTGTGGGATTCACTCGAAGAAAGCTAGTTGATCCATCCCAGAAGCTGAAATTACACTCAAGACTAAGGATCTCTCTTTTAATTCCTTCAGGGGGTTTTAGGTTTTTCTTTATGTTTTGTTATTTTTCTTCTGAGATGTATTCTTTTATGATTATGAACTAAACCCTTCAAATACATGAGGGGGATGAAACCTAAGACGGATCTTGTTATTGTTTTCTGAACTATATGATAAATACTTGATTTGTTCTTAACTATGTGTTCTTAATTCTTGCTTTGATATTTCAAGATATTGATTCAAGTATTGATGTGCTTAGGAAGAGGAGGAATATTCCCTATTTAAGAGTAGATCTAGCATAGTTAAGCGGAGTTGATTGAAACCCTAGAGATAGGATGACGAAAATCTGTCAAATTTGGGTCAAACCTAATATGGGAGTCCATAGATCGAGTTAATGCAATTCTAGGGGTTTTAATTAGAAAGAGATTTCAATTAATGAACCTAGGGTTATATGTTAGTAGATTCGAGAGAGGTATTGATATAAATTAGGGAATTCTACGGATCAAGTCAAGTGAATAAATCGTCTGGTTCAGAGTTAGATAACAAGTGAAGTCTAGGTGGATTCTTCCTCGGGTATTGTCTTAATCAATTGGTTTTCCTACAAGTATTTCCCCAATTACTTCTCTGTATCTTAGCATCTTTAGCTTAGTAGTTAGTTAATTTTAGATTAAACAAAAATTCCCTCAATTCTTAGGTTAAATAATAAGAAGAAAGTTAGTATTAGTACCTTTGGTTCTCTTAGGTTCGACAATCCAGTCTTGCCACTAAACTATACTACTGTTCGATAGGTGCTCTTGCCTCAATCATGGTGATAGTTAGTTTCTAGGCTCGATCATTCATTATATAAATTTTAAGACTTTTCCACCACTATCAAAAACTAAAACGCAGTTTCAGCACATGTAGATGGTTGCCCAAAAGCAAGCTTTAGGGTATTAAATTGAAGGTCCTTACAGTTGGAAAATAATTAGAAATCAACCCAACTACTTTGTTGTTGAAATTGTCCACCCTAAGGCTATTAATAGCCTTGGTTTGAATTCAAAATGAGGAGACAAAGTCATCCTCTTCTCCTTGAAATGTGGTCGGCCATATGTGGTAGAAAAAGAGGGAATTTGAAATCTATTTTTAGCAAACTCTACCCCTTATCTTTACCTATTAATACCATGCATCAATCCTTTAATCCCTCATCCCTCACATCTCATTTCCCTTCTCTCATTTGAATTTTCTCAACATTCCATTTATCTTTTCCTTCATTTGTATAGCTGCCTACCTCCCTTCCATCCTTTAGCCACAAAAGATTTGTTAGAAGCATTCTTTGGCTAACAACATTAGGAACTCTTTAGGGAGGAAGCATAGTGCAGAATAGAGAAGTGCATTAGTCATAATAGATCTGAAAGGCTACTGAGCTAAATCAGTCCGAGTAGACCTGGAAGGTTACTGAATGAATAGAGTTTACTCTTTCATCTTTGTAACACCCCAAACCTGGTCAACTAACCATGACCGAATCTGGCATGTTACAGAGGAAAACGGTTTGAAAACTCATTTGCCGTTCAATTTGATAGAAAACGTCCATGTTTGTTAGAACCCAGATGTATTATTTTTAATTATTTAAAAACCATGTGCATTTGAAATTGAGAAGAACCCTGAATTTGGAAACCATCTAAAGTATCTTTTTTATTATTTCATGACTTCTGTTACCCGATGGTAACTATTGGAAAACTCAAAACGAGGTAAATTTTGGAAAACTTTGGTTATCAGGTTGTTAAAACAAAATAAGTAATTTACGTTGTCATATTTGAAGATATATCTAAAGCATGCAAAATAATCCTAAAACATAATTTAAAGGCCTTATTACAAACCCAAATAAAAACTAAAATTTAAAATAATACCCAAAGTAAAGTCCATGTAAAACCGAATGTGTTTAATTCATGGCCACCTCGAGTCCATCCGGCTCCTCATCCGCGATCTACGAATCACCTGAAAAGATAAGAGAGAAGGTGAGTCACCAAGACTCAGTGCATAATCCCCCTCCCAGTTAATGCAACATGCTTACACACAAGTCATAACCAAACAATATATCATGCACCCAAACCTAGCCATCCATAACTCTGTTTCTACCCCGTGTGGTACCAAACCACTGGTGGTGCCACACCACTGGTGACCCAAATTCACGATATCCAATAATAATGTGGTGCCAAACCACTGGTGACCCAAAGTCACGATTAATCCATCTGTGGGGCCAACCCACGTTGTGATACCAAATCACTGGCGACAATCCCGTAATATTAAATGTGGGGCCAACCCACTGTGGTGCTAAGCCACTGGGACGAGTCGCTATGAGGTGCCAAACCTCTGGTGACCCAAAGTCATGAAATCAACTGTGGCACCAAACCACTGGAGGTGCCAAACCTTTGGTGTCCCAAAGACACGGATATCAAATCCTCCCCCTCCTCTCATATCACCCATGACAATGCAATATTTATGCCAACCAAGCCATCATGGTTTAATATGAAACATACAGCAATTATATCATAGATTATAGTATTAAACAACATATAGAAAAATCATATCGAAACGGACTTACCTGAATCCTTGCTCTTACCCATTAAGGTATCATATCAAGATCTACACAATTTGTTGGCTTTTAACATATTCAGGTTATTAACATATTTACTAAGTTATGAAGAGTGTAAGTTACACACCTGTACTAACGCAAACGCTGAATCCTGAAAACCCGATCTACCGCACTAGATCTCCTTGTCCTACATTCAGCCAAGACTAAGGTTAATAACATAGGCCATTCGGCTATACCAATAAATCCCGAAGGGTGAGATTATGCATAAACAACACCACCCTTACCTTTCTGCCTTACGAAAACAAATCACAACACCAAGATATGCGAGACTGATCCTCCCCTACATTCGGCCAACAATAAAGCTTAGTCTCAATAGCCTTCGGCTTTTCAACAACTTAAAGAATGATGAACCAACATAGATATCCTTATCACTTGACTTACCAAATTTGATTTTTAGAGAATACAGGCTTAGATCGACTGCTTCAAAATCCCAGAGATCCTAAAAGAAATCATCCTTATAGATTATTAGAAATCTATCACTAAATGCTGAAATTTGGCTTTTGCTCCTATGAAAGTTGACAGAGAGAAGAGTAAAGGAACAAAAGGAATTTGGCCAAGACACTTACCCCTTCTCAAAACCGATTGAAGAAGAACCGAAGAAGATCCACTCTTGTTTGATATTCGGCCAAAGCAACTAGAAGAAAGAAAGGAAATTTCGACAAAGGTTGAGTGGTGAAGGAAGATTCGGCTATGGTTGATAGAAGAGAAACAATTGAGATTTGGCTCAAAAAAAAAAAGAGAGAATAGGAGAATAGATTATGGGTATTCGGGTTAGGCTTAAAGAAAAATGGATTAAGAGGTTTCGGCAAGAGAAGAAAATAAAGAAGAGGATGGGGTATTGAGCAGTTATGAAAAGAAGAAAAAGAAAGGTGGGAGAAAGAGAGGTTCGGCCAAGCACCTTAATTGCCGAAAAGAGAAGAGAAGAAGATGTCAAGTGAGGTTTCGATTCATAGGAGAAAAGAGAATTTCCAAAAGGGTTCTTGTGAAGATTCGACCAATGCTTTAGAGAGGAAAATGACATGCACCTAAGGTGGTTTCGGCTTTTACCTTAATATGGTGCACTAGGGGGAATCGGCAAGGCTCAAAAGGTTGGTTTTGGCTTTTGACTCACCAAGCACACTAGGACTTTGGCTAGCCGAAAATGCACAATAAAGCACCTAAAGAAATTAGGCACTCTCCTCTCCTTAGCTTCCCAAACCGAACACTCCTCTGCCAACAAGAGTTCAAAATTCAGCCACTTCCTCAAACTCCTCCTGGCCACTAATTCAAATGAATTTGAATTCCACAAGTTCCTAAATTTTCTCCTTGCCACCCATTTAAATTAATATGACTTATTCCATGCTTATCTGACAGAGTTTGTGCTGAGCACAACTCTTCCCCCTTGGCGTCAAAATAATAATAAGAAGTGAGATTTCTGTTTGCTCGACCTCGAGCTCTCCTTCCTCGCATGTGGCGTCAATCACAAGGCCCTAAGTGGCGCCTCCTTACCACTTTACCAAGCCCAATCTTGTGCTTAACTTCCTCACGAAATATACTTAACCCCTAGCTCCTTCAGTTCCCTTGACTAACACTTAAAAACATAATTTTTCCTACAGCTTGGGCCTACCTTTGGCTTATAACTAGCCTCTAGAACACCTCAAACAACAACCACACACATGCAAAGAAGTTCAAACACAATAACCCCTACTTAAGGATGTTACAGTTCTAGCCCCCTTAAAAATAATTTCGGCCTCGAAATTACCTGGTCAAAAGAGTTAAAGGTATTCTGTCTCATCACATCCTCTGGTTCCCACTTAGCTTCTTCCATGCCATGGTTTCGCGATAACACCTTCACTAATGGAACCGACTTCTTGCGCAAAACCTTCACATCTCGATCCAAGATCTGCACTGGTTCCTCTTCCATAGTCAAATCTGGACTCACCTCTATTTCCTCCACTACTGCGACATGCGATGGATCTGAACGATAGCGCCTGAGCATGGAGACATGGAACACATCGTGAATCTGTCTCAGCTCTGCTGGCAACTCGAGCTGATAAGTTACTAGTCCCACTTGTTTCAACACCTTATACGACCCAATAAATCTTGGACTTAACTTGCTTTTCCTTCTAAATCTCAACACTTTCTTCCAGGGCGAGACCTTTAAAAAGACCTTATCACCCACGACGAACTCTATATCTCTCCGCTTAAGATCAGCATATGACTTTTGCCTGTCCGAAGCTTCCTTCAGACGAGCCTGAATCAACTTTACCTTAGCCTCAATCTCTACAACCAACTCTGGTCCCAACATCTGACGCTCATCCAACTCCGTCCAGTATGTAGGTGTGCGACACTTCCTACCACACAATGCCTCATATGGTGCCATCTTAATGCTTGCCTGATAACTATTATTGTATGCGAACTCAGCTAATGGTAGAAATTCTTCCCGGTGCCTCAAGTCCGAACACAACCCTCAAAGATGTCCTCTAAAATTTATATAACCCTTCACATCGCCGTCGATTGCGGGTGAAAAGTCTTTGAAATCCAACCTTATTCCCAAAGCCTAATGTAAAGCTCTCTAGAACCTCGACGTGAACCTCGGATCCCTATTCGAGATAATTGATACTGGCACACCATGCAACCTTACTATCTCGGCCACATACAACTTAGCTAACTTCTGAAGTGGATAATAAACCATCACTAGTATGAAATAAGCTGATTTGGTCAAACGATCCACAATCACCAAGACTGAGTCTTTCTTGCTAGGCGTGAGGGGTAGCCCATTAACAAAGTCCATGGTAATCCTTTCCCACTTCCATTGAGGAATCTTTACCGGCTGAAGTAAACCTGACGGCAGTTGATGTTCAGCTTTGACCTGCTGACACGTCAGACACTTACCCACAAACTTAGTCACTTCCCACTTCGGCCCTAGCCACCAGAACTGCTTCCACAAATCCTGGTACATCTTGCTACCTCTAGGATGCATAGCGTATGGGGTGCTATGTGCTTCCTGAAGAATCCTCTACCTTAACTCGACATCCTTCGACATACACACTCTTCCTCGGAAACACAATACTCCATCACTAGACAAGCTGTAATCCTCTAAACCACTATTCTGAGCTTGCAACCTCCGAGCATTCAAGCCATCATCCACTAACTATTTTTCCTTGATCTGCTCAACCCAAGTTGGCTTAACCTGCAATTCTGCCAAAAGACTCCCATCGTCATACAAGCTAAGACGAGCAAACATCGCTCTTAAGTCCACTACTACCTTACGGCTCAACGCGTCTGCCACCACGTTAGCCTTGCCCGGATGATACTCAATCGAATAATCATAGTCCTTTAACAGTTTAATCCATCTCCGTTGTCTCAAGTTCAAATCCTTCTAAGTCAGAAGATACTTCAGACTCTTGTGATCTGTGTAGACTATCGACTTCTCTCCGTACAAATAGTGTCTCCAAATTTTTAGGGCGAAAACCATTGCAGCTAACTCCAAGTCATGTGTCATATAGTTAACCTCATGCGGTCTCGGTGCCGAGATGCATATGCTACTACTTTCCTTCTGCATCAAGACACATCCCAAGCCAAGATGTGATGCATCGCAATGAGCAGTGAATACCTTCCCCGCCTCAGTCGTGCGAACCGAGCTTAGTCAAAATATTCCTCAACTTGTCGAAACTTTCCTGCTGTTTCTCCGACCACACAAATGGAACTCCCTTCCTCAATAGCTTGGTCAACGGTGCATGATCGAGAAAATCCTTCCATAAATCTCTGGTAATACCCTACCAGACCTAGAAAACTCTAAATTTCAGCCACCGACCTCGGCAGTTTCCAATCCAACACTACCTCAATCTTACGAGGGTCCAATCTAATCCTTTCATCGGACACTACGTGACCTAAGAAAGTCACCTCCCTAAGCCAGAACTCGCACTTACTGAACTTGGCAAAAAGCTGCTTCTCCCTCAGAATTTGCAAAACCACCCGCAGGTGCGTATCATGGTCCTCCTCCGTCCTTGAGTACACCAATATGTCGCCTATAAATACTACAACAAATTGGTTCAAGTACTGCTGAAACACCCGATTCATCAAGTCCATGAATGCTGCCCGTGCATTGGTTAACCCGAACGGCATCACCAGAAACTCGTAATGCCCATATCGAGTACGAAATGCCGTCTTGTGGATATCAGGCTCCTTCACCTTTAGCTGAATGATACCCAGACCTTAAATCAATCTTTGAGAAAATTGATGCCCCCTTAAGCTGATCGAACAAGTCATCTATAATTCTCTCCGTCGCCTCTAAGCAATACTCAGCCGCATTGGAAGCCACACCAAAAACACCTCGAAATACCTCGGCTCCATTGGCTCGGAGTCACTCAGATACAGATTTCTGAGCTCCCGTAGCCCCACCTACACCAGCCAGTCTTTCTAACACTCGCAGCATCGCCTGCGACACTACATCATCCCCCGTCTAATCCTGGTACTCAACACCAGCACTGATGGTGGTGGTATCTCATCCTTGGACCCTTGACCAGACCTAACGGGTTTCGATACGGTCATTCCGCCTCTACCACATCCTCGCACATTCTGACCACGTCCCCAAGTACTCATGTCTATAGTCGCGATTTATCTGTTTAAGATATTTTTATGAATTAGCTTCTGTTTCACTGATTACCCACGAATAAGTTTTATGTAAAGTAATTTGGCAGTGGTTCTTTTGGTCATCACAAAGTTTTCATTTTAATTTCCTACCCTCATTCCACGTATAGGGGTATTCTCGTCATTTCACTACCCGGGGGTATTTTTGTAATCTAACCTATCGGGGTATTTTAGTAATAAAATAGGGTTAATTCGAAAACCTTTACAAATCGTAGATATTTCAGAAATTCCAAAAATTGTGGGTGTTTTGGTAATTTCATAAACTAGGGGTATTTTCAAAATTTTCATAATCCAGGGGTATTTTTGTAATTTTTTTTCAAAATATGGTTCTTTGGTGATTTTTTGAAATAAGGGTGTTTTGGTAATTTTGCGATCCGAGGGTATTTTGGTCATTTCACAAATCAGGGGTAATTTGGTAATTTTACAAGTCAGGGATAATTTGGTCATTTTGCAAATCAAGGGTAATTTGGTCTCTTTCCAAATCAGGGGTACTGTGGTAAATTTCAAAACTATGGTTTAAAGTATTTCGAAACAAAATGGCTGGTCCCTTTCGGGTTTTAATTATTAAATTTAGCCTGTGAATATGTCGTCTCAGTTAGGAGAACAGTTACTATGCACCAGGTAGGATTCGGGTGAAGAGGAGGTGAGTCACTAAGACTGCTTAAATACCAAGCTCCCCCTGAACCCATTCCTAGACATGCGCACAATGGTTGCCACACCGTTAGCTCAGTGACATACTCACAGGTTTGTTTAGTGAATCATTACGTCTTATGCAATTTGTGTTGGAGTAAGCTATTCCTAGGGTTCAATAATTCCTATTCTACTAACCTACAATCCCAAAATACCCATTTCCCCACATATAATTCACACAACAGTCAGAAGTACTTACCTGGGTAGATTGGTGCCGGAGACTCGGTGCCATGCTTCTCAAACCATATATTTTCAAACAAGAACATTTTAGAACCACACTTTAAAACATTTTGGGCCTCGGCCCACAGTGAGCCTTTGAACTTGGCTCTGATACCAAAATTGTAACACCCCAAACTTGGTCAATTCATCATGATAGAATCTGGCATGTTACAGAGGAAAAAGGTTTGAAAACTCATTTGCCGTTCAGTTTGATAGAAAACGTCCATGTTTGTTAGAACCCGAATGTATTATTTTTAATTATTTAAAAATCGTGTACATTTGAAATTGAGAAGAACCCTGAATTTGGAAACCATCTAAAGTATCTTTGTTATCATTTTATGAATGTTGTTACCGATGGTAACTATGGGAAAACTCGAAACGAGGTAAATTTTGAAAAACTTTGGTTATCAGGTTGTTAAAACAAAACAAGTAATTTACGTTGTCATATTTGAAGATATATCTAAAGCATGCAAAATAATCCAAAAACATAATTTAAAGGCCTTATTACAAACCCAAATAAAAACTGAAATTTAAAATAATACCCAAAGCAAAGTCTATGTAAAATCGAATGTGTTTAATGCATGGCTACCTCGAGTCCATCCGGCTCCTCATCCGCGATCTATGAATCACTTGAAAAGATAAGAGAGAAGGTGAGTCATCAAGACTCAGTGCATAATCGCCCTCTCGATTAATGCAACATGCTTACACGCAAGTCATAACTAAGCAATATATCATGCACCCAAACCTAACCATCCATAACTCCGTTTCTACCCCGTGTGGTACCAAACCACTGGTGGTGCCAAACCACTGGTGACCCAAAGTCACGATATCCAATAATAATGTGGTGCCAAACCACTGGTGACCCAAAGTCACAATTAATCCATCTGTGGGGCCAACCCACGTTGTGATTCCAATCCACTAGCGACAATCCTGTAATATCAAATGTGGGGCCAACCCACTGTGGTGCTAAGCCATTGGGACGAGTCGCTATGAGGAGCCAAACCTCTGGTGACCCAAAGTCACGAAATCAACTATGGTACCAAACCACTGGAGGTGCCAAACCTCTGGTGTCCCAAAGTTACGGATATCAAATCTTCCCCCTCCTCTCATATCACCCATAACAATGCAATATTTATACAAATCATGCCATCATGCTTTAATATGAAACATACAGCAATTATATCATAGATTATAGTATTAAACAACATATAGCAAAATCATATCGAAACGGACTTACTCGAATCCTTGCTCATACCCATTAAGGCATCATATCAAGATCTACACAGTTTTTTGGCTTTTAACATATTTAGGTTATTAACATATTTACTAAGTTATGAAGTGTGTAAGTTACACACCTGTACTAACGCAAACGCTGAATCCCAAAACACGATCTATCGCACTAGATCTCCGTGTCCTACATTCGGCAAACACTAAGGTTAATAACATAGGCCATTCGTCTATACCAATAAATCCCGAAGGGTGAGATTGTGCATAAACAACACCACCCTTACCTTTCTGCCTTATGAAAACAAATCACAACACCAAGATATGCGAGACTGATCCTCCCCCTACATTCGGCCAACAATAACGCTTAGTCTTAATAGCTTCGGCTTTTCAACAACTTAAAGAATGATGAACCAACATAGATATCCTTACCACTTGACTTACCAAGTTCAATTGTTAGAGAATAGAGGCTTAGATCGACTGCTTCAAAATCCCAGAGATCCTAAAAGAAATCATCCTTATAGATGATTAGAAATCTATCACCAAATGCCGAAATTCCACTTTTCCTCCTATGAAAGTCGACAGAGTGAAAAGGAATGGAACAAAAGGAATTCAGCCAAGACACTTACCCCTTCTCAAAACTGATTAAAGAAGAACCGAAGAAGATCCACCCTTGTTTGATATTAGGCCAAAGCAACAAGAAGAAAGAAAGGAAATTTTGACAAAAGTTGAGTGGTGAAGGAAGATTCGGTTATGGTTGATAGAAGAGAAACAATTGAGATTTGGCTCAAAAAGAAAAAGAGAGAATAGGAGAATAGATGATGGGTATTCGGCTTAGGCTTAAAGAAAAATGGATTAAGAGGTTTCGGCAAGAGAAGAAAATAAAGAAGAGGATGGGGTCTTAAGCAGTTATGAAAAGAAGAAAAAGAAAGGTGGAAGAAAGAGAGGTTCGGCCAAGCACCTTAATTGCCGAAAAGAGAAGAGAAGAAGATGTCAAGTGAGGTTTGGTTCAAAGGAGAAAAGAGAATTTCCAAAAAGGTTCTTGTGAAGATTCGGCCAATGCTTTAGAGAGGAAAATGACATGCACCTAAGGTGGTTTCACTTTTACCACAATATGGTGCACAAGGGGGAATCGGCAAGGCTCAAAAGGATGGGCTTTGGCTTTTGACTCACCAAGCACACTAGGACTTAGGCTAGCCAAAAATGCACAATAAGGCACCTAAAGAAATTCACCACTCTCCTCTCCTTAGCTTCCCAAACCGAACACTCCTCTGCCAACAAGAGTTCAAAATTCGGCCACTTCCTCAAACTCCTCCTGGCCACTAATTCAAATGAATTTGAATTCCACAAGTTCCTAAATTTTCTCCTTGCCACCCATTTAAATTAATTTGACTTATTTCACGCTTATCTGACAGAGTTTGTGCTGAGCACAACTCTTTCCCCTTGGCGTCAAAATAATAAGCAGAAAGTGAGATTTCTGCTGCTCGACCCTGAGCTCTCCCTTCCCTGCATGTGGCGTCAATCTCAAGGCCCTAAGTGGTGCCTCCTTGCCACTTTACCAAGCCCAATCTTGTGTTTAACTTCCCCACGAAATATACTTAACCCCTAGCTCCTTCAGCTCCCTTGACTAACACTTAAAACAAAATTTTCCTACAGCTCGGGCCTACCTTTGGCTTATAACTAGCCTTTAGATCACCTCAAACAACAACCACACACATGCAAAGAAGTTCAAACACAATAACCCCTACTTAAGGATGTTACACTCTTGTTATTTGTTTTAATTATGTTTGCTTTGAGTTTTTTCTTTGACATCAACTATGGTATTTTAAATCCTATTTGCTAGGATGATTATGTTAATTAAATAATATTTAATTTATTTATGTTTAATGTGTTTAGGCCTTCGTCTATCATGTTTTCAATTAATATTATGATGCATTTCATTCATACGTGATTTGGTGCATTCAAATTAGCTGAGCGATCCTAACCAAACGATGGCTAGTAGACACGTAATTGAAAAGTGCAATGCTCAATTTAGATCCTTAAACCTGACTAAGTTGTGGTTCATAATATCTTTAGTTAGCTCTATTATCTTGCATAGTGGAAACATGAAAATATACACACTTTTAAATCAAATTTATGCAAATTTGTAGTAATTCTTATCGAAAAAATATATAATAATTATAAAATTATTAAATTGTACTTAAATTATTAACATGTTGAATTTTAATTAGTTTTATAATAAATTTTGATTAATTTTGATCATTTTCGACAGATTCACACAAAGGGCGAAAATTGGCTCGGCAGATACTGCTAGAAGCGCAAAATCGAGAATCGATTTTTAAAGCATCAAGATGAATTAATTTTTCAGCCTAAGAAGGTCCAAATTATGAATATTAATTCATAATATAATTAATTTTAATTTTAATCCAAATTATTTTGGGTTAAATAAATTATTATTAATTAATTATGAAAGAGGCCCAGTTTAGTTGAACCGAGAAAATCGATCCAGGTGAGCACTGGGTAGGCCAAAACCATCCAACATGCTGGCCCAATTAGCTTTTTCGGTTGATTATTTGGCTTGCAAAATATCCCTTGAAGACTCCTAGAATTTACATTCAAGCCCCTCAACTATTCATGTTTTTCTAAATTTGCCCTTACTTTACAATAGCAAGTTTGAAACCTTCAAACTTGCCACATGTGTGGCCAGCCATAGGAGGACTCTAAGGCTGCTGATTTTTGCTATTTTTAGCAGCCTATTCAACCTATAAAAGCCCCCTTGGCTGCTCATTTGAAACACATTTCAAAACCTCTCATCCTTTAACTTGTCTCTCACTTTCTCTCTTCAATTCCCTTCCATTGTTCTTCATTTTCTTCCCCATTCCCTTGCCTATTTCACCTCCTAAAAAGAGTCCTTAAACCACCATTTGGAAAAGCATTCAAGGAAGTCTCGGTTCAACAAGAACAACTGGAGAAGAAGGAGCAGAGCAACTTAGTCAAGCCTCGGAGAACCACTGGATTTGAATCTTGTTCCTTATCCTTTTAATTTTATTATTTTTATGAACATGTTTATGAATAATTGTGATGTTGATATGTTTAATTTAATTAATATGGTTTAAATTTAATTTGTGTTAAGTTGATTGCATTTTGTCCACTTAATTTATTAAAATTGTGTTTGTGTTGTTATAGGCCTTGGTAAGATGTTTGATAAAGTAAAACCATGACTAAGTTATTCTTGCATTACAATTGTAAGGTAACTAATGAATTAATTATTAAAACGGATTGAAATTGTAGTTAATTGACTACAATACTTAATCAGTGCATGTTTAATCATCTAAGGTAGCTGAGGGTTAAATTAGCAATGGTATCTAATGATACACTAGCCTTGCATAACTTTCAAGATTATTGTGATTAAACTATTTCAAGGTAGGAATACATTGTTACCTCACATAATCTTTTATGTGCTTATGAGATTGAATTAATTGTTTGAATTGGCATAGAGATATGTACAAGAGATTATTTTAATTTTATAAGTATGTATGTGCATTAACGCATTTACTTATTAAAATTTATTTAATAGGTTGAATTAACATAGAGATATAGTTATGAGATAAATGGATTTTGGTAGGTGAGTATGTTCATAAGTTAGCAAATTACCAAGTAGTCGTGAATTTATTTGTAACAACATGGACATGAGTTTAGTAATTCTAAGTTAAGAAATGTAATTAATCAAACACAATTATGTCATCTTGATTAAAATCATCTTTTGAAATTGTGTATTGGAACTTTTATTTTCTCTTTATTTATTTTACTTAGTTAAAAATCTTAGTTTTTAATCACCTCCCCAAATCAAAATATTTTTCTTCACCAAAGTGTTTTTTAATTGCATTCATAAATAATTCTTTTCACAGTCCCTGTGGGTACAATAACTCGACATTTACTTGTCACTTTATTACTTGTTGTGATTGTGTACACTTACACATTTCCGTCGTTCCAAGTTTTTTGTGCTGTTGTAACACCCCTAACCCGAAACCGTCGTCGGAATAGGGTTAAGAGGCATTACCGAACAATCGAAACATTTCATATCCATTTCACGACACCAAGTCAATTATCATTCAATCATATTCAAACATAACCATATATACCCTTAGTGAGGTCATCGAAACCTTAAACATGCTTTAGAACAGGGCCGGGACTAAACCGAACACACGAAAATTTTTGAAATTCAAACATTTTTCTAAGTTACAGAGGTCACACGCCTGTGTGGGTAGGCCGTGTGCCTCACATGGCCTCGGACACGACCATGTGTTTAAGCCATGGCAAACAGGGCATACCTACTAACTTGTCCACACGGCCTGAGACATGCCCATGTGCCTCACCCGTGTTCGACACTAACTTGAACAACACGGCCAGTCACACGCCTGTGTGCCCAGTCCGTGGTCGAGCCTGACTTATTTCACTTGGCAAACTTAAATGACACGGTCGAGCCACACGCCCGTGTGCTCAACTGTGTGGGCAGTGATATGCCATTTTCAAGGCCATTCTTGCCTCCCACACTTTGAATTACCTACAAGCCTCAATTCAAAACTAATTCATGCCTCAAAATGTAAACAAAACATACCAATTCAAACACCAATCCACCATTATCCATATCATCTATTTCTATGCTTAAACTCATCTCAAATAAATCAAACCAAACACCATATTTACAACTCATTTCATATAACTATGCATCATCTAGTCATACCACAAATTCACAATTAAAATGCCATTCTCATCAACCAATTCAAGCATGAAATACATCATATTTATCATACACTTATCCCATACATATATAACTACATCATTCAACCTTTAAACCATGCCTCATGGCAATATTTACATAACTCAAAACATGCCACACTCAAAAGCCTAAACATGTCATATTCCACATATACTCATATTTCAAAAGTACCAAAAATTGATTGTCGATAGTGTGATTGAGTCACTTTACTAACACTGTAAAACAGAGAACAAATCACACAGTAAGCTTTCAAAAGCTTAGTAAGTTCGTAATATAATACAATTAACTCATTAATACAATTACATTATACAAAAACAATCCATCACATAGATTAATTCACCATCACATATATCACACCATCCAAAGCTAATATGCTTAGTTAACATTTCATAAACTCATTTATAATCTCATCAACCACATAGGTTTCGAATATACCTTAGCCAACACTTAGTTATCGATCACACAAGCTACTCATTACTCAATATTCACTTCGATCAACTTTCGTTATTCCTTCGATTCAGTCACGCACTTAGTGCCCAAATAATAGCTGAAGCTTAAGTAACATTGCACACTTAGTGCCTCCATATCGAACCGATCTTAAATCGATATCGTACACTCAGTGCCAACTCATTAAGTAGAAGCTTCTATTGTTTCGCACACACAGTGCTAATCGTTTCTGTCCCGTTTCTAAATTCGCACACTTAGTGCCTCAATACTCAAACTCATATATATATATAACACATTTATATTTCATTAATAAACATTCATTCATTTCTCATCACATAGATACAAGTTTAATGGCAAGTATTATATCTGAACTTACCTCGGACGTCGTAGTACCAAAACAGTAGATTAATCGAGCACTTTGTCTTTGCCTCGATCTCAATCTGAATCTCTCCTTTCTTGGTCTATACATATTCAAATTTAACTCATTCAATCACCAATTCATTCAAATTTAGTCCAAAAACACATGTTTATGGTATTTTCCAAAATAGCCCTCACATTTCCACATTTCGACACTTTAGTCCCTCATTCATCAAATCACAAAATACACATAATTTCTCTACACTTATGCCTAGCCGAATTCTTCCCATGCTAATACAAGCCCACACATTTTATTTATTTCACATTTTAGTCCCTCAATTTCTCATTTTCATAATTAAGCCCAAATTACTCAATTTCACTAAAAATTCAAAGACAAAATATGTCCATCCTTCATATAACTTCCATATTTCATCATCAACTGTCATAAAGCTCAAGCATTCATCAACGGCATATCTCAAAATCACCATTAAAATCTAAAATTAAAACATGGGCTAGCTAGAACACTAAGCAACGATCACGAAAACATAGAAATGACCAAAAACCGATCGAAAATCATACCTTAACCAAGAACTCAATTGGCCGAACCCTAAAGCTCTTTTCCTTTCTTTTTCTTTATCAAATTTCAGCAATGGTGATGAAAAGATGAACAATTTGTGTTTTGTTTTGTTTTTATTATCATTAATACACCAATTACCATTTTGCCCTTAATGAAATTTAATAATAACAACAAAACCATGTTATCATCTTCCACTAACTTATAAAATGGGCTATTTACATCATATAACCTCCAAATTATAAAGACAACAACAATTAGGCACTTAACAATAAGCACACAGCTTTTACAATTTATGCGATTAAGTCATTTCTCATAATTCAGCATACAATCAATAAATTTTTCACACAAAATTTTCACACAGGCTCAATCACATACTTCTAACATAGAAAATAATATTAAAATATTATTTCGACTTCAAATTTGTGGTCTCAAAACCACTGCTCTGACTAGGGCCTAAACCAGGCTATTATAACTCTCCTCCTTAGGGATTTTTGTCCCCGAAAATCTTACCAATGAATAGATGCGGATATTGCTCTCTCATATTATCTTAAGGCTCCCACGTAGCCTCTTCTACTCCGTGTTTATGCCACAACACTTTCACTAAAGAAATTCTTTTGCTTCTCAACTCTTTGGTCTCGTACCAAAATTTGAATCGGTTCTTCACTATATGACAAATCTGACTGGATTTTAACCTCAGTAGGAGCAATTACATGAGACAGATCAGATCTGTACCGTCGAAGCATCGACACATGAAACACATTATGAATATTTTCCAACTCGGGTTGAAATATCAATCTACGACCCAACTCGTTCAATAATCTCATATGGTCCAATGAACCTCAGACTCAGTTTTCCTTTTCGGCCAAATAGAAGTATTTTCTTCCACGGAGACACTTGCAAAAACACTTTGTCATCAATTTCAAATTTGATATCTTTTCATTTCAAATCTGCGTAAGACATCTAACGATCTGATGCTGTTTTCAAACTGTCACTTTCACTTTCACTTTTCGCTCAGTCTTTTTTATTAAATCAACCCCGTAAATCTTATTCTCACTCAGTTCGGTCCAATACAATGGAGTTCGGCATTTTCTACCATAAAGAGCCTTGATACGGTGCCATTTTAATACTAGATTGAAAGCTGTTATTGTATACGAATTCGATCAATGGTAAATGCTTTTCCCACGTACCTTCAAACTCAAGAATGCAACATCTCAACATATCTTCAAGAATCTGAATGATTCGCTCTGATTGTCCATCCATTTGCAGATGAAAAGCAATACTGAAATGCAACTCTACGCCTAAAGCTTCTTGCAATTTCTTCTAAAAGCACGAGGTAAACCTCGAATCTCTGTCAGATACAATAGATAGTGGCACCCTATGTAATTTCACAATCTCAGCAATATACAATTCAACTAATTTATCAAGTGAATAATCTATTCTCACCAGAACAAAATGAGCTAATTTCGTCAATTTGTCAACTATTACCCAAATTGAATCTTTTTTTCCCGGAGATAAAGGCAATCCCGACACAAAGTCCATAATGATTCTCTTCCATTTCCACTCAGGAATCATTATCGGTTACAATAAACCGTATGGAACCTGAGGTTCAGCTTTCACTTGTTAACAAACTAAACATTTTGACACAAAGTTAGAGATGTCCCGTTTCATACCATTCCACCAATAAAACTATTTTAAATCATTATACATTTTTGTGCTCCCTAGGTGAATAGCTAACCGGCTATTGTGAGCTTCATTCAAAACCATCTGAATTAACTCTGAATTCCTCGGAACACAAATCTGATATCTGAATCTCAAACAATCACCACATCAACTCGAAATTCTGAATCAACATTCAATTTACAGTGATCTCGTTTGGCCATCATTTCAACATCACTTTTCTGGGCATCACAAATCTGCCGTACAAACATCGATCTCACTTTTAACTCAGTCAAAACTGAATCATCACATAGATCTATTTTAGTATTTATTACTCATAAAGCGCTTATAGACTTTCAACTCAAAGCATCAGCAACAACATTAGCTTTACTCGGATGATAATCAATCACAAGTTCATAGTCTTTCAACAATTCTAACCATCTTCTCTGTCGCAAATTCAATTCTTTCTGAGTCATCAAATATTTCAAACTCTTGTGATTAGAAAAAATATGATATTTCTCACCAAATAGATAGTGTCACCAAATCTTCAGTGCAAATACAATTGTAGCTAATTCAAGATCATATGTCAGGTAGTTCTTTTCATGTGGCTTTAATGCCTCGAAGCATAAGCAATAACTTTTCCTTCTTGCATCAACACATAGCCCAAACCATTCAACGATGCATCACTATAAACTATGAACTCTTTGCTCGATTTAGGTTGAACTAACACTGGTGCTTCTGTCAATAATGCTTTCAACTGTTCAAAACTCTGTTGACACTTTTTCAACCACTCGAATTTAACATCTTTCTGTAGCAACTTTGTCAACAAAGTTGCAATCATCGAGAAGCCTTTCACAAACCGTCTATAGTATCCCTCTAATCCTAGAAAACTATGGATTTCAGACACATTTCTCAGTAGTTTCCATTCAATAATAGCTGAGATCTTACTCGAATCAACTCGTATTCCCGCAGCTGATACAATATGCCCCAGAAAAACAACCTCACGCAACCAAAACTCACATTTACTAAACTTAGCATACAATTTCTTCTCACGCAGAGTGTGTAGCACAATTCTGAAATGCTCAGTAAGTTGCACCTCATCATAGGAATAGATCAAAAAAATCATCAATGAAGACCACAACAAAACGATCCAAAAACGGGCTAAATATCTGATTCATCAAATCCATAAACACTGTAGGAGCATTCTTTAATCCGAAAGGCATAACTAAGAATTCAAAATGTTCGTACCTTGTTCTAAAAGCAATCTTCGGTACATCTAATTCTTTAACTCGCTGGTAGTAACCCAATCTCAAATCTATCTTAGAAAACACTGTAGCTCCTTTTAGCTGATCAAACAAATCATCAATACATGGTAGGGAATACTTATTCTTTATCGTCACTTTGTTCAATTGTCATTAATCAGTACAGATTCTCATAGTGTTGTCTTTCTTTTTCACGAACAACATAGGAGCACCCCAGGGCGAGAAACTTGGTCATGCAAATCCTCTATCAGTCAACTCTTGCAACTAAGACTTCAACCCTTTCAATTCTGTTGGTGCATTCTATACAGAGCTATTGAGACAAGATTTGTTCCTAGAGCCAATTCAATGCCAAATTCAACTCCTCGAATCGGAGGTAATCCCAGTAACTTTTCAGGAAACACATCAAGGAATTCACAAACCACAGGCATAGATTCAACTTTCTTTTTTGTTACTTTTGTATCAATCACATATGCCAAATAAGCTTCGCAACCCTTTCTCACATAGTTCAAAGCTTTCATCGCAGATACAATAGCTGGTAACCCATTTATATCACTGGATTCAATTCAAACTATCTTACCATTCTGACTTCTCAATTCAATACTCTTTCGTTTACAATTCACAATGGCATTATGCAAAGTGAGTCAATCCATACCCAAAATTATATCAAATACATCAAACGGTAGCAATATCAAATTAGCCGAAAAACAAACATCCTGAAACATTAATGGACAGTTCTTGCACACTTTATCCATAAGACACACTTGCCTAAGGGGTTCGATACTCTAATCACAACTCCAGTAGGCTCAATAGGTAGAGTCTTACTTGATACTAGATTCACACATACATAGGAATGAGTAAAACTTGGATCTATCAATACAATCACATCAGTATCAATTAGAGTGAAAGTACCAGTGATGACGTCTGGAGATGACGCTTCCTCTCGTGCACGTATAGCATAGGCTTGGGCAGGTGCTCTCGCCTCGAATCTCACAGCTGTATCGGTAGTCCATCTTTGGCTTCCACTTACATTTTTGGTGTTTCTAGGTGGTCTACCCCTAGCCGTCATATTACTCAGTCTCACATTCTAAATATTTTCTTCCTTATCTAACTTTGGGCAGTCTCAAATAAAGTGATCTTATGATCCACACTTATAACAAGTTCGATTATTATACTTGACCCAACATTCTTCCACATGTTGCCTTCCACACTGTCTACACTCAGGTTTGTTGCTTTTGGCACTTCCAGCACTTGATTTAGTTGAAATTTGAACTCGTGGACTGATGTTTTATCTCATACGATCTCTACTCGAATGTCCAAACGAAGCTTTTGATCGATTTCTTGCATCTCTGAATCTCTTCATCGAAGGTTGAGACGACTTACTCATTGATCATTTTCTTTCATCTCGAGCTTCAGAATCATCTTTCTTCTTTTCTTTACAGAGCTCCTCGGCTTTGCAGGCTATTTCAACTAACACAATAAATTCATTTATGTCAAGTATCCCAACCAACAACTTAATATCCTCATTCAGCCCTTCTATGAAGCCTTTACACATGGTAGCTTCGGTCGAAACACATTCTCGTGCATGCTGGCTCAATCTCACAAATTCCCACTCGTACTCAGTAACAGACATGTGACCTTGTTTCAACTAGAGAAATTCTTTATGTTTCTGATCAATGAATCGTTAACTGATATAGTTCTTTCTGAATTCAGCTTGAAAGAAATCCCAGGTGATTCTCTCTCTCGGAACCACAAAAATCAACGTTCTCCACCAGTTATAAGCCGCATCTCTCAACAAAAAATTACACATTTTATAAATTAATCAAGAGTCAATGACATCTCGTCAAACACTCAAATAGTATTCTCGAGCCAAAACTCAGCTCGCTCAGCATCATCTTCATCGGTGGCCCTAAACTCTTCAGCCCGATACTTTCTAATCTTATCCATGTGAGGGTTATTCAATCGAATCAGATTTGTAACTTGTGGCACGACAGTAACTTGTGGGGGTGGAGGCTTTGGAGTAGCCGAATTCGTTCGAAAGAACTCTGAAAACCACTCACTCATCATTCGAAAAAAAGGCTTGCTTAACTTCTCCCACTTGGCTACCATCATTCATCCTATATGTGGCTGGCGCTATCCCTTGGCGGGATCAGGCGCGTTACTCTCTACATCATCAGCAACTGCTCGATCGGGATCCATTACTATACAAAAACACCTTTTTAGCTATCAGGATTCATCACAGTACTGCAATTATATATATGGCATGTATAGTTAAACTCACACGTGCTACGTTAGTCCGAGAATCGACTAAATCGTAGCTCTGATACCAATAAAATGTAACACCTCTAACCCAAAACCATCATCAAAATAGGGTTAAGAGGCATTATCGAACAATCAGAACATTTCATATCCATTTCACAACACCAAGTCAATTATCATTCAATCATATTCAAACATAACCATATAGACCCTTAGTAAGGTCATCGAAACCTTAAACATGCTTTAGAATAGGGACGGGACTAAAATAATCACTTACGAAAATATAGAAATTCAAACATTTTTCTAAATTACAGAGGTCACACGCCCGTGTGGATAGGCCGTGTGCCGCACACAGCCTCGGACACTCCCATGTGTCTAAGTCGTGACAAAACAGGGCATACCTACTGACTTGACCACATGGCCTGAGACACACTCGTGTACCTCACCCGTGGTTGACGCTGACTTGCACCACACGGCCAGTCACACGCCCGTGTGTCCAGCCCGTGGTCGAGTCTGACTTGTTTCACTTGGCAAACTTAAACAACATGGTCGAGCCACACGCCCGTGTGGTCAACCGTGTGGGAAGTTATAGGCCATTTTCAAAGCCATTCTTGCCCCCTACACTTTGAATTACCTACAAGCCTCAATTCAAAACTAATTCATGCATCAAAATGTATAAAAAAAAATACCAATTTAAACACCAATCCATCATTATCCATAACATCTATAGCTATGCTTAAACTCATCTCAAATAAGTCCAATCAAACACCATATTCACAACTCAATTCATATAACTATGCATCATCTAATTATATCACAAATTCACAATTAAAATGCCATTCTCATCAACCGATTCTAGCATGAAATACATTATATTTATCATACACTTATCCCACACATATATTACTACATCATTCAAACTTTAAACCATGCCTCATGGCAATATTTACATAACTCAAAATATACCACATTCAATAGCCTATGCATGCCATATACCACATATACTAATGTTTCAAAAGTACCAAATATTGATTGCTGGTAGTGTGATTGAGGCACCTGACGATCCCCGGATCCGAGCTAGCTTTACTGACACTGTAAAATAGAGAAACAAAATCACACAGTAAGCTTTCAAAAGCTTAGTAAGTTCGTAATATAATACAATTAACTCATTAATACAATTACATTAAAAAAAATAATGCATCACATATTTTAATTTACCATCACATATACCACACCATCCAAAGCTAATATGCTCAGTTAACATTTCTTAAACTCATTTATAATTTCATCAACCACATAGGTTTCGAACATACCTTAGCTAACACTTAGTTATCGATCACATAAGCTACTCATTACTCAATATTTCACTTCGATCAACTTTCGTTATTCCTTCGATTCAATCGCACACTTAGTCCTTAAATCATAGCCGAAGCTTAAGTAACATCACACACTTAGTGCCTCCATATCGAACCAATCTTAAATAAGTATCGCACACACAGTGCCAACTCATTAAGTCGAAGCTTCTATTGTTTCGCACACACAGTGCTAATCATCTCTATCTCATTTCTAAATTCGCACACTTTGTGCCTCAATACTCGAACTCATATATATATATATATATATATAACACATTTCTATTTCATTAATAAGCATTTATATAACACATTTCTATTTCATTAATAAACAATCATTCATTTCTCATCACATAGATACAAGTCTAATGGCAAGTATTTTAATCGAACTTACCTCGAATGTCGCAGTACCAAAACGGTCGATCAATCGAGCACTTTGTCTTTGCCTTGATCTCGATCCAAATCTCTCCTTTCTTGAACTATAGATATTCAAATTTAACTCATTCAATGACCAAATCATTCAATTTAGTCCAAAATCACATATTTATGGTATTTTACAAAATATGGCTCACATTCATCAAATCACTAAATACACATAATTTCTCTTCACTTATGCCTAGTCGAATTCTTCCCATGCTAATACAAGCCCACACATTTCATTTATTTCATATTTTAGTCCCTCAATTTCTCATTTTCATAACTAAGCCCAAATTACTCAATTTCACTAAAAATTCAAAGACAAAATATGTTCATCCTTCACATAACTTTAATATTTCATCATCAACTATCACAAAGCTCAAGCATTCATCAATAGCATATCCCAAAATCACCATTAAACTCTAAAATTAAAGCATGGTCTAGCTAGAACACTAAGCAACGATCACAAAAATGTAGAAATGATCAAAAACCGATCGAAAATCATACCTTAATCACGAACTCAATTGGCTAAACCCTAAAGCTCTTTTCCTTTCTTTTTCTTTAGCAAATGCAGCAATGGTGATGAAATGATGAACAATTTGTGTTTTGTTTTATTTTTATTATCATGAATACACCAATTACCATTTTGCCCTTAAAGAAATTTAATAATAACAACAAAACAATGCTATCATCTTCCACTAACTTATAAAATGGGCTATTTACATCATATGACCTCCAAATTATAAAGATAACAATAATTAGGCACTTAACAATCAGCACACAGCTTTTACAATTTAAGCGATTAAGTCCTTTCTCATAATTCAACACACAATCAATAAAATTTTCACACAGAATTTTCACACAGGCTCAATCACATACTGCTAACACAGAAAATAATATTAAAATATTATCTCAACCTCAAATTTGTGGTCTTAAAACCATTGTTCTGACTAGGGTCTAAACCGAGCTGTTACAGCTATTTTCGAGGACTGTTTTAAAAGTCATTATTTGTGAATTTTGAATTTTTCATTTTGGTTTACTTTTCTGTTCAATTTTAACTTCATTAATTTTTTTTGTGTTGTTTCAGGTGTTTATGAGTATTGATCGAATTATGGATTTACTCCCTGTAGACCCTGAGATTGAAAGAACTTTTTGACAACGAAGAAGACAAACAAGTTAGAGAAGGATAGAAGAGATGAATTTCTGAATCAAGGAAACGAAGCAAACCCTGCTCAAAATCCCATCCTTATTGTTGATGATAGGGATAGAGCTCTAAGACAATATGTCGTGCCAGTGTTTCATGATCTTAATTCGGGTATTAGAGACCTAAAATCGAGGCATAATAATTTGAGCTAAAGCTAGTCATGTTCCAGATTCTTTAGACAGTGGGCCAATTTAGTGGAATTCCTACTGAAGATCCTCACCTTCACTTAATACTGTTTATAGAGGTGAGCGATTCTTTCAAGTTAGCCAGAGTACCCGAAGATGCACTACGATTAAAGTTGTTCCCATATTCACTAAGGGACAGAGCTCGAGCCTTGTTGAACTCATTGCCACCAAATTCTGTTTCAACATGGCAATAATTAGCATAAAAATTCCTCATGGAGTATTTCCCACCTAGTAAGAATGCTAAGTTAAGGAACGAGATCAATGCTTTCCAACAAATGGATGATGAGTCATTGTATAAGGCATGAGAAAGGTACCAAGAATTATGATAGAAGTGCCCTCATCACAGAATCCCTCATTGCATCCAACTTGAGACGTTTTATAACGGTATCAATACTTTCACAAAGATGGTAGTGGAAGCTTCTACTAATGGTGTTCTCCTTTTTAAGTCTTATAACGAGGCTTATGAAATCATTGAGAGAATTACCAGCAACAATTATCAATGGCCAACCAATCAAGTAACGTCAGGAAGATGAGTCGCTGGAATACATGAAGTGGTCCACTCACATCACTCGTATCTCAGGTATCTTCGATTTCCTCAATGCTTAAAAATTTTACCACTAATGGGTTTAATAGTTTTGTAGCTTAGCCACCCAATCGATTTGAAAATATAGCCTGTGTCTATTGTGGGAAAGGAAATTTGTTAAAAAAATGTCCATCAAACCCAGAATCCGTGTATTACATTGGTAATCAGAACCAGAATCGAGAAAGGTAAAACTACAATCCATTTTGTATAAAACATCTTGGCAAAACCACCTTAATTTCTCTTGGAGTAACTAAGGGGCTGGAACCAGCAACACTTATGCCCAAGCTAGACCGACCAAACCACCTTCTTTTACCCAACAAGTTAAGAAACGACCTCAAGCTGAAAGTTCCAATTGCTTAGAAAACATGTTGAAGGCATACATAGCCAAAAATAATGCCTTAATCTAAAGCCAAGCAGCCACATTAAAAACACGGAAAACCAAATGCGCTAGCTTTCTACTAAACTCAGAAACCGTCTACAAGGTGCTTTGCCTAGTGGTACAGAGAATATAAGAAATCTGGGAAAAGAGTATTGTAAAGTATTGACATTGAGGAGCGGAAAGACTTTAGAGCCCAACACTGTCAAAGTTGAAGAGGAGCCAGCTGATGCTCAAGACTTAGTGGAAGTTCAACCAAGTGTTGAAATTCTAGTTTCACCGGAACCAGAATTTGTAAAATTCGAGAAGGTAACTTTTGAACCAGTTAATTCTGATAAACCAACAACTTCGTTAGATGTAGAATTACCAAAAAAAAATGAGTCAACTAGTTCCAGTAAAGAAACCTCCACCACACTACCCTTAAAGGCTTCAGAAGCAAATGTAGGAAGTCTAGTTTAAGAAGTTTCTAGACATACTCAAGCAACTTCATATCAATATTCCATTGGTAGAAGCACTTGAATAAATGCCAAATTACGTCAAATTTATGAAGAATATCCTGTCTAGGAAACAAAGACTTAGAGAATTTGAGACAATAACCTTGACGAAGGAATACAGTGCATATCTTCAAGATAAATTACCCTCAAAGTTGAAGGATCATAGATGTTTTACCATATCTTACAACGTTGGAGTAACTTATTATGGTAAGGCAGTATGCGATTTGGGTGCAAGCATCAACTTGATGCCCATGTCCATATTCAGAAAGTTGGGAATAGGTGAAGTTAAACCTACTATGGTTACACTTCAATTAGCAAATCGATCCTTAGCACATTCAGAAGGAAAAATCGTTGATGTATTAGTACGTGTAGATAAATTTATTTTTCCTGCTGACTTTGTTATTATAGACTTTGAAGCAAATAAAAATGTTACAATCATCCTAGGAAGGCCTTTCCTAGCAACTGGAATGACCATTACTGATGTGCAAAAAAAGTGAGCTTATTATGCATGTTCAAGACCATCAAGTAACGTTTAATGTTTTCAAGTATATTACATTTCCTGAAAAGTTGATGATTGTTCTACAGTATCTAAGCCAGAGGAATTAAGCATGGAAAGGGAACTCAACTATATTGAGGGCCCGTTGGAGAAAATTTTGACGTTAGGCCTTCCAAGTGCTGAAGAGGGAGAGGAATACTTAGTTTTGCTAGAAGCTAATCAAAGGGGATTTAATCTGCAATCCCACTTTGAGTCTTTGGAGTTAGAGAATAGGGATTATGCCCAACGAATCAATTGAGGAGCCACCTAAACTAGAACTGAAGGTACTTCCCTCACATTTAAAATATGTTTATTTAGGTAATGCTTCTACTTTGCATGTGATTGTTTTAGTAGGTTTGATCGAAAAGCAAGAAGAGAAATTCATCCTAGTGTTGAAATAATTCAAAAAGGCTATAGGGTGGACCATAGACAATATCTGTGGCATTAGTTCGTCTGTATGCATGCACAAGATCATCTTGGAAGATGACAAGAAATGGACGATTGATGGACAACGAAGACTGAACCCCATCATGAAGGATGTGGTAAAGAAAGAATCATTAAGTGGTTAGATGCGGGTATAATTTACCCCATCTCAGACAGTTCGTGGGGAAGTCTGATCTAGTACGTGCCAAAAGAAAGGAGGTATTACAGTCGTGGAGAATGAAAACAACAAGATAATACTAACCAAAACTATTACAGGATGGAGAATTTGCATAGACTACTGGAAGCTGAACAAGGCATCAAGGAAATATTATTTTCCTTTACCGTTCTTGGACCAGATGCTGGATAAACTCATAGGGCGAGACTATTACTATTTTCTCGATGGATACTTAGGGTATAACCAGATGTTGGATAGACTAGCGTTAGAAGATCAATACAAAACAACATTCACATGCTCGTATGGTACATTTGCATTTAGATGCATGCCAATTGGTTTATGTAATGCACCTGCTACATTTCAAAACAGTATGATGTCTATTTTTACTGACATGGTTGAGAAATACTTGAAAGTCTTTATAGATGATTTTTCAGTGTTTGGAGACACTTATGATGATTGCTTAGCTAATCTAGCCAAGGTACTAAGGTGATGCGAAGAAACAAACCTCGTACTCAATTGGGAAAAGTGCCATTTCATGGTACGAAAATGTATTATTCTAGGGCATCGGATAACGAGACATGGAATTGAGGTAGATAAAGCAAAGTTAGATGTTATTGAGAAATTCCCACCTGTAACATCTATAAAGGGTGTTAAGAGCTTTTTAGGCCACACTAGTTTCTATCGAAGATTTATCAAGGACTTCTTCAAAATTGCTAAACCCTTATGCAAATTATTGGAGAAGGACATGATATGAAAATTTGATGAGGAGTGCTTAAGAGCTTTCAATGATTTGAAGAGTCGGTTAATTTCAGCACCCATCATTGTCACATCAGACTAGGAATTGCCATTTGGATTGATGTGTGATGCAAGTGACTTCACCATAGGAGCTGTCATAGGCCAGCGAAGGAAAATTTTTTTATCCCATCTACTACGCAAGTTGGACTCTAACGGGAGCTCAATTGAATTATACGGTAATAGAGAAAGAGTTACTTGCTATTGTGTTTGCTTTTGACAAGTTTTGATCTTATCTCGTAGGTACCAAAGTGACTGTCTGTATGGACCATTCGACAATCAAGTATTTATTTGCCAAGAAAGAAGCTAAGCTAAGATTGATCTGATGGGTACTTCTACTTTAAGAGTTTTACCTAGAAATTCATGATAGAAATGGAGTAGAAAACCAAGTACCAGACCACTTGTTCATATTGGAGCCACAAGATGGGAATTCTCCACTTATATCCATTTAGGAAACATTCCCAGATGAACACATACTGAAGGTAAATCATGTCCATAATACCCCTTAGATTGTTATACTGTTAACTTTTTAGCTTGTGGTTTGATGCCGATTGATAAGACGTATCATCAAAAGAAAAAGTTTCTTCACGATGTGAAGTGCTATTTCTGGGAAGAGCCATACTTGTTTAAGAAATGTGCAGATGAAATTATCAGGAGATGCATGGCAGAAGATGAAGTTCATAAAATTTTATATCATTGTCACACAGCTCCAAATAGGGAACACTTATGAGTGTACATGTACTGCGGCCAAAGTATTTCAAGCTGGATTCTTTTGGCCAACACTATTCAAAAACATGTATGCTTACGTAAGGAGTTGTGATTGATGCTAGCAGGTTAGATACATTACCAATAGAAATGAGATGCCCCGAACAAACATCATTGAGGTAGAATTATTCAATGTTTGGGGTATTGACTTCCTTAGTCCTTTCCCTCTGTCTTTTGGTCACAAGTACATATTGGTAGCAGCAGATCACATGTCTAAGTGGGTTGAGGCAAAGGCATATCCGATGAACGATGCTAAGATCACATGTCTAAGTGGGTTGAGGCAAAGGCATATCCGATGAACGATGCTAAGGTTGTAGTGAAGTTTTTGCAGAAGCATACGTTCACAAGGTTTGGAACCCCGAGAGCTATCATCAGTGATGAAGGGCCCCATCTTGTGAACAAATGGTTGAAATGGTTACTTGAAAAACATAGAGCAAAGCACAAGGTTGCCACAGCTTACCATCCGTAGAAGAATGGGCAAGCTGAATTGGAAAACAAAGAGATCAAAGGCATACTCGAGAAGGTAGTTTGCTCGAACCAACGAGATTGGTCCAAAAGACAGGATGATGCTTTATGGGCTAACTAGACAGCATACATGGAACACCCCTCACCCGTATTCAGTGTCAGAATAGGGTTACGAAGTATTATCGAACATATTATAAAATTACACATGTATTTCACGTAAATTTTCAAATTTCATATAATCATAAATCAACAACCTTCATATCGTCCCTAATACGAGCCTACGAGGCCTAAAACATGCCTTCGGGGTGGCTCGGGACTAAATTGATAACTTTAGAATATTTTACCAAAAATAGGGGACACACGCCCATGTCGCTCGACCGTGTGTCTTACACGGCCAAAGACACACCCGTGTCACAGGCTGTGTGGACATTCGAAATGTGATCACATGGTCGTGTCCCGGCCTGTGTCTAACCACCTATAACTCTCTAACTTGGGTCATATGGCCAACATACACGTCTGTGTGGCTAACTCGTGTGCCCTAAAAATAACCACACACACCCGCGTACCAGGCCGTGTGCTAGGCCGTGCCAAACCTGTAGGGTATACTAACTTATGCCACACGGCCAAGTTACAGGCTCGTGTCTGAGGCTGTGTGGAGCATACTGACTTGGTTTATAATTCAACGCCAGGGGACACACGGCCGTGTAAAATAACTGTGTGCCACACACAACCGTGTAACAAAACCATGTGTCACACACAGCTGAGACACACGTCTGTGGCTCTTCCCATGTGGGCAAAAATAGGCTATTTACCAAGCCATTTTGCCACCCAAACTTGTACACACCTACATCCACCCAATTTGGACCAAAACATAGCATAATTTGGCATTTAAACCAACCAATTCAAGCCCAATTCATGCATATTCTATACCACATTTCTCAATACCCACAAGTCACAAAATATACCATACCATTTATACCAAAATCACATATACAATTCAACTAATTATACACTTCCAAATATGCATCAATTTGCTCAATTTCACAAACATATATATTCTTTAATTTCAACCATTTAGCATCCACCATATCTATATCCGCAAGCATCATAATATAAGCCATGCATACATATATATACTTGATTAAAACATACCAAATAAGGCAACTCCTATGGCAATATACAAAACTAAACTTAAAACAATTACAAGCCAATTCAAATGGCTATATTCATCATCCACTTATGAACCAAAATGACCAAAGTCCCGATACATGCCATATACTAAAAAATACTTAAATTAAAAAGTACCAAAGTTATAGTACGATTGTGTGACAAAGTCTCTGACGATCCCTGAATCCGAGCTAGCTTTGGAAACACTATAGAACATGGAAAATATATAAACAATGTAAGCTATAAAGCTTAGTAAGCTCGTATGAAATAAACTCAATTAATCATAAGTACACAATTCACAAATTGAATGTATATATATATCAACATGTAACTCATAATGGCTAACAAACCTTTCATATATTCAATCATAAGATTATATGTATTCTTCACAAGTTTTTTCGATTTAAATCTTTTACAGTTCATGTACATACATGTACCATCTCGTATTAATCTCATACTTAACCACTCCTTTCATTTACCTCTTGAACAATTCGGAATACTATCGGATACTTAGGAAACTCGCACCCTAAGTGCCATATATATAGCTGAAGCTATCTCAATCTTGTATCACATATACTGCTCACACTAGAGCTATCAACGGGCCTGCTCACACAAGCTGTCAATCAAGACGTAGCAACACAGTGTTGCTCACACAACCTTTCAAGTAAGCAGTAACAAATCTTTGGTATAGTCACCACCAAGAGGACGTCTGAGGACCGATGCAGGATCACAATATCATAATAACCACTAATGACATGTCATTCGTATCCTAATCTATTCCTAAGATTCAATCAGGATTTTCACGTCTGTCGAATCATTGTCGAACATGTTCGTAGTCTCGAATTTACAATTTATGAAATATTGAAACATTTAAAATACATTTACAACGAAACTTATTACATACGAACTTACCTCAGACGCAAAAAAAAGGGCGAAATAGGTCGATTAGTCGAGTACTTTGTTTTCCCCAGATCTAGATCTGAATTTCACTTTTCTTGATCTATTTGTAATCAAATTTAGCTTATTTAATTAGCTCACTATTCAATTTAATCCAAAACAGTCATTAAAGCACATTTATACTTTTGCCCCTAGTATCTCACAACTTTTACAATTTATTCCTTATTTCATAAAATCACAAATTCATGCAATTTAATACCAACTCATACTAGCCAAATTTCCCTAGTACACAAATCAGCCCATATTTTTCATTTATTTCACATTTTGACCACAAAGTTTCCATATTTCTCAAATTTATCCCTAATTTGCATTTTCACTAAAAATCACTTAACAGAACTTGTATAACTATGATAAAAAATTCATAATCTATCATCAATCATTAAAATACAAGCTTATTCATCAATGGAAACATCCTAAATCTTTAACAAATTTGCAAAAGAGTCCCCGGGCTAGCTAGACTAAGCTACAACGATCTCAAAAACGTAGAAATCATTAAAAACGGGCCAAAAAATCATACCTAATTGCAAGGATTTAACTTGGTCAAATGAAAGAACCCTAATGTATTCTTTTTCTTCTTCAATTTTGGTTAACGAAGATGATAATGGATGAAAATTTTGTTTTATTTTACTTATTTTAACTTTAATTTCCAAATACCATAATTAACCTTTAAAAATAATTCAATTTACAACATTACCATGCCACTATCATCCACTATCTCATTAATGGTATAATTACAACATAAGGAACTCTACTGTAATAATCTATAGCTATTAGATACCTTTAACTAAAAAAACTCCACTTTTACACTTTACGTGATTTAGTCCTTTTTATCAAATTAACCATTCAAACGATAAAATTCTTTAACAAAGCTTTCACACAAACATATTATCGTACTGTAGACATTAAAATAATAATAAAATAATTATTTTGACTTCATATTTATGATCTCAAAACCACTATTCTTATTTGACCAAAAATGAGTTGTTACAACTCTCTCCCTTAGGGATTTTCGTCCCCAAAAATCTAACTAATGAATATGTTAGGGTATTGTTTTCTCATAGCTTCCTCGGGTTCCCATGTGGCTTCTTCAATACCATGTCGTTGCCACAATACTGTCACTAAAGCTATGCTTTTATTTCTCAACTATTTAACCTCTCAAGCTAAAATTCTGATCAGTTCTTTGTTGTATGTCATATTGGGTTGAATTTCAATCTCTGCTGGAGAAATTACATGTGATGGATTCGATCTATATCAGCGCAACATTGACACATGAAACACATTATGGATTGTTTCTAATTTTGATGGTAATGCTACTCGATATGCCACTGGTCCTATTCTTTCAATGATCTCATACGGCCCGATGAATCGCGGACTCAGCTTCCCTTTGCGACCAAATCGAAGAATTTTCTTCCACGATAATACTTTCAAAAATACTTTTCCGCTGATATGAAATTCAATGTCTTTGCATTTCAAATTTGTATACAATTTCTGTCGATCTGAAGCTTCTTTTAAACTATCAAAAATTACTTTCACTTTATCTTTAGTCTCTCGAATCAAATCAACCCCGTGAATCTTTTTCACACTCAGCTCGATCCAAAACTATGGATTTCGGCATTTGCAACCATACAAAGCTTCATACGGTGCCATCTTTATGCCCGATTGAAGCCTATTATTATACGCGAATTCAACCAATGACAAATATTTCTCCCAGTTGCTTTCAAACTCTAATACACAGCAACGAAGCATATCTTCGAGAATCTGAATTACTCTCTCAGACTGACCGTCGGTTTGTGGATGTAATGCTGTACTAAAATTCAACCTCGTACCCAAAGCTTCTTGCAATTTCTTCCAAAATCACGATCTAAACCTTGGATCTCTATCCGAAATAATTGAAATTGGCACCCCGTGCAATCTAACGATCTCATAAATGTATAATTTAGCTAATTTATCAAGCGAATAGTTAGTATGTACCAGAATGAAATGTGCAGTTTTCGTCAGTCGATCAACGACAATCCAAATAGCATCTTTCTTCTTCGGACACAGGGGTAATCTGGATATGAAATCCATCGTAACTCTATCCCATTTCCATTCTTCTATCATCACTGGTTGTAACAATCTCGAAGGCCCTTGATGTTCATCTTTAACTTGCTGACAAACCAAACGTCTCTACATAAACTCTAAAATGTCTCATTTCATACCTGACCATGAATACAATTGTTTCAAATCATTGTACATTTTGGTACTCCCCGGGTGAATAGATAAACAACCATTGTGTGCTTCACGTAAATTTTTTGAATGAGCTCAGAATTCTTTGGTGTTCAAATTCTATCTCGAAACATTAAACAATCATTGGATCTGATCTAATAGTCTAAATCTCTAGTCGACTCACATTGTCACTTTTTTTAGCTTGCAACTCGTTGTCACACTCCTAAACCTTAAACCTTAAACCCTAAATCAACCCCGTGAATCTTTTTCTCACTAAGTTCAGTCCAGTACAATGAAGTTCCGCACTTACGACCATATAAAGCTTCATACGGTGCCATCTTTATGCTCGATTGAAAGTTGTTATTATACGGGAATTCAACCAATGACAAGTATTTCTCCTAATTGCCTCCAAATTCTAAAACAGAACAACGAAACATATCTTCTAGAATTTGTATTACTCTTTTAGATTGACCATCGGTTTGCAGATGCAATGTGGTGCTAAATTTCAACCACATACCTAGAGCTTCTTGCAATTTCTTCCAAAATCGTAATGTAAACCTCGGATCACTATCCAAAATAATCAAAACTGGCACCCCGTGCAATCTAATGATCTTTGAAATGCACAATTCATATAATTTATCAAGTGAATAGTCAGTACATACCAGAATGAAATGTTCAAATTTCGTCATTCGATCAACACAACCCAAATAGCATTTTCTTATTTAGAGACAGGGGTAATCCTGATATGAAATCCATCATAATTCTATCCTATTTTCACTCTGGTATCATCACAGACTGTAGCAATCCCAAAGGCACCTGATGCTCAGCTTTAACTTGCTGATAAACCAAACATCTCGACACAAAATCTAAAATGTCTCATTTCATACCTGACCACCAATATAACTGTTTCAAAACATTGTACATTTTAGTACTTCCCGGGTGAACAGATAAACAACCACTGTGTGCTTCATGTAGAATTTTTGAATAAGCTCGGAATTCTTTGTGATGCAAATTCTATCTCGAAACATTAAACAATCATCGGATCCGATCTAATAGTCTAAATCAGTAGTCAACTCACAATGCACTCTTTTATCTTGCAATTCATTATCACACTTCTGAGCTTCACAAATTCGCTGAAGAAATATCGGTTTAGCTTTTAACTCTACTAGAATCGAAGCATCATCAGACAAAGATAACTTTTATTCATTTCTGGCAAAGCAAATAACAATTTTCTACTCAATGCATCCGCGACTACATTCGCTTTCCCTGAATGATAATCAATCACTAACTTATAGTCTTTCAACAACTCGAGTCATCTTCGTTGTTGAAAATTCAAATCTTTCTGAGTCATTATATACTTCAAGCTTTTATAATCTATAAATATATGACATTTTTCACCGTATAAATGATGTTACCAAATTTTCAATGCAACCACAATAGCGACCAACTCTAAATCATGCATCGGATAATTCTTTTCATGCGGTTTCAACTGTCTAGAGGCATAAGCTATCGCTTTACCTTCTTACATTACAACACAACCCAAACCATTTAATTATGCATAACTAAAAATCATAAATTCTTTACCTAACTCGGGTTAAGCCAAAACTAGTGCCTCAGTTAGTACTGCTTTCAATTGTTCAAAACCCTGTTGACATTTTTCAGACCACTCAAATTTCACATCTTTCGATAGACATCTAGCTATTGGTGTAGCAATCATCAAAAATTCTTTAACAAAACGTCAATAATAACTAGCTAACCCCAAAAATCTTCTGACTTCAGATACATTTCTTGGTGGTTTCCAGTCAACAACAGCTGAAATCTTGCTCGGATCAACTCGTATGCCTTCAGCTAAAACAATATATCCCAAAAATCCAACTTCTCGGAGCCAAAAATCACATTTGCTGAATTTAGCGAACAATTGCTTATCTCTTAAGGTTTGTAGCACAATCCTCAAATGTTCGGCATTCTCAGACTCATCTCGTGAATAAATCAAAATGTCATCAATGATCGCAACCACAAATATGTCTAAATATGATCTAAAAATTTGATTCATCAAATCCATAAAAACTACAGGAGCATTATTTAATCCGAAAGACATAACAAGAAATTCATAATACCTGTACCTCATTCTGAATATAGTCTTCGGCATATCTGAATCTTTTACTCTCAACTAATAATAACCAGACCGTAAGTCAATCTTCGAGAACACTATTGGTTTCAACTGATCGAACAAATCATCAATTCTCAGCAAAGGATACTTGTTCTTTATCATAACATTGTTGAGCTAACGATGATCAATACATAATCTCATTGATCCATCTTTATTCTTTACAAACAACACTAGCACACCCTAGGGCGAAAAACTAGGTCATGCATAACCTCTATCTGTTAACTCTTGCAACTAGGCTTTCAACTCTTTCAATTTTTTCAGAGCCATTTTGTACGGAGCTATTGATATCAATGATGTTCCCGGTACTAATTCAATAGCAAACTTGACTTCTCTGATCGGTGGTAACCCCGGTAACTCTTCTACAAATACATTCGGATACTTATAGACTACTGGCACTGATTCAATCTTCGATTCAACCACTTTTGTATCCAGTACATAAGCAAGATAAGTTTCACAACCTTTTCTCACATATCTCTGAGCTAACATTGATGATATCACAACAGGTAATCCACTCGATTCATTAGATTCAATCCAAAGAATTCCATTATTCTGACATTTCAATTCAATAACCTTTCATCTACATTTCACAACAGCATCATGCAGAAATAGCCAATCCATACCCAGTATCACATCAAATTCACCAAACAGCAAAAGCATCAAATCAACCAAAAAAAAGTAACCACAGATCATCAAAGAGCATCCCTTGCAAACTTTATCAACTAAAACATATTTGCCTAAGGGGTTCGACACTTTAACCACAAATTCAGTAGACTCAACAAGAAACACCAAATTCAAACAAATATATGACTGAGTCGACCCAGGATCAATCAAAGCAATTACACTTATGTCATAAAGAGAAAATGTTCCGATAATAACATCAGGTGATGACGCATCTTTGTGAAAGCGAATAGCGTAAGCTCTAGCTAGTGCTCTGGCCTCGGATCTCACAGCAGAGTCCTTTATTGTTCCTCTACTACTAGTACCATTTCCAGCACTTCGAGGTGGTCTACTCCTGGCAACTATATTACTCGGCCTTGAAGTTTGAAGATTATCTCTCCCGAATAACTGAGGACAATCACGAATGAAATGTTCTCGCGAACCACATCTGAAACAGGCTTTATCATTATTATTCATCCAACAATCTCCAAAATGTTATCGACCACACTATTGACACTCGGATTTATTTTTTCTCACGCTGCCAACACTCGATACTGATGTAGCTTGAGCTTTAAGACTTGAGTATTGCTTTCCATGATCTCTGTTTGGATACCCGATTGAAGCATTTGAATGAGTGTAAGAATCTCGTGATTTCTTTGACGAAGACTGATATGGTTTGCTCATCAATCTCTTTCTCGAATCTTTAGCCTCGAAATTAATTTTTCTATTTTCTTTGCCCAATTCTTGACTTTGCAAGCTCAGTCAACTAAAACAACAAATTCTTTCAATTCTAGAATCCCGACCAAAAGTCTGATGTCTCCGCTTAATCCATTTTCGAACCTTTTACACATAATTGCTTCGATTGAAACACATTCCCTAGCATATTTACTGAGTCTCACAAACTCTCGCTCATACCCAGTCACAGACATACGGCCCTGTTTCAACTCTAGAAACCCTTTGCATTTTTTATCAATGAACCATTGACTGATGTATTTCTTTCTGAGCTCAGCTTGAAAGAATTCCCAGGTGACCCTTTCAATCGACACTAATGGTACTAGAGTATTCCACCACTAATATGTTGTGTCCCTCAATAGTGATACGGTACATTTTAAACACTCAGCTGGTGTGCAAGAAATCTAACACCCCAAACCCGGCCTAGAAGTTAGGCCCGAATTCAGCGTGTCACACAGAAGAGTTTTTCAAAAACGTATAAAAAAACATGTCAAATGAGAAAACATGTTAAATCCTTTTTATTCGTTCTAAAATAGGTTTAGATTTGTTAAAAACAAGAAAACAAGTTTGATTTAAAATATTTGATAAAACATTACTAACCTCGATGGTTGATTGATAAATCGATAATTTGAACTAATAATCTTATAAAACCATGACTTTAAAAAATATCGTTGATAATTGGAAAGAGTATCCGAGTTAAAATTATTTGTAAACGTTTACTATAAAATCCAATTATTAATCAATTTTAAAACCATTATTTATATTTTTAGAAAAATTCCTTTAAACAATTATTGGTAATAATAACAACATCCCAAACATAAAGCAAAATAAAAATAGTCCGAGGCCTTATTACAACTTTAAAACCCAAAATATTAAAAGAAGTAAAGTAAACGAAATAAAATCTAAAGTTTAATAACACCATTATCAAGTATGACCTCCACCGAGTCATCCATGGCCCCAAGTCCGCGTCACTAAGCATTACCTACAAGGGTTAAGAGAAGGGGGTGAGTTACAAGAACTCAGTGTATAACCCGCTTACCATTATCAACTGGGCCAAAATCTCATTAAGCAATTATTTGGGCCAAGCCCATTTACAATAATATAAAGGTGTCATATATAATATGCATATGATATGCAATTCCCAACCAAACCTAGTTTTCCATCCGCTACACACCACCCGTACCAACCAACACACCTGCAGGGAGCTTTAGTCACCCACCCCGCTAACACACCAAACGTAGGCATTAAGCCATTTATATCAAATTTGCGGACATGCCACCAGATTAACAGAATTTACATGGCATTGCCATTTTTTCAACTTTCTGGCAGAGCCACCAGAATTATGTAGCAGAGCTACCAGATAGATTGTGACAGAGTCACCAAATTTTGTGGCAGAGCGACCAGAACTTCTCTTCATCATACTTTCCCATCCCATGCAAAATCAATATGCATTATACATATCAAATCAAAATCTTTATAGTATAACAACGATAATTAAAAATTCAAAATTTATCTCCAATACTAAGGCCCATTTATCACATATCATTTCGACCCATATATCAAATTATAACATCGGCCCATATAACAAATTATCATATTGGCCCATATATAAAATTATCAAACGGCCCATTTAGAAAATATCAATCGGCCCATATAGCAAATTATCAGTCGGCCCATATAATCATATATCGATTTGGTCCGTTGAGGGCAATTCCGTAATTTGGCCCATAAGGGCATTTTCGTAATTCGACCCATAAGGGTATTTTCATAATTTTACCCGTCGAGGGTAATTCGGTAATCTCGCAACCCAGGGGTATTTCGGTAATTTACCCTCTAAAGGTATTATGGTAATTTTGTAACCTAGGCTTAACTACTAATTTGGGGCATAAAAGTTTGAAATTGTCCATCTGCGTCATACTGACTAAATTGACTATAACTCATGGTAAGAATCTCGAAATCTAAATCCGTAAATTTTCCTTGAAACTAGACTCATATTTCTTCTTACTACATTTTTTTTCCAGAATTTTTACCTTAACCATTCAGTACAGTTTATACCTTAAAGTTTCCCTTGTTTCACTATCCAACTATTCTGACCTCTTTTACCCAAAATCCAAATATCTCACTATACAATTTTCGTATACTGCTCCCACTTTTCTTTGTTAATAATAGGCTCACTAAGGAATCCATACATATAAATTATGTCCCATAATTCACTTTTTACAATTTTATACAATTTTTCCAAGACAAAAAGAATACCCCAAAGTCATTTAGAACTAGTCTCATATGTCAGAATATAATAGTCCTTTTCCATCCCTGTTTCTTCCATATTAAAGTAGACACAGTAGGCTTTAATCTAATATCTTACTCACTTTGTAATTCCTTTTATCCAATTTTTCGTGATTTTTCAATTACACGTCATTGTTTCTGACCGAAACTATTTTATTATAAAACATGATTACCACTACAAGCATACGCACGTCCGAGTGATCATAGATGCCGGTTATTAGTTTTCTTCGATATTTCTACCGAATCACAGAATATTTCATGCAAAATTCCAGAGAAGTGTGAGATCACACACCATTTCAAACATGTATTCGAAAAATATGGGATTACACACCTTGATTACGACTCGTGCTTTCTACCGATTTCAACATCCATAACGATGGTTGATAGAAGGTTAGTCTCAACTTTGATAATCATAACTACAAACACTTTATTAGGCTAACTCCACTTACCACGAATGTGATCTCCCTCAATGCACCAAGAATCAATCCTACCCTTTGGCTACTGAAATCCCGTCCCCACTTGCTTGTCGAGTCGACGATAACGATTTGGTTAATACAAATCACTTGTGCTCATTCACCTTGTTGAAAGTCCTAAGCTCAACGATGGCCATATCATAGAAAAGAATGTAACTTAGACCCAACGAGGGAGAGAAAGAAGAACACATGATTATTAATGAAGAACTCGAATGAAACAAAGTTATTGACAAAGGGAGAACTACTACTTACCGATTGTACTTATGGATACGAGCGAATCAAATGGGATAGATTCGGACTTCCCACTTAGAACATGATTGATCAAAGGAGTGAGTGTTAATACGGATGAGAAGAACGATAAAGAAGAGATGAAGATTCGGTCTTAGAGGAAAATATATATTGATGTTCGGCTATATGGAAAAATCAAATAAGAATATTAGATTTAATGCTGGTATTGGTTTAGAGAAGAGAAAAGATTAGAGGAATGATTAGAAGAAAGGATGGAAGGTTGGATGGGTGATAGGTTGTTCGATTATCCAAGAAAGATGAACAAAGGATGAAGGTTTTGGCAAAACAAAAGTGGAGGAAAATGCACAATTGTGTTAGGAGGATTCGGCAAGGAAAATAGCAAATCGGGAGAAGATGACACAAAAGTTGCAATAGGATTTTTGGCCAAAACAATACCAAGACTTTGCCAAATGCAAAAGTAAAATTTCAGCTACCTATCTACCCCCAAACCTGTCTACATTCATCCCCCCTAGGATAAAATTTTGGTCACCCAAACTTTCCAAAACTCTATCCACGAAATAAGCCTCTTGTCCCCCTTACTTACCTATTTCTTTTGATTCCTTTCCCCAACCTTAACCTTTCCTTATTTCCTTTACCCACCTTACCAAAAATAAAGAAGTCCACCTTGCCATATATACACCTTGGCTGACACTTAGGGAGAGCATGCAAAAATAAATGTCAAAATTTGCATAGTATGGGATTTGAACCTCTTCCTTCAAGACTTCACTTGATGCTATAACCTCATTGCCAATAGCTCATTTATGCTAACCATTTACCCATTTATTCCCATATGCTTTAAGATCACTTACTTTCTATCCTTAATAGGCTTAAACACAAAATTTTACTAAGGCCCAACATGAACCTGGAACTTCATAGAAACCTCGTAACTTTCCAAAATTACTTTCTTAATAAGTTCAACTTGAATTAATGTTATTCTCTTGTTCTCAAAAATTTTAAACACTCTTATGCCCAAGTCCCAATGGGCCTAATCCTACTAGGCCCAATTTTAGAATGTTACAATTCTATGCTCTTTAAAGAAATTTCGTCCTCAAACTTTTCAACCAACTACTAAACGTACCTCTCAAAACACACCACTATGCTTTCGCTGCGCACTCTGATCTAAATAACACTAATGGACTTTTAACAAAATCTTGAATCCTCTTTCATGCAACCAAAACATCTAACCACAGAAGCAAGCAGTTATCTTCCACTTATAACTAAAATTTTCTACATTCAATCATCACGTCCAACCAAAACATACCTGACTTGATGGTGATGAAACAATCCCGAGCCTTATGCTCCTTAGACCCGCAACTCAAGCATGCTCCTGACCTCCTCCAGCACTCTCCCGGATGATGCCTTCTACAATAATCGCAAGCCGAAAAGTTTGGTTGTGCCTTCACATGCTTCACAGAACGAGACTGTAGCTCCAGAGAACTGCGATCTCTTTTCTTCTTACAATCCAAAGACCCAACTCGAAGTGCTTCACTGATTCCTTTAACCTTCTCCAACAATTCCTTAACTATCTGAGTTAGCTCAACAACCCAACTCGGTTATGAGACCTAGTCTCAGCCACTGGCGATGCTAACACCTCCCTTTCAAAATCATGTATCGATGCCGAAGATCTAGTCCTAGCACCTCGGCCCCTACCACGTCTTCGTCTATAGTGTCTATGTCTTCTAGCGCTCATGTTCACTAAGTTGATTAAATCTGATTAAGAGTTTTATGAATCATTATGATGTTCAATATTTATTAAACAATGTTTTATGGAGTACAAAAGTAGAAGTTGTTTTCGCAAAACACATCCTATAGTCTCAATCTCTATAGTTTCAGTTTCTAAAACTAAAGTTCTAGAATATTTCTACAGTCATACAAAAATAATCATAAATTGAAAACATAACTTACTTGACTCTGTGCCGGATACCCGTGGTGCCATACCTCCTTCAGAACTTGTATTTATAAATTAAGATTTTAAACAGCTTTGAAAACATTTTTGAACCCAAACCACAGTCGAGTTTTGAAATTGGGCTCTAATACCATAAAATGTAACACCCCAAACCCGACCTAGAAGTTAGGCCCGAATCTGGCCTGTCACACAGAAGAGTTTTTCGTTCATCAATCTCTTCCTCAAATCTTTAGCCTCGAAATTAATTTATAAATACAAGTTATTTGTATCAATTTTAAAATTATTTGTAAACGTTTACTATAAAATCCAATTATTAATCAATTTCAAAAACCATTATTTATATTTTTAGAAAAATTCCCTTTTAAACAATTATTGGTAATAATAACAACATCCCAAACATAAAGCAAAATAAAAATTGTCCAGAGGCCTTATTACAACTTTAAAAACCCAAAATATTAAAAGAAGTAAAGTAAACGGAAATAAGAATCTAAAGTTTAATAACACCATTACTGAAGTATGGCCTCTACCGAGTCATCCATGGCCCCAAGTCCGCGTACCTACAAGGATTAAGAGAAGGGGGTGAGTTACAAGAACTCAGTGTGTAACCCGCTTACCATTATCCACTGGACCAAAATCTCATTAAGCAATTATTTGGGCCAAGCCCATTTACAATAATATAAAGGTATCATATATAATATGCATATGATATGTAATTCCCAACCAAACCTAGTTTTCCATCTGCTACACACCACCCGTACCAACCAACACACCTGTGGGGAGATTTAGTCACCCACCCCGCCAACACACCAAATGTAGGCATTAAGCCATTTATATCAAATTTTTGGACAAGCCACCAGATTAACAGAATTTACATGGCATTGCCATTTTTTCAGATTTGTGGCAGAGCCACCAGATTTATGTAGCAGAGCTACCAGACAGATTGTGACAGAATCGCCTAATTTTGTGGTAGAGCCACCAGAACTTCTCTTCATCATATTTTCCCATCCCATGCAAAATCATGTATATGCATTATACATATCAAATCAAAATATTTATAGTATAACAACGATAATTAAAAATTCAAAATTTATTTCCAATACTAAGGCCCATTTATCACATATCAAGTCGACCCATTTTATCACATATCAATTTGGCCCATATATCAAATTATAACATCAGCCCATATAACAAATTATCATATTGGCCCACATATAAAATTATCAAACGGCCCATTTAGCAAAATTTCAATCGGTCCATATAGCAAATTATCAATCGGCCCATATAATCATATATCGATTTGGTCCATTGAGGGCAATTCCGTAATTTGGCCCATAAGGGCATTTTCGTAATTCGGCCCATAAGGGCATTTTCATAATTTTACCCGTCAAGGTTAATTCGATAATCTCACAACCCAGGGGTATTTCGGTAATTTACCCTCTAAGGGTATTATGGTAATTTCGTAACCTAGGCTTAACAACTAATTTGGGGCATAAAAGTTTGAAATTGTGCATCAGCTTCATACTGACTAAATTGACTATAACTCATGTTAGGAATCTCAAAATCTAAATTCATAAATTTTCTTTGATACTAGACTTATATTTCTTCTTACTACAATTTTTCCAGAATTTTTACCTTAACTGTTTAGTACAGTTTATTCCTTAAAATTTCCCTTGTTTCACTGTCCAACTATTCTGACCTCTCTTACCCAAAATCCAAATATCTCACTGTACAGTTTTTATATACTACTCCCATTTGTCTCTATTAATAATAGGCTCACTAAGTAATCCATACATATAAATTATGTCCCATAATTCACTTTTTACAATTTTATACAATTTTTCCAAGATAGAACAGATTACCCCTTAGTCATTCAAAACCAGTCTCACTAAAATTAACATTTCTCAAAATATAATATTCCTTTTACTTCTCTGTTTCTTCCATATTAAATTAGAAATAGTAAGATTTAATCTGATATCTTACTCACTTTGTAATTCCTTTTATCCAATCTTTTGTGATTTGTCAAATACATGTTACTGTTTTTAACCGAAACTATTTTATTACAAAACATGATTACCACTACGAGCATACGCACGTCTGAGTGATCACGGATGCCAGATATCATTTTTCTTGGTATTTCCACCGAATCACAGAATATTTCATGTAAAATTCCAGAGAAGTGTGAGACACACACCACTTTAAACATGTATTCTAAAAATACGGGATTACACACCTTGATTATGAGTTGTGCTTTCTACCGATTTCAACACCTATAACGATGGTTGATAAAAGGTTAGTCTCAACTTTGATAATCGTAACTAGAAGCACTTTATTAGGCTAACCCCACTTACCAAGAATGTGATCTACCTCAATGCACCAAGGATCAATCCTACCCTTTGGCTACTGAAATCCCGTCCCCACTTGCTTGACGAATCGACGATAACGATTTGGTTAATACAAATCACTTGTGCTCCTTCACCTTGTTGAAAGTCCTAAGCCCAATGATGGCCATATCACAGAAAAAAATATAACTCAGACCCAACGAGGGAGAGAAAGAAGAACACATGATTATTAATGAAGAACTCGAATGAAATAAAGTTATTGACAAAGGGAGAACTACTACTTACCGATTGTACTTATGAGTATGAGTGAATCAAATGTGATAGATTTGGCCTTCCCACTTAGAACGCGATTGATCAAAGGAGTGAGTGTTAATACGGATGAGAAGAACGATAAAGAAGAGATGAAGATTCGGTCTTAGAGGAAAATATATATTTATATTCGGCTATAGGGAAAAATCAAACAAGAATATTGATTTAATGCTGGTGTTGGTTTAGGGAAGAGAAAAGATTAGATGAATGATTAGAAGAAAGGATGGAAGGTTGGATGGGTGATAGGTTGTTCGACTATCCAAGAAAGATGAACAAAGGATGAAGGTTTTGGCCCAACAAAAGTGGAGGAAAATGCACAATTGTGCTAGGAGGATTCGACAAGGAAAATAGAAAATTGGGAGAAGATGACACAAAAGTTGTAATAGGATTTTTGGCCAAAACAATACCAAGACTTTACCAAATGCAAAAGTAAAATTTTAGCTACCTATCTACCCCCCAAAAAAGTCCACATTCATCCCCCTTAGGACAAAATTTTGGCCACCCAAACTTTCCAAAACACTATCCACGAAATAAGCCTATTGTCCCCCTTACTTACCTATTTCTTTTGATCCCTTTCCCCAACCTCAACCTTTTCTTATTTCCTTTACCCACCTTACCAAAAATAAAGAAGTCCACCTTGCCATATATACACCTTGGCCGACACTTAGGGAGAGCATGCAAAAATGAAAGTCAAAATTTGCATAGTATGGGATTTGAACCTCTTCCCTCAAGACTTCACTTCATGCCATAACCTCTTTACCAATAGCTCATTTATGCTAACCATTTACCCATTTATTCCCATATGCCTTAAGATCACTTACTTTCTCTCCTTAAAAGTGTAATATCTAGGATTTAGGGGTTATGCATTTTTACTTAAATGTGTGTGGTAGCATGCTTGTGTATGAATTAGAAGTGTTTTGGGGGCTTCAGGAACCTTGGGATGTAGGTAGAAGCCTTAGAAAAATATCTGATTTTAAGCCTAAAAAGGGGAAACTAAGGGAGCTAGGCCTTAAGGAGTTTATTGTGTGGCTTAGGACACAAGAAAAGCCTTGGTAAAGTGGCAAGGAGGCGCCACTTAGGGCCTTAGTCAGTGACGCCACAGGGAGTGTAAGGGGACCTAGGTTCGAGCTGACAAGGAAGCGTTTTGGAGTTTTTATTTTCAGCAAGGAGATGCAAGTGATGGATTTAGACAAGGACACTTCATGGATGAAGTGTAGATTGGGTCAAATAGCTTAAAGATTCGTCTAAATAGGAGTGAAAAGGGGGATTTGGATGAGGGAAGGAGAGTTGGCCGGCCAAGGGACTTTCATGATGACAAATTCGGTCACCTAGTAGCCCAAACTCCCTAAGCCAAAATTTAACTGAGCCTCACCATCATTCCTCTTCTCTTCTTCTTCTCACCACTCTTTCTTCCTCTTTCTCACCAAAGCTGAACCATACCAACTTTCAATCTCTTTTCTTTTTCTTCTCATGAATTCTTCTGTCATTAAAATGCTGAAAACACATTAGACCTTAGCCGATTGCATTTTTAACCTTTGAAGTCGATTTGTCCACTAGATCAAAAGCCGAATCTCACCTCTTTTGCATCATTCTCCATAGCCGATTTCATCTTTACTCCTTTTTAAACCGATTCCTTTTCTATTTCTTTCTCAAAGCCAATCAACCTTCTGTTGTGGCCGAATCTCTCCGTGTTCCAAGTAAAGGTGTTCAATCGATTTCGGTAATGGTTAACAGTTAGTTGAGTTTTCTTCTTTTTCTTTTGTTTAGCCGGAAGGTAAAGACTCTAATTCCTTTTTATTCTTTTGGCCAAAACTATGAAGGGAGATTTCGGGATCTTTGTAGCCAATGACTAGAAGGAGATCTTTCGGGATTTGGATATCCAAGGTAAGAAAGTTGTGATATTCAGCCAAAGGCCATATTACTTATTAAAGGTTGCCGATTCTAACTATGGATTTTAGGGAGGAGTACAACTTGATTCGGTAGATATTCGAGACTTGGTGGTTGATCTAGGTAAAGGTTCTAGTATTTCAGATCTGTTTCTTATTCATTCAAAAGCCAAAGGCTAATTGATTGTGTGTATCAGTGCTTGGCTGATTGCAAGGAGGGATCATCACGTAGTTCGAGATTTGGTTGGAAACCAAATCGGCATTTGGGTAAGGTGATATCTTCATGTGACAAATCCTTCGGGATTTCTAGGTTGAGCCAAATAGGCTTTTGGTCACTAACTAGTGTTGACCGATTATAGGAAGGGGAAAGCAAATGTTTCGGGATTTCGCTTAGGTCTACAAATAGTCAGGTGTGTAGCCCTACACTAGTTCCTGATAGATTAATAGTGTTAGTATTAAATATGTGTTAATGGAAATATGAAGAACATGGCTAAGGGTACCATTCAATGGTACAGTGCATTCAGGTACGTTACCCCTAACTTATAGTTAATAAAGTTTATAATCTATGATAAGAAAATATGAGAAATATTGATATGGCCATGGGGTGAGGTATATTGCATGATATTTGTATGTTACGTATGTTGCATGGGCATATGGGTGACAATGATAAAGGGGAAGTGTTCTGGTGGTTTTTACCACATTATCTGGTGACTTGTGTGACATATTATGAATCTGGTGACTCTGTCACATTATCTGGTGGCTATGCCACAATTATAAGGGTGATGTGCAGTTGATTGTAGTGACTGCCTTCGATGGTGTGTAGCAGATGGAGGGTCGATTTAGTAATCCCCACGGTGTGATTGTCAGGTACGGGTGATGTGTAGAGGTTGGATATCTAGGTGGGTTTGGGTTGCATCATTGCTTATATTTGTTCGTATGTGATATAATATGCTATGATCAATTGGGAATCTTTGATGGTTGTTACACACTGAGTCTGTTGACTCACCCTTCGTGGGCTAACATTTTGCAGGTGATACTCAGTAAATGGACCGGGTCGGCAGAGACTTAGTGGTGGCCATGCTCAGCTCAGCATTTTCATATTTCTTATTATGTTTTTTTTTGTGTTTATTTTGGGTTTTATTTTGTTGTAATAAGGCCATTGTTATTTAACTATTTTATTTTGCGGTTTAATTTTTATTATGATATGAACAACATCAAACAAATGATTAACCATTTTTTGTAAAACAACTTTAATTGTTTTGACACCTAAACCTCTAAAATTTGACATTTCTTTTAACTTGAAATTTTTGAACACAAAATAATAATGTTTCAATACAAACTTCAAAAACAACACAATTTTCAACCTGATCACAACTCAAAACCAATTTCTTTAAAACCACCAATTCTAAAGTGACAGAACGAGGTTTAGCTATATTTTACTCAAAGAGCATGCCAGATTCGGTCAGGGCTTGTGGGCCAGGTTTGGGGTGTTTCAATTTGGTATCAGAGCCCAGTTCAAAACTCGGCCTTGAGAGATTTTGGGCGCAAAAATGTTTTTATTTTGAAATTGAGCTTTACTAAAGGTTGAGCAGGTTTTCTGGCATGGCACCTGAGTCTCCGGCCCGAAGTCCACCAGGTAAGTACCTCTAACTATTGTGTGATTTGTATGTGGGTATTACGGGGACGTAGATTAGTAGATTAGGAGCTAATGACCCTAGGATTAGTTTACTCCAACATAGAATTGCATAAAATTTAAAGTATAATCAAACAAACCTGTGAGCGAGTCATCGAGCTAAGGGTGTGGCAACCGTTGTGCGCATGTCTAGGATTAGATTCAGGAGGAGCTTGGTATTTAAGCAGTCCTAGTGACTCACCTCCTCTCTGCTCGAATCCTACCTGGTGCACAGTGATGGTTCACCCTAACCAAGAGGACTTATTCACAGGCTAAATTCAAAAATTAAAACCCGAAAGAGACTAGCTACATTGTTTTATAAAAACCTTAGTTTTAAAATCACCGAATTACCCCTTTGATTTGTAAAAACTATTTTGAAAATAAATTTTTGAAATACCCACCAGATTTTCAAAATTTTTGAAATACCACTAGATTTTTCAAAATTACCAAAATACCCCTAAATTTCCAAAATCACCGAAATACCCCCAGATTTCCAAAATTACCGAAGTACCCCTAGGATTACAAAATTACCAGAACACCCCTATTTCACAAAATCACCAAGGACCCTATTTTGAAAAATTATGAAAATACCCTTATAGGATAAAATTATGAAAATACCCATGTGTAGTGGAAAACAACAACAAAGACAACCACAACACCTTTCTGTAATGAACGCGAGTTCATGAGATTGAATGAATGAACTTGAGACTGTAGTGTGTGTATGAATTCGAAAGAACTACTTTTTAAAACTATTAATCATAAGACTGTTCGCGATAAACCAGTGGAAAGAAATAATGATTCATAAAATTCTTAATCAGATAAACGTAACTCGAAAGAATGAGTTCTAGGGGACGTGGTCATAATGTACGAGGGCATGGTAGAGGCAGAATGACCATATCGAAACCCGTTAGGTCTGGTCAAGGGTCCGAGAATGAGATGCCACCACCACCAGCTGCTGGTGTTGAATATTAGGATCAGACAGGGAATGATGCAGTATTGCAGGCGATGCTGCGAGTTCTTGAGACGGTGGCTGGAGCAGGTGGAGGCATGGGAGCTTAGAAATCTGTACCCGGGTGACTCCGAGCCAATGGAGCTGAGGTATTCCGTGGAGTATCTAGTGTGGCACCCAATACGGCTAAGTATTGGTTGGAGGCAACGGAGCGAATCATGGATGATTTGGACCTGACTGTTGAGGAAAAACAGAAAGGGGTGGTCTCGCTTCTCCGCGATGAGTCATACCAGTGGTGGCTCACGGTTCGAGATGGTGCCGCAGTGGATGATCTTACTTGGGAGTATTTTAAGACGGCGCATCAGAAGAAGTACATTGGGACTAGCTATATCGATGCGCAGAGGAAGGCATTTCTAAGGCTAGTTTAGGGGAATAAGTCTGTAGCGGAGTACGAGGTAGAATTTTTAAGTCTGAACCGGTATGCTCGAGGCATCGTGGCTACGGAGCATGAACGATGTGTCAGTTTGAGGACGGACTGAGGGATGACCTAAGATTGCTGATAGCTCCACAGCAGGAGCGGGAGTTTATCGTGTTGGTAGAGAAGGCTAAGGTAGCCGAAGGGGTTAAAGAATCTGTGAGACAAAATTCCAATAAAAATAGACAAAAGAGAGGTTTTGGATCATCAGGGTCATCCGGAATGTTCAAAAGAGACCTAAAGTTGATGGGCCACGAGGTCAGCATGTTGTTACGAGAAGACAATACCGTACTTGTGCTCAGTGTGGAAAGATGCACCTGGGAGAGTGTTGGAAGAAGACAGGGGGATGTTTTAAGTGTGGGTCCAAGGATCACATGATTAGGGACTGTCCTATGAAAACAGACGGGAGTCGACCAACAAGTCAGGGCCTTAATCAGGCTAGAAGAGGTGGACAGCAACCACCGCAGGGTCGTGGTCCGGTTGGCAGAGGTAATGGTTCTGAAAGAGGTCGGAGAACACCGGGCAGAGGTGTTGGTAACACAGAAGAGAGACAGCTGGGTCTGGTGTACGCAGTTCATCGGAGGGAGGATGGTGACGCACTAGACGTCATAACCGGTACGTTCCTTATAGCTGACAAGCCTTACTTTGCTTTAATTGATTTTGGCTCGACCCACTCATATGTTGCATGTAGAGTAGCTGAAACACTAGGTGTAGTATCCGAGGCGTCTCATTAGCGAGATGGTGTAGTGAGCCTATTAGGTCAAACGGTAGTGGTGAATAGGATATTCTGGAGTGTGCCCCTAGAGATTCAGAGAGTGGTATTTCCTGCCGACTTGATGGAACTATCCTTCGGAGAATTTGATCTCAATCTAGGCATGGATTGGCTAGTGGAACATCGTGCTAAATTGGATTGCACAACTAATTGAATGGAGTTGATGACTCCGGAGGATGAGGAGATAATTATGATAGGAGAAAGAAGAAATTATTTGGCTAACGTAGTGTCGCATTAAAGGCTGATAAGATGGTTCGAAAAGGGTATAAGGCATTTTTGGCCTTCTTTAGTGCTTTGAATGCAAATGAAGAAGGAGTTAGTGGAGTGAGAACTGTAAGGAAATTCGTTGATGTCTTTTCGAAGGAGCTGCCTAGGTTTCCCCCGGACAGGGAGGTGAAGTTTGGAATTGATTTACTGTCGGGTATATCTCCTATGTCAATTGCTCCACACCAAATGGCACCAAAGGACTTAGTAGAGCTTAAAGCCCAGATCCAAGAGTTACTCGATCGTGGGTTTATTCGGCCTAGTGTGTCTCTATAGGGAACACCGGTCCTATTCGTGAAGAAAAAGGACGAGACTATACGTATGTGCATAGATTACTGGCAGTTGAATAAGCTGACCATCAAGAACAAGTAGCCATTTTCGAGGATAGACGACTTGTTCGATCAGCTTAAGGGGGCCGCAGTATTTTCAAAGGTAGATCTAAAGTTTGGATATCACCAGCTTAAGGTGAAGGAAGCAGATATCTATAAGACAGCTTTCCAGACATGGTACGGGCATTATGAGTTCTTAGTAATGCCGTTTGGATTGACAAATGCCCCAGCCGCGTTCATGGATATGATGAACTGGGTTTTCCAACCCTACTTGGATCAGTTCGTCGTTGTGTTTATAGACGACATTCTAGTGTATTCCAAGTCTGAGGAAGAACATGATGAGGATCTCCGAGTTGTATTGCAAGTGTTAAGGGAAAAGAAGCTATATGCCAAGTTCAGCAAGTGCGAATTTTGGCTGAAAGAAGTTACGTTCTTAGGGCATGTGGTATCTGTGGAAGGAATAAGGGTTGATCCTCGAAAGATTGAGTATTAGATTGGAAACCCCCTAAGTCTGTGGCTGAGGTTTGTAGTTTCTTGGGGTTAGCAGGCTACTACTGGAGATTTGTTGAAGGGTTCTCGTCAATAGCAGCACCTCTGACGAAGTTGTTAAGGAAGGAGGTACCTTTCATATGGGCGGATAAGTAGCAGGAAAGTTTTGAGAAGCTTAAGAGAGTATTGACTGAGGCTCCGATTTTGATTCAGTCAGAAGCAGGGAAAGACTTCGTGGTGTATTGTGATGCTTCCCATACAGGATTGGGATGTGTCCTTATACAAGACGGGAAAGTGGTCGCTTATGCGTCTCGACTGTTGAGGCCACATGAGGTTAACTATCCGACACATGATCTGGAGTTGGCGGCAGTAGTATTCGCTCTAAAAGTGTGGAGGCACTATTTGTATGGAGAAAGGTCGGTGATTTACACGGACCACAAGAGTTTGAAGTATCTGCTGACTTAGATGGAGCTAAATTTGAGACTGCGAAGGTGGGTGGAGTTGTTGAAAGACTATGATTGCTCAATAGAGTATCACCCGGGCAAGGCAAATGTGGTGGCAGATGCCCTAAGTCAAAAAGTGGTGTTGGATCTAAGAGCGATGTTTACACATCTTAGCCTTATAATGATGGAAGTTTGTTAGCAGAGTTGCAAGTGAAGCCGACGTGGCTAAGTCAGGTGAAGGAGAAACAGTTGGTAGATGGGGAAGTGCTAAGCTGCTACAAGTACAAAACGGGGAGTTGGAAGACTATGGTGTAAACGGTGATGGAGTGCTGTGTTTTCGGGGCAAGGTCTGTATGCCAAAGGATGAGGAATTAAGGTAAAAAATTCTTCAGGAATCGCATAGTAGCCCTTATGCTATGCATCCTAGAGGAAGTAAGTTATACAGGAATCTACGGGATCAGTTTTGGTGGCCTGGTCTTAAGCGAGAAGTTATCGAATTTGTAGGGAAGTGCTTAACGTGTCAGCAGGTCAAGGTTGAACACCAAGTACCATCAGGTTTGCTTCAACCAATAAAGATTCCGTAATGGAAGTGGGAGAGAATTACCATGGACTTCGTTAGTGGGCTTCCCCTGACGCCTACTAAGAAGGACTCGGTATGGGTGATAGTAGATCGGTTGACGAAGTCTGCACATTTCATACCAGTGCGGGTTAAGTATTCCCTGCAGAGATTGGCAAAATTGTATGTAGCAAAAATCGTGAGGTTGCACGGAGTGCCGGTGTCGATTATCTCGGATAGGGATCCGAGGTTTACGTCTCGATTTTGGAAAGCACTACATCAAGCATTGGGCACTAGGTTGGACTTCAGTACGGCATTCCATCCGCAGTAGGACGGCCAATCTGAGTGGGTAATTCAAGTGCTAGAGGATATGTTGAGAGGTTGCATGATAGATTTCAGAGGAAGTTGGGAGGAATTCTTGCCTTTAGCGGAATTTGCGTACAATAACAGCTATCAAGCAAGTATTCGGATGGCACCGTACAAAGCGTTGTATGGACAGAAGTGTCGCACTCCTACATGTTGGACAGAATTGGGGGAACGTCAAGTTTTAGGTCCGAAGATTGTGGCAGAATCCTAAGAAAAGGTTAAGGTAATTCGGGCTCGGTTGAAGGAAGCATCTGACAGGCAGAAGTCATATGCAGACCTTAAGCGAAAGGAGATAGAGTTTGCTGTGGGGGATCAGGTGTTTCTAAAAGTTTTACCGTGGAAGAAGGTGATGATATTTGGTTGCAAGGGAAAGTTAAGTCCTAGGTTTATAGGACCTTATCGGGTTTTGAATCAGGTTGGACCAGTAGCGTATCAGTTACAGTTGCCTTTATAATTGAAGTAGATGCACGATGAGTTCCACGTTTCGATGATACGTCGTTACCGATCGGATCCATCTCATGTAATATCGATTGAGGAGGTGGATCTAAGACTAGATTTGTCTTATAAGGAAGAGCCGATTTAGATTCTGGAACGGGATGTGAAGGTCCTTCGGAGGAAATCAGTTTCTCTAGTCAAAGTGTTATGGCGTAACCATGGATCGGAAGAAGCTTCATGGGAGCCAGAGGAAGCAATGCGACAGCAATACCCTCACTTATTTTAGCCAGGTAATTTCGAGGTCAAAATTATTTTAAGGGGGGTAGAACTATAATATCCGAGATTTAGGGGTTATGCATTTTTACTTAAATGTGTGTGGTAGCATGCTTGTGTGTGAATTGAATGTGTTTTGGGGGCTTCAGGAACCTTGGGATGTAGGTAGAAGCCTTAGAAAAATATTTGATTTTAAGCCTAAAAAGGGGAAACTAAGGGAGCTAGGCCTTAAGGAGTTTATTGTGTGGCTTAGGACACAAGAAAAGCCTTGGTAAAGTGGGAAGGAGGCGCTACTTAGGGCCTTAGTCAGTGACGCCACAGAGAGTGTAAGGGGACCTAGGTTTGAGTAGCAAGGGAAGTGTTTTGGAGTTTTTATTTTTCAGCAAGGAGATGCAGTGATGGACGGCACAAGGACACTTCATGGATGAAGTGTAGATTGGGTCAAATAGCTTAAAGATTTGGCTAAGTAGGAGTGAAAAGGGGGATTTGGATGAGGGAAGGAGAGTTGACCGGCCAAGGGACTTTCATGATGACAAATTCGGTCACCTAGTAGCCAAAACTCCCTAAGCCAAATTTTAACTGAGCCTCACCATCATTCCTCTTCTCTTCTTCTTCTTACCACTCTTTCTTCCTCTTTCTCACCAAAGCTGAACCACACTAACTTTCAATCTCTTTTCTTTTTCTTCTCACGAATTCTTCTGTCATTAAAATGCCGAAAACACATTAGACCCTAGCTGATTGCATCTTTAACCTTTGAAGCCGATTTGTCCACTAGATCAAAAGCCGAATCTCACCTCTTTTGTCATCACTCTCCATAGCCGATTTCATCTTTACTCCTTTTTGAACCGATTCCTTTTCTATTTCTTTCTCAAAGCCAATCAACCTTCTGTTGTGGTCGAATCTCTCCGTGTTCCAAGCAATGGTGTTCAATCGATTTCGGTAAGAGTTAATAGTTAGTTGAGTTCTCTTCTTTTTCCTTTGTTTAGCCAAAAGTTGAAGACTCTAATTCCTTTTTATTCTTTTGGCCAAAACTATGAAGGGAGATTTTGGGATCTTTGTAGCCAACGACTAGAATGAGATCTTTCGGGATTTGGATATCCAAGGTAAGAAAGTTGTGATATTTAGCCAAAGGCCATATTACTTATTAAAGGTTGCCGATTCTAACTATGGATTTTTAGGAAGGAGTACAACTTGATTCGGTAGATCTTCGGGACTTGGTGGTCGATCTAGGTAAGGGTTTTAGTGTTTCGGATCTGTTTCTTATTCATTCAAAAGTCGAAGGCTAATTGATTGTGTGTATTAGTGCTTGGTCGATTGCAAGGAGGGATCATCACATAGTTCGGGATTTGGTTGGAAACCAAATCGGCATTAAGGTAAAGTGATATCTTCATGTGACATATCCTTCGAGATTTCTAAGTTGAGCCGAATAGGATTTTGATCACTAACTAGTGTTGACCGATTATAGGAAGGGGGAAAGCAAACGTTTCGGGATTTCTCTTAGATTTACAAATAGTCAGGTGTGTTGCCCTACACTAATTCCCGATAGATTAATAGTGTTCGTATTAAATATGTGGTAATAGAAATATGAAGAACATGGCTAAGGGTACCATTCAATGGTACAATGCATTCAGGTACGTTACCCTTAACTCAGAGTTAAAAAAGTTTATAAACTATGATAAGAAAATATGAGAAATATAGATATGGCCATGGGGTGAGGTATATTGCATGATATTTGTATGTTACGTATGTTACATGGGCATATGGGTGATAATATTAAAGGGGAAATGTTCTGGTGGTTTTTACCACATTATCTGGTGACTTGTGTGACATATTATGAATCTGGTGACTCTGTCACATTATCTGGTGGCTATGCAACAATTATAAGGGCGATGTGCAGTTGACTCCAACGACTGCCTTCGATGGTGTGTAGCGGATGGATGGTCGATTTAGTAATCCCCACGATGGGATTGGCAGGTACGGGTGATGTGTAGAGGTTGGATATCTTAGTGGGTTTGGGTTGCATCATTGCTTATATTTGTTCGTATGTGATATAATATGCTATGATCGATTGGGAATCTGTGATGGTTGTTACACACTGAGTGTGTTGACTCACCCTTCGTGGGCTAACATTTTGCAGGTGATACTCAGTAAATGGACCGGGTTGGTAGAGACTTAGTGGTGGCCATGCTCAGCTTAGCATTTTCGAATTTCTTATTATGTTTTTTTTTTGAATTTATTTTTGGTTTTATTTTGTTGTAATAAGGCCATTGTTATTTAACTGCTTTATTTTGCAGTTTAATTTTTATTATGATATGAACAACATCAAACAAATGATTAACCATTTTTCGTAAAACAACTTCAATTGTTTTGACACCTATACATCTAAAATTCGACATTTCTTTTAACTTGAAATTTTTGAACACATGATAATAATGTTTCAATACAAACTTCAAAAACAACACGATTTTCAACTTGATCACAACTCAAATCCAATTTCTTTAAAACCACCAATTTTTCTAAAGTGACAGAACAACGTTTAGCTACATTTTACTCAAGGAGCATGCCAGATCCGGTCAGGGCTTGTGGGCCAGGTTTGGGGTGTTTCAAATAGGCTTAAACACAAAATTTTACTAAAGCCCAACTTGAACCCAGAACTTCATAGAAACCTCGTAACTTTCCAAAATTACTTTTTAAATAAGTCCAACTTGAATTAATGCCATTCTCTTGATCTCAAGAATTTTAAACACTCGTACGCCCAAAGGCCCAATGGTCCCAATCCTACTAGGCCCAATTGTGGGATGTTACAAGAAAGCTCATCCAATACTCTAATAGTGTTTTCAAGCCAAAACTCAACTCTATCGGGATCGTCATTAACAGTAGCTTTGAACTCTTCAGCCCCATGTTTTTGAATATTTTCAACTGGCAGCTTATTCAGTCGTAGAAGTTCCATACCTTGAGGAACTATGAGGATCGCTTGGGGATTAGGTGGGGGTGGAGGTTGTTGAGCAGCCAGATTTGTTCAAACAAACTCCGTGAACCACTCATTCATCATCTGAAGATGACTTCCTTGGCCTCTCCTCCCTGGCTACCTTATACGGGTCTCGACTAATGGAGTCAGGCACATTACATTCAACATCATCAGCTACAGCTCGATTTGGAACCATTTATTATATAAAAACACGTTTTAAAACTGTAAGGAGATATCACACTATCATAGTTTATAAATGGCATGTATAGCTAGACTCTTACATATGCTATGTTAGTTCGAGAATCGACTAAACCGTAGATCTTATACCAATAAATGTAACATCCCACACTCGTATTCAACACCGGGTTACGGAGCATTACCAGACTTATTAAACATTTAAACAATAATTTCACTTACATTTTCACATTTCATATAATCATCATTTAAACTCAATCACATTGTCCCTAATATGAGCTACAAGGCCCTAAACATGCTTTAAAAGTGGTTCAGGACTAAACTGATAACTTAGGAAACTTTTACAAGACTTAGAAAATTTTTCAAAGTTTAGGGGTCACACGCCGGTGTGGCCCAGCCGTGTATCTCACACGACCAAAGACAAGCCTGCGTCACAGGCCGTGTGGACATTCGAAATGGGATCACATGGCCATGTCCCAGCTCGTGTCTAACCCCGTGTAACTCTCTAACTTGGGTCACATGGCCAACACACATGCTCGTGTGCCCTAAAAATGGATACACACGCCCATGTGCCAAGCCGTGTACTAGGCCATGTCAAACCTGTAGGGTATACTGACTTATGCCACACGACCATGAGACACGCCCATGTGCTAGGTCGTGCAGAGCTGATTTCAAATTCAGCACTAGGGGACAACGGTCATGTAACCTGATCGTGTGTCACACACGACTGAGACACACGCCCGTGTCTCTGCCGATGTGGACAAAAATAGGCTATTTGCCAAGACATCTTGCCAACCAATTTACATGTACCTACACCAAACTCAAATGGCACAGAACATAGCATAATATAGGCATTCAATTAACCTCAACCAAGCATATTTCATGCCATTTCCAACACAAACTAATACAAGATATACAATCTCACATTGCCATCTAATTTATACCATTTTACAACCTCAAATCATCAATATGGTCATTTTTCTAAACATGCATTATTAGCCTAGATTCATTAGCTTACCAATAATCAAAACTCCACCATTTGATATCCATATTATCTATTTTCAACTTGCAATATATATCCATCATCAACACATAACACAAGCTATATGCACATTTATATATACAACCAAAATAACCAAAAATAAGTCAACTCCCATAGCTAAATACAAAACCAAAACATTTAGCATTTACAAGCCAATTCAAACGGCTAAATTCATTATCAACACATATACTAAAATGATCAAACTCTTATACATGCCATATACTTAAAACACTAAGTTCAAAAGTACCAAAGTGATAGTAGGATAATGTGACGAAGTCTCTGACGATCCCCAATTCCGAGCTCGATTTGAATTCACTATAAACCACAAAAAAATCAATGATGTAACCTATACAGCTTAGTAAGCTCATATGAAAATAATAAGCAAAACTCACCATTTACACTACCATTTAAATATATATATATATATATATATAACATACTATAAAATATTTAACCACAATATTAATATGTATTAAATCACCTATTCAACCATGAACTCAATTCTCTTATACGTTCGATGCAATTACAGTTTCCAAACACACCTGTATTGATACGTATCTATTTCTCACCATTTCATATCCTTGATATACCCATTGAACCATTTGGAATAATACAGGATACTTAGGAATTTCACATCCTAAGTACCAATATATAGCTGAAGCTATCTCAATAAATCTTGCACTAAAGTTCCAATACATAGCCGAAGCTATCTCAATAATGCTCACTCTTGAGCTATCAATGGGTCTACTCACACAAGTTGACAGTCATGACGAAGCTACACGGTGCTACTCACACAAGTTGACGAGAATCCGCAACACATGTTGATAACTCAGCCACCGTTAGGACGTACAGACCAACACCCAAACAATAATAACCCCTAATGACATGTCATTCGTATCCTAATCTATTCCTAAGGTTCAACCGGGATTTCCAATGCCGAATCTTTGTCAAATAAGTCTGCAATGTCATATTCACAATTTATACGATATCAAAGTATTTAAAATACAATTATAACGAAGCTTATTACATACGAACTTACCTCGATTCACTAAAACAACGAAGTAGATCGACTAATCCATAACTTTATTTTTCCCCCGATCTAAATCTAAACTTCGTTTTTCTTTATCTATATAATATCAAATTTAACTCATTTAATCATCAATGTATTCAATTTAGACCAAAAATCACATTATGGCAACTTTACACTTTTACCCCTAATATTTCAATTTCTTTACAATTTAGTCATTATCACATAAAATTATATATCATGCAATTGAACCAAAACCCATGCTAGCCAAATTTCAATTAGGTCCCTAGAAGTCCATATTTTTCATTTATTTCACAATTCAACCACAATATTTCAACATTTCTCAATTTAATCCCTAAATAGTAATTTTACCAAAAATCACTTTACAAATGTTGTTTATATAACAACAAGCATACATTATCAACCAATAAACATCAAAATACACATAGATTCATTAATGGTAAAACCCTAATCCTTTAATAGTTCTGTAAAACAGTCCCTGGGCTAGGTAGACTAAGCTGCAACGATCTCAAAAACATAGAAATAATTAAAAACGGGACAAAAATCGTACCTAATTGAGCAAAAGATAGCATGACCGAATGAAACCCCAAAAAAATGGTTTTTTCATCTCTTCAATTTTCAGCAATGAATAAGATGGACACCAAATTATGATTTTGTTTTATTTATTTTATATTTATTTACATATTTACTTAATTAACCTTAGCTATAAAACATTAAAATCACTTAATGCATGTCCATAATTGTCCACTCATGCTATTAGTAGTTTAATTTCAACATAAACCCTTCAAAAATTTAATTTCATAGTTATTAAATCCTTTTAGCTTATAGAACTCCAATTTTGCACTTATGCAATTTAGTCCTTTTTATCAAATTAATCACTCAAACGATAAAATTTCTTAAAGAAACTTTCACATAATTATTCTATCATACTATAAACATTAATATAATAATAAAATAATTATTTCAACTTTGAATTTGTGGTCCCGAAACCACTATTCCAATTTAACTAAAAGCGGGATGTTACAGCATGTATAGCTAGACTCTCACATACGCTACGTTAGTCTTAAAATTAACTAAACCATAGCTCTGATACTAATAAATGTAACACCTCTAGCCTGTATTCATTTCCAAAATAGGGTTACAAAGCATTATCGGACTTATTACACAATTGAACATACATTTCTCATACAATTATCAATATCAAATACAAGTCATTCATTATCAATCACATTGTCCCTAACATGAGCCTACGAGGCCTAAATCGTGCATTAAAAGTGGTTCGGGCCTAAACCAATATCTCAAGAAAATTTTAGAACACTTAGAAAATTTTAGAATATACAAGGGACACACGCTCGTGTGGCCTAGCCGTGTGAGTGTCACAAGTTGTTTGGACATTCGAAATGGGATCACATGGCTATGTCGTAACCCGTGTCTGACCCCATGTAACTCTCTGACTTGGGTCACACAACTGACCACACATCTGTGTGACCAGCCTGTGTGCCCTTCAAAATGGCCTCACACTCCCATGTGTCAGGCCGTGTGCTAGGCCATGCCAAACCTATAGGATATACTGACTTATGCCACACATTCAAGTCAGACGCCTATGTGCGTGGCCATGTGGATTATATTGACTTGGTTTCTAATTAAACACTAGGGGACACATGGCCGTGTCACTTGACCATGTGTCACACACAGCTGAGACACACGCTAGTGTCTTTGCCTATGTGGACAAAAATTCTTCAGCTTTACAAGCTCTGTCAACCAACACAATGAATTCTTTCAAATCAAGAATCTCGACTAGCAGTCTGATGCCTTCGTTTAACCCATCTTCAAATCTTTTACACATTATGTCCTCAGTTGAAACACATTCCCGAGCATATTTACTGAGTTTCAAGAATTCCCACACATACTCTGTTGCAGACATACGACCCTATTTCAGCTCTAGAAACTCTTTTTGCTTTTGATCAATAAACCGTTGACTTATGTATTTCTTTCTGAACTGAGCTTGAATGAAATCCCAGGTAACTCTTTCTCTCGGCACCATTGACACAATAGTATTCCACCACTGATATGAAGTGTCCTCAATAACGAAATGGCACATTTTAAACACTCAACTGGCGTGCATGAAAGTTCATCAAATACCCGAATTGTATTTTGAAGCCAAAACTCAACTCTCTCGGGATCGTCGTCAATAGTAGCTCTGAACTCTTTAGCCTCGTATTTTTAGATTTTATCTACTGGTGGCTTATTCAATCTTAAAAGTTCCACACCTTGAAGAGCTACGGGAACTGATTGGGAATTTGGTCAGGTGGAGGTTGTTGAGCAGCCATATTTTCTCTAACAAACTCCGTAAACCACTCGTTCATTATCTAGAAGAAGGTGTAACAGCCTAATTTTGGGCTTTATCGGACAGTGGTTTGAGACCACAAATACGCTGTTGAGAAATTTATTTTATTTATGTTTTTATGGTCTACAATTTCACAGAATGATTTCATAAAAATCTCATTAAAAAATTTTGACGTTTGGGCACTCAATTTAGTCAAAAGGACTAAATTGTAAAAAGTACAAAAGTTGAGTTCTACATGTTAGAGGTATCCAATTATTATGAAATTTTAAATTGGATGTCCTTAAATTATAATTAGACCATTGGTTAAGTTGGTGGAAAAAATGGACATGGATCGGTATGTTTCAAAAGATTTTTTTAGAGGTATTTTGGTAATTTAGTGAATTAAATGAATTAAAAACAAAATTTAAATGCCAAATTTGTCCATCTTCAATATTAGGCCATATTTAACATGTGGGAAGCCATGGATAGGGTTTTAAACCTTTCCAAGCTTCATGGTAAGTCCATTCTAGCCTCGTCTTTCATGTTCATTGCGTTTTTTGAGTCCCAATAACTTGATTTAGCTTATTCTTGCAATAATTTAACCTAGGGTTCATATTTGGAAAAATACCCATAGTTGAAATGTGTTTATTTTGATATTTTATGGCATAATATGAAGCTTAGAGTTATGTTAAACAACTTTTACTAAGCAATTTTAAGTGAAAATGAATAAAACGACATAAATGGCAAAAATATCTAATGTCCATAAGTGCACGTTAGAGCAAGAATTTGATGTTTCCATAGAAGGGAAAAATGATCAGCATGTTACAAAACATAAGATTAAGGGATGAAGTTTAATTTTTGAGCCTAGGGGCAAAATCATAATTATGCAAAAGTTTAGGGACAAAATTGTAATTTTTCCAAAGTTTGAGTTAGGGACTATTTTGGGTAGTACATTAATTAAATAAGTGAAATGTGATGTTTTAGACCCCGAAAAAAATGAAATTTGGACCTAGAACGGGAGGAAAATCAAAAATTGGGAAAGTTTGTAAAATGGTCGTTTTGGTATCAAGGTAAGTTCATATGTTTAATAAGCATTTAATGATGCAAGTTTGAATGATAAATTGAAATTTTAGTTATGACTACTTTAGTATTGATTTTCCAATATAATTATAATGTTTGATAATGACGCAACATTTTAATGAGAATTGGTATAAGTTTACATGTAAGACCAAATTAGGAAGATGGCTTTGTGTAATATCAAGAAAGTATTGAACAGAATAATTTGGGAAGGATAAGTTAAATTGATGATTTGATGAGATTGAGAATGTAATTATGTAAGTTATGTGTAAATAATAGCAATATATTTTTATAAATTGTGAATTGTATTTGATTTGTGAACTAATGTTGAATGTGGAAGAAAAATTATTCATGTGATAAGGTGTTTGTAACATCCTAAATTTTTGGGCCTATGCGTTTAGTGTGTGTATATGTTTAAAGTGTTAATTTAACTGTTAAGGGTCTAGATTGGGCTCAGGCTTAGGCAGATGCCTTGATTAAAATTTTCTGTTTGGGCATTATATGACTTAAAAGGTTGTACATGTGTTTAAAATATCAAAATGGGCTTGTGGCCCAGTGGTCAGTAGCGCCACTTAGGGAACAAGGAGGTGACGCCACACCAGGGAGTTAGGGGCCCAAATTTAAGTTTCAAGGAGCCCAATTCCTTGGATTCAAGTTAGCTAATTTTTGCCATTAGGGTTGGTGGAGTGGACGGCTACAAGGCTCAAAATTAGTAGGATTTATGTGAATGGGATAATGTAGATAATATAGTTGATAATATGAAAGATAAAAAAAGAAAAATTAGGAGCTATTTGCTGGGAGCAGAGTTAGTCGAAATTCCATCACCTAGAGGAGTAAAGAAATCGATTTCTAATAGCTATAGGGGGTGCCAAATTTTTATAAATAGGGGGAATAGGTCATCAATTTCGGAATTTGAACCTTACTTTTTCTTCATTCTTTGTGCCAAAATTCTCAGTCTCTCCCTCCACAATTTCTGTCAACTTTCTTTCAAAAAGCCGAAAATCACCACCTCCTTCGCCCTTTCTTATTTCTTTGAAATTTCCTGTTAGCTGAATCTTCTGATCCCCATTGTTATTCTTCTCCCATTCACTAAAAGCCGAAACTACACTCTTGTTTGTTCTTGTAGCCGAAATCTTCCTCTTGTTCATCTTTTTGGGATTTTCTTAAAAGCTGAAATTCTAAGATCTCTAATCTTCTACGCTTCAATCTTTTCCTGTGATTGCCGAATCTTCCTGTAAGGGGTAGCCGAAACCATTTGTAAAGGTAAGTGTCGATTCGTGAGATTTCAATCTTTTTTTCAGCTTTTAGAGATCTTAGCCGAATGGCTATATGGTTAACTAATCGGGTGTTTTCTATCATTTGCGGCATTTCGAGATTTTAAAGGGGTCCAACCGCTTAGATTTCTAAGCCAGAGTTCAGTAGCACTCGGATCAAATTACTTTCTGGATTTTAAGGTAAGGAGATCTGTTAATTTAAATGTATAAATCGGGTAAAGCACTAACCTTGGCCGAATATAGGAGAGGCCTTATCCTTGCGTCCGGCTTTTGAGCAACGTTGTAGACAAAGGGCAGTAGATCAGATTAGTGAGGGTATCGACATGGAGAGTAGTACTATGCGTTATCAAGTGTGTAACTTTTCACACCATTAGATTGCCTGTTAATATGTGTTAATAAATTTGCTTATATTCTGTTAAATGCCAAAATCCCGGCATAACGTTCGAAACCCGAGGGGGGTCAAAGTGAATCACCAGGTTAGTGATCTCTGTCATTCTTCAGTGAATGTTCCTGTTAAGATGATATGTTTTATAAGTATACCGATTTCTGTGATTGCACGGGGTTGGGTTTGATGAAAGGGGAAGTGTTCTGTGTAGTGGCTTTTGCCATGATCTATTGTAGTGGCTTATGCCATGATCTATTGTAGTGGCTTATGCCATTATCTGTTGCAGTGGCTATTGCCATGATTTGACGATGAGCAGCATGACTGCCATCGATGGTGTGTAGCGGTGTGGGTTGATTGTAGAAATCCCCAAAGGTGTGACTGGCTGGTACGGGTGGCGTGTAGCGGATGGAAACCTAGGATTTGGGTTGGGCTTGCATAATTTCTGTTATATATATTAATCTATTATTTTGTTCTGTGGGGCTAAGGCCCAAATCTAATGGTGCATGAGGGTTGCACACTGAGTCTCGCGACTCAACCTATGATTTAATATTTTCAGGTAGCACCTAGGATCGGGCTGGAAAGGAGTGCAAGGTGGCCATACGAGAGAGTATTTTAATCCAGCAGAAGACTTTACTTTAATGTTTTCTTTTAGTATATTTAATTAATGGATTTTAAGTCTCAATGTAATAAGGCCATGGGCCACTAGACTTATATTTATTTTGGGGTTTTATGTTGGGTTTTTATTATTAGGCATTTAAATTTTATGTTTAAATTAAGCTGAGACATGTAATAAATTTTGGTTTTATTAAAAAAATCACCAAGGCATTTTATAACTTCATATCTTATATGAATTAATAAATTATTAAGTTTTCGGTATAAATGTTTAAACCTGATGACTGATTTCCAAAGTGCCACAAGTTTACAAAATCTCCTTAGTGACATACCAGATTCGATCATGGTGTTTGGGCCGAGTTTGGGGTGTTACAAATTGGTATCAAAGCCCAATTTAAAACTCGGCTTTGAGGGATTTTTGGGCTCAAAATGTTTTCTAGAAATGGGCTTTTGAAACATGCATATTTATAAATGATAACAGGTTTGTTAGCGGCATAGCACCTGTGTCTCCGGCCCAAGTCCGCCAGGTAAGTACTCTAAACCATTGTGTGATATATATATATGTGGGCTTGATGGGCTTTATGGGACGTAGGCTAGTTTAATTAGACTTTGGTGGACTATAGGCCTAGCTTAAACAACTTAAATTCCATAAGACATAATTTATCCAAACAAATCCTGTGAACTAGTCACTGAGTTAGGGTGTGGCAACAGGCATACGCATGTCTAGGATTGGATTCAGGGAGAGCTTAGTATTTAAGCAGTCCTAGTGACTCACCTCCTCTTTTTTGGAATCCTACCTGGTGCGTAGTGACTGTTCGCTTTAGCCATAAAGACTTGTTGACAGGATAAAATTTATAACTAAAACCCGAAAGGGACCAGTACCCTATTTTTGTAAAATTGCCTATATGATCCTATTTTTTTTTGTAAAATTATCCCAAAAACCCTAGGTTGAGAAAATTTATCGAGATACCCTTGATTTTGCAGAATGACCAAAATACCCTTGTTTGGAAAATTTCTGAAGTACCATTGTTGAGAAATTACTGAATTACCCCTGATTTACGAAAGTTACCAAAATTTGCAAAATTACCAAAATACCCCGTTTATAAAATTACCGAAATACCCCTAGTTTGCAAAATTATCGAAATTACCTCAGATTGTAAAATTACCGAAATACCCCTATATTGTAAAATCACCAAAATACCTTATTTTGAAAAGTTACGAAAATACCCCTGTAGGTAAAATTACGAAAATACCCCAAGGTAATGAAATGACACAAATATCCCTAGGTGATGAATGTAAGTTGATAAGGCTGTTTTTATGGTTGATGTATGCTAAATGTTGACTGAAGGTGAACTCTAGGACTAGGAAGTATCGACTTGAGAACTAAACCCATAGATAGAATTCGAATTCAAAAGAACTACTATCGAAATGATTTTCCATAAGATTGTTCACGATTAATAAGTGGGAAGAATTAATAATTCATAAAATTTCTAATTAGATAAACGCCAATCGGAAGAATGAGTACAAGGGGTCGTGGATGTCTGCCGCGTGGTCGTGGTAGGGGTAGGATGACCGTGTCCGAACCAATGGGGCCTAGCTACGAGTCAGGAAATGAGATGCCGGATCTGCTAGCTGTAGAGGGGGAATTTTAGGACCAAACGGGTGGAGATGATGCAGTGTCTCAAGCGATGCTGTAGGTCCTTGAAAGAGTGGCTGGAGTAGGCACGGGCACAGGAGCTCAGAAATCTATGTCTGAACGACTCCGAGCTAACGGAGGAGAGATGTTTAGGGGAGTTTCTGGTGTGCCCCTAACACAGCTGAGTATTGGTTGGAAACAGCTGAGCACATAATGGATGACTTTAACCTTACTGTGGAGGAGAAGTTGAAGGGGGTCGTGTCTCTTCTTCGAGAAGAGGCCTACCAGTGGTGGCTCACGGTGAAGGAGGGTACTTCCGCAGACCGCATCGATTGGGACTTCTTTAAAGAGTCGTTTCAGGGAAAGTACATCGGGGCTAGTTATGTGGATGCAAGAGAAAGGCATTCTTGAACTTGGTACATGGAAGTAAGTCTGTATCTGAATATGAGGCGGAGTTTTTGCGGTTGAGCCGTTACGCTCAAGGGATTGTGGTGACTGACTATGAGCATTGCATACGGTTCGAGGATGGACTAAGGGATAAGCTGAGGGTATTAGTAGCACCGCAGTGAGAAAGGGACTTTGCGATTTTGGTTGAGAAAGCTAAGATATCCGAGGAGGTTAAGCGGACTGAGAAGTAGAATAAGGACAAGGATAGGAATAGGAATAAGAGGAATTTTAAGTTGTCGGGATCATCTAAAAATTTTCAGAAAAGGCCTAGGTCTGATGGGCCAGCTCGTGCTCTGACGAGTCAGAATCAGTCATGTCCTTCATGTGGAAAGGTGCATTATGGGGAGTTCAGATGGAGAACCAGTGGATGCTTTAGGTGTGGATCCACGAAGCATATGATTAAGGATTGTCCACAGGTGGAGCAGGCACAGCCCGCGGGACGAGGTTCTGATCAGGTTAGGAGAGGTGGTCAGCAACCACCAAGGCGCCGTGGACAAGCCAGGGGCATTGTTGGCAATGAACGCGATCGTGGAGCATTAGGTAGAGGTGCAGGTTATGCTAGGGTGAGGCAGCCAGCTTTGGTTTATGTAGCACATCGCCAAGGGGACGAAGACGCTCCAGATGTAAATAATGGTGCGTATCTTACCATAGTATACTAAGTGTTTATTTTGGCTTTAGAATTAGAGTGCGCAGCGAAGGCATAGTGGTGAGACTTAGGAAGTATGATTACTAGTTAATTGGAAATTTTGAGGACAAAATTTCTTTAAGAAGGGTAGAACTGTAACATCCTAAATTTTTGGGCCTATGCATTTAGTGTGTGTATATGTTTAAAGTGTTAAATTAAATGTTAAGGGTCTAAATTGGGCTCAGGCTTAAGCAGAAGCCTTGATTAAAATTTTCTGTTTGGGCATTATAGGACTTAAAAGGTAGTACCTGTGTTTAAAACATCATAATGGGCTTGTGGCCCAGTGGTCAGTAGTGCCACTTAGGGAACAAGGAGGTGACGCCACACCAGGGAGTTAGGGGCCCAAATTTAAGTTTCAAGGAGCCCAATTCCTTGGATTCAAGTTAGCTAATTTTTAGCATTAGGGTTAGATGGAGTGGACGGCTACAAGGCTCAAAAATAGTAGGATTTATGTGAATGGGATAATGTAGATAATATAGTTGATAATATGGAAGATAAAAGAAGAAAAATTAGGAGCTATCTGCTGAAAGCAAAGTTGGTCGAAATCCCATCACCTAGAGGAGTAAAGAAATCGGTTTCTAATAGCAATTGAGGGTGCCGAATGTTCTATAAATAGGGGGAATAGCTTATCAATTTTGGCATTTGAACCCTACTTATTCTTCATTCTTTGTGCCGAAATTCTCAGTCTCTCTTGTTTGCGGCATTTCGGGATTTGAAGTGGGTCCAATCACTTAGATTTCTAAGCCAGAGTTCAGTAGCACTCGAATTGAATTACTTTCTAGATTTTAAGGTAAGGAGATCAGTTAATTTAAATGTATAAATTGGGTAAAGCACTAACCTTGCCCGAATATAGGAGAGGCCTTATCCTTGCGTTCTTCCGGCTTTTGAGCAAGGTTGTATACAAAGGGCAGTAGATCAGATTACCGAGGGTATCAACATAGAGAGTAGTACTATGCGTTATCAGGTGTGTAACTTTTCACACCATTAGATTGTCTGTTAATATATGTTAATAAATTTGCTTATATTCTATTAAATGCTGAAATCTCGGCATAACGTTTGAAACCCGAGGAGGGTAAAAGCGAATCACCAGGCTAGTGATCTCTGTCATTCTTCAGTGAATGTTCCTGTTAAGATGATATGTTTTATAAGTATGACGATTTCTGTGATTACACGGGGTTGGGTTTGATGAAAGGGGAAGCGTTCTATGTAGTGGCTTTTGCCATGATTTGTTGTAGTGGCTTATTCCATGATCTGTTGTAGTGGCTATTGCCATGATCTAACGATGAGCAGCATGACTACCATCGGTGGTGTGTAGCGATGTGGGTTGATTGTAGAAATCCCCAAGGGTGTGACTGGCTGGTACGGGTGGCGTGTAGCGAATGGAAACCTAGGGTTTGGGTTGGGCTTGCATAATTTTCGTTATATATATTAATATATTATTCTGTTTTGTGGGGCTAAGGCCTAAACCTAATGGTGCATGAGGGTTGCACACTGAGTCTCGTGACTCAACCTATGATTTAATATTTTCAGGTAGCACCTAGTGCAATGGACCGGGCTGGAGAGGAGTGCAAGGTGGCCACGTGAGAGAGTATTAATCCAACAGAAGACTTTACTTTAATGTTTTCTTTTAGTATATCTAATTAATGGATTTTAAGTCTCAATGTAATAAGGCCATGGGCCACTAGACTTATATTTATTTTGGGGTTTTATGTTGGGTTATTATTATTAGGCATTTAAATTTTATGTTTAAATTAAGCTGAGACATGAAATAAATTTCGGTTTTATTAAAAAAAATCACCAAGGCATTTTATAACTTCATATCTTATATGAATTAATAAATTATTAAGTTTTCGGTATAAATTTTTAAACCTGATGATTGATTTCCAATGTGCTACAAGTTTTACAAAATTTCCTTAGTGACATACCAGATCCGATCGTGGTGTTTGGGCCGGGTTTGGGGTGTTACGGTGTTTAAAATAAGTGTTAAGTGTAAATTCCAGGTTGAACTTAGGAATAGAAGTGGATACAAGTGATATATCACTAGAGACCGGTTGTTCTGATGTTACGTTGAGTCCCCGTCTTTGGGTGATCTAGCATGTGTTGCAGACACCTTACAGCTTGTGTGAGCAGGCCTGTGGACATTTCCAGTGTTATTGATCAGTGTTAGCTTCAGCTACATTACAGTGGTAGCTTTGGCTACATATCAGTGGTAGCTTCGGCTACATATCAGTGTGGCACTTATGTGCTAATTCTCTACGTATCCGTATATATTCTGATGAGTTCAACGGGAAATTTACTAAGTGAAAATACATGTGATCGTGTAACGACTCAGTGTAATTGAATATGATTATGTGATGAATAAGTGTAGATATGTGTGTGAAAATTTATGAACAACCTACTCGATATTTGATCGAACCTTCGGTAAGATGAAATCTAATAAGAGAAATTATGAAAGAGTAAATTTTGCAGCAAAACAGTTTTGGATAGCAATAGTTGTGCGACTTTGAAAAATCACCAAATATGGTGTAAATCGAATTAGAGGTTGAATAAGATATGAAATTAAAGCTGAATAAGTCTATTTTTACATAAAAGAAACAGTGTAAACAAAAGAATTTCATATTCTGTGATATTTGAATTTTTGTGAGACGGTCAGAATGATGTTGGAATCCCCTATTCTGAATTTAGAAAATCATTAAAAATTGTAAAAGAATAATTATGGGATATAATTTATATTCTAGAAATACTGAATTAGTTTAGCTTCAAATGAACTAAACAAGAAGGTCATCTGAATTCTGTACGAGGAAGACAATAATTCATAGTGAAGAGAGGTCAGAATAGTTAAATTGTGAAATAGGGGAAATTTTAATGAATAAACTGTACTAATTTGCAAGGCCAAAAATTCTAGAAATTTTATGGTATGAATATATGTGAGTCTAGTTTCAGGAAAATTAGTGGTTTTTAATTCGGAGCTCTGTAGCTCAATAAATAAATAATTTAGCGACAGCGATTCAAGTAGACAGATTAATGTGAACATGAGTAATAAGGTATAAGCATGTGATTTCATGATTGAATCAATTTGAGAATTTATTGTGAGGCTTTGTCTTATTGAGGCTTTGGTAAGGCTACAAATAAGTAGGGAAAGTAAGAACTTAGCATTATTTATGCAAGTTATGACAGCTTAGTAGTAAGCTAAATTCACTGCTAATGCTTATTATTTTTACATGTGAATATACTAAGCTTTATAAGCTTACCCAATTTTCTTTCCCATGTTTCAGAGTTCTATTAAAGAAGCACGAGCTAGAGGTCGTCGGAGATCGCTTCACACTATCAAGCTATTATGGGTATCTTTATTTATAAATGATTTAAGTTATGGCATGTATAGGGGCTTGACTAAGTCATTTTGTATATGTGTTAATTAATTTGGCCAAATGTATTGTTAAGTCTGGTAATGCCTCGTACCCGGTTCCAGCATAGGATACGGGTAAGGGGTGTTACATTATTGGTATCAAAACTATAGTTTAGTCAGTTCTCAGACTTCCATAGTGAGGTGATAGTCTAGCTATACATGCCATATTGAACTGTGATAGTGTGACAACTCCCGACCCTGATGTAAATTTTTTTATTAGACAGATGTGCACTTCAACCGAGCTAAATTTGATAGTGCAAACAGTGTGTTTATGATAAGTTGAGACTCTTAAAAAGTATGAATAATATTTTATAATGTTTATGTGATGATGAATAAATTGTGGATAGGAATTTCTCTTGAAATATGAAAGATGAGATGAAAGGAAAGTTTATAATATGATAAGTGTTCATGTTTGGTTGGCATTTGTATGATGCTATTAGTATAAATTGTGAAATTAAGTGAATGTTATGAGTAATTTTACTCGAGATTTATGAATGAAAGTATAAGTGCACTTATTTGTATAAGATGATAGGAAGGTTGTGTAAAATGAGTATGCATGTTAAGTTACTTGAAACAAGATATATATATTGATGAGTGTTAAGTTATATGCATGAGTATATAAAAGGCATGTTAGAGGCGTTACAACCTCACCCCCTTCCAATGAGGTATGTTATAAAGAAATTTCATGAAATTCAGACAGAATGGGTTTACAAGTGGAAGACTAAAGAGTTGAGGTGTAGATTAATAGACAACGTGATCAGAGTTGAGAATGTTTTAGTAAATGAACACAGTTGTAGAAAAGATGTCAGATTAATATGAAGATCATTCGGATTCTGAAATGTTATAGTTAAAGAAAGGTCAGGCTCAGCTAATTAACTCATCCAGGTATGAGGCCTAAAGTATGTGATTGTTTGAATTTATTCTGAATTTATTTCTTTTTGCAATTGGAATAATATCAAATTAATAATGACAGAATTACATAGTGCAATCATGACCGAGATGTATTAATGACTGAATGTAGTCTTTAAGGTTGAGAAATTACAGCAATCTCTTCCGACTATTATATATGTCAATTTACTCTCAGAGGTATATATATCTACAAGATTTTGAATGAAATTCCTATAGTATGAGAATGTCAGCTAAATTTATAGGTAGATGAAAGCATTGTAGTCTATTTGAGCTGTGATCAAAATTGCTCTATCTTTTCTGGTTTTCTGCATCATGCACAAATAGAAAGTTGGCGGTAAGGTCCGTATGATGTTAGCGTCCTAGCCATTGCTCAATGAAAAATAAAGGAAGATTGTGTGGCTTTTGTTAAGATTATTTTTAGTACTTATGAGTATTTTCTGTGTAGCTCCGTGTTCTAAGATTTTGTTATTTCTGTTTCCTTAATAAATTATTGTTCAAAGTATCAGCCATGAGATATTAGTAGGAAATTTTCTATTGATGAAAATGGTTTCTTCTTATTATTAAAATGCTTATGATGATTATAAGTTTTGACTTGATGGCGAGAGTACTTTGATACAGTTACAAGAGGTATAAAGATTGTGCTTTTGTATTGGTTGTTATGGAAATTTGTGTTTACATTTCTCCGATGATCGAGATGTTTTGTTTTCAATCGGGACATTATTTACTAAAGTAATTGAGAAGATAGTCTTATTATGACACTATGATTTTTAAGTTGTATGAGTATTGTCGCATCAGTATAGTTAAGTGCTTCGACGAGTAATAGTTGAAGTAAGTTCTATTATAAGTTTAATCTTTCTCTAGATTTGAGAAGAAATTGAAGTTGGCAAAGTGTGAATGATAAGAAGCTCAACTTAGACCTGTGTATTGGTTTTCACTTTTCAAATGATCTTGATACATATATTAGCGAGTTAAAGACAGAATGTTATGATGTCTAGCACAGTGATAATTATCTGTTTATTTGAGAAGTACAGAGATGGATGATACTCCGAGGCAGTTACCCTAGTAAAAGTATGAAATGTTATGTACCAGACATTGAACCTGATGTCTGAACTTTTAATGGGTTAAAGTTGATTTTCAAATATCTCAGCAGCTATTACAGCCAGTATTGATATCTATGTGAAAATGTTATGGTTTTTCGAAAAAAAGGAACTCATAGGCTAAAATTGTGCTAAAAGACTAGAAAAAAGTAGAAGTGAAGATTGATTTTAGAGATCAAATACAGATTATCAGAAATTGTATACAGAATCGAAAGGTAAAATTATTGAACTTAGATGAGTGTCAAGTGCTTCTGAAAGTATTTCATTAATAGGGAATTGTTCATCCGGATACGTAAAGATAGGTGAGTTGTGGTTCATCGAAGAGTATGAGATTATTGATAGAATAAGGCCAGTTACTTATTAGTGGGATTTTCATTTAGAGTGTAAAAAGATCAGTAATATGATTTTTATGTTCATGATAAGAGAGTACAGTTCCAAATCTTAGTTTAAGAAGTAAGATGTTGAAGATGCCGAGACTATATGAGAAGTTGAAAGTGACTTGTGAATTTAGACCTAAATTCGTTAACTGGTGAGATTTTTGGGGAGGAAAACCCCTAAAGGGAGGAGAGTTATAATGGCCCGATTTTGGGCTTTATCGGAATAGTGGTTTCGGGACCACAAATCCAATGTTGAGAAATTTATTTTATTTATATTTTTATGGTCTACAATTTCACGGAATGATTTCGTGAAAATCTCATTTCTAAAATTTTAACGTCTGGGCACTCAATTTAGTCAAAAGGACTAAATTGTAAAAAGTGAAAAAGTTGAGTTCTACATGTTAGAGGTATCCAATTGTTATGAAATTTTAAATTGGAGGTCCTTAAATGATAATTAGACCATTGTTTAAGTTGGTGGACAAAAATGGACATGGATGGGTATGTTTCAAAAGATTTTTTTAGGGGTATTTTGGTAATTTAGTGAATTAAATGAATTAAAAACAAAATTTAAATGCCAAATTTGTCCATCTTCAATCTTAGGCCGAATTTAACATGTGGGAAGCCATGGATAGGGTTTTCAAGCTTTCCAAGGTTCGTGGTAAGTCCATTCTAGCCCTATTTTTCATGTTCTCTGCGTTTTTTGAGTCCCGGTAAATTGATTTAGCTTATTCTAGCAATAATTTAACCTAAGGTTCATATTTGGAAAAATACCCATTAGTGAAATGTGTTTATTTTGATGTTTTATGGTAGAATATGAAGCTTAGAATTATGTTAAACAACTTTTACTAAGCGATTTTAAGTGAAAACGAGTAAAACGACATAATCGGCAAAAATACCTAATGTACATAAGTGCATGTTAGAGCAAGAATTTGATATTTCCATAGAAGGGGAAAATTCTCAGCATGTTATAAAACATAAGAATAAGGGATGAAGTTTAATTTTTGAGCCTAGGGGAAAATCATAATTATGCAAAAGTTTAGGGGTAAAATTGTAATTTTTCTAAAGTTTGAGTTAGGGGCTATTTTGAGTAGTACATTAATTAAATAAGTGAAATGTAATGTTTTAGACCCGAAAAAAATGAGATTTGGACCTAGAATGGGAGGAAAATTGAAAATCGAGAAAGTTGGTAAAATGGTTATTTTGGTATCGAGGTAAGTTCATATGTTTAATAAGCATTTAATGATGCAAGTTTGAATGTTAAATTGAAATTTTAGTTATGAATACTTTAGTATTGATTTTCCAATATAATTATAATGTTCGATAATGACTCAAAATTTTAATAAGAATTGGTATAAGTTTACATGTAAGACCAAATTAGAAAGATGGCTTTGTGTAATATCAAGAAAGTATTGAATAGAAAAATTTGGGAAGGATAAGTTAAATTGATGATGTGATGAGATTGAGAATGTAATTATGTAAGTTATGTGTAAATAATAGCAATATATTTTTATAAATTATGAAATGTATTTGATTTACGAATTAATATTGAATTTGGAAGAAAATTTATTCATGTGATAAAAGTGTTTAAAATAAGTGTTAAGTGTAAATTCCCGGTTGAACTTAGGAATAGAAGTGGATACAAGTGATATATCACTAGAGACCAAGTGTTAAGAAGTGTTCTGATGAAGTCCCGGTCTTGGGCAATCTAGCATGTGTTGCAGAAACCTGACAGCTTGTGTGACCAGGCCCGTGGACATTACCAGTGTTATTGATCAGTGGTAGCTTTGGCTACATATTAGTGGTAGCTTCGGCTACATATCAGTGTGGCACGTATGTGCTAATTCTCTACGTATCCGTGTATATTCCAATGAGTTCAACAGGAAATTTACTAAGTGAAAATACATGTGATCGTGTAACGACTAAGTGTAATTGAATATGATTATGTGATGAATAAGTGTAGGTATAAGTGTGAAAATTTATGAACAATATACTCGATATTTGATCGAACCTTCGGTAAGATGAAATCTAATAAGTGAAATTACGAAAGAGTAAATTTAGCAACAAAATAGTTTTGAGAAGCAGCAGTTGTGTGACTTTGAAAAATCACCAAATATGGTGTAAATAGAATTAGAGGTTGAATAAGATATTAAATTAAAGCTGAATAAGTCTATTTTCACATAAAAGAAATGGTGTAAACAAAAGAATTTCATATTCTGTGATATTTGAATTTTTGTGAGACAGGGTCAGAATGATATTGGAATCCCCTATTCTGACTTTAGAAAATCATTAAAAATTGTAAAAAAATAATTATGGGATATAATTTATATGCCTAAAATCCTGAATGAGTCTAACTTCAAATGAACTAAACAAGAAGGTCATCTGAATTTTGTAAGAGGAGAAAATTGATTCGTAGTGAAGACAGGTGAAAATAGTCGAACAGTGAAACAGGGGAAATTTTAATGAATAAACTGTACTAATTTGCAAGACCAAAAATTCTAGAAATTGTATGGTATGAAGATATGTGATAGTTTCAGGGAAAACTAGTGGTTTTTAATTTGGAGCTCTGTAGCTTAAGAAATAAATAATTTAGTGACAGCGATTCAAGTAGACAGATTAATGTGAACATGAGTAATAAGGTATAAGCATGTGATTTCATAATTGAATCAATTTGAGAATTTTCTGTGAGGCTTTATCTCGTTGAGGCTTTGGTAAGACTACAAATAAGTAGGGAAAGTAAGAACTTAGCATTATTTATGCAAGTTATGACAGCCTAGTAGTAAGCTAAATTCATTACTAATGCTTATTATTTTTACATGTGAACTTACTAAGCTTTATAAGCTTAACCCATTTTTTTTCCCATGTTTCAGAGTCCTATTAAAGAAGCTCGGACTGGAGGTCGTCAGAGATCGCTTCACACTATCAAGCTATCTATGGGTATCTTTATTCATAAATGATTTAATTTATGGCATGTATAGGGGCTTGACTAAGTCATTTTGTATATGTGTTAATTAATTTGGCCAAATGTATTGTTAAGTCTGGTAATGCCTCGTACCCAGTTCCGGCATAGGATATGGGTAAGGAGTGTTACAGAAGGCTTCTTTGTCCTCTCCTCCCTAGCTACCCAATACGGGTTTAGACTCAAATTGCACTACTCCGTGGACGGAGGCAGGCGTATTACTTTCTACATCATTAGCTATCGCTCGATTGGGATCCATTTACTATATGGAAACACAATTTAAAACTGTTAGGAATCATCACACTATCACAGGTTATATATGGCATGTATAGGTAGACTCTCACATACGCTATGTTAGTCCGAGAATTAACTAAACCGTAGCTCTGATACCATTAAATGTAACACCCCTCACCCGTATTCAATGCCAAAATAGGGTTACAAAGCATTACCGAACATATTATACAATAACACATATATTTCACGTACATTTTCAAATTTCATATAATCATCAATCAATAACATTTATAGCATCCCTAATACGAGCCTACGAGGCCTAAAACATGCATTCGAGTGGTTCGAGACTAAATCGATAACTTTAGAAACGTTTGAAACACGTAGAAAATTTTCCCAAAAATAGGGGACACACGCCCGTGTGGCTCGGCCTTGTGAGACACACGGCCAAAGACATGCCCTTATTAGGGGCTACATGGACATTTGAAATAAGATCACATGGCTATGTCCCAGCTCGTGTCTGATCCGTGTAACTCTCTGACTTGGGTCACACGGCCAACACACACGCCCGTGTATAGGCTGTGTCCTAGGCCGTACCAAACCTGTAGGGTATATTGACTTATGCCACACAACCAAGTCACACACCCGTGTCTGAGGCCGTGTGGATTATACTAACTTGGTTTATAATTCAACACCAGGGGACACACAACCGTGTGTCACACACGGCTGAGACACACGCCTATGTCTCTGTCCATGTGGACGAAAATAGGTTATTTACCAAGACATTTTGCCACCCAAACTTGTGCACTCTTACATCAACCCAATTTGCACCAAAACATAGCATAATTTGGCATTTATACCAACCAATTCAAGCCTAATTCATGCATATTCTATAACACCTTTCTCAATGTACACAAGTCACAAAATAGGCCATACCATTTATACCAAAATCACATATACAATTTAACTAATTATACACTTCCAAATATGCATCAATGTGCTCAATTTCACAAACAAATATCTTCTCTAATTTCAACTATTTAGCATCCACCATATCTATATCCACAAGCATCATAATATAAGCCATGCACATATATATATATATATATATATATATACATGATTCAAACATACCAGATAAGCCAACTCCTATGGTAATATACAAAACTAAACTTAAAACATTTACAAGCCAATTCAAATGGCTACATTCATCATCCATTATGAACCAAAAGGACCAAAGTCCATATACATGGCATATACTCAAAAATAATTAAATTCAAAAGTACCCAAGTGATAGTTGGATAGTGTGACAAAGTCTTCGACGATCCCCGAATCCGAGCAAGCTTTAAAAACACTATAGAACATGGAAAAAAAAAAACAATGTAAGTTATAAAGCTTAGTAAGCTCATTTGAAATAAACTCAATTAATCATAAAAACACAATTCACAAATTGAATGTATATATATCAACATGTAACTCATAATGGCTAACAAACCTTTCATATATTCAATCATAAGATTATACGTATTATTCAAAAGTTTCTTCGATTTAAAGCTTATACGGTTCATGTACATACTTGTACCATCTCGTATTAATCTCGTACTTAACCATGTCTCTCATATACCCATTAGACCATTCGGAATACTATCAGATACATAGGAAACTCGCACCCTAAGTGCCACATATATAGCCGAAGCTATCTTAATCTCGTATCACATATACTACTCACACTAGAGCTATCAATGGGCCTGCTCACACAAGCTGTCAGTAAGATGTAGCTACACGGTGCTGTTCACACAAGTTATCAAGTAGCGCAACACATGCCTGTATGCTCAGCCATTGGTAGGACGTACAGGACCAGCATCAGGTTCACAATATCACAATAACCCCTAATGACATGTCATTCGTATCCTAATCTATTCATAATGTTCAATCGAGATTTTCACATTTGTTGAATTATCGTCAAACATGTCCGTAGTCTCATATTCACATTTTATGCAATATTAAAGAATTTAAAATACATTTAGAATGAAACTTATTACATACGAGCCTCAGACGCAAAAACGACGAAATAGGTCGATTAGTCGAGTACTTTGTTTTCCCTCGATCTAGATCTGAATTTCACTTTTCTTAATCTATATGCAATCAAATTTATCTTATTTAATTACCTCACTATTTAATTTAATCCAAAATACTCATTAAAGCACATTTATACTTTTGCCCCTAGTATTTCACAACTTTTACAATTTAGTCCTTATTTCATAAAATCACAAATTCATGCAATTTAATACCAACTCATGCTAGCCGAATTTCCTTAGTACAAAAATCAACACATATTTTTCATTTATTTCACATTTTAACTACAAAGTTTCCACATTTCTCAAATTAATCCCTAATTTGCATTTTCACTAAAAATCACTTAACAAAACTTGTATAACTATCATCAAACATTCATAATCTATCATAAATCAATAAAATACATGCTTATTCATCAATGGCAACATCCTAAATCTTTAACAGTTTTACAAAAGAGTCTCTGGGCTAGCTAGACTAAGCTATAACGATCTAAAAAACGTAGAAATCATGAAAAACGGGACAAAAATCATACCTAATTGCAAGGATTTAACTTGGACGAAAGAATAACCCTAATATATTATTTTTCTTCTTCAATTTCAGTTAATGAAGATGATAATGGATGGAATTTTTGTTTTATTTTACTTATTTTAACTTTAATTTCCAAATACCATAATTAATCTTTAACAATAATTCAATTTACAACATTACCATGCCACTATCATCCATTATCTCATTAATGGTTTATTTACAACATAAGGACCTCTACTATAATAATCCACAGCTATTAGATTCCTTTAATTAATAAAACTCCACTTTTACACTTTACGCGATTTAGCCCTTTTTATCAAATTAACCATTCAAACGATAAAATTCTTTAATGAAACTTTCACACAAAAATATTACCATACTGTAGACATTTCAACATCGAATTTGTGGTCCCGAAACCACTGTCTTGATTTGACTAGAAATGGGCTGTTATAATACATGACACCTTTAGCGATGTCACCTTATAGGTTGGTCTTTGCAAAAGCCTGTCATCTATCCTTAGAGTTACAACACAAAGATTACTGGGCTCTCCAACAACTCAACTTGGGTCTTAAGCTTGCTAAAGAAAAATGGATGCTTCAACTCAATGAGTTAGAAGAATTCTGAATGTTCTCATACAAGAATGCCAAACTATTCAAGGAAAGACTTAAAAGATGGCATGACAAGCACATTCGAGTTCGAGAATTTGAAGCAAGTTAGCAAGTCCTGTTTTTCAATCCCAGTTTAAGGTTCTTTCTAGGTAAGTTAAAATCACATTTTTCCAGTCCATGTACAATTCATGAAGTTTATCCATACGGAGTTGTTGAACTTCAAAGTAAGGGAGGTAATTTTTGAGTCAATGCTCAGCGCTTGAAACATTACTAGGGGGATAAAATTGAGTGGGATGAAATCTCATTCATTTTATCAGATATTTAATTTTCCTCATTTTTTAATAAATGATTTAGGGTATATTTTTAGAATTAGTATGTTTAAATAAATTTTATCTAGCAGATGGGAACTTAAGTGGGACCGCTTGTGACCCCTCCAATCTTTCCTTAGAATTGATTTTAAGATAATCTTCCAATAAATTATTCCCTAAATGGAAAAATAATTTTTTAGTTTTTCAAATAAAAGGGTCAATTTTGATCCAATTCGTAATTGTAACTCAATTTCAAATTTTCTTTAAGTCTAGGTACTTAATTGAATTGTTTCCAAAATTTGGTTGCTCTTTTGTAAATATTAAAGATTAGATGTCTCTTTTATAAATATTTTCAAAGGCATCTAGAATAATTTTTTTTAATTTAGTTTAATAAATAAGATGATAATAACTAGTATATAATTATAATTATCATAATATATATTACTTATTATGAACTTTTCATAGAATTAGGATTAGGATTAGTTTAAATTTGATAATATTTTAATTAATAGTTTTATTTCAATAAACTAATAGAAAATAATAATTTAATATGCATCATATTAATTATTAATTGTTATTGACTTTGTGTGGAATTAGAACTTAGAATATTTTAATTATTAGTTTGTTCAGAGATTTCTAATTGAACTCCTACCCTCTTCCCTATAAATTCCACCAACCTTCTTCATTATTCATCACTCATCAAACCAACCTCCATTCATTCATTCCACCATCGATCCTAGCATCCAAAAACCACCAAGGCCTGAACGCTCAGCAACTTCCTCACTAGCTCACGAACCCAACAGCTCGCCATGTCTTGCTCGATGCATCTGCCTGTTTCCCACTCTCCAGCATCCGTGCGGGCACACGCATGCCCTGCTGCCCACGTAAGGCTCCGTACATTGATGTTGTAACAACCCTAACCCTTATCCATCGCCAGAATAGGGCTATGGAGCATTACCAGAGTTTACATTTCAAAACTATAAAAAAACTATAAATATTTTACTTCACAATATCAATTATAGCAAATTCCATCAATAACATACATATTGTCCCATATACAAACACTCGAGGCCCTAAAAACACATTATAAACAAATCAGCACTAAATAAGAAACATATAAAATTTGGGAAAAGATGAAAATTTTCAAACTGCAAGGTCACACAGTGAGACGCACGCCCGTGTCTCAAACGGCATGAGCATTCGAAGTAGGGACACATGACCGTCTTCTAGCCCGTGTCTGTGCCCGTGTAACTCTATGACTTGATTAACACAGCCAAGCCACGCTCGTTTACCAGGTAGAGTAATTCTTGAAATACAACCTTTAAAAAAAAAAAATACAGGGGACACACGGTTGTGTCACATGGCCATGTGTCACACACAACTGAGACACACGCCCGTGTCTTAGGCCCTGTGGACAAAAATAGGCCATTTCCAAGCCATTTTTCTCACCCAAAGCTTAGTCACTTATAAAAGCCAAATGTACCTATTTTCATGCAACCAAATTGCACCTAAAATAAGCATATCTGTAACACCCCTAACTCGTAACCATCACCGGACTAGGGTTAAAGGCATTACCGACAGATCGGAACCATTTACAAAAAATTCATACAACATTTCATCAATCACAATCATAATGTCCTTTAAATGAGTCATCGAGACCCGAAGCATGCTTATAAACTGGGTCAGGACTAAAACGAAACACATATAGAACTTCTCAAAAACTTAAAAACTTTTCTAAAATACAGCGGATACACGCCCATGGGAGCCAACCGTGTACCCACCACAATTGCTAGACACACCCGTGTGTCCTCCCCGTGGTTAAACCTGACTACACACCACAGCCACCAAGCACGCCCGTATACCCTGACTGTGGTTGATCCTGCCAAAACAACACAGCTATCAAGCACCCCCATGTGCTAAGGCCGTGTCCTACTAGGCCATATACTGACTTTCTAACACGGCCTCTAGGCATGCCCGTGTGCCATGGTCGTGTGACATTATAAGTCATTTGCAAGACCAAAATGCCACCTAATTGGGTCATACCTAGAAGAAACATTTACCAAATCATATCATGCATATATGGCAACCAAAAACATACCAAATTGACCAATCAATATGTACATTCAATACCAATTTCATTCATGCCAAATTACAAAATTAAAACTCACATCATCACAAGTATAATTTGAAACACCCCAAACCCACCCAAAAAGCCTGACCGGATTTGATATGTTCCTCGAATAAAACTTTAACAATTTCTTGTTTTGTTTAAGAAAAACTTGATGAGTTTGTATAAAACAGATTAACTTAATGTCGACTTTAAATAAATTTATATCTTCTTAAAACATTATTTAAAAGAAATTTATAAGTTAAAAGAAAACCAAATTTTATGAAAATTTTACTTATTATTGTAAAACATAAATATATAAGTGTCAAAACAGTTTAGATTATTTATCGAAAACCATTTAGTTATTTAATTAAATATTGTTCATGGCGAATAAAAATCCAAACGCATAAAAATTAAAAGCAGTTCATAGTAGCCTTATTACAAAAATAGCAAAACCCATAATAAATTCTAAGTAATAAAAATACGCTTAATAGGTTTAATTAAGGGAAACATCCGAAATACTTTTGTTGAGCAATGGCCACCACGTAGTCCCCGCTGACCTGATCCATCATGCTAAGAGTCATCTGAAAAATTATCCCACAAAAGGGGTGAGTCATAAACTCAATGTGTGACCGAAGTCACCGGATTCAAATATGTGACCGAAGTCACCAGATTCACATATGTGACCGAAGTCACCGGATTCAAATATGTGATCGAAGTCACCAGATTCACATATGTGACCGAAGTCACCGGATTCAAATATGTGACCGAAGTCACCGGATTATGTGGTAAAAACCATCGGAACACTTCCCTTTATCAATAACACCCATATGCCCATGCATATACATATTATTTAGTTTTCATGCCATTTACCCCAAAATCATAGCAAAATCATACTTATTTCACATTTAGGCATATAGCAAAATTAACGAAGTATTAGGGTAAACATACCTGAATATCGTATACCATTGAATGGTACCCGCAACCATTATTACACATATTTTCATACAAATCACATTTAATATAGATCTATGAGATTTTAGTATAATGTTACACACCTTATGACAGTGAGAACGATACCTTCCCACTCGTCAACACTTAGTTAATTATCACACTTGATTAGAATACACTATTACTTATAAAACTATACTATTGATGAGAGATCTAAATCCTTACCCTCGAATTCTCGAACAACCGCTATTTGTGGTTTTTCTTCGTTAGATGGATCAAAACTCACTGACAACCCACTGACGAAAAGTGGTTCGGTTGTACGCACGACTTCAAATAAACGATCTTCATTAGCAGAGGGTCCACAACCCGGTGGAAAATCTCTTATCGCCGATACAGCCCTTCGTTTGAAGTTTGAGGGTATAACAGAGCCTCATCTCTTCCAAATGCTCCTTACTGCTCTTTTCAAACCTATCTTGTTCGTCTCGAACTCTCCCTAAAAAAAGTCGATTAGTAATCTATCTAAAAGAAATGATATAACCGAAAGTGATAATCCTTACCTTGGATGATTTCGAAGGATCACTCCTAAAACGTTGGTTTCCAAAAAGGATCCTTAAAATTCCTTCCACTTGCTAGCTAGGGGATTCGAACCTCTCCCCTCAAGCATTCATCCATGCGCCCTTACCACCTTGCCAATTGACTTATTATGCTTTAAACCTCTTGTCAATATTTATTAAAGCCTATCTTGCTTAGCTCCGTCTTATTTATTAAAAACTTAATATTTCTCTAATGATTCACTTACATAATGAAGTTTGAACAACTTCCAAAACACACTCAATTATACTTAGACATGCAACAACATACAATTAAATAAAATGCATAACCCTATTTTCAGATGTTATAGTTCTACCCCTTAAAATAATTTCGACCGAAATTACAGCTAGAACAAGTAAGGGTATTATTGTCGATCGCTTCCTCGGCCCCACGTAGCTTCTTCTGATCCATGATTATGCCATAATACTTTGACAAGAGGAACTGATTTTCTCCGTAACACCTTTACATCCCGCTCTAGGATTTGAATTGGCTCCTCTTCATAGGACAAATCTGGTCTTAATTCCACCTCCTCAACTGGCACTACATGAGATGGATCCGACCGGTAACGGCGTAACATTGAAACATGGAACACATCGTGCATTTGCTTCAACTCTGAAGGCAAATCTAATTTGTAACAACCCAAACCCGGCCCAAACACTACGACCGAATTTGGTTTGTTACGGAGAAAACATTTTTTTGAAACCTTTTTAAGTTTTGTTGAAAACCTTTCGTTCGGATTGTCTTGCTAAACCATATTTAGTGTTTATGTTAAAAAAAAATTAACTAAGTCAAGTTGTTATAGGTTTCAAGTGTGCTGATGGCACGATAAATCATTTTATCGATTTAACTTGAGAAAATCATGTATATATATTTTTTATTTCATTACAATAGTTTAGCAACCATTCAAATAAAAGAAATAGTAAAAGTAGTTATAGGAGGCCTTATTACACTTGAATAAAATAAACCAACATTAACTATAAAATAAATTTCAAGTTCACTTAATAAAATTCCACTGCATGGCCACCTCGAGTCCATCCGGTCCACATCCGCGATCTACACGTCACCTGAAAAATGTAAAGGAGAAGGTGAGTCACCAAGACTCAGTATGTAACCCTTCCCCTGGTTTAATCAAACTCATACACAAAGTGTATCAATTAATGCATTAAATTATGTACCCAACCTAGCCAACCAAACGCCTCTGTCTACCCGTTGTGGTACCAAACCCTTTGGTGGTGCCAAGCCCTTTGGTGACTTAAAATCACGATGTGATGCCAAATCTTTGGAGGTGCCAAACCTCCGTGTCCGAAGAAACGAATCGATTGATGGGGCCAACCCATCGTGTGATGCCAAATCACTGGCGTCGATCCCGTATTATTATCTGTGGGGCCAACCCACTGTGGTGCTAAGCCACTGGGACAAGATGCGATGAGGTGCCAAACCTCTGGAGGTACCAAACCTCTGGTGACCGTAGTTACAGTGTGTTACCAAAACACTGGTGTCCGTCGACACAATATCTCTGCCCCCTCCACTCATCAACCCATGTCAAGCAGTTATAAACAGAGCATACATTTATCACATGTATCAAATAATCCATGCTTCCCAAAAGCATTATTATCAATCTCTTACTGACAGAGACTTACCGGGATCCTCGCTTGTACCGTTAAGGTACTAATTTTGTATCTACATAAAGCGATTTACACATAGCATGCATTTAATTAATTATTATAAGTGTGTATGTACACACGATGTCGATGAGAAGTCTAAATCCGAAAGAGAAGTCGGCCTCCTAGATCTCTCTCGCACCTATATTCGCCAACCTTAGGATTAGTATTATGGCTTATTCGGCCAATCCAAAATAATTAAAAGGGTCCACTTTGAACCCGAATCCTTACCTTTACCCTTTTAGCTACTAATCACAAGACTTGATTCTCGAGTCCGATTCACCAACTTCCATCGGTTAGTAAACAAACCGATAGCCTTTGCGTTTAAACACTAACATAGGCCTTACCCATACTTACACAATTCAGGTTGATGAGAATGGAGCCTAGATCGTCCGATTCCAAATCTTCCGAAACCTACGCTAACTCGATTGCCAACGAAACTTGAAGTGATCTATCCCACTTGGTATTCGCCAAGGCTACTAGGAAGTAATAGGAAATTCGCTAGAGGAAAATAATTGAGAGAATGAGTGTTAGAGTTTGACAAATTGGAGTTTTGAGAAGAGGAAGGAAAGGAGTGAGATGGGTGGTGAACTTTCGGCAAAAGAGAAACAAAAGAGTGGAGTTTTGAGACCTTGCACAAGTTTGTAAAAAGAATGAAAATAGAAAAATTGCTCCCTAGGAAATTCGGCTATGTGCAGGAATGAAGAAAAGGGAAATAAAGTGATAGGTATGTGCCTTAAAAGGATTCGGCACCCCTCCCCTAATGCTTGCCGCCCACTCCTTTCAACAAGGAGTTTAAAATTCATTCCACTACCTTAATTACTCTAGGCCACTTGTTTGATTTAATTCAAATAATTTGAATTAATTCCAAACAATAATCCAATAATCCATTTAATCCACTACTATCCTTGATTATCTCTTATTATCTTATTATCTAATAATAACAAATAAATAAATAAAATAAAAACAAAACAAAGACCATGTGCCCAACAACTAGCCGAACAAGGAACCCCATGTGCAGCAACTCCCTTTCACGCTTGACCTTGCAAAAACAAAACCATCATTCTTTGCATCTTCGGGTTCGAACGCAGGACACTGGTGGAGACAACCCCCTTATTCCAACGCCCAAGCCACTCGGCCTCATTGAATTTCATATCAAATAGCCACCACATTTAATTATAAGGCCTTTCTTCCTAAGCCCATCATCCAAAATAAAAGAAAAATGCAACTGCTGCTGCTGCCATTCGAACCCACGACCTACCTCTTCTAGACTCTCAAGTGGCAACCCAAGCCACTCCTACTATCTGGGCTTTGATGCCAAGATCCTTCACGAACTAATTTTAAGGCCTTCTCGCTAACTCCCATGCCCAAACCAAAAATTAACACGCCACTTGGTACCATCGTGCCTCGAACCTGTGCCCTTGTTTGGCGCTACTTCCACTTTTTAAGTGGCACTGCGTACCACTTTGCCAAGGCCTGCTTTTGTGTCATAACTCGCCCAAAATTTATACTTAACCCCTATCTTCTAAGGCTCCCTATCTTTAAAGCTTCCAAATTAAAATTCCTATTAAGCCATATTATTCCACGATTAATACTATAGCAATTCAAACACAAGAAAAAATCATTTAATCACAAATAACCCCGATTTTAGGATGTTACATAATTGATATGCCACAGGTCCGACCCGCTTTCAAAACCCGATAAGGTCCAATGAACCTGGGACTTAACTTACCTTTGCGACCAAATCTCATCACCTTTTTCCAAGGTAAAACCTTTAGGAAAACTTGATCCCCTACAGCAAACTCTATTTCATTCCGCTTAAGATCTGCGTATGACTTTTGTCTGTCAGATGCTTCCTTTAACCGAGCCCGGATTACCTTAACCTTTTCTTCGAATTCAGCTACTATTTTTGACCCAGAACCTGACGTTCTTCTAGTTCTGTCCAACACGTAGGAGTACGACACTTCCATCCATATAGTGCTTCATACGGTGCCATCCGAATACTGGCTTGGTAACTGTTGTTGTACGCAAATTCTGCTAATGGTAAGAACTCCTCCCAGCTTCCTCTAAAATCTATCACACATCCCCTTAACATATCTTCTAAAATTTGGATTACTCATTCAGATTGGCCGTCAGACTGTGGATGAAATGCCGTACTGAAGTCCAATCTGGAGCCCAAAACTTGATGCAATGCTTTCCAAAACTGAGACGTAAACCTCGGATCCCTATCCGAAATAATCGACACCGGCACTCCATGCAATCTCACAATCTCAGCCACATATAACTTCGCCAATTTCTGCAAAGAGTAATCAACCCGAACTGGGATAAAATGTGCAGATTTCGTCAATCGGTCCACTATCACCCATACTAAGTCTTTCTTAGTAGGCGTAAGAGGAAGCCCACTAACAAAGTCCACGGTGATTCTCTCCCACTTCCATCTGCGAAATCTTTATCGGTCAAGCAATCCGAAGGTACTTGATGTTCAAACCTTGACTTGTCGACACGTTAAGCACTTTCCTACAAACTCCATAACTTCTTGCTTAAGACTAGGCCACCAAACCGATCTCGCAAATCTCAAGATAACTTACTTCCTCCGGGATGCATAGCATAGGGGCTACCATGCGATTCTCAAGAATCTTTGCCTCAACTCCGATCCCCAGATACGACTTTACCTTTGAAACACAATACCCCATCATTACCATAATCTTCCAATTCCCCACTGCACCGCCGAAGCTTAGTACTCAAATCATCATCTACCAACTGTCTCTCTTTCACTTGTCTCAACCACGTCGGCTTTACTTGTAATTCTGCCAACAAGCTTTCGTCATCGTAAAGACTAAGATGTGCAAACATCGCCCTTAGAACTGACACCACTTTTCCGACTTAGAGCGTCTGCCACCACATTCGCCTTGCCCGGGTGGTACTCTATAGAACAGTCGTAATCTTTCAACAATTCTATCCATCTTCGTTGCCTCAAATTCAGTTCTTTCTGAGTCAGTAGATATTTCAGACTTTTATGGTCCATATATATCACTAACTTTTCTCCATATAAATAATGTCTCCAAACTTTAAGAGCAAAGACCACCACTGCCAACTCCAAGTCATGTGTCGGGTAATTAACTTCGTGTGGTCTCAACTGCCCAGACACATACGCAACTACTTTTTCGTCTTGCATCAGAACACATCCTAATCCTGTGTGAGAAGCGTCACAATACAAGACGAAATCCTTTCCTGCCTCAGGCTAAATCAAAACCGGAGCTTCAGTCAAAACCCTCTTGAGCTTCTCAAAGCTCTCTTGCTGTTTATCAGCCCACACGAAAGGTACCTCCTTTCTCAACAATTTCGTTAAAGGTGCAGCTATCGATGAGAATCCTTCGACAAATTTTTTGTAGTATCCTGTTAATCCCAAGAAACTGTGAACCTCAGTTATGGACTTAGGTGGTTTCCAATCTAGCACAGCCTTAATCTTCCGAGGATCCACCCTTATCCCTTCTGCCGACACCACATGGCCTAAAAATGTGACTTCCTTAAGCCAAAATTCACATTTGCTGAATTTGGCATATAGCTTCTTCTCCCTTAAAACTTGCAACACAATCCGGAGATGCTTATCATGTTCTATTTCAGACTTAGAATACACCAGGATGTCGTCTATGAATACCACAACGAATTGATCCAAGTATGGCTGAAAAATTCGATTCATCATATCCATGAACGCAGCTGGGGCGTTCGTCAATCCGAATGGCATTACCAGAAATTCATAATGCCCATATCTAGTTCAAAAGCTATCTTATGGATATCTGCTTCTTTCACTTTAAGTTGATGATACCCCGACCTTAGATCTATCTTTGAGAATACCGCAGCTCCCTTAAGCTGATCGAACAAGTCATCGATCCTTGGCAAAGGATACTTGTTCTTGATGGTCAGCTTATTCAACTGCTGGTAGTCTATACACATCCTCATCGATCCGACCTTCTTCATCACGAATAGGATCGGTGCTCCCCATGGAGACACACTAGGTCGGATAAATCCACGATCAAACAACTCCTGAATCTGAGCTTTAAGCTCAACTAACTCCTTCGGTGCCATTCTATATGGAGCAATAGAAACTGGCGCCGTTCCAGGCAATAAGTTAATCCCGAATTCTACCTCTCGATCCGGACGCAAACCTGGGAGTTCTTCCAAAAAATATCTATAAATTCATTCACGGTCCTGACTTCTTCAACAGTTGCCTCCTTAGCCTCCAAGGCACTCACCAACATCAGAAAGGCTACACATCCCTTTCTAACCATCTTTTCTGCCTTAAGAGTGGATACTACATTAGATAAGTAGTTCTGTCTCTCGCCCATCACTACAACTTCTTTGTCCTCAATAGTTCTTAAGGACATCCGCTTAACAGCACAATCCACATTTGCATGATACTTCACTAGCCAGTCCATGCCTAAGATTAGGTCGAACTCTCTGAATGGTAACTCCATTAAATCAGCCGGAATCTGTATCCCTTGAACTTCTAAAGGCACTTCTTTACAAAGTTTGTCTATTACTACTGTCTGTCCTAAAGGACTAAGTACAGTCATCTTCCTAGGTACAGTCTCAGAAGTCACATGTAAAGTTTCAGATACTTCACTAGCGATATATGAGTGAGTTGACCCTATATCTATCAAAGCAATAAAGGGCAACCCAGAAATCAGAAACGTACCCGTGATAACATCAGGAGCGTCACTATCTTCTCTGCGATGAATGGCATATACCAGACCTGGCTGTCTTACCTCAGAGCTACCACTGCTTCTGCCTGAAGTTCCGCGACCTCTACCGAACCATTACTTCTTCCATTTGGACCACGGCCCCTTATTGGCTGATGTTCACCTCTGCCAGCCTGATTAACACCCTGGCCTGCAGGGCGGTTCTTATCTAAATTCATCGGGCAATCCTTGATCATATGATCTTTAGACCCACACTTGAAACATCCCCCGATCTTTTTCCAACATTCTCTCGGGTACATCTTCCCACACTGAGGACACGCACGATGTTGTCCACCCGTAGTAGTCTGCTAACTTCGTGGCCCATCATTTCTTGGTTTCTTTTAAAAATTCCCGGATGACCCTAAAGACCCAAAGCTCCTCTTATTCTTATTCTGGCCTCTATCCCAGTTCTGTCTTTCAGTCCGCTTAACTTCTTTGGCTATCCTTGCCCTATCCACTAAGACTGCAAAGTCTCTTACTCGGTGCGGAATAATCAACACTAGCAGTTCATCTCTCAGTCCATCCTCGAATCTGACACACCGCTTATATTCTGTTGCTCCTATCCCTCTAGCATACCGGCTAAGTCGCAAGAACTCTGCTTCATACTCAGCTATCGACTTATTTCCTTGTACTAAATTCAAAACGCCTTTCTCGGGAGTCGATGTAGCTAGCTCCAACATATTTTCCTTGAACTTAACTTTAAAATACCCCAATCCACTCGATCCACGTGGGTACTCCCTTGATAGTGAGCCCCCAGTGGTAGGCCTCATCACGGAGTAGTGAAACAAAGACCTTTCAACTTTTCTTCGCAAAGGTACCACATCATCCATTATCCTCTCGATTGCCTCCAACCAATATTCCGCTATATTTGGAGCTACTCCAGATACTCCCTAAAACCTCGGCTCCATTCGATCTAAGTCTCTCGACCATCGACTTTCGAGACCCATTTCAAAGATTAGCTAACCGCTACTGTTCCAAAACTATAAGCATAGCTTGTGATACTGCATCACCTCCTCCATTTTGCTCTTGAAATTCCACCCCAACAGCCAGTGGTGGAGCTTCATTTTCGAAACCTTGACCAGATCTAACTGGTTCCGACACAGTCATTCTTCCTCTATCGCATCCGCGATGACCACGTCCCCTAGAACTCATGTCTACTATGCATATTATCTGTTTTTACGAAAAAGTCTTATGCATTAGAGTCTTTTCACTTATTATTAAAAGAAAGTTTTATGCAACAGATATTTATTTAGTGGTTTTTCCGTAGTAGTACACATACACCTAGGGTCTATGTCTCTAAAGTATAATTTCCTTAGGCTTATCATACATTCACATCACTTTATCAATAAAAGTACTTACCTGATGGATCTGGGCCGAGAACTCGGGTGCCATGCTTCTATAAAACCATTCTAACTAAAGAAAATTTTCAAAAAGTCATTTGGGCCTAATTTTGAAAACGTTATGGGCTTCACAACCCAAGGCCGAGAGTTTAAAACCTGGCTCTGATACCAAGTTGAAACACCCCAAACCCGACCCCAAAAGCCTGACCGGATTTGATATGCTCCTCGAATAAAACTTTAACAATTTCTTGTTTTGTTTAAGAAAAACCTGATGAGTTTGTATAAAACAGATTAACTTAATGTTTAGGTTGAAATCGAATTTAAATAAATTTATATCTTCTTAAAACATTATTTAAAAGAAATTTATAAGTTAAAAGAAAACCAAATTTTATGAAAAATTTTACTTATTATTGTAAAACATAAATATATAAGCGTCAAAATAGTTTAAATTATTTATCGAAAACCATTTAAATATTGTTCATATTGTTCATGGCGAATAAAAATCTAAGCATAAAAATTAAAAGCAGGTTCATAGTGGCCTTATTACAAAAATAGCAAAACCCATAATAAATTCTAAGTAATAAAAATACGCTTAATAGGTTTAATTAAGGAAACATCCAAATACTTTTGTTCCACTTTCCGACTTAGAGCTCGCCACCACATTCGCCTTGCGGGTGGTACTCTATAGAACATCGTAATCTTTCAACAATTCTATCCATCTTCGCTGCCTCAAATTCAGCTTCTTTTCGAGTCAAGAGATATTTCAGACTTTTATGGTCCATATATATCACTAACTTTTCTCCATATAAATAATGTCTCCAAACTTTAAGAGCAAAGACCACCACCGCTAACCCAAGTCATGTGTTCGTAATTAACCCGTGTGGTCTCAATCGCCTGCATACATACGCAACTACTTTTTCGTCTTGCATCGAACACATCCTAATCTCTGTGTGAGAAGCGTCACAATACAAGACGAAATCCTTTTGCCTCAAAGCTAAATCAAACCGAGCTTCAATCAAAACCCTCTTGAGCTTCTCAAAGCTCTCTTGCATTTATCGCCCCACACGAAAGGTACCTCCTTTCTCAACAATTTCGTTAAAGGTGCAAACTATCGATGAGAATCCTTCGACAAATTTTACGTAGTATCCGTTAATCCCAAGAAACTGTGAACCTCGGCTATGGACTTAGGTGGTTTCCAATCTAGCATGCCCTTAATCTTCCGAGGATCCACCTTATCCCTTCCGCCGACACCACATGGCCTAAAATGTGACTTCCTTAAGCCAAAATTCACATTTCTTTGAATTTGGCATATAGCTTTTCTCCTTAAAACTTGCAACACAATCCGGAGATGCTTATCATGTTCTATTTCGGACTTAGAATACACCAGGATGTCGTCTATGAATACCACAACGAATTGATCCAAGTATGGCTGAAAAATTCGATTCATCATATCCATGAACGCAATGGGGCGTCATTAACCGAATGGCATTACCAGAAATTCATAATGCCCATATCTAGTTCGGAAAGCTATCTTATGGATATCCGCTTCTTTCACTTTAAGTTGATGATACCCCGACCTTAGATCTATCTTTGAGAATACCGCAGCTCCTTTAAGCTGATCGAACAAGTCATCGATCCTTGGCAAAGGATACTTGTTCTTGATGGTCAGCTTATTCAACTGCTGGTAGTCTATACACATCCTCATCGATCCGACCTTCTTCATCACGAATAGGATCGGTGCTCCCCATGGAGACACACTAGGTCGGATAAATCCACGATCAAACAACTCAAATCGAGCTTTAAGCTCAACTAACTCCTTGATTGCCATTCTATACGGAGCAATAGAACCGGCGCCGTGCTCTGCAATAAGTTAATCCCGAATTCTACCTCTCGATCCGGACGCAAACCAGGAGTTCTTCCAAAAATATCTATAAATTCATTCACGGTCCGACTTCTTCAATAGCTTGCCTCCTTAGCCTCCAAGGCACTCACCAACATCGTAAAGGCTACACATCCCTTTCTAACCATCTTTTCCGCCTTAAGAGTGGATACTACATTAGATAAGTAGTTCATCTCTCGCCCATCACTACAACTTCTTTGTCCTCAATAGTTCTTAAGGACATCCGCTTATGACAAAGACAATCCACATTTGCATGATACTTCACTAGCCACCCATGCCTAAGATTAGGTCGAACTCTCCGAATGGTAACTCCATTAAATCGGTGGAATCGTATCCCTTGAACTTCTAAAGGCACTTCTTTACAAAGTTTGTCTATTACTACCGCTCATCCTAAAGGACTAAGTATGATCATCTTCCTAGGTACAATCTCGAAGTCACATGTAAAGTTTCAGATACTTCACTAGCGATATATGAGTGAGTTGACCTATATCTATCAAAGCAATAAAGGCAACCTGTAAATCGTAAACGCATCTGTGATAACATCAGAGCGCCACTATCTCTCTGCGATGAATGGCATATACCGGACTGGCCGTCTTACCTCGAGCTACCATCGCTTCGCTCAAGTTCCGACCTCTACCGTAACCATTACTTCTTCCATTTGGACCACGGCCCTTATTGGTCGATGTTCACCTCTGCCACTGATTAACACCACAACTGCAGGCGGTTCTTATCTAAATTCATCGGCAATCCTTGATCATATGATCTTTAGACCCACACTTGAAACATCCCCGATCTTTTCCAACATTCTCTGCACATCTTCCCACACCGAGGACACGCACGATGTTGTCCACCGTAGTAGTCTGCTAACTTCGTGGCCCATCATTTCTTGGTTTCTTTTAAAATTCCTGATGACCTAAAGACCCAAAGCTCCTCTTATTCTTATTAAGCCTCTATCCCGCCTCGCTCTTTCATCCGCTTAACTTCTTTGGCTATCCTTGCCTATCCACTAAGATCGCAAAGTCTCTTACCAGTCTTGAATAATCAACACTAGCAGTTCATCTCTCATCCATCCTCGAATCGACACACCGCTTATATTCAGTTGTTCTATCCTCTAGCATACCGGCTAAGTCGCAAGAACTCGCTTCATACTCTACTATCGACTTATTTCCTTGTACTAAATTCAAAACGCCTTTCTCTCGAGTCGATGTAGCTAGCTCCAACATATTTTCCTTGAACTTAACTTTAAAATACCCCAATCCACTCGATCCACGGGGTACTCCCTTGATAGTGAGCCCCACCGGTAGGCCTCATCACGGAGTAGTGAAACAAGACCTTTCAACTTTTCTTTCGCAAGTACCACATCATCCATTATCCTCTCGATCGCCTCCAACCAATATTCCGCTATATTTGGAGCTACTCCAGATACTCCCTAAAAACCTCAACCATTCGATCTAAGTCTCTCACCATCGACTTTCGAGACCCATTTCCAAAGATTAGCTTCGCTACTGCTCCAAAACTATAAGCATAGCTTGTGATCTCGCATCACCTCCTCTATTTTGCTCTTGAAATTCCACCCCAACACCGGTGGTGGAGCTTCATTTGAAACCTTGACCAGCTTCTAACTGGTTCAACACATTACTCATTCTTCCTCTATCGCATCCGCATGATGACCACGCCCCTAGAACTCATGTCTACTATGCATATTATCTGCTTTTACTTAAAAAGTCTTATGCATTAGAGTCTTTTCACTTCTTATTAAAAGAAAGTTTTATGCAATGATATTTATTTAGTGGTTTTTCCGTAGTAGTACACATACACCTAGGGTCTATGTCTCTAAAGTATAATTTCCTTAGGCTTATCATACATTCACATCACTTTATCAATAAAAGTACTTACCGATGGATCCGGCCGAGAACTGGTGCCATGCTTCTATAAAACCATTCTAACTAAAGAAAATTTTCAAAAGTCATTTGGGCCTAATTTTGAAAACGTTATGGGCTTCACAACCCAAGGCCGAGAGTTTAAAACTGCTCGATACTAAGTTGAAACACCCCAAACCCGACCCCAAAAGCTCCCGACCGGATTTGATATGCTCCTCGAATAAAACTTTAACAATTTCTTGTTTTGTTTAAGAAAACACGATGAGTTTGTATAAAAGCAGATTAACTTAATGTTTAGGTTGAAATCAATTTAAATAAATTTATATCTTCTTAAAACATTATTTAAAAGAAATTTATAAGTTAAAAGAAAACCAAATTTTATGAAAAATTTTACTTATTATTGTAAAACATAAATATATAAGCGTCAAAATAGTTTAAATTATTTATCGAAAACCATTTAAATATTGTTCATGGCGTAATAAAAATCTAAACGCAAAAATTAAAAAGCAGTTCATAGTGGCCTTATTACAAAAATAGCAAAACCCATAATAAATTCTAAGTAATAAAAATACGCTTAATAGGTTTAATTAAGGAAACATCCAAATACTTTTGTTGAGCAATGGCCACCACGTAGTCCCCAATCGACCGATCCATCATGCTAAGAGTCATCGAAAAATTATCCCACAAAAGGGTGGGTCATAAACTCAATGTGTAACAAAAACACTAAAAGCCCAATTGATCATGGCTTTTAAGCCCATTTAGTAACACATATAGCCATAAGCCCATTTAAGTCATATTTAGCCATAAGCCCATTTTTATAGCAAATCAAATAAAAATCATTTAGAAGTTAAATGGGTATTTATATAATGAAATGCAAACCCGCCCACCTAAATATCCATCCGCTACACACCACCGCATTCAACCAATCACACCATGGGGATTACTAAATCAACCTCCATCCGCTACACACCATCGAAGGCGATTGTCGTAATCAACATGCACATCGCCTTATAATTTTGTAGCAAGGCCACCAGATAATTGTGACCGAAGTCACCGGATTCAAATATGTGATCGAAGTCACCAGATTCACATATGTGACCGAAGTCATCGGATTCAAATATGTGACCGAAGTCACCAGATTCACATATGTGACCGAAGTCACCGGATTCAAATATGTGACCGAAGTCACTAGATTATGTGGTAAAAACCACCGGAACACTTCCCTTTATCAATAACACCCATATGCCCATGCACATACATATTATTTAGTTTTCATGCCATTTACCCCAAAATCATAGCAAAATCATACTTATTTCACATTTAGGCATATTGCAAAATTAACGAAGTATTAGGGTAAACATACCTGAATATCGTATACCATTGAATGGTAACCGCAACCATTATTACACATATTTTCATACAAATCACATTTAATATAGATCTATGAGATTTTAGTATAATGATACACACCTTATGACAGTGAGAACGATACCTTCCCACTCGTCAACACCTAGTTAATTATCACACTTGATTAGAATACACTATTACTTATAAAATTATACTATTGATGAGAGATTTAAATCCTTACCCTCAGATTCTCGAACAACCGTTATTTGTGGTTTTTCTTCGTTAGATGGATCAAAACCCGCTAACAACCCACTGACGAAAAGTGGTTCGATTGTACGCACGACTTCAAATAAACGATCTTCGTTAGCAGAGGGTCCACAACCCGATGGAAAAACTCTTATCGCCGATACAGCCCTTCGTTTGAAGTTTGAGGGTATAACAGAGCCTCCTCTCTTCCAAATGCTCCTTTCTGCTCTTTTCAAACCTATCTTGTTCGTCTCGAACTCTCCCCTAAAATAAAGTCGATTAGTAATCTATCTAAAAGAAATGATACAACTGAAAGTGATAATCCTTACCTTGGATGATTTAGAAGGATCACTCCTAGAATGTTGTTTCCAAAAAGGATCCTTAAAATTCCTTCCACTTGCTAGCTAGGGGATTCAAACCTCTCCCCTCAAGCATTCATCCATGCGCCCTTACCACCTTGCCAATTGACTTATTATGCTTTAAACCTCTTGTCAATATTTCTTAAAGCATACCTTGCTTAGCTCCGTCTTATTTATTAAAAACTTAATATTTCTCTAATCATTCACTTATATAATGAAGTTTGAAAAAAATTGCAAAACACACTCAATTATACTTAGACATGCAACAACATACAATTAAATAAAATGCATAACCCCTATTTTCAGGATGTTACATAATTCATCCAAAACTTACTCAAAAACTTGACCATTTCTTGTGCTCCAAACCATACCAAAAATATGCATCATATAACGCATTCATTCAAGCATTTTATCAATTCAAAACTAGCCAAAACCATGTCTAAGTTCACTTTATAAACATATATACATATCTATCCTATACATGCCATATCTAGCTATATAATTTTTTTTCATAGAGTACCAAAAGGAGTTTTGTAGTGTGATGACGATCCTTAATAGTCTCGAGCCTTCAGTAGCTTTGACGACCTATAAAACAGAGAAAATAGACACATAGAGTAAGCTTTCCAAAAGCATAGTAAGTCAATATACAAACAAACTTAGCATAAAATTCATTTTGAGCAAGTAAATACATTGGCACATTCCAATCACATAGCAAATAGTCACATAGATACCTTGATTCATACTTGTGGCCACATTTGCCACATTCATCAATTCAAGATTCACATTCTCACATTCAAACATACATTTCTTCAACTTCAAGTCATATAGGTACTTACCTTTTTATACACACTTAATGTACATTCAACATTGTAACATCCTGATATTTTGGGGGCTATGCATTTTACATAATTGAATGATGTTGCATGCTTAATCATTTTTAAGTGCCATTTTGGAAGTTATTTGAGCTTCATTTATTAAGTGAATGCTTTGTTAAACTTTTAATTCTATTAATTAGAGAGAGAACTAAGCTATTAAGGCCTTAAGAATTGATGATAAGAAGTTCTAGCATAAGTTAAGTAATTGGCAAAGTGGTTAAGATGCATGGATATATGCTTAAGGTGCAAGGTTGAATCTCCTAGCTAACATTAGGGAGAATTTTTAATTTTTTTGTTTTCTTCCTTGTAAGTGACAGCCAAGAATATTCTAGAGTGGATGAGCTTTCATCCATTTTTGGCTTGTTGACCATGTAAAAAGGAAGTTAAAGAACATAAGGCATGGAATCACAAATTCATGATAAGATGAGGGGACAATGGCATAATAAAGGGCTATGTTTGGGGATGTGTTCATGGTCATTTGACCATGAACCTAGACAACATGAAGGCTAAAGGAGAGGCCTAGTTGTGTAGTAAATTCTTTGGATATGATGGGGAAGAAACAAGGAGGAAAAAGGGGATATGTTGGCATTGATGTGGCTTAATTTATGCTTTGCCATTTGGGGAAAAGTTAGCCAAAAGTCTTTGTTTTGTCCATCTTTTCTCATTTTCACCAAAAGCTCTCTCTTAGCTGAATTTGCCATAGAGTTTAGGTAAAACTCTCTTTTGTTTTAGCTTTCATCTTTTGACCAATTTTCTTCATTTTGGCCGAATGTACCTTAGTCATTTTGGTACATTTTCACTTTTGATTTAGCCTCAATTGCTTGAACCAAATACAACCTTCTTTCTCTCATTTAGTTTTCATTTTGAAACCAAAAGAACCACAAAGATTAAGCACCATTATTCTTCTTCATTTTCTCTCCTCTTTCCAATGCATCTAAGTTCCATAGTCAATCTCTCTTCTCCTTGATCCTATTCTCTTTCTTTTCTTTTCATCTTATTTTTCTCTTATCTTTCTCTCATTGTCGAAATCACCATTATCATTTTCTTCTCATCTATCTCTTTACTTCCTTCTCTTTTCATTCTCTTTCTTCTTTCCTTCAAAACCAAACCATTATATTGAAGCCACCATTTTTATTCTTTTATTTTGTGAAGGCGAATCATCATTTTCTTTTCTTCTTTTCAAAGTCGAATCTCCAAGTGATCAAAGTAAGATGCTATCAATTATTTTCATCACTTCTTTCACTTGAATAAGATTGGAAATCATAATCTTTTATTTCTCTCTTAGGCGAATCTCTTGAAAAGATTTTGAGAGGAACTTTGTTGAAGACAATCTTAAGTGACCATTCGAATCATCAAGGTAAGACTACTATTTTGGATAATATCAATTTCTTTAGATGGATTACTAATCTAAGTTATCTTTAGGAGCGATCTAAGATCATCAAAATAGGTAAGAAAAGAGCCGTTCAAGTGTTTGGAAGAGAGGTATTCCTTTACCATCGAACTACAAGCGAAGAGCGATGATCGGGGTTAGAGACTTTCCACCGGTTGTGGACCCTCCGCAAACGAGGATCGATTATTCAAGTAGTGCGCATAACCGAACCACTTTACGTTGGTGGAATATCGGGGTTTTGATCCATCTAGTGGAGAAAAACCGCAAATAATCATCATTCGTGAACTGAGGGTAAGGATTTAGATCTATCGTTTATAAGTATAGTTTTTGCTAACAATAGTTTATACTAACCGAGTTTATTAATCATTTAGGTGTGGACGAGCTAGAGAGTATTGTTCTCACTGTTACTAGGTGTGTAACCATACATTAAAAACTTCCATAGATTTATATTATTAAAAAAATGATTATATGATAGTATGTTTTGACTGTGGATACCAATTATTGGTATACAAAATTCAGGTATGTTACCCAATATTCCGTTTATTTTGATATATGCATCAATATGAAATAAGCATGACTATATTATGATTTGTGGGTACATAGCATGAAAATCTGATTTGATATGTATGTGCATGGGCATATGGGTATGTTTAATAAAGGAGGAAGTATTCGGTGGTTTTACCACAATTACGTGACTTCGGTCACATATGTGAAATTGGTGGCTTCTATCACATATTTGACTCCGTGGTTTTGGTCACATATTTGATTCCGGTGGCTTGGTCACATATTTGACTCGGTGGTTTTGGTCACATATTTGACTCTGGTGGCTTCGGTCACATATTTGGACTTGGTCAGTGACTTGGTCACATCTGTTTTGGTGGCTTTGCCACAATAAGGGCGATGTGCATGTTAACTGCAAAGAATCGCCTTCGATGGTGTGTAGCGGATGGAGGTCGATTTAGTAATCCCCACGGCAGTCTTTGGTTGGTACGGGGTGTGTAGCGGATGGATATTTAGGTTGGGCCTGCTTGCATTTCATTTCATATACATATCCATGTAACATTGTATGATTATTATTTGATCTGCTATAAATGGGCCTTTGGGCTAAATTTGAGTAAAATGGGCCTTTGGGCTAAATTTGAGTAAAATGGGCCTTTGGGCTAAATTTGAGTAAAATGGGCCTTTGGGCTAAATTTGAGTAAAATGGGCCTTTGGGCTAAATTTGAGTTAAATGGGCCTTTGGGCTAAATTTGAGCTAAAATGGGCCTTTGGGCCAAATATTTGATTAAATGGGCCTATGGCCATATGTGAAATTTTGGGTTTGAAAGCATTTCATAAAATGGGTTTTTTTTAGTGTATGTGTTATACATTGAGTTTATGACTCACCCATTTTTATGGGATAACTTTTCGATAACTCAGAAAGCGATGGATCGGGATGTTAAGGATTTCGAGGTGGCGATGTTTCGTATTAAGTATTGTGGAGATTTTCCAACTTAAACTCTTTAAGTTAAACTTTATTACTTAGACTTTAATTTGGGTTGCCAACATTATGTAATAAGGCCATTATAAACTATCTTTATTTTCGTGTTTGGATTTACTTTTATTTTGCCATGAATAAATATCCATTAAATAACTAAATGGGTTTTTAATAATTATTTAAAAAGGATTTTGTCTTTAATATATAAATGTTTTCAAGGAAATTTTTCTTAAGTTTGGTTTCCTTTTGATTTTATTAATTCCTCCTAAAAATGATGTTTTAAAAGACAAAATTTCTTTACAATGAAATTCCGCTAAAGTTTTACTCGAGGAACATACCAAATCCGGTTAGGCTTTTTGGGCCGGGTTTGGGGTGTTTCAAACATACCTGAAACGAATATTCGTTCACTTATTTGATCAAAGCTCGGATTTATAATTCGTATCACAAAGTTGCCCATTGAACCTTTAAGAATCTAGTAGGATAATCGATAAACCGTAAAAGTAACATATTTTAACCCCATATTTAATAGGCGTTTGGATGATTTAGCCCTTGATTTATGTAAAAAGGTGCTTTTAATCCTTTCTTTTCATGTTTATACTTAGGAAAGCACCCGAAGATAAAAAGAACAAAAATGGGCTTAAAATAGAGTAATTGGGCCTCAACAAGTAATCAACACGGCCTGGCCCAAAGCCCACACGACCGTGCCTCGCCAATTACCTAGAGCACGACCTCAACTACGTAACACACGCCGTGCGGCATCCATTCATCACACGGACGTGCCTGGTGATCTACATGGTCGTGCCCAAATCGACAGACCTGAAGCACGGCCTAAATCCTGACTCACACGGCCGTGCCCAAAATGATAGAATCGAGACACGACCCAACCACGAGTTACACAGGCGTGTGTCATGGCCGTGCCCCTACCGCAGGAGAATTTCACTTAGATTTGGATGCTTGAAGCCAAAGAAACATACTTCTAATTCTACTCCAACACCCTAATAATAATTCTGCTTGAAGGAGATACTTAGGAGCCAAGTATAGTATCCCAAAGCCTATATAAACAACCCAAGGCAAACATTAAAGGGGAGCTTTTTGGCAAAGGCTTTTGCTGAAGCATTCATCTTTTAGGGAATCATTTGAAGATAGGTTTGGGGAATAAATAATAAGTGAAGTCATAGGTGGATTCTTCCTGATGGTATCATCCTTATCAACTGAGTTTTCCTAAAGTCTTTCTCCAATTCAATCTTTTGTCTTTGCATTTAGTCTAAGTATTTCGTTAGTTTAATAATTCAATCACTCCAAATTTTAGGCTAAATAATAGAGAGAAAGTGAGTAGTAGTACTTTTAGGTTCCCTTGGGTTCGATAAGATATTCTTGCCTGGGCTATACTACTGTTCGATAGGTGCACTTGCCTCTATCATTGTCACAGTTAGTCTACTGTGTTCGATCATTCTTTTTAAATATTAAAATTTGACTGCTTGACACGATCAAGTTTTGGCGCGTTGCTGTGGACTCCTAAAATGTTAAGAAAGCTCTATTTCTATTACTTTAGCCATTATCTTTATTTTTAAATTCTCTTATTTTTATACATATATTTTTGTTTTTCTAAATTTCTTTCTTTCTTTTCATAGTAGGTACCTCTAGTTTATGACTAGAAGGAATCCGAGAGGACCATTAGAATACGAGAGCGACATTGAAGCTACCGCTCGCAGAAATCGCAGAGAAATTAGACAAGCCCTAGACTATCAAAGAGAAGAACAGCAAAGATCCAATCCAACTGAAGGGATGGACGAGAACAACCCACCAAATGTGCAAGAACAAAATCTCCACGTAGTATGTATGATTATCCTAAACCTAATTTCACAGGAGCAAAATCTACTATTGTTAGGCCCGTTGTTGCTGCTAATAATTTTGAATTAAAGCCTAACACAATAGAAATGATTCAACAATTTGTTCAATTTGATAGTTTGCAGGATAAGGATCCAAACACTCATATATCTAATTTTTTAGAATTTTGTGATACCTTCAAAATAAATGACATTTTTGACGATGCCATACGTCTTCGATTATTTCCTTTTTCATTAAGTAATAAAGCAAAGCAGTGGTTGAACTCGTTACCACGAGGGTCAATCACCACATGGGGTCAAATGACCGAAAAATTTCTTTTAAAATATTTTCCACCAGCCAAAACGGCTAAATTTAGGAATGACACATCTTTTTTGTGCAGAATGACGCAAAATCATTATATGATGCATGGGAAAGATACAAGGATCTCCTAAGAAGATGCCCACACCACGGATTACCTTTGTGCCTTCAAGTCCAAACTTTCTACAATGGTGTAAATTCTCCAACTAGGCAAATGATCGATTCATCAGCCGGTGGAACATTGAATAATAAAACTCCTGAAGCGGCTTACGATTTTATTGAGGAGATGTCTTTGAACACCTATAAATAGAAAATTACAAGAGCTAAACTGACAAAATTAGTCGGAGTTTTTAACATAGATGCAGTGACAATGCTATTAACACAGGTGGAGTTAATGAATAAAAAGCTTGATAATTTATGTTCTTCACAGGTACATCCAGTCATGCAATGCGAAGTAAGCGGGAATGTGGCAAATTCTGAGTACCCACCCTACCAACCAGGAGCAGAAAACGAGCAGACCAACTATATAGGTAACAATTTTCGATCTAATAATAACCCTTATAGTAACGCTTATAATGCAGGTTGGAGGAACCACACAAATTTTTCGTGGGGAGGACAAGAAAATCAAGGAAATCAAAGGCAGCAACCTACTCCAAATTACCAAAACCAGCCCTATCCACAGGAAAAGAAATCAACCCTTGAAGAGATGTTGACAAAATTCATGGCAACTATAGATTCTCGTCTCCAAATGACGGAAGCAACACTTGATGAACGGTAAATCTTACTCAAGGGAATCAAGACTCAGGTGGGAGAGCTCATTACGTCAGTTGGAATACTTAATGGAATAATATGTGAAATAAGGGCAGAAATTTTTTCCAAAGACACAAAGCAAGTAATGGCAGTCACACTAAAGAGTGGCAAAGAGCTAGTTGAACCACAAAAAAAGACACCACATGATGTTATCAAGGAATAAAATGTAGAAGTTGAGAACGACAATACATTGCCTAAAGAGAATAGAACACAAATTCCATATCCAGAAAAATTGAAGAAAGAAAAACTGGATGCTCAATACGGTAAGTTCCTTGAACTCTTTAAACAAATACATATTAACTTACCTTTTGTTGAAGCTATTTCCCAGATGCCCAAGTATGCAAAATTCTTAAAGGAACTTCCCACAAACAAAGGGAAGCTTGAGGAAGTATCAAAGGTAAAGCTTAATGAAGAGTGTTCAGCCCTTCTCTAAAATAGATTACCACGAAAGTTAAATGATCCAGGGAGTTTCACTATTCCTTGCTTAATTGGTAGTTTAAACATCACGAAAGCATTAGTAGATGTAGGCGCTAGTATCAACTAAATGCCTTATCGATTGTTTAAAAAGCTAGATCTTGGGGAACCAAAACCCACTAGGATGAGCATTCAATTAGTTGATAGATCTATTAAATATCCTAAAGGAGTTATTGAAGATGTCTTGGTAAAATTTGATAAATTTATTTTTCCCGTTGATTTCATTGTGCTAGACATGGATGAGGACATCAAAGTTCCTTTAATATTAGGGCGTCCTTTTTTAGCCACTGCTAGAGCTATTATTGATGTAGGTGACGACAAACTAGCACTAAGGATAGGTGATGAAGAAATTATTTTCCAAATTTATGATGCCATGTGATATTCTAAAGAGCAAGATGATTCTTGTTATTTTGTTGGCACTACTGATCATATTATTAAAAATTCATTACAGGAAATCCTGCATGATGACACGATGGAACTGTGTCCGCCTCAAGGAGAGGGGGAAGAGGATGAAGGTAACGAGATTAGTTTGAATACATCATCATTCAGACAAATGAAAGAAGAAAAGATTGAAAAAGAAGATGTATTAAAACAGAAACCCTCCATCGAAGAGCCGCCCAAATTGGAATTAAAACAGTTACTAAAACATTTAAATTATGCATTCCTCGGGAACAATTCTATGTTACCAGTAATCATCTCTTCAGAAATAGAACACAAGGAAAAGGAGGAGCTGATAAAGGTACTAAGAGAACACAAGAAAGCCACAGATTGGAAAATCTCTGACATTAAGGGAATAAGCCTCGCATTTTGCACCCATAAAATTTTAATGGAAGAAGAATATAGACCATGTGAGCAACCTCAGAGACGATTAAGCCCCAACATGAAAGAAGTGGTCAAAGTCGAGGTAATTAAACTTCTTGATGTAGGAATAATTTATCCTATTTCTGACAGCACTTGGGTAAGTCATATGCAGGTAGTCCCAAAGAAAGGAGGAATGACGGTAGTACCCAATGAAAAGAATGAGTTAATTCCCACAAGAATAGTTACTGGTTGGAGAGTCTGTATCGACTATGGGAAGCTGAATGATGCCACCAGAAAAGATCACTTTCCTCTACCCTTCATTGATCAAATGTTAGAAAGACTATCTGGGCATATGTACTACTACTTTCGACTTCCAAATCCCCATAGCTCTTGAAGACCAAGAGAAGATGACATTTACGTGCCCATATGGTACGTTTGCTTATCATACAATGCCTTTTGGATTATGTAATGCTCCCGCCACTTTTTAGCGTTGTATGTTGGCAATCTTTGACGAACTTGTAGAGGACATCATGGAGGTATTCATGGATGATTTCTCAGTATTCGGTAATTCTTTCCAGCTTTGTCTTAAAAATCTAAAATGAGTTCTAATTAGATGTGAAGAAACAAACCATGTTCTGAATTGGGAAAAAATGCCACTTTATGGTTAAAGGAGGGATTGTTTTAGGACATAAGATTTCTAGAAAATGGATTGAGGTAGATAAAGAAAAAGTTGAAACCATAGAGAAATTACCTCCTTCTAGTTCAGTAAAGGCGATTAGAAGCTTTTAGGACATGTAGGTTTTTATAGAAGATTCATTAAAGACTTTCTAAAATAGCTAAGCCTTTGACAATTACTAGAAAAATATGTCCCTTTTAATTTCAATCAGGAACATTTAGATGCATTCAATATCCTTAAAGATAAATCAATAAATGCACCAATTATAATCGCACCTTATTGGAATTTACCCTTTGAACTAATGTGTGATGCAAGTGACTTTGCAGTAGGTGCAGTTTTGGGACAATGAAGAGATAAGAATTTTTAGGCAATCTACTCCACTAGTTGAACATTAACACCCGCGCAAGAAAATTATACCACGACTGAGAAAGAACTGCTAGCTGTAGTTTTTGCTTTTGTCAAATTTAGACAATATCTAATATTATCAAAAGTTGTCGTTTACACTGACCATTCAGCTCTTTGTTTTCTTTTAACCAAACCTGATGCAAAACCTAGACTCATACGATGGATTTTTACTCTTACAGGAATTTGATCTGGAAATACAGGATAAGAAGGGAGCTGAAAATCTAGCGGTAGATCACCTCTCAAGACTCGAAAATCCACACACCAAAAAGCTTGATGAACAAGAAATAAATGATTCATTTCCCGAAGAACAACTCTTTTCTTTAATGCATTCTGAAGTACCATGGTTTGAAAATATTGTGAAGTATTTAGCAGCTAAAGTCTTGCCAAGAAAATTAACACATCACCAAAAGAAGCGATTCTTCGTTGATGTGAAAAATTATTTTAGGGAAGATCCCTTTCTTTTCCGCATATGTGCAGATCAGGTAATTCGAAGATGGATTACAAAGAGAGAAGCAAGAAAATCCTGGAATATTATCATTCAGGACCATCAGGAGGACATTACAATGGTATTAAGATAGCACACAAAACACTCGAATCAGGTTATTATTGGCCCACACTATTTAAAGATGCCAACAGGTATGTTACCGCGTGTGATAAATGCCAAAGAACAGGTAATATTTCTAAACGTGATGAAATGTCTCAAACATATATGTTGTGATGTGAAATATTTGATATATGGGGTATTGATTTTATGGGACCTTTCCCTAGTTCATTTGGAAATAAATACATCCTAGTAGCAGTTGATTACATGTCAAAATGGGTAGAAGTAGAAGCCTTACCTACCAATGATGCCAGGGTAGTAGTTAAATTTCTCATGAAACTATTCTCTAGATTCGGGACACCTAGAGCCATCATTAGTGATAGGGGTACCCATTTCTGTAATACACAATTTGAAAAAGTTCTAAAGAAATATGGAGTATGCCATAGAACAGCCACCCCATATCATCCTCAAACTAGCAGACAAGTTGAGGTAGCAAACCGAGAGCTTAAGCGCATCCTAAAAAAAATGGTTGAATCAAATAGAAAAGATTGGGCAGTTAAGGTAGATGATGCTTTATGGGCCTATAGAACAGCATTCAAAACACCTCCCCATACAAACTTGTATACGGGAAAAGCTGTCATCTACCATTTGAGCTAGAACACAAAGCTTTTTGGGCAACAAAATTTTTGAATACTGACCTCACAATTGCAGGAAAGAGAAGAATGATGCAGATGAACGAGCTGGATGAATGTAGAACAGAAGCCTATGAAAACTCAAAGCTGTACAAGGAAGCAACAAAGTGATGCCACGATGCTCATCTCAAGCGATCAAAATAATTCGAAATAGGAGACCTGGTCCTACTATACAATTCAAGGCTTAAACTATTCCTGGGAAAACTGAAGTCAAGATGGTCAGGCCCATCCATGATCAAAACAATCTTTCCATACGGCACCATTGAGGTAACTCATCCCACAAAAGGCACATTCAAGGTAAATGGTCACCGACTTAAAATTTATAATGGTGCAGATTTTGGAGATATCAGAGAGGAGCTTCTGCTCCACGAACCCTCCTTTAGAATTGAAAATAGGAAAAGTCTAGCTTAATACTATAAACAAGCGCTTCTCGGGAGGCAACCCGAAAAGCAACACATTAACATTGACTTGGTCTTTCTAAAATTTTTCTAAAATGATCTAATGTAAATGCGGGACTATTAACATAGCCTTGAACAGGCGTGCTAACAATCGTGTACAAGGAGGAACACAGCAGGCGTGGCGGGATCCGTGCACAAACAGGGAAAAATTCTTTTCAACAAACACGGGCTGCAATATAAGACATGCCCGTGCCTTTCAACCATGCGAGGTTACTGACTTATCAAGCACGTGCTAGACACGGCTGTTCCCCACGACCGTGTGAAGCTACTGACTTATTGAGCATGGCTAGGACACAGTCGTGCCCAAGTCCATGCGAACATACTACCTTATAAAGCATGGGCTACACATGCCCGTTCGACCCAACCGTGTGAATCAAAACACGGGCGTGGCAATGTCAACACGGCCATGGCAAACCCATCTAAACGCGCCTAAAACCCAAAATCGCGAAAAGCACGGGCAAGTGTAAAATGACACGGGCGTGTAGAAAGACCGTGCCTCAGACTCTATTTATAAAAATAATCGCCCTCTTCCCCAAACCCAAACCTTAAAATCAGATTCCAACCCCCCTTCTTCAATCCAGCCACCAAATCACCCCTCCCTCCAGCCCACCTCCTTCTGACCATTCTTCTCAAAATACCAACCAAAACCAAACACACGCCCACAGCACACGCCCTTACCAGGCCTTGCCCACGCTGAAGAACCTAGCACCATGTCCGTGCGCTCAACCCGTGCTCGTCAAGCACCACCGTGCCTGGTTCCTTTTCCTTCACATTTTCGCATATTTTATCTTTATTTAAAGTTTTGTTTTATTTTAGATTTAATTCATATTGTTCAAGTTTATTTTAATTCTTGTCTAAGTCTTTATTAAAACATGATTCTTTATTCTTCTTGGTTGTTTTATTTTTCTTTTGGTTGCTTTAATCTATTTTTCTTATTAATTTCCATTATTTAATGCATTGTCGATTTACTATTAACACATGTTAGATTTTATTGCCTAACCTCATGGAAGAATTGATGTTCTAATGCAAATCATAGTTAGCCTTTAAAATCATGATTTTTATGCAACATGTTTAGTTCCATGAGTCCTTTGTATAGCTTTATTATTTTATTAACCATGATTTTAGTTAGGAATTAGTCTAATGAATAATGAGATTGAGGTTTGCTGATTTTAGTATTTGTTCTTGAAGAAATATTTATATTTGCTATTGATTTTTGATTTTTTTAGGAAAATTCTTGCTTATATAAAGGAAGTGTTTTTCAGGTATTATGTCGTCATCACTATTAAACGAGCCGTCCCGAGCAAGAAAAGGAAGGGGCCCGGATCATCATCCGAAACTGCCTCCACCAAACTCTGACACCATTTCCTCTGATTTCCTCAAGCTACCCAAGAAGAGTGTTACAAGGTATTCAAAAGAACGGCCATTAGGCACCAGAAGGTGGATTGACTGGAACGCCGTTGAACAAATAGGACTAGCAACTGACATCCGAGCCCTCATTTCAACCGAACCATGGGAGCAGTTCTTCTCAATCATCGAGCCCACATACCTGGAACTAACACTAGAGTTTTGCACAACCTTTACTTTGCAAACAATGATGGCGCAGTTTAACGAGCCAGTAACAGTGTAATTTCACTTAGGGGGTATGTTACGTCAATTAAGCATTCCCCAATTCGGCATAGCTCTTAGACTTTATACAGATGAATTTAGAGAGGAAAATAACCTCTCCGAGTTAGACCGAGAACTCCCTCGCGACCCCATTCACTATTGGCGCCGCCTGGCACCCACTACAAATTCTTACAACCCTAGTCGATCGAAGGCAACAGCCCTTGGCCCATCCCTGAGATATATCCACGCCATCCTAGCCCACACTATCATAGGTCGACGCGAAAGCACTGGCGTGGTAAACAAGCATGATGTCTACTACTTATCGTGCATGTCAGAGGGAGACGTTTTCGATTTGGCATATTTCATCGCCTGCGCTATCCATCACCAAACAGAGCAACATAGAAAGGAGATTCTATCAATGGGGCCAACACTTTGACCTGCTGAACACAGACAATCAGATAACCTCCCTCACACTGATGGGTAACATGGTACCTCAAGGCATCCAGACGATGCTACAATGGGGATGATTAAACATCGTCGAGGGACCGTTCCCCCCAATACAGACTAGCTACAAACAAGGAGGAGCCTGAGGACATTACTGATGATGTCCCACCAGTCCCAAGCCAGTAGCCATCCTATCCAGCAGCTTCAATGGCAGGTATCTCTGTAGCCTAACACAGTTCGAGCAGTACTGCACCCAGCATTTTACTGACACTACTCGACGTTTTGATGGGATCGAGGCTACCCTTTAGCAAATCTACCATTATTTTCATATATCACCACCGAAACCTCCACAGGATCCAGTTGACAATGAGGACCTCTGAATCCTCACTTTCATATATCTGTCATTTACTTCCTTTATTTTAAAACTCTTTATTTAATGTTGCATTTGAATTTGAACTTTTACTAGTATTACATTTTTTTCTCTTTCTTTTCATTTACCATTGGCAATCTAATTTCCTAAGAATCCCTAACCAATTATATGTTACAAGATCGTTAACAAAGTGACTTTGCGTAATTACACCCTCACACACTCAAACTCGGGATCATCCGATTTGGGAGTATTACTTTCCCCACTTATCTTTTTGATTTGACACCTAATTATCATTATCTACCTTTGTACATTGAGTGCAATGTACATCTTAAGCTTGCGGGTAATAGTGCCTAACTTTTTGCATAATTTTCAAAACCCTAAAATTAGTCTTGATCTTAAGTATTTTTCTCATATTATTAATTAGGGTGAAATTTCTAATGATTTATGATTTTTATCGATATGTTTTAGAATAAGTCATAGTTAATTGTGCATTGATGATTAAATTTGAAGAATACTAGAGAATCAAGCATGATAGGTCTACTTTCTAAAAATTAAAATTGATAGGTTGTTGAACCTAATTTGAGTATCACCTTGAAGTTCAAAATTTATAAGGATTGATGTCAAAACGCCCATAATTTTTTGTGAGATTTTGAGCCTTATAGAGCATATACCCTTTTTCGTGCTCACTTTAATTGATTATGAGTGTGTCAACTTTGAACTGATATTCTAGAACTTGCCTCATTTTTGCATGTCGAGACCACATTAATGATTTGATACACTGAGATGATAAAGGCACCTAGGTTTTAACCCATTCACTCCACTAAAAAAACCTACCCATACAAATTAACCCCTAGTGAACCCCATTGAATCCTAACAACCTTTTTATTGACTCACCCACTAATATTAACCCAAAATCCCTTTGTATTTGTTACCAACATTCCTTTGACTACCCCTCTATCGAGAATTGATTTGATCAATTGCCGAATTAGGTTATTTCAATCACCAAAGATCCTTCTATTATGTTTATTTTGGTTTGTTCTTGAAAAAAACCAAGTATACTCAATATTAGTAGTATAATAAAAGAGCTTAGAGCATTTAAACTCCAATTGTTGAAGAAAAAGCTCGTATTAAAGTATTATAAAACTTTAAGTAATGAAAATATTCGTTATTATATAGTAATTATCTATAGTGGTATTATTAGTTTGCATTCGAAGTAAATATTCATAGTTAGTTCAGTGTTTCTAGTAGGCAATTTGTCAAGTCAGTCTCGATTCTAAACCTCTAATCTAGCCTGTATCCAAGCCCTTAACCTTAGCCCCGTTACAACCCTGAATAAAGACCTTTTGATCTGTGTATCATCTCATATACAGTGGTGGAGATTTGATTTTCAGGCAAGCCTATGGGATTAACTTTTCAGGTTCGACTTAGAGTGCTTATTCTTGAACCTTAAACACCTTCGAGTGATTTGAGTGAATCTTTAGTGAGGATGTTAGTTCTTGTCAATTTTGAATTAAAGATAATCACTTAGATAAGGGGAGACACCTATGTTTTCATGCTATAAAAGTATGACTTATCGTAATTGAATCTTTAGGGTTCTCTGAGTTGAATTATCCACGTATAAATTATCTATGAATTATGATGAGACATTGCCAATAGAATTATGAATTATGGAAAGTTTGTTTTAATTGTAAAGTTGAGAATTTTACTTGAGGACAAGCAAAAGCCTAAGTGTGGGGGTATTTGATAAACCGTAAAAGTAACATATTTTAACCCCATATTTAATAGTCTTTTGGATGATTTAGCCATTGATTTATGTAAAAAGGTGTTTTTAATCCTTTCTTTTCATGTTTATACTTAGGAAAGCACCCGAGGATAAAAAGAACACAAAACGGGCTTAAAATGGAATAATTGGGCCTTAGCAAGCAATCAACACGGCCTGGCCCAAAGCCCACACGACCGTGCCTCGCCAATTATCTAGAACATGGCCTCAACTACGTAACACACGGCCGTGCAGCATCCATTCATCACACGGACGTGCCTGGTGATCTACATGGCCGTGCCCAAATCGACAGACCTGAAGCACGGCCTGAATCCTGACTCACACGACCGTGCCCAAAATGACAGAATCGAGACACGGCCTAACCACGAGTTACACGGACGTGTGTCATGGCCGTGTCCCTACCGCGGGAGAGAGTAATTTCACTTAGATTTGCATGCTTGAAGCCAAAGAAACATACTTCTAATTCTACTCCAACACCCTAATAATAATTCTGCTTGAAGGAGATACTTAAGAGCCAAGTATAGCATCCCAAAGCCTATATAAACAACCCAAGGCAAACATTAAAGGGGAGCTTTTTGGCAAAGGCTTTTGTTGAAGCGTTCAACTTTTAGGGAATCACTTGAAGATAGCCAGTTGATTCATCTCAAGAAGCCAAAACTCCATTCAAGACAGAGGATCTCTCCTTTAATTCCTTTAGGGGGTTTTAAGGATTTCTTATGCTTTGTTTATTCTTTACTCTTGAGATGTTTTCGTATTTAGTTATGCACTAAACCCTCAGATACCTGAAGGGGATAAAACCTATGATGGATTTTGTTATTTGATTTCTAAATTATATGATAAGTACTTGGTTTGTTCTTAATTATGTTGCTTAATTTAATCTGATGTGCTTAGATGGAGGAGGAATAGACCCTACCTAAGAGTAGATATTGCATAATTGAGCGGAGTTGATCGGGTGCCTAGAGATAGGGTCACAAGATTTTGTCGGATTTGGGTGAAACCTAAAATAGGAATCCATTGATCGATTTACTGCTTCCTTAGGGGGTTATTATAAGAGAACGAGAGTTCCACTAATTAACCTAAGGTTAGACGTTATTCACCTCGAGAGAGGGTTTAATATAGGTTAGGGACTCTCACGGATCAAGCTAAGTAAACAAATCATAAGGTTTGGGGAATAAATAATAAGTGAAGTCATAGGTGGATTCTTCCTGAGGGTATCATCCTTATCATCTGAGTTTTCCTAAAGTTTTTCTCCAATTCAATCTTTTGTCTTTGCATTTAGTCTAAGTATTCTGTTAGTTTAATAATTCAATCACTCCAAATTTCAGGCTAAATAATAGAGAGAAAGTGAGTAGTAGTACTTTTAAGTTCCCTTGGGTTTGATAAGATATTCTTGCCTTCGCTATACTGCTGTTCGATAGGTGCACTTGCCTCTATCGTTGTCACAGTTAGTCTACAGGTTCAATCACTCTTTTTTAAATATTAAAACTTGACTTTTTGACACGATCAATAATCGAAAAGCTCAGAAAAGCCATACAATGCCAACGTCCTAGATGAGGTCTTACATGCACTCGGATATCGATGCCACTGTCCCTAACAGGGTCTTATACGAATCAATACGATGTCAATGTCCCAGACATGGTCTTACACGTCAAGCCCTTATCGATGCCAACGTCCCAGACGTGGTCTTACACGTATAACTCATATCGATGCCAACATCCCAGACGTGGTCTTACACAAAATCTCAAATCAACGCCAACGTCCCTGACGTGGTCTTACATGATAAAAAAGAACAGATACCTATGTCATGACATAGCTAATCCTATTTATTCCTAGGTTCGTACGAGACTTCTCGGACGTTGTCACTATATCAAACTTATCTCAGAATTCATATGCATAACCTCTCATAAGCATTCATTATCAACATTTGTCACATGAGCAACTAAAATTTCATACAAGTATGTTTATTTGCATTGTGACTTACCTCGGATTCGATTTATCGGAATGGACACAGCTACTCGGTTACTTTCGCTTTCCCGCGTTCTAAGTCCATTTTCCTCGGTTCTTGATCTAAACATATTCAGAATTAACCCTTTTATTCACTAATTCATTCAATCCAATCCAAGGACACACATTTAGGGCTATTTACAAATTAGCCCTCATACTTGAACAATTTATCAATTTAGTCCATTTTTCTCAAAAAATCAAATTCAAAAAATCAACCCATACTCATGCTTAGCCCAATGTTCTTACATCTTATACAAGCCCATATTTTTCATCAAATTTGCAATTTAGTCCCTCAAATTACTATTTTTACAATTTAGCCCTTTTTAGCTAAATTCATCAAAACTTTAAAAACATAACATGTTCATCTAGCTGAATTTTTTCATTTAACAACTAAACTTATCACAAAGCTTAACATATCAATAATGGCATCTCACACAAACATCATCAATTCACAAAATTAATACATGGGTTTTGTAGCTCTCAAAGCAACGATTGCAAAAATGTATAAATTATCAAAAACTGAAGTCAAAACTTACCTTAATTAAGCTCAAACATAGCCGAAACCTTGTTTTCTTCTTGTTTTCTTTTTCTTTTTGATATTCGGCCAAAGATAAAGCAATATGGCTTTCTGTTTTCTTTTAATTCTTTGTTTTATAATAATAACTTAATAAATAAATAGAATATAAATTTTAACTTATAAAATATCATATAAAACATATTATAAAACCATGTTGCTGTCCACTAGCCATATTTTGGCCAAATTGCAACATAAAACCCTTACAATCCAACGCCACATCAATTAAACCACTTAATCAAATGAAGAGCCATTTTTAAACTTTATACAATTTAATCCTTTTGTCAAATTAAACACATAGACTAACAAATTAACTTACGAAAATTTAGCACATGCTTAATCACATATCAAGGACATAAAAAATAATATTAAAATATTATTCAGACTTGGATTTGTGGTCCCAAAACTACTATTCTGACTCGGGTATAAATCGGACTGTTATAATTCTCCCCGATTAGGGATTTTTCATCCCCAAAATCTTAACATTAAACAGAGTCAGATATTGCTATCTCATTGAGTCCTCAAGCTCCCACATAGCCTTTTCTATGCCGTGTTGATTCCACAGTACTTTTACTAATAGAATTTTCTTGTTTCTCAACTCTTTTACTTCACGAGCTATGATACGAATCAGTTCCTCTTCATACATCGTATTAGATCGGATTTTAATTTCAGATGGAGGAATCACATGTGACGGATAAGATCGATATCTACAGAGCATCGAAACATGAAATACATTATGAATCCTTTTTAGCTCAGAGGCAAACTTTAATCTATAATCAATAGGTCCAACACGTTTAATGATCTCATACGGTCCGATGAACCTAGGACTTAACTTGCCTTTACGTCCGAATCGAAGCACTTTCTTCCACGGTGACACTTTCAGAAATTCTTTGTCACCGATCTCAAATTCAATATCTTTTAGTTTCAAGTCCGCATAAGACTTATGACGATCAGATGCTGCTTTCAAACAATCTCGGTTAATTTGTAACACCCCAAGCTCGGTCAATACGTTACGACCGAATTTGGTTTGTTACAGGAGAAGAAATTTGGAAAGATTAAAGTGTAGTATCAAAGTTTGGAAAAATATCTTTGATTAGAGAGTTCAAGTTGGGCAAATAGAAAATTTGGTTAAACTATCGTCTTGTCAAGTTAATTAGATGTGGAAAACGGGTTTGTTTTATCAAAATCGAACTTAGAAAATTTTGGAAAGGCGATAATCAATATGATGGTTGAGGGCGTAATCTTTGAAAAATAATTGTATTGCTAATAAAATCCTTAGTTTTAGTTATTTACGGCTTACCATTCATACGTTGAAACTTTGGAAAACCTTTGATTACATTTTTTAAAAAAACTCCATTTTTTGATAAATCATGACATACACAAAATCAGCATATAAACGGAATCCCAAAAATAGAAATAAAGTTAAAGCGGCCTTATTACCGATTAAATTCCCAAAATAGAAATAAATTTAAATAAAGTTTGAGTTTACTAAAGAAAGCACAACGCATGGCCACCTCGAGTCCATCTCGGCCCAAAATCTGCCATCTACTGATTACCTAAAAAGTTATCAAAGGGGTGAGTCATCGAGACTCAGTGTGTAAATCCCCAAGTAACTCAATATGGGCCTTAGCCCGCACAATATAGCATATGTCACATGCATGCAATGCTGCCCAACCCAGATTAGCTCTTCCTCCAAACACCTGTGGCATTAAGCCACTCGTGGTTCATGACAACCGTTGTCCTAGACCACTCGTGACATTAGTCACGAGTGACAATAGTCACTCGATATATATATATCCATGGGGCCAACCCACTGTGGTACTTGACCATCGTGACAATCTCTGGTAAATTACACATATTCGTGGGCCAACCCACTGTGGTACTTGACCACCGAGATAAGTCACTAATTAAATCATTCGTGGTTTCAACCACCGTGGTACTCAGACCACTCGTGACCATAGTCACTCGTGACAATAGTCACCCATTCTCCCTTTATCTTTCAATCAATCCCGAGCCCATGCTCTTCACTTCATGCACAATATGTATGTAACCAAGGCCACAGTGTATATCAGGTCATATTTCATACATGCAAACATCATAATATACATACATACATATTAATAACAATATCATTATTGAGAACTTACCTGGCGTCTCCAACCGTACCTATAAGGGCATTTTACTTATCATATCAGTCATTTCGTCTTTCAGCCTTAACAGTTAATAACAAAACAATAGAGAAGGCGTGTGAGTAGTACACACCTGATAACACATAATACCAAACTATCTACGTCAACGCTCTCGTTAGCAGGGACAATGACAATTTGCCTATCCCAAATGGACGTTGGCTCTCTACCACAGCCCGATGAAAAATCCTGAATTGCCGACACAGCACGCTTCTTAAACTTAGGAATAGGGGTTACGGACATAGTCCCCTCCTTGGCTTGATCGTTTCTTTCATCCATGAATAGCCTTGATCAGTACACAAGGAGGCATTGATTGACTAAATAACAGGATTTGGCTAAGGCATAACATATCTGAAAGGAATGAATAACCGAAAAACCACGAGATGACCCCTTACCTTAAGATCCCGAATAAAGTGATCCAACTCGAGAAACAACAACTCACCGCCTTCAAACAACAAGCACTTCGACTAGAGGAGTTTTCAGAGTAACGTCCCAACACAAAAGAAGATAAAGGGAGAAAATGATTAGTCACAAATCATAACTCACGAGCAACATAGCCATCTCGGCTATGGCTTACTAGTATCGAAAAGAAAAAGAAATAAGAAAGAGATTTGGCTTTTGGCAACCAGAGGGAAAAGAAATATTACCTACAATGAAAATCCAGAGACAGCGTGAAACCAATTCCCTTGGGGTTACAAGAACTCTTCGGCTAAAAGAAAGAAAAATAATCAAGAGGATGTCAAAAGAATAGATGCAAGGTTACAGCTAGAAGAAAGAATAAAAGAGAGGGAGTTTCAGCCAAAAGACTCAAAGAATAATAGAAGGAAAAAGAAGATGAAAGGAGAAGTGTTATAATCAAGGAGAAGTTCGGCTATGGTGTTTAAGAGAAGGGCAAAGGAGGTGACAAGGTTTGGGCAGGAGAGGCAGCTTCAGAGGGTTCGGCTTGTGAAGAAAGTAGCAAAAAAAAAATGATACCAAAATGTGAAGGGTGGATGGTAATGGAAGATTCGGCTATGAAGGAAAATAATGGGGTGAGTGTTTCGGTTTTGGTTGCATAAGAAATAAGTTCAAAAGTGATAACAATGATGGTGGTTTCAGTTTTGGTAAATGAGAAAAGAAGGAGAAATACTCCAAAAGTGCAAAAGAGAAAAATGAGAGTGCTTCAAGCTAACTTTTGCTATACAAAACTCAAGAATGCCTACAAGAGGGATACGACACACCCTTATGACCACATTGCTCAACCACAATGAAACACCCCAAACCCAGCCCACGAGCCTTGATCGGATCTGGTATGTTCCCCGGAGTAAACAGTTTCAAATTCTTTTGTTACTTAGGAAAAACTTGTGTGTTTTGGAAGAAAGATCATTTTGGGTTGGGCTTGAGTTGAAAACAAGTTTATTTCATTATTAAAAATTCTTTACTTTAGGTGACAAAATGTTTGGGCTTTGTTTTAAAATAAATTACTTAATCTTTTAATAAATAAAAGTTTGTAAACGTAATAAATAAAAACAGAATAAAATAGTTCTACTAAGGCCTTATTACATCAAATAATTCCCAAAAATAAATTCAAAGTACTCAAAATAATAAGAGTCCAAAACGAAGAAAAATCTGAACTTCACATGGCCTCCACTAAGCTCCTGTCGGCCCGGTCCATCACTAGTCGTCACCTGAAAAGTAATCCCACAACGGGGTGAGTCAACAGACTCAATGTGTAACCAACACTAAAATTTAATATTTCAAGCATACAATGTCATACAAATTCATAAAGCATTTAAACAATATGATGCAACCCGAACCCAAACCTATATGCCATCTGCTACACACCACCCGTACCATCCTGCACACCGTGGGGACTACTAAGTCAACCCTCCTTCTGCTACACTCCATATCGTAGTCTTAGGTCACCGATTCGTGGTCTTAGGTCACCACGCTTAGATTTCGTGGTCTTAGGTCACCACATTCGATTCATCGTGGTCTTAGGTCACCACATTTAGATATCACGGTCTTAGGTCACAGTGTTTGTGGTCTTAGGTCACCACATTCACTTCCCCTTTTCATATAACCCATATGGCCCCATATATCATACACATTATGCAAAATCATGCCTTAATTCACATTCTTATCACTTTTCACATGTTAAAAATAACATATATTCATAATCCTAGTAGGAGTAGGAAACGTACCTGAGTACTTTTGTACTATAGCATGGTACGTTAGCCATATTCATATTCTTATAAACATACACATATTAATTATTGCCATAAATCTTATTAAAAAGTAGTGTGGGTACACACTGTACCTTAGCCATATTCTTACTCTTTCATATTAACACATATAAGGAATTAAAACCGTAAATCTATTGAGATTTAGTGTGGGGTACACACCTGATTCGCTTAAGGTTTCCAATCTAAATCCCGAAAAGCTTGATCTAATGCCTTAGATCTTAAATCTCTGCATTTAATCAATCATTTAATACTTAGTAAGCCATTCGACCATAAATCCAAATCCTATTAGGATTAGTACACTAAAACTTACCTTGGTGCCAAATCCTGAAATCTTCACTATACTCTTTCTTGTATTCAGCAAAGCTTTAAATCACTTTAACAAATTAATTTCGGCTTTTGAATAAATATGAACTAGTCTAAAACACCAAAAATAGGCCTTGGCCGAATATTCGCATGTCTTACCTTGTGGATTTTAAATCCCAAAATTCACCGAATAACTAGGGAACACGCGGCCTGTGGTGTACCTTCGAGAAAAGAACTTCTCATTCCTTGTAGTCGACACTTAGTAAATCCCGAAGAGCCTTCTTTCCAAGTTTTGACTAACACAATAATGGGGTTAGATTTCCTAGTTTTGGCTTTAATCTTAGAAGAAAAATAATGGAAATCGATAACTACTGACCTTACCCTTAATCTTTGTAATTGACAGCCTCCTTTTCTTGAGTCCTCAAAGATTGACTTAAGACCTAGAGAGTAGTCACACAAGTTTCGGCTTTTGGAATATTGAGTGGAGAAGAATGAAGAAGAAAAGAATAGTTCGGCAGAGGTTATCAAGGAAGAGAAAATAATGCTGAATGGCCTCTCTTTTCCTTTTATAGCCGAATTTACTACTCAGAATCCCGTACTTGGCCACCACTCTTCTATTTTGATAACTTTATCCTTTGAATTATCACTTTATTAAAAGAATTAATCCAACAATTATCTCCTAAAAATAATGATAATTAAATCTATTATTTATCTCCTATTTAGCGAAATTCTAAAGGAAATAAAACTCCTCTTTAAGAGCCCTCATGCAGCACCACCTCTGCTCTTTGCAAAGAAAATAAAACTTCTTTTATTTGCTTTCTAAGTGACTCGATCCTCGCCCAAATACACTTGCATGTGGCACCATTTCCAGAGGCCCTAAGTGGCATCTTCAGGCCAATTTTCCAAGCCTCTTTGTGTGTCAAATTTCACATACTTTTTCTCTTAAGGCCACCTTGCCTTAATTTACTCTTTTAAACTTTAAAACTCGACATTTCTAAGTCATTTCTAAGTTTCCAAAAATTTTCGTTTGGCTCTTTAAACTTGACATTTCCTTATATTTCCTAGTTTCCAGAAATGTTCACTTTCCTCTTTTGAATCATTTCTTAAATCATTTTCCTAGTTTCCATAAATGTTCACTTTCCTCTTTTTAACTTAGCATTTCCAAAATGTTCACTTTCCTCTTAACATTTCCAAGTTTCCAAAATGTTCACTTTCCTCTTTTTGAAACTTAACATTTCTAAATCATTTCTTACATTTCCAGGACATTTCCCTACATTTCCTTACATTTCCATACATTTCCTTATATTTCCATACATTTCCATACATTTCCATACATTTCCATACATTTCCTTACATTTCCATACATTTCCTTACATTTCCATACATTTTCCATACATTTCCTTACATTTCCAAGGTTCTAAAAATGCACACCACATATCATAGTAAACATGCTATTTCATAAAATTAAGCAAAAATGCACACAATGGGATTCGAACCGCTTCCCTCAAAGTACTTCACTTGATGCCATAACCCTTGCACCTTAGGTGGCGTCCCTTGCCACTTTTCCACATCACTTCTTATTTTTAACTTAAAAACCAATAATTGTCCAAAGCTTTCTCTTCCATCCTAGGATTTTAAAAAACCCTAAATTCACTTCCAAACACTGCCAAAACCTACTACTCATGAATTATGCACAAACGCATAACCCCTAATCTAGGATGTTACAGTTCTACCCTCCTTAAAATAATTTCGTCCTCAAAATTACTTACTATCGAATAATCGAACATCTTAACTCATCGCGCTACGCTTATGCTGTGCACTCTGATCTTAACAAAATTAACACATTTCTTAGATACTACCTCGACCACGTCCACTAGAACTCATTACTAACGTCGCGATTTAATCTGATTAAAAAGTCTTATGCATTAGTTCTTTGTTCCACTGTTTATCCACGAACAGTTTTATGAAAAGAATTTTAGGAGTGGTTCTTTCGTATTCATACATGCACACAGTCTTTACATTCGTACCTCCATCAATCAATTATGAACTTTCGTTCATTCAGAGAAATATTGTAGTTTCCATTGTTGTTGTTTTTCCACTACCTGGGGGTATTTTCGTAATTTGTCCTACAAGGTATTTTCGTAAATTGTCAAAATAAAGTTCATTGGTGATTTTGTAAATAAGGGTATTCTGGTAATTTTTCATTACCGGGGTATCTTGGAAAATTTTGAAATTCGAGGGTATTTTGGTAATTAACCCGGGTGAATGTGTAAATCTTAACAAATCAAGGATATTTTGGAATTTACAAAACTTGAGGGTTATTTTTGAGAATTTGTTTTCCAAATAAGTGTTGTTGCAAAAATTTCAGAAATCGGGTTATTTCGATAATTTTGGAAGTCAGGGGCATTTCCGTAAATTCTCCAAATCAGGGTATCTTGATATTTGTAAAACAGAAGTTTCTGGTATTTTGTAAAGTAGAAACATTTTAGCAAAAGTCGAGGGAATTTTTTTTGAAAATCTTAAAAACTAAGGGTATTTTTGAACATCTTAAAAACTAAGGGTATTTTATTAATTTACAAGACAGGGGCATTTTAGTAATTTTTCCAAATCAAAGTACCTTGAATTTTTCGTAAAATAGAGTTTTTGGACACTTTTGCAAAATAGAGAAATTTTGATAAGAACTGTGGGTATTTTGAAAATTTTCATAAACCAAGGGCATTTTTGTAATTTTACCACTAGGGGTATTTTTGTAATTTTTTATAAATCGAAAATATTTTGAAAATTTTCCAAAATAAGTTTTTGCTACTATTCAAGGGGTAATTTGGTGATTATAAAACTAGGGTTTTCATAAAAAAATACGGCTAGTCCTTTCAGGTTTTAGTTAGGGGTTTAGCCCGTGTATAAGTCCTCTTGGTTAGGGTGAACCGAGGCTATGCACCAGGTAGGGTTTGAGTGGAGAGGAGGTGGTCTTAGGTCACCGCATTCATGGTCTTAGGTCACCACGTTTAGATTTCTGTGGTCTTAGGTCACCACATTGATTCTTGTGGTCTTAGGTCACCACATTCGGATATCACGGTCTTAGGTCACCGTGTTTGTGGTCTTAGGTCACCACATTCACTTCCCCTTTTCATATAACCCATATGCCCCCATATATCATACACATTATGCAAAATCATGCCTTAATTCACATTCTTATCACTTTTCACGTGTTAAAAATAACATATATTCATAATCCTAGTAGGAGTAGGAAACGTACCTGAGTACTTTTATACCATAGCATGGTACCTTAGCCATATTCACATTCTTATAAACATACACATATTAATTATTGCCATATATCTTATTAAAAAGTAGTGTGGGTACACACTGTACCTTAGCCATATTCTTACACTTTCATATTAACAAATATAATGAATTAAAACCGTAAATCTATTGAGATTTAGTGTGGGGTACACACCTGATTCGCTTAAGGTTTCCAATCTAAATCCCGAAAAGCTTGATCTAATGCCTTAGATCTTAAATCTTTGCATTTAATCAATCATTTAATACTTAGTAAGCCATTTGACCATAAATCCAAATCCTAGTAGGATTAGTACACTAAAACTTACCTTGGTGCCAAATCCTGAAATCTTCACTATACTCTTTCTTGTATTGGGCAAAGCTTTAAATCACTTTAACAAATTAATTTCGGCTTTTGAATAAATATGAACTAGTCTAAAACACCAAAAATAGGCCTTGGCCGAATATTCGCATGTCTTACCTTGTGGATTTTAAATCCCAAAATTCACCGAATAACTAGGGAACACGCGGCCTATGGTGTACCTTCGAGAAAAGTACTTCTCCTTCCTTGTAGTCGACACTTAGTAAATCCCGAAGAGCCTTCTTTCCAAGTTTTGACTAACACAATAATGGGGTTAGATTTCCTAGTTTTGGCTTTAATCTTAGAAGAAAAATAATGGAAATCGATAACTACTGACCTTACCCTTAATCTTTGTAATTGACAGCCTCCTTTTCTTGAGTCCTCAAAGATTAGGCTTAAGACCTAGAGAGTAGTCACACAAGTTTCGGCTTTTGGAATATTGAGAGGAGAAGAATGAAGAAGAAAAGAATAGTTGCTTAAGAGAATTCGACAGAGGTTATCAAGGAAGAGAAAATAATGCTGAATGGCCTCTCTTTTCCTTTTATAGCCGAATTTACTACTCAGAATCCCTTACTTGGCCACCACTCTTCTATTTTGATAACTTTATCCTTTGAATTATCACTTTATTAAAAGAATTAATCCAACAATTATCTCCTAAAAAAAATGATAATTAAATCTATTATTTATCTCCTATTTAGCCGAAATTCTAAAGGAAATAAAACTCCTCTTTCAAGAGCCCTCATATCGTGCACCTCTCTGAACCTTACAATCTCCACCACATAAAGCTTGGCTAGCTTCTACAAAGAGTAATCAATCCAAACTGGTATGAAGTGAGTAGACTTCGTCAACCGATCAACAATCACCCAAACTGAATCTTTCTTCGTAGGTGTAAGAGGTAGCCCACTTACGAAATCCATCGTTATCCTTTCCCACTTCCAGAGTGGAATCTTTTCTGGCTGTAGCAATCCCGAAGGCAATTGATGCTCCGTCTTTACCTTCTGACACGTCAAGCATCTACTCACAAATTCAGTTACCTCTAGCTTCAAACCCAGCCACCAAAACTGTTCCCGCAGATCCCTATACATCTTACATCCACCAGGATGCATAGCATATAGACTACTATGCGCTTCCTACAGAATCTTATACCTTAGATCAGAATCCTTCGGCATACAAGCCTTACCTCGAAAGCACAATACCCCATCACTGTTCACACTAAAATCTATTATCCCATCACCTGTCACTAGCTGAAACTTTGAACTTCACAACTCACCAGACAACTGCTTCTCTTTAATTTGACTGACCCAAGAAGGCTTCACTTGAAGTTCAGCTAGCAAACTTCCGTCATCATACAAGCTGAGATGAGCAAACATTGCTCTCATGTCTAATATCACCTTACAACTCAACTCGTCTGCCACCACGTTAGCTTTACTCAGGTGGTACTCAATTGAGTAATCATAGTCTTTTAATAACTCAATCTACCTTCACTGCCTTAAATTTAATTCCTTTTAGGTAAGAAGATACTTTAGACTTTTGTGATCAGTGTAGATAATGGACTTCTCCCCATACAGATAGTGTCTCCAAATCTTCAATGTGAACACTACCGCAGCTAACTCTAGATCATGTGTGGGATAATTCACTTTAGGCTATCTCAACTGCCGAGATGCATATGCCACTACCTTCCTTTTCGGCATCAACACACATCCCAAACCCGTGTGTGACGCATCACAGTAGACAACAAACTCCTTCCCAGCCTCAAGTTGAATCAACACTGGAGCCTCAGTCAAGATTCTCTTCAGCTTCTCAAAACTCTCCTGTTGCTCATCCGGCCAGACAAATGGTACCTCTTTTCGTAACAACTTGGTTAACGGTGAAGCTATTAATAAAAATCCCTCAGCAAACCTTCTGTAATACCCAGTTAAACCCAAAAAACTTTAAATTTTTGCCATAGATTTTGGCAGTTTCCAGTCCAACACGGCTTCAATTTTCTGGGGATCTACCCTAATCCCCTCGGCAGACACAACATGACCCAGAAAGGTAACTTCCCTCAGCCAGAATTCACACTTACTGAATTTGGCGTATAGTTGCTTTTCTGTCAAAATTTCTCGAACAACTCAAAGATGCGAATCATGCTCCTCTTCTGACCTTGAATAAACAAGGATATTTTCTATAAATACCATGACAAACCGAACTAGATATGGTTGGAATACCCGATTCATCATGTACATAAATGCATCTAATGCATTGGTCAACCCGAGTGGCATCACCAAGAACTCATAATGACCATAACGAGTTCAAAAAAGCTATCTTATGGATATCTGGCTCTTTAACCTTAAGCTGGTGATAACCTGGCCTCAAATCTATCTTTGAAAAGACCAAAGTGCCTCGCAACTGATCAAACAGATTGTCTGTACTAGGCAATGATATTTGTTCTTAATCGTCAACTTGTTCAACTGCCTGCAGTCGATACACATCCGCATCGACCCATCCTTCTTTTTAACAAATAACACTGGTGCTCCCCAAGGTGACACACTGGGTCGGATGAAACCCCGATCCATCAGTTCCTAAATTTTAGTTTTCAGTTCCACTAACTCTTTCGACACCATTCTATATGGGGCAATAGACACTTGCGCTATTCCCGAAAGAATATCAATACCGAATTCCACCTCGCGATATAGAGGTATCCCTGGAAGTTCTTCTGAAAAAACATCAAAAAAATTCTTTCACCGTTCTGACATCCCTTGCAATCAACTCCTTGGCCTCCAGAGCACAAACATAAATTAAGAAAGCCTCGCATCCTTTTCTCACCATTCTTTCAGCCTTCAAAGCAGACACTACATTATACAAGTAGTTCCTCCTTTCTCCTATCACCACCACCTCACCATCCTCAAGAGTCTTTAACACCATGCGCTTGACAACACAATCCAAGTTTGCTCGATACTTCACTAACCAGTCCATACCTAAGATTAAATTGAACTCCCCGAATGGTAGTTCCATCATATCAGTCGGGAAGACCATCCCTTGAACTTCTAGAGGCACACCCCTAAAGAGTTTGTTCACTACTACAAATTGTCCTAAAGGGCTAAGTACAGTCATCTCCCTAGGAGCAATCTCAGAGTCTATGTTCAGAGTTCCAGACACAGTATTAGTAACATAGGAGTGTGTTGATCTAATATCAATCAGTGCAGAAAAAGGCAATCCATAAATAAGGAATGTACCAATTATGATGTCTGATGCATCGCCCTTCTCTCGGCGTCTAGCTACATAGACCAACCCAGGCTATCTTGCATATGTGCTCCCTACACCTCTGCCCGGTGCTCCACGGTGTCGACCAAAACCATTTCTTCCTCTGGCTGGACCACGGCCTCTCTGCAGTTGCAGACCACCTCTACCAGGCTGTACATAATTTTGACCCACTGACCCCGCTCTGTTGGGCTCCTGCAGACAGTCCCTTACTCGATGATCAACTGATCCACATCTGAAGCAACCGTTACTTCTTCCCCAGCATTCCTCAAAATGGAACTTCCCACATGTAGTACATTGCTGTGGCCGACCAGTGGTGACAGGCCTCACAACTCAACCCAGGTCATCCAACCTAGGCCTTTTCTAAAAATTCCTAGTAGAACTTAATAGTCCAAAACTTCTTTTATTTCTACTCTTGTCCCTATCCTGATTCTGTCTTTCAAGCCACTTTGTCTCCTCGGCTATCTTAGCCTTCTCAACTAGAACAGTGAATTCCCTTTCACATTACAGAGCTATCAGTACTCTTAACTTATCCCTTAGACTATCCTCGAATCAAACATAACGCTCATGATTTATAGACACAATACCACGAGCATACCGGCTTAGGCGCAAGAATTTCGCCTCATACTCACCCACCAACTTACTCCCCTGAACCAGGTTTAAGAATGCCTTACGCTGAGTGTCCACATAACTCGGCCCAAATGTATTTCCCCTGGAACGTAGACTTAAAGAAGTCCTAGGTAACACGGGCCGCTGTTGTGCCATCTCTGCCGTGAGCCACCATTGGTAAGCCTCCTCTCGAAGAAGAGACACAACTCCTTTTAATTTTTTTCTGCGGTGCAGTCAAGATCATCCATAATTCGTTCCACTGCTTCCAACCAATACTCGGCTACATTAGGAGCTACACCCGAAACACCCCTAAACATTTCAGTCCCATTAGCCCTGAGTTGCTCAGGCACAGATTTTTGAGCCCCAGATCCCGTGTTCATTCTCGCAACTCTTTTTAAAACGCGTAACATAGCATGAGACACAGCATCGTCTCCACTAGTTTGATCTTGAAACTCTGCTTCCGCAACTGGTGATACGGGTACTTCCTTTTCTGGCCCATGCCTAGATTCCGCAGGCTTAGCCCCAATATCTCGGCCCCTTCCACGGCCTCGCATACCGTGTCCACGTCCTCTAGTAGTACTAATGCAACTTAATCTAATTAAAAGTTTTTTAAGTTAGTATTTTCTTTCACTGCTTATTGCAGGGCAATTTTATGACAATACCATTATGAGTAGTTCTCGCCAAATCATGCATACCTAAGGTTTCAGTCTCTAAAGTTTTGTTTCTCAGTACAAGTAATCATAGCATCATAGACTTAATTCATGTAAAACAAGAAGAAGTCAAAAGACTTACCTTGTGGATTTGGTGCTGGAGACTCGGGTGCCATGCTTCCAAAAGACATACATATTTCTAAACCATTTTCTAGCCATATTTTTAAAACATTTTAAACCCCCATACCCACAGCCGAGTTTTTGAAATTGGCTCTGATACCAAAATTGAAACGCCCCAAACCTGGTCGATACGTTATGAATGAATTTGGTTTGTTACAGGAGAAGAAATTTGGAAAGATTAAAGCGTAGTATCAAAGTTTGGAAAAACATCTTTCATTAGAGAGTTCAAGTTGGGCAAATAGAAAATTTGGTTAAATTGTACAATACACACTATCGTCTTGTCAAGTTAATTAGGTGTAGAAAACGGGTTTATTTTATCAAAATTGGACTTAGAAAATTTTTGAAAGGCGATAATCAATATGATAGTTGAGGGCGTAATATTTGAAGAATAATTGTATTGCTAAGAAAATCCTAAGTTTTAGTTATTTACGGCTAACCATTCATACGTTGAAACTTTGGAAAACCTTTGATTACGTTTTTTTTAAAAAACTTTGTTTTTCAATAAATCATGACATACACAAAATCAGCATATAAATAGAATCCCCAAAATAGAAATAAAGTTAAAGTGGCCTTATTACAGATTAAATTCCCAAAATAAAAATAAATTTAAATAAAGTTCAAGTTTACTATAGAAAGCGCAACGCATGGCCACCTCGAGTCTGCCTTGGCCCAAAATTTGCCATCTACTGATTACCTGCAAAATTATCAAAGGAATGAGTCATCGAGACTCAGTATGTAAATCCCCAAGTAACGCAATCTAGGTCTTCATGCAATGTTGCCCAACCCAAATTAGCTCTTCCTCCAAACACCTGTGGCATTAAGCCACTCGTGGTTCATGACCACCGTGGTCCTAGACCAGTCATGACATTAGTCACTCGTGACAATAGTCACTCGATATATATATATCCGTAGGGCCAACCCACTGTGGTACTTGACCACCGTGACGATCTCTGGTAAATTACACATATTCGTGGGGCCAACCCACTGTGGTACTTGACCATCGAGATAATCACCAATTAAATCATTCGTGGTTTCAACTACCGTGGTACTCAGACCATTCATGACCATTGTCACTCGTGACAATAGTCACTCATTCTCCCTTTATCTTTCAATCAATCCCGAGCCCATGCCCTTCACTTCATGCACAATATGTATGCAACCAAGGTCACAGTGTATATCAGATCATATTTCATGTATGCAAACATCATAATATTCATACATACATATTAATAACAATATCATAATCGAAAACTTACCTGGCGTCTCCAACCATACCCATAAGGGCATTTTATTTATCACATCAACCATTTCGGCTTTCAGCCTTAAAAGTTAATAACAAAATAATAGAGAAGGTGTGTGAGCAATACACACCTGATAACGCGTAATACCAAACTATCTATGTCAGTGCTCTCATTAGTAGGGATGACGATCATTTGACTATCCCAAATGGACGTTAGCTCTCTACCACAGCCCGGCAGAAAATCCTGAACCGCCGACACAACACACTTCTTAAACCTAGGAATAGGGGTTACGGACACACTCCCCTCCCTGGCTTGTTCATTTCTTGCATCCATGAATAACCTTGATCAGTACACAAGGAGGCATAGATTGACTAAATAACAGGATTTGGTTAAGGCATAACTTATCTGAAAAGACTGAATAACCGGAAAACCAAGAGGTGACCCCTTACCTTAAGATCCCGAATGGAGTGATCCAATTTGGCAAACAACAACTCACCGCCTTCGAACTACAAGCACTTCGACTAGAGGAGTTTCCCGGAGTAACGTCCCTACACAAGAGAAGATAAAGGGAGGAAAGGATTAGTCGTAAATCATAACTCACGAGCAACATAGCCATCTCAGCTATGGCTTACTAGTACCAAAAAGAAAAAGAAAGAAGAAAGAGATTCGGCTTTTTGCAACCAGAGGCAAAACAAATATTACCTACAACGAAAATCCAGAGACAAAGTGAAACTGATTCGCTTAGGTTTACAAGAACTCTTCGGCTAAAAGAAAGAAAAGCAATCAAGAGGATGTCAAAAGAACAGATGCAAGGTTACGGCTAGAAGAAAAAATAAAGGAGAGGGGAGTTTCGGCCAAAAGAATCAAAGAATAATAGAAGGAAAAAGAAGATGAAAGGAGAAGTTTTATGATCAAGGAAATGTTTGGCTATGGTGTTTAAGAGAAGGGCAAAGGAGGTGACAAGGTTTCGGCAAGAGAGGTGGCTTTAGAGTGTTTTGGCTTGCGAAGAAATTAGCAAAAGAAAATGATACCAAAATATGAAGGGTGGATGGTAATGGAAGATTCGGCTATGAAGAAAATAATGGGGTGAGTGTTTAAGTTTTGGTTACATAAGAAATAAGTGCAAAAGTGATAACAATGATGGTGGTTTAGGTTTTGGTAAATGAAAAGAGAAGGAGAAATACTCCAAAAGTGCAAAAGAGAAAAATGAGAGTGCTTCAAGCTAACTTTTTCTATTCAAAACTCAAGAATGCCAATAAGAGGGGTACGTCACACCCTTATGACCACATTGCTCAACCACAAAGTCTAAGAGCTACCAAAAAAGGTTCGTCCCCCACCTAGCCAAGGTAACCCATGCACCCACACACACTCATTCCCAAATTCGGCCAACCAATAGCTCCTCTCTCAAAATCCCACAACTTCCTCCACCTTTCACTCTCCACTCCACATTCAAAGTTGTTGACCCATTCTTGCTCCACCAATTCCTTTCCTCCGTTCAATTCAAAAGTGTTCACTCATTCAACTCCTGCACTCCAAAGTCCCAACCGAATCCACCACTCTAGCCCCCTAGCGCAAAAATATAAAGCTTCTCTTTGTTGGCGACGTAACTCGAACCCTTTCCTCTTACAGCTCCCATGTGACTCTACTTCCATGCACTCTAGGTGGCGTCACCTTGCCACTTTACCACCTCCTTCCTTGTGCTAAAAAGACACAATTAAATACCCTTAAGGCCTGCCTCTGCTAGCTCTCCCCTAAAGTGCCTAAAAATAAAATTTTTACCAAGGCCCGAGCTTAACCCCAAGCCTTCCCGGGACCCCCAAGCACACCAAAATAACAACCAAAGCATGCCAAACACACAGTATTCACACAATAATGCAGGGCCCCTAATTCCAGAATGTTACACAATTTCACTTTCTGTTCTGAATCTTTTATCAAATCAACCCTGTGGAGCTTATTTTCACTAAGCTCGGTCCAATACAAAGGTTTTTGACATTTACGTCCGTACAAAGCTTTATAAGGTGCCATTTTGATGCTTGTCTAAAAACTATTATTATATGCAAATTCGATCAATGACAGATATTGTTCCCACGAACCAATAAACTCAAGTATACAGCATCGTAACATATCATCTAAAATCTGAATGTTCCACTCAGATTGATCATCTGTCTGCGGATGAAAAGCTGTACTGAATTGCAATTTCGTGCCTAAAGCTTCTTGCAATTTCTTCCAAAATCTTGATGTGAATCTTGGATCTCTATCTGAAACTATGGACAGTGGCCCCTCGTACAACCTCACAATCTCAAAAATGCAAAGCTCGGCTAATCTTTCAAGTGAGTAGTCAGATCTTACCAGAATAAAATGGGTAGTTTTCATTAATCGGTTAATTACGACCCAAATTGTATCTTTCTTTCTCGGAGTCTGAGGCAATCCAGAAACGAAATCCATCGTTAATCTATCCCATTTCCATTTGGGAATCAGAATTGATTGTACCAAACCGCATTTGAACTTGATGTTCAGCTTTAACTTGCTGACAAACTAAACATTTTGAAACGAAGTCCAAAATGTCCCGTTTCATACCAGACCACCATTTATGTTGTTTCAAATCATGATACATTTTAGTACTTCCTGGATGAACAGATAGACTACTATTGTGTGCTTCGCTCAAAATCAGCTGAATCAACTCCGGATTTCTTGGAACAAAAATACAATCTCGGAATCTCAAGCAATCATCAACAATTCGAAATTCAAATTCAAAATTCAATTCACACTGAGCTCGTTTTGATAATAATTAATTATCCACCTTCTGAGCATCACATATTTGCTGTACAAATAATGGTTTCACTTTTAATTCAGCTACCACAAAAATTGTCATCAGTCAAATCTAACTAGGCATTCAGAGCATGTAGTGCAAACAATGATTTTTGACTCAGTGCATCAGCGACAACATTTGCTTTACCCGGATGATAATCTATCACAAGCTCAAGCCATCTTCTCTGACGTAGGTTCAAATCTTTCTAAGTCATCAGATATTTTAAACTTTTATGATCTGAAAACACATGATATTTCTCACCATACAGATAATGACGCCATATCTTAAGTACAAACATAATCGCAGCTAACTCAAGGTCGTACGTCGGATAGTTCTTTTCATGAGGCTTCAATTTTCTTTAGGCATAAGTTACAACTTTACCTTCTTGTATCAAAATGCATCCCAGACCGTTTAACGAAGCATCATTGTAAATCACAAATTCTTTGCCCGATCCTGGTTGTATTAACACTGGAGCTTCTGTTAACAGAGTTTTCAGTTGATCAAAACTTTTCTGACATTTATCAGACCATTCAAATCTAACAGCTTTCTGAAGTAATCTAGTCAACGGAGTAGCTATCACTAAAACCCCTTTCACAAATAGGCGCTAATAACCAGCTAAACCAAGAAAACTATGGACTTCAGACACATTTCTCAGAGGTTTCCAATCCAGAATAGCAGAAATCTTGCTCGGATCAACACAAATCCCAGAAGCTAACACAATATGTCCTAGAAAACTAACCTCATGCAACCAAAATTCACTCAGAGTTTTGCATACAAAATTTTCAAATGTTCAGCGTGCTTAATTTCATCACGTGAATAAATCAGGATGTCATTTATGAATACCACAACAAAACTATCTAGATATGGCCTGAAAATTCTGTTCATTAGATCCATAAAAATAGCAGAAGCATTGGTTAATCCAAATGGCATAACTAAGAACTCATAATGTCCATACCTTATTCTAAAAGCCATCTTCGGAATGTCTGAATCTTTAACTCTCAACTGGTAGTATCTTGATCTTAGATCAATCTTGAAAAATACAGTAGCCCCATTTAACTGATCAAAGAAGTCATCAATTCTGGGTAACGGATAATTATTCTTTATGGTCACATTCTCATCGATACACATTCTCATCGTACCATCTTTCTTTTTCACAAACAGAATAGGAGCACCCCAAGGCGAGAAACTCGGTCTAGCAAACACTCTATCTGTCAACTCTTGCAACTGTGACTTTAACTCTTTCAATTCTGTTAGTGTCATCCTATATGGAGCTATCAAAATAGGTGTAGTACCAGGCATCAATTCAATACCAAACTCAACTTCACGAATCAGAGGCAAACCCGGTAACTCTTCAGGGAACACATCAGAAAGCTCGCAGACAATAGGTACTGACTCAATTTTCCTTTCAGACATTTTCAAATCAATTACATAAGCAAAATATGCCTCATATCCCTTTTCACATAACTTTGGGCTTTCAATACCGATATCATAGCAGGCAATCCATTCAAATCATTAGACTCAACCCGTAAAATTTTAGTATTCGAACATCTCAAATCTATAGTCTTTCTTTTGCAGTTCACAATAGCATCATGCAAAGATAACCAGTCCATACCCAGGATAATATCGAACTCATGAAATGATAGAAGCATCAAATCAGCAGGGAAACATATGTCTCTAAACATTAACAAAAATTTCCCGCATACTTTATCAACCAAAACACTTTTACCTAAGGGGTTCGATACTTTTAAAGCAAACTCAGTAGACTCTACAGGCAAAGTCTTACTGAATACTAAATTCATGCATATATAAGAATGCGTAGAACCAGGGTCTATCAATGCAATCACAGAAGTATCATAAAGTGTAAAAGTACCCGTTATAACATTAGGTGATGAAACTTCCTCACGAGCTCGGATAGAATACACTCTTGCAGGCGCTCTAGCTTCAGATCTTATAACAGTGTCTCTCGTAGTCCTCTGACTACCACTAACATTTTTTTACATTCTTTGGAGGTCTACCTCTAATAGGTGCATTATCATGTCTCAAATTCTGAACAATCTCTGGCTCGACAGACTCAGGACAATCACGGATGAAATGATCAAACGATCCACATCTGAAGCAAGCTCTGTCGTTTAATCTATAGCTTCTCGGATGCCTTTTTCCATAATGTTTACATTCAGGTCTCTCAGTCCTGACATTACCAGCACTGGCCATTGAAGTTGAGGGAGTTTTGGAACTTATATGCGATCTAGCTCAATTCCTATTTGAATGTCCCACATTATCTCTTGAACGCCATTGATCATCTCTAAATCTCTTCGAAGAAGACTGGAACGACTTACTTGGATATCTCTTTCTCATATCTCTAGCTTTAGACTCAACTTTTCATTTATCTTTCCCGAGTGCTTCAGCTTTGCATGCTCGGTCAACGAGTACAACAAACTCTTTTATTTCTAAAATCCCAACTAGTAAACGAATGTCTTCATTAAGACCATCTTCAAATATTTTACACATTATAGCTTCAGATGATATGCATTCTCGAGCATATTAACTTAATCTCATGAACTCTTGTTCATACACAAAAATAGTCATTCGGCCCTGTTTTAGTTCCAAAAATTCCTTCCGTTTCTGATCGATGAATCTTTCACTAATATATTTCTTCCGGAACTCAATCTGAAAGAAGTCCCATGTAACTTGCTCTTTTGAAATAATGAAAATCAGAGTTTTCCACCATTGATAAGTTGCATCCCGGAGTAATGATACTACACATTTTATGCACTCTTTCGGAGTCAAAGACATTTCTTCAAATACTCGGGTAGTATTCTCAATCCAAAACTCAGCCTTTTCAGCATCATCATCATTAGTAGCCCATAATTCTTCAGCCACATACTTACGAATCTTGTCAACCGAAGGCTTATTCCACGGATTCAGATTTGCAGTCAGAGGAATATTAGATGTCTGAGGGGGATTAATTGGGGACGAGGGTTGCGAAACAGTCGGGTTATTCCTTATGAATTGAGTGAACCACTCACTCATCATCTGGAAGAAAGCTTTTTTAGCTTCTCCCTCTTGATCGCTCGTAGCCGGTCTTGGATCAGAGGGCACTGTCCCATACGTGAAGCAGGTGCATTACTTTCTACATCGTCAGCTACGGCTCTTTCGGGATCTATTGCTATACAGAAATCACATTTTTTACGTTAGTATTCATCACACTATCACAATTCAAATATATTGCATGTATAGCTAGACTTTGACATGCTACGTTAGTCCGAGAATCGACTAAAATATAGCACTGATACCAACCAAATGTAACACCCCTAACCTGTAATAGTCATTAGACTAGGGTTAAAGGCATAACCGGATAGATCGAAACCATTTACAGAAAATTCATACAACATTTCATCAATTACGATAATAATGTCCCTTAAATGAGTCATCGAGACCCTAAGCATGCTTATAAACCGGGTCGGGACTAAAATGAAACACATACAGAACTTCTCAAAAACTTAAAAACTTTTCTAAAATACAGGGGATACACGCCCGTGGGAGCCAACCATGTGCCCACCATGGCTGCTAGACACACCCGTGTGTCCTCTCCGTGGTTAAACCTAACTACACACCACAGCCACTAAGCCTGCCCGTGTACCCTGACCTTGGTTGATCCTGCCAAAACAACACGGCTATCAAGTACCCCCGTGTGCTAAGGTCGTGTCCTACTAGGCCATATACTAACTTTCTCACACGAACTCTAGGCACGCCCGTGTACCATGGTCGTGTGACATTTTAGGTCATTTGCAAGACCAAAATGCCACCAAATTGGGTCTTACCTACAAGCAACATTTACCAAATCATATCATGCATATATGGCAACCAAAAACATACCAAATTGACCAATCAATCTATACATTCAATACCAATGTCATTCATGCCAAATTACAAAACTAAAACTCACATCATCACAAGTATAATTCATCCAAAACTTACTCAAAAACTTGACTATGTCTTGTGCTCCAAACCATACCAAAAATATGCATCATATAACTCATTCATTCAAGCATTTTATCAATTCAAAACTAGCCAAAGCCATGGCTAAGTTCACTTCATGAACATATACACATGTCTAGCCTATACATGCCATATATAGCTGTATACATTTTTTTCAAAAAGTACCAAAAAGAGTTTAGTAGTGTGATGACGATCCTTAACAGTCCCAAGCCTTCAGTAGCTTTGACAACCTATAAAACAGAGAAAACAGACACATAGAGTAAGCTTTCCAAAAGCTTAGTAAGTCAATATACAAATAAACTTAGCATAAAATGCATTTTTAGCAAGTAAATACATTTGGTACATTCCAATCACTTAGCAAATCATCACATATATAACTTGATTCATACTTGTGGCCACATTTTCCACATTCATCAATTCAAGATTCATATTCTCACATTTAAACATACATTTCTTCAACTTCAAGTCATATAGGTACTTACCTTTTTATACACACTTAATGTACATTCAATGTACCTGAAACGGATATTCGTTCACTTATTTGATCATAGCTCGGATTTACAATTCGTATCATAAAGTTGCCCGTTGAACCTTTAGGAATCTAGTAGGATAATCGGAAAGCTCAAAATAGCCGTACAATGCCAACATCCCAGACGAGGTCTTACATGCACTCGGATATCAATGCCACTGTCCCTGACAGGGTCTTATACGAATCAATACAATGTCGATGTCCCAGATATGGTCTTACACGTAAAGCTCTTATCGATGCCAACGTACCAGACGTGGCCTTACACGTATAACTCATATCGATGCCAACGTCCCAAATGTGGTCTTACACGAAATATCAAATCAACGCCAACACCCCTGACGTGGTCTTACATGATAAAACAGAATAGATACCTGTGTCATGACATAGCTAATCCTATCTATTCCTAGGTTCGTACGGGACTTCTCAGACGTTGTCACTATATCGAACTTATCACGGAATTCATATGCATAAACTCTCATAAGCATTCATTATCAACATTAGTCACATGAGCAACCACAATTTCATACAAGTACGTTTATTTGCATTGTGACTTACCTCGGATTCAATTTATCAAAATGGACACGACTACTCAGTTACTTTCACTTTCTCGCGTTCTGAGTCTGTCTTCCTCGATTCTTGATCTAAACATATCCAGAATTAACCCTTTTATTCACTAATTCATTCAATTCAATCCAAGGACACACATTTAGGGCTATTTACAAATTAGCCCTCATACTTGCACAATTTATCAATATAGTCTATTTTTCTCAAAACATCAAATTTACAAAATCAACCCATACTCATGCTTAGCCAAATGTTCCTACATCTCATACAAGCCCATATTTTTCATCAAATTTTTAATTTAGTCCCTTAAATTACTATTTTTACAATTTAGCCCTTTTTAGCTAAATTCATCAAAACTTCAAGAACATAACATGTTCATCTAGCTCAAATCTTTCATTTAACAACTAAACTCATCACAAAGCTTAACATTTCAACAATGGAATCTCACAAAAACATCATCAATTCACAAAATTAATACATGGGTTTTATAGATCTCAAACCAACGATTGCAAAAACATAGAAATTATAAAAAAATCGAAGTCAAAACTTACCTTAATTAAGCTCAAACCTAGCCGAAACCTATTTTTCTTCTTCTTTTCTTTTTCTTTTTGATATTCAGCCAAAGATAAAGCAATGTGGCTTTCTTTTTTCTTTTAATGCTTTGTTTTATAACAATAACTTAATAAATAAATATAATATAAATTTTAACATATAAAATATCATATAAAACATATTATAAAACCATGTTGCCATCCACTAGCCATATTTTGGCCAAATTGCAACATAAAACCCTTACAATCCAAAGCCACATCAAATAAACCACTTAATCAAATGAAGAGCCATTTTTAAACTTTATGCGATTTAATCCTTTTGTCAAATTAAACACACAGATGGACAAATTAACTCACGAAAATTTAGCACATGCTTAATCACATATCAAGGACACAGAAAATAATATTAAAATATTATTTAGACTGGATTTGTGGTCCCAAAATCATTGTTCTAACTAGGGTATAAACCGGACTATTACAATATCCAAGCAAGATCATCATAATAAATAATCATACAACCAGTATGCCTAAAAGGAACCTCATTCATAACAAAAAAATTTGATTAAACATTTGCTAAGTTTATCCATAAATCAATCAACCAATTGAACAAATTATATACTACATTTTCCATAATGTTCACATGCCATGTTCATACTCACAAACCCCAATATGACCATTCACACCAGTCATCAATACCTTAGGAATTTGTCCATATGCCAATCCCACCCAAAGATACCAAAACTAGCCATTTAACAACTCCATGCATTATTAAATTCCATACCAAATCAACATTTCACAGCATGAATTATATTCATCCTTCCAACTACCATCATTTAAGTATTTAGATACCAAAATAACAACCATTAAAAAATCATACATACATGATAACATAACAACTGTTTCATTACCCAAAATACCACATTTACAAGCCAAACATAATGGCTAATATCATCAAACAAGGACAACTATACATGTCATTATAACCACTACCAAAGCATCAAAATGTACCGATAAAATCTCTAGATAGTGTGATAAATCTCTGACTAGCTTCCAAATCGATCGAGTTTCTGATAATCTGTAAAATAAGAGAAAGAAAACCACATAAGCAATGAATGCTTAGTAAGCTTGTATAAAATTTAAAATGCAATAATCCATTTCAATAAGAACTTTATAAGTTGTAAATAACCCTATACCAATGCGTCAAGATTTATCAACAATATAACTATCAATTCCCAAATGAATAGCTTCATTAACATTTTGAATACTTTCTGTTTATAACATAATGTGGTCTCATAAGTTGAATTACATAATCATCAGTCTTTTCTTAAAATGATAAACCATTTCCTTTACTTACTTACCAATCCATTTACTTAGCATAAATTTAATTACATTATTAACTCACGAATTAGTGTATTTATTCATGACATAAGTAAATTCACATATATCATAAGTAAATTTCCTTTCTTACGAATAAGTACTTTAACTTGACAATTCTTTTATTTTATCACATTACACAACCCTTTTAGAATCAACTTCATGATAAACTATTTCATAATAAATTACATACTTTTATTCTTACAACTTTTTCATGAACATAAGCATCTTTCGATTTGGCCATTTACTATTTCAATGCATAACTTTAAACTAACATAATTTAATTCAACTACTAGCTTGTCACAAACCTAAGCATCATTAACAACACAAGTTAGTGATTAAACACATAGCTTAGCAATATCATCATAGGGCAAGATAAGGTACATGTAACATCCTAAAATTTGAGTATTTAATTGATGCATGTTTTAGTGCTTAACGTGAGTATAATAAAAGTTTTCATGTTTAGTATGGTCTTGAGAAGACTTGAGAACTATTCGGAATTAGAATAAATTTTAGTAAGGAGTATTTAATTGAAGTGGATCAAGTGACCTTGAGGTTTAAGTAAAATTAAGTGTTAAAAACTAGCACAAGAGAAGCTAGTAGCAAGGTGGAGTTGGCGCATGCATGTTTGCTTGAGGGGAGAGGTTCGAATCTCCTAGCATGCAAGTTGAAGCTTTTATTTTTGCTTTTCCTTAGCAAGTGTCGGTCATGGATAAGGATTGATGAGTTGGATTAATTTTTTTTATGGCAAGAATATCATGGGAATAAGGCAAGTGATAACTTAGTGAAAGGAATCATATGGAAAAGGCATGTAAGGGGGACATAAGGCTTAAAACAAGGGCTCTATTTTGGAAAGCTTTGAATGGCTAATTGTCCATGAACTTGGATGGTTTTAGGGGCTAGGGGGGATGGCCAAATTTTTGGTTAGCATTGGGTAAGGTAGATGCTAGCTTTAGTCATTTTCATTTTGGCATTTTAGTGTATCAATAGCTTTCTCTCCAAAATCTTTCTCTCCAAACTTATTCACTAGCCGAATATGTCTTGAACAATAGGTAAAATTTGTGTTTTGTTTTGGCCATTTCATTTTGACCATTTCGCTATTACCTTACTTTCTCCCAAAAATATTTTTCTCCTTGTGCCGAAACTATACATTCTTGAAGGGCATTTTCTTTTCTTTTTCTTTTCACCCTTGCCGAATGTACCATTGTCTTAACCACTCTTTCTTTTCTTTTCTTTTACCATTGATAAAAGAATTATAAACCTATCATCTTCTTTCTTTTTATTTCTCTTTTCTCTCTTGGAAACTGAATCAACATCATCTCTTTCTTTCATCTCTCATGGTCAAATGTTGTTAAGCACTATCTCCTTCAATTTTTCCTTCATAACTGAATCTTCTTTCTACTCACAACTTAATCAATTGGTAAGTGGCTAGTATAATATTTTGGAATACGTTATTCTTTTGTACCGAATCTTGTGGTGTGGGATAATCTTTTGGATTGAGATCATCATCATACCATATCTAATTCCAACCTTTTCTTTATCATAGAAATTTAGTGGAGGGCTGAAACTCAAGTGCTCATAAATATCGTGGATCGTTGAAATCGAATTTAAAGTGTTAAAGGTAAAGGATTTTCAAGGTAAAACGATTACACTTTCAAGTCTTTAGTTTTAAGATTTTCGAAAAATATTGTTAAGACTAATGATTCCTTGTATTTGAAGACAATCAAAATAGGGACGAAAAGGGTAGTAAATAGTGTTCGAAAGAGGGGTGGTTCTATTAATCCCCCTAAGTTTAAGAGAAGGACTATTTTGGGAATCTGAGTTTTCCACCGGGTTGTAGACCTTCATCCGGCGAAAATCAATTATTCGAAGTCGTACGTACTCCCGAACCACTATTTACTCGGGGTATTAAACCTTTGATTGGAGAGAAATCGCAAATAGTGGTTGTTCGAGATTCCGAGGGTAAGATCTAGATTGCTCAATATTAGAATAGTTTATTATTAAATTTTAGTGTTCTAATCCTTCGTAATACGTGTTTAGATATCGATGAGTGGGAGAGTGTAGTTCTCACAGCAATCAGGTGTGTAATTTCACACTGTATCTCATGCGTTAGATGACTATACAATGATTAAAGTTAGATTAAAAATCATAAAGTTGGTGAAATCGGAAAATATGGTATTATTGACACTTTAGTGTTAAGATCGTGAAATCGGTATTAAGATCGTAAAATTTTGGAAATCGCCTTAATGGCTAAAACATTAATAAGTGATAAATTTGGGCCATATATGTGATATGGCAAATTTGATATTTGATATTTGCAAATTTGGGCCATATATGTGATATTTGATAAATTTGGGCCATATGTGATATTTGATAAATTTGGGTCATATATGTGATATTTGGAAAATTTGGGCCATATGTGATATTTGATAAATTTGGGCCATATATGTGATATTTGGTAAATTTGGGCCATATATGTGACATTTGGCAAATTTGGGGCATATGTGATATTTGATAAATTTGGGCCATATATGTGATATTTGGTAAATTTGGGCCATATATGTGATATTTGGAAAATTTGGGCCATATGTGATAATTGAGAATTTGGGCCATATGTGATAATTGATAAATGGGCCTTAAGTGAAAATTGATAACTGGGCCATTTATGATAATGGATAAATGGGCTATATGTGAAATGTGTTTTAATGGGCCAAAATTCATAAATTATAATATGGTTTTCTTTACAAATATTTTGTAATGCATAAACATGATTGCATGGGTTGGGATCAATGATGAAGAGAAGAAAGGCTTAATGCCAGAATTCTAGATAGGTGACTCTGTCACAATGGCCGTTGCCCGAAATCTAGATCGGTGGTTTTACCACAATTATTTAAATGGTCGTTGCCACAAATATGATATTGGGCTTAAAGCCTACTTCGGTGTGTTGGTGGGGTGGGTGACTAAAGCTCCCCACAAGTGTGCTGGTTGGGTACGGGGGTGTGTAGCGGATGGAAATCTAAGTTTGGTTTTGGGAATTGCATATCATTTGCATTATTATTTTTAAATGCTAAATTATATATATATATATATATATATATATTTTAAATGGGTTTAGGCCCAAATAAGTGTTCAAATTGTCTTGGCCCAGTGGACTATGGTAAGTGAGTTACACACTGAGTTCTAAGTAACTCACCCCATTTTTTTACCCCTCTCAGCTAATAACAATTGATGGAGACTTGGGTCGGAGATGACTTCATGGGGAGGCTATATTACAAATGGTGGTTTATAAAACTTTGAGACTTCTTTTATGATTTTTATTAAGTGCTATTTTTAATGGCGATGTAATAAGGCCTTTTTAATTATGGATTTTATTATATGGATGGATTTATTATGTTTTAGTTTTATTAAGTTGGATTGATTTAGTTTTTTTTTAAATGTTTTCTATAACTCTCGTATAAATAAAAGTTTTTCTTAACTAGAAACTTAGGAAATTCTTTTAAAACTTTGCGATGAAATATTTCAACTAAATAAGTCCAAAGTTTTTATCAAATACTTCTTTATGTATCAAACGAAAAATTCTTGTGTTTTTTTAATTATGGTTTTCAATGAACTTCGATTTTTCGATAAAGTCACTCTCTTAATTGTTTTGAAATTTGATTTCTACATTGTTAAATGTTTTTGAATGTTCGTTAAACTTGTGTGGCATGTCAAAATTCGAGCTTAATGCATAGGCCGGGTTTAGGGTGTTATATTTTATGGTATCAGAGCTCAGTTTCAAAACTCGGCTGTGGTTTGGGTTCAACAATGATTTTTTATTAAAAACCACTTAAATATCTAGATTTTATGTTTTAAAGGTAGTATGGCACATGAGCATTCGACACCAAGTCAAGTAAGTATGTTCGATAAGTAATTGTTTATTAAATGTTTATTATTGTGATGAGACCTACTTGAACACTCTAAAACTTCTAGTTTTAGGTGTTGAAAATGATAGAGATCGAGACTATAGGATGTGATGGCGAAAACAACCCTATCTCTTATATCTCATAAAATATCGTTAATAAACTTTGAAATAATATTCGATTCATAAAACTTGTAATCGATTAAAGCAAATTAGTCAATATGAGCAATAGAGGGCGTGGTTGTGGGCCGCGTGAGCGTGGCCGTGGTAGAGGACGAGGTGCTACGTCTGAAGTGTCGGGTCACATACCGGAAATGGATGCACCTGCGTCATTCGAAAGTGAAACTGGATCTCATGACCATGCCAATGAGGATAATGCTTTGACTCAAGTAATGCTGCGAGTCTTAGAAAGAGTAGCTGGAGCCAGATCTGGGCCAGTAACTCGCAGATCAATATCGGAACGACTCAAGTCTAGTGGTGCAGAAGTTTTTAGAGGTGTCTCTAGTATAGCTCTGAATGTGGCAGAGTATTGGCTTGAGGCTGTAGAACAAATTATGGATGATTTGGAATGCACCATCGAGTAAAACTGATAGGAGCCGTGTCTTTACTAAGAGGCGAGGCGTATCAATGGTGGCTTACTGTCAGAGAAGGCACCGAGGCTGCATTGGTTAATTGGGATTTCTTTAAAGCTGCTTTCCAAGGGAAGTACGTCGGGACAAGTTATGTAGATGCCCGAAGGAAAGAATTCCTGAATTTGGTTCAAGGAAGTAAGAATGTGGCAGCCTACGAGGAAGAATTTCTTCGTTTGAGTCGTTATGCTCGTACTATAGTGCAGACTGATCATGAGCGCTGTGTACGCTTTGAGGATGGATTGAATGATGAGTTGCGGTGTAACACCCCAAACCCGGTCTATGCGTTGAGACTAGATTTGGTTTGTCACATGATTCGAGCTATTCTTAAATCTTTAATGAGTTGAAAACAACAATTTTATATCTGAGGTTTAAAATTTGAATAAATAGAAGAGTATTTGAATTTGATAATATTTGAAAACATTAGTTGAAAATCATTGTATTATCAAAACTTTTAAATAGTTTGGTAATGAATTGACTATAATAAAATATTTATAAAAGAATTTCATATACTTGAAAACCCAAATTTATTTTAATAATGCATCATATAATCATAGCCCATGATTTAAAAGTCCAAAATGTAGTTTAAATTCCAAACACATATAAAATCCATAAGTTATTTATAGAGGCCATTTATTACAACATCCCAAAATAGTAAAAATAATTATTAAAAGTTCGAGTTTAATAACCCATATTTAGCGATATGGCCTCCACGAAGTCATCCTCGGCCCAAGTCCACATCAATTTCCATTACGAGATGAAAAAAATAAAAGGGGTGAGTTACTTAGAACTCGAGTGTGTAACTCACTTACCACCATTATTGGGCAGATTGTCAAGATATTATCTTTGGGCTTGAGCCCAATTCAGAATTCAACAATATATCATGAATTAAAACAATTAATAATGCATGTAAAATGTAATTCCCAACCCATGCCTAATATCCATCCGCTAACACCCCGTACCAACCATCACACTGTGGGGATCAAGTCAACCCACCCCGCCATCACACCAATCGTAGGCATTAAGCCTTTTTATAATTGTGGCATAGCCACGAACTAGAGCAATAAGCCGATATTGTGGCGAAACCACCGAACTAGAGGCAATAAGCCGATATTGTGCGAACCCACAGAACTAGAGGCAATAAGCGATATTGTGGCAAGCCATTCTTCTCTTCATATATCCCACCCATGCAATTATCTGGTACTTTAAAATGTAAAATTTATTAACAATACATAACATGATGGGTTTATCAATAACATTTCATTTGGCCCATAATTATAGCAATTTGTCTATTTAGCAGTTTAGTGGGCTTTGGCCCATTTACCGAACTAAAGTGTTTTGACTAAATTTTAACAAACTAGAGTATTTTGGCCCATTTTCACGAACTAGAGTATTTACGACCCATTTTCACGAACTAGAGTATTTACGGCCCATTTTCACGAACTAGAGTATTTACGGCCCATTTTCACGAACTAGAGTATTTACGGCCCATTTTCATGAAACATCAAATTTTCATAATAACAATTAATTTCTTGAGGGCGTTTTCGTAATTTTCACGATTTAGTCGTTTTTACGTATTTTCGTCAAAATATCAATTTTTGTGCTTTTACCGATCTAGTCGTTTTACGATTTTGCTTCCATACTGAAATTTGACATCAACCAAAATAATGAGTGTGAAATTACACACCTCGTTCAGTGAGTACTAACCCTTCTCGCTCCTCGGCACCTAAAATATATTTTGATCCGTTAGACAACTAATTAAGTAAAAATAAATCTTAATCGATAATAGATCCAAAATCTTACCCTCTTGATTTTGAATCACTTGATTTTCGGTTTTCCTTCGTTTAATGATTCGTTAAGTAAATCGAGAATCCACCAACGTATAATGGTTGGAAGTTCGTACTACTTGAATAATGGACTTCCTTGGAAGATGGCCCGCAACCGGAGGAAAATCCGGATTGCCAAAACCGCTCTTCGTTTGAATGGGGATTCTGATCCACCCTCTTACGAAAACTAAACACCGCCCTTTTCTTCCCTATTTTGGCGATCTTCAAGATCCAAAGGAATTTAGTTAGATCTAAAATAATATCAATAATACTAGAGATTTAAAGAGATTTGATTTCCTTACCAAAATAAAGCGTTTCCAACGTTTCTCTCGATCACTTGAGTCTCGATCTCCGTTATTGCACTAAATAATAATAACGAAAAGAATGTTATTAGAATGAGCGTTATATCGATTCAAAAAAGTCCTTCAAATCACCATTACCATTCGGCCATAGCACCTTAATAAATCGAATATGGAAAGAACCCTTACCTATAATCCACGATCGAAGGAAAGAATGGAGAATGGTGTCTAAGTGATGAAGGATTACTATGGATGTTCAAGGAAAAGAAAAAATAATTGGGTTTATAGGCACAATAGCATTGACCAAGAGAGTGAAGATGGAAGAATTTTCGATTGAAAAGAAATAATATAAGAACGAAAGGATGATGGTGATGTTGTTGCTTGATGTCAAAGAGAAAAGAAGAGAAAAAAAAAAAGAACTTTAGGTCGTTGGTATATTCGGCCATGGCAAAAGAAAGAAAAAAGATGATTCTTTTTGGTATGGATGATTTCGGCACAAGAAGAAAAGGCACAAAGAATTTGCTATCGAGATAAGCAAAAAGGAATAACCAAATGGTCACAAAATTTGAGCTTTACTAATGCCCTATTCGGCCAAGATGAGAGTTTGAGAGGAGAAAACAAAGAAAAATCTGCACAATGTGCAAAGAATGACCAAAGAGAAAAGAATGAGATTTTAGCCAAACTAACAAAATTTTGGCTCCTTCCTAAACCAATGTTGCCGTCAGCACATGGTCAATTGGCCATGATTTCTTTCCAAATTTTCCCTTGATAAGTGCCTTATGTTCCCCTATCTTTCCTTAAACCTTTGATTCCATGCCATAAGTTAGTTGTTTCCTTAATCCATTGATACACTAACCAAAAATACATAGTCAACACCTTCCTTATAAGCTCCTTGCCAGGCACTTCCTAGTCATGAGCAGAAAATTAAAAGCAAAAATTCATTTAGGTGCCATACTGAGGATTGAACCTCTTCCTCTTACTTGAACCCATCGCCAACTCCACCTTACCATGTACTCACTTATAACACTCTTTAGCACATAATTTAGCTTAAGTCTTAATCACCCTTTGTTTCACTTCAATAAATCTCAATTAATAAATTTTATTCTTTCCTCAAATTATGCTTTACCCTCTCAAAGACTTCAATAAGCACTAAAATAAAAATAAGAGATTTTTCCTAAAAAAAAAAAAATCTAAACACCAATTCATGCATTTTAGTTACTCAGATTTTTAGGGTGTTACATGCGGGTACTGATAGCCCTACAACAAGTGCGGACTTTTACCTCGCTTGTAGAGAAAGCTATGATAGCCGAAGAGGCTAAGAATTTAGAACGCCAGAATCGGGAAAAAGTAAGAGGCAAGAGGGATTTTAAGTATTCTGGTTCTTCTAAAAGGTTTCAAAAGAGGCCACGAAATGATGAGCCAGTTCAAGTTAGGGCACCTGTGACTACCAATCAGATTCGAGAATGTGCCGACTATGGTAGATGACATCCCGGAGAATGTTAGAGGAAAACTGGAGCCTATCTTAAATGTGTATCCAAGGATCATCAGTATAAGAATTGTCCTCGACGGACTGAAATGACTCAGGAAGCTCGTAACCCTGAGGCTCAGCTAGCTAGAGGTACTCAGCAGCCACCAATAGGTCGTGGACAAGGTCATGGTGGTAATGGTAACGGACGTGGATAACGTGCACCGGGTCGAGGTAATGGTGTTAGAGGTAACACAGAGGCAAGACAGCCAGGATTGGTCTATACTGTCAGGTGTCGTGAGGACGGCGACGCACCTGATGTGATAACTGGTACGTTCTTCATCTCTGATGTACATGTTATTGCATTGATAGATATCAGATCTACCCACTCGTATGTTGCTAGTGCTATATCTGGAAACGTAAATATTAGATCGGAGATTATCGATCGAGAGATGACGGTAATTAGTCCTTTAGGACAGTCGATAATAGTGAATAAATTATTCAGAGATATGCCCTTAGAGATTCAAAGAGAGGTATTTCTAGCAGACTTGATGAAATTACCTTTCGACGAGTTTGATCTCATTTTGGGCATGGATTGGTTGGTGAAGCATCGGGCGCAATTGAATTGTGCCGAAAAGCAGATGTCAATTAGGACTGTGGATGATGAGGAGATAATAATGATAGGCGAGCGAAGAAACTTTTTGGAAAATGTGGTATTTGCTTTGAAGGCAAAAAAGTTGGTGCGAAAAGGGAATAGAGCATTCCTAGCATTCCTCAGTGCTTTGGATGCCAAGGATTTATTAGTAGAAGGTGTGAGAACGGTGAAAGAATTTCCAGATGTCTTTCCGAATAACTTTCGGTCTACCTCGGATCGAGAAGTAGAATTTGGCATTGAGCTTTTACGGAACTACTCCGGTGTCCATTGCTCCTTATAGAATGGCACCGAAGGAGTTAACGGAGCTTAAAGCTCAAATTCAAGAACTGCTAGATCGGGGATTTATTTGACCAAGTGTGTCTCCGTGGGGAACACCGATTTTGTTCGTCAAGAAGAAGGATGGGTCGATGCGTATGTGCATTGATTATAGGCAGTTGAATAAATTAACGATCAAGAATAGGTATCCATTGCCGAGAATCGATGACCTGTTTGATCAATTAAGAGGAGCTTCAGTCTTTTCCAAGATTGATTTGAGATCGGGTTACCATCAACTCAAGATGAAGGAGGCATATATTCATAAGACAACATTTCAAACTCGTTATGGACATTATGAGTTTTTAGTGATGCCGTTTGGTTTTACTAATGCACCAGCTGCATTTATGGACATGATGAACCAAGTCTTTCAGCCTTATTTAGACCAGTTCGTAGTACTGTTCATAGATAACATTTTGGTATATTCGAGGAATGAAGAAGAGCATGACTCTTATCTACGTACTGTGTTGCAAATTTTTCGAGATAAGCAACTATATGCCAAATTCAGTAAGTGTGAATTGTGGTTGAAAAAAGTGACTTTCTTGGGTCATGTAGTGTCAGCTGAAGGAATAAGAGTTGATCCTCGAAAGGTAGAGACTATGTTGGATTGAAGCGCCAAAGTCGATGGTGAGATCCAAAGTTTCTTGGTTTGGTGGTTATTATAGAAGCTTTGTTGAGGGTTTTCATTGATTGTCGCACCCTAACTAAGTTGTTGCGGAAGGAAGTACCGTATATATGGACCGATAAACAACGGAAAGTTTCAAGAAGCGAAGAAGATTCTAACGAAGCGCCAAGATCTTGATTCAACCAGAGGCGGAAAAGAGTTTCTTGTGATCGTCACACACGGGTTTAGGATGTGTCTTGATGCAAATTGGAAAAGTGGTAGCTTATGCTTCTCGACAGTTGAGGCCGCATGAAGTCAATTATCCTACTCATGATTTAGAGTTGGCTGCGGTAGTGTTTACATTAAAGATTTGGAGACATTATCTATACGGTGAGAAGTCAATCATTTATACGGACCATAAGAGTCTTAAGTATCTCCTTACCCAAAAGGACTTAAATTTAAGACAACGGAGATGGGTGGAGTTATTAAAGGATTATGATTTCTCAATCGAGTACCATCCTGGAAAGGCTAACGTTGTGGCAGACGCGTTGAGTCAAAAGGTTATATCAGAGTTGAGAGCAATGTTTGCTCATCTCAGTTTGTATGAGGATGGCAGTTTATTAGTGAAACTTCAGGTGAAGCCTCTGTGGTTAGAACAAATCAAGAAAAAGAAATTATCCGATGAAAAGTTGAGTCCTTTAATACAACAAGCTGAAAGCGGTGTAATAGGAGATTTTGGTTTGAACAAAGATGGTGTACTGTGTTTTCGTGGAAGGGTTTGTATGCCCGAGGATTCGAATTTGAGGCAAATGATTCTTCTAGAGGTGCATAGTAGCCCTTATACTATGCATCCCGGAGGAAATAAGATGTATCGGGATCTTCGTGAATAGTATTATGGCCAAAGTTAAAACGAGAAGTTACTGATTTTGTGGGAAAGTGTTTGACTTGTCAACAAGTAAAGGCGGAACATCAATTACCGTCGGGATTGTTGCAACCAGTAAAGATTCCATTATAGAAATGGGAGAGGATAACGATGGATTTTGTTAGTGGGTTACCCTTAACACCTACTAAGAAAGATTTTGTCTGGGTGGTAGTGGATTGATTAACGAAGACTACTCATTTTCTACTAGTTCGTATAGATTACTCCTTGCAGAAGTTGGCTAAACTATATGTATCTAAAATCGTGAGGTTGCATGGGGTACTATTGTCTATCATATCGGACAGGGATCCTCGATTTACATCACGGTTTTGGAAAGCTTTACATGAGGCTCTGGGTACAAAATTAAACTTTAGTACCGCTTTTCACCCTCAGTCAGATGGTCAGTCGGAAAGAGTAATCCAAATTTTGGAAGACATGTTAAGAGGTTGTGTGATTGATTTTAGAGGTAGCTGGGAAGATTTTCTACCGTTGGCAGAGTTTGCGTATAACAATAGCTATCAATCTAGTATTCAGATGGCACCTTCTGAAGCGTTATATGGTCGTAGGTGTCGTACTCCTACTTGTTGGACTGAATTAGGGGAACGACAACTTTTGGGTCCTGAATTGATATCAGAGATGGAAGAAAAAGTAAAGTTGATTCAAGCGCGATTAAAGGAAGCTTCGGATAGACAAAAGTCGTATGCGGATCTAAAGCGTAAAGATATCGAGTTTGCGGTGGGAGATCAGGTCTTTTTGAAAGTTTCACCATGGAAAAAGATTTTCAAATTTGAAAGGAAAGGCAAGTTGAGCCCTAAGTTCATTGGACCGTACCGTGTGTTGAAGCGTGCAGGATCAGTGGCCTATCAACTTGATTTACCTCCGAAATTGAGTCAGATTCATAGTGTTTTCCATGTTTATATGCTGAGACGCTATAGATCGAATCCATCACACATAGTACCAGTAGAAGAAGTGGAATTAAGGCCAGATTTTTCTTTTGAGGAGGATCCGTGAGAATCTTAGACCGAGATGCTAAGGTGTTAAGAAAGAAGACTGTACCGCTGGTCAAGGTTTTATGGCGTAATCACAGAGCGGAGGAAGCTACGTGGGAGCCTGAGGATGCAATTCAACAACAATATTCTCATCTCCTTTAGCCAGGTAAATTTCGAGGACGAAATTTTCTTTAAGAAGGGTAGAGTTGTAACATCCTAAAATTTGAGTATTTAATTGATGCATGTTTTAGTGCTTAACGTGAGTATAATAAAAGTTTTCATGTTTAGTATGGTATTGAGAAGACTTGAGAACTATTTGAAATTAGAATAAATTTTAGTAAGGAGTATTTAATTGAAGTGGATCAAGTGACCTTGAGGTTTAAGTAAAATTAAGTGTTAAAAACTAGCACAAGAGAAGCTAGTAGCAAGGTGGAGTTGGTGCATGCATGTTTGCTTGAGGGGAGAGGTTCGAATCTCCTAGCATACAAGTTGAAGCTTTTATTTTTTCTTTTCCTTAGCAAGTGTCGGTCATGGATAAGGATTGATGAGTTGGATTAATTTTTTTTATGGCAAGAAGATCATGGGAATAAGGCAAGTGATAACTTAGGGAAAGGAATCATATGGAAAAGGCATGTAAGGGGGACATAAGGCTTAAAACAAGGGCTCTGTTTCGGAAAGCTTTGAATGGCTAATTGTCCATGAACTTGGATGGTTTTATGGGCTAAGGGAAAGGATGGCCATATTTTTGGTTAGTATTGGGTAAGGTAGATGCTAGCTTTGGTCATTTTCATTTTGGCATTTTGGTGTATCAATAGCTTTCTCTCCAAACTTATTCCCTAGCCAAATATGTCTTGAACAATAGGTAAAATTTGTGTTTTGTTTTGGCCATTTCATTTTGACCATTTTGGTATTACCTTACTTTCTCCCAAAAATCTTTTTCTCCTTGTGTTGAAACCATGCATTCTTGAAGGGCATTTTCTTTTCTTTTTCTTTTCACCCTTGCTGAATGTACCATTGTCTTAACCACTCTTTATTTGCTTTTCTTTTACCATTGATAAAAGAATTATAAACCTATCATCTTTTTTCTTTTTATTTCTCTTTTCTCTCTTGGAAACCGAATCAACACCATCTCTTTCTTTCATCTCTCATGGCCGAATGTTGCTAAGCACTATCTCCTTCAATTTTTCCTTCATAACCGGATCTTCTTTCTACTCACAACTTAATCAATCGGTAAGTGGCTAGTATAATATTTTGGAATTCGTTATTCTTTTGTGTCGAAACTTATGGTGTGGGATAATCTTTTGGATTGAGATCATCATCATACCATATCTAATTCAAACCTTTTCTCTATCATAGAAATTTAGCGGAGTGCCAAAACTCAAGTGCTCATAAATATCTTGGATCGTTCAAATCGAATTTAAAGTGTTAAAGGTAAAGGATTTTCAAGGTAAAACGATTACACTTTCAAGTCTTTAGTTTTAAGATTTTCGAAAAATATTGTTAAGACTAATGATTCCTTGTCTTTGAAGACAATCAAAATAGGGACGAAAAGGGCAGTAAATAGTGTTCGAAAGAGGGGTGGTTCTATTAATCCCCCTAAGTTTAAGAGAATGACTATTTCGAGAATCGAGATTTTCCACCGGGTTGTGGACCTTCATCCGGTGAAAATCAATTATTCGAAGTCGTACGTACTCCCGAACCACTGTTTACTTGGGGTATTGAACCTTTGATCGGAGAGAAATCATAAATAGTGGTTGTTCGATATTCCGAGGGCAAGATCTAGATCGCTCAATATTAGAATAGTTTATTATTAAATTTTAGTGTTCTAATCCTTCGTAATGTGTGTTTAGATATCGACGAAAGGGAGAGTGTAGTTCTCACAGTAATCAGGTGTGTAATTTCACACTATATCTCATGGGTTAGATGACTATACAATGATTAAAGTTGGATTAAAAATCGCAAAGTTGGTGAAATCGAAAAATATGGTATTATTGACACTTTAGTGTTAAGATCGTGAAATCGGTATTAAGATCGTGAAAATTTTGGAAATCGCCCTTAATGGCTAAAACATTAATAAGTGATAAATTTGGGCCATATATGCGATATTTAGCAAATTTGGGCCATATATGTGATATTTGATAAATTTGGGCCATATATGTGATATTTGATAAATTTGGGCCATATGTGATATTTGATAAATTTGGGTCATATATGTGATATTTGGCAAATTTGGGCCATATGTGATATTTGATAAATTTGGGCCATATATGTGATATTTGGTAAATTTGGGCCATATATGTGATATTTGGCAAATTTGGGCCATATGTGATATTTGATAAATTTGGGTCATATATGTGATATTTGGAAAATTTGGGCCATATATGTGATATTTGGAAAATTTGGGTCATATGTGATAATTGAGAATTTGGGCCATGTGTGACAATCGATAAATGGGCCTTAAGTGAAAAATTGATAATTGGGCCATTTATGATAATGGATAAATGGGCTATATGTGAAATGTGTTTTAATTGGCCAAAATTCATAAATTATAATATGGTTTTCTTTACAAATATTTTGTAATGCATAAACATGATTGCATGGGTTGGGATCAATGATGAATAGAAGAAAGGCTTAATGCCAGAATTCTAGATAGGTGACTCTGTCACAATGGCCGTTGCCCGAAATCTAGATCAGTGGTTTTACCACAATTATTTAAATGGCCGTTGCCACAAATATGATATTGGGCTTAAAGCCTACTTCGGTGTGTTGGCGGGGTGGGTGACTAAAGCTCCCCACAGGTGTGCTGGTTGGGTACGGGGGTGTGTAGCGGATGGAAATCTAAGTTTGGGTTTGGGAATTGCATATCATTTGCATTATTATTTTTAAATGCTAAATTATATTTTTTTAAATGGTCTTGGGCCCAAATAAGTGTTTAAATGGTCTTGGCCCAGTGGACTATGGTAAGTGAGTTACACACTGAGTTCTAAGTAACTCACCCCATGTTTTTTTACCCCTCTCAGGTAATAACAATTGATGGAGACTTGGGTCGGAGATGACTTCGTGGGAGGCTATATTACAAATGGTGGTTTATAAAACTTTGAGACTTCTTTTATGATTTTTATTAAGTGCTATTTTTAATGACGATGTAATAAGGCCTTTTAGTTATGGATTTTATTATATGGATGGATTTATTATGTATTAGTTTTATTAAGTTTGATTGATTTAGTTTTTTTAAATGTTTTCTATAACTCTCATATAAATAAAAGTTTTTTAACTAGAAACTTAAGAAATTCTTTTAAAACTTTTCGATGAAATATTTCACTAAATAAGTCCAAAGTTTTTATCAAATACTTCTTTATATATCAAACGACAAATTCTTGTGTTTTTTTAATTATGGTTTTCAATGAACTTCGATTTTTCGATAAAGTCACTCTCTTAATTGTTTTGAAATTTGATTTCTACATTGTTAAATGTTTTTGAATGTTCGTTAAACTTGTGTGGCATGCCGAAATCCGGGCTTAATGCATAGGCTGGGTTTCGGGTGTTATAGTACATAAACATAGCATCACATAAATCATAGTTTTCATAATCATGACTACTCATACTTTGATCATTAACAATTCATACCTTTTCATAGGTACTTAACTTAGCTTTCGATATACTTATTATTCTTTCCCTTTTTTTCCCTTTAAACTAGTAACTTGACTCGGATAATCGGGCAACTACACCATGCCAAAGTATCATAGATGCATAATAGGGGCACCAAAGTGCAATCAGAGTACGAATGTGCGATCAGGGGTACTGAAGTGAAAACAGGGGCATAGATGTGGATGCAGGGGTACCGAAGTACAAATAGGGGCACATAAGTGCAATTTGGGGTACCGAAGTACAAACAAGGGCACATAAGTGGAATAATTCAATAATTAACTATAACCATTTGATTAAAGAACTATATTATAAAAATATAAGAAGAAATTTAATTATGTATTGAAATAATATGAGCTTACCTACCTAAATTGCAGAAATGTCAAAGTATAAGGGCATTTTGGTAATTTTTTGTTCTCCTCGATTTTCCACTCGATCTTGATCTAAATTAATAATTTCATTCAATCTATTAATTTAGACAGTAAAACAATGCTTTATTATACAATTTAGTCATTTTTCATTTTTACAAAATTGCCCTTAATGTTTAACTTGTATTTAATTTAGTCCATGAGCCTAAAACATGCAAATTAACCATATTTACCCAAAATTGAGCCTATCAAAAAAATCATGGAACCCATATCAGCCCATTTTTGTAACAATTTCACATCAAATCCATGAAATTTTATTATTTTAACAAACTAGTCCCTAATCGATAAATTCATCAAAAATCACTTAACAAAAATATTTTTGTTTATCAATCAACATTCCAAATTCATCATTTAACATAAAAAATCACAAGATTCAACAATGGAAACATTCAAAATCTTTAACAATTTCAAAATTGAAGGTATGGGCTAGCTGGACCTAGTTGCAACGATCTTAAAACATAAAAATTAAAAGAAACGAGGTTAAAACAAACTTACATGCACCATCCAAAGCAAGGTCAAAGCTTAAAGCTTCTCCCATTCTTTTTCCATGGCAACCTTTGGTGATGAAAAACAAAATGGGCAAGAAAACATTTGTTTTCTTTATTTTATTAACCTTTTATTTTATTTTATTAAATAAATAACATATAAAACATTATAATTGAAAGAAATTAAGCATCCAATTGCCCCACTATCTTTAGGATGGCTTATTTACTCAATAAGGTCTTTCAATTATAATTCTTTAATAATTAACACCTTTAAACTAATAGCGATTAACTTTTTCAACTTTTACATTTTTGTCCTTTTTGCTTAATTAACTATCAAAATGTTAAAATTTTTCATCGAGACCTTAATACCATATTAATGAAACTCTATACATATATATAAATATTTATGGCTTGATTTATAGAAACGAGGTCCCGATACCTCATTTTCTAAAACTACTTGACCTTAGGGTCTTACCACTCGAGCTTAATAAATCGCTTAAATGACATAACTTATCAAATCAAAAACCTTTTTTAAAACCATATTTGACTCATAAATATTAAATAATAATATTGACAAACTTACTCGTCAGATTTGGTGGCCCAGAAACCACTTTTTTCAACACCACTGAAAATTGGGCTGTTACAGCTGCTGCTTTCATCACACCAAGCCATGCCTAGCACACCACTGCTCCCTTGCGTGCTGCTTCTACCCTTGCCTCTACCCCATGCACTCTTTGTCACTTGTGCACCATAATTCCATCTTATTTCACCACCAACCAATCATCCTTCCAGCCATCCCTCGTTTAAATTATTTTTGCTTCTAACTTTATTTATTGAGTTCTTAAATCTTATATAAAGGTGGTTAATCATGCCTCGCAAAAGAACTCGTGCCTCTGTCCAAATTAACAAATCACAAAACAAATTTCAATATGAAGAAGCCAAAGCGAGATATGAAAGCGTCTTCAAGAATCAGCAAATGCACCCAGAAAAAGGCTTTACATTGAAAGAAAGCAACTATATTGTAACATCCTAGATTAGGGGTTATGCGTTCGTGCATAATTCATGAGATAGTGGGATCAGTGGGTGTGTTGGATGTGTTCTGAAGAGTTTCAAGAACCCTAAGATGAAATGAAATATAAGGAAATGTAAGGAAATGTAGGGAAATGTAAGGAAATATAAGGAAAATGTAAGGAAGTGAAAGGAAATGAAAGGAAATGAGAGGAAATGAAAGGAAATGAAAGGAAATGTAAGGAAATGTATGGAAATGTATGGAAATGTATGGAAATATATGGAAATGTAAGGAAACGATGGAAATGTATGGAAATGTATGGAAATGTAAGGAGATGTATGGAAATGTAAGGAAATGCTTTAGAAATGTTAAAGAAACTAAACTAAAATAGGAAAGTGACCATTTTGGAAACCAAGTAAATTAGAGAGTGAACATTTTGGAAACCAAGCCAAAAGAGGAAACTAAACATTTTGGAAACCAAGCCAAAATAGGAAAATAAACATTTTGGAAACCAAACCAAAATAGGAAACTAAACATTTTGGAAACTTGGAAAATCTGAGCCATGCTGAAAATTTTAGGAAACTTAAAATGACCCCTAATGTCGAATTTAAGAGCCCAAAGGGGAGCTTAAGGCCAAGTGACCCTAAAAATATAAAGAACATAAAATTTGACCCAATAACGGACTTGGAAATGTGGCCTGAAGATGCCACCTAAGGCTTTAGGAAATGGCCCAAATGCAAGAGGTTTTGGGCCTGAGTTCAAGTCATCCAGGAAGCAAATAAAAGAAATAAAATTTTGCCTCCATGAGTGTAGAATTGGACGGCACCTAACTAAATCTTTAAGTGATTTTTTTTATTTAATTACTTAGAGAGGAAGCAATGGACGGCAATAGGGACTCTTAGGAGAAGAGTTTTATTCCCTTTAGAATTTCGACTAAATAAGTGGATAAATGAAGAATTATTCTTTAATTAGGAGAATGAGGGAAGAGTGGTGGCCAAGCAAAGGATTCTTGGCCTAGTAAATTCGGCTATAAAAGGAGGGGACTAGGGCCATTCATTATTCATTCTTCCTCTCTTTTCCTCTGCCGAATATTCTTCTTGAGCATCCATTCTTTTCTTCTTTTCTTTTAAGCCTCCTAGCCGATTTCCTTCTAAGCCTATTATTCCTCTCTTCTTTCATCTTTGAAACCAAATACATAAGGGAATCATAGCCGATTGTTCATCAAGTCTCTAAGCCAAATCTACGAAGGTTGAAGTGAAGGTGCAATCGATTCCTTCAAATAAGGGTAAGATCCAAGTTTAGTTTTCCATTCTTTTATATTTTAGACTTATCGAAATTTAGGGACTAATTTCAATTATTAATCTTGGCGAATCATGGAAGGAGAAGTTCTTTTCCGAAGGTACACCATAGGCCACGTGTTCCTAGTTATTCTATGAATTTGGGATTTAAAATCCACAAGGTAAGCACCTAAAAGTATTCGCCAAGGCTTGTATGATTATCTAGATCAGTTCTTTAATTATTAAAAAGCTGAAAACTAACCCATATTGAGATTCAAGGTTGGCCGAATATCAAGTGAAGGAAAACCAAGTTTTCGGCATTTGAATAAACACCAAATCGGCATCAAAGGTAAGTCTTTTTACAAATCCTACTAGGATTTGGATATCATAGCCAAATAGAATTTATGCTAAGTAATAAATGATGAATCAAATGTAGGGACTAAGGATCTAAACTCTAGATCTAGCTTTCTCAAGGAATCGTTAAACAAATCAGGTGTGTACCCTACATTAAATCTTGATAGATTTATGGCTTTAATTCATTATATGTGTTAATATGAAAGTGTAAGAATATGGCTAAGGTACTGTGTGTACCCTACATTAAATCTTGATAGATTTATGGCTTTAATTCATTATATGTGTTAATATGAAAGTGTAAGAATATGGCTAAGGTACCGTGTGTACCCTACACTAAATCTTAATAGATTTATGGCTCAAACTTGATATATGTGTTAATATGAAAGTGTAAGAATATGGCTAAGGTACCGTGTGTACTCCACACTAATCTTAATAGATTTATGGTTTAAATATGTTATATATGTTAATGTGAAAGTGAAATAAAGTGGCCAAAGTACCATATTGTGGTACAAAGTACTCAGGTACGTTTTCCTACTCCTACTAGGATTTCAAAAAGATGTTATATTTAGCATGTGAAAAGTGATGTGAAAGTGAAATAAAATATGTTATGCATGATATTTATAATTTGGGGCATTGGATTTATGTGAAAGGGAAGAAGGTGTTGACTACGGTCTCACCAACGTTATAAGTGAAAGTGATGACTTAGGTCTCACTAAGTGAATGTGATGACTTGGTCTCACTAAGTGAATGTGATGACTTTGGTCTCACCGAGTGGTAACCGGTTACATTACGATGGTGGCTATGCCACAATATTATCGATGGGCGATGAGCACGTCCGCGCATGGCGCCTTCGATGGAGTGTAGCGGAAGGAGGGTTGACTTAGTAGTCCCCACGGTGTACAGGTTGGTACGGGTGGAGTGTAGCGGATGGCATATAGGTTTGGGTTCGGGTTTGCATCATGATTTTGAATTTTTTGTATGCATATGATTTTTATGGTGTGCCTAATTCTATTATGTTTAGTGTTGGTTACACACTGAGTCTATCGACTCACCCCGTTGTGGGAATATGTTTCAGGTGATGAGCAGTAATGGACCGGGACGGCAGAACTTGTGGTGGCCATGATCGACTTAAAGTTCAGTTTAATTTGAATATTTATTTTATTTTAAAGTTCTGTACAATTTATTATTTTGGGTTTCATTTTATGTAATAAGGCCACCGTGATTTAATTTTATTTCTACTATAATTACTATGTTATGAGTTTAGGGCTTTATAAAAAGTAAGCCCACTTAATATGAAATGAGTTTAAATATTTTGTCACTTGAAATAAATGGGTTTTGTTATAAAATAAATTTGTTTTCAACTCAAGCCCAACCCACAACCAACTATCTTCCAAAACTCACAGATTTCAAAATATTGAATGAATTTGGACCGAAGTTACTTGAGGAACATACCAGATCCGATCCATTCTCGTGGGCGGGTTCGGTGTTTCAATTTGGTATCGAGCCTGTTCAAACTCTCACTGTGGCCTAAGGCCCAAAACGTTTTTAAAATAAGGCCAAATAAGTTTTATGAAAGTATTTTTACAAATGGGATGTATAAAGACATGGCCCATAAGTCTCAAACCATGATCCACCGGTAAGTACCCCTAACTCTATGTGTGATTCATGATTTATTTAAGGGTAGAAAAGGCATGGAACGAGAGTAGCATGATAGGAACTTGAACCCTAGGATTAGACTACTCAAACACAAACACATAAGATTTAAGGCACTAAACCAACCTATGACTAAGTCAATTACGCTAGGGTGTGGCAACCATGGTACGCATGTCTAGGAGTGGATCCTGAAGAGCTTGGTATTTAAGCAGTCCTAGTGACTCACCTCCTCTCCACTCGAATCCTGCCTGGTGCGTAGCTTTGGTTCACCCTAACCAAGAAGGCTCAGTCATAGGCTAAACTCAATAACTAAAACCCGAAAGGGAAGTAGCCATTTTTTTTAACACTTGATATTAAAACTCTTAAATCACTTTCTTTCTCTTATCCTTAATTCACGAAAACTATTTCTGTACACAATTATTTTCGAAAAAAATTTTTGATCCATAAAAATTACAAAAATGCCCTTAGTGGTAAAATTACCAAAGTGCCCTTGGTTTATAAAATGATTCAACTACTCAACAGTTTTACCAAAATTTTATTATTTTATAAAACATTCCAAAAACCCTAACTTGCAAAACATCAATATACCTTGATTTATGGAAAATTACAAAATTACCCCTAACTCGCTAAAAATTACCAAAATAACCCTGAATTTCAAAATTTTTGCAATATTCCCATTTTTGAAGGAACAATTTTCGAAAAGAACCCTCAGAGTTTTACAACTTTTGAAATACCACTGATGTATTAAATTTTTCAAATTTACCCTGATTTGTGAAAAATTACCAAAATACCCCTGAGGTTAAAAACTACCGAAATAACCCCAGATTTAAAATTTTTTTCCAAATTACCCCTAGACTTCAAAATTTTCAAAATAATTTTTTGACAAAAACACCAAGGAACATTTTTCTTCTGAAAAAAATACGAAAATGCCCTTGTAGGACAAAACTACGAAAATACCCCGGGTAGAGGAAAACAACAACAACAACCAAAAACTACAACGTTTCTATGAATGAACTAAGGTTCATACTTGTTTGATGGATGAATGAATGAATGGAAAAGAGGCGTGTGTTTGTGTGAATACGAAAGAACCACTCTTAAATCCCTTTCCATAAAACTCCTTCGCTGATAAATAAGTGGAACAAAGACTAATCCATAAAATTTCTTAATTAGATCTCGACACTAGAAAATGAGTTCTAGAGGACGCGGTCGTCAAGGACGATAGAGGAAGAATAACCGTGTCGTAACCCGTTAGATCGGTCAAGGTTCGACAATGAGTTACCACCGCCACCACCACCCCCACCGTTAATGTCGAGCGGCATGGCTCGGAAGGGGATGAGGTCGTGTCATGAGCCATGTTGCAGTATTGGAAATGGTGGGTGGCGGGTGGAAATCGGGAGCTCAAAAATCAGACCGAGCGACTCCGAGCCAACGGGCCGAGGTGTTTCATGGAGTGTCCGTGTGGCACCCAGATCACGAGTATTGGATGGAAGCAATCTGAGCGTATTATGGATGAACTCGACCGACCCACGAGGAGAAGTTGAAAGGAATGGTAGCCCATTACGTGATGAAGCATACCAATGGTGGCTAACTGTTTAGTGATGGTGCCACGGCGGAGGATCGGCGACGGGAGTATGCTAAGGAGGCATACCAGAAGAAGTATGTCGGCACTCGGTATATTGATGAGCAGAGGAAAGCTTTTCTAGGACTAGTTCAGGGGAACAAATCAGTGGCGGCATATGAGGCTGAATTTCTGAGGTTAAGCCGATATGCTCGAGGAGTAGTCGCGACTGAACATGAACGCTGTGTCCATTTTGAGGACGGATTAAGGGATGACCTAAGGTTATTGATAGCTCCACATCAGGAGCGGGAGTTCTCCACGTTGGTTGAAAAGGCTAAGGTAGCTGAAGGAATCAAGGACTCGACTAGGCAGAACTCTGACAGGAATAGACCCAAGAGAGGTTATGGATCGTCGGGAAATGAGCAGAAAAGGCCCAGAACTGAGGGGTCAAAAGGTCAGCAAGTTGATACCAGAGGACAGTATCGTCCTTGTGAGTATTGTGGAAGGAAGCACTCAGGTGAGTGTTGGAAAAAGATAGGAGCATGTCTTAAATGTGGGTCTAAGGACCATATGCTCAAGGACTGTCCAAAGATATCAAATGATGATGACCAAAGAACTCGTAATGTTAATCGGGCGGTAGGGGGAGGCAATGACCTCAACGAGGTCGAGGTTCAATAACAAAGGTAATGGTTTCGCCAAGGTCGTGGAGCACCAAGTGGAGGCATTGAAGGTTTAGAAGCAAGACAGCCAAGGTTAGTTTATGCGATGGCCGTAATCACGAGGATAGTGACGCTGCATTTGAGACAACAGTAAGTTTCTTATTTATAGATTATACTTCATTACTTTACTCGCTATAAGATTAGTTCGATCTTATGTTGCTAATGAAAGTGTATGGAACCTCGATTGTGAACATAGAGAATGTGCCTAGAAAATATGATAGTTCTTTAAGATCGAGTGCGTGACAATAGCGTAGTGTGGTGAGTTAGGCAGTGCGGATGAGCGATAGTAAGTAATTTCGAGGACGAAATTATTTTAAAGGGTAGAAGCGTAACATCCTAGATTAGGGTTATACGTTCGTGCATAATTCATGAGATAGTGGGATCATTGGGTGTGTTGGATGTGTTCAAGAGTTTCAAGAACCCTAAGATGAAATGAAATATAAGGAAATGTAAGGAAATGTAGGAAATGTAAGGAAATATAAGGAAAATGTAAGGAAATGAAAGGAAATGAAAGGAAATGAGAGGAAATGAAAGGAAATGAAAGGAAATGTAAGGAAATGTATGGAAATGTATGGAAATGTATGGAAATATATGGAAATGTAAGGAAATGTATGGAAATGTATGGAAATGTATGGAAATGTAAGGAGATGTATGGAAATGTAAGGAAATGCTTTAGAAATGTTAAAGAAACTAAACTAAAATAGGAAAGTGACCATTTTGGAAACCGAAGTAAATTAGGAGAGTGAACATTTTGGAAACCAAGCCAAAAGAGGAAACTAAACATTTTGGAAACCAAGCCAAAATAGGAAAATAAACATTTTGGAAACCAAACCAAAATAGGAAACTAAACATTTTGGAAACTTGGAAAATACAGAGCCGCGCGAAAATTTTAGGAAACTTAAAAATGACCCCGGAATGTCGAATTTAAGAGCCCAAAGGGGAGCTTAGGGCCAAGTGACCCTAAAATATAAAGAACATAAAATTTGACCCAATAACGGACTTGGAAATGTGGCTGAAGATGCCACCTAAGGCTTTAGGAAATGGCCCAAATGCAAGAGGTTTTGGGCACGAGTTCAAGTCATCCAGAAGCAAATAAAAGAAATAAAATTTTGCCTCCATGAGTGTAGAATTGACTGACACCTAACTAAATCTTTAAGTGATTTTTTATTTAATTACTTAGAGAGGAAGTAATGGAATGCAATAGGGACTCTTAGGAGAAGAGTTTTATTCCCTTTAGAATTTTGACTAAATAGGTGGATAAATGAAGAATTATTCTTTAATTAGGAGAATGAGGGAAGAGTGGTGGCCAAGAAAAGGATTCTTGGCCTAGTAAATTCGGCTATAAAAGGAGGGACTAGGACCATTCATTATTCATTCTTCCTCTCTTTTCCTCTCTCAATATTCTTCTTGAGCATCCATTCTTTTCTTCTTTTCTTTTAAGCCTCCTAGCCGATTTCCTTCTAAGCCTATTATTCCTCTCTTCTTTCATCTTTGAAACCAAATACATAAGGGAATCATAGCCGATTGTTCATCAAGTCTCTAAGCCGAATCTACGAAGGTTGAAGTGAAGGTGCAATCGATTCCTTCAAATAAGGGTAAGATCCAAGTTTAGTTTTCCATTCTTTTATATTTTAGACTTATCGAAATTTAGGGACTAATTTCAATTATTAATCTTGGCGAATCATGGAAGGAGAAGTTCTTTTCAGAAGGTACACCATAGGCCACGTGTTCCTAGTTATTCGGTGAATTTGGGATTTAAAATCCACAAGGTAAGCACCTAAAAGTATTCGCCAAGGCTTGTATGATTATCTAGATCGTTCTTTAATTATTAAAAAGCGAAAACTAACCCATATTGAGATTCAAGGTTGGCGAATATCAAGTGAAGGAAAACCAAGTTTTCGGCATTTGAATAAACACCAAATCGGCATCAAAGGTAAGTCTTTTACAAATCCTACTAGGATTTGGATATCATAGCCAAATAGAATTTATGCTAAGTAATAAATGATGAATCAAATGTAGGGACTAAGGATCTAAACTCTAGATCTAGCTTTCTCAAGGAATCGTTAAACAAATCAGTGTGTACCTACATTAAATCTTGATAGATTTATGGCTTTAATTCATTATATGTGTTAATATGAAAGTGTAAGAATATGGCTAAGGTCTTTGTGTGTACCCTACATTAAATCTTGATAGATTTATGGCTTTAATTCATTATATGTGTTAATATGAAAGTGTAAGAATATGGCTAAGGTACCGTGTACCCTACACTAAATCTTAATAGATTTACTACTTAAACTTGATATATGTGTTAATATGAAAGTGTAAGAATATGGCTAAGGTACCGTGTGTACTCCACACTAATCTTAATAGATTTATGGTTTAAATATGTTATATATGTTAATGTGAAAGTGAAATTAAGTGGCCAAAGTACCATATTGTGGTACAAAGTACTGTGCACGTTTTCCTACTCCTACTAGGATTTCAAAAAGATGTTATATTTAGCATGTGAAAAGTGATGTGAAAGTGAAATAAAATATGTTATGCATGATATTTATAATTTGGGGCATTCGGGATTTATGTGAAAGGGAAGAAGGTGTTGACTACGGTCTCACCAACGTTATAAGTGAAAGTGATGACTTGGTCTCACTAAGTGAATGTGATGACTTCGGTCTCACTAAGTGAATGTGATGACTTCGGTCTCACTAAGTGGTAACCGGTTACATTACTGATGGTGGCTATGCCACAATATTATCGATGAGCGATGAGCACGCCGATTGCAATGAACGCCTTGGTGGAGTGTAGCGGAAGGAGGGTTGACTTAGTAGTCCCCACGTGTACAAAGTTGGTACGGGTGGAGTGTAGCGGATGGCATATAGGTTTGGGTTCGGGTTTGCATCATGATTTTGAATTTTTTGTATGCATATGATTTTTATGGTGTGCCTAATTCTATTATGTTTAGTGTTGGTTACACACCGAGTCTATCGACTCACCCGTTGTGGGAATATGTTTCTGTGATGAGCAAGAATGGACCGGGACGGCAGAACTTGTGGTGGCCATGATCGACTTAAAGTTCATTTAATTTGAATATTTATTTTATTTTAAAGTCTGTACAATTTATTATTTTGGGTTTCATTTTATGTAATAAGGCCACCGTGATGAATTTTATTTCTACTATAATTACTATGTTATGAGTTTAGGGCTTTATAAAGAGTAAGCCCACTTAATATGAAATGAGTTTAAATATTTTGTCACTTGAAATAAATGGGTTTTGTTATAAAAATAAATTTGTTTTCAACTCAAGCCCAACCCACAACCAGCTATCTTCCAAAACTCACGCTTTTCAAAATATTCAATGAATTTGGACCGAGTTACTTGAGGAACATACAGATCCGATCCATTCTCGTGGGGCGGGTTCGGTGTTTCATATATTGTTTTCATAGAGCGCATTCGACAAATTGCTCAAACTCTTAATTGGGATTTGTTTTGTGATAAAAGACCGAGTGCAGATGAGGAATTAGTTCGTAAATTTTATGCGAATTTGACCTCAAATGAATTGACAAAAGTTTCTATCCGAGGAATCAAGGTACCAATAACCTCAAACGCAATTAATAGATTCTTTGAATTACCTGATTTCAAAAATGATGAATATTCTTCCTTGATGAGAAATATTGAGACTAAAAATCTGCTAAAAATTCCTAAGGAACTTATAGTTCCAGGTTGTAAGTGGACTGTGTCAAAGTAAGGAATTCACACTAGTCGCAGAGAATATTTGACACCACTAGCGAAGGTATGGTTCTATTTCATTCGATTCAACCTTATGCCTATTTCACATGGGATTACAATTTCATTAGAGCGAATTGTCTTATTATACGAGATTTTAACTGGAAAGACCATTGATGTGGGAAAAATCATTTTAGATGCAGAATTGTGCCATTAGACATTCTGGCCCAGCTTACTTTCCCTTTACTATAACAATTTTGTGCTTGAAAGCTAAAATTCTTGCAAATGTAAAGAAGACAGGCTATAGCCAGGGCACAATCACAGATTGGGACCTCTACCGAGTAGCCGGAGTGTAATAGCTCGGTTTAGACCCTAGTCAGACTAGTGGTTTTGAGACCACAACTCTGAGGTCAAAATGCTGATTTAATGTTATTTTCTATGTGAATAGTATGTGACATAGCCTGTGTGAAAATTCTGTATGATAATTTTATCGATTGTATGTCGAATTAAGAGAAATGACTTAATCGCGTAAAGAGTAAAAGCTATGTGTTGATTTATAAGTACCTAAGTGTGGTTCTCTTTAGAATGAGGAGGTCTTATGTTGTAAATAGCCCATTAATTAAGAAAGTGGGTGGCAATGGTCAAGAATGACCTTATATCATATGTTATATGCATTTTATGCTAAAGGTTAGCTTTGTAATTTAATAATTATGTTCATTATAACAAAACCAAGTATGAAATAATCATCATCTTCTTCATGTTCCACCGAATTTAGAAACAAAAGGAAAGGGTTTAAGCTTTCATGATATTCGACACTTACTTAACTTAATTCAAGGTATGTTTGAGCTCGATTTTTGATAATTTCTACGTTTTTGTGATCATTGCTTCGTACTCTAGCTAACCCATGTAAGAATTTTGTGAGTTGATGATGTTTTTGAGATGAGCCATTGATGAACACTTGAGCTTTGTGATGTTAATTGGTGAAATATGAAAGCTTGGTGTTGGGTTAACATAGTTTGTATTTGAGTTTTTAGTGAAATTGAGTATTTTGGGCTAAATTATGAATAGTGTAAATTGAGGGATTAAAATGTGAAATAAATGAAATATGTGGGTTTATATGGACATTAGTAAAATTCAGCTATGCTTGTGATAGGAGAAATTATGTGAATTTGATGATTTTGTGAAATAGGGACTAAAGTGTTAAAATGTGAAAATGTGAGGGCTATTGTGTAAAATGCCCTTAATATGTGTGTTTAGATTAAAATGAATGATTTGATGATTGAATGGATTGAATTTGAATGTGTATAGATTATGACGGGAGAGGTTTGGATCGAGATCGAGGCAAAGAAAAAGTGCTCGATTAATTGACCGTATCGATAATTCGACGTCCGAGGTAAGTTCGGATATAATACATTTTATTATGATATGTTTTAGCATTATGAAATGAATATGTATATATGAATTAAAGTGAGTTGCTATGTGCAAGATTTTGGTTGATGGCACTAAGTGTGCGAAATTGAGACCGAAACAGAAATGAATAGCACTATGTGTGCGATGTTATGAAAGCTTTGGCTTATAGATTTGGCACTATGTGTGCAACACCGAGACAAGTCAGTTAAAATAATAGGCACTAATTGTACGATAACAAATATGCTTCAATCAAGAATATGGCACTGAGTGAGCGACTAAATTAAACGAATATCAAAGAATGACCGACATGTAATATCGAGCATTGAATAGCTTAGAAGTTGAATAACTAAGTGTTAGCTAAGGTATGTATCAAACCTTTGTGGTTGATGAGTTATAAATAAGCTATGATAGAATGAATGAGTATTTTAGCTATGGATGAGATGATGTGAATATGAGATAAGTATTGGTATTGAATTTGGTATGAATGGAATTGGTATTGAATGCATGGTTTGAATGGTTGTTTTGGTATGCTTTTGATAGTTATATGTGCATCAGATGTTTGGTAAAAATTGCTGGTAGATATGACCATTTTTGGGTGGCATTTTGGTCTTGCAAATGACCTATAATGCCACACGGCCATGGCACAGGCGTGCCTAGAGACTGTGGGGTAAAGTCAGTATATTACCTATTAGGACACGACCTTAGCACACGGGAGTGCTTGGTAGCTTTGTAACTGTGTGAGTTTTGGCAGAATCAGCCACGGTCAGGGTACACAGGCGTGCCTGCTGGCCGTGGCACATATGTTAGTTTCGACCACGGGCAGGACACACAGGTGTAACATCCCGAAATTGGGCCTAGTAGGATTGGGCCCAATGGGCCTTGGGCGTAAGAATGTTTAAAAGTTTTTAGAATATGAGAATGGTGTTGTTGCAAATTGGACTTATTAGTTAAGTGAATTTGGAAGGTTACGAGGTTTCTATGAAGTCTCGGGTTTAATTGGGCCTTAGGAAAAAATTGGTGTTTTAGCACTTCAATGAGAGATGGTAAGTAGCTTCAAGGCTTATAGAAATAAATGAGTAAATTGTTAGTATAAATGAGCAATTAGTAAAGTGGTTATGGCATCAAGTGAAGGACTTTAAGGGAAGAGGTTCAAATCCCATTGTGTGCAAATTTTGACTATTATTTTTGCATGTTCTCCTTAAGTGTCGGCCAAGAGGTATATATGGCAAGGTGGACTTCTTTAGTTTTGGTAAGGTGGCTAAGGAAATAAGGAAAGGTTGAGGTTGGGGAAAGGAATCAAAAGAAAAAGGCAAGTATGGGGGACATGTTGGCACGAAAAGGGGAGAATGTTATGGAAAGTGTGGTTGGCCAAATGTTTGACTAATATTGTAATGCATGTGGACGGTTTTGGGGGTAGATAGGTATCTGAAATTTTTACTTTGGCATTTGGTAAGGTCTTGGTATTGTTTTGGCCAAAAATCCTTTTTTCAACTTTTGTGTCATCTTCTTCCAATTTGCAATTCTCTTTGCCGAAACCTCCTAGCACAATTGTGCATCTTTCTTCTTTTTTGTTTAGTCAAATATTCATCTTTTGTTCATCTTCTTTTGATAGCCGAATTTCTATCATCTTCTATCTTCCCCATTTTTGTGTGTTGGACATCTCTCCTTAGTTGAATCGGGTAAGGACTTCATTTCCAATCCTTTCATTTCTTCTCTTTCTAGCTGAATATGTATGTTCATCACTATACGACTATTCCACTTTGTTTCTTATCGAAATATCACTCTCTCTATCACTCTCATATTTGATCAACTCTTTTTTGTAGAGTTCTAGTGGGTGGCCTAATACCAAATACTTGTCGATTCATTCGTAGTCATAAGCCAATTGGTGGGAATCGAGATTATCATCGATTAAGGTAAGGAGTCTTTTCATAGTCCATTCAATATCGCTATTCGGTTATGGTGTTAATCGGATTGAAAGTTTGGCTAATCGATTATGTTGTTAGGCACGAAATCACGCGATACTCTCTACTTGTGGATTTTTTGGAAATAGAGGTAAAGTCGAACACCTATCTCTCGTAATAAGAGACTCGGATTGTTGGTGCCGCGGAGAATATCGTGTTACAGATTCTGAATAAGGTGTGTAATCCCGTACTTTTCGAATATATATTTGATATGGTGTGTGATCTCACACTTCTCTGAAGGATTGCATGAAATATTCTGTGATTCGGTTGAAATACCGAAGAAAAACCAGAAATCGGCATTCGTAATCACTTGGGCGTGCGTATAATCGTAGTGGTAATCATATTGTAATAAAATAGTTTCGGTTAGAAATAGTGACGTGTTTTTGAAAAATCACAAAAAAATATAAGAAATGTAATTAAAAAGTTAATGAGATATCAAATAAAATCATACTGTGTCTATTTTGATAAGGAAGAAACAGAGAAGGAAAAGGAATTTTATATTTTGAGATATGTTAATTTTAGTGAGACTGGTTCTGAATGACTTTGTAGTGCCCTGATCTATCTTGGAAAAATAATATAAAATTGTACAAAGTTAATTATGGGTTATAATTTATATGTATGGATTCCTTTGTGAGTCTATTTTCAATAGAAATAAGTGGGAGCAGTATATAAAAACCATACAGTGAGATATTTGAAATTAAGGAAAGAGAGGTCAGAATCATTGGACAGTGAAACAAGGGAGACTTTAAGGAATAAACTGTACTTAATGGTTGAGCCAAAAATCCTAGAAAAATTGTAGTAAGAAGATATATAAGTCTAGTTTCAAGGAAAATTTATGGATCTTAATTTCGTGTTTCCTAACGCGAGTTGTAGTCAATTTAGTCAATATGACGCAGATGGACAGTTTCAAGTTTTATGTCCCAAATTAGTAATTAAGTCTGGGGTTACGAAATTACGAAAATACCCTTGGAGGGTAAATTATCAAAATACCCCTAGGTTGTGAGATTACCGAATTACCCTTAGTGGGTAAAATTACCGAATTACGAAATTGCCCTTATGTGTCTAATTACGAAAATACCCTTATGGGTCGAATTACGAAAACTCCCTAATGGGTCGATTTGATAGATTGCCTTAATGGACCGATTTTGATATATGGCTAAATGGGCCAATTTGATATATGGCTAAATGGGCAGAAGTTGATATATGGCATAATAGGCCAATTTTGCAAAGTGTTAATGGGCCAAATTGTTTGTAATAAATCTATGATGTTATTAATTATCGTTGTTATATTGTAAATATCATAATTTGCTATGAATGTTGCATTCACATAATTCTGCATGGGTTTGGGATATTGATGATTAGAGGAAGCTATTTGGTGGCTCTGCCACATATTTTGGTGCATTTGTCACAATCTGCCTGGTGGCTATGCCACGTATATTCTGTTATTATGGTGGCTTCGCCACAAATTTTGATATTATAAATGGCTAAATTCCTGCGATTATAAATGGCCATTGGCTTGCGAATTATTATTATAAATGGAAAATTGCCTGTGTTTTGGTGTGTTGGCGGGGTGGGTTGACTTGATCCCCACAGGTGTGTTGGCTGGTACGGGTGGTGTGTAGCGGATGGATTATTAGGTCGGTTTGGGATTGCATTACATTCATTTGATTCATTTGATATATTTTGTGTTGTAAATGGGCTTTGGCCTAAGATTATGCTTAATGGGCTTCGGCCCAAGTTATTTGTAACACCCCAAACCCGATCTATGCGTAAAGACGAGATTTGGTTTGTTACATAGATCGAACTATCTTAATAATTAAGGTGAATCGAAAATTTCAAAATCATTTTCTTAATAAGGTTTAATAAAAACCAAAAAGGGTATTTTAAATTTTATGAATATGAGAAAATATTAGTTGAAAATATCATTAATATTAGATTGTCAAAAACCTTAAAGTAACTTTTAAATTTTTTTCTTTTAGAGTTCAAATATTTTAAAAATAGATAAAGGAATTTCATATATTTGAAAACCCCAAAATATTTTAAGAAAACAAAATAATTATAAGCCCATATTAATAGTCCAAAACATAATTTTAAATCCATCCACACATAAAATCCATAAAACATTAATAGAGGCCTTATTACATCAAACCCATAATAGTAAATTATAGAAAGTCTTTAATAAAAGTTGAAAGTTTAATTAACCCTTATTTGTAGTATGGCTTCCATGAAGTCATCCTCGGCCCAAGTGCACGTCAATTTCCATTACCTGAGATGGAAAATTTGAGGGAGTGAGTTACTTAGAACTCAGTGTATAACTCACTCACTTACATATTCATTGGGCCAGATCATCAAGTCATGATTTTTGGGCTTGAGCCCATTATCAAGATTAACAGTATAAATAATGGAATGCATGCAAAAAAAAAAATGAAATTTCCCACCCAAACCTAATTTCCATCCGCTACACACCACCTGTACCAACCATCACACCTGTGGAGATCAAGTCAACCCACCCCGCCATCGTACCAATCGTAGGCATTAAGCCATTTTATTTTTTGGCAGAGCCACCGAACTAGATTGTGACAAAGTCACCGAACTAGAGGCATTGTGCCATTAAAATATTTGTGGCATAACCACCGAACTAGAGGCAATCAGCCGTTTAATTATTTTGTGGCAAAGCCACCGAACTAGATTTTGGCAACAGGCCTTTCTTCTCTTCATCATTAATCCCAACCCATGCACATGTATGCAAAATAGCTTATGTACATATTATGATTTTATCAAAAAGGCCCAAGTCAATAATTCAGGTTTTTGTTAATGCCCATAATTCAATATATCATTTGTTTCATATAACTATTTAGCAACTTTGGCCCATTTAGCGATCTAGCAAATTTTCTGGCCCATTTAGTGATCTAACATAGATTTTGGCCCATATAGCAATTTAATAGAGATTACGGCCCATTTTGATCTAACAGAGATTTCGACCCATTTATCAATCTAGCAGAGATATCGGCCCATTTATCGATCTAGCAGAGATTTTGGCCCATTCATTATTTATCAGGGATTTCGGCCCATTTAACTATCTATCCAAGATTTCGACCCATTTTACTAACTAGCATATTTTTCGGCCCATTTACTAACTAGCAAACTTATCGGCCCATTTTACGATCTAACACATCTTTGGCCCACTTACACATGAGATTTTTAGTATTCATTTTACTACCTACACATCGAGGACGTTTTCGAAATTTTCACATTTTTAACAATTTTTATGAAATTTCACCAAAATACCAATTCTTTCGTATTATACCGATTTTGTCGTTTTTACGATTTTTACTCAATACCACGAATGACATCCAACCCGAGAAAAGTGTGAAGTTACACACCTTGATATCGTGAGTACTAAACCTTCCCGCTCGTCAACACATAAACGTAATACGAACCATTAGAATACTATCATTTATCAAAAATACACTATTGGTATTTGATCTAAATCCTTACCCCTTTGATTTTGAATCACTTCTATTTTTGGTTTCTCCTCGTTTATCGATTCGTTGCTCGCTGAGAATCCACTAACGTACAAAGGCTCGGGAGTACGAACTACTTCAAATAATTGATTTCCCTCGGTTGATGGTCTGCAACCCGGTGGAAAATCCTGAATTCCCAAAATAGCCCTTCATTTATATTTAGGGGGAATAGTGGAACCGCCCCTCTTACGAAGACTATGGACTGCCCTTTTCTGCCCTATCTTGAAAGTCTCTAAAGATATACGATCATTAGTCCGACTACCAATATTGAAATATGGTTAACGTTTGGTCAGGTTTGAGATTTGACTTACCACTATTTGTCTTCGTTCCTCGAGAAACGATCGAGTGATAGCGTCCCTAAAACGAAATCGATTAATACTATACTAATATAATAAATATAAATCCTTAAGGGAAAACTCCTTACCTTGATTCTTGAGATTGACTCCAAAGTTCCAAAATTCTAAAGATCTCCTTGAGTTTCTACCTTCCAAAGTTTCACTAATATCCACGATTGAAATAGAAATTGAGTAAGAATAATTCGGTATGATCAAAGAAAATGAAAGAAATTTTTGACAAAGATTGGGTTAACATTCGGCCATGGATAAAATAAAAGGGAAAAGTTTGTTTGAGAATTCCTTTTTGTAAAGAGAAAGAGATGAAAAAGGGTAAAAGAACATATGGTGTTTATGTTTGGATTCTTTTCAAGAACGAAAGATGAACAAAGAATTGAAATTGGAGACTTGTGTGCAATCGGCAAAGGTGAAGGAAAAAGAAGAAAATTAGTTTTCTATGTGATGATGGTTTCGGCACTAGGGGAAATTTTTAGAGAATTAACACCTAAATGGTCAAAACACGAATGACCAAAAGAAAGAGAACAAAACAAAATTGTTTACCTTCTTCAATAGGCATTGACTAAGGGGAGGAAATATGAGAGAAACAAGTTTTGAAAAGAAAAGAAAAATTAACAAATGACCAAAGAAGAGAATATGCCTAACTAGCCCCCTAATTCAACTAAATGTCTTCCAAAAATTCGGCCGGCCCCTTGCCCAAAAACCGTCCACATACTTGGCTATCAAAGGCCAACCTTTTGCCACCCTTTCTTTCCATAGCACACTCCCTATTTCAAGCCTTTTGTTCCCCTTACTTACCTTATCCTAATGATTTCTTTCCTCAACTTAGATATTTCCTTAATCCTTTAGCCATCATACCAAAAATAAAGAAGTCAAACTTTCCATGTTTGCTTCTTGGCCAACACTTGATAGATGGAAGCAAAAAAAAAAAAAAAAATTTCAAGTTGCAAGCTAGAAGATTCGAACCTCCTCCCTCATGTCTAAGTCATGGCGCCATCACCACTATGCTATTAACTCATTTATGCCATCTTTTAGCACTTTAATTAATTTAAGTCTTAAGGTCATTTAATTTCTTTACTCTAAAGTACACTTAAATAATAATATTTATTCTATCTTCAAGTAACCCGAACCAACATTTAGCAACATAATGATACTCAATTATTTAGGATGTTACAATTCTACCCCTCTTAAATAAAATTTCGTCCTCGAAATTTACCTGATTAAAAGAGGTGAGGATATTGCTGCCTAATAGCTTCCTCAGGCTCCCACGTAGCTTCCTCCGCTCCGTGATTACGCCATAAAACTTTGACCAATGGCACAGTCTTCTTTCTTATCACCTTAACATCCCGATCTAAAATTTCCACTGGTTCTTCTTCAAAAGACAAGTCTGAATTTAATTCCACTTCCTCAATCGGTACTATATGAGATGGATTTGATCTATAGCGTCTCAGCATGAAAACATGGAAAACATTATGGATTTGACCTAACTCCGGAGGTAATTCAATTTGATAAGCCACTGGACCAACACGCTTCGTCACACGATATGGCCCGATGAACCTAGGGCTCAACTTGCCCTTCTTTCCAATTCTAAAAATTTTCTTCCAAGGTGAGACCTTCAGGAAGACTTGCTCTCCCACAGCAAACTCGATATCCTTTCACTTCAGGTCTGCGTACGACTTCTGTCTATCTAAGGCTTCCTTTAATCGTGCTCGAATAACTTTCACCTTTTAAATCATTTGAGATATCATCTCGGGACCCAACATCCGCCGTTCGCCCAATTCGGTCCAACAAGTAGAGTACGACACCTACGACCATATAATGCCTCATAGGGTGCCATCTGAATGCTAGAATGATAACTATTGTTATACGCAAATTCTGCCAATGGTAGAAAATCCTCCCAACTACCTCTGAAGTCGATCACGCATCCCCTTAACATATCTTGCAATATCTGAATTACTCTTTCCGATTGACCATCAGACTGAGGATGAAAAGTCGTACTGAAATTCAACTTTGTCTCCAAGGCTTCATGCAGAGCTTTCCAAAATCGTGATGTAAATCTAGGATCACATGCGATTTAATGAACTTTGGTACCGATGCAACCTCACGATTTGAGATACATCTGACTTTGCCAATTTTTGCAATGAATAATCCGTACGAACCGAAAGAAAATGAGCAGTCTTCGTCAAACGATCAACTACTACCCATACGGAATTTTTCTTAGTAGGTGTTAAAGGTAACCCACTAACAAAATCCATAGTTATCCGCTCCTATTTCCAAAGAGGAATCTTTACCGATTGTAACAATCCTGACGGTAATTAAAGCTCTGCCTTCACTTGCTGACAAGTCAAACATTTTCCTACAAACTCAGAAATCTCACGCTTCAACCCTGGCCACCAATACTGTTCACAGAGATCTTGATACATCTTATTTCCTCGGGGTGCATAGCATAAGGGCTACCATGCACCTCCCGTAGAATTATTTGTCTCAATTCTGAGTCTTTAGGCATACAAACCCTTCCACGAAAGCACAGCACTCCATTCATATTTATAGCAAAATCCTCTATTTTATCCCTTTCAACCTGCTGAAATAAAAGTCCCAACTTTTTATCTGATGTCTACTTTTCCTTGATTTGTTCCAACCACAGAGGCTTCACCTGAAGTTCTGCTACCAAACTACCATCCTCATACAAACTTAAATGAGCAAACATTGCTCTTAAATCAGATACTGCCTTACGACTTAACGCGTCAGCTACCATGTTAGCCTTTCCAGGATGATATTCTATTGAGAAATCATAGTCTTTTAATAATTCCACCCATCTTCCTTGTCTCAAATTCAACTCCTTTTGGGTAAGGAGGTACTTAAGACTCTTGTGATCCGTGTAGATGATAGATTTCTCACCGTAGAGATAGTGCCTCCAAATCTTTAAAGCAAAGACCACTGCAGCTATCTCCAAATCATGAGTAGGGTAGTTTACTTCGTGTGATCTCAATTGACGAGAAGCATATGCCACCACCTTTCCATTTTGCATCAGCACACAACCCAGACCCGTGTGAGACGCATCACAATAAATAGTAAATTCTTTTCCAGCCTCCGGCTGAATTAAAACTAGAGCTTCCGTCAGAATCTTCTTCAATTTCTCGAAACTCTCTTGTTGCTTTTCAGTCCAATTATACGGAAATCCTTTCTCTTGTTGCTTTTCAGTCCAATTATACGGAAATCCTTTCCGCAATAGTTTAGTTAGGGGTGCAGCAATCAACGAAAACCCCTCAACAAAACGTCTATAATAACCAGCCAATCCCAAGAAACTCTGAATTTCAGCTAACGATGTTGGTGGTTTCCAATCCAAAATAGCCTCAATCTTTCGAGGATCCACCCTTATTCATTCAGCTGATACCACATGACCCAAGAAAGTTACTTCCTTTAGCCAAAATTTGCATTTACTGAATTTGGCATAAAGTTGCTTATCACGAAGTAACTGCGATACAATACGAAAATGCGTGTCATGCTCCTCATCATTTATTGAATAAACCAAAATGTCATCTATGAATACCACCACAAACTGGTCTAAATATGGTTGAAAGACTCGGTTCATCATGTCCATCAATGCGGCTGGTGCATTGGTTAATCCAAACGGCATCACTACAAACTCATAAGTCCGTAACGAAGTTGAAATGCCGTCTTATAAATATCTACTTCTTTCACCTTAAAATTTGGTGATAACACGATCTCAAATTAAATTTGAGAAAAGCTGAAGCTCCTTCAATTGATCAAACAGTCATCAATTTTGATAAAGGATACCTATTCTTGATCGTCAATTTATTCAATTATGCGTAATCAATGCACATACGCATCGATCCATCCTTCTTCTTGACGAACAAAACTGGTGCTTCCCACGGAGACACACTCAGTCGTATAAATCCCCGATCCAGCAATTATTGAATTTGAGCTTTAAGCTCTGCCAACTCCTTCGGTGCCATTCTATAAGGAGCAATGGACACTGGAGTTGTACCAGGCATAAGCTCGATACCAAATTTTACTTCCCGATCTGGAGGTATACCAAGAAGTTCATCGGGAAATATATCTGGAAATTCCTTCACCGTTCTCACATCATCCACAGATAACTCTTTGGCATCCAAAGCACAAATAAAGGCTAGGAATGCTCCATACCCTTTCCGTACCAACTTTTCTGCCCTCAACGCCGATACCACATTTGCCAAGTAATTCTTTCGTTCACCAATCATTATAACTTCCTTATCATCCGAGGTTCTTATTGACATCTATTTTTTAGCACAATCCAAATGCGCCCGATGTTTATCCAACCAATCCATGCCCAGAATGAGATCGAACTCGCTGAAAGGCAATTCCATCAAATTCGCCAAGAATACCTCCTCTTGAATTTCTAAGGGTACGTCTCTAAACAGTTTATTTACAATTACCGACTGTCCTAAAGGACTAATTACTGCCATCTCACTATCGGTAATTTTAGATTCTAGATTTAGGTTTCCAGATATGGCACTAGCAACATACGAGTGGGTAGAACCAATATCTATTAAGGCAGTAACAGGTACATCGAAGATGAAGAACATACCAGTTATTACATCAGGTGCATTGCCATCCTCGCGGCGTCTAATTACATAGACCAATCCAGGCTGTCTTGCATCCGTGTTATCTCTAGGACCATTGCCTCGACCCGGTGCACCCTGACCACGTCCAGCCCCATTACCACCACGACCTAGTCTACGACCTCTCGGTGGCTGCTGAGTACCTCTGGCCAGTTGTGCATCGGTATTTCAAACTTCTTGAGTCGTACCCATACGTCGAGGGTAATTTCTATACTGGTGATCCATTGAACTACATTTGTAACAAGCACCCGTTTTCCTCCAGGACTCTCCAAAATGCCTTTTTCCACATTCAGCACAATCTCGACCTCGATTATTAGTTACAGGTGCTCTACCTTGAGCTGATTCATCATTCCGAGCCTCTTCGGAAACCTTTTTGAGGAACCCGACATGCTGTATATCTCTCTTATTTCTAAATCCTTCCCGATTTTGTCGTTCTGAGTTCTTAGCCTCTTCGGCTATCTTGGCCTTCTCCACAAGCGTGGCAAAAATTCTAACTTGTTGTGGGGTAATCAGAACCCTCAATTCATCATTCAACCTATCCTCGAATCGCACACAACGCTCATGATCTGTTGATACTATTATCTGAGCATAGTGACTCAAGCGTAAAAACTTAGCCTCATACGCTGCCACTGTCTTACTCCCTTGGACAAGATCAGAAATTCCTTCCTTCAAGCGTCCACATAACTTGTTCCAACATATTTCCTTGAAAGCGACTTTAAAGAATTCCCAAGTAATCGGTGCACTTGATGCCTTCTCGAACGATAAGCCACCACCGTCACCTCGTCTCTTAACAAGGACACAGACTCCTTTTAGTTTACGCTCAACATTGCATTCCATATCATCCATAATCGCTCCTGACTTGAGCCAATATTCACCACATTCGAGCCACACTGGAAACTCCTCTAAAACCTCTCGCATTATTTAACTTGAGTCGTTCGCAATTGACCCACGAGTTTTGTCCCAATTCTAGTTCGGTGACCCTTTCTAGGACTCATGACATTGCTTGTGTCAAAGCATTATCTTCTTCCATATGATTACGTGATCCCGTCTCACTTACAAGTGACGCAGTGCATCCATTTTGGCATATGATTTGGTACTTCATTGTTGCACCTCGTTCACGCCAAGGCCACGTCTACTCAAGGCGTCCACGACCACGCCCTCTAGTGCTCATGATGACTAATTCGATTTAATCGATTACAAGTTTTATGAATCAGAAAATTGTTTCAGTGTTTATTAATGATGTTTTATGAGATTTGAGAGTTGAAGTTGTTTTTCGCAACACATCCTATAGTCTCAATCTCTACGATTTTTAACATCTAAAACTAGAAGTTCTAGAGTGTTCCTATGATCATATCATCATAATAATCATTAAGTAATAAATACTTACTTGACTTGTTGCCATATGCTTGTGGTGCCATACTGATCTTTAAAATATAATTGAATGATTTGATACAGAAATTATTTGTGAACCCAACCACAGCCGAGTTTTTAAAACTGGCTCTGATACCATTAAATGTAACACCCCAAACCTGATCTATGCGTAAAGACGAGATTTGATTTGTTCATAGATCAAACTATCTTAATAATTAAGGTGAATCAGAAATTTCAAAATCATTTTCTTAATAAGGTTTAATAAAAACCAAAAGGGTATTTTAAATTTTATGAATATAAGAAAATATTAGTTGAAAATATCATTAATATTAGATTGTCAAAAACCTTAAAGTAACTTTTAAATTTTTTCTTTTAGAGTTCAAATATTTTAAAATAGATAAAGGAATTTCATATATTTGAAAACCCAAATTATTTTAAGAAAACAAAATAATTATAAGCCCATATTAATAGTCCAAAACATAATTTTAAATCCATCCACACATAAAATCCATAAAACATTAATAGAGGCCTTATTACATCAAACCCATAATAGTAAATTATAGAAAGTCTTTAATAAAAGTTCAAAGTTTAATTAACCCTTATTTGTAGTATGGCCTCCACGAAGTCATCCTCGGCCCAAGTCCACGTCAATTTCCATTACCTGAGATGGAAAATTTGAGGGAGTGAGTTACTTAGAACTCAGTGTATAACTCACTTACTTATTCATTGGGCCAGATCATCAAGTCATGATTTTTGGGCTTGAGCCCATTATCAAGATTAACAGTATAAATAATGGAATGCATGCAAAAAAAAAATGAAATTTCCCACCCAAACCTAATTTCCATCCGCTACACACCACCCGTACCAACCATCACACCTATAGGGATCAAGTCAACCCTCCCTGCCATCGCACCAATTGTAGGCATTAAGCCATTTTATTTTTTGGCAGAGCCACCGAACTAGATTGTGACAAAGTCACCGAACTAGAGGCATTGTGCCATTAAAATATTTGTGGCATAACCACCGAACTAGAGGCAATCATCCGTTTAATTATTTTGTGGCAAAGCCACCGAACTAGATTTTGGCAACAGGCCTTTCTTCTCTTCATCGTTAATCCCAACCCATGCACATGTATGCAAAATAGCTTATGTACATATGATGATTTTATCAAAAAGGCCCAAGTCAATAATTCAGGTTTTTATTAAGGCCAATAATTCAATATATCATTTGTTTCATATCTATCCAAGATTTCATCCCATTTTACTAACTAGCATATTTTTCGGCCCATTTACTAACTAGCAAACTTATCGGCCCATTTTACGATCTAACACATCTTTGGCCCATTTACACATGAGATTTTTAGTATTCATTTTACTACCTACACATCGAGGCGTTTTCGAAATTTTCACATTTTTAACAATTTTTATGAAATTTCACCAAAATACCAATTCTTTCGTATTATACCGATTTTGTCATTTTTATGATTTTTACTCAATGCCACGAATGACATCCAACCCGAGCAAAGTGTGAAGTTACACACCTTGATATCGTGAGTACTAAACCTTCCCGCTCGTCAACACATAAACGTGATACGAACCATTAGAATACTATCATTTATCAAAAATACACTATTGGTATTCGATCTAAATCCTTACCCCTTTGATTTTGAATCACTTCTATTTTTGGTTTCTCCTAGTTTATCGATTCGTTGCTCGCTGAGAATCCACTAACATACAAAGGCTCGGGAGTACGAACTACTTCAAATAATTGATTTCCCTCAGTTGATGGTCCGCAACCCGGTGGAAAATCCCAGATTCCCGAAATAGCCCTTTGTTTATATTTAGGCAGAATAGTGGAACCGCCCCTCTTACGAAGACTATGGACTGCCCTTTTCTGCCCTATCTTGAAAGCCTCTAAAGATATACGATCATTAGTCTGACTACCAATATTGAAATATGGTTAACATTTAGTAAGGTTTGAGATTTGACTTACCACTATTTGTCTTTGTTCCTCGAGAAACGATCGAGTGATAGCTGAAACACCCCACACCCGGCCCACAAGCCTGAACCGAATCTGGTATGTTCCTAAAGTAAACCGATTGCAAAATCACTTTCGATACTTAGAGAAAAATTGTAAATTTTTGGAAAAACTATTATTTTCAGTTGGGCTTAGATTGGAAACCCATTTATTTAATCTTGTAAGCCCATTTAATGAGAAACATCCAATAAAGTTCTTAGTATGAAACTTAACAATAAGCCAACATAAAGTATAATCCATTGGGCCCTAAGGCCTTATTAAATCAAATAAAACCCAAAATAGAACAAACGTAACTAAAATAAAATTTAAGTCCAAAATAAATGAAATTTTCGCATGTAGCATGGCCTCCTCTTGGTCCACCGGCCCGGTCCGTCATTGCTCATCACCTGAAAAATAATTCCCACAATGGGGTGAGTCAACAGACTCAATGTGCACACTATACTATCAATCAATAAATCAGGCATTCATGTTTAAAACATTAAGCTCATACGATAATGAAATTATGGTGCAACCCAAACCCAATCCTAATGGTCCATCCGCTACTCTCCACCCGTACCTGCCATTCACACCGTGGGGACTACTAAGTCAACCCTCCATCCGCTACTCTCCACGTTGTGTCATTAGACACTATAATCAAATTTAAATGTTGTGTCATTTGACACTTTTATGTGAAGTTACCAAATTTCGTAATGTGACCGTAGTCAACATTTTTCGTTGGTGAGACCAAGTCAACACCTTCGTTGGTGAGACCAAGTCAACACTGTTCTCCCCTTTCACATAAATCCCAATGCCCCAAAACATATATATATTGCATAACTTAATTTCATGTTCATATTCATATATTCGCATGTTATTAAATAACATTTTCACAATCCTATCGAAGTAGGAAACGCACAGGTACTTTTGCCACATTTGTGGTACATAGCCACATTCACATTATTATTCATATATATTTAAATAATTAGCCATATAATATTGAAGGATAGTAAGGGTACACACCTTTTTCGCTTAATAGGTTCCTTGATATCTCGAGAATCGATCTAATTTTAGATCTATTAATCCTATATTTGGCCCATCAATAGAACACATTAATAAACCCTTTTTTTTGACAAAACCAAATCCTAGTAGGATTTGTAAAAAAACTCACCTTTGCCGATTTGGTGTTTACACAACCCGAAAAACTTTGTTTTTCCTTTACTTGTTGTTCTACCAACCTTAAAACTTCACAAAATTAGTTTTCGGCTTTCTAATAATTATGAATCTAGTCTAGGTAACCACATGAACCTTGGCCGAATGTATAGACTTTCTTACCTTAGATCCCGGTTGATCTTTATTTCAAATTCTCCCAAATCACTTGTTAGATTAGATCTATTGTTTGATTATGAAAGGGATCTCTTAGCCGAATGTACATTGATGTACTTACCTCGTTTTCGAATCCCGAAAAATCCCTTATGCTATTCGGCCATGAACATGAGGAGGGGTTAGTATCCGAATTTTGGTAAAAAGAAAAGAATAGAAGTTGATTGATCTTAGATCTTACCCTTTTTGATGTTGTAACTGACTTCTCCTTTACTTAGAATCGACAGGGATTTGGCCTTGATGGTAGAGACGGAGGAGAAAAGAGAAGAAAAGAAGATGGTATTTTGTTCAAGGAGAATTCGGCAAAAGAGAGGGAGAGGGAAGCTATGCAAATTTCGGCACACTCTTGGAAAGATGAGAGGATGGCCTTGATTTTCCTCTTTTAACTGAAATTGATATGCCAAGAGTCCTTGACTTGGCCACCACTCCTTTACAAGTGATAATATTATCATTTAATTATCACTTTAATTAAATTATAAGTACTTTATCCATCCTTTATCTCCCTATTTATTTTATTAAAAGAAATTCCTTTACTTAACACTTAATTAAACGAGTTTTAATCGAAGTAAAACTCCTCTTATTCAACATGCTTGTGCCGTCCCACCTCCTAGCCTTGGAAGCAAAATAAGGCCTTCATTATTTGCTTCCTGGATGTCTCAACTCAGGCCCAAAAACCTTTTGCATGTGGGCCATTTCCTAAGGCCTTATGTGGCATCTTCAGCCACATTTCCAAGCCCGTTATTGGGTCAAATTTCATGTACTTTATATCTTTAGGGTCACTTGGCCCTAAGTTACCCTTTGGCTCTAAAATTCGACATTCCGGTCAATTTTAAGTTTCCTAAAATTTTCATGTGACTCAGATTTTCAGTGTTTCCAAAATGTTCAAGTTTCCCAAAATGTCTAGGTTTCCAAAATGTTCAAGTTTCCAAAATGTTCAAGTTTCCTAAATGTTCAAGTTTCCTAAATGTTCAAGTTTCCTAAATGTTTAGGTTTCCAAAATGTTCAAGTTTCCTAAATGTTCAAGTTTCCAAAATGTTCAGGTTTCCCAAAATGTCTAAGTTTCCAAAAATGTCTAAGTTTCCAAAAATGTCCATTTCCATTTTCATTTCCATTTTCATTTTCATTTTCATTTCCATGCATTTCTAGGTTTCCAAAAGTATCAAAAATTCATTCATAGTACTTGAAACTTGTCATTTCATACAATTAACCTGGAAATGCATAGGCCCTATTCAGGATGTTACAGTTCTACCCCCCTTAAACAAAATTTCGTCCCCGAAATTTCCTAACTAAAATAGTTGAGGGTATTGCTGTCTCATCGCCTCTTCTGTCTCCCACGAAGCTTCTTCCGTTCCATGATTGCGCCATAGCACTTTGACTAGGGGAACTGTCTTCTTTCGTAGTACTTTCACATCACGTTCCAAGATCCGAATCGGTTCTTCCTCATAGGATAAGTCTGGCCTTAGTTCCACCTCTTCAACCGGTACCACATGGGATGGATCCGATCGATAGCGACGTAACATGGACACATGAAATACATCATGCATTTGCTGCAATTCTGGTGGCAACTCTAATTGGTATGCCATCGCCCAACTCGCTTGAAGCTTGATAAGGCCCTATAAATCTTGGGCTTAGCTTTCCTTTTGCGCCAAACCTCATTACCTTCTTCCAAGGTGAGACTTTCAAGAACACTTGATCTCCCACTTCAAACTCTATTTCCTTTCGCTTAAGGTCTGCGTCGACTTTTGCCTATCGAGGCTTCTTTCAACTGCGTGCAGAATTAACTCAACCTTCTTGGTTTACGCCACCAACTCTGGACCCAAAACTCGGCGTTCTCCTAACTCGGTCCAACAAGTAGGTGTTCTACACTTCCTTCCATACAATGCTTCATATGGTGCCATTGAATGTTGGCACGATAGCTATTGTTGTAGGCGAATTCACTAAAGGCAAGTAATCTTCCCAACTTCCTCGAAATTCCATTACACGACCTCTCAACATATCCTCCAACACTTGTATAACCTGCTCAGACCGCCTGTCGATTGTGGATGAAAAGTAGTGAAGTCTAGCTTAGTGCCTAAAGCTTGATGAAGTGCTTTCCAAAATCGAGACGTAAACCTTGGGTCTCTATCGAGATGATCGACTTGGTACTCATGTAATCTCACAATTTCCGCCACATACAACTTAGCCAACTTCAAGAGAATAATCCATTCGATGGGATAAAGTGTGCGGACTTGGTCAAACGGTCCACAATCACCCATACCGAGTCCTTCTTAGTAGGCGTAAGGGAAGCCCACTAACGAAGTCCATGGTAATTCTTTCCCACTTCCTTGGGAATTTCGATTGGTTGCGGCAATCTCGATGGGACTTGGTGTTCAAACTTTAACTTGTCGGCATGTCAAACATTTTCCCACAAATTCAGTCACTTCGCTTGAGTCGGACCACCAATATTGTTCCCTTAGATCTCTATACGACTTGATACCTCCGGATGCATAGCACAAGGGCTACCATGCGCTTCCAAGAATCCTTTGTCTCAACTCCTTATTCTTCTAAGATACGACTTTACCCTTGTAGCACAATACTCCTTCATTGTTGATGTAATAATCCTCTAATCCCCTTTGTCGTGCTTGCGCAACTTAATACTTAAGTCATTATCACCAACTGTCCCTCCTTCACTTCTTTTTAGCCATGTGGGCTCGACTGCAAACTCGCTAACAAAGCTTCCGTCATCATACTGGACTTATATGAGCGAACAAAGCCCGTAGATCCGATACAACCTTCGACTTAGGGCATCGGCTACTACGTTCGCCTTGCCGGATGATACTCTATTGAATGTCGTGAGTCCTTCAATAATTCCACCCACCTTCGTTGCCTCAAGTTCAACTCCTTCCGAGTTAATAAATACTTAAGGCTCTTGTGGTCAATGTAAATAATGACCTTTCTCCATAAAGGTAGTGCCTCCAAACCTTAAGGCGAAGACCACCGCCGCCATTCTAAATCATGAGTTGGGTAGTTAAGCTCATGAGGCCTTAGTTGCCGAGATGCATAAGCAACCACTTTGCCATCTTGCATTAACACACGACCTAACCCTGTATCGAAGCATCACAAGACACCACAAATTCCTTTCACGCCTCCGTGGAATTAACACTGGAGCCTCTGTCAAGACCTTCTTAAGCTTTTCAAAGCTCTCTTGTCGCTTAGTAGTCCATTCAAGGGTACTTCCTTCTTTAGTAACTTGTTAAAGGCGCGGCTATTGACGAGAATCCTTCCACGAATCTTCCGTAATAGCTCGCCAAGCCTAAGAAATCATGGATTTCACCACGGACCTAGGTGGTTTCCAATCCAATCCGCTTCGATCTTCCTAGGATCCACTCTTATTCCTTCGCAGATACCACATGTCCTAAGAATGCCACCTCCTTAAGCCAAAATTCGCACTTCTTGAATTTGGCATGAGCTTCTTCTCCTTAGCACTTCCAACACGACTCGGAGATGCTCATCATGCTCCTCCTCCGACTTGAATACACCAAAATATCATCGATAAACACGACAACGAATCTATCCAAGTAGGTTTGGAAAATCCGATTCATCATGTCCATGAACGCGGTCGGGCGTTTGTCAACCCAAACGGCATCACCACAAACTCGAAATGACCATATCTTGTCCTAAAAGCGGTCTTATAGATATCGCCTCCTTCACCTTTAATCGATGGTATCCCGACCGAATCGATCTTCGAAAACACCTGCGGCTCCTTCGGTGATCGAACAAGTCCTCGATCCTTGGCAAGGGATACTTGTTCTTAATGGTCACTTATTTAATCGACGGTAGTCTATGCACATACGCATAGTTCTCCTTCTTCTTCACAAATAAGATAGGTGCTCCCACGGAGACACACTGGGTCGGATGAACCCACGGTCCAACAGTTCTTGTATCGAGCCTTGAGCTCCACTAACTCCTTTGGTGCCATTCGGTGATGGAGCGATTGACACGTAAGTCGCCCCGTAGAGCAATTCAATCCCAAATTCGACCTCCCCGTCTGGGGTATTCCCAGAACTCTTCCGAAACACATCTACAAAGTCCCTTACCGTCCTAACTCCATTAACACCTTCCTCCTTCCCACCTATCGCGACTTACAAAAGCTAAGAACGCTTTGCAACCCTTCTTAACCATCTTTCAAATTCAAAGGTCTTGAGACTACATTAGATAAATAGTTCCTCCTTTCTCCGATCATTATTACCACTTCATCTTCCGGGTTCTTAGTTCCATACGTTTAGCAAGCACAATCCAACACGGCTCGGTGTTCTACTAACCAATCTATTCGAGTATAAGCTCAAACTCTCAAGGGTAACTCCATTAAGTCCGCTCGAAAGTTCACTCCACGAATCTCTAGGGTACATTCAAAGATCTTGTCTACCACTATAGTTTGGCCTAATGGGCTTACTATACCATCCGCCTATCGAGAGTTCGAGTCTAGGCCTAGTGTTTTTACTACACTACTTGCAACATAGGAATGGGTCGAGCCGACATCAATCAAAGCAAAGTAGGGTTTGTCAAAATAAAGAACGCATCTGTTATTACGTCCGTGCGTCTCCATCTTCCTTCTACGAATCGCATAAACCAAACCCGGTTGTCTTGCATCAAGATTAGCATTAGTACCTCGACCACAGGTGCCACGCCTCTGCACTTTACTACCACTACCAGCATTACTCGAACCACGACCCGCTGAGGTTGTTTGTCCGCCTCTACCGGCCCTGCTAGCATTACGAATCACTGGTCGACTCTCGCCCCGATTGTTTGGGACAGTCTTTAAACATATGGTCCTTGGACCCACACCTAAGGCACGCTCTAACTTTTTCCAACACTCCCGGATGCCTCTTTCCACAATACTCACAAGGTCGAATCGCACTTTGTATCCGACTTGTTGATTTTGGGTCCATCAACCCGAGGCCTCTTGTAACCCTTTCCCGACGACCCAAACCCTCTTTTGGCCTTATTCTTATCTACGTGCCTTAGTAGCATCCTTAATCCCTCGCCACCTTAGCCTTTTCTACTAAAATAGAGATTTCGCTCCCGATGCGGTGCTATTAGTAGTCTCAAATCGTCTCTCAGCCCGTCCTCAAAACGGACACAGCGTTCATGCTCGATTGCCACTACCCTCGAGCATAGCGGCTCAACCTCGTAAATTCGCCTCATATTCCGCGACGGACTTACTCCCTTGTACTAATCCTAGAAAAGCCTTCCTCCGCTCATCGGATACCTAATTCCCACATACTTCTTCTAAAAGGCCTCTTTAACAAATTCCTGTGTCGATTTTCACTACGGTACCATCACGAGCAATAACCACCATTGATACGCTTCATCACAGAATAATGCCACCATCCATGGCTTCCCTCGAGTCAAATCAAGCTCATCCATTATACGCTCCGTTGCTTCCAACCAAGATCACCAGATCTGGGTGCCACATGGATACTCCTCGAAACATTTCGCTCCATTAGCTCGGAGCCGCTCAGTACCGACTTTCGATTTCCTCCATTTCCTCCCGCACCGCCACCAATTCCAAAACTCATGAGCGACTGCGACATGCCCTCTTCCGTCCCGAGCTCGCTCAACATTAACCGTTGGGGGCGGTGGTGGCGGTGGCATCTCATTGTCGGACCCTTGACCCAACCTAACGGGTTCCGACACGGTCATCCTGCCTCTTCCTCGTCCACGACGACCACGTCCTCTAGAGCTCATTTTCTAGCGTCGGGATCTCGATTAAGAAATTTTATGGATTAGTTATTTGTTCCACTTATTTATCGTGAAGGAGTTTTATGAGAAGGATTTTAGAGTGGTTCTTTCGTATCATACAACACATGTCTTTTCCATTCTTCCATTCATTCATCCATCAAACAAGTATGAACTTTCGCTCATTCAGAGAAATGTTGTAGTTTTTGTCGTTGTTGTTGTTGTTTTCCACTACCCGGTATTTTCGTAATTTTGTCCCATGTGGTATTTTGTAATTTGTCAAAATAGGGTTCCTTGGTGATTTTGTCGAAATTATTTTTGGAAATTCCAAAATCCCGAGGTAATTTGGAAAAATTTTGAAATCGAGGTATTTCGATAAATTTTGACCTTAGGGTATTTTGGTAATTTTTCACAAATCGGTAAATTTGTAAAATTTAATAAATTTCGGTATTTCAAAAGTTGCAAAACTTTGAGGGTTCTTTCTTTTTTTTTAAAATGGTTCCTTCAAAATGGGGATGTTGTAAAATTTTGGAAATCAAGGTCATTTTGGTAATTTTGTAAGTTGGGTAATTTTGAAATTTTTTTTCAAAATCACGATATTTCAGTATTTTACAAATTAGGGTTTTGAATGTTTATGAAATCATGAAATTTTGGTAAAGTTGTTGAGTAGTTGAACATTTTACAAACCGTATGCTTTTGGTAATTTTACTTGCTAAGGGCATTTTTGTAATTTTCGCAAATCGTAAATTTTTCGAAAATGTTGTAAAATAAATTTTCTCAGATTTAAGAGAAAGTTTTTAAAAGTTTGGGAAAAAAAACTAGGGTTTGTTGTTTTGTTCTTTTTTTTTAAAACATGGCTAGTTCCTTTCGGGTTTTAGTCATTATGTTTAGCCTATGACCGAGCCCTCTTGGTCGGGGTGAACCAAAGCTACGCACTGTGCAGGATTCGTGTGGAGAGGAGGTGAGTCACACTGACCGCTTAAATACCAAGCTCCCACCGAAACTGTTCCTAGACATGCGCATGAGGTTGCCACACCACCGAGCCCTCCGAGTTATGGTGAACCAAGCTACGCACGGTAGGATTCCTGCGAAGAGGAGGTGAGTCACTAGGACTGCTTAAATACCAAGCTCTTCCGGATCCAATCCTAGACATGCGTACAAGGGTTACCACACCACTAACTCAATGACTTAGCCATAGGTTGGTTCAAATGTATTAAGTCTTATGTATCCGTGTTTGAGTAGACTAATCCTAGGGTTCAAGTTCCTATCATTCTATTCTATGTTCCATGCCTTTTCTACCCTTATATAAATCACGTAATCACACATATAGTTGGGGTACTTACCGGTGGATCATGGTCGGAGACTTAGGGGCCATGCCAAAAACGCTTATGTTCAAAGAAAATCATTTGGCTCGCTTCAAAACGTTTTAGGCCCGAGCCCACGTGCCGAGAGTTTAAAATCGGGCTCGATACAAATCGAAACACCCCACACCCTACCACGAGCCCGAATCAATCTGGTATGTTCCTAATGTAAACCGATTGCAAAATCACTTTCGATACTTAGAGAAAAATTGTAAATTTTGGAAAAACTATTATTTTCGATTGAGCTTAGATTGGAAACCCATTTATTTAATCTTGTAAGCCCATTTAATGAGAAACATCCAATAAAGTTCTTAGTATGAAACTTAACAATAAGCCAACATAAAGTATAATCCATCGGGCCCTAAGGCCTTATTACATCAAATAAAACCCAAAATAGAACAAACGAACTAAAATAAAATTTAAGTCCAAAATAAATGAAATTTTCGCATGTAGCATGGCCTCCTCTTGGTCCACCGCCCATTCATCATTGCTCATCACACGAAAAATAATTCCCACAATGGGGTGAGTCAACAGACTCAATGTGCACACTATACTATCAATCAATAAATCGGGCATTCATGTTTAAAACATTAAGCTCATACGATAATGAAATTATGATGCAACCCAAACCCAATCCTAATGGTCCATCCGCTACTCTCCACCTGCACCGCCATTCACACCGTGGGGACTACTAAGTCAACCCTCCATCCGCTTACTCTCCACGTTGTGTCATTAGACACTATAATCAAATTTAAACGTTGTGTCATTTGACTTTGTTGTAACCGGTTACCAAATTTCGCAATGTGACCGTAGTCAACATTTTTCGTTGGTGAGACCAAGTCAACACCTTCGTTGGTGAGACCAAAGTCAACACCTGTTCTCCCCTTTCACATAAACCTAATGCCCCAAAACATATATATATTGCATAACTTAATTTCATGTTCATATTCATATATTCGCATGTTATTAAATAACATTTTCACAATCCTATCGAAGTAGGAAACGTGCACAGGTACTTTTTGCCACATTTGTGGTACATAGCCACATTCACATTATTATTCATATATATTTAAATAATTAGCCATATAATATTGAAGGATAGTAAGGGTACACACCTTTTCGCTTAATAGGTTCCTTGATATCTCGAGAATCCCGATCTAATTTTAGATCTATTAATCCCTATATTCGCCCATCAATAGAACACATTAATAAACCCTTTTTTTTGACAAAACCAAATCCTAGTAGGATTTGTAAAAGAAACTCACCTTTGCCGATTTGGTGTTTACACAATCCAGAAAAACTTTGCTTTTCCTTTACTTGTTGTTCGCCAACCTTAAAACTTCACAAAATTAGTTTTGGCTTTCTAATAATTATGAATCTAGTCTAGGTAACCACATGAACCTTGGCGAATGTATAGACTTTCTTACCTTAGATCCCGAAGTTGATCTTTATTTCAAATTCTGCCAAATCACTTGTTAGATTAGATCTATTGTTTGATTATGAAAGGGATCTCTTAGTTTAATGTACATTGATGTACTTACCTCGTTTCGAATCCCGAAAAATCCCTTATGCTATTCTACCATGAACATGAGGAGGGGTTAGTATCCGAATTTTGGTAAAAGAAAAGAATAGAAGTTGATTGATCTTAGATCTTACCCTTTTGATGTTGTAACCGACTTCTCCTTTACTATGCATAGGCGTCCCTAAAATGAAATCGATTAATACTATACTAATATAATAAATATAAATCCTTAAGGAAAACTCCTTACCTTGATTCTTGAGATTGATTCCAAAGTTCCAAAATTCTAAAGATCTCCTTGAGTTTCTACCTTCCAAAGTTTCACTAATATCCACGATTGAAATAGAAATTGAGTAAGAATAATTCGGTATGATCAAAGAAAATGAAAGAAATTTTTGACAAAGATTGGGTTAACATTGACCATGGATAAAATAAAAGGGAAAAGTTTGTTTGAGAATTCCTTTTGTAAAGAGAAAGAGATGAAAAGGGTAAAAGAACATATGGTGTTTATGTTTGGATTCTTTTCAAGAACGAAAGATGAACAAAGAATTGAAATTGGAGACTTGTGTGCAATCGACAAAGGTGAAGGAAAAAGAAGAAAATTAGTTTTCTATGTGATGATGGTTTCGGCATTAGGGGGAAAATTTTTAGAGAATTAAGACCTAAATGGTCAAAACCCGAATGACCAAAAGAAAAGAGAACAAAACAAAAATTGTTTACCTTCTCCAATAGGCATTCGGCTAAGGGGAGGAAATATGAGAGAAATAAGTTTTGAAAAGAAAAGAAACATTAACAAATGACCAAAGAAGAGAATATGCCTAACTAGCCCCCTAAATCAACTAAATGTCTTCCAAAAATTCGGCCAGCCCTTTGCCCAAAAACCGTCCACATACTTGGCTATCAAAGGCCAACCTTTTGCCACCCTTTCTTTCCATAGCACACTCCCCATTTCAAGCCATTTGTTCCCCTTACTTACCTTATCCTAATGATTTCTTTCCTCAACTTAGATATTTCCTTAATCTTTTAGCCATCATACCAAAAATAAAGAAGTCAAACTTTCCATGTTTGTTTCTTGGCCGACACTTGATAGATGGAAGCAAAAAAATAAAATTTTTTAAGTTGCAAGCTAGAAGATTCGAACCTCCTCCCTCATGTCTAAGTCATGGCACCATCACCACTATGCTATTAACTCATTTATGCCATCTTTTAGCACGTTAATTAATTTAAGTCTTAAGGTCATTTAATTTATTTACTCTAAAGTACACTTAAATAATAATATTTATTCTATCTTCAAGTAACCCGAACCAACATTTAGCAACATAATGATACTCAATTATTTAGGATGTTACATTATTGTTAGATGGGCTCAGGCCAAAATTTTTGCTAAATGGGTTCAAGCCCAGTGAACAATGGTAAGGAGATTTCACACTGGGTTCTTGTAACTCACCCTCCTTTTTCTTTCTTAATCCTTTCAGGTAATGCTTAGTGATGTGGACTTGGGCCATGAATGACTCAGTGGAGGCCATACTTTAGAAATGGTGTTTTACTTTGGAACTTTAGATTTCTATTTTCGTTCACTTTACTATTTTGGGTTTTATGTTGTAATAAGGCCTCTGGAGTATTTTATTATTTGCTTTATGTTTGATATACTTATTATTTTACTTAAATTATTTTAAATGGGAATTTTCTAAAAACTTAAATAAAGGTTTTCCAAAATCGATTAACAAATGGATTTCATAATAAACTTTTACAAATATTTTTAACACGAAAATCTTCTTCTAATTTTTAATGTCGTTTTCAAAAGTCACGTTTTATAAGATTATTAGTTCAAATCTATCGATTTATCAATCAATCTTCGAGGTTAGTAGTATTTTATCAAATGTCTCAAATCAAACTTATTTTTCTTGATTTTAACAAAACTTATTTTAGTACGAATCACAAATCCTTTATACGTTTTCTTCAATGTGACACACCAAATTCGGGCCTAACTTCTGGGCCGGGTTTGGGGTGTTACAATGGGTGTGTTTAGTAGCCGTGGGTGGGACACGGTTTACCCCCACAGGCGTGTATCCCCTGTATTTTAGAAACAAATTTTATGTTTTTGAGAACTCCTGTATATGTTTCATTTTAGTCCTGACTCGGTTTATAAGCATGTTTAGGGTCTCGGTGACTCATTTAAGGGACATTGTGTGTATGTTGATAAATGAAAAGTATGAATTGTTCTGAATGTCTCCAATTTATTCGGTAACACCTTTAACCCTAATTCAGTGACGATTATGGGTTAGGGGTGTTACATTTGGTTGGTATCAAAGCTACGGTTTAGTCGATTCTCGGACTAACATAGCATGTGTGAGTCTAGCTATCCATGCCATATTATGAAATTGTGATAGTGTGTTGAATTCTAACAGTTGAAAATGTGTTCTAATATAGTAATGGATCCCTGATTGAGTAGTTACTAAGGACGTAGAGAGTAATGTGCTTGCTCTCGTTCAAGGGACAGAGCCGGCCACATCTAGGCTAAATGAAATTAGTGAGGGAGGAGAGGCTAAGCAAGCCTTCTTCCGAATGATGAGTGAGAGGTTTACAGAGTTCGTTCGAACGAATCCGGCTACTCCACAACCTTCACCCCCACAAGTACCTGTTGTGCCACAAGTTACAGATCCGATCAGATTGAATAAACCTCCTGTAGACAAGATTCGGAAGTATGGGGATGAAGAGTTTAGGGCCATGGTGAGGATGATACAGTGCGGGCTGAGTTTTTGCTCGAGAATACCCTTCAAGTATTTGGTGAGATGTCATTGACTCCGGATGAATGTATTAAACGTGCTATTTCGTTGTTGAGAGATTCGACTTATAATTGGTGGAAGACATTGATATCTGTGGTTTTGAGAGAGAGAATCACCTGGGATTTCTTTCAAGCTGATTCAGAAACAAGTATATCAGTCAACATTTCATTAATCAGAAATGTAAAAAGTTTTTAGAATTGAAATAGGGTCGTTTGTCTATTACTGAATATGAGCGAGAATTTGTAAGATTGAGTCAATACGTGAGAGAATGTGTTTTGACCGAAGCCACTATGTGCAAACATTTCATAGAGGGATTGAATGAAGACATTAAGTTGAAAGAGCATGCAAAGCTGAGGATCTTAATAAAGAAAAGAAGAAAGCTGATTTTGAATCTTGTGATGAAAGAAAGAGATCGATGAGCAAGTTTTCTAAACCTTCTACAAAGAGATTTAGAGATGCAAACAATCGTTCAAATGCCTCGTTTGGACATCTAAGTAGAGATCGTTCGAGACAAAGTACTGGATTACGAATTTAAGTTCCAAATTAATCAAGTATTGAAAGTGTTAAGAGTAATAGCCCGAGTGTAGACAATGTGGGAGATGACATGCGGGAGTGCTGGGGCAAGTATAACAATAGAACATGTTATAAGTGTGGATCCCGAGGTCATTTTATCCGAGATTTCCCAAAGATGGTCAAAAAAGAAAATGTTCAGAATGAAAGACCGAGTAATGTGATAGCTAGGGGTAGACCACCCAGAAACACCAGAAATGTGAGTGAAAGCCATAGAGGGACAACCGATACAGCTGTGAGGTCAGAAGCAAGAGCATCTGTCCAACTTATGCTATATGTGCACGAGAGGAAGCATCTTCTCCAGACGTCATCATCGGTACTTTCACTTTATTTGATATTGATGTCATTGCACTGATAGATCTAGGATCTACCCATTCTTATGTGTGTATGAAGTTAGTATTGAATAAGACATTACTTGTTGAGTCTACTAAATTTGTGATTAGAGTATCGAACCCCTTAGGCAAGTGTGTCTTGGTGGATAAGGTGTGCAAGAATTGCCCATTGATGTTTCGAGATGTTTTTTTCTGGTCAATTTGATGTTGCTTTCATTCGATGAATTTGACATAATTTTGGGCATGGATTGGCTTACTTTGCATAATGCCATCGTGAATTGTAAGAGAAAGGGTATTGAATTAAAAAGTCAGAATGGTGAGATAGCTAGAATTGAGTCCAGTGATATGAAAGGATTACCAACTGTTGTATCTGCGATGAAAGCTATGAACTATGTGAGAAAGGGTTGTGAAGCTTATTTGGCGTACGTGATTGATACAAAAGTGTCAAAAAAGAAAGTTAAATTTGTGCATGTGGTATGTGAGTTTCCAGATGTGTTTCCCGAAGAGTTGTCGGGATTACCTCCAATTAGGGAAGTTGAATTTGGTATCGAATTAGTGCCGGGGACCACTCACATTTTGATCGCTCCGTATAGAATGGCGCCTACAGAATTGAAAGAGCTAAAGTCTCAATTGCAAGAATTGACTGACCGAGGATTTGCACGATCGAGTTTCTCACCCTGGGGAGCTCCTGTGTTATTTGTGAAAAAGAAAGATGGAACTATGAGAATGTGTGTTGATTATCGACAGTTGAACAAAGTGACGATAAAGAACAAATATCCGTTGCCACGTATTGATGATTTGTTTGATCAGCTGAGATGAGCTACAGTGTTTTCTAAGATAAATTTGAGATCAGGCTACTATCAGTTGAGAGTTAAAGAATCTGATGTGCCGAAGACTGCTTTTAGAACGAGGTATGGACATTACAAATTCTTAGTGATGCCTTTTGGACTAACCAATGCTCCTGCAGTGTTTATGGATCTAATGAATCGAATATTCAGACCGTATTTGGATCGGTTTCTTGTAGTGTTCATTGACGACATTTTGATTTATTCGTGTAATGAGACGCAACATGCTGTGCATTTGAGAATCGTGCTACAAACTCTACGTGAGAAATAGTTGTATGCAAAGTTTAGCAAAAGTGAATTGTGTTTGCGTGGGGTTGGTTTTCTGGGACATGTTGTATCAACTGCTGGGGTAGGAGTTGATTCGAGTAAAATCTCTGCTATTTTGGAGTGAAAACCTCCGAGAAATGTGTCTGAAGTCCGTAGTTTTCTTGGATTAGCAGGATATTATAAACAATTTGTGAAAGGCTTCTCGATGATTATGACCCTATTGACAAAGTTGTTACAGAAAGATGTTAGATTCGAGTGGTCAGAAAAGTGCCAACAGAGTTTTGAACAGTTGAAGGTGTTGTTGACAGAAGCATTAGTGTTGATTCAACCCAAGTCAGGTAAAGAGTTCATAGTTTACAGTGATGCATCGTTAAATGGTTTGGGTTGTGTGATGATGAAAGAAGGGAAATTCATTGCCTACGCTTCAAGACAGTTAAAATCGCATGAAAAGAACTACCCAACGCATGATCTTGAATTGGCTGTGATATTGTTCACATTGAAGGTTTGGCATCACTATTTGTTCGGAGAGAAATGTCACATTTATACTGGTCATAAGAGTTTAAAGTACTTGATGACTCAGAAAGATTTGAATTTGAGACAAAGAAGATGGTTAGAATTGTTGAAAAACTATGAACTTATGATAGATTATGACCCGGGTAAAGCTAATGTTGTAGCTGATGCCTTGAGTCATAAATCGTTATATTCTTTGCGAGCTATGAGCAATTAGATAGATCTGTGCGATGATGATGTGGTTGCAGTTGAATTGAAAATAAAACCGTTATTTTTACAACAGATATGTGATGCTTAGAAAATTGATAATGAGTTGTTACCAAAAATAGTTCAATGTGATTAGAATGCTGAATCGAAAATTTGAGTTGATAGTGATGATTGTTTGAGATTCAGAGATCGGATTTGTGTTCCGAGAAATTCAGAGTTGATTCAAACGATTTTGAATGAAGCTCACAATAGTCATTTGACTGTACATCCAGGGAGTGCGAAAATGTATAATGATCTGAAATAGTTCTATTGGTGGCATGATATGAAAAGAGATATTTCTGACTTTGTGTCGAAATGTTTAGGTTTTCAGCAAGTTAAGGCTGAACATCAAGTTCCATCTAGTTTATTACAACCAATTATGATTCCTGAGTGGAAATGGGAGAGAATTACAATGGACTTTGTAACACCCCACACCCGGCCCACGAGCCTGATCCGGATCTGGTATGTTCCTAAAGTAAACCGATTTCAAAATCATTTTCGATACTTAGAGAAAATTGTAAATTTTTGGAAAAACTATTATTTTCAGTTGGGCTTAGATTGGAAACCCATTTATTTGATCTTGTAAGCCCATTTAATTAAATACATCCAATAAAGTTCTTAGCATGAAACTTAACAGTAAGCAAACATAAAATATAATCCACTGGGCCTTAAGGCCTTATTACATCAAGTAAAACCCAAAATAGAACAAACGTGACTAAAAATAAAATTAAGTCCAAACTAAATGAAATTTTCGCATGTAGCATGGCCTCCTCATGGTCCACCGGCCCGGTTCGTCACTGCTCATCACCTGAAAAATAATCCCCACAATGGGGTGAGTCAACAGACTCAATGTGCACACAATACTATCATTCAATAAATCAGGCATTCATGTTCAAATCATTAAGTCCATACAATAATGAAATTATGATGCAACCCAAACCCAATCCTAATTAGCCATCCACTACACTCCCCCGTACCAACCTTGCACAGTGGGGACTACTAAGTCAACCCTCCATCCGCTACTCTCCATCAAAGGCATTCGCCCATATACGTTGTGTCATTAGACACTATAATCAAATTTATACGTTGTGTCTTTAGACACTATTGTAACCGAAGTTACCAAAATTTCGCAGTGTGACCGTAGTCAACATATTTCGTTGGTGAGACCGAAGTCAACACCTATTCTCCCCCTTTTCACATAAAACCCGAATGCCCCAAAAATTCATATATTATGCATAACTTAATTTCATGTTCATATACCTATATTCGCATGTTATAAAATAACATTTTTCACAATCCTATCAGAAGTAGGAAAACGTACCTGGGTACTTTTTGCCACATTTGTGGTACATAGCCACATTCACATTCTTATTCATAATCATATATTAAAATATTCAGCCATAAAATATCGAAGGATAGTAAGGGTACACACCTGTTTCGCTTAATAGATTCCTTGAGATCTCGAGAATCTCAATCTAATTTTAGATCTATTAATTCCTATATTCGCCCACCAATTAAAACACATTAATAAACCCTTTTGGCTTAAACAAAACCAAATCCTAGTAGGATTTGTAAAAAGAAACCCACCTCTGCCGATTTGGTGTTTATACAAATCCTGAAAGTTTGGTTTTTCCTCTACTTGATATTCGGCCAACCTTGTATTTCAATATGGGTTAGTTTCTCGGCTTTTCAAAAATTAAGGAATTGATCTAGATAATCGCACAACCATTGGCCGAATATTTTAGAGGCTTACCTTATAGATTCCGAATCCCGAAAGTTCCCTTTTGTCTTGAATATCTGTCGAAAATCCTAAAATCCATATGTTAGATTTGATCTAACTTTAAATAGTTGTAATTGGCCTTTGGCCGAATATGTCTTACCTTAATTTCCTCGAATATGAAATCCCAAAAACTCCTCCTTTGACATTCGGCCATAGACATAAGAGATGTTATTTTCTTAAACCTTGATTAAACGATTTAAAGGAACAAGAATCAAGTGTCTTTACCTAAAATCCTTGATCTTTGTATTCGGTAGTTGTGGAAACTTGAGATCCCTTGTATATTCGGCCATAATAAAAAAGAATGGGGATTAGGCCTTTTACTTTCGGCAACTAGAAAAGAAAGAAAGAAAATTGAATGGCTAATCCTTACCTTGATGTCTTTAATCACTTGTTTCCTTGTCTTGAGTTACTGAGATCCGGCTATGGAGATTTAACCGAGATTGGAAGAGAAAGGTTTTGACTAGGCAATGGCAAAGGGAAGGAAAAGAAAAGATGGAGTCCTTGCTTAGGGGAAATTTCGGCAAAGAGAGTGAATGAGAGAAAAGTCTCACTTTTCCTCTTTTAACTGAAACTACTAGACCAAGAGTCCAAAACTTGGCCACTACTCTCCCAAGTGATAATTTAATCTCCATTAATTATCACTTAATTAAATTAAAAAGTCTTTAATCCATCCTTTAATTCCTCATTTATCTTAGAAGAATAAATTCTTTATTTATCACTTTAATTTGACAAGTTTTAATAAAAATAAAACTCTCTCTTTTTTAGCAACCAAGTGCTGTCCATCCCTAGCCTTGGGAAGCAAAATTAAACCTTCAATAATTGCTTTCCAAGTGACTCGAACTCATGCCATTCCCATAAACCCTAAGTGACACTTCAGGCCACTTTTCCAAGCCCGATTGTGTGTCAAAATTCACCAACTTTTTCTTTTAAGGCCCTCTTGCCCTTATCTCCTATTTTGGGCTTTAAAATTTGTCATTAGGCCTTATTTCTAAGTTTCCTAAAATTCAGCATGACTCAGTAACTTGCCATTTTCCTTACATCTTGAGGTTTCCAAAATGTTCGGGTTTCCAAAATGTTTAGGTTTCCAAAATGTTCGTGTTTCCAAAATGTTTAGGTTTCCAAAATGTTCGGGTTTCCAAAATGTTCGGGTTTCCCAAAATGTCTAAGTTTCCAAAATGTCTAAGTTTCCAAAACGTCCATTTCCATTTCCATTTCCATTTTTCATTTCCATTTCCATGCATTTCTAGGTTTCCAAAAGTATCAAAAATTTATTCATAGTACTTGAAACTTGTCATTTCATACAATTAAACTGGAAATGCATAGGCCCTATTCAGGATGTTACAGACTTTGTGTCGAGTTTGCCCTTATCTTCGAGCAAGAAAGATGGGATCTGGGTGATAGTGGACAGATTGACGAAATTAGCTCAGTTCGTTTCGGTGAGAACTGATTATTCTCTAGATAAGTTAGCTGAACTGTATATCGATGAGATTTTGAGATTGCACAGGGTACCGATATCTATAATGTCTGATAGAGATCCGGGATTTACCTCGCGATTTTGGAAGAATTTGCAAGATGGTTTAGGCACGAATTGCATTTCAGTACTGCATTTCATCTGCAAAAGGATGGTCAATCCGAGCGAATCATTTAGATTCTTGAAGACATGCTGAGATATTGCATACTTGAATTTGAAAGTACACGGGAAAAGCATTTATCATTGATTGAATTTTTGTATAACAACAGTTTTCAATCCAGTATCAAAATGGCACCATATGAGGCTCTCTATGGTCGAAAGTGTCGAACTCTATTGTATTGGACCAAGCTAAGTGAGAATAAGATTCATGGGGTTGATCTTATAAAAGAGACTGAGCAGAAAGTGAAAGTAATTCGTGATAGTTTGAAAGCGGCCTCAGATCGTCAGAAATCCTGTAGAGATTTGAAACGAAAAGATATTGAATTTGAAGTTAGTGACAAAGTGTTTTTGAAAGTATCTCCCTGTAAGAAAATATTTCAATTTGGCCAGAAGGGCAAGCTGAGTCTGAGGTTCATTAGACCGTATGAGATCATTAAAAGAGTTGGGTCGGTTGCTTATAGGTTGAGATTGCCATCTAAATTAGAGAAAATTCATAACGTGTTTCATGTATCAATGCTTCGACGATACAGATCAGACCCTTCTCGTGTGATTGCACCTACTAAGGTTTAGATTCAGTCAAATTTTTTGTATAGTGAAGAACCGATCCAAATTTTGGCACGAGAGACCAAAGAGCTGAGAAATAAAAAAAATCTCTCTAGTGAAAGTATTATGGCACAAACATGGAATTGAAGAGGCTACATGGGAGCCTGAGAATGTTATGAGAGAGTAACATCCACAACTTTTCACTAGTAAGATTTTCGGGGACGAAAATCCCTAGGAGGGGAGAGTTGTAACAGCCCAGTTTGGACCCTAGTTAGAAAAGTGGTTTCGAGACCAGAACTTCGAGGTCGAAATGCTAATTTAATGTTGTTTTCTGTGTGAATAGTATGCGACATAGTCTGTGTGATAATTTTATCGATCTTGTGCCGAATTAAGAGAAAGAACTTAATCGCGTAAAGAGTAAAAGCTATGTCCTGATTTATAAGTACCTAAGTGTGGTTCTCTTTATAATAAGGAGGTCTTATGTTGTAAATAGCCAATTAATTAAGAAAGTGGGTGGCAATGGTCAAGAATGACCGTATATCATATGTTATATGCATTTTATGCTAAAGGGTAGTTTTGTAATTTAATAATTATTGTTCATTATAATAAAACAAAGCATGAAATAATCATCATCTTCTTCATGTTCCACCAAATTTAGAAAGAAAAAGAAAGGATTTAAGCTTTCATGATATTTGACACTTACTTAGCTCAATTCAAGGTATGCTTGAGCTCGGTTTTTGATAATTTCTACGTTTTTGTGATCGTTGCTTCGTACTCTAGCTAACCCATGTAAGAATTTTGTGAATTGATGATGTTTTTGTGATGAGCCATTGATGAACACTTGAGCTTTGTGATATTAGTTGGTGAAATATGAAAGCTTGGTGTTGGGTTAACATAGTTTGTATTTGAGTTTTTAGTGAAATTGAGTATTTTGGGCTAAATTGTGAATAGTGTAAATTGAGGGATTAAAATGTGAAATAAATGAAATATGTGGGTTTGTATGGACATTAGTAAAATTCGGCTATGCTTGTGATAGGAGAAATTATGTGAATTTGATGATTTTGTGAAATAGGGACTAAAGTGTCAAAATGTAAAAATGTGAGGGCTATAGTGTAAAATGCCCTAAATATGTGTGTTTGGATTAAAATGAATGATTTCATGATTGAATGGATTGAATTTGAATGTGTATAGACCAAGAAGGGAGAGGTTCGGATTGAGATCGAGGCAAATATAAAGTGCTCGATTAATCGACCATATCGATAATTCGACGTCCAAGGTAAGTTCAGATATAATACATGTTATTACGATATGTTTTAGCATTATGAAATGAATATGTATATATGAATTAAAGTGATTTGCTATGTGCAAGATTTTGGTTGAGGCACTAAGTGTGAGAAATTGAGATCGAAACAGAAATGAATAGCACTGTGTGTGCGATGTTATGAAAGTTTCGGCTTATTGATTTGGCACTGTGTGTACGACACCGAGACAAGTCGGTTAAAAGATTAGGCACTAAGTGTGCGATAACAAATATGCTTCGATCAAGAATATGGCATTGTGTGTGCGACTAAATTAAACGAATATCAAAGAATGATCGACATGTAATATCGAGCATTAAGTAGCTTAGAAGTTGAATAACTAAGTGTTAGCTAAGGTATGTTGTAACATCCTGAATAGGGCCTATGCATTTCCAGTTTAATTGTATGAAATGACAAGTTTCAAGTACTATGAATAAATTTTTGATACTTTTGGAAACCTAGAAAAGCATGAAAATGGAAATGAAAATGGAAATGGAAATGGAAATGGAAATGGAAATGGACATTTTTGGAAACTTAGACATTTTTGGAAACTTAGACATTTTTGGAAACCTAAAGGAATTAGGAAAGTGAACATTTTGGAAACCAAGCCAAAATAGGAAACTAAACATTTTGAAAACTTGGAAAATACAGAGCCGCGCGAAAATTTTAGGAAACTTAAAATGACCCAGAATGTCGAATTTAAGAGCCCAAAGGGAGCTTAGGGCCAAGTGACCCCAAAAATATAAAGAACATAAAATTTGACCCAATAACGAACTTGGAAATGTGGCTTGAAGATGCCACCTAAGGCCCTAGGAAATGGCCCAAATGCAAGAGGTTTTTGGGCCTGAGTTTGAGTCATCTAGGAAACAAATAAAAGAAATAAAATTTTGCCTCCATGAGTGGAGAGTTGACGGCACAAGGAAGAGAAGTTTTATTCAATAAAACTCTTGGCTAATTAGGAGATTTGATGGAATTTCATAATTGATAAAACTAAAACTTATCACAAGTGAAGAATTGGTTGAATTAGGGACTTTAAGGCTAATAGTTTGACCAAAGAAAGAAAAAAAAAGAGCCATTCTCTTCTCTTCAACATCTTTCCAGAAACCTCCTAGTGAAAGTAGCAACAATCTTTCCTCTTCTCTTTAGCGAATTTCCCTTGTCAAAACTCTCTCCATCTCTTATTCTTTCTTTTCTTTTCTTCTACTATTCATCCACAAAAGCCAAAACTTTGAGATCCATAATAGTGCCATAGCCGAATAGCATAAGGGATCTTAGGGATTCGAAAATGAGGTAAGTACATAAATGTACAATCGGCAAAAGATCCCTCCATGATTAAATAATAGATCAAATCTAACAAGTGATTTTGGCAGAATTTGAAATAAAGATCAACTTGGATTTGAGGTAAGTGAGTCTATACATTCGGCCAAGGCCAAATCTCATCAATTAGATCAAATTGATCAAAACTAACCTATTCGGAGATCTAGGAAGTTGTCGATTTCAAGGAAAAAGGAGGTGAAGTTTGGATTTAAAAAATCCATAAGGTAAGCCCCAAAGGAATTCGCCAAAGTTTATGTGATTACCTAGATTAGATCCATAATTATTAAAAGCGAAAACTAATATATATTGAAGTTTCAAGGTTGGCCGAATATCAAGTGAAGGAAAACAAAGTTTTCGGGATTTGAATAAACATCAAATCGGCATCAAAGGTAAGCCTCTTTACAAATCCTACTAGGATTTGGATATTATAGCCCAAAATAGAATTTATGCTAAGTAATATTTGATAAACCAAATGTAGGAATTAGGATCTAAACATTAGATCTTGCTTTCAAATCTCAAGGAATCGCTAAACAAATCGGTGTGTATTCCACACTATTCTTAATAGTTTTATGGTTTAAATATGTTATATATGTTAATGTGAAAGTGAAAGAAAGTGGCTAAAGTGCCATATTATGGTACAAAGTATTCAGCACGTTTTCCTACTTCTACTAGGATTTGAAATAAATGTTATACAAGTGAAAAGTGATGTGAAAGTGAAATAAAATATGTTATGCATGATATTTATAATTTGGGGCATCGGGATTTATGTGAAAGGGAAGAAGGTGTTGACTACGGCCTCACCAACGTTATAAGTGAAAGTGATGACTTGGTCTCACTAAGTGAATGTGATGACTTGGTCTCACTAAGTGAATGTGATGACTTGGTCTCACTAAGTGGTAACCGGTTACATTACGATGGTGGCTATGCCACAATATTATCGATGGGCGATGAGCACGTCATTGCGACGCCTTCGATGGAGTGTAGCGGAAGGAGGTTGACTTAGTAGTCCCCACTTGCACAAAGGTTGGTACGGTGGAGTGTAGCGGATGGCATATAGGTTTGGGTTGGGTTTGCATCATGATATTGAATTTTATATGCATATGATTTTTTTTATGGTGTGCCTATCTCTATTATGTTTAGTGTTGGTTACACTTGAGTCTATCGACTCACCCGTTGTGGGAATATGTTTGGTGATGAGCGGTAATGGACCGGACTGCAGAACTTGTGGTGGCCATGATCGACTTGAAGTTCAGTTTAATTTGAATATTTATTTTATTTTAAAGTACTATACAATTTATTATTTTGGGTTTCATTTTATGTAATAAGGCCACCGTGATTTAATTTTATTTCTACAATAATTACTATGTTATGAGTTTAGGGCTTTATAAAGAGTAAGCCCACTTAGTATGAAATAAGTTTAAATATTTTGTCACTTGACGCAAATAGGTTTTGTTATAAAATAAATTTGTTTTCAACTCAAGCCTAACCCACAACGAGCTATCTTCCAAAACTCACAGATTTTCAAAGTATTGAATGAATTTGAACAAGGTTACTTGAGGAACATACGAGATCCGATCCATTCAAGTGAAATTTGGGTTCGGTGTTTCATATGTATAGAACCTTTGTGGTTGATGAGTTATAAATAAGCCATGATAGAATGAATGAGCATTTTAGCTATGGATGAGATGATGTGAATATGAGATAAGTATTGGTATTGAATTTGGTATGAATGGAATTGGTATTGAATGCATGGTTTGAATGGTTGTTTTGGTATGCTTTTTGTAGTTATATGTGCATGAGATGTTTAGTAAAAATTGCTGGTAGGTATGACCGTTTTTGGGTGGCATTTTGGTCTTGCAAATGACCTATAATGTCACACGGCCATGGCACACGGGTGTGCCTAGAGATAGTGGGGTAAAGTCAGTAAATGACCTATTAGGACACGGCCTTAGCACATGGGGGTGCTTGGTAGCTTTGTAGCCGTGTGAGTTTTGGCAGAATCGGCCACTGCGTGGTAGGGGTACAGGCGCTCGGTGGCCATGGCACATATGTCAGTTTCGACCACGGGGAGGACACACGGGTGTGTCTAGTAGTCGTGGGTGGGACACGGTTTACCCCCATAGGCGTGTATCCCCTGTATTTTAGAAAAAAATTTAAGTTTTTTAGAACTCCTGTATATGTTTCGTTTTAGTCTTGACTCGGTTTATAAGCATGTTCAGGGTCTCGGTGACTCATTTAAGGGACTTTGTGTGTATGTTGATAAATGAAAAGTATGAATTGTTCTGAATGTCTCCAATTTGTTCGGTAATGCCTTTAACCCTAATCTGGCGACGATTACTTGTTAGGGATGTTATACGGAGATTTTGTTCTCCAGTAATGAGTTGAAGAGAGTGAGGATCCCAAAGAAGAAGAAGATCCCACAGAGGTCGAACCAATGCAGTCAGCTAAAATCCCTAATAAGGCAGAACCAATGGAACCAGCAACCGAACCTGACATGACAACCTCAATGTTCAGAACTCAATTGCCTCACCCAAATATTCGATATGAGCTGTCAAAATTGATGGATATAATGCAACATATGCAATGGCATCAACAAGCTTACTAGAGATCCAGTCCATTCTAGTGGGCCGGGTTCGGGGTGTTTCAGTTTGGTATCAGAGCCCAGTTCAAACTCTCGGCCTGTGGCCTAAGGCCCAAAACGTTTTTAAAATAAGGCCAAATAAGCTTTATGAAAGTATTTTTACAAATAGACAGGTATAAAGACATGGCCCCTAAGTCTCCAAACCATGATCCACCGGTAAGTACCCCAACTCTATGTGTGATTCGTGATTTATATAAGGGTAGAAAAGGCATGGAGCGTAGAATAGCATGATAGGAACTTGAACCCTAGGATTAGACTACTCAAACACAAACACATAAGATTTAAGGCACTAAACCAACCTATGACTAAGTCAATTAAGCTAGGGTGTGGCAACCATGGTACGCATGTCTAAGAGTGGATCCTGAAGAGCTTGGTATTTAAGCAGTCCTAGTGACTCACCTCCTCTTCTTGAATCCTACCTGGTGCGTAGCTTCAGTTCACCCTAACCTAGAGAACTTAGCGGGTGTGGCAACCCCTGTACGCATGTCTAGGAATGGTTTCAGTGGGAGCTTGGAATTTAAGCAGTCCGTGTGACCCACCTCCTCTCCACTTGAATCCTGCCTGGTGCGTAGCTTTGGTTCACCCTGACCAAGAAGGCTCAGTCATAGGCTAAACTCAATAACTAAAACTCGAAAGGGAATTAGCCATTTTTTTAACACTTAATATTAAAATTCTTAAATCACTTTCTTTCTCTTATCCTTAATTCACGAAAACTATTTCAGTACACAATTATTTTCAAAAAATTTTGATCCATACAAATTACAAAAATGTCCTTAGTGGTAAAATTACCAAAGTGCCCTTGGTTTATAAAATGATTCAACTACTCAACAGTTTTACCAAAATTTTATTATTTTATAAACATTCCAAAAGCCCTAACTTGCAAAATATCAATATACCTTGATTTATGGAAAATTACAAAAATGCCCCTAACTCACTAAAATTATCAACATGACCTTGAATTTTAAAATTTTTGCAATATTCCCACTTTGAAGGAACAATTTTCGAAAAGAACCCTCAGAGTTTTACAACTTTTGAAATACCACTAATTTATTAAATTTTACAAATTTACCCTGATTTGTGAAAATTACCAAAATACCCCTGAGGTTAAAAACTACCGAAATAACCCCAGATTCAAAATTTTTTTCCAAATTACCCTAGACTTCAAAATTTTCAAAATAATTTTTGAACAAAAACACCAAGGAACGTTTTTCTTCTGAAAAATTACGAAAATGCCCTTGTAGGACAAAACTACGAAAATACCCCGGGTAGAGGAAAACAACAACAACAAAAACTACAACGTTTCTCTGAATGAACGCAAGTTCATACTTGTTTGATGGATGAATGAATGAATGGAAAAGACTGTGTGTTTGTATGAATACGAAAGAACCACTCTTAAAACCCTTTCCATAAAACTCCTTCGTTGATAAATAAGTGGAACAAAGACTAATCCATAAAATTTCTTAATCAGATCTCGACGCTAGAAAAAGAGTTCTAAAGGACGCGATCATCAAGGACGCGGTAGAGGAAGAATAACTGTGTCAGAACCCGTTAGATCAGGTTAAGGTTCTGACAATGAGTTACCACCGCCACCACCACCCCCAGCTGTTAATGTCGAGCGGCGGAAGCTCGAGACGGGGATGAGGTCAGATCGCAGCCATGTTGCGAGTATTGGAAATGGTGGATGGCACGGTGGAAATTTGGGAGCTCAAAATCAGACCGAGCGACTCGAGCCAACGGGCCGAGGTGTTCCGTGGAGTGTCCGTGTGGCACCCAGATCTGCGAGTATTGGTTGGAAGCAACTGAGCGTATTATGGATGAACTCGACCTGACCCCTAAGGAGAAGTTGAAAGGGATGGTAGCCCTGTTACGTGATGAAGCATACCAATGGTGGCTAACTGTTCGTGATGGTGCCACGGCAGAGGATCTGACGTGGGAGTATGCTAAGGAGGCATATCAGAAGAAGTATGTCGACACTCGGTATATTGACGAGCAGCGGAAAGCTTTCCTAGGACTAGTTCAGGGGAACAAATTAGTGGCGGCATATGAGGCTAAATTTCTGAGGTTAAGCCAATATGCTCGAGGAGTAGTCGCGACTAAACATGAACGCTGTGTCCGTTTTGAGGACGGATTAAGGGATGACCTAAGGTTATTGATCGCTCCACATCAGGAGAGGGAGTTCTCCACGTTGGTTGAAAAGGCTAAGGTAGCTGAAGGAATCAAGGACTCGACTAGGCAGAACTTTGACAGGAATAGACCCAAGAGAGGTTATGGATCATCGGAAATGTGAAAAGGCCCGGGCGAGGGTCGAAGGGTCGACAAGTTGATACCGAGGCGATGTCGTCCTTGTGAGTATTGTGGAAGGAAGCACTCGGTGAGTGTTGGAAAAAGATAGAGCATGTCTTAAATGTGGGTCTAAGGACCATATGCTTAAGGACCGTCCAAAGATATCGGATGATGACGACCAACAACTCGTAATGTTAATCAGTGGTAGGGGAGAACAATGACCTCAACGAGGTCGAGGTTGAATAATGAGGTAATAGTCTTTGGCAAGAGGACGTGGCGGATGTGCCACCAATATGAAGCAAGACAATCGGGTTTGGTTTATGCGGTTCGCCATTGGGAGGATGAAGACGCACGGACGTCATAACCCAGATGTTCTCATTCATAGTAAACCCTATTATGCTTTAATTGATGTGGGCTCGACCCATTCTTATGTTGTCGGCAGTGTAGTTAAGACACTAGGCCTAGACTCTGAACTTTCTGATAAAGAGATGACGGTAGTAAGCCCATTAGGCCAAACTATAGTGGTAAATAAGATCTTTCGGGATATACCCCTAGAAATTGTGGAGTGAGCTTTGGTGACCTAATGGAATTACCCTTCGTGGAATTTAACCTTATACTTGGTATGGATTGGTTAGTAGAACACGAAATGTGTTGGATTGTGCGGCTAAACGAATGGAACTAAGGACCCCTGAGGATGAGGTGGTCATTATGATAGGAGAGAGAAGGAACTATTTGACTAATGTAGTTTCGGTGCTTAAGGCTGAAAGGATGGTACGTAAAGGGTACGAGGCATTCTTAGCCTTTGTAAGTACATTGGATGGAAATGAGGAAGGTGTCAAAGGAGTCAGAACAGTAAGGGACTTCGAGGATGTGTTTCCAGAGGAATTACCAGGAATACCCCCAGATAGAGAAGTTGAATTTGGAATAGACCTACTACCGGGAGCGGTACTTTGTGTCAATTGCTCCATACCGAATGGCGCCAAAGGAATTAGTGGAGCTTAAGGCTCAAATCCAGGAATTATTGGATCGTGGGTTTATTCGGCCCAGTGTGTCTCCATGGGGAGCACCGGTCCTGTTTGTGAAGAAGAAGGACGAAACTATGCGTATGTGCATAGACTATCATCAATTGAATAAGCTGACCATCAAGAACAAGTATCCCTTGCCAAGGATCGATGACTTGTTCGATCGGTGAAGGAGCCGCAGATGTTTCGAAGATCGATTTACGGTCGGGATACCATCATTGAAGGTGAAGGAGGTGATATCCATAAGACCGCTTTTAGGACAAGATATGGTCACTTTGAGTTTGTAGTAATGCCGTTTGGGTTGTGACGCATGACCGCATTCATGGATATGATGAACCAAGTGTTCCAACCTTACTTAGACAGGTTTGTTGTGGTATTCATCGATGATATCTTGGTATATTCTAAGTCTAAAGAGGAGCATGATGAGCATCTCGGATTGTGTTACAAGTATTAAGAGAAGAAGCTTTATGCCAAATTCAGCAAGTGTGAATTTTGGCTTAGAAGTTACTTTCTTAGGACACGTGGTGTCCGCCGAGGGAATAAGGGTGGATCCTAAGAAAATCAAAGCGGTGTTGGATTGGAAACCACCTAAGTCGATGGCGAGATTCGTAGTTTCTTAGGGTTGGCGAGGCTATTACAGAAGTTTCGTGGAAGGATTCTCGTCGATAGCAGCGCCATTAACAAAATTGTTGAGGAAGGAAGTACCCTTTGTGTGGACGGATAAGCAACAAGAGAGTTTTAAAAACTTAAAAGGTATTAACTAAGCTCGGTGTTGATTCAACTTTGAGGTAGGAAAGGATTTTGTGGTATACTATGATGCGTCACATACGGGGTTAGGATGTGTTCTTATGCAAGATGGCAAGGTAGTCGCTATGCGTCCCGGCGATTAAGGTCGCATGAAGTGAACTACCCAACCCATGACTTGGAATTGGTAGCAGTGGTTTTCGCTCTCAAGGTGTGGAGGCATTATCTGTATGGAGAAAGGTCAGTGATCTACACAGACCACAAGAGTCTTAAGTATCTGTTGACTCAAAAGGAGTTAAACTTGAGGCAGCGAAGGTGGGTGGAATTACTGAAAGACTACGACTGTTCGATAGAATATCATCCGCAAGGCAAATGTAGTAGGTGATGCTTTAAGTAGGAAGGTTGTGACGGACCTAAGAGCAATGTTCGCCCATTTAAGCTTATATGAGGATGGAAGTTTGTTGGCGAGTTACAAGTCAAGCCAACATGGTTGAAGGAAGTAAAGAGGGACAGTTGGTTGATGAAGATTTAAATGTTAAGCTACAAAAGCACGTAACATAGAGTTGGAGGACTATGAGATTAATGATGAAGGAGTATTATGCTACAAAGGGAAAGTCGTATGCCAAGAGACAAGGAGTTAAAGCGGAAGATCCTTGAGAAGCGCATGGTAGCCCTTATGCTATGCATCCGGAGGCATTATGTTGTCTGAGAGACTTAAGAGAACAATTTTGGTGGCGATTTTAAGCGAGAAGTTCTGAGAATTTGTGGGAAGATGTGGACATGTCGACAAGTTAAGGCTGAACACCAAGTTCCATCGGGATTGCTTCATCCAATCCAGATTCCACAGTGGAAGTGGGAAAGAATTACCATGGACTTCGTTAGTGGGCTTCCCCTTACGCCTACTAAAAAGGACTCGGTATGGGTTATAGTAGACCGTTTAACTAAGTCCGCACATTTTATCCCAGTAAGAATAGACTATCCCCTTCAAAAGCTAGCCAAGTTATATGTGGCAGAAATTGTGAGGTTACATGGAGTACCAATGTCGATCATCTCTGATAGAGACCCAAGGTTTACGTCTCGATTTTGGAAGGCACTTCATCAAGTTTTAGGCACCAAGTTGGATTTCACTACGACCTTTCATCCACAATCGGATGGGCGATCCGAACGAGTAATACAAGTGTTGGAGGATATGTTGAGAGGATGTGTGATGGATTTTCGAGGAAGTTGGGAGGACTACTTGCCTTTAGCGAGTTCACCTACAACAACAGATTATCGAGCTAGCATTGAATGGCACCGTATGAAGCATTATGCGGACGGAAAGTGTCGTACTCTACTTGTTGGACCGAGTTAGGAGAACGTCGAGTTTTGGGACCGAGATAGTGGCAAAAAGCGAGAGAAGGTTGAAATAATTGAACACGGTTAAAAGAAGCCTCGAGATAGATGAAGTCTTATGCCGAGCCTCAAATGGAAGGAAATAGAGTTTGAAATAGGAGACCAAGTGTTTCTAAAAGTCTCACCATGGAAGAAAGTGATGAGGTTTGGTCGGAAGGGAAATTAAGCCCAAGATTTATCGGGCCCTATCGAATACTAAAGCGAGTGGGACCGGTGGCATACCAACTAGAGTTGCCACCGGAGTTGCAACAAATGCATGGCGTGTTCCATGTGTCCATGCTACATCGTTACTGATCGGATCCCTCTCACATAGTACCAGAGAAGAAGTGGAGCTAAGGCCGGACTTAACCTACGAGGAAGAGCCAATTGATTCGGAACATGGCGTGAAAGTACTACGGAGGAAGTCGGTTCCTCTAGTAAAAGTATTGTGGCGCAATCATGGATCGGAGGAAGCTTCGTGGGAGCGGAAGAGGCAATGAGACAACAATACCCTCAATTGTTTAGTTAGAAAATTTCGAGGTCGAAATTTTGTTTAAGGGTAGAAGCGTAACATCCTAAATAGGGCCTATGCATTTCAGTTTAATTGTATGAAATGACAAGTTTCAAGTACTATGAATAAATTTTGATACTTTTGGAAACCTAGAAAAGCATGAAAATGGAAATGGAAATGGAAATGGAAATGAACATGGAAATGGAAATGGACATTTTGGAAACTTAGACATTTTGGAAACCTAAAGGAATTAGGAAAGTGAACATTTTGGAAACCAAACCAAAATAGGAAACTAAACATTTTGGAAACCAAGCCAAAATAGGAAACTAAACATTTTGGAAACTTGGAAAATCTGAGCATGTGAAAATTTTAGTAAACTTAAAATGACCCGGAAAGTCGAATTTAAGAGCCCAAAGGGAGCTTAGGGCCAAGTGACCCCAAAAATATAAAGAACATAAAATTTGACACAATAACGGACTTGGAAATGTGGCTGAAGATGCCACCTAAGGCCTAGGAAATGGCCCAAATGCAAGAGGTTTTTGGGCTGAGTTTGAGTCATCTAGAAACAAATAAAAGAAATAAAATTTTGCCTCCATGAGTGGAGAGTTGGACAGCACAAGGAAGAGGAGTTTTATTCAATAAAAACTCTTGGCTAATTAGGAGATTTGATGGAATTTCATAATTGATAAAACTAAAACTTATCACAAGTGAAGAATTGGTGAATTAGGGACTCTAAGGCTAATAGTTTCACCAAAGAAAGAAAAGAAATGAGCCATTCTCTTCTCTTCAACATCTTTCCAAACCTCCTAGTGAAAGTAGCAACAATCTTTCCTCTTCTCTTTAGCCGAATTTCCTTGTCAAAACTCTCTCCATCTCTTTTCTTTCTTTTCTTTTCTTTTACTATTCATCCACAAAAGCCAAAACTTTGAGATCCATAATAGTGCCATAGCCGAATAGCATAAGGGATCTTCCAGATTCAAAACGAGGTAAGTACATAAATGTACAATCGACAAAAGATCCCTCCATGATTAAATAATAGATCAAATCTAACAAGTGATTTGGCAGAATTTGAAATAAAGATCAACTTCGGATTTGAGGTAAGTGAGTCTATACATTCGCCAAGGCCAAATCTCGATCATTTAGATCAAATTGATCAAAAACTAACCTATTAGAGATATAGGAAGTTATCGATTTCAAGGAAAAAGGAGGTGAAGTTTGGGATTTAAAAAATCCATAAGGTAAGCCCTAAAGGTATTGACCAAAGTTTATGTGATTACCTAGATTAGATCCGTAATTATTAAAAAGCGAAAACTAATTTATATTAAAGTTTCAAGGTTGGCGAATATCAAGTGAAGGAAAACAAAGTTTTAGGATTTGAATAAACATCAAATCGGCATCAAAGGTAAGCCTCTTTACAAATCCTACTAGGATTTGGATATTATAGCCCAAAATAGAATTTATGCTAAGTAATATTTGATAAACCAAATGTAGGAATTAGGATCTAAACATTAGATCTTGCTTTTGAAATCTCAAGGAATCGCTAAACAAATCAGGTGTGTATTCCACACTATTCTTAATAGTTTTATGGTTTAAATATGTTATATATGTTAATGTGAAAGTGAAAGAAAGTGGCTAAAGTGCCATATTATGGTACAAAGTATTCAGGTACGTTTTCCTACTTCTACTAGGATTTTGAAATAAATGTTATACAAGTGAAAAGTGATGTGAAAGTGAAATAAAAATATGTTATGCATGATATTTATAATTTGGGGCATTCGGGATTTATGTGAAAGGGGAAGAAGGTGTTGACTACGGTCTCACCAACGTTATAAGTGAAAGTGATGACTTGGTCTCACTAAGTGAATGTGATGACTTGGTCTCACTAAGTGAATGTGATGACTTGGTCTCACTAAGTGGTAACCGGTTACATTACGATGGTGGCTATGCCACAATATTATCGATGGGCGATGAGCACGTCATTGCAATGACGCCTTCGATGGAGTGCAGCGGAAGGAGGGTTGACTTAGTAGTCCCCACGGTGCATCTGATTGGTACGGGTGGAGTGTAGCGGATGGCATATAGGTTTGGGTTGGGTTTGCATCATGATATTGAATTTTATATGCATATGATTTTTTTATGGTGTGCCTATCTCTATTATGTTTAGTGTTGGTTACACACCGAGTCTATCGACTCACCCCATTGTGGGAATATGTTTGGTGATGAGCGGTAATGGACCGGACTGGCGAGAACTTGTGGTGGCCATGATCGACTTGAAGTTCGGTTTAATTTGAATATTTATTTTATTTTAAAATCTTGTACAATTTATTATTTTGGGTTTCATTTTATGTAATAAGGCCACCGTGATTTAATTTTTATTTCTACAATAATTACTATGTTATGAGTTTAGGGCTTTATAAAGAGTAAGCCCACTTAGTATGAAATAAGTTTAAATATTTTGTCACTTGACGCAAATGGGTTTTTGTTATAAAAATAAATTTGTTTTCAACTCAAGCCCAACCCACAACGAGCTATCTTCCAAAACTCACAGTTTTCAAAGTATTCGAATGAATTTGAACCGGGTTACTTCGAGGAACATACCAGATCCAGTCCATTCTAGTGGGCTGGGTTCGGGGTGTTTCATATGTATAGAACCTTTGTGGTTGATGAGTTATAAATAAGCCATGATAGAATGAATGAGCATTTTAGCTATGGATGAGATGATGTGAATATGAGATAAGTATTGGTATTGAATTTGGTATGAATGGAATTGGTATTGAATGCATGGTTCGAATGGTTGTTTTGGTATGCTTTTTGTAGTTATATGTGCATGAGATGTTTGGTAAAAATTGCTGGTAGGTATGAACGTTTTTGGGTGGCATTTTGGTCTTGCAAATGACCTATAATGTCACACGGCCATGGCACACGGGTGTGCCTAGAGATAGTGGGGTAAAGTCAGTAAATGACCTATTAGGACACGACCTTAGCACATGGGGGTGCTTGGTAGCTTTGTAGCCGTGTGAGTTTTGGCAGAATCGGCCACGGTCAGGGTACACGGGCGTGCCTGGTGGCCGTGGCACATATGTCAGTTTCGACCACGGGGAGGACACACGGGTGTGCCTAGTAGTCGTGGGTGGGACACGGTTTACCCCCACAGGCGTGTATCCCCTATATTTTAGAAAAAAATTTAAGTTTTTTAGAACTCCTGTATATGTTTCGTTTTAGTCTTGACTCGGTTTATAAGCATGTTCAGGGTCTCGGTGACTCATTTAAGGGACTTTGTGTGTATGTTGATAAATGAAAAGTATGAATTGTTCTGAATGTCTCCAATTTGTTCGGTAATGCCTTTAACCCTAATCTGGCGACGATTACTTGTTAGGGATGTTATACGGAGATTTTGTTCTCCAGCAATGAGTTGAAGAGAGTGAGGATCCCGAAGAAGAAGAAGATCCCATAGAGGTCAAACCAATACAGTCAGCTAAAATCCCTAATAAGGCAGAACCAATGGAACCAGCAACCGAACCTGACATGATAACCTCGATGTTCAGAACTCAATTACCTCACCCAAATCTTCGAGATGAGCTGTCAAAATTGATGGATATAATGCAACATATGCAATGGCATCAACAAGCTTACTAGAGATATTAAAAATACGGGATTAATCAATGAAAAGCACTCTTTCAAAAATATACAATGACCCATTTATTTTTGTGCCTGAGTTTCCAGATTTTATATTTGAACCATTGAGTCCACTTTCGAAGAGGGAGCGAAGCGATTCATGCAAAAACAAAGACGATGGAGCAAGAGATGAGTCGAATTTTGATTGATTTGTAATTAAATAAAAAAGGGGGGGTCTTAACTTTATTTTATTTTCGTTCTTATGTTATTTAATGTTTTAGGATTAGGTTCTCTTAGGATTTTTTTTTATCACATAATAAAATAAGAGGTGGAAACCATAAATAAAAATGAACCAGTTACAAACTACAAAGTGTGGCAATAGATATATACATGTCTAGGATTGGATCTAGAGAGAGCTTGGTACTTAAGTAGTCAAATTGACTCACGTCCTCTTTTCTAGAATCTTACCTGGTGTATAGTATCTATTCACTTTTAATAATGAGGACATTGTTCATCTTAAGTAGGGGGACTAAAAAATTGAAATTATTTCCTCTCTGAATAAAATTTTCTTTTAATTATGATTAGGTTATATCTTGTTCAAAAATTTTAAATTATGTTAAATATGCTAAACTTTAGTATGAATAAAATTCTATTATTTCAATAATTGTTATGTTGGTTGAATTGTGACATAAATGTATTCTTAGTAAAGCATGCAAATCATACCATAACATTTTTAGTTCCTTAAGAAAGTTAGGCATGCATGAAAGTTTAATCTCTAGAATTGACTTAGTAATTTCTCGAGGTGAAATCCTAGGAAGCATTGAATGCTGAAAATGATTTAGGCAACTTTTGTTTGGATTTTTTGAGCCTTTCAAGCCAACCTTAATGAATTTTTATCCCTTAAAACCAAAATTTGAGACTGCATGGCCTAATTTTATTTGAAACTTTGCAATATTTAGCCATCACTTCTCTCTTAATCATCTTTAGATTGTATCAAACATTAGACTCAGTACTATTTAGAATATTCTTTGAAAATAAGTTTGGGGAGTTCAAAAGAAGTGTCAAATGCTCAAAAAATTGTAGTACATATAGCAAAATGCTCGTAAGAAAAAAGAAGAAGATCATATGTAGTTGAAAGAAAATATACAAAAAAGCATGTGAGAGCAAAATAAGTTGGTATATTGAAGGTAAATATTCCGAAGGTCCGATTGGAGCTGAGTCTAGGGTTTGAAGCCTAAATTTATCTATCTTTTACATACCCCTAGCCCAGCCACGTTAAAACCTATTTAAAAGACCTATTGATTCAATTTTCTATGCTACCTACATTAGTGAGAGAAATTGCTATGCTCAACATATGAAGGAATAAATTAAACTTGATGATTGCAGCTTAATCTTAAATAAGGGAATAAAATCATATTGATAGGTATTTAACATGTCTTTATTGAGAAAGCATTTAGTCTATTTTTGCTATCATAATAATAATTTAGGTTAATTTTAATTACATGTATACTTAAGTAGCACAAATATCAAATTTCTCGTTCTTAAGCATAAGTATACTAAATTCATAATTTTGGGAAGAATGTTTTTCTGAAGGAATTTTTCAAAGGTGTTTCCAAGAAATTACTTTCAATTTGTGCATTACTTGGGACGAGAAATGAATTAAGTTTGGGGGTGTGAAAACACGAAAATATACATACTTTTTCATGCCCTTTTTAACTCAAATTCATGAAAATTCGTAGTAATTATTGTTGAAAAATATATAAAAGTTATAAAATAATTAAATTTTACTTAAATTATTAAAATTTTGAATTTTAAAATATTTTATAATAAATTTGTATTAATTTTGATCATTTTCGACAGATTTTCACAAAGGACGAAAATTGGTTTGGCAGGCACTACTAGAAGCGAAAAACTGAGAAGTGACTTTTAAAGCATCGAGGTGAATTAATTTTTCAGTCGAAGACAGTCCAAATTATGAATATTAATTCATAATATAATTAATTTTAATTTTAATCTAATTTATTTTGGGTTAAATAAATTATTATTAATTAATTATGAAAAAGGCCTAGTTGAGCTGGACCGAGAAAACTGATCCAACCGAGAAATGGGTAGCCCAAATCCGTCCCACATGTTGACCCAATCATCTTATTTGGCTGATTATTTGGCTTGCAAAATATCCCTTGAAGACTCCATGAATTTACATTCAAACCCCTCCACTATTCATGCCTTTCTAGATTTTCCCTTAAATTAAAATAGCAAGTTTGAAACCTTCAAACTTGCCACATGTGTGGCCGGCCATGGGGGGACTCTATGGATTCTAATTTTTTCTATTTTTATCAGCCTACTCAATCTAGAAAAAACCCCCTTGTTTGCTTATTTGAAACACATCTCAAAACCTCTCATCCTTTCACTTCTCTCTTCAATTCCCTTTCGTTGTTCTTCATTTTCTTCCCCATTCCTTTGCTGATTTCACCTCTTAAAAAAGATTCCTTCAACCAACATTTGGAGCAGCATTCTAGTGTTCGTGGAAGTCTCGGTTCAACACGAACAAGCAGAGAAGGAGGAGCGGAGCAACTTAGTCAAGCCTCGGAGAAACACCAGATATGATTCTTGTTCCTTATCCTTTTAATTTTACTATTTTTGTCATGAACATGTATATGAATAATTGTGATGTTGATATGTTTAATTTTATTAATATGGCTTATATTTAATTCATGTTAGGTTGATTTCATTTTTTCCACTAAATTTATTAAAATTGTGTTTGTGTTGTTATAGGCCTTGTTAAGATGTTTGATTAAGTAAAATCATGAGTAAGTTATTCTTGCATTACAATTGTAAGGTAACTAATGAATTAATTATTTAAACGGATTGAAATTGTAAATAATTGACACGATACTTAGTCACTGCATGTTTAATCATCTAAGGTAGCTTAGGGTTAAATTTGCAACGATATCTAACAAAACATTAGCCTTGCATAACTTGCAAGATTATTGTGATTAAATTGTTTCAAGGTAGGAATACATTGTTACCTCACATAATCTTTTATGTGCTTATGAGATTGAATTAATTCTTTGAATTGGCATAGAGATATGCATAAGAGATTATTTTTAATTTCATAAGTATGTATGTGCATTAGCGCATTTGCTTATTAAAATTTGTTTAATTAGTTGAATTGACATAGAGATATAGTCAAGAGATAGATGGATTTTGGTAGGTGAGTATGTTCATAAGTTAGCAAATTACCAAGTTGCCATGAATTTATTCGTAACAACATGAACATGAGTTTAGTAATTCTAAGTTAAGAAATGTAATTAATCTAACACAATTATGTCATCTTGATTAAAATCATCTTTTAAAATCGTGCATTGGAACTTTTATTTTCTCTTTATTTATTTTACTTAATTAAAAATCTTAGTATTTAATCACCTCCTAAAATCAAAATATTTTTCTTCACTAAAGTTTTTTAATTGCATTCATAAATAATTCTTTTCACAGTCCCCGTGGGTACAATAACTCGACATTTACTTGTCACTTTATTATTTGTTGCGATTGGGTACACTTGCACATTTCGTCATTCCAAATAGTTTTTAGGTTTATGTTATTAAACTGTTGTAAACATAAATGTCCTGTGACCTTACATAAATGCTAAGAACCCCTTAATCTAATATGATCAGTAAAATGCATATTTCACGAAGTAAAAGATCCGAGAGGACTTAATTTTGTTTCCAAACTTATGAAAGATCGAGTTGCCGCTAAAGTATTTCCAAACATGGTTAAGCATGATAAAGTAAATTGAATTGGTTAATATAATTATCCTAGCCCATTTAATGTTGATTTTTTTTTTTTTTTTTTGGCTAAAGCCATTCATTAATACATTTAGGTAAATTGTGTCTAGATTAGAATTGCATAGGGATCAATTTTTGCATCTACTTAATTTTGCTTAGTTCAATCATTACCATCCAAATTATTAAGTTTTTATATCAAATTGTGAATTTATAATTTTGCAGTTAATTGATTAAGCTTATGCAGTCCCTGTGGAGACGATAACTGATTTTACTTACTTATTACTTGAACGAATGTGTACACTTACACATATTTCTCGTTACAATTTTAATACTCATTTTTCATCTATTCTTTCTTCTCTTTTCTCCTCATTTTCACAAGTGTAAAACCCTTTCTCTTTTTCGTTGTCATCTGCCGTAATTTTCACGGTGATCACTATCGTCCGTCACCGTGACCATCGCTATCCATTATCGTGAAAAAAACCGTAAAATAATAGTGTTTTCCTTTCCTCTCTATTGCGATTTTATTATTTATCATAGTAAGATTATTTATTATTATCTTTTAATTCTTCTCAGTATTGGATATCTTAGATATGTTTTCGATTGCTCCCAAATCTCAGTCATCTTATCTTCCTTATCTATTCCCGATTAATGAGATCGTAAGTATTTGGAATACTTGCTTTATTAAAAACTTCTTAATCCCTATATAGTGACCGAATGACATCTTCCTAACTTGGTGTTCCTTGTTTGAATGATCGATTTCAAGCGTGTAATTTCCTATGATTCAAAGAGGGGAATCAGATTGGATTAATGAAGAGTAAGTATTGTCATAAAAGCCAAAGCATAATCGTTTATCAAAGATTTGTCAAGGGTTTTTAGTGATGGGTTATTCGTTTTATGTTTAGATCTGAGATAGATCTAATTAATTTCAAAAGTGGGCATTAAAATGAGTTTTCGCATTTGAATTACTACGATCAAGTGAGAGTTTTAACACTAAAAAAAGTTAACTCTATGTTTTATATGATAAAATCGTCATTATTTAAATTATGTTTTTTTGATGAGGATAATTTATGTATCCTTAAGAAAGATAAGCCCATCGTTATTGACTATGTCAATTAAGTGATTCTAAACCATATATGTTGTGAAAAGCATGTTGTGTGATATTGATGGTTATTATTGACTGAAAAGTATTTAAATTTCATTCTTATGTTATGTGATCTTATGGCATATGTGATTTTCACATGATTTATAAAATGTGAAATTTTGGTACATGTGTACATATGTGATTTTAATGCTAAACATGCCTATGTGATTTTAAGATATTTTAGTCATATCACATGCATGGGGTGGGATATATGAATGGTGGAAGTATGTGGCAATTTATTTGTGATTTTGGTGGCTTGTCCACAATATTGATTATTGGCAGTTTATCTGCGTTCTTGTGACATTATTCACAATTGGTGTGTTATTGGATGGATGAGTTCTAGGGAACTCGATTTTGGTTTGTAGCTAATATGGGTAGGAACTTTTTCACAAAATTTGCGTTGTTTTACGAAATATGCATTGACATGAGCATGCATAGTATAAGTGTAAAATATTGAGTTATATGAACTAATATGATTATTATGATTGTATAACGTGTATGTTTATATGTATGTGATTGCATTTTTGTTAATCTCACACTGAGCTTTATAGCTCACCCCTTATAGTTTTCTAATTTATAGATTACCCCGAGGTTAGGATTCAATGATGACATTTGGAGGAGTTTCTCAAAAGTCTTTTTACAGTAAAGTAATTAAATTATATTTTGATATTTTGGGTTTGTAATAAGTTTGAATATGGACTGTGGCATGGGACTTTATTTTGGGGATTTTATTCTGACTAGCATGACTTGATTGCACAACTCTAAGTTTTAAAAATTGCATAAGTTAGTATTTGATAAGATTTCATATGAAACTCGATTTTTAAAATAAAAGCTGTCAATAATACATTTTTCCACTGCACTTATGAAATATGAGTTTTTTAAAAAATTAGACTTCGTTTTCAAAATTATAAATGTTTATAAATGAGAATTCTAAAGGCATTTGATTTTTGAAGTTAATATACAAATGATTTAGAAGTATGATTGAATATTTGAAATAGTTTTAAATAAATGATTGAATGTCTACAATTGAGATATTAATTATTTCGATTCTTGAAATTTGCACGGTTTTTACGAAATTAAATTAAACACTTTACTTCATTTATTTTGAAATGAAAAGCCAGTGGTTTTAAAATATTTTTCAAAATTTTGAAAGATTATTTTGGCCTTTTTTGTGGACAAATGGATTTGAAATGTGATTGAAATTAAAGTTGAACATTCGATTTTACTAGTTTTGAACGAACTGCGCAAATGGTTTAAAGTGTACGTTTGAAAGTACGAAAGTTTTTCTAGGTAATTCCGGTGACCAATGTAGCTTTCCAAAGTCGATCTTAACAATTGTGTCGGGTTTGGGGTGTTACAAAATACACAACTCATTCACTAGGCAGATTATAGATTTCTCCACTCAATGTAGATCTGATTTCCTTTTCAAAAATAGATGCATTTCTAAGAAGGATACTCATAAACAATCTACCTTCTACGAATCCTCACACAGAAAAATGTTGAATACTTCACCCCTGATGGTATACTCATTGATATTATCCTTGGCAGATATTTATACTAACTGATCTTTTCAAGTGACCTTTCTACGATTCCTACTTATGGCGAATTCTCATACAGAATTTGGTAGCTATAAGGATACCAGCTAGATCATATCTTAAATCAACCAAAACCACAACTTATTCTGATGGATGAAACTGTAACACCCCAAACCCAGCCTAAACATTATGGCTGAATCTGCCGGTGTCACATTGGAGTGCTTTTTGAAAACTTACTCTTGTTGATAAAACTCCGTAATAGGGTTAAAGCCTCTTTGTTAAAACTCAACTCATTCTAGCCAATTCTTATCCATTTTAAAAGGTCATTACTCTTAAAAACATTTTTTGTTGCGGAAGCAATATCCAAAATGTTGCGAAAATGACGTGTTTTGAAAATAGTTAATCTTTTTGAAAACTAGCATTCTATCACTATCAGTTAAGTATCAAATAAATAAAGCCAAAATAACATAACTTAGGTTTAAGACGCCTTATTACAGAATCAATAACCTAGTAAGAAATTTAAGTAAATAAGTTTAAAGTAGAACATCAGTGAACGTGTGGTCACCTCTGAGTCCCTCGCGGCTCCAAATCGTCTAAGGCTGAGGATTACCTGTACAGTTACAAGAAAGGATGAGTTTATGAAAACTCAGTGTGTAACCCCTATCATTCAGTCAGTAAAATATGCAGTAACAGTCTGGGCTGAGCCCTTTTCTATAACAGAACACTGTGGGCTTTAACCCAAAATAGTAACAGTGTAGTGTGGGCCTTAGCCCAATACAGTATCAGAATCAGGAACATAATACATGTGGGCCTAAGCCTAATACAATGACAATATCAGTAACAAAAATGCAACAATGCAAACATGCACCCATCCCAATCTAGCCAACACACCACCCATACAAACCAACACACTATGTGGGGATAAAATCGACCCACCCAGCCAACACTGTAACACCCAAAACCTGGCCCATGTGTCATGACCGGATCTGGTATGCAATGGGTTGAATGTTGAAAACTTTACTTTGAAGGGTTTTGAAAATCTCAGTTTATCTTAACCGATTAATCATTAATTGTGATATTTTGAAGAAACCTTCAAATTTGCGTTGAACATGCTTGAGGAACCCTTTTTAGTTTCACTTTATAATTAAGACATTGAAAACATAAGTTTGTAGGATGTATTAAAATAAAAATAAAATAAAAATATATAAATCGATAACCTAAGTTATCAAGGCCTTATTACAAAAATAATCCCAAATTTAAACTTAAGGAAAAAAAATGGAAATAGCCTATGAAGATAGAAAAAAAACTTGATGGCCCCTCGAGTCCGCCTGGCTCCCATGTCTACGATCTACTGCTCATCTGAAAAGTTGGAAAAAAAATAAAAGGGTGAGTCACCAAGACTCAGTGTGCAAATCCCGAAAACACTTAAACGCCTTGGGCCTACAAACACATTATGGGCCTAGGCCCATTCCCAATGGCACAGAATATATTACATGCAACATGGCCCATCCCAAACCCGAAAGTCCATCCTCTACACACCCCCGTACCAACCATCACACCCTGGGGATTTCTACAATCAACCCTCCATCCGCTACACACCATATCGACAACTGTGCTGCCTGTCATAAAGACCGATCACTATGTTACCTACATGGCAAAGCCACTGATGGCCTCGCGACCTGCTCCCCTTCATCATATCAATCCCATCCCATGCATACATACATGCAAGAATCGGAACATTAAACTATCTAAATAGATCACATACTTTCACATACTTCGATACACATAGGGAAGTTTCTATGATTACATACCTGGCATCCCTTGCCTACACTTTTTGGGTATTACGACTATTCATATAGCCTCAATTTCTGGCTTTTAGCCCATAACATATACATAGTAAGTTTAACTAGTATGATAGAGATCTACACACCTGATTACCGACGGGACAATACTTTCTATGTTGACACTATCAGAAGTCGATACGGCTGCTAACTGCCTAAGGTTTTGCTTCAAAGCCGGTCCACAACTCGGCGGCCAATCCTGAACTTGTGACACCGCGCGTTTCTTGAACTTTGGGGCTGAAACTACAGATCCACCCCCTTCCTTTGATTTGCTGACATTCGAGTCCATGAGTGATCCTTGGTTAGAAGATACTGTGATGATTGCTTAACGTAACATTAGGTTAAGGCACGAATAATGAAAAAGAACCCGATTAAACAACATAGGAAGAATTGAACCCTTACTTTGAAATCCCGAAAAGAGATTGAGACTCCGAGACTAGCATTTTCAGCTTTTAAATCTAGGTGATCTACCTAAATTCCTGAATGTTGCCCAACACGAAATTATACAAAACCATTAAACCATTCGCTTTTCGGCTTTGTCTTCCAAAAACTGAAAGAGAAAGTGAAGAGATAGGAAAAACGACACTCACCTTAACACAAAGAATTCGACTACCCCTTAGAGATTCCAGCTTTTAAGAAGATCAGGAGAAAAGATGATAGGAAGAAGTCTATGTAGATTCGGCTTTAGTGAAGAAATCGGCAAAAGGGAATAGGAAGTATTCACTATGGGGATGAGAAGAGAGTTCAGAGTTTCAGCTTTTGAAAGAAAAGATGTTGAGAACAATTGGGAGGTTTCAGCTTTTGAAAGGAAAAAGAAAAAGAAAGGAGAACAGAATAATGGACTTTCGGCTTTTGCATAACATTGAGGATGAGAGAATGGAAAAAGAAAATAGGGACCAAATATCAGGATTGAAGAGATATCCCCTCTATTTAAAGAGAATTTTGGCATCCCCTAAGAGTTGGAAATTCGAGCACCACTATGCTTAACAGATAACACCTAAACTTCCTCCCTTATCTTTATCCAATCACTCCTTCAAAAGAGGCCTAGATAGCACTACCTTTTCCTCCCTTTATCAGCACATTATCCACATGTTATTATCCTCCTATTTTCAAGCCCCTATGCTGTCCCACTCTATCCATTTAAAAGCCAAAAATTAGCTAAAATTGTATTAAAGGAATTGAGCTTTAAGTGACTCGAACTTGGGCCTTCTTTATCTGCTAATGACGCCACCCCATGATTTCATGTAGCACCACTTAACCTTGGGCCACAAGTCCATTTTTTTTAAAGTCCTAACTGAACTGGCTTTCCACTAGAGTGTCCAATAACTAATTCTGCTAAGGCCTTAGCCTAACCTCGAGCCCAATCTGGGCCCCTAACACTTTAATTAACATATTAGACATAACCACACATTAAACGTATAGGCCTATTAATTCAGAATGTTACAGTTCTACCCCCTTAAAGAAATTTTGACCTCGGAATTACCTGATCAGAACAGATGGGGCTACTATTGCCGAATCATCTCTTATGGTTCCTATGTAGCCTCCTCAGAATTGTGATTTCGCTATAGAACCTTAACCAACGGAACCGTCTTCCTTCGCAACACTTTGTCATCACGATCCAGGATTTCCACTGGTTCCTCTTCAAAGGATAGGTCAGGTCTCACCTCAATTTCTTCCACAGGCACCACATGAAACGGATCCGAACGGTAACGTCTTAACATAGAGACATGAAATACATTGTGAATCTGGCTTAGCTCAGAAGGTAGCTCTAGCTGATGGGCTACCATCCCTACTCGTTTCAACACTCGATAAGGCCCGATAAATCTGGGACTTAATTTACCCTTTCGTTCAAACCTCAGTACTTTCTTCCATGGCAACACCTTCAAGAACACGTTGTCACCCACTGCAAACTCTATGTTCCTATGCTTCAAGTCTGCATAGGACTTCTTTCAGTCTGATGCTTCCTTTAGTCGAGCTCGAATTAACTCAACCTTCTTCTTTGTCTCGGTAACCAACTCCGGACGAAAAATCTGACTTCCCCTAATTCCGTCCAATAGGTAGGAGTACGAAACTTTCGCCCGTACAATGCTTCATAGGGCGCCATCTAAATACTAGACTAGTAGCTATTGTTGTAGGCAAACTCCGCCAACGGTAAAAACTCTTCCCAACTACCTCTGAAATCAATGACACATCCCCTTAACATGTCCTCCAAGATCTGAATTACCCGCTCAGACTGTCCATCTGTCTGAGGATGAAACGCTGTACTAAAATCCAACTTCATACCCAACGCTTGATGCAAAGCCTTCCAGAATCGCGACGTGAACCTCGGGTCCCTATCCGATATGATTGATACTGGTACCCTATGCAATCTCACTACCTCCGCTATATACAGCTTAGCCAATTTCTGCAAAGAGTAATCGACCCGTACTGGTATGAAAGGAGCAGACTTCGTCAAGCGATCAACAATCCCCCAGACTAAATCTTTCTTAGTACGCATGAGGGGTAGCCCACTAAAAAAGTCCATTGTAATCCTTTCCCACTTCCATTGTGAAATCTTCACTGGCTACAACAACCCCGATGGTAACTGATGCTCGCCTTTACCTGCTGATATGTCAAATACTTACTCACCAACTCAATTACCTCACGCTTCAAGCTCGACCACCAGAACTAATCCCGCAAATCTCGATACATCTTACTCCCTCCGGGGTGCATAGCGTATGAACTTCCATGCGCTTCTTGCAAAATCCTATGCCTCAATTCCGGATCTTTTGGCATGCAAACTCTCCCTTGAAAACATAACAGTCCTTCCTTATTCATGCTGAAGTCTGTCGATCCATCACTTGATCTTACATGAAAATTCTCCTTTAGCAACTCATCGGTCTGTTACTTCTCCTTAACCTGACTGACCCAATAGGGTTTCACTTGAAGTTCAGTCAATATGCTCCCATCATCATACAAACTAAGGTGAGCAAACATTGCCCTCAAGTTAGAGATTAATTCACGACTTAAGGCATCCACCACCACATTAGCTTTACCTGGATGATTCTCAATCTTGCAATCATACTCCTTTAACAACTAGATCCACCTCCTCTGCCTTAGATTCAACTCCTTCTAGGTCAAAAGGTATTTTAGGCTTTTATGATCGGTATAAATAACAGATTTCTCCCCGTATAGATAATGTCTCCAAATCTTTAAAGCAAAAACCACCGCCGCCAATTCCAAATCATGGGTGGGATAATTTGCTTCGTGCGGTCTTAACTGTAGAGATGCATACGCAACAACCTTTCCATCTTGCATCAACACGCATCCTAGTCCCGTGTGTGACATATCACAGTAAATTATGAATTCCTTTTCTGCATCCGGCTGAATCAATACCAGAGCCTCTGTCAAAATCCTATTTAACTTCTAGAAACTCTCTTGCTGCTTACTAGGCCAAATAAACGGAACACCTTTTCATAATAACTTAGTCAATGGTGCCACGATTAAAGAAAATCCTTCAACAAACCTTCGGTAGTACCCGACCAGACTAAGAAAACTCTAAATTTTTGCCACGGACTTAGGCGGCTTCCACTCCAATACGGCTTCAATTTTTCGAGGGACAACCCTAATCCCCTCTACCGATACAACATGGCCTAGAAAAGTAACTTCACTTAGCCAAAATTCGCACTTACTGAATTTGGCATACAACTGCTTCTCCCTCAGAATTTGCAAAACCACTCGCAGATATGAGTCATGCTCCTCTTACGATCTTGAGTAAACCAAGATATCATCTATAAATACTACGACAAACTGATCCAAGTAGGGTTGGAACACTCGGTTCATCAAATCTATAAATCTGCTGGTGCGTTAGTCAACCTAAATGGCATCACCAAAAATCGTAATGGCCATAACAGGTCCTGAAATCTGTCTTATGAATATCCGATTCTTTGACCCTAAGTTGATGGTATCCCGATCTCAAATCTATCTTTGAGAACACTGACACCCCTCTCAGTTGATCGAACAAGTCATCAATCCTTGGCAACGGATACTTGTTCTTGATAGTCAACTTGTTCAGCTGACGGTAGTCAATTCACATATGCATTGATCCATCCTTCTTCTTAACAAACAATATCGGTGCTCCCCAACATGACACACTTGGTGGAATAAATCCTTTATCTAACAACTCTTGTATTTATGCTTTCAATTCTACCAGCTCCTTTGGCGCCATCCTATATGGAGCGATAGACACTGGTGCTATTCCCGGAAGAAGATCGATACCAAACTCCACTTTACGATCTGGAGGTAATCCCGGAAGATCTTTTAGGAAAACATCAGGAAATTCCTTCACCATCCTAACATCTCCAACAGTTAGGTCCTTGGCTTCTAGAGCGCGAACAAACATTAAACTGGCCCTGCATCCTTTTCTCACCATCCTTTCTGCTCTTAGGGTAATCACTACATTTGATAAACAGTTCCCCCTTTCTCCTATCACCAACACTTCACCACCCTCGGGGGTTTTTAATACCATACGCTTGGCTACACAATCTAAATTAGCTTGATACTTCACCAGCCAATCCATGCCCAATATTAAGTCAAACTCCCCGAACGGTAATTCCATCAGATCCATCCGAAAAACTATTCCCTGAACTTCTAGGGGTACCTCCCGATAGAGTTTATCTACTACCACGGATTGTCCTAATGGGCTAATTATACCATCGCCCTAGGGTAATCTCGAATCTAAACTTAAAGTTCCAGACACACTACTAGCAACATATGAATGTGTCAACCCAATGTCAATCAATGCAGTGTAAGGCAAACCAAATATTAAAAATGTACCAGTTATAACATCCGGTGCATCGGCCTCCTCTCGACGTCTGGCAGCATAAACTAACCTCAGTTGTCTCGCCTCAGTGTTTTTTGCCCCTCGGCCTGGTGCTCCACGGCCCCGACCGAAACTGTTACCACTTCTAGCTGGACCACGACCCCTCTGCAGCCGTTGACCTCTTCTACCCGGCTGAGCATTTCCCTGCCCTGCAGGTCCTATATTGCTCCGTGGCTGTGGACAGTCTCTAATCTGATGATTCAAAGATCCACACCTAAAGCACTTCCCACTGCCTGCCCAACACTCACCTACATGGAATTTACCACATCGAACACACTTTCGTGTTTGGCTAGTAGCAGCAGGTCTCTTAGCCCGTCTCGGTCTATTTGACCTAGGTCTTTTTTGAGTACTCCCAGTTGTCCCTGATGATCCAAAAATTCTCTTACCTCTACCCCTATCTCTATCCCAGTTCAATTTTTCTGTCCGTCTCACCTCCTCAGCTATCTTAGCTTTCTCCATGAGCACGGTAAATTCCCTCTCCAACTGTGGAGCTATAAAAACACATAGATCATCCTTCAAGCCATCTTCAAATCGAACACACCGTTCATGTTCTGTGGCCACCATCCCTCGAGCATAACGGCTCAAGCGCAAGAATTCTGCTTCATACGCCGCCACTGACCTACTTCCCTGAACCAGATTCAGGAACGCTCTACGCTGTGCATCCACATAACTCGTTCCAATGTACTTGCTCTGGAACACCGCTTTGAAGTAATCACAGGTGATACGGTCAGTCATGGTACCATTCTGAATCGTAAGCCACCATTGATAAGCTTCGTCCCGGAGAAAGGACACTACTCCTTTCAGCTTCTCTTCTCTCGTGAAATCCAGATCATCCATTATGCGCTCGACTACCTCCAACCAATACTCAGCTGTACTAGGGGCTACACTCGAAATTCCCTTAAACACTTCTGCCCCATTCGCTCTAAGTCGCTCCGACACAGATTTTCGGGCTCCTGTGCCATGCCTGTCCTAGCAAACCTCTCTAAAACCCTCAACATCACCTGAGATACTGCATCATCTTCGGCCGTCTGATCTTGGAATTCTACCTCCACAGCTAGTGGCACTGGTACCTCATTCCCTGACTCGTGACTAGACCCTACGGGTTTTGACACAACAATTCTGCCTCTACCTCGGCCACGCACACCATGTCTTTTAGTTCTCATTCTACTGATTCACGTTTATCTGATTAGGAATTTTTATGAATTATTAATTTCTTCCACTGATTTATAACGAACAATCTTATGGAAAGTAGTTTTAATAGTAGTTCTTTCGAATTCGAACTCTATCTACAAGGTTCAGTTCTCAGGTCTGTATTTCCTAGCTCTAGGATCCACATACATTCAACCATCACACATCAACATACAAGTAGCATCCATGAACTCACATTCATCACGTAAGGGTATTCTTGTCATTTCACTACCTAGGGGTATTTTTGTAATTCTACCCTATAGGGGTATTTTCGTAATTTTCCAAAATAGGGTTTCTTGGTGATTTTACAAAATAGGGGTATTTTGGTAATTTTGCAATCTGAGGGTATGTCGATAATTTTTCCAACCAGGGGTATTTTGATAACTTTGTCAACCGGGGGTATTTCGGTAATTTTACAAATTTTGGTAATTTTTACAAATCCAGGGTATTTCAAAAATTTACAAAACTAGGGATAATTTTACAAAAATAGGGTGGCTGGTCCCTTTTGGGTTTTAGTTATAAACTTTGGCCCGTCAATAAGCCATCTCAGTTAGAGTGAACAAACACTACGCACCAGGTAGGATTACAACGAAAAGAAGGTGAGCCGTTAGGGCCGCTTAAATAACAAACTCTCCCTGGATCCAATCCTAGACATGCGTATGCCTGTTACCACACCCTAACCCTGTGACTTGTTCATAGACATGTTTAATTAGAAATTAAGTTGTATGAGATTTAAGAGATTTAAGAGTTGTTCAAAATTAGGCCTAAGGTTCATAAATTCTAGTATATTTATCTACGTCCCATAAAACCCATCAAGCCCAACATACACATCACATAGTGAGTTTAGAATACTTACCGTGGATCGGGTGCCGGTAGACTCGAAGACCATATCTCAACTAAACTTTTCTTAACTTACATCACTTTTATAAATCACTACTGGACCCATTTCACAGCCCAAGTTTTGAACTAGGCTCTAATACAAAAATGTAACACCCCAAACCCAGCCCATACGTCATGACCGAATCTAGTATGCTATGGGTTGAATGTTGAAAACTTTGCTTTGAAGGGTTTTGAAAATCTCAGTTTATCTAAACCGATTAATCATTAATTGTGATATTTTGAAGAAACCTTAAAATTTGCATTGAACATGCTTGAGGAACCCTTTTTAGTTTCACTTTATAATTAAGACTTTGAAAACATAAGTTTGTAAGATGTATTAAAATAAAAATAAAATAAAAAAATATAAATCGATAACCTAAGTTATCGAGGCCTTATTACAAAAATAATTTCAAATTTAAATTTAAGGAAATAAATGAAAATATTCTATGAAGATAGAAAAAAACATGAAGGCCCCTCGAGTCTGCGTCGACTCCCATGTCCACGATCTACTGCGCATCTGAAAAGTTGGAAAAAAATAAAAGAGTGAGTCACCAAGACTCAATGTGCAAATCCTGAAAACACCTAAACGCCTTGGGCCCACAAACATATTATGGGCCTAGGCCCATTCACAATGGCACAAAATATATTACATGCAACATGGCCCATCCCAAACCCAAAAGTCCATCCTCTACACACCCCCGCACCAACCATCACACCGTGGGGATTTCTACAATCAACCCTCCATCCACTACACACCATATCGACAGCTGTGTTGCCTGTCATAAAGACCGATCACTATGTGACCTATGTGGAAAAGCCACTGACCGCCTCGCGACCTGCTCCCCTTCATCAGATCAATCCCATCCCATGCATACATACATGCAAGAATCAGAACATTAAACTATCTAAATAGATCACATACTTTCACATACTTCGATACACATAGGGAAGTTTCTATGATTACGTACCTAGCATCCCTTGCCTACCCTTTTTGGGTATTACGACTATTCATACAGCCTCAATTTCTGGCTTTTAGCCCATAACATATACATAGTATAGTTTAACTAGTATGATAGAGATCTACACACCTAATTACCGACAGGATAGTACTTTCTATGTCGACACTATCAAAAGTTGATACGACTGCTAACTACCTAAGGTTTTGCTCCAAAGTCGGTCCATAACCCGGCGGCCAATCTTGAACTGCTGACACCGCGCGTTTCTTGAACTTTGGGGCTGAAACTACAGATCCAACCCCTTCCTTTGATTTGCTGACATTCGAGTCCATGAGTGATCTTTGGTCAGAAGATACTATGATGGTTGCTTAACACAACATTAGGTTAAGGCACGAATAATGAAAAAGAACCCGATTAAACAACATAGGAAGAATTGAACCCTTACATTGAAATCTTGAAAAGAGATTGAGACTCGAGACTAGCGTTTCTGGCTTTTAAATCTAGGCGATCTACCTAAATTCTCGAATGTCTCCCAACACGAAATTATACAAAACCATTAAACCATTAGCTTTTCGGCTTTATCTTCCAAAAATCGAAAGAGAAAGTGAAGAGATAGGAAAATTAGCACTCACCTTAACACAAAGAAATTGACTACCCCTTAGAGATTCTAGCTTTTGAGAAGATCAGAAGAAAAGATGATAGGAAGAAGTCTATGTAGATTCGACTTTAGTGAAGAAATCAACAAAAGGGAATAGGAAGTATTCAGCTATGGGGATGAGAAGAGAGTTCAGAGTTTTGGCTTTTGAAAGAAAAGATGTTGAGAACAATTGGGAGGTTTCAGCTTTTCAAAGGAAAAAGAAAAAGAAAAGAGAATAGAATAATGGACTTTCGACTTTTACATAAAAGTGAGGATGAGAGAATGGAAAAAGTAAATAGGGACCAAATATTGGGATTGAAGAGATATCCCCTCTATTTAAAGAGAATTTTGGCACCCCCTAGAGTTGGAAATTTGGGCACCAATGTGCTTAGCAGATAACTCCTAAACTTCCTCCCCTATTTTTATTCGGTCACTCCTTCAAAAGAGGCCTAGATAGCACCACCTCTTCCTCCCTTTATCAGCACATTATCCACATGTTATTATCCTCCAACTTTCAAGCCCCTATGCCGTCCCACTCTATCCATTTAAAAGCCATAAATTAGCTAAAATTGTATTAAAAGAATTGAGCTTCAAGTGACTCGAACTTGGGCCCTCTTTATCTGCTAATGATGCCACCCATGGTTCCATGTAGCACCACTTAACCTTGGGCCACAAGTCCATTTTGGTACTTTAAACGCTGATAACAGTTTTTTTAAAGTCCTAACTGAACTGGCTTTCCACTAGAGTGTTTAATAAGTAATTCTGCTAAGGCCTTAGCCCAACCTCAAGCCCAATCTGGACCCTTAACTCTCTAATTAACACATTACACAGAACCACACGTTAAATACATAGGCCCATTAATTCAGGATGTTACAAACACACCAATACCAGCACCAGTTGCGGAACTAATCAATATCGCAGCAAAGCTGCCAGTTATCAGAATGGCTAAGAGCCGTAAACAGGATAGCTATAATGTCATGAGTACAGTAATATGATTGGCACAAATCCATCGATAGTAGTAATATGATCGGTACACAGCCATCAGTAACAGTAATATAATTGGCACAAAGCCATCATACAGTGATATGATCGACACGCAGCCATCAGTAGCATCGCAGCAAAACTACCGAGAATAGCATCACAAAGAAAGCGCGAATAAAGATATCACAACAAAGCTACTAGTAATAAAGATATGTGGCAAAGCCACCAAGCGATGATTGTGGCGAGCCACCAAGATCGAGATTTCCTCCATAACAAGATCCCAACCCCATGCAGTATGTCGTGTATGCAAAATGCCATGATCAGAATCAGTCATACAAATCACAAACAAATCAGTCACTTACGTCACAGACAAATCAATCATTTACATCGTAGACAAATCAATCATTTACCCTCGAGGGGAAAAATAGTCATTTTACCCTTTGGGGGTATATCGGTCAATTCACCTAACAGAGGTATTATAGTCATTTTACCTACAGGGGCATCACGGTTATTTTACCCTACAAGGGTATTACGATCATTTTACCCTACAGGGGTATCACGGTCATTTTACCCTATAGGGGTATCACGGTCATTTTACCCTATAGGGGTATCACGGTCATTTTACCCTACAGGGGTATCACGGTCATTTTACCCTATAGGGGTATCACGGTCATTTTACCATATAGGGGTATTACGGTAATTATTACCTTAACAGTCAATAATGTGAATGGGCCTAAGGCCCATTATGCGGTCCATGTGGGCCCACATGCCCATGTGGCCCAGTAATCCTAGAAACGACCTTAGCCATGCGAACGACACAACTGGGTCCAATAATTTCCACATGTCCTTGAGATTTACCCGTGTAGGGCCCACGAGCCTATTAGGCCCACACGGCCCATTTCAGCAAAATGTGGCTCAAAAGGCATAAGCCCATGAGATCACTCATGGTGGCCTCTACAATCAAACGCTCATGTTTTGTGGGCTCGGATTACCATACGTGCGATCGCACGCCCGTGTGGCATCAAGTGCTGTATTTTCTAGCTTTTCAACTTTTACCGATTTACGGTTAAGACAGTGTGGATACACACCTGACTGCGAAATGTGTGAATAACCCACGAGAACTCCAACGTACATTCAATCAAGGCAATCCATTAATCACTTGTCAATCGGGTTAATCAAATCCCAATCAACTTATCAAAAATAGCCTCTACTAAAAATACTTGTCCATCAAATTACCTCTCCCTTGACTAGATCAGTTAGTTGTAGTTTGCCTACTTGATCCAGAGATTGGTGCAGCCACCCTGCCGCACCCCGGCTGAAAATCTTGAATAACTGACACTTTATGCTGCTTAAATTTGAGGGCAGGGGCTACGTGCCCATTCTCAGCTAGCACCATTCCTGATCCTCCCTCAGAGTGGCTACTACTCGCCACCATTGATATCTCTTTATGCAACATATTATCGAAAACCTCCATTTAGAGTAACATATAATCTACGCTTACCGTACACTCGTAAACTCTTTCACTTCTCACAAGTTTTGAAACCCAAAGTACATATTCATAAAAGAAAGGATAAAAAAATTAGTCACAAAAGACCGAAATAATTGGCTGAAACCATGCAGAAAACAATAAAAATAAACACGAGTACTAGAAGAGAATCGTGTGAACTCACCACAGCGTACTAGAGTTGAGAAAGGAGTAGTAAGATTGGCTTCACAAAATCAAGGTGCAATAAGAGGGCAAAAGAAATGTATTCGACCTAAGAAGAGAAAAGAGAGAAGAAGGAAAAGAAAGTGAGGAGAAAAGATAAAGGTATTTGGCCACTTCACAAAAGCAAATAATGTCAGTTCAAAATCGATAGGGGGAGAAAACTAACAAAAATTCCGATAGAGGGACTTATGGAGAGAATACTGAATGAAAGAATGGTGAAGGAGGGAAGAGATGTATTCGGCTAAGCAGTAAAGAGGAAGTGCCAAAATCAAAACATTAAAACACTCCTCAAAACAAAATGCTAGATCGACTTTAGAAAGGAAACACAAACAAATCCCAAAAGACCCCAAGACACTCTCAATAACTGAAATAAAAACACACCCCCTCCCCAAAGTCAAAACTATGAGTTCCCCTTAGTAAATTTGGCACAAACCCACTCACCCCCAATCTCCCCTTTTTCCTCCTAAAATTTCTCCATAAATCACTCAACCATCCAATTCGAACTTCATTCAAATCCCTCCTTGATTCACTCCTTGATATCCTCCATAACAACCCCAAGACCAGTTCAAACTTTCACTCAACAGAGCTCGAATCTACTTCCAACAATGGCCGTCCCATGTTAGCAAAATAAATATTTCTTCGTTCCAGGCGTGACTCGAACACCATCCCCCTTTGAAGCTTTATCACACCACTTACCATCAAGCCAATAGGCTCTTTATGACATAACTTATCCTCAATATTTTATAAAGCCTTCATGCCAATATCCAGGTTTATTCAAGGAATAACCAAAAATTCTACACACGCCCTGACTTGAACCTCAGACTATATGCATACTCCTAACGCCACCTTGCCACTAGACCACATGCTTCCTTTTTCATATTTTAACCATAAATAATTATAAGGCCTTCTAGCCAATGCCAAGGTTCACTTAAAGGATAAACTGAATTTTTTGCTAAAGCCTAGATTTGAACCTAAGACTTATTAGACATTCCTAAACACTGCTAAATCGCTTAACCACTGAAGCAGACAGTCAATTGTGTCACTTTCTTGCACACATAAATATTTATCTACAGTCTCCTAATTGTTCCCACACTCAAGGACCAGTCCTTCTAGGCCCAAATTCGGGGCATTACAGAAACATTTTGAGTCATCTTAAGGAATCCCAGACAACCATGTTACATATCACGAGAACTCCCAAGTTTGGCAGACAACTTAGACTCTAGATAACCTCTATACATCATGTGAAAATACTCAAATTTGGTGAATACCATATAATTTAAATAACTTCTATATATAGCATAGACATACTCAGGTCTGGCGGACACTTAGACCACTCATAATTATGAATACGTCAAGTTTTTTGTACTGACAAGCTACTATGAAGGATTCACTCTTCAAAAACATTGTTAAGAACTCTTTCAAGAAATTACCCTAAGGAAAATTCAAATTTCTCCACAAGACTATCCAAATAGGGATATCTTCAAACTTACCCAGTTCTCTGCCATAGAGTTAGCTAGTGGAGAAGTCTCAAAACTTACCCGAATTTTGCCAAAAATGCAGTAACCCGGCTTCGCCTCAAGGGGGTCACAGAATACGCCACAAAGGCATCACAAAATACACCACGAATGTATGAAAAAATAGATATTATCATATTGATTTTTCTAAAAAGTTCCATGGCCATGGAATTTCCACGATTTATTTTGTGATCTAGCAGTCCAGTTAGCATTATTGCTGTCACCAAAACCCGGCCTAGAAGTTAGGCCCGAATCTGGAATGTCACATTAACGGCGCACTTCAAAATGATTTACAATTTAAGAATTTAAGGCCCAAAAGCCCAAAACAGAAGTTTATTTCGAAAACCATACTAACACTTTAATAATTTTATGAAATTTCTTAAGTGGGTAGTTGAAACAATAATAATAACCCAAAATATAAATTCAATTAGGAGTTACAAGGCCTTGTTACAATCTAATGAAAAACGAAGTATTTAAAATAAGATCATTTGAATAAATTAAATCATTTGAACAGCTTGTAGTGTGGCCACCTCCGAGTCCTCTGGCACGTCGAACCGCTTACTGAAGATTACCTGAGGAAAAAAAATATTAAAAAGAGGGTGTGAGTTTATGAAGACTCAGTGTGCATAACCCTCATCAATAAGAACATGAATCAAAACAGTTCGGGCCAAAGCCCATTTCAGTAACGGTGGAAATTAGGCCTTAGCCCATAAAAGCCTCAGTTGGGCCTTAACCCATAAATGTCACAAATCATATTTATCTGGGATTGAGCCCATCTCAAATAAAACCACATATGCAATGCATTAATGCCCATACCAACCCTGCACTCCGTCTCCTCTCCAACCCTGCACTCTTGTGGGGATTTAATCTACCCACCCATCCCTACACTCATCATGTAGCACCGACTGCAGTACTAAATTATCGGTGCAGCATAGTTGCTCGGTGGCTAAAAGCCTTCGGTGGATCCACAGTCGTCAAGCGACCTTGAATTCCTGTCTGCACTTCCCCTTTCGAATAATCCCATCCCCATGCAACATAATAACACATGAATGCAACATACAATAATAATCATACTATAACAATCATAAATCACGTACAAGAATAATCATATAACATGTAGGGACGTTTTCATCATTTTTTCCCTCCAGGGGCATATCGGTCATTTTACCCATCAAGGGTATTTCCATAATTTACCTACGAAAGGTGTTTTCGTAATTTACCTACCAAGGATATCTTTGTAATTTACCTACCAAGGGTATTTTTGGTAATTTTGCAAACTAGGTGCATTTCGATAATTTCACGAAATAGGGGTATTTTGGTAATTTTACAAAAATAGGGGTATTTTGGTACTTTACCAATATAAGGGTATTTTAGTAATTTAACAAATATAAGGGTATTTGGTCCCTCTCGGATTTTAGTTATGAACTTTGGTCCATCAACAAGTCCTCGCGGCTAAAGTGAATAGACACTACGCACTAGGTAGGATTTTAAAAAGAGGAGGTGGGCCACTAGGGCCGATTAAGTACCATGCTCTCTCTAGATCCAATCCTACACATGTGTATGCCCGTTGCCACACCCTAACCCAGTGACTTGTTCACAGACATGTTTAATTAGAAAAATTAAGTCTTATGGAATTTAAGAGTTGTTCACACCAGACCTAAGGTCCATAAACCCTAACATACATGTCTACGTCCCCATAAGCCCAAATCACTCCCTTATGGCCCATTAGGCCTAAATCTCATCATATGGCCTATTAGGCCCAAAACAAATCCAATTCATGTATCATGCATGACTAATTCAATTCATGTACCCAACCAAACTATTTCATCAAACTTACCCTCAGGGCCCACCGGGCCCATTTAGCCACTTTCGGCTTTTCGGCATTGCCGATATCGTGTGTGTAGTATTTGTACACACCTGGTAACCACGCGCACTGCAAACCCCTTAGTCATGAACCTACAATCGACATCACCTAATGATTAATCATAACTTAATATACACTTATGGAAACCGAAACCTCATCGTAACCTTACCGTGCACCTCATGTTATAGTAGCCCTTCCTTTGCTACTATTGGCGATTATCCTCTAGGTCTGCACCCAAACGTCCACCAAGGTATATTAACTCTCCTCATAGAATACTCTATATATAGCTAGCTTCTCACCTTCCTTCTTTGTATCTTACCGATGTGGGATCCCTCCGTTAGCAGAGTTTAAATCCAACTCAAACTCTTCTCGTCCAATCCGCAAAATAAATACTCCCTTGCTTGTCATGAGATTCGAACCCAAGCTCTCTTGCAACCTTAATGATGCATTGCCACTAAACCACTCACTTTCTTGTCTCTAAAATCATGCGCAACTAAATATAACCCTATGGCAAAATTCTATAGTCCATTTAAAAAGAAATCCAAAATGCAAGAGCCAAGACTTGAACCTTAGACCTCCTTCCTTCCTTATGGCATCACCCCATTGTCTCTATGTGGCGTCACTTTGCCACTACACCACACACACCACTTGTGTCATTTTTCTCCACATTTTATTCTTAAAGCTTACAACTAACTCTCAGGGTTTTATTCATCTAAAACAAAAATTTCCCTAAAGCCAAAGTTTGAACCCGGGACTTCATAGAAGCCCCCCTAACCTTCCAAAATCACTCAACTAATAGGTCCAACTAGCACTGAAGTCATTCTCTTATTCTCAAAAATTTTTAAACGCACCTACGCCTAAAGCCCATTGGGCCCAATTTCGGGATGTTACATAAACACAACTAAAATCAATAAAACAAAAAAATAGATATAAAAATGAAACAAAATTTTAAAATAGGCAATAGAAGTTCTTTAAAAACCCACACGACCCATGTAACCACCATAGAAAAACTTCCATCTGATTCTTGACACTTTGATTCATCGTTTGGTCCACTATCAATGTATATGAACCACCCCTTTCAGTCGATTCCAATGATATTACCTTATCTTCAATTGACATGACATCCACATTACAAGTCATTTGGTACCAAATCTAAGCCAACCCCAAATCAATTTTTGGGGTATTATTTCCTCGAGCTTCCTCTCTTCAATGCCTCGTGAAGTTTTGGTCACTCTAATTTTGTTGCCTTTGTCAGATGAGAATGAGTCAAACTCATCAATCTCTTCAGCTAGTACCTTCTCTACTAAGGGTAGAAAGTGTATTGTCTCTCTTACACTGTCATTTAGAATCAATTTAAGCTTGATATTAGTGGTAACTTCTACTTTTACATCAGCACTACATCTATTGTTATGTCTAATTCTATGTCAATTGGATTGAGGACCGCTTCAAGTATGTTTAGTTCATCAATACAGTCCCTAATTTCAAACTCTTATTGATTTCCATCATCTAGGTCCGGACGATTGTTGGTAATACAGTGGTCATCATGGTCAGAGTGGAGAACTTCATGTACGGCCTCTTCCCATGGAGGTATTGCCTCTAATATCTTATGGAGCATTACCATCATTTATGTCATCTTATCTGACAATCTTGATAAAATGTTGGATGTTTCATTGTTAGTTTTGTATATTTTATCACACTCAGATGGATGTTTATTAGGCTCCTGTACGGGTACCTTTGGATGATTGCGTTTATATTTGTGGTCATAATTCCCATACACATTTTAAGGTAACTCTATCAGATGTTTGGGCATATTGTACTCATTGTTACCACTCTACTGATTTGTTGAAGCTCCTTTAAACCAAATTTGACCTTTATTACTGTGCCACTTATTATACCAAAAGGTGACTCATCTGACTAAGACCCACTATCGTCGTCTTTATCCATGTGTGCATCTATGTTATAGGCTAAAGGTTTTTCGGGCTTAATTGTTCCACATGACAATATCTCTAGTGGATTAGAAAGAGAATCTATTGGGTATTCAGGCATATCAATCCTTTTATCATCTAACTCTTATAGAGGTTCATATGAATACACTTTCTTTTCCATATTTTTTATAAAAACTCCATTGATCAATCTAACCTCCATCTAACCAACTTGATTCCATGTCATCGTATAAATTATCCGATGTCTTGCCTTCATACCAATTGTAATCATCATTAATTGCACTCATGATTAAATTTTCTTAATCAACAAGGGAAATAATAAAATAATAAAAATTATGAAAAACAAAAATTAAGCTGAAGAAATAAATTAATAGAATTAGCACATTATCTAACTCATTTTTCTTTTAACTAGTATTATTTACAAATAATCAACTCAATAACAATTCTCACTGTCACAATTCCCAGTAATGGCGCCAAAAACTTGATCGCCTCCGAACATACCAACCTCTAGAGTGTGAATGCTACAAATAAAGATATATATTTGAGGTTGTGTCTGCAAGTAAATGGGTTAGGCTGTAATATAGTTTGTTTGCAATGAAACACTTGGTGAGTATTCTGCGGATCGTACCCAAGGGGTTGTAGTTTAGGGAAACTGCTATTAAGACAATTAGCAAGAATAATTACTAATCTATACCTAGGTTCATGTTTCAGCTTTTCCTATTCCTTGTTTTGACTACGCAAGTTCCCTTTAGCCTAGATCCAATTGTTCTACCGAATTAGTTATTGATGTAGGGTTCTAACCAATCAATTAGTCGATACCCTAGCAAGATCTTCCAATCTTCCATTAAAATAACGAGTCAGCAAGAACTACTTATCTTTTGATCAAACAGTCCAGATCGATTCACAAAATAAACCATTCTATTTATACCAAATTCACATATACAATTCAACTAATTAGACACTTTCAAACACGCACCATTATGCTCAAACTCACAAGCATATAACATCTCCAATATCAACCATTTGGCATCCACCAAATCTATAATCAAAAGCATCATATATAAAACCATAAACTCATAACACAAGCCATATACACATTTATATACACATTCACACCAACCAAATTAAGCCAACTGTCATGGCTATATACAAAACCAAAACATTAACATTTACAAGCCATTTCAAATGACTAGATTCATTACCGATTATATATCAAAATGACCCAAAATCCCTATACATACCATATGCTTAAAACGCTTAATTTCAAAAGTACCAAGGTGATAGTTGGATAGTGTGACAAAGTCTCTAACGAACCCCAAATCCGAGCTTAGTAAATATAGCTTAGTAAACAGAGTAAGATTTATAGATTATTAAGCTTATATGATTAATAAGTATAATTTTCCAATTCATTCACCATTTAAAGAACATAAGTAAATATAAGTAATTCAATTCAAAAATTTGCACATTGCCATAATTCTATGTATTATGTATATAGTCATCAACTTTCACTTACTTCTCATATGATTATCAATTATCACTTACTTGTCAAACTTATCACGAGTACCTAAACTACTCCGTATCATTGCTTACATCCTTGTACCATCATCTTTTCTTATTGAACCATTCGAAATAATATCAGATACTCGAGAATCTTGCACTGAAGTGCCACATACATAGCCAAAGCTATCTCAATCTCATATCACATATATGCTCACTCTCAAGCTACCTGCTCACACAAGCTGTCAGTCAAGACGTAGCTACATGCTGCTGCTCACACAAGCTGTCAAGTAACCACAACACATGCAGGTATACTCAACCATCAGTAGGACATACAGGACCAGATCCCGAATAACATAATCACAGTAACCTCTAATGACATGTCACTAGTATCCTATCTATTCCTAAGGTTCAACCTAGATTCTCACTGTGTCAATGCTCTGTCAATAGATTCTACAGCGTTGTAATATCACAATTATCATATCTAAGCATATGAACACAAACATTAAGCTTATTAATCATACAAACTTACCTCGATCATAAAATCGACGAAATGAATCTACTAATCTAAACTTTTTCTTGATCTATATAATATCAAATTTAGCTTATTCAATCAGTAATCAATTCAATTTAGTCCAAAATACACATTATAGAAAATTTACATTTTTGTCCTTAACATTTCAACATTTTCACAATTTAGTCCCTATTTCATAAAATCACAAATTCATGCAATTCCACCTAAAACCATGCTAGACAAATTTCAATTAGGTCTCTAGCAGCCCATATTTTTCATTTATTTCACATTTTAACCATAAAGTTTCCACACTTCACAATTTAATCCCTAATTTACATTTTCACTAAAAATCACTTAACAAAACTTGTATAACTATCATCAAACATTCATAATATATCATCAGTCATTAAACCTCATACATATTCATCAATGGAAACATTCTAAACCTTTAACATTTTTCTAAAATAGTCTCTAGGCTAGCTAGATTAAGCTGCAACGATCTCAAAAACATAGAAATCATTAAAAACGGAACAAAAATCGTACCTTAATGAGCTATGAAAGCTTGGCCGAATGAAAACCTAACTCTGACTATTCTTTTCTTCAAAATTTTGGCTAAGGAAGATGATGATCTAACAAAAATTTGGTTCTTGTTTTATTTAATTTATCTTTATTTACTAATTTATTTATTTAACCTTTAAAACATTTATTAATCACACGAAATGCCATGCCACTATCATCCACTATGTTATAATTGGGCTAATATCCACGTAAGGACCTTTACTTTAAAGTTCTATAGCTATTAGAAACCTTTAGCTATTAGAACACAAGTTTTACCCTTTACGCGATTTAGTCCTTTTTATCAAATTAAACACTCAAACTATAAAATTTCTGAACAAAACTTTCACACAATCATATTATCATGCTGTAGAAACTAAAATATTAATAAGATAATTATTTTGACTTCAGATTTGTGGTTCTAAAACCACTGTTCTGATTTGACTAAAAACGGGCTGTTATAACTCCCCCTTAGGGATTTTCGTCCATGAAAATCTTACCAGAAAAGAGGTTAGGGTACTGTTTTCTCATAACTTCCTCGAGTTCCCACGTAGCCTCTGCTGTTGCCACAAAACCTTTACCAAAGCTATTCTTTTATTTCTCAATTCTTTAACCTTTCGAGCTAAAATTCTGATCGGTTCTTCATTATACGTCATATCAGGCTGAATCTCAATCTCTACTAGAGAAATTACGTGTGATGGATCTAATCTATATCTTTGCAACATCAACACATGAAATACATTGTGAATCTTTTCTCACTCTAACAATAAAGCTAGCCAATATGCCACTAGCCCTATTCGTCCAATAACCTCATACGATCCGATGAATCGCGGGCTCAATTTACCTTTGTGACCAAAACGAAGTATTTTCTTCCACGAAGATACTTTCAGAAATACTCTGTCTGAGTCTGAAATTCAATGTCTTTACATTTTAAATCTATGTACGATTTCTCTTGATCAGAAGGTGCTTTCAAACTGTCGTAAATTACTTTCACTTTTTCTTCAGTGTCTTTAATCAAATCAATCCCGTGAATCCTTTTCTCACTCAGCCTAGTCCAATATAATGGAGTTCGATATTTATGACCATACAGAGCTTCGTACAGTGCCATCTTTATGCTCAATTGGAAACTATTATTATATCCAAATTCTGTTGGAACACCGGCACCCCCATGGCACCGCAAAAAAAATTAATCCCGACGATCCAAACCATGAATCCATGTGTAAGGAATGAATCGAGGTGAAATAAAGGTTTCAAAATTACCAAAATTTCAATCTGAGTAGACAGTGATACCTCGACAACAAGAGTTCTGATCTACTGTCGAACCAAGCTGTAACCTTTACGATGTCAGCCTCTACGTAATCCATCCGGCTTGACTATGAACGGCAGAAATCTCCAAAAACTGTTTTCAGAAAGTTTTTTTTTTTTTTTGCTTGACGGCTGCTAGACTTTTCTAAGCAAAATATTAGGGTTTCTCTTTACTTATTACCTTTTATAATCAGTATTTCATTTATGAATTATAAAATTAAATAAATATAATAATGTTTTAACCAAAATTATAATTACATTAATTATACCCAAAAGTTATAATTACATTAATTATAACATGGATTTCGATAAACTATATTTATTTAAATTTATATACTGAACCAAATTCATATATTAATTCTCATTATGTGTACAACATCCTTGTACATATAATATATTCAATAGTTGATTGCCCAATTAAATTAATTTAATTCATGTGACAATCAAGCACAATACCAACAATGTTTCATTCCGTTCATTTCAACCATAGGGTGTGACCCTGTAGGTTCTTGTAACATTAGTGGTAATACTAGAACGATTCTAATGTCACAAACAATGAGTGGCATTTAGCAATGCATCATTGCTACCTAAGTTACAAGAAGTCATGATTCAACATAACTTTTTGTGATTAACTTTTCATGCATTAATCCTTAAGTCCTTTATCTCTGGAATAGATACAAGTCATGGAATAGTCACACTTGTATAGTCCATCCCATGTTTCTTGATATCTTGAGTAGACTATGATATACAATTAGTATGACATCTCATGTCAACTTATTTGAGCATGGCCATGCATTTCTAGTCTCACTTAATCAAGTGGCCTAAGATATTACTCCTATTATATGGGAGGGACTTATCCTATATTGATCAACAATATCCCTCTACATAGATTGTGGTATATCCAACATCAGCCTTTATAGAACAACTAGTTACGGTATACGTTTGACTGTATCAAAATAAACGACTCACGATGTTGGGATAATGATTATCTCAAGTCTAAGGATCATATACATATTAATCACTATGAGTAATGTTGTGACAATTACATAATAATCCAAGAAACATACTCATAGCGGGTCTGTCCAATATGTTGTTCTCTAACACACATATTCTTGCATTGATTTTGACACTCCATATCATTGACAACTCTTTATCATCAATCAACTACATGTTAGTCTTAATGCATTATTGTTGTCCTAGTCAATAATAATACTTGACTAAGGATATTTTAAGAATAATCATATTATTCTCAGGACATTATTATAAAACAATTTATTTGTACACACAGAAGGAAAAACTGAAATAATAATGAAAATGCTTTATATTAATAAACATGGTAAATCAAGTATGTTATTACAACCATCTCATGATTGATCTTTGGGCATACTCTTACAAATTCAACCAATGGAAAATATTTCTTCAAATTGCCTTCAAATTCTAAAACACAACAATGGAGCATATCTTCTAGGATATGAACTACTCTCTTAGACTGATCGTTAATTTACAGATGAAAAGCTATACTAAAATTCAACTTCGTACCCAGAGCTTCTTACAATTTCTTTCAAAATCACGATGTGAACCTCGGATCTCTATCTGAAATAATAGAAGATGGCACCCCGTGCAATCTAACAATCTTAGAAATGTACAATTTAGCCAATTTATAAAGTGAATAATTTGTACGTACCAGAATGAAATGTCCTGGTTTCGTCAGTCGATCAATGACAACCCAAATAGCATCTTCGTTTTTTAAAGACAGGGGCAAACTCGATACGAAATCCATCGTAACTCTATCCCATTTCCACTCCAGTATCATCACTGGTTGTAGCAATCCCGAAGGCACTTGATGTTCAGCTTTAACTTGCTGACAAACCAAACATCTCGATACAAACTCTAAAATGTCTCGTTTCAAACCCGACCACCAATACAATTGTTTCAAATCATTGTACATTTTAGTACTTCCTAGGTGAGCAGATAAACAACCACTGTGTGCTTTATGTAGAATTTTCTGAATGAACTCAGAATTCTTTGGTACGCAAATTCTACCTCAGAACCTTAAATAATCATCAGATCTGATCTGATAGTCTGAATCACTAATCGACTCACATTGCACTCTTTTAGCTTGCAACTCAGTATCACACTTTTGAGCTTAAGAAATTTGCTGAAGAAAAACTGGGTTAGCTTTCAACTATGCTAAAATCAAACCATCATTGGACAAGCTTAGCTGAGTATTCATCACTCGTAAAGCAAATAATGATTTTCTACTCAAAGCATCCATGACTACATTCGCTTTCCCCAGATGATAATCAATCACTAACTCATAATCTTTCAGCAACTCGAGCCACCTTCGTTGACGCAAATTCAAATCTTTCTGAGTCATTAGATATTTCAAGCTCTCGTGGTCGGTAAAGATATGGCACTTTTCACCGTATGATGTTGCCAAATTTTCAATGCAAAAATAATAGTCCCCAACTCTAAATCGTGTGTCGAATAATTATTTTTATGCAACTTCAACTGTCTGGAGGCATAAGCTATCAGTTTTCCCTCTTACATCATAACACACCCCAAATCGTTCAATGACACGTCGCTGTAAATCACAAACTCTTTACCCGACTCAGGTTGAACCAATATTGGTGCCTCAGTTAACAATGCTTTCAACTGATTGAAACTCTGTTGACATTTCTCTGATCACTCGAATTTTACATCTTTTTGTAACAATCTAGTCATCAGTGTAGCAATCATCGAGAATCCTTTTAAAAAACACCAATAATAGCCAGCTAAACCCAGAAAGCTTCTAACTTTAGATACATTTCTTGGTGGTTTCCAATCAACAACAACGAAAATCTTGTTCGAATCAACTCATATACCTTCTGCTGAAACAATGTGTCTCAGAAATCCAACCTCTCGGAGCTAAAACTTCCATTTACTGAATTTAGCATACAGTTGCTTATCTCTCAAAGCTTGTATCACAATCCTCAAATGCTTGGCATGTTCAGACTCATCTCGTGAATTGATCATAATGTCTTCAATAAATACAACAAAAAATTTGTCTAAATACGATCTAAAGACCTGATTCATCAAATCCATAAAAACTACAGGAGCATTAGTTAACTTCAAAGGCATAACATGAAATTCATAATGCCGGTACCTCGCCCTGAACACATTTTTTGACACATATGAATCTTTAACTCGCAACTGATAATAGCCAAATCTCAAATCAATCTTCAAGAACACTGCTGACCCTTTCAACTTATCAAAAAAATCATCAATTCTTTGCAAAGGATACTTGTTCTTTATTGCAACCTTGTTGAGTTGTCGATAGTCAATGCACATTCTCATTGATCCATCTTTCTTCTTTACAAATAATATTGGCGCACCCCAAGGCGAAAAACTAGGTCGTACAAAACCTATATCTCTTAACTATTGCAATTGAGCTTTCAATTCTTTCAATTCTATCGGAGCCATTCTGTATGGAGTTATTGATATCAGTGATGTTACCGGTACTAATTTAATAGCAAACTCAACTTCTCTAATCAGTGGCAACCCTGATAACTCTTCTAGAAACACATCTAGATACTCACAGACTACTGATACTAATTAAATTTTTTATTCAGGCACTTTTATGTCCAGTACATACGTAAGATAAGCTTCACAACCTTTTCTAACACATTTCTGAGTTGACATAGACGAAATCACAACAGGCAATTTACGCAACTCATCTGATTCAATTCGAATGATTTGACTATCAAGACTTTTGAATTCAATAGTCTTTTGTCTACAATTCACAACAACATCATGCAGCATCAACCAATCCATACTTAGAATTACATCGAATTCAACAAATGGTAGTAACATCAAATTAGACAGAAAATAGTAGCCCCGAGTCATTAAAGGATAGTTCTTGCAAACTTTATCAACTAGAACATATTTGCCTAAGGGTTTCGATACTTTAATCACAAACTTAGTAGAATCAATAGGTAAATTCTTACTAGACACCAATTTCATACAAATATATGAATGAGTCGATCCAGGATCAATCAAAGCAATCACATTAGTGTCATAAAGAGAAAATGTACCAGTGGTAACATCTGGTGATATTGCATCTTCGCGAGCACGAATAGCGTAAGCTTTGGTAGGTGCTCTAGCCTCTGATCTCACTATATAATCTCTTGTAGTACAATGATTACCACTTGTATTTCCAGTGTTTCAGGTTGGTCTCCCTCTAGAAACTGTATTGCTTGGTCATGCATTCTAAGATTTGTCTTTCTCATTTAACTCAGGACAATCCCAGATAAAGTGATCTTGCAAGCCATATTTGAAACAAGCCCTTTCATTTACTCTACATTCAATAGGATTTCATCTTCACATCATTGACATTCAGGTTTATTGGGCCTAGCACTACCAATGATCACTATTGACATTGTAACAGCCCGTTTTTGGTTAAATCAGAATAGTAGTTTTGCAACCACAAATTTAAAGTCAAAATATTTATTTTATTATTATTTTAATGTTTACAGTATGAATATATGATTGTGTGAAAGTTTCGTTTAGAAATTTTATCGTTTGATTAGTTAATTTGATAAAAAGGACTAAATCGCATAAGGTGTAAAATGCATGTTCTACTAGTAAAAGGTGTTAAATAGTTTTTATTTTTTAATATGGTAGCCATAAATGGTAATTAAACCATTTGAAACTTAAATGGACAAAGATGGGAATTAAAATGATTATTTTAATGGTTTATTATTAAGGTTATAATTGTAAATTAGTCATTAAACATAACATAAATAAAACAAAAACCAAATTAATGGTTGTATCATCTTCTCCACCGATTTTTGGATGAGAAGAAACACCATTTTAGGGCTACCATTCGGCTAGGGAACTTTTGCTCATTAAGGTATGTATTTTATCCCCTTTTAATGATTTCTATATTTTTGAGATTGTTGCAGCTAGTACTAGCTAGCCAGGGACTAATTTACAAAATTTTTAAAGATTTTTAATGTTTCCATTGATGAATATGAATGATTTTTTATGTTTAATGATAGATTATGAACATTTGATGTTAGTTAAACAAGTTTTGTTAAGTGATTTTTTGGTGAAAATGCAAATTAGGGGCTAAATTGTGAAATATGATAAATGTATGGTTAAAATGTGAAATAAATCATAAATATGGTCTAATACGGACACTAGTGAAGTTTGGCTATTATGAAATTAGATTAAATTGCATGAATTTGTGATTTTATGCAACAAGGACTAAATTATGAAAAATGTGAAAGTTTAGGAGTAAAAGGGTAAACATGCCTTAAAGTATGTTTTGGACTAAATTGAATGAATATATGATTGAATAAGTTAATTTTGAATTCATTTAGATCAGGAAAAATAGAATTCAAATCTAGATCAGGGAAATCGAAAGTTATTGATTAAACGACTCGATTCATCATTTTAGCATCCAAGGTAAGTTCATATGTAATAAGCATTGTTATAATTGTGATTTTTAATGCTTTGATATTGCATAAATTGTATATACAGGACTACATTTATGTTCGATGACAAATCGGCTATTTGTGGGACTTAGTGTGCGATTCGATATAGCTTCAGCTAAATATGGCACTTAGTGTGCGATTCGAGATAGCTTGAGCTATTTATGGCACTTAGTGTGTGATTTGGAATAGCTTCGGCTATATATGGCACTTAGTGTGTGAGACTGAGATAGCTTTGGCCATGTAAGGCACTTAGTGTGTGGGAATATAATAACTTCAGCTTTGCTATGGCACTTAGTGTGCGAAACATCGAGTATTTGATAGTGTTACAAGAAGGTATGAGTTTGTAATGAATTTGTATAGGTATGTACATGTAAGTATGAAGTTCAAATAGAAAAGGTTATGACTTTTCATATAAGTATATGAATAAGCTTTTGGAAGATTTGATATTATCATGAATTATACATTAACTTGTTCAAATTGATGATTTGTATTTTATGAATTGTTGAGTATATTTAGTACGAAATTACAAAGCTTTGTAGCTTACCTTATTTTTTTTCTCCTATTTTATAGTGAATTCAAAGCTAGCTCAGATTTGGGGATTGTCAAAGACTACGTCACACTATCCAACCATCTACTTATTACTTTTGAGTTTTGTATATATGGTATATGCCATGTTTAGGTTATAGTTATTTGGGAATGTTTGATGAACATGTATTTTTTATGTTTGGTGAACATGTATTTTGAGCTATTTGAGTTAGCTTATGATAATGAAAGTTGATGATGTTTATAAATGTGCAAATGGTTCTATTTTGAGTTTGGTAATTCACCTATATTGTGTGGTTAAAGTTGAATCTATAATGCTAAATGATATTAAGTAATTTGGAAAGCAATATGCTTGAGAATTGATGATTGATAATGTATGTATGGAATGGTTTAGTTGATTGAATTGAATATGTGAATTAGGTATGAAATTAGATGATAAATTGTAGCATATTTGTCAATTACATTGATTGTAAAGAAAGGGTATGATTTGAACATTAGTTGATGTTATTTGGATCCATATTAGTGCCTTGAATTGGTACCATTTGTGCTTGTGGAGATATGTGCAAAATGGGGTGGCAAAATGGCTTGGTAGATAGCCTGTTTTTATCTACACGGGCGTGTGTCTCACCGTATGTGACACACGATCAAGTTACACAGCCGTGTATCCTCTAGTGTTGAAATTGAATTGAAGTCAATATGCTCCACACGGCCTCACACACGGGCATGTGACTGGCTGTTTGGTACAACTATTGTACTCCTTAATTGCACACGGCCTAGCACACGGGCGTGTGACTTGGTCGTATTGCATAAGCTAGTATACCCTACAGTTTTGGTACGGCCTAACACACGGCCTGGCACACATGTGTGTGTGGCAACTTCGAAGGGTACATGGGCTAGACACACGGGTGTGTAGTCGGTCGTGTGACCTAAGTTAGTATGTATGCCATATTTTCACACGGCATTAGACACAGGCGTGTCTACTAGCCGTGTCAGGCACATGCCTGTTCACACGGGCGTGTGACCCTTGTTTACAAGAAAAAATTCTAAGTTTCCAGAATTTTTGTGTAATATCGATTTAGTCCTAAACCACTTCTAAAGCATGTTTAAGGCCTTGTGGGCCCTTATAAGGGACAATGTGATTGTGTTGAATGATTTATGAGAATAAGTACTTATTGTTGCATAAATGTATGCTATATGTGTTGTGAATTGATTGGTAATACCTCGTAACCCTCTTCCAGCGTTGAATACGGGAGAGGGTGTTACATTTATTAGTATCAGAGCTACGATTTAGTTAATTATAGGACTAATGTAGCGTGTGTGAGAGTCTAGCAATACATGCCATATATAAACTGTGATAGTGTGATGGCTCCTGACTTTTTAAACTATGTTTTCATATACTAATGGATCCCAATCAAGCAATAGCTGATGAGGTTGAGTGTAATGCACCTGCGGCCGCACAAGGGGTAGCGCTATCTGATTCGAGACTTATGACGAGTAGCCAAAGAGGAGAGGCAAAAGAAGTCTTCTTCCAAATGATGAATGAGTGGTTCACTTAATATATTCGTACGAACCTAGCTTCTCAACAACCTCTATCTCCTCTTATTCCCCAACCGGTTCCTGTAGCTCCTCAAGGAGTTGAGCTTTTAAGATTGAACAAGCCTTCCGTTGATAAGATCCGTAAACACGTGGCTGAAGAGTTTAGAGCCAATGATGATGATGACCCTGAGAGAGCTGAGTTTTAGCTTGAAAATAAAATCAGAGTATTTGATGAGTTGTTGTATACACCCGAAGACTGGTATGTTATATCTCTTCTGAGAGACACTGCATATCAGTGGTGGAATACGTTAGTATCTGTGGTGCCAAGGGAGAGAGTTACCTGGGAATTCTCTCAGACTAAATTTCGAAAGAGATACATTAGTCAACAGTTCCTGGATCAAAAGCATGTTTTTAGATTTGAAACAAGGCCACATGACTGTAACTGAGTATGAAAGAGAATTCATACGACTAAGCAAATACGCTCGAGAGTATGTGTCTGTTAAAATAATAATGTGCAAGCGGTTTGTTGATGGGCTGAACGAAGATATTAAACTTCTGGTTTGGATTTTAGATTTACAAGAATTTGTTGTGTTAGTTGAACGGGCTTGCAAAGTTGAAGACTTTAGCCGAGAAAAGAGAAAGGTTGATTTAGAGGTAAGAGACTCGAGGAAGAGATTAATGAGTAAACCTTATTAGTCCTCATCCAAGAAATCCAGAGAATATTTTAACCGATCGATAGCTTTAGTGGGATATTCTAATCGGGATCGTGGAAAGCACTATACTATCCCTAAAGCTCAAACTACATCGGTATCAAGTGTTGGAAATGTGAAAGATTTAAACTCGAGTTCAACAGTGTGAAAGATGGCATTTTAGAGTGTTGGATGAAAAATAATAATATAGCTTTTTACAGTTGTGGTTCACGAGATCATTTTATCAGAGATTATCCCGAGTGAAACAAAAAAGATAAATCTCAGAGTGCAAGATCGAGCAATACAGCTACTCAAAGGAGGCCGCTAAGAAATGTTGGAAATGTAAGTGGTAATCGAGGTATAACGAGAGATTCTACAATTAGATCTGAGGGCAGAGTACCTGCTAGAGCTTATGCTATTTGCGCTCGCGAAGATGCGTCATCACCTGATGTCATTACAGGTACATTTTCTCTTTACGACACTAATGTTATTGCATTGATTGATCCTGGATCTACTCATTCGTATATATGTATGAATTTGGTGTCTAATAGGAGTTTTCCTGTTGAGTCTACTGAATTTGTGATTATAGTATCGAACCCCTTTGCAAGTATGTTCTAGTTGATAAAGTATGTAAGAACTATCCTTTAATGATTCGGGGTTACTATTTTCTAGCTGACTTGATGCTTTTACCATTTGATGAGTTTGATGTGATTTTGGGTATAGATTGGCTAACCCTACATGATGCTGTGGTGAACTGTAGACGAAAGACTATAGAACTGAAATGTCAGAATAATGAAATTCTTTGGATTGAATCTGATGAGTCGGGTGGTTTACCAATAGTGATTTCATCGATGTCAGTTCAGAGGTATGTGAAAAAAGGTTGCGAAGCTTATCTTGCTTATGTTTTAGATACTAAAGTGTATGAAAAGAAGGTTGAATCAGTGCCAGTCTTTTTTGAATATTCGGATGCATTTCCTGAAGAATTATTAGGATTGCCACCTATTAGAGAGGTTGAGTTTGGTATTGAATTAGTACCGGGAACAATGCCGATATCAATAGCTCCGTAGAAAATGGCTCCGACAGAGTTGAAAGAGTTGAAAGCTCAACTACAAGAGTTAATGGATAGAGGTTTTTGCACGACCTAGTTTTTCGCCCTGGGATGCGCCAGTATTGTTTGTTAAAAGGAAAGGCGGGTCAATGAGAATATGTATAGACTACCATCAGCTCAACAAAGTTACAACAAAGAATAAGTATCCGTTACCGAGGATAGATGATTTGTTTGATCAGTTGAAACGTGCAACAATGTTTTCAAAGATTGATTTGAGATCGGGTTATTATCAGTTACGAGTTAAAGACTTAGATGTATCAAAAATTGCGTTAAGAACGAGGTATGGACATTATAAATTCCTTGTCAAACCTTTTGGTTTGACTAATGCTCCTTCCATTTTTATGGATTTGATGAAACAGATTTTAAGATCGTATTTAGATAGATTTGTTGTTGTGTTCAATGATGACATTCTGATCTATTCACGAGATGAGTCTGAGCATGCCGAGCATTTGAGGATTGTATTGCAAATGTTGAGAGGTAAGCAACTGTATGCTAAATTCAGTAAATGTGAGTTCTGGCTCTGAGAAGTTGGATTTTTAGGGTAGATAGTCTTGATGGATGGTATTCGAGTTGATCCGAACAAGATTTCTGCAGTTATTGATTAGAAATAACCTAAAAATGTATCCGAGGTCAAAATTTTTCTAGGATTGGCTGGTTACTACTGACACTTCGTTAAAGGGTTCTTGATGATTGTTACACCAATGACCAAATTGTTACAGAAAGATGCAAAGTTTGAATGGTCGAAAAATGTCCACAAAGCTTCAATCAATTGAAAGCATTATTGACAGAGGCACAGGTGTAAGTTCAGCCTGAGTTGGGTAAAGAATTTGTAATTTTTAGTGATACATTGTTAAATGGCTTGAGTTGTGTTTTGATGCAGGAAGGCAAAGTTGTAGCTTATGCCTCGAGACAGTTGAAACCGCACGAAAAGAATTATCTAACGCACGATCCATAGTAAGCCGCGATAGTGTTTGCATTGAAAATTTGACGTCATTATTTGTTTGGTGAGAAATGCCATGTTAATTCTGACCATAAAAGTTTGAAATATCTAATGACTGAAAAAGATTTGAATTTGCGACAGCAAAGATGGTTAGAATTGCTAAAAGACTATGAATTAGTGATTGACTATCATCCGGGGAAAGCTAATGTAGTTGCTGATGCTTTGAGGCGAAAGTCCTTATTTGATTTACATGCTTTGAACACACAATTAGATTTCTCTGACGACGGTTCGATAGTAACCAAGTTGAAAGCAAAACCGTTATTTCTAAAGTAGATTTGTGAGGCTCAAAAATTTGATAATGAATTACAAGCAAAATGAGCTCAGTGTGAGTCGACTTCTGACTCAGAGTTTCGAATAGGGCCTGCTGACTGTTTGATGTTTTGTGATAGAATATGTGTACCAAGAAATTCTAAGCTCATTCAGAAGATTCTAAATGAAGCACACAGTAGTTGTTTGTCAGTACATCCGGGAAGCACGAAAATGTATAACAATTTGAAACAGCTTTATTAGTGGCACGACATGAAACATGATATCTCATAATTTGTTTCAAAATGTTTGATTTGTTAGCAAGTCAAAGCTGAGCATCAAGTGTCTTCAGGTTTATTACAGCCTATTATGATTCCTGAGTGGAAGTGGGATAGAGTAATAATGGATTTCGTATTGGGTTTACCTTTATCTTCGAAAAAGAAAGATACAATTTGGGTTGTTGTTCGCTATTAACTTTGGGTTCAAAGTTGCATTTTAGCACTGCGTTTCACCCACAAACAGATGGCAAATTCGAACGAGTTATTCAGATACTTGAAGATATGTTTTTTTTTGTTGTATTCTTGAGTTTGAAGGTAGTTGGGAGAAATATCTACCGCTGGTTGAATTTGCTTACAATAATAGCTACCAATCGAGTATTAAAATGGTGCCATACGAAGCTCTATACGGTCGTAAATATAGAACACCGTTGTACTGGACTGAGCTTAGCGAGAATAAGATTCACGGGGTTGAACTGATCAGAGGAACAAAAGAAAAAGTAAAAGTAATTCATGATAGTTTAAAAGTAGCTTTGGATTGACAGAAATCGTACACAAACTTGAAACGGAAAGATATTGAGTTCCATATCGGGGATAAAGTGTTTTTGAAAGTGTCGCCATGGAAAAAGATATTACGGTTTGGATGGAAAGGGAAATTGAGTCCACAATTCATCAAACAATATGAGATTACTGAACGAGTTGGGCCAGTGCCATATCGACTATCTTTACCGTCTGAGTTAGAGAAAATATATAATGTGTTTCATGTGTCGATCCTTCGACAATACAGATTCGACCCTTCACATGTCATATCCCTGACCGAGGTTGAAATTCAGTCTGATATGTCATATGCTGAAGAACCGATTCGAATTTTAGCTCGTGAGATCAAAAAGTTGAGAAATAAGAGAATCACATTAGTAAAAGTATTATGGCATCGACACGGGGTTGAAAAAGCTACGTATGAACTCGAGGAAGCTATACGAAAATAGTACCTAAACCTATTTACTGGTAAGATTTTTTAGGACGAAAATCCCTAAGGGGGGAGTTGTAACAGCCTGTTTTTTGTTAAATTGGAATAGTGGCTTCGGGACCACAAATCTAAAGTCAAAATATTTATTTTATTATTATTTTAATGTTTAAAGTATGAATAAATGATTATGTGAAAGTTTCGTTTAGAAATTTTATCGTTTGATTGGTTAATTTGATAAAAAGGACTAAATCGCGTAAGGTGTAAAATGCATGTTCTACTTGTTAAAGGTGTTAAATAGCTTTTTTTTAATATGGTGGCCTTAAATGGTAATTAAACCATTTGGAACTTAAGTTGACAAAGATGGGCATTAATATGATGATTTTAATGGTTTATTATTAAGGTTATAATTGTAAATTAGTTATTAAACATAACATAAATAAAAAAAAAACCTAATTAATGGTTGTATCATCTTCTCCACCTGATTTTTGGAAGAGAAGAAACACCATTATAGGGCTACCATTTGACTACGGCATTTTTTCTCATTAAGGTATGTATTTTGTCCAGTTTTTTAATGATTTCTATGTTTTTGAGATCGTTACAGCTAGTACTAGCTAGCCTAGGGACTGATTTGCAAAACTGTTAAAGATTTTGAATGTTTCCATTGATGAATATGAATGAGTTTTGATGTTTAATGATAGATTATGAACATTTTATGTTAGTTAAACAAATTTTGTTAAGTGATTTTTTGGTGAAAATGCAAATTAGAGGCTAAATTATGAAATATGAGAAATGTGTGGTTAAAATGTGAAATAAATTAGGAATATGGGCTAATATCGAAACCATTGAAATTTGGCTATCATGAAATTGGATTAAATTGCATGAATTTCTAATTTATGCAACAAGGACTAAATTGTGAAAAATGTGGAAGTTTAGGGGTAAAAGGGTAATATGCCTTAAAATATATTTTGGAATAAATTGAATGAATAGATGATTGAATAAATTAATTTTGAATACATTTAGATAAAGAAAAGTGGATTTCAGATCTAGATCAGGGAAAAAAAGTTATCGACTAAACGACTCGATTCGCCGTTTTAGCATCTGAGGTAAGTTCGTATGCAATAAGCATTCTTATAATTATGCTTTTTAATGCTTTGATATTGCATAAATTGTATATATCGGACTACATTTATGTTCGACGACAAATCAGCTATTCGTGGCACATAGTGTTCAATTCGATATAGCTTCGGTTAAATATGGCACTTAGTGTGCGATTTGAGATAGCTTCGGCTATTTATGGCACCTTGTGTGTGATTTGGAATAACTTCGGCTATATATGGCACTTAGTGTGCGAGACTGAGATAGTTTCAGCTATGTAAGGCACTTTGTGTGCAGGATTATAATAGGTTCGGCTATGCAATGGCACTTAGTATGCGAGACATCAAGTATTCGACAGTGTTACATGAAAGTATGAGTTCGTTGTGAATTTGTACAGGTATGTCCATGCAAGTATGAATTTCAAATAGAAATGGTTATGACTTTACATATAAGTATATGAATAAGCTTATAGAAGGTTTGATATTATCATGAATTATACATTAACATGTTCAAATTGATGATTTGTGTTTTATGAATTGTTGAGTATATTTAGTACGAACTTACTAAGCTTTGTAGCTTACCTTGTTTGTTTTTCCCGTGTTTTATAGTGAATTCAGAGCTAGCTCAAATTCAGGGATCGTTAGAGACTACGTCACACTAACCAACCATCTACTTGGTATTTTTGAGTTGTGTATATATGGTATATGGCATGTATAGGTTTGAGTTATTTTGGTATGTTTGATGAACATGTATTTTAAGTCATTTAAGTTGGCTTATGATAATGAAAGTTGATAATGTTTATAAATGTGCAAATGGTTCTATTTTTAGTTTGGTAATTGACCTATTTTGTGTGGTTGAAGTTGAATCTATAATGCTAAATTATATTAGGTAATTTGGAAAGATACGTGCGTGAGAATTGATGATTGATAATGTATGTATGGAATGGTTTTGTTGATTGAATTGAATATGTGAATTAGGTATGAAATTAGATGATAAATTGTACCATATTTGTAAATTATATTAATGGTAAAGAAAGGGTATGATTTGAACATTGGTTGATGTTATTTGGATGCTTATTTGTGTCTTGTATTGGTACTAGTTGTGTTTGTGTAGATATGTGCAAAATGGGGTTGCAAAATGGCTTCGTAATTAGCCTATTTTTATCTACACGGGTAAAGACACGGGCATGTGTCTCAGCCTTGTATGACACATGGTCAAGTTACACGGTAATGTGTCCCCTAGTGTTGAAATTGAATTGATGTCAATATACTCCACACGGTCTCACACACGGGCATGTGACTAGCCGTGTGGTACAAGTCAGTATACCCCCTAATTGGCACTTGACCTAGCACACGGGCATATGAGTTGGCCGTGTTGCATAAGTAAGTATACCCTACAGTGGCCTAACATACGACCTGGGACACGGGCATGTGTGGTTACTTCGAAGGGTACACAGGCTAGACACACAGGCGTGTGGTCGGCCGGGTGACCCAAATCAGTATGTATGCCCTACTTTGACATGGCCTGAGACATGAGTGTGTTTCTAGCGAGCGTGTCTACTAGCCTTGTGAGGCACATGGCCTGTTACACAGGCGTGTGACCCTTGTTTACAAGAAAAATTTCAATGTTTCCAAAATTTTTGTATGATATTGGTTTAGTCCTGAACCACTTCTAAAGCATGTTTAAGGCCTCGTAGGCCCTTATAAGGGACAATGTGATTGTGTTGAATGATTTATGAGAATGAATACTTATCATTGCATAAATGTATGCTATATGTGTTGTGAATTGATCGGTAATACCTCGTAACCCTATTTCGGAGTTGAATACAGGTGAGGGGTGTTATAGATGTAACTTGAGCTTTAGGACTTGTATATTACCTTCCACGATCTCTGTTTGGATACCCGATAGAAGCATTCGAATGAGTATACAAATCCTATGGTTTCTTTGACGAGGGGTGATAGGGTTTACTCATTGTTCCCTTTATCGAATCTCTAGCTTCAAAATCAACTTTTCTCTTTTCTTTGCCTAGTTCTTCGGCTTTGCAAGCTCTGTCAACTAATACCACAAATTCTTTCAACTCTAAAATCCCGACTAACAATCTGATGTCTTTTTTAACCCATCTTCAAATCATTTACACATAATTGCTTAAGTTGAAACACATTCCCGAGCATATTTACTAAGTCTCACAGACACTCGCTTATATTCAGTCATAGACATACGACCCTGTGTCAATATAGAAACTCTTTTTGTTTTTTATTAATGAATCATTGACTGATATATTTCTTTCTAAACTCATCTTGAAAGAAATCCCAGGTAACTCTTTCTCTCGGCACCACTGACACTAGAGTATTCCACCACTGATATGTTGTGTCCCTCAGAAGTGATATGGTACATTTTAAAAACTCAAACGGTGTACAAAAAAGCTCATCAAATACTCTGAGAGTGTTTTCAAGCCAAAACTTGGCTCTCTCAAGATCATCGTCAACAGTAGATCTGAACTCTTGGGCCCAGTATTTCTGAATTTTATCAATTGGCAGCTTATTCAATCGTAAAAGTTCCACACCTTGAGGAGCTACGAGAACCGGTTAGGAATTAGGTGGGGGGTGGAGGTTGCTGAGCAGCCGGATTTTTTCGAACAAACTCTGTAAACCACTCATTCATCATTTGGAAGAAGGATTCCTTAACCTATCCTACCTGACTACCCTGTACAGGTCTCAACTCAGATTGCGCTACTCCGTGAATGGAGGCAGGCGCATTACTTTCAACATCATTAGCTACAGCTCGATTGGGATCCATTTACTATATAAAAACATGGTTTAAATTTTTAAGAGATATCACACTATCACAAGTTATATATGGAATGTACAGCTAGACTCTTACATACGTTAGTCCGAGAATTGACCAAACTGTAGCTCTGATACAAATAAATGTAACACCCCTCACCTATATTGAATGCGGAATAGGGTTATGGAGTATTACCAAACATATTATACAATTACACATACATTTTCAAATTTCATATAATCATCAATCAACAACATTCATATTATCCCTAATACGAGCCTACGAGGCCCAAAACATGCATTCGTGGTGGTTCGGGACTAAACTGATAACTTTAGAAACTTCTAAAACACTTACAAAATTTTCCCAAAAATAGGGAACACACGCCCGTGTGGCCCTTCTATGTGTCTCACACAGTCAAAGACACACCCCTGTCACAGGCTGTATGGACATTCGAAATGGGATCCCATGGCCATGTCCCAGCCTATGTCTGACCCCGTGTAACTCTCTAACTTGGGTTACATGGCAAACACACAAGCTCGTGTGCTAGGCTGTGCCAAACCTGAGGGTATACTGACTTATACCACACAGCAAAGTCACGTGTGTGAGGCCGTGTGGAGCACACTGATTTGATTTATATTTCAACATCGGGGGACACATGGCCGTGTAACATGCCATGTGTCACACACGGCTGAGACACGCGCTCGTGCCTTTGCCCTTGTGGATAAAAATAGGCCATTTACCAAGCCATTTTGCCACCCAATTTGTATGTACCTACACTAAAACCAATTGGCACCAAAACATAGCATATATAGGCACTCAAAACAACTAAATCAAGCCTAACTCATGCTAATTCTATACCATCATCCACAATACACACAATTCACAAAATAAATCATTCTATTTATACAAAATTCACATATATAATTCAACTAATTAGACACTTTCAAACATGCACCATTCTGCTCAAACTCACAAGCATATAACTTCTCCAATATCAACCATTTGACATCCACCTAATATATAATCATAAGAGTCATAAATAAAACCATAAACTCACAACACAAGCCATATACACATTTATATACACAATCATACCAAGCAAATTAATCCAACTCTCATGGCTATATATAAAACCAAAACATTATCATTTACAAGCCAATTCAAATGACTAGATTCATTACCAATTACTTATCAAAATGACCCAAAATCTATAACACCCAGAATTTGGGCTTATAAGTATTGTGCTTTGAGCAAGGGAACGATTAGGAAACTGTGCATAAAATTTTGTGTGAGCTAGGAAATGACACAATTAAATGTCTGCTCAAGTGGTTAAGGGTCTTGAGAGGAGTTGGAAAAGTCCTGGGTTCAAACCTGAGCTTTAGCAAAAAATTTGGTTTTAAGTGGATAAAACCCTGGATGCTTGGATGTAGGCCTTTTAAATTATTGTGTTAAAAAAATAGCACAAGGAAAAAAGTGGTCTAGTGGCTGTGGTGTCATTAAGGTTGCAAGGGAGCCTGGGTTCAAGTATTGGCTCTTGCATTTATTTTGGTTTTTATTTTAAAGGAACCTGGACTTTGGCCTTTAGACCTTTTAATTAATTGAAGATAAAATGTGACATAAAAGAGCTTGTGGCAAGGAGACAAGTGGCGTGTTAAGCTATTGAGGGGGGCTTGGGTTTGAATCCTATTGCAAGCAAAAAGGATATTTATTTTGCTAGCATGAGACGGCAGGAGTCTGAGGTGGTTTCGAACTCTGTTGGGTGAGAGTTTGAATGGGCCTTGGAGGGTGTTATAGAGGATATCAAGGAGGGATAAGGGGAGAAAATCAAGGAGAGGGGGTGGAGATTTTCAAGGAGTTTGAAGGCTTGAGAAGTTGTACTGAAATAGGTTTCTTGCTCTTGGAAATTCAGTTAGGGGATTTTGTTAGGTATATCCGAAGTGCCGGAGTTGTTTTCTTTACTTGCTCTTTTGTATGTTGTTGATTGGTCTCTCCTTTTTAACTTTAGTTTTGCTTCTTTTCTCTAAAAGAAATCGAATACTATTTCTTCTCTGCTTGAAACTTCCTACTCATCTCTTCTTTAATCATTTTCTGCTATAGTCGACCCTCTCTTTTACTTCCATCTCTACTTTTTTCCAATTTCGTTTTTCCTTTCTCTATTAGGCCGAATTCTCATACTCTCTCCCTCTCAAATCTCTTTGTTCTTCTTGTTTCAGGTCGAATCTTCTTGACTAACTATTGCCGAAATACGTTTGTTTTGTTGGTAAGGGGGTGTTACAACCACTTTATTATGGGCCCACACGAGTAAAATCCTCGGTAAGTGATCATTGATAGGTTGGTTTATGAGGCTTACGATGCCGTACGCGAATCTAGACTAAATGGGCCACGCGAGTGTGTGGGCCCATTTGGTCCAATAGTGGGTTTTGGGCCCATATATATTGTTCTATCCATGTAAGTTATCTGAGTCACTTAAAGCGATGATAGACCTTCTAGGAGGTCGTAATAAGTACCGTGACCCTAATATTTGTAAAATTACCTAAATACCCCTATAGGAAAAAATGATTGTTTTGCCCTTGTGGGTAAATGACTGACTTAGACTATGAATTTGACTGATTTGACTGTGATCGTATGATTGTGTTTTAACTGACTTGTCTGTGGTCGTGTGACTAATATGCTTTTAATATATGTTTAAATGATTGTTATTGAGCATGGCCATTCTACATACACCTGTGATGGTTGAGCATAACATACATGACATTTTCATGGGGTTGGGACATTGTTACGGAGGAAGTGTACGGCCCGTTGCTGTTATGTACAAGGCTTTTATCCTTTCTGCGATATTTATGGCTTTTAGTCATTTCATTAACCAAGAGCTTGATCTTTGCAATATTTATGGCTTTTAGCTGTTGTAATATCCCGGGTTAGGGGCTATTTTGTTGCTGCATGTTATTGCATGTGTTTAGTGTCTTTGTGTTGCTATTTGGTGTTTTAGGGGCTTAATTGTAGCCTAGGGTGTGCCTGAGTGAATGGGGAAATTTTGGTTTTGGGTGTCAAGTCGGGAGCTGTTGGAGCTAGGGTATAAGGGTTTTCTTTGGTATTTTATTGCACAAGTGAAGAGTGGCGAGTGGCAAGGGAGGAGCTTGGTGTGGCGTCATCCACATGTGAGGGAGGTCCGAGTTCAAGCAAGCAGAGTCCCTTTTGTCACTTATTTTGGACGGCATAGGAGGGAGGAGTTGTGGGTGATTTAAACTCCACCTTGGACTTGGTCAAGTGGTGACTTGGATGGTGGAGAGCAAAGTGTGGAGGAGGACTTGGTCCACTCATTTCAAATGAGTGAATGGGAGCTTTGGGGATTGTGGCGAAATTTAGGGGAGTTGGAGGGAAGGTGGCGGCTTAGTGTGGGAGAGGGAAGGCAGAATATGCCTTTGCATCTTTGGTGCATTTTTCGGTCATTTTGGTAAGCTAAAGTCCTCTCTTTTTGTCAAAAAAACAAACCAATTTCCTTTGTAGAAATTCTCTCATTGTTGTTCTTTCTTTCATCTATTGGAACCGAAACTCAAGCCTCTAAAAAACATTTCCTTTTCCCATTTCTTCTTTTGTAAACCAAAATTCTTCTTCTCTCAAAAGCAAGCCGAAACTTTCCAAGTAAATTCCTCCATCTTTCCTTCGTGAAGTCAAAGCCTAGTTGCCGAATTTGTTTTATTTTTCTTCAAACTCCTTGATAGCCGAATGTGCTCATTCATCACTTTTTCTTTTTCAATTGTGTAAGCCGAAACCTATATCCCTTCTTCTCACATTTTCTTCCTCTTTCTTTAATTGTACAAAGCCGAAAGTAGGGGTGTTAAGCACTCAAGCCGAACCCTTCTCATTTGTTGGCCGATTCCTTCTCATCTCTTAAACCATTTTCCTCTGTTGTACTTCTGAGTTTTAAGCGGAATACCTCCCTTCTCTTAGTGTTTTGGTTGGCCGAATTCTTTCCTTCTTTTGATCAAGGTGTTGGCGAATCTATCCCTCTTCTAGTGGTTGTCTTGGCGAGTATCGGTGGTGTTTGGAGGCCTTCCTTCCATCGGTTGGAATTGGTAAGTCCTTGGTCGAATGGTCATCTCCTTTCTCCTTATACTTTGTCAAGGTTGGTTGATTAAGGTAGAAAAGGGTCATTTGGAAGGATTCTAATCTCTTTGTTATAGGGTCTTTGGAGTGTGAAAGCAAGCAAGGAATCGTTATTCTTTGTTAATCGATTGGTAAGTAGGGGTAAGTACATGGTATTGTTATTATTTCAATCTTTTAGGTTCGATTAAGGCAAAGGTAACAAAAGATTAACTGCTCATCTTTTATGGTGTAGCCGATTGCTAAGGAGAATCATTGGGTGATTCGGATTTGGTAGGAAACAAATCATCTTAAAAGGATCTAGTAATCGAGGACTTAGATCATTTTCGTTGGATTCTAGACTCAGTATTACGTGTGTGTAAACTAACACACTTCGCTTAGTAATATGATTGATAACCCGTGTGATGATTAATGAAAAGTGATGATTGATATGATACCCTAATGGGTATGATTTCGACTCGGGTAGGTCAAGATTATTATTATGAGTTTATCGATGATCTATATGATACCATGGTGTGGATATATGTGACATGGGATATGAGATTAGACATATTAGCATGATATGCATGATTATGTGATATGCATGATTACATGAGTGTGGTATGTTGATGGGTGATACGAGTGGAGGGAGCGGTGATATTTTGTCTTGTGAGCACCGGTGTTTTGGTAACACACTTTGTGACTTTAGGTCACGGAGGTTTGGCACCTCCAGAGGTTTGGTACCTCAGCGTCTCATCCCCTCGTGGTTAACACCACCGTGGGTTGGCCCCACTTGTGAGATATGGGATTGACGCCAATGATTTGGTATCACACGATGGGTTGGCCCCATCAATGCATTTGTGACTACGGTCACCGGTGCTTTGGTAGCACAATTGTGTCTTTGGGACACCGGAGGTTTGGCACCTCATTGCGACTTGTCCCCGTGGTTTAACCACCATGGGTTGGCCCCACATGAGATATGGGATCGCCTCGCTAGTGATTGGGTATCACACGATGGGTTGGCCCCATCATTGGATTTGTGACTTGGTCACGGTGCTTTAGTAGCACAATTGTGTCTTTGGGACACCAAAGTGGTTTGGTACCACATTGACGGATATTGTGTCTTTGGGACACCGGTGTTTTGGTAACACATTGTGACTATATGTCACGGTGGTTTGGCACCACCGGTGGTTTGGTACCACACGGGTAGAAAAGGCGATATGGATGGTTAGGATCGGGTTGCATTAATTATGTTGCTTTGTATGATGTGTGTTAGCATGTTGTTCTTGGGAGCGAGATTTACACATCGAGTCACTCGACTCACCCTCTCCTTTGACATTTGGTGACTCGTGACGCGGACATGGAGCGGGATGGACTCTGGGTGCACATGCCATGCTTTAATAAAAGTGTTGCTCAGACTATTGAATTTGGGTACTTTAGCTTATTTACTTTACTTGGGTTTTATATTGGATTTGTAAAAGGCCTTTAATTTATGTTTTGGTGATGTTTATGTTTTAATTAGATTTTTAATATGCCTTAACAAAACAAGTTGGTATGAATTTTACTAAAACTTGGAAAGATAATGATTTCAAAATTATAACGCAATGTGTTTTTAAACCATACCATCGGGTATTACACTATGTCTTTACAGTAAGCAAATTCAAATGATTTTCAAATCAAACTTGTATTACTCCTAAGTCTAAAAAGGGTTTTAAGTAACACTAAGAAACTATTAAGGTTTAAATGGTTTAAACTCGTTTAACCACACATTCTGGTTAAGATTTCAAAATCTCCGGGTTTCAAATACACCATCTGATTTCAAACAAGTCTACTCAAATTGTCTTCAAAATACACTGTGTTTTCACTCGGCTTTTAACGAAAAATTTAACCTCTCACAAACATGTTTCCGTAACATACCGTATTAGGACGTGGTGTCTTGTCAGGTTTGGGGTGTTACATTTGTGGTATCAGAGCCAAGTTTAAAAGTTTCGGTTGTGGGCCCGAGGCCCAAAATGTTTTAAAACTATAGTTTTTAAGTATTCTGTTTTAAAGTATGGTTTGAAAGGCATGACACCGAGTCTCCGGCACCAGTCGCCTGTGAGTAAGTACCTGCACTATTGGTTGTGATATTAATTGATATGATTGAATGGCTAGTGATAGTAAGATTACTTTAGAGACTGAAACTGATAGGATTCTGTGGACTCGCGAAAGCAAAGTCTCTTTAATATTCATAAAACTTTGCTTTAAAAATAGTGGAATAATGACTGATACATAAAATTTTTTAATCAGACGAGATTTAGTCATGAGTACCCGAGGTGGACGTGGTCGTGGACGTGGTCGCGAGGATGACCGCTTCGAGCCCGTAGGTTCGGTCGTGGTTCGAGAATGAGGTACGGCCCGCCACCGGTGGAGGTGGTGAGTTCGAGAGCATCTTGGCGATGATGCACGATGTCACAGCGATGCCGCGGGTTTTAGAAAGGGTAGCCGAGTAGGTGGAGGCATAGGAGCTAGGAAATCGTGCTCGAGTGACTTCGGCAAATGAAATTTGAGTTCTTTCGGTGTCTCGGTGTTGCTCTCAAAGATCGCCGAGTATTGGTGGAATCGATAGAGCGGATCATGGATGATCTAGACCGACCGCGGAAGAAAAGTTGAAGGGATCGATCACTTCTCGGATGAGTCATACCGGTGGTGGCTCACGGTCCGTGACAAATACCGCAATGGAAGATCCGACATGGGACTATTTTCGGCCGTTTATCGAAAAGTACGCGTTGAGCTAACTACATAAATGAGCGAGGAAAGCATTTTCGAGGTTAGTCCAGGGAGCAAATCGTGTGCCGAGTACGAGGCGAGTTTCGAGGTGAGTCGGTATGCCGGGGTATGGTGGCTACTGAGCATGAGAGGTGTGTTCGTTTCGAGGATGGCCTGCGAGACGAACTAAGGTTGATAATTGCGCCCCAGCAGGAGCGTGAATTTGCAGTTCTAGTTGAAAAGGCGAAGGTTGCCGAGGGCATTAAAGAGTCTGTGAGGCAGGGTATGGATAGAAACCGTTACAAAAGGAGTTTTGGATCTTCTGGGTCATCGGGTAATCAGCAGAAAAGGGCTAGACCGAGTGGGCCGAATCAGTCGGGTAGGTTTGTTGTTTGCTAGGGGGGACCGCAGATGTAACCGTTGTGGAAAGGCTCACTGGGGAGGATGTTGGACCGATGGCAGAGGCTGTTTTGAGTGTGGCTCGCTGGACCACCGAGTGAGGGACTGTCCGCGTAAGTTAGCTAGAATTCAGTCAGAGAATCAGGGCCGTAATCAGTACAGAAATAATGGACCCCCGCAGAGGGGCCGAGGTAATGGCAGAGGGGGTAATAGTTCTGGTCGGGGCCGTGGAGCACCGTGCGAGGTGCGAGTAGTTACGAGGCCGCACGGCTGGATTGGTATATCTTTGAGGCGCCGAGAGGAGGGCGACGCCGGACGTCATAACCCAGACGCGTTTTGATTTTGGTTCTCCTTATACTACTTTAATTGATGTGGGTTCTACGCACTCTTATGTTGCCGATGAGTATAGTAGAGACAATGGATTTAGACTCGAGATATCTTCAGGCGGATGACCGTGATTAGCCCTTTAGATCACTCTGTAGTAGTAGATAAACTGTTTGAGAGGTACCCTAGAACTCCAAGGGTAGTATTTGAGGCTAATCGATGGAACCGCCATTGGGAGTTCGATCTAATTCTCGAATGGATGGTGGGTAAGTATCAGCGAAGTTGGATGCGTGGCTAAGCGCATGGTTACGAGCACGGTGAGGTGATGAAGTGGTTCGATCGGTAATAGGAGAAACTATCTATCCAATGTGGTATCTGCTCTGAAAGCTGAAAAAATGGTCAGGAAGGGCCGAAGCGTATGTGGTTCATGTGTATGCCTTGGAGACTAAGGAGTCTTGTGGAGACAGTTCGGACGATTAGGGAATTTGTGGATGTGTTTCGAGGAGCTTAGGGTTTGCCACCGGATCGAGAGGTAGAGTTCGGATAGATCATATCTTAATCGCACCGTATCCATTTCTCCGTCTGAGGATGGCACCTAAGGAGTTAGTGGAGCTTAAGGCTCGACATCTGAGAATTGTTGGACCGAGGCTTTATCAGGCCAAGCATTTCACCATGGGGAGCGCCGGTACTCTTTGTAAAGAAGAAAGACGGTACTATGCGGATGTGCATAGACTACGCTAACCAATAAGTCGACGATTAAAACAAGTATCCACCGCCTCGGATAGATGACTTGTTTGATCAGCTGAAGGGGGCGTCGATTTTCTCGAAGATCGACCTAAGGTCTGGGTATCACCAGTTGAAGGTAAAAGAGGCGGATATCTGTAAGACGGCATTTCGTACTCGATATGGGCATTTTGAGTTCCTAGTTATGCCGTTCGGGTTGACTAACGCACCGGCAGCTTTCATGGATCTGATGAATAGGGTGTTCCAACAATACCTAGATCAGTTCGTGGTAGTTTTTATCGACGACATCTTAGTATACTCAAGGACTGAGGAAGAGCATGATGCTCATTTACGGGTGGTATTGCAGATTCTAAGGGAGAAACAGCTCTATGCGAAGTTCAGTAAATGCGAGTTCTGGCTCAGAGAGGTGACATTCTTGGGTCATGTAGTGTCGGCTGAGGGGATTAGAGTGGACCCCCGCAAGGTAGAAGCGGTTTTGGATTGGAAGCCGCCTAAGTCGATGAGAGATTCGGAGTTTTACGGGTTGGCGAGGATACTACCGAAGATTTGTAGAGGGTTTCTCGTTAATTGCAGCACCGATGACCAAATTATTGAGAAAGGGAGTTCCGTTTATTTGGACTGAGAAGCAACAGGAGAGCTTTGACAAGTTGAAGAAGATTTTGACTGAAGCTCCGGTTCTGATTCAACCTGAGGCTGGTAAGGAATTTACAGTGTACTGCGATGCATCACATACGGGTTTGGGTTGTGTGCTGATGCAAGAAGGGAAGGTTGTGGCTTACGCATCCCGACAGCTGAGGCCACATGAGGTCAATTATCCCACGACGATTTGGAGCTTGCTCGTAGTATTTGCCTTAAAGATATGGAGGCATTACTTGTACGGAGAGAGATCGATAGTCTACACGGACCATAAGAGTCTGAAGTACCTTCGACTCGTAAAGACTTGAATCGAGACGGTACGATGGATTGAGTGGCGAAAGACTACGATTGCTCAATTGAGTATCATCAAGGCAAGGCTAACGCCGTGGGCGTACGCGTTGAGCCGTAAGGTTGTTTGGATTTAAGAGCGTTGTTTGCCCACTTGAGTTTGTATGACGACGGGAGTATTTCGCGAAGCTGCGAGTTAAGCCTACTTGGGTTGAGCGGATCGAGAAAGCGGTTGTTAGATGAGGTTTTGAGCGCAGAAGACTCAAAGCGAGTGATGGGTTGAAGGGTATAGCTTGTCTAATGATGGGGTTCTGTGTTTCGTGGGAAGGCTTGTATGCCGAGAGATGCTGAATTGAGGCAAAAGATTCTTCAGATGCTCATAGCACCCTACGCTATGCATCCCGGAGGTAGCAAAATGTATAAGGATCTCAAGGAATTACGGTGGTAAGTGTCCGAAAAAAGAGGTGACAGAGTTTGTAGGAAAGTGTCGACATGTCGCAGGGTCAAGGTCGAGCATCGATTGTCAGTCAGGTTGCTTGACCGGTGAAGATTCCACAGTGGAAGTGGGAAAGGATAACTATGGATTTCGATCGGTGGATTACCGCTACACCGAGCAAGAAGGATTGATTTGGGTAGTTGTGGATCTACCGACTAAATCTGCTCACTTTATTAGGTGAGGGTGGATTACTCACTTGAGAGGTTGGCGGTGTATGTGTCGAGATTGTGAGACCGCTGCAGGGGTGCCCGTGACGATCATCTCGGATAGGGACCCAGATTCACGTCAAGGTTCGGAAGGCTTTGCATCGTGCTCGGGTACGATTAGATTTCAAAGACGGCATTTCATCCAGACCGTCGGGCGATGGAAAGAGTTATCTGAGATATTGGAGGACATGCTTCGAGGGTGTGTTTTGGACTTGAGGGTAGTGGGAGGAGTATCTCACCGTTAATGAATTCACCTACAACAACAGCTACCAAGCGAGCATCAAGATGGCACCATATGAGGTGTTGTATGGTAGGAAGTGTCGCTCACCTACTTGTTGGACAGAGCTAAGTGAACGTCAGTTGTTAGGACCAGAGTTGGTTGCTGAGACTGAAGACAAGGTTAAGTTAATTCAGGCTCGATTGAAGGAGGCTTCAGATCGGCAGAAGTCCTATGCCGATCTTAAGCGAAGAGATATAGAGTTTGCTGTGGGGGATCGAGTTTTCCTGAAGGTCTCACCTTGGAAGAAGGTGTTGAGGTTCGGAAGGAAAGGCAAGCTAAGTCCGAGGTTTATTGGGCCGTATAAGGTATTGAGACGAGTTGGACCAGCATGGCGTTTGAGTTGCGGTGAGCTTAGTCGATTCACGACGCTTTTCACGTCGATGCTTGACGTTATCGTCGGATCCGTCACATGTGGTGGCAGTAGAAGAGATCGAGGTAAATCCAGACTTGTCTATGGAAGAAGAACCTGTGCAGATTCTAGATCGGGATGTGAAGGTTCTGCGTAAGAAGTCCGTGCCTTTGGTTAAGGTTCTTTGGCGGAATCATGGCGTAGAAGAAGCTACGTGGGAACCCGAGGATATGATGAGACAAAGAATACCCGCAACTCTTTTGATCGTGTAATTTCGAGGTCGAAATTATTTTTAAGGGGGTAGAAGCGTAATATCCGGGTTAGGGGCTATTTTGTTTTGCATGTTATTGCATGTGTTTAGTGTCTTTGTGTTGCTATTTTGGTGTTTTAGGGGCTTAATTGTAGCCTAGGAGTGTGCCCGAGTGAATGGGGAAATTTTGGTTTTGGGTGTCAAGTCAGGGGAGCTGTTGGAGCTAGGGTATAAGGGTTTTCTTTGGTATTTTATTGCACAAGTGAAGAGCTGGCAGAGTGGCAAGGGAGGAGCTTGGTGTGGCGTCATCCACATGTGAGGGAGGTCCAGAGTTCAAGCAGCAGAGTCCCCTTTTTGTCACTTATTTTGGACGGCATAGGAGGGAGGAGTTGTGGGTGATTTAAACTCCACCTTGGACTTGGTCAAGTGGTGACTTGGATGGTGGAGAGCAAAGTGTGGAGGAGGACTTGGTCCACTCATTTCAAATGAGTGAATGGGAGCTTTTGGGGGGATTGTGGCCGAAATTTAGGGGAGTTGGAGGGAAAGGTGGCGGCTTAGTGTGGGAGGGAAGGCAGAATATGCCTTTGCATCTTTGGTGCATTTTTCGGTCATTTTTGGTAAGCTAAAGTCCTCTCTTTTTGTCAAAAAAACAAACCAATTTCCTTTGTAGAAATTCTCTCATTGTTGTTCTTTCTTTCATCTATTGGAACCGAAACTCAAGCCTCTAAAAAACATTTCCTTTTCCCATTTCTTCTTTTGTAAACCGAAATTCTTCTTCTCTCAAAAGCAAGCGAAACTTTCCAAGTAAATTCCTCCATCTTTCCTTCGTGAAGTCAAAGCCTAGTTGTCAATTTGTTTTATTTTCTTCAAACTCCTTGATAGTCGAATGTGCTCATTCATCACTTTTTCTTTTCAATTGTGTAAGCGAAACCTATATCCCTTCTTCTCACATTTTCTTCCTCTTTCTTTAATTGTACAAAGTGAAAGTAGGGTGTTAAGCACTCAAGTAGAACCCTTCTCATTTGTTGGCCGATTCCTTCTCATCTCTTAAACCATTTTCCTCTGTTGTACTTCGAGTTTTAAGCGGAATACCTCCTTCTCTTAGTGTTTTGGTTGGTCAATTCTTTCCTTCTTTTGATCAAGGTGTTGGCGAATCTATCCCTCTTCTAGTGGTTGTCTTGGCCGAGTATCGGTGGTGTTTGGAGGCCTTCCTTCCATCGGTTGGAATTGGTAAGTCCTTGGTCGAATGGTCATCTCCTTTCTCTCCTTATACTTTGTCAAGGTTGGTTGATTAAGGGCGAAAAGGGTCATCTTGGAAGGATTCTAATCTCTTTGTTATAGGGTCTTTGGAGTGTGAAAGCAAGCAAGGAATCGTTATTCTTTTGTTAATCGATTGGTAAGTAGGGTAAGTACATGGTATTGTTATTATTTCAATCTTTTTAGGTTCGATTAAGGCAAAGGTAACAAAAGATTAACTGCTCATCTTTTATGGTGTAGCCGATTGCTAAGGAGAATCATTGGGTGATTCGGATTTGGTAGAAACCAAATCATCTTAAAAGGATCTAGTAATCGAGGGACTTAGATCATTTTCGCTGGATTCTAGACTCGATTTACGTGTGTGTAAACTAACACACTTCGCTTAGTAATATGATTGATAACCGTGTGATGATTAATGAAACAGTTGATGTTTGATATGATACCCTAATGGGTATGATTCGGACTCGGGTAGGTCAAGATTATTATTATGAGTTTCTTGATGATCTATATGATACCATGGTGTGGATATATGTGACATGGGATATGAGATTAGACATATTAGCATGATATGCATGATTATATGATATGCATGATTACATGAGTGTGGTATGTTGATGGGTGATCTGAGTGGAGGGAGCAAAGTGATATTTTGCCGACGAGCACCAAGTGTTTTGGTAACACACTTTGTGACTTTGGGTCACGGAGGTTTGGCACCTCAGAGGTTTGGTACCTCGGCCTCGTCCTCGTGGTTAACACCACCGTGGGTTGGCCCCACTTGTGAGATATGGGATTGACGCTTGTGATTTGGTATCACATGATGGGTTGGCCCCATCAATGCATTTGTGACTACGGTCACCGGTGCTTTGGTAGCACAATTGTGTCTTTGGGACACCGAGGTTTGGCACCTCATTGCGACTTGTCCTCGTGGTTTAACCACGTGGGTTGGCCCCACATGAGATATGGGATCGCCTCGCTAGTGATTGGGTATCACACGATGGGTTGGCCCCATCATTGGATTTGTGACTTTGGTCACGGTGCTTTCAGAGCACAATTGTGTCTTTGGGACACCAAAGTGGTTTGGTACCACATTGATTTAATATTGTGTCTTTGGGACACCAAGATTTTGGTAACACATTGTGACTATATGTCACCGGTGGTTTGGCACCACCGGTGGTTTGGTACCACACGGGGTAGAAAAGGCGATATGGATGGTTAGGATCGGGTTGCATTAATTATGTTGCTTTGTATGATGTGTGTAAGCATGTTGTTCTTCTAGAGCGGGATTTACACATCGAGTCACTCGACTCACCCTCTCCTTTGACATTTTAGGTGACTCGAGAAGCGGACATGGAGCCGGATGGACTGGGTGCACATGCCATGCTTTAATAAAAGTGTTGCTCAGACTATTGAATTTGGGTACTTTAGCTTATTTACTTTACTTGGGTTTTATATTGGATTTGTAAAAGGCCTTTAATTTATGTTTTGTGATGTTTATGTTTTAATTAGATTTTTAATATGCCTTAACAAAACAAGTTGGTATGAATTTTACTAAAACTTGGAAAGATAATGATTTCAAAATTATAAGCATAATGTGTTTTTAAACCATACCATCGGGTATCACACTATGTCTTTATAGTAAGCAAATTCAAATGATTTTCAAATCAAACTTGTATTACTCCTAAGTCTAAAAAGGGTTTTAAGTAACACTAAGAAACTATTAAGGTTTAAATGATTTAAACTCGTTTAACCACACATTCTGGTTAAGATTTCAAAATCTCCGGGTTTCAAATACACCATCTGATTTCAAACAAGTCTACTCAAATTGTCTTCAAAATACACTGTGTTTTCACTCGGCTTTTAACGAAAAATTTAACCTCTCACAAACATGTTTCCCCGTAACATACCAGATTCGGGCGTGGTGTCTTGTCCGGGTTTGGGGTGTTACAGCTGTTCTATTAACTGGCAGCGATGCTGTGATATTTATGGCTTTTAGTCATTACATCTCTGACCGAAATACATTACGTTAACTTAGTCTTGTACCGATGCTAAGCTTGGTGTCTTAATTTGGGTGGGTCAATTTTATCCCCACATGGTGTGTTGGTTAGTACAAGTGGTGTATTGGTTGGATTGGGCTGGATTTCTGTCTGCATATCTACATCTGATACTGATTCTGTTAATGGACTAAGGCCCACCTAATATTGTGTCTGTGATGGGCTCAGGCCCAGTCTGTTTTTGCATACCGTATATCTGACTGTTTGTATTATAAGGGATTACACACAGAGTTTTTGCAAACTCACCCTATTGTCTAACTATACAGGTAACCCCCAGCCTTAGGCAATTTGGAGCCATGAGAGACTCGGAGGTGGCCACACGACCGTTGATGCTCTGCTGTAGACTTTTTATTTGAATTTTATATTTTGGGTTTTAATTCTGTTATAAGGCCTTTAATGGATTTAATTTTTAAATGGGCTTTAGATTTCCTTATTTAAAACTGCTAAACATGAATTTTCAAAATTAACAACTATTTTCAAAAACACTTAAAAACAGACATTTATATATTTCAAACTTTAGTAGCTTCCGCGATTGGAATAACCTAAAGTATCAATACCAGACATTAAGTAAATGTTTTTGACGAGATGATTTGCTAAACTCGAGCAAAAGGATTTAAACATAGAAATGAACTTTTAATGAAAAACTCAGTTTTCTAATGAAGCTTTGATATGACACGCCAGATTCGGCAATAACGTCTGGGCCGAGTTTAGGGTGTTACAAAACCCTTATACATGCCATATACTTAAAACACTTAAGTTCAAAAGTACCAAGTTGATAGTTGGATAGTGTGACAAAGTCTCTGACGAACCCCGAATCTGAGCTAGCTTTGATTCCATTATAAAACACGAAAAAATAAACAAAGTAAGCTTTATAGCTTAGTAAGCATATATGATTAATAAGTATAATTTGCCAATTCATTCACCATTTAAAGAACATAAGTAAATATAAGCAATTCAATTCAACAATTTGTACATTGCCATAATTCTATGTATTATGTATATATTCATCAACTTTCACTTACTTTTCATATAAACTTATCAATTATCACTTGTCAAACTTATCACGAGTACCTAAAGTAATCTGTATCATTGCTTACATCTTTGTACCATCATCTTTTCCCGTTGAACCATTCAAAATAATATCGGATACTCGGGAATCTTACAGTGAAGTGCCACATACATAGCCAAAGCTATCTCAATCTCATATCACATATATGCTCACTCTCGAGCTATCAACGGGCCTACTCACACAAGCTGTCAGTCAAGGCATGGCTACACGGTGCTACTTACACAAGCTATCAAGTAACCGCAACACATGCTGGTATACTCAGCCACCAGTAGGACGTACAGGACCAGCACCCGAATCACATAATCACAGTGACCCCTAATGATATGTCACTAGTATCCTATCTATTTCTAAGGTTCAACCAGGATTGTAATACCCCAAACCTAGCCTAGACATTATGACCGGATCTAGCGTATCACATCAAATGGTAGTTTTAAAAGCTAAGCGTTTGTTAAAAATTTTGCTTTCTTTTTAAAACTCTGAGTTTCATTGTTTGTTTGTAAAAGTAAGACTCTTTAATGTCTATTCTTGTAAAAGTGTTACTATTTAAGAAAATTGTGTTTGTTGTGAAAATCAAACTTGAATAGTTATGGAAACGTGATATTTTGAAAACGGTTATGGATATTTTAAAAACCCGTGATTAACTGATTAACAATTCGTAATTAATAGGATTACCAAATAAAAGTTTTAAAGAAAAAACATTCCCAAAGGCCTTATTACAACAAAGATTAACCCAAATAAAGAAAATAATATAAGGTAAGTTAAAACCGTAATTTACTAAGCTCCATATGAAGCAAATTCGAAGCACGGCCACCTCCGAGTCCTCCGCAGATATTAATCCTCCAACGATGGGGATTACCTGCAAGGTTAAAAGAAAGGGGGTGAGTTACGAGAACTCACTTTGTAATCCCCTAAACGGTCACTATCTGGGCCTGGGCCCCTACGGTATCAATCTGGGCCTAAGTCCCAAAATCATGGTAATGCAAACAGAAATGTATCCCAACCTAATCCAACCATCACACCACCCCTACCAACCAATCGCACCATGTGGGGATCTAGTCAACCCACCCCTCTAAAGGCACCAATATTACTGACAAGCTGCCAATCACGGTATATATGTGGCTGAGCCACTAAAATGGTATGTGGCAGAGCCACCAAAACGGTATGTGGCAGAGCCACCACAACTGCACTTCCTCCCATAATCATACCCACCCCATGCAACATAATATAAATGCAATGTCTCACAAGTATAAATAGTATAAAATAATATCACATATACGATATTCAACCACAATCGAGGGTATAACGGTCACTTTCTCATATGAGGATACAACGGTAATTTTCACCCTTTTGGGGGTATTTCGATAATTTACCCTCTAAAGGTATTTCAATAATTTTACCCACTAAGGGTATTTCGGTAATTTACCGTCTAAGGGTATTTCAGTAATTTTACCCACCAAGGATATTTCGGTAATTTATCCTCTAGGGGAATTTCAGTAATTTACCCTCGAGGGGTATTTCGATAATATCACTCATTCAACGGCTTTTTGGAGGCCTACTGTCGCCTCGAGCGACTCGAGACCCTTTTGGGTCTCTACGGTGCAATTGGGCCTAAAATTCATTTCCGAACGAAACAGGCCCACACACTCATGTGGCCTATTTAACATGTTTTCGATCTCGAATTTGTAGACTTTGCAGTCGCATTCGTCATTCGGTAATTTTCTATCGATTTTGCCCATGTGGGCCTATTAACCCATTGGTCCCATTTATTTGGCTCGATTAGGCCCGTTACGGCCTCAGTTTTGTGAGAGTGCTCGTGACACTCTCAACAATTTAATGCCATCATTAGTGGCTTGGTTTATCGCTACGAGCACTCGCACGCTCGAGTGGTCATAGTTGCCAATTTTTAGCTTTTTGACTTTTGGCCGATTCACAGAGCAGTACATGCTTTCATAAACATTGGTGTGAGATTACACACCTGATCACATAGAACACTATACAATCACGAACATTGTCACCTATACCAAACATAACGCAAAATTAACCTATTAACAAAAGAGTTGGGAGATCTTTAATCTAAACACCTACTATGAGATTACTAACACTTGCCTTTACTAGATCGAGCAACTGCGATTTGCCTAGTTGAACCAGATGCCGACGCTCGTCCGCATCTAGGCAAAAAGTCCCGAACTGCTGACACCCTACGCTGCTTAAACTTTGGAGCAGGGGCTACTAGTCCATTTCCCTTAGGCACTCCTCCTGATCCCCCTCAGACTGGCTATTACTTGCCTCCATGAAGAACTCTCGATTAGTAAAGTACCATAAAATAGGTAGTTGGCTAACAAGGGGTTTCGGCTATCACAAAAGAGAACAAACATGATTCTAGATAGAGAAAAGTAAATAGATTTGGCCTAGAAAATAAAAAGTTAAGGCTGAGTGTTTCGGCTTTAGTAAAGAAAAGAGAGAAAAGCAAAGAAAATAAAGGAAAAAAAACGTTACCTTCAACTGGAAAAGAACTGGTGGAGAAGAGTGAATAGATTCGGCCTTTGATCAGGGATGAGTCGAATGGGAAGAAGGTTTCAGCTATAGAAAAACAATAAGAGAAAGAAATGAGAGGAAAGTAGAGAAGAACAAATGTAGAGAGGTGGAAAGAAGAGTTTCGGCCAATTGATGTTTAGGTAACAAGCAAAGAAAACAATGTATGAAAAACAATGCGAAAAAGAGGAAGAGGGAAGCTGAGAATTCAGAAAGAAGATTGAGGAGAAAAGGACCCGAAAGGCTAAAGTCAAAAGAAAACCAAAATGCAAAACTTCTACCAGATGAAAACTAGAGAACATTCGGCTCCATCTCCCTTTTTTCCTATCGAAAAATGCTTTGCTAGACCCTCACATTCGACCACCTCTTCCAACACTTGAATCCCATGATTTCCTCCACAAATCTTTCCTTAATTCACTATCCATCTCTCATTCAAATTCACCCAACAACCTTGACCAATTCAAATACTTCTCCATCAGTATTTGATTCCAACACAACCTCTTGTCTTCTCCTGAGCAAAATAAAAGCCTCTAACTTGCCATCTGTGGGATTCAAACTCCTTCCCTACTTGCTCTCCCATTGACGCCACATCCACCTTGCCACATGCCCAACTTGTGTCTCCTAAATGCACCTAATTATTCTTAAGCCCTACTACCAACAGCCCTATCCACTAAAGGGCCAAAAATTAAAATTTTTCTTATGGCCTAACTTGAACCCGGGACTTCATAGTACCCTCTAAACACTCCAAAATCACATACCTAATAGGTCCAACTTGCATTAGTGTCGTTCTCTTGTTCTCAAAAAAATTTAAAAGCTCATACGCCCAAGGCTCAATGGGCCCAATTCTACTAGGTCCAAATTCGGGGCGTTACAAGGATTCTCACTTTGTCAATGCTTTGTCAATAGATTCTGCAGTGTTCTAATATCACAATTATCATATTTAAGCATATAAACACATATAACATTAAGCTTATTAATCATACAAACTTACCTCAATCGTAAAATCAGTGAAATGAATCTTTCTTTTTTCTGTCTTTTATTCTTTTTTATATTGGTTTTATCTAAATGTTAGATTGATGTTGTGCAAAAGCATGTCTTCACCAATTTGGATTCATTTGCTGGGGTTTTTGTTTATGGCCTCTGGAACATTGTCAACACCACCTAGAAGGCCAATAGCAGTTCCATTCAAGAGGAACTATGTGCCTGCATGGGCTTTTGATCACATTAAGTGCTACAATGGAGGCTCCGAGATTGAGCTTTACCTTGACGAATATACTGGTACTAGTTTCCAGTCAAAAGGATCCTACTTGTTCGGACATTTTAATATGCAAATAAAGCTATTTCTTGGAGACTCTCCTGAAAATGTTACTACCTTCTATGTGAGTATAATTTTTGCCACACTGCTAGATCGATACAACTTGACTCATTGCAAGTAAAGCTTAAAATTTGTTTAATTTATCTCTTGCATTGCAGATATCTTCTCAAATTTTGGAGCATGACAAGATAGATTTTGAGTTCTTGGGGAATAGAACGGGCCAGCCATACATTTTACAGACAAATGTGTTCACTGGAGGAAAGGGTGATAGAAAACAAAGGATTTATCTTTGGTTTGACCCAACAAAAGCCTACCATTCCTACTCTGTGCTCTGGAACTCCTATCAAATTGTGTTAGTCTCTCATTTCCTACTCATCTAATTTCAACTTTTGGTGATCTTTCAAGGTTTTTTTTTTTTTTTTTTTTATCTTTGGTTATCATTAAATACTTTAGAGTGGTTGTCATACTTCTATGACCTTTAATGGGACTTGAAAAAGCTTTCAATTTCAAAGTAATTTTTAAAATCATTTCTAAACTAATATTTCAAAACAATTGGAAAGATTGTTGAAAATATGGACATCACATATATAATTAATTAGTTAATGTTATTATTATTTAATATCATAATAGTTAGTACAAATTAAAAGTGATCTAATTTGGTTAAAATTTATTGGGCTTTAATTATTAAATAAAGAATGGGTCAAATATGTGTAGATACTATAGTAAGTAATTTCTAATTGATAATGGGTTGATTAGAAATTAGGGCTAATGTGCCAAAGTTATATATTAGGGTTTGGTCCCCAAATTACACACAACAAAATTTCTTTTCTAATATCCCATCCTAAGGAAAGAGAGAGTAAATATTCTCTGAATTTCTTGTGTACTAATTTGGAAGATCAAAAACCCATGGCTCCATAGATTTCAAGAAATCAATTAATTCAGGTACGCTTCCGCATCTAGTTTTATTTCTTGATTTATTCTTAAAGATTTGACATGATAGGTCCTGATTTATGGTTTGTTTTAAGTTTTATATTAGATTTTGATTTTACGGTTCTAACAAGTGGTATTAGAGCCTCGTCATATTAAATCATTGAAAATGAATTAATTTTCTATTATTTTGTTGATTCATTTTTCAAATTTTATAGATATGGTATTTCAATTATATATAATATTGAATCTTTCAAATTCTAGATCCACTACAGCAAAATCGGCTTTTAGCTTTTTTTTTTTTTGGCCTTTAGAGGCGTTTGTAAGCGCCACTAAAAGTGTTTGCGGCGCTTTTAGAAGCGCCGTAAAAAATGCTGCTAAATCAACCACCGCAAATTTTTTCGGCGTTTATGAGAAAAAAATGCCACTAAAGATCATGATTTTTAACGGCATTTGTGGCAAAAATGTCGCTAAAAGTCATGACATTTAGCGGTGCTTTTACTACAAACGCCACTAAAAGTCATGACCTTTAGCGGCGCTTATCTCAAAAATGCCGCTAAAAGTCATGACCTTTAGTGGCGCTTTTTTTGAAAAACGCCGCTAAAAGTCATGAAAAATAAAAAAAATATTATACTTTTAGCGATACTTTTTTTCAAAAACGCCGCTAAAAGTCATGAAAAATAAAAAAATTATAATATTATAAAAACACGTAAATCTAATTTAAAAATGTATAATTTAATTTGAAGACATTAAAATAAAAATTGTAGAAGAATACATATTTCTATAATTGCATCAAATAACAAGCATGTGAGATTTGCCTAAAATTATAAAATGCTCCTAATAACAAGCACATTCCATGACCCCAATCACCAAACGTCAACAAGAAAGAGAAATGGAAAAGTAACAACGAAGTAAACTGCAGGATTTGCCTCCGATATCTAGTAATACCGCAAAAGTTCTCATGTTAGTATCCCGCTAAAGATGTAAAAATTTCAACAAGAAATGATAAAAAGTGAAGGCGGTATGATTCATTTAATTGATCAAGAACACATGAAGTCTGCGAATGAGAACGGACGAGATACTTCAATTTTGACATATTATAGTGCTATTACATAAATCTTCTAAGAATTAGCTTCACGGTTAGGAAGCAATTCATGTCCCCCTCTCAGCATATCATATTTACCATCTAAAACATAAACCACCCAATGAACCCAATAAGATTCTTAATATTGGACAACCGTTCAATTTAAAGTGAGTAGCTTATAGAAATTTGTCAAAACTATCAACAGAAGCGTGCCATCCATGTGTTAAAGCAACATAGCATCATATTAGAACTCACCCATATGCATCAACAATCTCCTGATATGCATGCCATCCATGTGTTAAAGCAACATAGCATCACAGCCTCTCATGACCTTGAATACATAGCCCTTAAACTCATGTTGAAGGATAATTAATGGGTGAGCAATTATGAAGTCCAGATGCACCAGCAGAAACTTGAGGCAGTGAACGAAAAGCTAAAGGTAACTTGGAAACATACCTCACCAAGGGCATCACCACTGACTTCCTGTGAGATCCTCTTGTCAAAAAAGGCTCGACTGCATTTTCAAATGTCAATGTGAGAATACTTTCTTCTTAATATAAATGAACAACTACTAATTGGCTTTGACGCAATAGTAAATAGATGCTCACAAATACAATCAAGCCAAGCTACTTAAAAGAAACTATTATTTTAACATAATAATCAGTTACAAATTTAATAGATGAGCTATTATCTTATAAGGTATATTTGTCCCACCGATTAGATACAAATAAGAATATGGTGAACTGTAAAAGAGAACATGCGAACTTAACTATAAAGTCCGACCTCAAACTTGGCCACCATTGTGGATGACAAACAACCCATGCCAAGAATTCCCACCCACCTTACAACATTTCCAAACTCCACATAGATAGAAAAGTCTATTAGACAAGATTTTTAGGATAACGGTCAGATTCTTCCTCCATTTAGAGACAGCACGAATGACTCTAGTTAGCTTGTGGTGATTGACATAGTAGAACATCAATATTAATGTAGTTCCAGTTAGTTCATATTAGTTCTCTATGCACTAATCTTTTTAACAATTTAGAATAATTTTTTATTTGAAGATAATTTTGTAAAACATTTGAGTTTCTGAGTTATACCATAATATGAAAGGAAAGGGAAAATACAATGTAAATTTTTTGTTTATAAGAAAATAAGTTAATCTAAGTCATTTGTCTCCCTCCGGAGTTTTCTAGTCTTTTAAGACAGGATAACCAATTCTATAATGTGATTCAACAAATTCAATACTAGGTAACAGATGAAATGGTTTACAAGGGTTTTTTGTTGAGTTGGATGGCAATGATACTTACTTGGCAATGGCATGTGCTAACGTGGTGGTCTCATGAAAATTTTGACTTTTGGGCTCCTTGCTCTTTTTCCAAGACTAAAAGAGTAATCATATTGGGAACAAATTTCTAAGCCTCTATGTACTTCCAAGGAATGTAACCTACAGCATTGACAGTTCAAAACTTCCAAGGAATGTAACCTACAGCATTGACAGTTCAAAACAAGTTACTATAGTGGCAATCCAACTGTAATTATGAAACAGAGGTAGAAAACAAAAGTCATTTATATAAATAATGATGTAGTAAAGTAGAAAAATAATTCCTTCAAACTAGGAGAAAATAAACTCTTCATCTTTTCCACCCAAGGTAGCATCAAACATGTCATATTGTCTATTACTAAACCTCCTTCAAACTAGGAAAAAACAAACTCATCATATTCTCCACGCCAAGGTACCATCAAATATGTCATAATGTCTCATACTGAACCTATTTCTATTTGATGGGCCTTCTGAGGAAGAAATGTCGTAGCTCTGCTCTTGCTAGCTTTTTGCTTCAACATAATTGACTTTTCACATTATATAAATACTCAGCAAAGTTGAATCCCACACAAATAAAATATAACTGAAACCTGTATATATATATATAGACAACATGACCAAAAAGAAGCCATATCCTTCATATAGGTCTTTTCATGGTTAAGACAATCAACATTAAATTTAACACTAAATACTGAAATTAAATCAACGAATTCAACTTAAACCCAACTATTTCATGAGTCAGAGAGAGAAGAAAGTTCTGAGTTTCGGTCATCATCAATTTCGATTTTTTTGGCAACCAAGAGTCGGATTTGCAATGTTGAAGTGAGAAAAAAATGAAGAAAAATCAGCAAAATGAAAAGAATAAACAAACCTTCATTTTGTTTGAAAAGAAAAAATGAAAAGAAAAAAACATCAGCAAAATGAAAAGGATTGAAATCTATCTATATTTAGTTCAAAAAAAAAAAAGAAAAAAGAAAAAACCTTCATTTCTATTTGATGGGTCTTCTTAGGAAGAAATGCCGCAGCTCTGCTCTTGCTAGCTTTAAGCCTTAAGGTTAGGTTTTCACTTCTGTTAAAGGGTTTTTATTTGTGGATATTTATATATATAAAAGGGGAATAATTGGGTGCTGCTAGTGAACACGATAACTTTTATCGGAATCAAATTAGACTCATACATATGGACATTTGATGGGTCCTAAATTCTAATTTGGGCTTTGAGTTAATTGGTTAAATGGGCTTACTTGGACCCACTATAATCGCTTTACTCTAATTTAATTTAAATTTAATTAAAATAATTAAAATTTTGTGGGGAAAACGTTGAAATTATATGCAGGGAAAAAAACAAAACCAAAAAAAAAGTAAGATTTGAAAATACTTAAATCAATAATTAAAAATAAAAAAAATTCGATAAAAATCATAAGCACAAATTTTTTTTACAAAACAATCAGGGAAAATGTTTGCACAAAAAGTATAAGATGTTGGGTCGACGCACTCCTATGTTGCTAGTAGTATAGTGGGAACAATGGACTTAGTTTATGAGATTTCTTCTAGGGAGATGACAGTAATTAGCCCTCTAGGTCACTCTGTAGAAGTAAACAAACTGTATAAGGATGTACCCCTAGAACTTTAAGGGGTAGTGTTTCCGGCAGATCTGATGGAACTACCATTCGGAGAGTTCGATTTGATCTTAGGGATGGATTGGCTAGTAAAGTATCAAGAAAGTCTGGATTGTGCCCCGAAGCGCATGGTGTTAAAGTCTGTTGAGGGTGAAGAGGTGGTGGTGATAGGTGATAGAAGAAATTACCTATCCAATGTAGTATCCGCCTTGAAAGCCGAGAGAATGGTGAGGAAGGGATGTGAGGCATTCGTGGTTCATGTTTGTTCATTGGAGGCTAAGGAATCCACTATAGGAAACATTCGAACGGTGAAGGAATTTATCGATGTATTCCCAGAGGAGGTTTCGGGTCTGCATCCAGATCGCGAAGTTGAGTTTGGTATAGAACTGCTGCCATGAATCGTGCCAGTGTCCATTGCTCCATATAGGATGACGCCAAAGGAATTAGTGGAGTTGAAAGCACACATTCAAGAGTTGCTGGATCGAGGTTTTATCCGGCTGAGTGTTTCGCCTTGGGGAGCGCCTGTGCTTTTTGTTAAGAAGAAGGATGGAACGATGCGAATGTGTATAGATTATCGCTAACTGAACAAGTTGACGATTGAGAACAAGTACCCATTGCCAAGGATAGACGACTTGTTCGACCAACTTAAGGGAGCGTCAGTTTTCTCTAAGATTGATTTGAGGTCGGGCTACCACCAACTTAAGGTAAAGGAGGCTGATATCCAGAAGACAGCGTTTCATACTCGCTATGGGCACTACAAGTTTCTAGTAATGCCATTTGGCCTGACTAACATGCTGGCAGCATTCATGGACATGATGAATCAGGTTTTCTAGCCGTACTTGGATCGGTTCATCGTAGTGTTTATAGAAGACATCTTGGGGTACTCAAAATTGGAGGAGGAACATGATGCGCATCTACGTGTGGTTTTACAGATTCTGAGAGAGAAGCAGTTGTTCGCAAAGTTTTGTAAGTGTGAGTTCTGGTTGAAGGAGGTAACTTTCTTGGGTCATGTGGTGTCAGCTGAGGGGATTAGGGTAGACCCTCATAAGATTGAGGCGGTATTGGACTGGAAACCACCTAAGTCTGTAGCAAAGATTTGGAGTTTTTTGGGTTTAGCAGGATATTACAGAAGGTTCGTGGATGGGTTCTCTTTAATTGCAGCGCCATTATCTAAGTTGTTAAAGAAAGGAGTTCCGTTTGTGTGGTCAGATAGGCAGCAAGAAAGTTTCGATAAGTTAACAAAGATTTTGACAGAAGCTCCGATGTTGATTCAGCCTGAAGTAGGAAAAGAGTTTACGGTCTACTGTGATATGTCGCATACTGGTTTGGGATGTGTGCTGATGCAAGAAGGGAAAGTAGTGGCATATGCTTCTCGTCAATTGAGACCCCACGAAGTGAATTATCCGACGCATGATCTGGAGTTGGCTGCAGTGGTTTTTGCTCTAAAAATTTGGAGGCATTACCTGTATGGACAGAAGTTGATCATCTACACGGACCACAAGAGTTTGAAGTACCTCTTAACCCAGAAGGAATTGAATTTGAGGCAGCGAAGGAGGATTGAGTTGTTGAAGGACTATGACTGTTCGACTGAGTACCATCCGGGGGAAGCCAATGTGGTGGCAGACGCATTGACTCGTAAGGTGGTATCAGACTTGAGAGCAATGTTTGCCCACCTTAGTCTGTATGATGATGGAAGTTTGCTAACGGAGCTACAAGTGAAGCCGACATGGGTTAATGAGGTTAAGGAGAAACAGCTAGTGGATGAAGACTTAACTACTCGATTTTCGCAAGTGCAGAATGGTGGATTGGAGGGTTATAGCTGGAATAGCGAGGGAGTGTTGTGTTTCCAAGGGAGAGTTTGTATGCCAAGAGATGTAGAGCTAAGACAGAAGATTCTTCAGAAGGCACATAGCAGTCCATACGCTATGCATCTTGGAGGTAGCAAGATGTACCGGGATTTGAGGGAGTAGTTTTGGTGGCTAGGTTTGAAGCATATAGGATCGGTAGCTTATCAGATCGAGCTACAAGTATAATTGAGTTAGATCCATGATGCATTCCATGTTTCCATGCTTAGAAGCTATCAATCAGATCCATCATATGTTGTGCCAGTAGAGGATATTGAAGTGAGCCTGGATTTATCTTTCGAGGAAGAACCAGTGCAGATTCTGGATCTGGATGTTAAGGTCTTGCGTAGGAAGTCAGTGCCTTTAGTGAAGGTATTATGGCAAAATCATAGAACTGAAGAGGCCACTGGGAACCAGAGGATGTGATGCGGCAGTAATACCCTCAACTCTTTTAACCAGGTAATTTCAAGGCCAAAATTATTTTTAATGAGGGTAAAACTGTAACATCCCTAAATCGGGCCCTTGCATTTCATGTGGTTGCATGTGTATTGTTTGGTAGGTATGTTAGTTTGGACTATTTTAGGGTCTAGGCTTGAGCCAGGGATAGGCTAGGGTCATATCAAAAAGTTGCGTTTTGGGCTTCTAGAGGAAGGGAGCTGTTTGAGTTGGGTGTTAAAAGTAATTGATGAAAATGTAAGACACAAGAAGTGCCTCGGAAAAGTGGCAAGGAGGTACAACTTAAGGCTTGGAGAGGTGACGCCTCAAGGGGAGCAAGGGAGCCTGGGTTCGAGCAGCAGAATTCCCTTTTCTGGTTGTTATTTTTGACGCCAAGGCTAGGGAGGTAATGTGCTCAGGATGGACTCTGTTGGATATGTGTTGAAGAAGTCAACACATTTGAAATGGGTGGAGAAGAGAAATTGTAGGAGTTAGACTCATTCAAATTGGTTTGAATGAGTGGCCAGGAGAAAATTTAAGAGATAGACATCGGAGCTTAGTGTTGGCCGAATGCCAAACACTAGGGGGAAGGGAGAAATCAGTTTGGGTAGCTAGGAGTGTGCCGAATTTCATTTGTAGACTTAGGGGAGAATTTTGGCTAGCTTGAAGAAACATTTGTTCTCTTTATTTCTGTTTGGTCAAAACCGAGGTACCTATAGCATTTTGTTGTGTTTCCTTGGTCTTTTAGGAACCAAAACCGAAACCTTTCTCTAGGTCTCATCTCATTTTCCTTTTGTCTTTTATTTTTCTCTTCTCTGCTTCTTTGTGTTCGGCCGAATCCACCCTTGCTCACCACCCATCATTGTGATTCATTTTCTTGCCATAACCACTTAAAGCTGAAAACGCCATACCTATTCCCTTTTTACTTTTGTTTTCATCTTCCCTCTTGAAACCCTTGTAGCCGAATCTCTCCAAACCCATATCCCTCTTCTTTGTTCTTCTTTTATTTGTGTAAGCAAGAGCCGAAACCATTACCCTCCTTCCCTTTCGATTTATTTCTCTTCTTTTGGACCATAGTCAGAACCTTTTGTATCCCAAGCGCATTCTATGTGTTTCTTTTTCCGAAGAATATACTCTAGTCAAATTTCAACCCATAGTCAGGTAAGATTCCATTATTTTCTTTTCTTTCTTCTCCTATGTCTCTGATGGCCGAATCTTCTCCCATATCTACTCTCTTCCCTTTGTCATTTTCTATAGGGGAAAAAGCTGGGATTTGGCAATTGTGTGGGTAGTGCTTTAGCCGAATACTCTTGGTTCTCATATTTGTTCTTCGGTTTTGTAGTAGCAGATCATTATCATCCACCCACTCTCAATTGATTTCGTTAAAGTGTTGTGGTAAGGGTTCTTGCCGATTCCATCTTTCCTTATTATGTTAAAATGCCGAAGGCAGTAGCTAATCTTATAGGTTCTTGGCCGATTGAAGGGGGGACTAGTCTTCGTGTTACTTCAGCTTTTGTTTGGTGATTGTATGGTGTTGAGGTAAGGGGCGAGCGCCTTCTCACGTTATTTCTTTTGGGATTTCATGATCAAAGCCGAATGGTTATTTGCTGATAGTGATGTGTTTGGTCAAACATATGAAGGTGGTGACGCATACGTTGGATTCTTGGCACTTGCTCGGTTAGTAGTTTAGATCTTGATCTTGAGATCTGTCGATCTAAGTAAGAGGTCTGTTTCTTCGGGTTAAATCTCCATTCTTAGTTATTCGCTGTGTTAATCTAACTTAGTGACCAAAGGTGTTATGGACCCTAATGCCAGCCAAGCGTTAGGTAGGGTTAGATCTGATACCCCAGCCCCTAAGTTCAAGAAGAGGGCTTTATCTGCGGTTCGTGATTGGCCACTTGGGGTGGACCAGCATCGGAGCAGGAGAGTCGACAAATCGCGGTAGTGCCCATTGACGATAGTACCGACGTAGAGAGCGTCGTATTACGAGTAACCAGGTGTGTAACTCTTGCACACTTCATAGATTAATAAGATATTATGTCGTGATTTGTTAAAAGTCGAAAAATGGTCGAAAATGTTAAACTACCCATGTGGGTAAAAACAAGGACTCCGGGTAAGCCCACTTTGCTTGGATGTGTTAAAGGCTTCTACTAAAATTGTAAATGCACTGTTATCATAATTGTGATAGTTGAGCATGAGTTTATTGCATTGATAGCATGTTCATGAGAATGGGTTGATGAGAGTAGTGGGAAGATATGATTTCAGACTGTCACCAGTGGTTTTGACCACACAGTGGGTGGGCCCCGCTTTTTGTTATATTGTGACTAAGTCTTAGTGGTTTTGACCACCAGTGGTGTTGACCGCATATATATTATTTGTGACTCTGGCCACCAGTGGTGTTGACCACATATATCTATTTTGTAATTCGTCCTTGTGGTTTGATAGCATCGTGGCTTGGCCCCACATATCGATATGGGGATTGTCACCAGTGGTGTTGACCACATATATTATTTGTGACTTCGGTCACCAGTGGTGTTGACCACCAGTGGTGTTGACCACATGGGGTAGATACAGGAGTTTCGAATGGTTAGGTTTTGGGTTGCATGGCATACTTATTTATTTACGAAACTGTGTAAAGGCTACTATTATTGGGATGCGGATTTATACACTTAGTCTCGGTGACTCACCCCTTTCCATTAACATTTTCAGGTGATTCGTAGATCGCGAATGTGGAGCCAAGATGGACTCGAGGTGGCCTTGCTCAGCAGTTCATTTTTATTTTATTGGTTAATTTCGAACCTACTTTGCTTTAAATTTCAGTTTTTTTTTGGTTTTGTAATAAGGCTACTAAATTTTACTTTGGGTTATTTGCTTTGACAAATTATCATTGAAACTGCGTTAAACATTAAAGCCTGTTTGAAAACAAAAAGTACTTAGGAAATGAATGTTTTCACAAACTTCAAAGAATTTCAGGAATTTTCCAAAATTTCATCTTCGGATAATTGAGCGAACTTGTGATATTAACAAAGTAACTAGAATCTCTTTAAAGCAAATTTTGAAACAGTTTTAGCAATCTATTTAAATCAACTCGGCTTTCATAAAATCAAAAGTTTTCCTTAAATTAGAGACGATAATTTATTTTCAAAATCATTTTTCTTCTCTGTAACATACCAGATTCGATCGTAGCGTTTTGACCGAGTTTGGGGTGTTACATTTGTAGTATCAAAGCCAAGTTCAAAAGCTAGGCTGTAGGCCTGAGGCCCAAAACATTTTCAATATAGGGTTTACAAAATAGTTTTGATGGAAAATGCATGTTTTGGGAAGCATGGCACCTGAGTCCCCGACACGAATCCGCAACGGTAAGTTCTCTAAACTAATGTTATTATGGTTTAATAATTGTGTTATGGATGTTAGTAGTGGAAATTCACTTTAGAGATTGAGCCCATAGGATTGTATAAACTTACGAGAATAATTACTATAATAAATGGTTCATAAGACTGTTCTATAATTATCAGTGTAAAAAATCTAGTTCATAAAATTCATTAATCAGATTAAATTAAGAACGTTAGTCATGAGCTCTAGAGGATGAGGTCGTAATACGCGTGGACAGGGTAGAGGTAGGATGACCGTGTCTGAACCGATAGGGTCCGATCATTGGTCAGAGAATAAGGTACCGCCGCTGCCAGTTGTGGGCGCTAAGTTCCAAGATCAGACGGGTGGCGACGATGTGGTGTCACAGGCGATGCTGCGAGTTCTAGAGAAAGTAGCTAGAGTAGGTGGGGGTACGGAGGTTCAGAAATCTGTGTTAGAATGACTCTGAGCAAATGGAGCAGAGGTGTTCTGGGGTGTTTCTGGTGTGGCTCCCAATACAACTGAGTACTGGCTTGAGGCAACTCAACGTATCATAGGAAAATTTGAAGGGGATAGTGTCTCTTCTCAGGGATGAGTCTTATCAGTGGTGGCTCACGGTCAGGAACGGTTCGGTGGCTGATGACATCACCTGGGATTTCTTTAAGGAGGCTTATCAAATGAAGTATGTCGGGTCTAGTTATATTGATGTACAGCGTAGGGCATTCTTGAATCTGGTCCGGGGGAATAAGACAGTAGCTGAATATGAGACGGAGTTCCTTCAGCTGAGTCATTATGCTCAGGGTATTATGGCTACTGAACACGAGCACTGTGTTAGATTTGAGGATGGGTTGAGAGATGAGCTACGGATGTTGATTGCCCCGTAGAGGGAAAGAGAATTTGCTGTCTTAGTGGAGAAGGCCAAGATAGCTGAGGGGGTGAAGCAGTCGGTGAGACAGAATCAGGATAGACGCTGGAGTAAGAGGAGTACTGAGTCATCAAGGTCTGCTGGGAATCCGAAAAAAAGGGGCTAGATTTGGCGGGCAAAGCCAAGCTGCAAGGCCTACTGCTACTGCTAAATGGCCGCCGCGATGTGCTCAATGTGGAAAATCTCATTTTGGAGAGTGCTGGACAGGGAACAAAGGGTGCTTCGAGTGCGGGTCAATAGGGCACCGAGTAAGGGATTGTCCGCGGAGATCAGCTAGGATCCAGTCTGAGGGTCAAGGACGTACGTAATTCAAAAGGGATGGCCAACAACCACAGAGAGGTCGCGGTCCCACGGGAGGTAATGGGTCTAGTCGAGGTTGTGGAGCACCGGGTAGGGGTGCTGGGAATACTGAGGCGAGATAGCCTGGGTTAGTGTATGCCGCGAGGCGTCGAGAGAAGGGCGATGCACTGGACGTCATAACCGGTACGTTTTTAATTTTTGGACTGCCTTATACTGCTTTGATAGATGTTGGGTCGACGCACTCCTATGTTGCTAGTAGTATAGTGGGAACCATGGACTTAGTTTATGAGATTTCTTCTAGGGAGATGACAGTAATTAGCCCTCTAGGCCACTCTGTAGAAGTAAACAAACTATATAAGGATGTACCCCTAGAACTTTAAGGGGTAGTGTTTTCGGCTGATCTAATGGAACGGCCATTCAGAGAGTTCGATTTGATCTTAGGGATGGACTGGCTAGTAAAGTATCAAGCAAGTCTGGATTGTGCCACGAAGCGCATGGTGTTGAAGTTTGTTGAGGGTGAAGAGGTAGTGGTGATAGGTGATAGAAGGAATTACCTATCCAATGTAGTATCCGCCTTAAAGGTCGAGAGAATGGTGAGGAAGGGATGTGAGGCATTCGTGGTTCATGTTTGTGCATTGGAGGTTAAGGAATCCACTGTGGGAAACGTTCGAACGGTGAAGGAATTTGCCGATGTATTCCCAGAGGAGCTTCAGGGTTTGCATCCGGATCGCGAAGTTGAGTTTGGTATAGAACTGCTGCCAGGAACCGCGCCAGTGTCTATTGCTCCATATAGGATGGCGCCAAAGGAATTAGTGGAGTTGAAAGCATAGATTCAAGAGTTCGCTGGATCAAGGTTTTATCCGGTCGAGTGTTTCACCTTGGGGAGCGCCTGTGCTTTTTGTTAAGAAGAAGGATGGAACGATGCGAATGTGTATAGATTATCGCCAGCTGAACAAGTTGACGATTAAGAACAAGTACCCATTGCCAAGGATAGACGACTTGTTCAACCAACTTAAGGGAGCGTCAGTTTTCTCTAAGATTGATTTGAGGTCAGGGTACCACCAGCTTAAGGTAAAGAAGGCTGATATCCATAAGATAGCATTTCGTACTCGCTATGGGCACTATGTGTTTCTAGTAATGCCATTTGGGCTGACTAACGCGTCAGCAGCGTTCATGGACATGATGAATCAGGTTTTTAAGCCGTACTTGGATCGGTTCGTCGTAGTGTTTATAGACGACATCTTGGTGTACTCAAAATCGGAGGAGGAACATGATGCGCATCTACGTGTGGTTTTACATAATTTGAGACAGAAGCAGTTGTTCGCAAAGTTTTGTAAGTGCGAGTTCTGGTTGAAGGAGGTAACTTTCTTGGGTCATGTGGTGTCAACTGAGGGGATCAGGGTAGACCCTCATCAGATTGAGGCGGTAATGGACTGGAAGCCACCTAAGTCTGTTCAAAGATTCAGAGTTTTCTGGGTTTAGCGGGATATTACAGAAGGTTCGTGGATGGGTTCTCTTTAATTGCAGTGCCATTAACTAAGTCGTTAAAGAAAGAAGTTCCGTTTGTGTGGTCAGATAGGCAGCAAGAAAGTTTCGATAAGTTAAAGAAGATTTTGACAGAAGCTCCAGTGTTGATTGACCAAGCAGAAAGAGTTTCTGATCTCTTGTGATGCGTCGACATCTTGGTTTGGGATGTGTGCTGATGCAAGAGGGGAAAGTAGTGGCGTATGCTTCTCGTCAGTTGAGACCCCACGGAGTGAATTACCCGACGCATGATCTGGAGTTGGCTATAGTGGTTTTTAGTCTAAAAATTTGGAAGCATTACCTGTATGGACAAAAGTCGATAGTCTACACAGACTATAAGAGTTTGAAGTACCTCTTGACCCAAAAGGAATTAAATTTGAGGCAGCGAAGGTGGATCGAGTTGTTGAAGGACTATGACAATTCGATTGAGTACCATCCGGGGAAAGCTAATGTGGTGGCAAACACATTGAGTCGTAAGGTGGTGTCAGACTTGAGAGCAATGTTTTCCCACCTTAGTCTGTATGATGACAAAAGTTTGCTAGCGGAGCTACAAGTGAAGCCGACATAGGTTAATCAGGTTAAGGAGAAACAACTAGTGGATGAAGACTTAACTATTCGATTTTCACAAGTGCCGAATGGTGGATTGGAGGGTTATAGCTTGAGCAGCGAGGGAGTGTTGTGTTTCCAAGGGAGAGTTTGTATGCCAAGAGATGTGGAGCTAAGATAGAAGGTTCTTTAGGAGGCACATAGGAGTACATACGTTATGCATCCTGGAGGTAGCAAGATGTACCGAGATTTGAGGGAGTAGTTTTGGTGGCCGGGTTTGAAGCGTGTGGGACCGGTAGCTTATCAGCTCGAGCTACAAGAAGAATTTAGTCAGATCCATGACGTGTTCCATGTTTCCATGCTTAGACGCTATTGATCAGATCCATCACATGTTGTGCCAGTAAAGGATATTGAAGTGAGCCCGGATTTATCTTTCGAGGAAAAACCAGTGCAGATTCTGGATCAGGATGTTAAGGTCTTGCGTAGGAAGTCAGTGCCTTTAGTGAAGGTATTATGGCAGGATCACAAAACCGAAGAGGCCACGTGGGAACCAGAGTATGTGATGCGGCAGCAATACCCTCAACTCTTTTGACCAGTAATTTTGAGGCCAAAATTATTTTTAAGGGGGGGGTAAAACTGTAACATCCCTAAATCGGGGCCCTTGCATTTTGTGTGGTTGCATGTGTATTGTTTGGTAGGTATGTTAGTTTGGACTATTTTAGGGTCTAAGCTTGAGCCAAGGATAGGCCAGGGTGATAGCAAAAAGTTGCGTTGTGGGCTTCTAGAGGAAGAGGAGCTGTTTGAGTTGGGTGTTAAAAGTAATTGATGAAAAGTTAAGACACAAGAAGTGCCTTGGAAAAGTGGGAAGGAGGCGCCACTTAAGGCTTGGAGTGGTGACACCTCAAGGGGAGCAAGGGAGCCTAGGTTCGAGCAGCGGAATTCCCTTTTCTGCTTGTTGTTTTTGACGCCAAGGCTAGGAAGGTAGTGTGCTCAGGATGGACTCTGTCAACACATTTGAAATGGGTGGAGAAGAGAAATTGTAGGAGTTTGACTCATTCAAATCAGTTTGAATGAGTGGCCAGGAGAAAATCTAGGAGATGGACATCGGAGCTTAGTGTTGATCGAATGCTAAACACTAGGGGGAAAAGAGAAATCAGTTTGGGTAGCTAGGAGTGTGCCAAATTTCATTTGTAGACTTAGGGGAGCATTTTCGACTAGCTTGAAGAAATATTCGTTCTCTTTATTTCGTTTTGGTCAAAACCAAGGTACCTATAGCATTTTATTGCGTTTCCTTGCTCTCTCAGGAACCAAAACTGAAACCTTTCTCTAAGACTCCTCCCATTTTCCTTTTGCCTTTTATTTTTCCCTTCTCTGCTTCTTTGTCTTCGGCCGAATCCACCCTTGCTCACCACCTATCATTGTGATTCGTTTTCTTGCCATAACCACTTAAAGCCGAAAATGCCATACCTATTCCCTTTTCACTTTCGTTTTCATCTTCCCTCTTGAAACCCTTGTAGCTGAATCTCTCCAAAGCCATATCCCTCTTCTTTGTTCTTCTTTTATTTGTGTAAGCAAGAGTCGAAACCATTACCCTCCTTCCCTTTCGGTTTCTTTCTCTTCATTTGGACCATAGTCAGAACCTCTTGGATCCCAAGGGCATTCAATGTGTTTCTCTTTCCTGAAGAATCTACTCTAGTCGAATCTCAACCCATAGTCAGGTAAGATTCCATTGTTTTCTTTTCCTTCTTCTCCTATGTCTCTGATGGCCGAATCTTCTCCCATCTCTACTCTCTTCCCTTTGACGTTTTTATAGGGGAAAAAGTTGAGATTTGACAATTGTGTGGGTAGTGCTTTGGCCGAATACTCTTGGTTCTCATATTTGTTCTTTGATTTTTGTAGTAGCAGATCGTTATCATCCACCCACTCTCAATCTATTTCGTTAAAGTTTTGTGGTAAGGGTTCCTGCCGATTCCATCTTTCCTTATTATTTTAAAATGCCGAAGGCAGTATCAAATCATATAGGTTCTTGGCCGATTGAAGGGGGGACTCGTCTTCGTGTTACTTCAGCTTTTGCTTGGTGATTGTAAGGTGTTAAGGTAAGGGGCGAGCATCTTCTCACATTATTTCTTTCGGGATTTCATGATCAAAGCCGAATGGCTATTTGCTAATAGTGATGTGTTTGGTCAAACATAGAAAGGGGGTGACGCATACGTTGAATTCTCGGGACTTGCTCGGTTCGTAGTTTAGATCTTGATCTTGAGATCTGTCGATCTAGGTAAAGGGTCTGTTTCTTCGGGTTAAATCTCCATTCTTAGTTATTCGCTGTGTTAATCTGACTTAGTGACCAAAGGTGTTATGGACCCTAATCCCAGCCAAGCGTTAGGTGGGGTTAGATCTGAGACCCCAACCCCTAAGTTCAAGAAGAGGGTTGTATCTGTGGTTCGTGATTGGCCACTTGGGTGTGGACCAGCATCGGAGCGGGAGAGTAGACAGAGCACGGTAGTGTCGATTGACGATAGTACCGACATAGAGAGCGTCGTATTACGAGTAACCAGGTGTGTAACTCTTACACACTTCATAGATTAATAAGATATTATGTCGTGATTTGTTAAAAGCCAGAATAATGGTAGAAAATGTTGAGCTACCCCTGTAGGTAAAAACGAGGACTCCGGGTAAGTCCACTTTGCTTGGATGTGTTAAAGGCTTCTGCTAAAATTGTAAATGCACTGTTATAATAATTGTGATAGTTGAGCATGAGTATATTGCATTGATATCATGTTCATGAGAATGGGTTGATGAGAGGAGGGGGAAGATATGATTTCAGACTGTCACCAGTGGTTTTGACCACACAGTGGGTGGGCTCCACTTTTTGTTATATTATGACTAAGTCACAGTGGTTTTGACCACCAGTGGTGTTGACCATATATATATTATTTGTGACTCTGGTCACCAGTGGTATTGACCACATATATCTATTTTGTGATTCGTCCTTGGGGTTTGATACCACCGTGGGTTGGCCCCACATATCGATACGGGATTGTCACCAGTGGTGTTGACCACAAATATATTATTTGTGACCTCGGTCACCAGTGGTGTTGACCACATATATTGGTTGTGACTTTGGTCACCAGTGGTTTTGACCACCAGTGGTGTTGACCACCAGTGGTGTTGACCACAGGGGTAGATACAGGAGTTTTGGATGGTTAGGTTTGGGTTGCATGGCATACTTATATATTTACGAATCTGTGTAAGGGCTACTATTATTGGGATGGGGATTTATACACTGAGTCTCGGTGACTCACCCCTTTCCGTTAACATTTTCAGGTGATTCGTAGATCGCAGATGTGGAGCCGGGATGGACTCGAAGTGGCCATGCTCAGCAGTTCGTTTTTATTTTATTGGTTAATTTCGAACCTACTTTGCTGTAGATTTCAGTTTTTTTTTTTGTTTTGTAATACGGCCACTAAATTTTACTTTGGGATATTTTCTTTGACAAATTATCATTGAAATTGCATTAAACATTAAAGCCTGTTTGAAAACAAAAAGTACCTTCGAAATGAATGTTTTCACAAACTTCAAAGAATTTCAGGAATTTTCCAAAACTTCATCTTCGGATAATTAAGCGAACTTGTAATATTAACAAAGTAACTAGAATCTCTTTAAAGCAAATTTCGAAACAGTTTTAGCAATCTATTTAAATCAACTCGGCTTTCATAAAATCAAAAGTTTTCCTTAAATTAGAGACGACAATTTATTTTCAAAATTGTTTTTCTTCTCTGTGACATACCAGATTCGGTCGTAGCGTTTTGACTGGGTTTGGGGTGTTACATGATTAATGAATAAAATAAGAGAAAAATAAAGAAAAGAAAAGTATCATCTTTTCTTCTTTCCTTCACCACCAAAATTTGGCAGCAAACTAAGGGGTTAAGAGCTCAAAATTTTATCAAGCTTCTCTCCTTGCAAGTAAGTTCATTAGTGATCATTTCTTGATAAAAATTGAACTTTTGAAACCCTAAAGCTTAAGCTTTCTAAAGAGGGGGCTATCTTGTAATATGGTGAAAATTTTAGGGATTTTCCATGTGAGCTTTTAAGTTGTTTGCTGCATTTTTATGGAAGAAAATGAGTCGTAGATGTTTAATAAACAACTTTTGTGAAATGTGTTACCATGAAAACACCTAAATGGACCTTTTTGTAAAGGTTGTAAAATTTATTATAAATGTGTGAAATGTTGGGTTTTGATGATAGCCATAAGAGAAATAAATGTTCACCTAGGCTCGTGAAAGGTAGAAATTTGATTAGAATCGATTACCGAGCCTAGGGGTAAAATGATCATTTTGTAAAAGTATAAGGGCAAAATAGTAATTTTACCAAAGCATGATTATTGAAATGCAATTATTAATGTGGTAATTAAAATGAGCTAATTTTCTATTATAGAGTATGAAGAACCAAGAATCAACCTCGATCGGGGAAAGAATAAAATATCAGACTAGATCGACAATCGAGCATATTATGAAATCGAGGTAAGTTTGTATGTGAATAAATACAACATTTATGCTAGCACGTTTGAGAATGTTTGATATTATAATGATACATGATATTCTATGAAATTGAGTATTTGGTGTTAAGTAAGAAAGATGAGAAAAGTTGAGATGGATAAGGTCTCGTGTAAGACCATGTTAGGGACATGGCCTCGGCACGTATAAGACCATATCTGGGATATGGCTCTGGTATTGAATGTGAGAATAGTATAAGACCATATTTGGGATATGGCATTGATACTTGATATGAGGTCCTGTATAAGACCATATCCGGGATATGGCATCGGTATTCAAAGGTAATCCCATGTAGGACCACATCTAAAATGTAACATTGGCTTTGTGTTTATATCAATGATAATGAATATACATCCTTGAGTATGCCTAGTGATTTAATGGGATAAATAGACCAGCTTGAAAATAGAAATGAGATTTGTATTAAAGCTATGTCACTCGGTGAATACAGGTATCCATGAGTAATTCACGAGGAACATTTACAATATTTGGCATGGTATGTGCTAGATAAGGGCAAGTATGAGTAAGTTATGGCAAAGAGCCTATGACATTGTGTGTGGTTATCTAATGCCGTGGATGGATATTGTTATGAACTAATCATTGCTATTTATTTTCATGCAAACTTACTAAGCTTTATGCTTACCCCTCTCATTTCCCTTTTTCTTGTTGTATTTCCAAGATAACTTGAGGATCGTGGGACACCGGAGATTGGAAATCACACTATTGACATCTCTTTGGTATAACAAGTTAGACTTATTTTGAGTATGGCATGTATAGGACTTGGATGTTTTGTTATGTCATAGTAGTTAGCCAAAATGTTGGTTATTTATGTTATTAAATTCATTTTGTAAATGGTCATTGAAATTAGGCCAATACTTACAAGTTTACATATATTCAATGATGATGAATTTCATAAAGTGTATGCTTGTGTGGATGTATTGATTTTGAGTCCTTAGAAGTGTTTTATGGTCCTGATATGTGATGGATTGGATTGGTGCGAGAATGGTTGCTGTACAGGGTGGCATTTGGCTTGGTAGGTAGCCTTTTAAATGTCTACGCGGGTAGACACATGGGCGTGTGCCAAGGTCATGTGTGACACACAGTTAGCCCCATAGGCGTGTTAATTGGCTATGTGTCCCCATGCATGATAGGCTTACAAGTCAGTATGCTAAGTAGTAAACACATGGGCAGAGACACAGCTGTGTGTCTCAGCCGTGTGGGAGGCACGGCCATGGACATGGGCGTGTGCCCAGGCCATGTGAAGTCTGCACCCAAAATTAGGAGTTTAATTCGACACACGGTCTAAGGACACTGGTGTGTGCCTTGGCCGTGTGACCATAGTGAGGTGATGACGTCATAAAGAGAATGCCATAGTATTGGTACACGGGCTAAGAAACGGGTGTGTCGAGGCCATGTGAGGGACACGGGCTAGGGACACTGGCGTGTGTCTGGCCATGTGAAAACCCATGTAGGTTTGAATTAGAAAATAAATTTCACGTGTGTTAGGAACATGGGCGTGTGTGACCACACGGCCGGCCCACACAAGCGTGTGGCCCCTGTTTAGGCAAAAATTTTCTAAGTGCGTAAAAGTTTTCAGTTTAATTTTGAAACCTTTGAATGTATGTTTAGGGCCTCGTAGGCCCATAATAAGGATGGTATGTTAATGAATGAGAAGATTTATGTTGAAATAAAATCTTATAGCCCAAAGTTGTATGTTTAAGCAAGATAAGTTCAGTAATGCCTCGTATCCGATTCCGGTGTTGAACACGGGTAAGGGGTATTACATTTAGTGGTATCAGAGCTACGACTTAGTCAATTCTCAGACTAACGTAGTGTAAGTGTTGTCTAGATATACATTCCATGCGTAAGAGTAATTGTGTAATGATAGTGTGACAACTCCTAACGATTTGAATTGTGTTTTTATATAGTAAATGGATCCTGATCCCGATCGAACTGTAGCTGATGATGCTACAAGTAATGCAATGGCTCTAGCGTAAGGGACCGCGCCCATAGAGAGTAGACTCGAGACTGTGGGTCAGGGAGAAAAGGCACAAGAAGCCTTTCTCCGTATTATGAGCAACTAGTACACTGAGTACATTCGAGAAAATCCTAATGCTCAACCCCCTCCACCCCACCTATTCCTCAGCCTGCTCCTATAACTCCTCGAGTGGTAGAGGTAGTGAGAGGAGAAAGGCCTCCGGTCAATAAGATCCGAAAACAAGGAGCTGAGGTATTCCGAGCTAGTAAGGATGATGATTCGAAAAGGGCGGAGTTCTGGCTTGAGAATATCATCAGGGTATTCGATAAGCTATCATGCATGCCTGAATAGTGCACAAAATGTACGGTATCTCTCTTGAGAGATTCGGCCTATCAGTGGTGGAACACCCTTATGCCGGTGGTACCAAGGGAGAAGTTAGCTGGAAATTCTTCAAGAGGAATTTCGGAAGAAGTATATTAGTCAAAGATTCATTGACCAGAAGAGAGAATAGTTATTAGAGCTAAAGCAAGGCCGAATGACGGTGACTGCATACGAACATGAATTCATAAGGCTTAGTAAGTATGCCCGAAGTGCGTGTCTACCGAGGCTATCATGTGCAAGAGGTTCGAGGATGGGTTAAATGAGGATATCCATTCATATGTCGGAGTTCTCGAACTAAGAGAATTTGTAGTGTTGGTAGATAAAGCCTGTAAGACTTAAGAGTTGGCTAAAGAGAAAAGAAGAGTTGAGATTGAGTCCCATGACATAAGAAAAAGGCAACTGAGTAAGTCCTACCAATCCTTATCTAAGAAATCAAGGGATTTTTCTACTCGATTAGACACTTTAGTCGGGTTTTCAAACTGAAGTAAGGGTAAACAGTTCTCGGGGTCTAAGGCTCAGACTACTTTAGTTGCTAGTGTTGGAAATGCTCAACCCAGTAGATCAGAGTGCCAGCAGTGTGGCAGACATCATCCCAATGAATGTCGAGCAAACGAGAAGGCTTGTTTTAAGTGTGGATCTCTAGACCATTTTATCAATGATTGTCCCGAGGCAGGTGAGAAAGAGAAACCTCAGAATGCAAGATCGGGAAGCACTACTAGAGAAAGACCACAGAGAAACCGGAAATGAAACGAGTAGCAAGAATACATCTAGAAAGTAGACTGCAAGAGCTAAGGGTAGATCACCGGCAAGAACATATGCCATTCATGCTCGCGAGGAGGCGTCCTACCCCGATGTAATTACGGGTACATTTTCTCTCTTTGACACACGTGGTGTAGCTTTAATTGATCCAGGATCTACCCATTCGTATATTTGCATAAAATTAGTCTCTACTATGAGCATGCCTATAGAGTCTACTAAATTTGTAATAAGAGTGTCAAATCCCCTAGGCAAATATGCGTTGGTTGATAGAGTATGTAAAAGTTTCCCGTTGATGATTAAGGGTCATTTCTTTCCAGCTAATCTTATGTTATTGTCGTTTGATGAATTTGATACATCCTTGGGATGGATTAGTTAGCTACTCATGATGTGATAGTGAATTGTGGGAGAAAATTTATTGAGTTAAAATGTGAAAGTGGGAATCTTATTCGTGTTGAATTAGATAACCAAGATAGATCACCAGTAATGATATCATCCTTGTTGAATCAGAAGTATTTAAGAAAGGGGTACGGAGCTTACCTTGCCATTGTGATGAATACTAAAGAGACTGAGTTGAAAATTGAGTCGGTACCTATAGTATGCGAGTATCCAGATGCCTTTTCGGAGGAATTGTTAGTGTTACCATCGATTAGGGAGATTGAATTTGGGATTGAATTAGCTCCAGGTACCGCCTTTTTTTTTTTTTGCTCCATATAGAATGGCTCCGACTGAGCTAAAAAGAATTAAAAGCACAGTTGCAAGAACTAACGGATAAAGGTTTCGCAAGACCAAGTTATTCTCGTGTGGTGCTCCCGTATTATTTGTGAAGAAGAAAGATGGTTCCATGAGATTATGCATAGATTATCGGTAGCTCAACAAGGTAACTATAAAGAACAAGTACCCATTGCTGAGAATCGATGATCTGTTTGATCAATTGAAGGGAGCTACGGTATTTTCCAAGATAGACTTGAGGTCTGGATATTATCAGTTGAGAGTCAAGGATTCAGATGTGTCGAAAACCTAATTTTGAACAAGGTATAGTCACTATGAATTTTTGGTCATCCCTTTCGGTTTAACCAATGTCCCTGCAATCTTTAAGGATTTGATGAATCACATTTTTGGCCCTTTTTGGATGAATTTGTTGTTGTCTTCATCGATGATATTCTTATCTACTCTCAGAATGAGAATGAGCACATCGAGCATTTGAGAACGGTTCTGCAAATCTTGAGAGATGAACAATTATATGCCAAGTTTAGTAAAAGTAAATTTTGGCTTAAGGATGTTGGATTTTTAGGGCATATTGTCTCGGGAGATAGGATTAGGGTTGATCCGAGTAAGATCTCAGTGATTATAGAATGGAAGCCACCAAGGAATGTAACTGAGGTTGGGAGTTTTCTGGGCCTAGCTGGCTACTATAGATGTTTTGTTAAATAATTCATTATGATAGCTTCTCCAATGACGAGGCTATTGCAAAAAGATGTGAAGTTTGATTGGATAGAAAAGTGCCAACAGTGTTTTGAGAAACTAAAAGTGTTGTTGATTAAGGCTCCTATTTTAGTCCAACTTGAGCCGGGAAGAGAATTTATGGTCTATAATGATACATCCATGAATGGATTGGATTGTGTAATTATGTAAGAGGGCAAGGTGATAGCATATGCTTCTAAACGAGAGGTCAAAGAGTTGAGAAACAAAAGTATAGCCCTTGTGAAAGTAGTATGGCAAAGACATGGAATAGAAGGGGCTACATGGGAGCCTGAGGAGGCTATGAGAAAACAATATCCCAACCTTTTTACTGGTAAGATTTTGGGGATGAAAATCCTCAAGGGAGAGAATTGTAACAGCCCGATTTAGGGTCTAATCAGAATAGTAGTTTAGAAATCACTAATCTGAGGTCAGATAAAATTATTTTTATGTTATTTTATAAGTTAGAGTATGATTATATAGGTTCATGAAAATTTTGATCCTTTAATTTTAACGATTGCATGCTTAATAGCGAAAAAGGACTAAATCGCATAAAGATCGAAAGTTCTATTTTACAAGCTAGAGGTACTATGGAATCTTAATTGGAGGCCCTTAAAGTGAAATTGGGCCTTTCTAAAGGTCATAGCCGACCATAGGGAGACAAGATGATTAAATTAGCCAATGTTTTGGTGGTGTTAGGTGGTTAATGAATAAAATAAGAGAAAAATAAAGGAAAGAAAAGTATCATCTTTTCTTCTTTCCTTCATCACCGAAAATTGGCAGCAAACTAAGGGGCTAAGAGCTCAAAATTTCAGCAAGCTTCTCCCCTTTCAAGTAAGTGCATTAGTGATCATTTCTTGATAAAAATTGTACTTTTGAAACCCCTAAAGCTTAAGCTTTCTAAATAGAGGACAATCTTGCAATATGGTGAAAAGTTTAGGGATTTTCCATGTGAGATTTTAAGTCGTTTACTGCATTTTTATGGAAGAAAATGAGTCATGGATGTTGAATAAACAACTTTTGTGAAAGGTGTTACCATGAAAACACCTAAATGGACCTTTTCGTAAAGGTTGTTAAATTTGTTGTAAATGTGTGAATTGTTGGGTTTTGATGATAGCTATAAGAGAAATAAATTTTCACCTAGGCTCGTTAAAGGTAGAAATTTGATTAGAATCGATTATCGAGCCTAGGGGTAAAATGGTTATGTTGCAAAAGTCTAAGGGAAAAATAGTAATTTTGCCGAAGCATGATTATTGAAATGCAATTATTAATGTGATAATTAAAATGAGCTAATTTTCTATTATAGAGCAAGAAGAACCAAGATTCAACCTCGATCGAGGAAAGGAGAAAATATCGGACTAGATTGATAATCTAACATATTTTGAAATCGAGGTAAGTTTGTATGTGATAAATTCAAAATTTATGCTACAACGTTTGAGAATGTTTCATATTATAATAATACATGATATTCTATGAAATTGAGTATTTGGTGTTAAATGGGAAAGATGAGAAAAGTTGAGATGGATAAGGTCCCGTGTAAAACCATGTCAGGGACATGACCTCGGCATCGATTTGAAATCTCGTATAGGACCATATCTGGAATATGGCTCCAATTGTGAGAATCATATAAGACCATATCTAGGATGTGGCATTGATACTTGATGTGAGGTCCCGTATAAGACCATATCCGGGATACGACATTGGTATTCAAAGGTAATCCCATGTAATACCACATCTGGGATGTGGCATTGGCTTCGTGTTTATATCAATGATAATGAATATACATCCTTAAGTATCCCTAGTTATTTAATGGGATAAATAGACCAGTTTGGAAATAGAAATGAGATTTGTATTAAAGCTATGTGACTGAGTGAATACAGGTATCCATGAGTAATTGACGAGGAACATTTACGATATGTGGCATGGTATGTGCTAGATAAGGGCAAGTACGAGTCAGTTATGGCAAAGAGCCGATGACTTTGTGTGTCGTTATCTAATGCCATGGATGGATATTGTTATGAACTTATCATTGCTACTTATTTTCATGCAAACTTACTAAGCTTTATGCTTACCCCTCTCATTTCCCTTTTCCTTGTAGTATTGCCAAGATAACTCGAGGATCATGGGATGTCGGAGTTTGAAAATCACACTATTGACATCTCTTTGGTATAACAAGTTAGACTTATTTTGAGTGTGACATGTATAGGACTTGAATGTTTTGTTATGTCATAGTAGTTAGCAAAAGTGTTTGCTATTTATGTTATCAAATTCATTTTGTAAATGGTAATTGAAATTGGGCCAATACTTGACAAGGTTACATATATTCAATGATGATGAATTTCATGAAGTGTATGCTTGTATGGATGTATTGATTTTGAGTCCTTAGAAGTGTTTTATGGTCCTGATATGTGTTGGATTGGATTGGTGTAAGAATGGTTGCTGTACAGGGTGGATTTGGCTTGGTTGGTAGCCTTTTAAATGTCCACGTAGGTAGGCACACGGGAGTGTGTCAAGGCCGTGTGTGACACACGGTCAGCCTTATGGGCATGTTAATTGGCCATGTGTACCCATGCATGCTAGGCTTACAAGTCAGTATGCTCAGAAGTAAACACATGGGCAGAGACATGGCCGTGTGTCTCAACCGTGTGGAAGGCACGACCATGGACATGGACGTATGTAAGACCCCTTACCCGTGTCCTACGACGAGGCCGGATGTGAGATATTACCATGCTTAACCTTACTTGAACATATAGTAACTGGCTATAACATTTCGTTCAAACCCATTTCATGCTCATTCTTGGCCTACGTGGCCCTAACCATACCTCCGAATGGTTTTGAGATTTAACCAAGGCCTTTCACAAACTTGAAAACTTTTCATCAAAACAGGGGCCACACGCCTGTGCTGAACTAGGGACACGCTCGTGTACCCCTAAAACATGCCCGTGTCTTCCACCCATGGTTGACACTAACTAATTTCACGCGGTCTTGACATGCCCGTGTGCTTCAGTCGTGTGGGGAATTAAATTTCAAATGCAAGGTACAGACCTCACACGGCCTGGGCATACACCCTTGTACTAGCCATGCCTCCCACATGGTCTAGACACACGCCGGTGTGTCTACCCATGTGCACAATTAGCAGGCTATCTACCAAGCCATTTTGCCACCCTACATAGCACACACACACACGCAAACTACATTTAAAATCATTTCAATTTAAAAGATGATCAATTAATATCTCTAGAAATCCAAGAAATTGAGACATACACAAAAGCATACACTTCATGAAATTTACCTTCATTGAGCAAACGATTTGCCAAGTATTGGCCTAACTCAAGAACATTCACAAAATGATTTTAGTATCATACATAACCAACACTTTGACTAACAATTACAACTTAACATAATACTCAAGTCCTTTACACGCCATACCCAAAATAATTCTAAATGGATATACCAAAGTGATGTCGATAGTGTGATTCTGAGCTCGATGACCAATGATCCTCGAGCTAACTTGGCGAATTTACAAAGAAAAGGGAAGAGAGAGGGGTAAGAATATAGCTTAGTAAGTTTGCATGAAACTCTAGGATGACAATTTACTTAACTATAATCATTCATATCATGAAACAATGGCGACATAGCACCAACGAATAAAAAGTACTTACTCGTACTTTTTCACACTTATTCTTACTTACTCTTACCCATCTCATGTCAATATGATCTGGTAACTTTTACTTACTCAAGATACCTGTAACACTGATTCATGTAGTTTAGCTCATTTGCTAACATAACCATATATTCACATCTTTATCATTCATACTAGGAACATCACTCAAGGCCAACCATAAATAGTCTTGGATCTAGGCCTACTCACTTACTTGACTCTTTTGCTTATGAATAAATCGGATCATCATGAATCATTCCAACTTAACATACATAAGATTTGATGCCAACGCCATATCCCAGATATGGTCTTACATGGGATCATTCCTTGGTGCCGACGCCATAAAGATATGGTCTTATACGGAATCTCATAACTCAACGTCGATGCCATATCCCGGATATGTCCTTGCACGAGATCATTCTTTGGTGCTGAAGCATATCCCAGATATGGTCTTATACGGGACCTTTCCTTTCTCATATGCATACTTAGATATTATACTTATTCTAGAACTATAACCGGAACTATAATCTAGCCTGTTCTCATCATTTACTCATCGAAACATTATAACTTGATTTCATTCACAATAACATACCTTAACATAATAATGAACGATTTCAAAATCGAACATTATGAAATACTAATTTCATACAAACTTACCTCGAATCCCAAAATGTGTCTCGATGCTCGATTTAGTCTTCAACTTTGTTCTTGCCTCAGTTTCGATCCGGGCTTCGAGTTTATTGATCTATAATAATAAATTTCTCTTGTTAAACACATGCATTGACTAAATCGACTCATAACTCATATTTTGGCAACATTACGATTTTGCCCTAAAACTTTCACATAATTACACTTTCACCCCTAGGCTCGTAAAATGATTTTATTCAACTTTCTTACATTTCAAGCCTACCTGAATCATTTTCTCAACTATATCAACATTAAATTCCCACTATTTCACTCATGTATGACCATTTCTATAACTTTACAAATTGGTCATTTTCATGCATCTTTCATAAAAATCACTTAGAAAAAGATGTTTATCATACATTAAACTTTCATATTCTTCCATAAAACATCAAAATACATGCATGTCATGCATGGGTAAATTTTTGAACATAAACCCTAGCTCAACATATGGCTAGAAATAGTTAAGCCGAGCTACGAGGGTTTCAAAAAAATGAAGAACATTAAAAACGGGGCTAGGATGAACTTACTTTAAGCTTGAAAATGAACAAAACCCTAGATATAGAGTCCTTGCAAATTTTGGCACCACGGGGAAGAAGATTGACATGATTTTTGGCTTATTTTCCCCTTTTTATTCTTTAATTAACCAAATGACCAAAATGCCCTTAATGACCCTTAAGATTTTTCCTTCCCATGTACATTTTTGTCCATCATCACATATAATGGTCTAATTGCTAAAGAAGGACCTCTAGGATTTTTCATAATTCTATTTCATACTTGAACCTTCTAGAATCTCACATTTTCTATTCTTTGTAATTTAGTCCTAATGGTCAATTTATTCACTAATTAATAAAATTCCTTCATGTGACTTTCACACAAACATGTAAATACCTCATAGACCTTGTAAAATTATTTAAACACATATTTTCTACATTGGATTTGTGGTCTTGCACCACTATTCTGACTAAGCCCTAAATCAAGCTATTACAATTCTCCCCCTTATGGATTTTCATCCTCGAAAATCTTACCAGTGAATAGATTCAGATACTGGTTCCTCATAGCCTCTTCGGGCTCCCATGTAGCCTCTTCTACCTCGTTCCTCTGGCACAACACTTTCACAAGGGCTATACTTTTATTTCTTAACTGCTTAACTTCTCGGGCTAGAATCTTGATTGGTTCTTCACCATATGTCATGTTAGATTGAATCTCAACCTCAGTCGGTGTAATCACATGCGAAGGGTCTGATTAGTAGCGTCGCAACATAGACACATGGAACACATCATGAATATTCTTTAACTTGGATGGCAAAGCCAATCGATAGGCTACCGCCCTATTCTCTGAGTGATCTCATATGGTCTGATAAAATGAGGACTCAATTTGCCATTCCGGTTAAATCTAATAACTTTCCTCCATGGCAAAACTTTTAAGAATACTCTATCACCGACTTGATATTCAATCTCTTTCCTTTTTATATCCGAGTAAGATTTCTGCCTGTTAGAAGTAGCTTTTAAACAGTCTCGAATCACCTTTACTTTTTCTTCGATTTCTCTAACCAAATCAACCCCGTAAATCTGGTTTTATTTAAGCTTAGTCCAGTATAAAGGTGTTCGATATTTACGCCCATACAAAGCCTTATAAGGTGCAATTTTTAAACTTGACTGAAAATTGTTATTGTAGGCAAATTCTACCAACGGTAGACACTTTTCCCAACTACCTTGAAATTCAAGAACGTAGCACCGAAGCATATCCTCAAGTACTTATATTAACCTCTCGACTGTCCGTCGGTTTGGGGGTGAAAAGCTATACTAAATTTCAACTTTGTGCCTATGGCTTCTTACAACTTTTTTTCCAAAATTTGGAAGTGAATCTCGGATCTCTATCTGATATAATCGATAAGGGCACCCCGTGTAGCCTCACAATCTCAGAGATATACAAGTTTGCCAACTTGTCTAGTGAGTAATCGACATGAATAGATATAAAATGGGCTGACTTTGTAAGTCTATCGACTACGACCCATACAACATCTTTCTTGCTCGGTGTCAACAGCAAACCTGTTACAAAATCCATAGTGACTTGATCCCATTTCCACTCGGGTACCATTAAAAGTTGTAACAAACCTAAGGGTACTTGATGTTCGAATTTCACTTGCTGACAAATTAAACATCTTGAAACAAACTTAGAAATATCTTTCTTCATACTCGACCACCAATATTGTTACTTCAACTCGTTATACATCTTGGTGCTACTTGGATGCATAAATAAGCATCCATTATGTGCTTCATGCAAAACTTTACAAATGAGTTCATCATTTCTCGGTACACATACTCGATCCTTGAACATCAAACATCTGTTTGGATTGATCCGAAAATCAGACTCGACACTTGACTCGCATTGAGTCCTTCTAGTCTGTAAGTCACTATCATCCTTTTGAGCCTTATAGATCTCTTGGAGGAACATCGGTCTAGTCCTCAACTCAGCTAGAATGGAACCATCCTCTAATACAATCATCTAGGTATTCATAGCCCTTAAGGCAAATAAAGATTTTCTACTTAAGGAGTCGACGACTACATTCACCTTTCCTGGATGGTAATCAATGACTAACTCATAGTCTTTTATCAACTCCAGCCACCTTCGTTGCCTTAAGTTCAATTCTTTCAAAGTCATCAAATACTTTAAACTCTTGTGATCTGTAAATATCTGACATCTTTCACCATACAAATGGTGCCTCCAAATATTCAATGTGAAAACAATGGCAGCCAACTCTAAATCATGCATCGGACAGTTCTTCTCGTGTGGCTTGAGCTGTCTAGAAGCATTATGTTATCACCTTGCCTTCTTGCATTAGTACATAGCCCAATCTGTTTAAAGATGCATCACTGTAAATTATGAATTCTTTTCCCGATTTAGGTTGTACTAGAACTGGATCCACTGTCAACATGGCTTTTAATCTCTCAAAACTCTGTTGGCACTTATCTGTCCACTCAAACTTGACACTTTTTTGTAATAATCTCATCATCGGTGTAGCTATCATGTAAAATCCTTTGATGAACCGTGATAATAACCAGCTAGGCCCAGAAAACTTCTAATCACAAACACATTTTTTGGCAGTTTCCAATCAACAATAGCTGAGATTTTGCCTGGGTCAACTCGAACCCCATCTCCCGAGACAATGTGTCCCAAGAATCCAACTTTCTTTAGCCAAAACTCACTTTTACTAAACTTGGCATACAACTGATTATCTCGCAAAATCTGCAAAACTGTCCTTAAATGTTCAACATGCCCATGTTCATCCCAGGAGTATATCAGTATATCATCAATAAATACCACAACAAACTTGTCTAGCAATGATCAAAAAATGCGATTTATTAGATCCATGAACATCGCAGGGGCATTTGTCAAACCAAATGGCATGACTAGAAATTTAGAATGCCCAAACCTCATTCGAAAAGTAGTCTTAGGCACGTTCGAGTCCTTCACTCTCAACTGGTAATATCCTGATGTCAAGTCTATCTTGGAAAACACGGTGGCTCCCTTCAATTGATCGAACAAGTCATCGATCCTTGGCAAAGGGTACTTGTTCTTCACGGTTACCTTATTAAGTTGACGATAATCTATGCATAACCTCATGTAACCATCTTTCTTTCTCACAAATAGTACTGGAGCACTTTATGGAGAACTACTCGGTCTTGCAAAACCTTTATCTGTTAACTCTTACAACTGTGCCTTCAATTTTTTTAACTCAGTTGGAGCCATTCTGTAAGGTGCAATTGATATGGGCGCAATGTCGGGAGCTAATTTGATACCAAATTCAACCTCTCTAACCGGAGGTAACCCTAGCAACTCTTTTGGAAATACATCTGGGTACTCACATACTACCGGAACTGATTCAATCTTTAATTCTGTTTCTTTAGCATTCATCAAAAAAGCTAGATAAGCTTCATACCCTTTTCTTACATACCTCTTGGCCGACATGTGAGATATCACTACCGGTGACCTATCTTGATCATCTGCTTCAACACGAAGAGTGTCCCCATTTTTACATCTCAATTCAATACATTTCTTTCCACAATTTACTGTCACATCATGAGTGGTTAACCAGTCTATACCAAGAATGATATCAAATTCATCAAATGGCAATATCATTGGATTTGCCTTAAAATAATGACCTCTAATAATTAATGGGCAATCTTTGCATACTTTATCAAATAACACACTTTTTCCTAAAGGATTAGACACCTTTATCACAAATTCTGTAGACTCTATGGGCATACTCATTCTAGATACTGATTTCATGCATATATATGAATGGGTAGATTCTGGATCTAGTATAGCAATAACTTTAGTATTATAGAGAGAAAATGTACCCGTAATCACGTCTGGAGACGATGCTTCTTCGAGAGTGAGAATGGCGTAAGTTCTCGTAGGCGCTCGGCCCTCAGGTTTCACAACCTACTCCTTTTTAGTAGTCTTACTACTTGCCCCGCTTTCCAGATTTCTCTGTGATCTCCCTCTAGTAGTGCCTCCCGGTCTTGCCTCCTGAGGCTTCTCTTTCTCATCCACTTCTGGACAATCTCTAATAAAATGGTCTAAAGACCCACACTTGAAGCGTCTTTTTAATTTACTCGACATTCACTAGAGTAACGTCTGCCACACTATGGGTACTCAGGTCTACTAAGTCGGGGGTTGCCAACACTAGAACTGATGTAGTCTGGGCTTTAGACCCTGAGTACTGTTTACTCTTACTCTTATTTGAAAACCTGACTGAAGTAGCTGATCGGATTGAGAAGTCTCTTGACTTCTTAAATGATGATTGAAATGTTTTGCTTATCTATCTCTTTCTCGAGTCACGAGACTCCATCTCAACCTTTCTTTTCTCCTTAACTAGGTCTTCAGCCTTACAAGCTCTGTCTACTAACACAATAAATTATTTCAATTCAAGGACACCAACGAACAACTTTATATCTTCATTTAGCCCGTCTTCAAACCTCTTACACAATGTCTTCCGAGGACACACACTCTTTAGTGTACTTACTGAGTCTCACAAACTCACGCTCGTATTCAGTTACTATCATCTTTCCTTGCTTCAGTTTAAGGAATTCCTTTCTCTTCTGGTCAATAAATCTTTGACTTATATATTTCTTTTGAAAATCTTCTTGAAAAAACTCTCATGTGATCCTTTCCCTTGGTACAACCGACACAAAGGTATTCCACCAATGGTAAGCAAAATCTTTCAAAAGGGAAACTACACACTTCATGCACTCTTCATGTGTGCACGATATCTCATCAAACACTCGAATGGTGTTTTCAAGCCAGAACTCTGCTCTTTCTGGATCATCATCCTTACTAGCCCTGAATTCCTCAGCTTCTTACTTCTAGATCTTTTCAACTAGAGGCTTTTCTCTTCTTACAACTTCTACTACTTGGGGAGCTACATGAGTAGGTTGAGGAATAGGTGGGGGCGGAGGAGGTGGAACATTCAGATTTGCTCGAATGTACTTTGTGTACCAATTACTCATTATTCAGAGAAAGGCCTCTCGGGCCTCTTTCCCCTGATCCAAATATCTCAGAGTCCCTTTCATGGATCCAAAGACATTACTTGCAAGATCATCACCATACTCGATCGGATCATGATCCATTAACTATATCAAATACAATTTAAAATGTCACGAGTCGTCACACTATCATTACACAATCATTCTTTCGTATGGCATGTACAGCTAGACTCATACTTACGTGATACGACCATTGCTCGGGCACCATCTAAAGTCATCAAAATCACTTAGAGTTTCCAAAGTGTCCCGTCACTCATGCTCGTTCCAAGATATTTAAGGAATGAGTTTTGACCCTTGTAGATAAAATTTGGAGTAGCATCGTGGCTGGACAGCTTGAAAGTGTCGGAGTGGACCAACCATGCATTCTTCTTCAAGCTCAACTAGCTCAAAACTTAACTCAAGAAGCTCATCCTTAGTTCATATTTGCACGCGTTAATATGCTGGAATAAGACTTTAAATTGCTGGACTTAATTAAATAAATTGTTCATTAATTTAGTTACAGCCCTTTAAGTTAAATTAGAACAAGTTATAATTAATATGTCTAAATTGATTTCTTGTGTTTAATATGTCCTCGATATTACATGAATTTAAATTGTCAAGTATTTAATTTGTTTTGGTCACCAAAATTACAACAAGTATTTAATGTGTCTTAGTTCATGCATGAAGTTAATGTGTATTAGCAGCTGCCGAATTTAATTTGGTCATAAGCCTAAATTTATTTTGCTCTAAAACATGGTTTAATGGCTATTTAAATAGGTGTAGGTACTTGGCTTGGGATGGCATTAAAAGGCTGCTACTGCTTGCTCTCCTCCATGCAACCCATCGTGGACAGCAAGGGGTTTTGGGAGCTGATGTTTCACAATTCAAAGCTAGCCTTTCAGCTCACCGAAGCATCATGGAAGCTTTTACCAGCTGCTAAGCACTTTTCACACTTATTTGGCTATTCAGATTTGTGTGTTCACAGCCTTGGCTACTGCTCTTCCTTTGTTCACACCTTGCAACTGTTGGAGACCCCAAAATAACCTTAAATGAAGCACAAGCTATTCAACTCATTAAGGAGTCACCATTAAGGCTTCTCCAAGCTCCTAGGCCGAACCTTCATGCATCACTAGATCCCAAACTTCTCCAATCAATTCAGCTAAACTTTTAAGGCATCTAGAAGGGGCTTTCGACATTCTCAAAGCACAAGGAAAAATTCTAGAAAATTCAAGAACCATCAGCTCCTTAATGTGAATTAAAAGTTGAACTTGTAAGCTAAGTTATGACCATTCGGCTAGCCAATGGAGTAGGCTATAAATACTTGTTAGTTCAACCTTAATGAATTGCTTCCAATTTGGTGAGAAAATTCTTTACTCAAATTTTGTCCAAAGACTCCGTTGACTTATCTACCTAATTAGTGGCATCAACCCGTTTTTGTTCGACTGAACTTATCACGTTTACATGTGGCGTTCAAAACCAGCTATATCGAGGTTCCTATCTCCCTTAGATAGTGGGTCGAGGTCTCTTATCCATCCATTCAAAACAACTTAAGTCCCTTAAGTCTCGGGTCAACCTTCAATCGAAGCATTGGTTCATTCTTGACCTAAGTTCCCGTTAATTCCTATCTCTAAATTTTCCTTTACTTCTTTCTTAACTGAGCCTTCTAAAGCCGAGAACTACTCTTCTATTAAGCCTATCCTTGCTTCCTTAATTTCCCTAAACTTAATAACTGAATACCCTCTTTAAGATTGAATGAAAACTTTCTTGTTTAATGATCAGGCAAACATACGACTCGAATTAACTTACGGACCCAGGATCGTATCATCTGGTATTAAAGCTAGTTAAGTGAGAAGTTTGGACGTTCAAAGTAATTCCAAATTAGGTACGTATTTTTATTAGAAAAAGAGTATATACGAAATAAAAAAAATATTATATTACGAATTTAAAAAAAATTTAGTTTATGATTTGTCTCTTCTTCAATTCCCGATCCCTAACATATCCTTTCTTATCTCCTCCAAAACCCCAACGCTACACTTCTTAGCATCTTACTCTTTCTTTCCAGCCCACCCCGTACCTTATCACATTAACCCTTGTTAATCCCTCGAAACTGACCCTCTAATCTAGAAGATTTGGTCACCTTGAGTCTTATGCAAAATCACGAGAGAAGAAACGAGCGAAAAAAGGCACGAGTGTGTGAGCACAATAGAGTGGAGGTAAAACCAAATAGGGTGCAAACACGAGCGTGAGTGACATCTACTCTTTCTTTCCATGATCGAGAGGATTTGTGGTGAGGAATAAATTCATCCATGTCACAAGCCTGGAGCGTAATATGGCGAAGACAATTGATAGACAACCTATTCAGAATGTACCGGATCTTAACTTACAAGCCTTGTTATGAGAAGTGGAGCGCTCGTTTGACCATAAACTCGAACCAATCCAAGAAAGGCTCGACCAAGTTGAAGAACAAGCTCATCGAGGAAGAACACCTCAAGGTCTACCAAATGAACGTGGAAGGCAACGAGCACTCGAAGAAGATTGGTCCAAACCAAGTGAAGCCGAGAGTGAACATGGATCCAATCAAAGTGTAAGACAAAGAGGCCAACAACATCGTGGCCAACGAGAATGAGGCCGAGTAGATGACAATTTGAAGAACATCAAATTGTCAATACCCCCATTTCAAGGCAAATCTGAACCGGAGGCATACTTAGAATGGGAAAAAGAAGATCGAGTTAATTTTTGAGTGTCATAACTACTCGAAAAGAAAGAAGGTGAAAATAGCGGCCATCGAATTCTCTGATTACGCAATGGTCTGGTGGGATCAATTAACCACTAGCCGTAGAAGGAACGGAGAATGGCCAATCAATACATGAGCCGAAATGAAAGCTTTGATGCGCAAGAGGTTCATCCTGGCATACTATCATCAGGAGTTGTACCAGAAATTACAACATATCACTCAAGGAAATCGGAGTGTGGATGTTTATTACAAGGAGATGGAGATAGCCATGATCTGAGCCAACATCGAGGAAGACTGGGAGGCTACCATGGTGAGATTCTTGGTCGGATTAAACAAAGATATTGCTAACATAGTTGAACTCCAACACTACGTCGAGATTGAAGAAATGGTGCACATGGCCCTTAAAGTGGAAAAGCAACTCAAAAGGAAAGGCCCCACTCGCGGTGCCAACCCAAGCTTCACTCCTACCCCAAAGTGGAATGAATGAGCCAGTAAAAAGGAGATTTCCTTTTGGGCACGAGAAAATGTTACGAACTCGAAGGTCAATAAACTAAGCGGGAAATAAGTAAATCCAACAATGAATTCCACTCGAGACATCAAGTGTTTCAAGTGTCTCAGTAGGGGCCATATAGCTAGTCAGTGTCCAAATCGATAGGTACTGACCATAAGAACCGACGGAGACATCGAATAGGGTGAAGAGGAAGAGATTGAACCCAACCGTCCCACTGAAGAAGAGAAGAAAGAAGAACTCAAATTTTTCGTGGAAGGTGAGTTGTTCGTGGTAAAGCATAGTTTAAGTATTCAAAGTACCAAAGACGAACTACAACACGAAAACATTTTCCATTTGAGATGTCACATTAGTGGTAAAGTATGTAGCATGATCATTGATGGGGAAAGCTGCACAAATGTTGTTAGTAGCATGCTCATTGAAAAGTTGGGGTTGCTGACGATGAAACACCGTCAGCCTTACAAACTACACTAGTTGAACGGCGGAGGCGAGTTAAAAGTCACTAAACAAGCTATCATTCTTTTCTCAATCGGCAAGTAAAGTAATGAGGTTGTGTGCGACATGGTCCCAATGCATGCAAGTCATTTACTTTTGGGAAGGCCATGGCAATTTGATCCGCGAGCCATCCATGATGGATATACAAATCGATATAGCTTCCAGCACCTTGGCAAGAACATGACATTGGCGCTTATGACTCCCAAGCAAGTGTACGAGGACCAAGTGCATTTGAAAAACTCTGTTCAGCAAATGAGAGCAAAAGAAAAAATGAAAAGAGAGGACAAAGGAAAAGAAACAAAGAGTGGAAAATCAAGAAGTAAAAACAAAGAGAGTGAGGTAAAAGTGAGCAAAGAACAAGAAAAATGAGAAGAGGGAGGAATTGAAAAATTGAGTGTCTATTGAAAAGAGCAAGAAGTTAGGAAGATGTTGTTCCTACAGAAACAAATGTTAGTTCTTATGTACAAGGAAAATTTCCTCGATACTAACAAATTAGATGCTTCACTTCTATCTTCGATTGTGACTTTGTTGTAGGATTTTGGAGATGTGTTCCTGGAAGACATCCCTAACGGCCTTCCACCTATTCGAGGGATTGAGCATCAAATCGACTTCAATCCTAGAGCCACGATTTTGAATCGCACAGCCTATCAAAGTAACCTCAAAGAGACAAAAGAGTTGCAACATCAAGTGGCTGAGTTGATTGCCAAGGGTTACATTCGGGAAAGCTTAAGTCCGTGTACTGTTCCCATGCTTTTGGTGCCCAAGAAAGATGGCACTTGGCGCATGTGCGTGGATTGCCGTGCGGTTAACAAAATTACTATCAAGTATAGGCATCCCATTCTGTGCCTAGATGACATGCTAGACGAACTAAGTGGGGCACAAATCTTCTCCAAAGTCGACCTTAAGAGAGGATATCACCAAATCCAGATTTGGGAAGGAGATGAGTGGAAAACGACTTTTAAGACCAAGCACGATTTGTACGAGTGGTTGGTTATTCCATTCGGCTTGACTAATGCACCTAGTACCTTCATGCGGTTAATGAATTATGTCTTGCAAACATTTATTGAAAAATTTTACGTTGTTTATTTTGATGACATTCTTATCTATAGCAAGTCATTGGAGGATCATGTAGCCTATTTGCGAGCTATACTTGAAGTTTTACGTAAGGAAACATTGTACGCTAATCTTAAGAAGTGCACTTTTTGTTTTAACTAAGTTGTTTTCTTAGGTTTTGTCGTTAGCGCAAAGGGTCTCGAAGTGGACCAATAGAAGGTTAAAGCAATTCGTGAATGGCCAAGACCCACAAGCATTAGCCAAGTTTGTAGCGTTCACGGCTTGGCAAGCTTCTATAAGCGTTTTGTCCCAAACTTCAGCACTGTTGCTGCTCCATTAACTAGTATTATTAAGAAAAATTCTGCCTTCTTTTGGAATTATGAACAAGAGCGTCCTTTTAATTCTATAAAAGATCTTTTGACTAACGCTCCTTTACTTTTTTTGCCAGAATTCCAAAAGACATTTGAGATCGAGTGTGACACCTCGAGCCTAGGCATTAGAGCCGTGCTAATGCAAGACGGGGACCAATAGCGTATTTTATCGAAAAGCTGAACGGGGCGACACTTAACTACCCCACCTATGACAAGGAGATGTACGCATTGATTCGGGCCTTGGAAACGTGGCAGCATTATTTGTGGCCCAAAGAATTTGTCATCCATACGGAGCACGAGGCATTGAAACATCTCAAGGGACAATACAAATTGAACAAACGGCAAGCCAAGTGGATGGAGTTCCTAGAATCTTTCCCGTATGTCATCAAATATAAGAAAGGTAAAGAGAATGTTGTGGTGGACGCTTTGTCTAGGAGGTATGCCCTTTTTAATTCTTTAGAGTTAAAATTGATGGGTTTTGCGTACTGAAAAGAATTATATGCTATTGATCCTGATTTTGCTGAAATGTATAAAGCTTGTGAATCTGGCACTTGTGATAAGTACTATTGTTGTGATGATTACCTTTTTTGAGAAGGTAAGCTCTGTATTCCTCAAGGATCTATTCGGAATGTCTTGGTGAATGAGGCACATAGCGGAGACCTCATGGGCCATTTTGGCATTGCAAAAATGATGGCAACTTTGCGTGAGCATTTTTATTGGCCAAAGATGAAGAGAGACATGTAACGAGTATGTGATTGATGTATCTCTTGCAAGAAGGCCAAATCAAAAGTCCAACCACATGGGTTATACACTCCGTTGCCTATCCCGGATGGACCTTGGATTGACATCTCCATGGATTTTGTTCTAGGCTTTCTTAGAACCAAGAATGGAAAAGGTTCAATATTTGTAGTCGTAGATAGGTTTTTGAAAATGGCACACTTTATTGCTTGCGACAAAACTGATGATGCCTTGCATATTATTAATTTATTTTTTAGGGAGGTTGTACGTTTGCATGGGGTGCCGAGGACTATTATTTTCGATCGAGACACGAAGTTCTTAAGCCATTTTTGGTGAACACTCTAGGGAAATCTCGGCACAAAGCTACTATTTTCGACTACTTGCCATCCTCAAACGGATGGGAAAACAGAAGTCGTGAATCGAATCTTATCAATGTTGTTGCGTGCCATATTCCAGAAGAACCTCAAGTCATGGGAAGAGTGCCTACCGCACATAGAGTTTGCCTACAACTGTTCATACGCTCGGCAACTCAACATTCTCCCTTTGAAATTGTTTATGGATTCAATCCTTTGACACCTTTAGACTTAATTCCATTGCCTAACGAACATTTTGTAAATGTAGATGCGAAAAGAAAGGATGAGTTCATGAAGGACTTAAATGAGAAGGTACGAAGGAACATAGAGGAATGGACCAAACAATACGAGCAAAAGGCCAATAAGGGACGAAAGAGAGTTACCTTTAAGCTCAGAAATTGGGTGTGGGTGCATATTAGGAATGAAAGGTTCCCAGCCCAACGAATATCTAAATTGATGCCGAGGGGCGATGGTCCTTTTCAAGTCTTGGAGAGGATCAATGATAATTCGTACAAAATCAATCTTCTCGGTGAGTAAAGCGTAAGTGCTAGCTTTAATGTGGCTGACTTGTCTCCCTATGATGTAGGTGACAACTTGAGAACAAGTCATTTTGAAGGGTGAGGGGATGATACAGCCATGGCTCGGGCACCATCCAAACTGCCGAAGATCCATTGGAGTTTCCAAAGGGTCCGATCACTTGTGCTCGCTCCAAGAGATTCAAGGAAGGGTTTCACCCTTGTAGATAAAATTTGGAGCAGCACCGTGGCTGGGAAGCTTGAAAACATCGGAGTGGACCAAACATGCATTCTTCTTCACGCTCAACTAGCTCAAAACTTAGCTCAAGAAGCTCATCCTTAGTTCATATTTGCATGTGTTAATATGCTGGAATAAGACTTTAAATAGCTGGACTTAATTAAATAAATTGTTAGTTAATTTAGTTACATCCCTTTAAGTTAAATTAAAACAAGTTATAATTAATATTTCTAAATTTATTTCGTGTGTTTAATATGCCCTAGATATTACATGAATTTAATTTGTCAAGTATTTAAGTTGTTTTGGTCGGCCGAAATTACTTCAAGTATTTAATGTGTCTTAGTTCATGCATGAAGTTAATGTGTATTAGCAGCTGTCGGATTTAATTTGGTCATAAGCCTAAATTTATTTTGCCCTAAAACTTAGTTTAGTGGCTGTTTAAATAGGTGTAGGTACTTGGCATGGGATGGAATTAAAAGGCTGCTGCTGCTTACTCTCCTCCATGCAACCCATCGTGGATAGTAAGGGGTTTTGGGAGCTGATGTTTCAGCCTTCAAAGCTGGCCTTTCAGCTCACTGAAGCATCATGGAAGCTTCCACCAACTGCTAAGCTATTTTCACACTTATTTGGCTATTCAGATTTGTGTGTTCACGCCCTTGGTTGCTGCTCTTCCTTTGTTCACACCTAGCAACCGTTGGAGACCCCAAAACAACCTTAAATGAAGCACAAGCTGTTCAGCTCATCAAGGAGTCACCACTAAGGCTTCTCCAAGATCCTAGGCCGAACCTTCATGCATCACTAGCCCTCAAACTTCTCCAATCAATTTAGATAAACTTTCAAGGCACCTAGAAAGGGCTTTAGACATTCTCAAAGAACTAGGAAAAATTCTAGAAAATTCAAGAACCATCAGCTCCTTAATGTGAATTAAAAGCTAAAGTTATAAGCTAAGTTATGACCATTCGGCTAGCCAATGGAGCAGGCTATAAATACTTGTTGGTTCCCAATGTAAAAGAACTTTTGAACCTTAATGAATTGCTTCCAATTTGGTGAGAAAATTTTCACTCAAATTTCGTCCAAAGACTCCGTTAACTTATCTACCTAGTTAGTGGCATCAACTCGTTTTTGTTTGACTGAACTTATCACATTTACCTGTGGCATTCGAAACCAACTATACTGAGGTTCCTATCTCCCTTAGATAGTGGGTCGAGGTCTCTTATCCATCCATTCAAAACAACTTAAGTCCCTTAAGTCTCGGGTCAACCTTCAATAGAAGCGTTGGTTCATTCTTGACCTAAGTTCCCGTTAATTCCTATCACCAAAATTTTCCTTTACTTCTTTCTTAACCGAGCTTTCTAAAGTTGAGAACCACTCTTCTATTAAGCTTATCCTTGCTTCCCTAATTTCCCTAAACTTAATAATCAAAAACCCTCTTCAAGACTGAATGAAAACTTTCTTGTTTAATGATTGGGAAAACATACGAATCGGATTAACTTACGGACCTGAGATTGTATCATCATGCTACTTTAGTCCGAGAACCAACTAAATCGTAGCTCTAATAGAACTAAATGTAACACCCATTACCCGTTTCCTACGACGGGACCGAATGCGAGGCATTGCCATGCTTAACCTTACTTGAATATGTAGTAACTGGCTATAACATTTTGTTCAAACCCATTTCATGCTCATTCTTGGCCTACGTGGCCCTAAACGTACCTCTGATTGGTTCGGGATTTAACCAAGGAATTTTATGAACTTGTAAAACTTTTCATCAAAACAGGGGCCACATGCCGTGTTGAACTAGGGACACACTCGTGTACCCCTAAAACATGCCCGTGTCTTCCACCCGTGGTCAACACTGACTAATTTCACACGGCCTTGACACGCTTGTGTGCTTCAGTCGTGTGGCGACTTAAATTTCAAATGCAAGGTTTAAACCTCACATGGCCTGGGCATATGCCCTTGTACTAGCCGTGCCTCCCACACGGTCTAGATACAAGCCCATGTGTCTACCCATGTGGACAATTTGCAGGCTATCTACCAAGCCATTTTGCCACCCTACATCGCACACATACACAAACTCCATTTCAAATCATTTTAATTTAAAATATGATCAATTAATATCTCTAGAAATCTAAGAAATTGAGACATACACAAGAGCATACACTTCATGAAATTTACCTTCATTGAGCAAAGGATTTTCCAAGTATTGGCCTAACTCAAGACCATTTACAAAATGATTTTAGTATCATACATAACCAACACTTTGACTAATAATTACAACTTAACATAATACTCGAGTCCTGTACATGCCATACCCAAAATAAGTCTAAATTGTTATACCAAAGTGATGTCGATAGTGTGATTCTGAGCTCCGACGTCCAATGATCCTCGAGCTAACTTGGCAAAACTACAAGGAAAAGGGAAGAGAGACGGGTAAGCATATAGCTTAGTAAGTTTGCATGAAACTCTAAGATGACAATTTACTCAAACTATAGTCATTCATATCATGAAACAAGGGCAACATAGCACCAATGAACAAAAAGTACTTACTCGTACTTATTCACACTTATTCTTACTTACTCTTACCCATCACATGTCAATATGATCTAGTAACTTTTACTTACTCAAGATACTTGTAACACGGGTTCATGTAGTTTAGCTCATTTTCTAACATAACCATATATTCACATATTTATCATTCATACTAGGAACATCACTCAAGGCTATCCATAAATAGTCTTGGATCTAGGCCTACTCACTTACTTGACTCTTTTGCTTATGAATAAATCGGATCATCATGAATCATTCAAGCTTAACATACATATGATTTGATGCCAATGCCATATCCCAGATATGGCCTTACATGGGATCATTCCTTAGTGCCGACGCTATATCCTAGATATGGTCTTATATAGAATCTCATAACTCGACGTTGATGCCATGTCCCAAACATGGTCTTATGCGAGATCGTACTTAGATGTCGATGCCATATCCCAGATATGGTCTTACACGAGATCATTCTTTGGTGCGAAGCCATATCCCAGATATGGTCTTATACGGGACCTTTCCTTTCTTATATGCATATTTAGATATTATACTTAGAATTTAGCCTGTTCTCATCATTTACTCATCGAAACTTTATAACTCGATTTCATTCACAATAACATGCATTAACATAATAATAAATGATTTCAAATATTGAAACATTATGAAATACTAATTTTATACAAACTTACCTCGAATCCTAAAATTTGTCTCGATACTCGATTTAGTCTTCAACTTTGTTCTTGCCTCGGTTTCAATCCGAGCTTCGTGTTTCTTGATCTATAATAATAAATTTCTCTTATTAAAAACATCATTGACTAAATCAACTCATAACTCATATTTTGGCAAAATTACAATTTTGCCTTTAAACTTTCACATAATTACACTTTCACCCCTAGGCTCGTAAAATATTTTTTATTCAACTTTCTTGCAATTCAAGCCTAGCTGAATCATTTTCTAAACTATAGCAACATTAAATTCCTACTATTTCACTCATGTATGGCCATTTCTATAGCTTTACAAATTGGTCCTTTTCATGCATCTTTCACAAAAATCACTTAGAAAAAGATATTTATCATACATCAAACTTTCATATTATTCCATAAAACATCAAAATACATGCATGTCATGCATGGGTAAAATTTTGAACATAAACCCTAGCTCAACATATAGCTAGAAATAGCTAAATCGAGTTATAAGGGTTTCAAAAATACGAAGAACATTAAAAACCGGGCTAGGATGCACTTACTTTAAGCTTGAAAATGAACAAAACCCTAGCTATGGAGTCCTTGCAAATTTCGGTACCATGGGGAAGAAGATGGACATGAATTTTGGCTTATTTTCCCCTTTTTATTCTTTAATTAACTAAATGACCAAAATGCCCTTAATGACCCTTAAGATTTTTCCTTCTCATGTACATTTTTGTCCATCATCACATATAATGGTCTAATTGCTAAAGAAGGACCTCTAGGATTTTTCATAATTCTATTTCATACTTGAACCTTCTAGAATATCACATTTTATATTCTTTGCAATTTAGTCCTAATGGACAATTTATTCACTAATTAATAAAATTTCTTAATGTGACTTTCACACAATCATGTAAATACTTCATAAACCTTGTAATTTAAACACATATTTTCTACTTCGAGTTTGTGGTCTCGCTCTACTATTCTGACTAAGGCCTAAATCGGGCTATTACAGCGTGTGCCCAGGCCGTGTGAGGTTTGCACCAAAAATTAAGAATTTAATTTGACACACGGTCTAAGGACATGGGCGTGTGCCTTGGCCATGTGACCATAGTGAGGTGATGATGTCATAAATAAAATGTCATGGTTTTGGCACACGGGCTAAGACACGAGCGTGTCGAGGCCATGTGAGGGACATAGGCGTGTGTCCGACCGTGTGAAAACCCCTATAGGTTCGAATTATAAAATAAATTCCACATGGGTTAGGAACATGGGCGTGTGTGACCACACAGCCTACCCACACGGACGTGTTCCATTCCATACGGGCGTGTGGCCCCTGTTTAGGCAAAAATTTTCTAAGTGCTTAAAAGTTTTCGGTTTAATTTCAAAACCTTCTGAATATATGTTTAGGGCCTCGTAGGCCCATAATAAGGATGGTATGTCAATGAATGAGAAGATTTATGTTGAAATAAAATATTATAGCCCAAAGTTGTATGTTTAAGCAAGATAAGTTTAGTAATGCCTCGTATCCGGTTCCGGTGTTGAATATGGGTAAGGGTTGTTACAGAACCTGTACCTATGAAGCTTGAGAATTTAGAAGAAACTTGTCAAGTGGAGTCATTTTATTCACAAGGATCGATAGGCTCAGAAAAAACAATATGAGGATCGGCCAAATGAACTAATTGCAAGATATCTGGATGATGACACCCTCGTTGAGTTGATGGAAATCCAATTAGGGTTGAATATTAAAGATGGTAAAGAGAAGATTTATTGGGAACAATAGGCTTGAATTAATTGGCTCTCTATCGGTGATCATAACACTACCTTTTTTCAGAAGATGGTTAATGGAAGAAAGTAGAGGAATACTAGTCGAGGTTTGGAGGATGATGAGGGGCATTGGGTATCTTATGAATATGGAATTAAAAAGCTACCATCCAATTATTTTCAAAAATTGTTTACAACTTCTTATGCTAGCGATACCTCATGGATTTTTGCTAAAGTGGAAAAGAAAAATTTAGATGAGATGAATGCTACTTTATCAAACCCATGTCGAAAGGAGGAGATATGGATAGCGATTAAAGACATGACCCTTTTTAAAGCTCTATGAGTGGATGGCTTTCCCACATTATTTTTTCAACAATATTGGCATATTTTGGGAAAGGAAATCACGTCATTTTTCCTTGCGGTGCTTCGGGGAGACATTGACTTGGAAGGTATCAATAAAACACATATCGTTCTTGTAACAACCCATTTTCAGTGATATCAGAACAGCGGTCTCCGAACCACAATTTTGATGAGTAAATTATTATTTTAATGTCTATGGGATTATAGTATGATCGTAAAATTTTGTTAAGAAATTTTGATGTTAAGTTGATTAATTAGGTAAAAAGGACTAAATCATAAAAAGAGTAAAAGTTGAGTTTTATTACTTTAAAGGGTCAAATAGATATGAAATTTTAAAGTATATGGACTTAAATGGTAATTGTACCATTCTTAAGGTTAGTGGACAAGTATGGACATAATTTAAATGATTTTTAAAGTAAAGACTAAGGTTAAAATGGTAATTTGATGAATTAACTTAAACTAAAAATCGAAAAAAATTTGTATCATCTTCTACAATGGTTTTCTCTACTGAAATTGAGAGAAGAAGTAGCCATTTTAGGGCTTGAAGTTTCGGCTAGCTTAAACACTTGCATGGTATGTGTTTTCAACCTGTTTTAATGATTTTTATGTTTTCAAGTTCATTCTAGCTTAATCTAGCTAGCCTGGAGGTCAATTTGTAAAACTATTAAAGGTTGAGGGTTATGCCATGGATGTTTTTAAATAGGTTGTGATGTTAAATGGTAGATTATGAGTCATTGAAAAATAAACAAGTTTTGTTAAGTGAATTATGTTGAAATTGCATTTAGGGATTTATTTGTGAAATTAGTAAAATTTCATGTTAAAATTATGAAATGTTGGTTTAAATGAGTTGGTATAAGTCCTTATGGAATTCGAGTAGCTTGAATGGATGATTAAAATGGTTAAATTTCAAGTTATGAGCTTAAGGACTAAATTGTGAAAAGTTAAAATATTAGGGTAATTTCATAATTTTAAATGTGAATTATGGATTGAATTGAATGTTTGAGGTTAATTGAAGTACTTAATTGAATATAATTATCTATTTAGATCAAGATAAACCTCAACCGGACCTAAATTAAGAAAAGGTGAAAGCTTTGGATAAGTCTTTCATTCTACCACCAAGCCCCTAGTTGTCGAGGTAAGTTCGTATAAACGGTTATCGTGTTTATGTTATTAAAATTGAATGTTTATTATGTTATTTATAGTGTAAATGGATCGATATATAATAATGCATTAATGCTATGATGAATTGACGTATACTGAGTCCCGGTTGAACCTTAGGAATTCTTAGGATACCAATGACATGTCATTAGGAATTTCATGTTTCGAGTGCTGGTCTTGAATGTGTAAGAGAATGCCTAAAGATCAATCATGAGATGGTTGTAATAACATACTTGATTTACCATGTTTATTAATATAAAGCGTTGTCATTATTATTTCAATTTTTTTTTTGTGTACAAATAAACTGTTTTATAATAATGTCCTGAGAATAATATGATTATTCTTAAAAGATCCTTAGTCAAGTATTATTTTTGACTAGGACAATAATAATGCATTAAGACTAACATGTAGTTGATTGATGATAAAGAGTTGTCATTGATATGGAGTGTCAAAATAACTGCATGAATATGTGTGTTAGAGAACAACATATTGGACTGAATCGCTATGAGTATGTTTCTTGGATTATTATGTAATTCTCACAACATTACTCATAGTGATTAATATGTATATGATCCTCAGACTTGAGATCATCATTATCCCAACATCATGAGTTGTATATTTTGATACAGTCAAACGTACACCGTAACAGGTTGTTCTATAAAGGCTGATGTTGGATATACCATAATCTATGTAGATGGATATGGTTGATCAATATAGGATAAGTCCCTCCTACATAATAGGAGTAATATCTTAGGCCACTTGATTGAGTGAGACTAGAAATGCATGGCCATGCTCAAATAAGTTGATATGAGATGTCATACTAATTTGTATATCATAGTCTACTCAAGATATCAAGAAACATAGGATGGACTATGCAAGTGTGACTATTCCATGACTTGTGTTCGTTCCAGAGATACATGACTTAAGGATTAATGCATGAAAGGTTAATCACAAAAGGTTATGTCGAATCATGATTTCTTGTAACTTAGGTAGCAATGATGCATTGCTAGATGCCACTCATTGTTTGTGACATTAGAATTGTTCTAGTATTACTACTAACGTTACAAGAACCTACAGGGTCATACCCTATGGTTGAAATGAACTGAATAAAACATAGTTGGTATTGTGTTTGGTTGTCACATGAATTAAATTAATTAAAGAATTAATTTAATTGGGCAATCAAATATTGAACATATTATATGTACAAGGATGTTGTACACATAATGAGAACATAGTTCTATTAATATATGAATTTGGTTCGTATATAAATTTAAATAAATATAGTTTATAGAAATCCTTGTTATAATTAATGTAATTATAATTTTGGATATAATTAATGCAATTATAATTTTCGGTTAAAAACTTTATTGTATTTATTTAATTTTATGATTCATGATATATATACCAATTATAAAAAGGTAATAATAGATTCAAAGCTTGTAAGAAAAAACCCTTAGAGTTGCTTGTGAGGTCTAGCAGTCGTCAAGAAAATAAACCTCCAAAACAGTTTTGGAGATTTCTTCCGTTCATAGTCAAACCGGGTGGATTACGTAGAGGCTAACATTGGAAAAGGTTGCGGCTTGGTTCGACAGTAGATCAAAACTCTTATTGTCGTGGCATCGCTGTCTACTCAGATTGAAGTTTCGGTAATTTTGGAACCTTTATTTCACCCCGATTCGTTCCTCACACATGGATTCATGGCTTGGATCACCGGAATTAATTTTATTTTGCTGCGCAATGGGGTGCCGGCACTCCAACAGAATTTCCTATCGATGACTGAGGTCTTGCATTTGTTGTGAATTCTTCATAGCTCGTGTGAGTAGCATCGTATAGCTTACATTCTAACCCACATCTCGTGTGAATAGACCCATTTCACAGCTCGTGTGAGCAATGATATAAATGAAAGGTTATGGTTATATGTAAAGGCACACTTTTTGTGAGCTTTCCCGAGTATCTGAGGTAATTCTAAATGATTCAACGGGCAAGAAAAGGAAACGTAATGGTAAGTATGTAAATGGAATGAATCATGATTTAATGAAAGGATTGATGGACTAAATGATGTTGAATACAAATGGAAAATTTCATATCTTATGAATGATTTCATTTATGATATGGATGAACATACTAACTTGTGAGTTGGTGACGTTGTATTGGCTTACACTAAGCTTATGGCATTGGCATTGGTTTATACTTATTTTATGGATTGTCTCATAGAAATGGTAAGTAACGTTTTAAGTTTATACGAGCTTACTAAGCATTCATTGCTTACATAGTTTCTTTTCTTATGTTTTATAGATTATCAGAAATTTAATTTGGTTGGAAGCTCGTCGGAGATCTATCACACTATCTAGAAGTCTTTTTGGTAGTTTTTGAACATTTTGGCCAAGGTTTATAATGACATGTATAGGAGGATTTGTAATGATATTTTGATGAATGTGTTTTGGCATTATAAACTCTTGGAAGCTATGTTGGGTTGATACCATTTGATGTCTTGACAAATTGTGTCACTTTAGCTATCTTGTTGTGCATGTTTATAAGGTTCTTTATGGTATGTTTTGATTAGTTTGAGAATGGTCAATATGTGGTATGTTTTGGTAAGTAATTCACTAGGTCATCATGTATGAATTGATACAATTTTGACATGTTTTGATGGTTGATGTCTTGGTATATTGTGGTGCCTTTGATTGGGATATTGGTTAGTTGAATTAGGATATTGAAATGGTATTTTGATCTGTGTTTTGGTGATGTTTAGTAGTTTTATAGTGTGCTTAAATGGGCTGAAAGGTTATGCATGAAATGGTGTTGGAAATAGCTTGATTTTAGGTAAATTTGGGTCCACACGGTCTGAGACACGGGTGTGTGACTCAGTTGTGTGAGGCACACGGCCTGGCAACACGGTCATGTGTCATCTAATGATTTCCTTAGGGTGCAATTTAATGAGTTACTCAACCTAATACATAGCTTGGCACACAGGCGTGTGACCCTACTCCAAGAGTTACACGGGGAAGGACACGGGCTGGGATGCAGCCATGTGTCCCTTGTTTGAAAGTTACATGGCCTAGAGCCATGTAACATGCCCATGTGACCCCTGTTTTACAAATTTTGCATCTTTTTCCTGAACTTTCCAAACTGTTTCAAATTGGTCTTGAATTGCTTCTAAGTTATTTTTAAGGCCTCGAGGGCTTGATTTAGGGACAGTACACACGTGTATAAATAGTTTAAGATGTGATTATAATATTGAATGATATAATGTTCAAATGTTTCTGATTGTACAGTAATACTCCGTAAACCTAATCTGGCAACGGAGACGGGTTAAAGGTGTTATAGTTCTTATCCCAAAGGTCAATAAACCGCATCCTATCATGCAATTTAGACCTATTGGTCTATGTGATGTGCTAGACAAAATTATTGCGAATGTTTTAGTCAATAGGATGGGTGGTTTTCTCACACAGTGTATCATTGAAACGCAATAAGTTTTTTATACCCGGAAGTCAAATATTTGACAATGTTTTAATTGCTTATGAGATTTTACATTTGGTAAAAACCAGACGATAGGGAAAAGTTGGAAACTTTGCTTTCAAATTGGATATGAGAAAGGCTTATGATTAGGCGAAATGATATTTTCTGGCTAGGATGATGCTTTATTTGGGTTTTCATATTGATTGGGTTACTTTAATAATGAGATATGTGGCATCAGATTCCTATACGATCAAGATAAATGGGGGTTCTAGTTCTAATTTTCATCCATTGAGAGGTCTACGTCAAAGTGATCCCCTTAACCCTTATTTATTCCTATTGTGTGTGGAAGGTTTCTTAACTATTTTGAATGAGGCTAAATCTAAGGGGTCGATAAATGGTGTACGGATAGGCATACGATCTTTGACCATTAATCATTTATTCTTTACTGGTGATTGTATAATTTTTAGGAATGCAATGAAAGATGGAGTTGAAAAGGTTATTTTGATCATCTCTACATATGAGAATGCATCCGACCAAAAAGTGAATTACAATAAATCGCTTTTGTATTTTGGGGCGAACATCTAAGAAGTCGAAAAAGATCTAGTTTGTAACACCCCTAACCCATATCTGTTGCCGGAATAAGGTTACAGAGTATTACTAGATTTTTCAAATCAAATGAACATAAATTTCAAACATTTCAAATCATATCAATAATCATATTAAGACCAATCCAAATCATACATATTTTCTCGATTATGAGCCCTCGAGGCCCCTAAAACACATTAGAAACAAATTGGGACAAAATCAGAAACTTAGAGAATTTTTCAGAAAACATTGAAAATTTTTAACACTGTAGGGGTCACACAGCCGTGTGGGCAATTGAAGTAGGGACAGACGACCGTGTCCCAGGACATGTCTGTGCCCGTGTAAGTCTCTACCTTGGGTCACATGTCCAAGCCACACACTTGTGTCCCAGGCCGTGTACCCTTTGAAATAACCTCATACGCCCATGTGCCAAGCCGTGTGCTAGGCTGTGTAACAGCCTGACATGAAACCCTTTGAAAGCTATAGGGGAAACACGGCCGTGTCGCCTAGCCATGTTTCATACACGCTGAGACTCATGCCCATGTCTTTGCCTCTGTGGACGAAAATAGGCCATTTTACAGGCCATTTTTCTCACCCATCTTTACAAGTACCTTCACTTATATTTTCACAATTGAATAGGTCATCAAAATGCATCAAACCAAGCATGATATAAAGACATCCAATCAATATGCCCATAGGCACCTCAATCACAACATCATTACATATACATTTAGATACTTAAATTTTACCAAGATGTTCACTAACTTCAAAATAAGTCTAAATCATTCCATGCCATTTGATTTACCTAGCAAACACAAACCATTTGGTACCAAAAATGACATTCTATAACTAGCACCAAATAGCCATATAAGTCATACATAATAAAGCACCAATTTACCACATTCACACTTATCCCAAAACATCTATAATATGCATACTTGATCAACCATTAAAACTTCATCATTTAGGCTTAAGAATCTATTATATCAACCAAAATAAGACTATTTATATACATGTCAAAAATCAAGCCTTACCAACACTTAAAATATCATAACTACAAGCCAAACCAAATGGCTATTTTAACAATCAAAATATAGGCCACATTAGCCAAAATACCTATACATGCCATTATAACCAAAATGAAAACAACCAAAAGTACCAAAAGAGCCGATAGATAATATGATATAGCTCTGACAAGCTTCCAACCTGAACAAGCTTCGGATGCACTATATGACACGGAAAATAACACGGAGTAAGCATTTAAGCTTAGTAAGTTCATATAACATAAAACTTAACTTACTATTTCATAACATAATAGGTAAGCTAACATAGCATATTCTGACCACAATTTAGCCAATGCCTATGCATATACCTCAAGCAAGCTATCCATGTAGACATATACATAAACTAAACAAATATGGATGAGCACAACACATAAATTATGTTTCATAAACATGTATCATCCAATTCACTTTTCCATACACCATGTAATAACATTTCCATGTAATTCATATGTGTCCCTGCAATAGTTCGTATTGAACCCTTATCATTTCATTTTAAAATGATGCCCGTTGAACCATTTAGAATGGCCTCGGATACCCATGATAGCTCACACATAGTGTGCTAAATCATATAACTATAATCTGTCAAATCCTATACATGTATACTCACATGAGCTGTGAATCGGTATGTCTAACACCCCAAACCCAGTCTAGAAGTTAGGCTCGAATCTGGCGTGTCACATAGAACTATTTTTCAAAACCATATTTCTTGTTAAAACTTGTTTGAGAGTTAAAGCCTCTTTGTTAAAACTCAAAACTTAAGCAATTGCTATTCACTTGAAAACGTAATTACTTTTAAAACCTTATCTATTGCAGAAGCATATTTAAAATAAACAATTTACGAAAAAGTTTAAATCGCGAACCTATTTTGAAAATGTCATGTTTAAAAATTGAGTTGCAGAAGCATTTTGAAAATGTTGCAAAAACGTAGTGTTTTGAAGATAGTTATCGTTTCGGAAATCGTATCCCACTTTTAACGATTAGAAAACATCATAAATAAAATATCAGAAATAATAAGTTAAGAATAGAGAGGCCTTATTACAACCCAAATCAAAATATTTAAAAGTAAATAATCAAAACAACAAGCATAAGTAGTGTGTGGTCCTCTTCGAGTCCCTCGTCAGCTCCGATCCGTCTAAGGCTGAGGATTACCTACACAGTTAAAAAAATGAGGTGAGTTTATGAAAACTCAGTGTGTAATCCCCTTACTAGAGTAACAATCAGTATAAATAAACAGAATAAAAAATAGTCAGTATAAAGAAACAGAAACAGAAACAGAAACAGTCAGTATACAGAAACAAAAACAAAAATAGTCAGGGCCAAAGCCCTTTAACAATAATAGTACCGTTCAGTTCAGAGCATACGTAGGCGAAAGCCCACTACCATATCATTTGGGTCACAGCCCACAATAGAATCAATTAGGCCTAGTCCAAACCAATAACAGAACAAGTGGCCTAAGCCCAATACAGTGACAGATCTCATAAATAGATATGCAACAGTATGAGGATGCATCCAACCCAGTCCAGCCAACACACCACCGTATCAACCAACACAACATGTGGGGGCCAAGTCGACCCACCCAGCCAGCACATCAATAACGTAGCCTAGCTGCCATTAACAATGCAACAAAGCTGCTAATAGCAGTATACATGGCTGAGCCACTAAAATCAGATTACGTGGTGATGCCACTATAACAGTAAAACATGGCAAAGCCACTAGTACATAGTACTAACGCAGCAGAGCTGCTAATAACAGTGAACATGGCTAAGGCACTAAAATCAGTATATGTGGGGAAGCCACTAAAGCAGTAAAATATGGCAGAGCCACTAGTACAATACTTCCTCCATCACAGGTCCCAATCCCATGCAATATGTCGTGTATGTCATGATTAATCATTACAGGTGTATGCAAAATGGCCATGCCTAATAACAATCATTTCAACACATATTAACATCATATCAGACACACGCCCACAGACAAGTCAGTTAAAACACAATCATAAGATTACAGTCAAATTGATCAAATCATAGTACAAGTCAGTCATTTACCCACAAGGGCAAATCAGTCATTTCACCCTATAAGGGTATATCGGTAATCCCACCCCTCAAGGGTATTTTAGTAATTCTCCCTTACGGGGTGATTCGGTGATTCTACCCTACAATGGTATTTTGGTAATTCTACCCTACATAGGTATTTCAGTAATTTGTAAACCAAGGGTATTTCAATAATTTCATAAATCACGGGTCTTTCGCTAATTTCATAAATTAGGGTATTTCAGTAACTTTACAAACCGTCGGTATTTTAGTAATTTTACAAATAGAGGGTATTTTAGTAATTATACAAATTGAGGGTATTTTAGTAATTTTACAAACTGAGGGTATTTCAGTAATTTTACAAATCGAGGGTATTTCAATAATTTTATAAACTGATGGTATTTTAGTAATTTTGCAAATAGAGGGTATTTTGGTAATTTTACAAACCGAGGATACTATAGTAATTTTGTAAATCGAGGGTATTTCAGTAATTTTGTAAATCGAGGGTATTTCAGTAATTTTACAAATCGAGTGTATTTTAGAAATTTTACAAACCGAGGGTATTTAAGTAATTTTACAAATTGAGGGTATTTTAGAAATTTTACAAATCGGGGGTATTTCAGTTATTTTACAAATCGAGGGTTATTAACGACCCAACAGAAGTTCCACCATCGCCTCGAGCGACTTAGGAAATCTAAATTGACCTAACGACGAAAATGGGCCTAAGGCCCATTACCCTACCCAAGTGGGCCCACACACTCGTGTGGCCTAGTTGCCCTAGAAACTACCACGGCTATGCAACGGCATAGCCCAAATCAATAACTTATCGCATCATGGACATTTCATCTGTGTGGGCCCACAAGCCCATTGGGCCCATACGGCCCCTTTTCGGCCTTACGTGGCCCAAGCACCCATGTCATGTGCGCGACATGATACACCTATCTATTTCCCATTGATCAATGTGACTTGCATTCAATGGCCCTACGACCCATTGGGCCCATGAGGCCCATTCCAACCCAAGTGACCCACTACGGCCCAAGCCCATGAATTCGCTCATGGTGGCCTTTCTCATCACACACTCACGCTACGTGAGCTCGGCTCACCACAAGCGCAATCACACGCTCGTATGGTATCATTCGTCGGTGTTTCGACTTTTCGGTATAATGCCGATCAACAGTCAAGATAGTACAATATATGCACCTTCGACTTTTTAACCGATTAACAATCAGAACAGTGTATACGGATACACACCTTATCACGTAGAGTACTAAAGAATGACAAGCGCCTTCACCTTCACTAGAACGATCAACTGTGATTTGCCTAGTTAGACCAAAGTTTGATGCCGTCACCCTTCGCATCCAGGCGAAAAGTCCCAAACTGCTAACACCCTACGCCGCTTAAACTTGGGAGTGGAGGCTATGTGCACAGTCTCGACTGGCACCTTTGCCGCCACCCTATGGCTAGAATCGCCTTGCTCATCAAGAACACGATCTTACAGAACTAGAGTCAACACAAATGCCTAGATCACAACCAGAAAGTAACCGATTACCCTAACAGGAAGAAATGAGATAACGATGCGAATGGGCTTAAGACCCATTTGTGGGCCACTTAGTCCAAATCTATCCACAAATACGAGATTCACATAGTCTAGTCCAACATTTACTACACAATCATACAACTTATCCTGATTGGACCCACAGCACGTTGGCCCTACATGGCCCCCTTTCGACCCATCGTGGCCTAAACAACTTAAACCCATAAGAACTCTCATGATGGCCTCAACTATCACGTCGAAGCTCCCACACGTGCAGTCGCATGCACGTGCAGCTACCATCGCCGAGTGACTGGCATTTTGGCATTTGCCGCTCTACAGCTAGAGTAGTGTGAAATACACACCTAATAGGAATCTGGAGTTAATCTGTGCCTAAACGCCAACCAAGGTATGCTTACTCTCCTCACATATTGCTCTATTTAAAGCCAGCTTCTCGCCTACTCTCATGCTAGCTTCCTGATGTGGGATTCCTCCATCAATTCTTCAAAACCGTCCCAAATTAGCAAAATAGACACATTCGCATGCAAGGGGTTTCGAACTTTGGCTCCCCTTGTAATTTAATCCACACCGCTAGCTACCTTACCAACTAGCTTCTTGTGTAACAAAACAAGCTCAACTAAATATAGGACTATGGGTCAAAGTTTAAGTTCATTTAAAAGGAAATCAAAATGAATTGCAAGCGCCAAGACTTGAACCCAAGCTCTCCCTTACACCTTTAATGACACCTTGCCAATAGACCACTTACTTCCTTGTGTAATTTTTCTCCAAATTTTATTCTTAAAGCCTACTTACTTCCTCCTAAGGTTTTATTCACCTAAAACAAAAATTTTTCAAAAAACCCAGGTTTGAACACGGGACTTCATGGAAGCCCCCTAACCTTCAAAAATCACTCACCTAATAGGTCCAACTTGTATTAGTGTCGTTATCTTGTTCTCAAAAAATTTTACACACTCTCACACCCAAGGCCCAATAGGCCCAATTCTATTATGCCCAAAAATTTGGGGCGTTACAATTCTACCCTCCTTCAAGAATTTTCGTCCATAAAATTTCCAACTCTCAGAACAGTTGCACAACCCAAACTACACTAGCGCGCTTCAACTGCGCACTTTAATTCCAAAACATTACCTCTATGCACGCCCAAAATACCTATCCACTAGAGCATATAGATATCATACAAATACGATTTCCATGTCCACAACATCACACCTAACAAATACAAAATCTAAATTTAAGGATCAAACTACAGTCTAATATCTAAAGAAACCGTCGTATTCTAAATCACTGTATTTAAATTTCTAAACAGGCAAAAGTATTTAGAAAACTTATGGATTAACACTGGAGACTTAGTGTACCGCACTTTTAGAAAACGGTGAATACAACATTTTAGAAAATCAAATCTTTTCAAGCCTTTTTGAAACAACACTTTCAAAAATTCAATTTTGAAAATAAAATCCACAGTCAAGTTTACCAACTTGGGCTCTGGTACCAATAAATGTAACACCCCAAACCCGGTCTAAAAGTTAGGCCTGAATATGGCGTGTCACATGGAAGTGTTTTTCAAAACCATATTTCTTGTTGTTAAAACTTCTTTGAGGGTTAAATCCTCTTTGTTAAAACTCAAAACACTTAAGCAATTGCTATTCACTTGAAAACGTAATTATATTTAAAACCTTATCTGTTGCAGAAGCATATTTAAAATAAACAATTTACGAAAAAATTAAATTGAGTTTAAAAATTGAGTTGCAAAAGCATTTTGAAAATGTTACGAAAACGTAGTGTTTTAAAGACAATTATCATTTCAAAAATCGTATCCCACTTTTAGCAGTTAGAAAACATCATAAATAAAATATCAGAAATAATAAGTTAAGAGTAGAGAGGCCATATTACAACCCAAATCAAAATATTTAAAAGTAAATAATCAAAACAGCAAGCATAAGCAGTGTGTGGTCCTCTCCAAGTCCCTCGTAGCTTCGATCCATCTAAGGTTGAGGATTACCTACACAGTTAAAAAAATAGGGTGAGTTTATGAAAACTCAGTGTGTAATCCCATTACTAGAGTAATAGTTAGTATACTAAAATAGAAACAAAAATAGAAAGCAATCGATTATCTGAAGCAGAAAAAACAAGTCGATATCTGAAGCGAAACAAGTCGATTATCTGAAAAAGGAATAGAAACAAAAATAGTCAGGGCCAAAACCCTTTAACAATAATAGTTCAATCCAGTTCGGAGCATACGTGGGCCAAAGCACACTACCATATCATTTGGGTCACAGCCCATAATAGAATCAATTGGGCCTAGCCCAAACAAATAACAGAATAAGTGGCCTAAGCCCAGTACAGTGATAGATCTCATAAACAGATATGCAACAACATGAGGATGCATGCCAATGCCAACCAACACACCATGTGGTGAAACACCCCACCCGCCCACGAGCACGAGCAGGAGGTATGTTCCTAAAGTGAACCGATTTCAAAATTCTTTTGTTACTTAGAGAAAACTTGTGTGATTTTGAAAAAAAGATTGGTTTGGGTTGGGCACTTTGAAAACCAATTTATCTAACATTAAAATCCATTTATTTAAAGTGACAAAACATTTAGGTTTTATTTTAAAAATGTATTTGCTTGATCGTCAACACCTTCGTTGGTGAGACCAAGTCAACACCTACTCTTCCCCTTTCACATAAATCCCGAATGCCCCAAAAATATATACAATGCATAACTTACTTAATTTCATGTTTATATACATATATTAGCATGTTATAAAATAACATATTTCACAATCCTATCCAAGTAGGAAAGCGTACAGGTTCTTTTTGCCACATTTGTGGTACTTAGCCACATTCACATTCTCATACATATTCATATATTAAATAATAGCCATATGAAATATTGAAGGTTAGTAAGGGTACACACCGATTTGCTTAATAGATTCCTTGAAATCCAGAAGAACGATCTACCGATCTAGATCTTTATCTCTTAAATTTGGCCAAATATTAAAACATATTAACAAACCTATTTGGCTTAAAACCAAATCCTAGTAGGATTTGTATTACTTACCTTGTTGCCGAATTCAATACTAATCGAATCCGAAATCTATGCTATGCTCCTCCTTGTATTTAGCCAAGCACTAAATCTCATCCGGGGTTAGTTTCACTTTTAAACAAACAAGAATTAGATCTAATTATCAAATAGGCCTTAGCGAAAGCTATAGACACTTACCTTATGGATTTTAAATCCAAAACTCACCTAGAATAACTAGGGAACACGTGGCCTATGGTGTACCTTCGGAAAAGAACTTCTCCTTCCTTGTAGCCTACACTTAGTAAATCCCGAAAGATCTCTTCAAAGTTTGGCAACCATGAATATTAATGGGATTAGCCCTAGATTTCGATAAGTCTAAAATATAAAAGAAATCAAACCAAACTTAGATCTTACCCTTATTTGAAAGAATCGATTGCACCTTCGCTTCAACCTTTGAAATTACTTAGAGACTTGATGAACAATCGGCTATGATTCCCTTATGTATTCGATTTCAAAGATGAAAGAAGAGAGGAATAATAGGCTTAGAAGGAATCGGCTAGGAGGCTAAAAGAAAAGAAGAAAAAGAATGGATGCTCAAGAAGAATATTCGGTAGAAGAAAAGAGAGAGGGAGAATGAATAATGAATGGCCCTAGTCTCATCCTTTTATAGCCGAAATTACTAGGCCAAGAATCCTTAACTTGGCCACCACTCTTCCTTATTTTCCTAATTAAAGAATAATTCTTCATTTATCTCTTATTATTCACATATTTATGTGAATAAAACTCCTTTATTTATCTCTTATTATTCACATATTTATGTGAATAAAACTCCTTTATTTATCTCTTATTATTCACATATTTATGTGAATAAAACTCCTTATTTATCTCTTATTATTCACATATTTATGTGAATAAAACTCCTTATTTATCTCTTATTATTCACATATTTATGTGAATAAAACTCCTTTATTTCTCTTATTATTCACATATTTATGTGAATAAAACTCCTTTATTTATCTCTTATTATTCACATATTTATGTGAATAAAACTCCTTTATTTCTCTTACATATCCAAGTTTCCTCAAATGTTCAAGTTTCCATTTTTGGATCATTTCCAAAATGTTTAGGTTTCCAAAATGTCTAAGTTTCCAAAATGTCCATTTCCATTTCCATTTCCATTTTCATTTTCATTTCCATTTTCATGCATTTCTAGGTTTCCAAAAGTATCAAAATTTATTCATAGTACTTGAAACTTGTCATTTCATACAATTAAACTGAAATGCATAGGCCCTATTCAGGATGTTACAGTTCTACCCTCCTTAAAAATAATTTAGTCCTCGAAATTACTTCTTGACAGATCGTACAATCTTTCTCACCACACTATGCTTCTGTTGCGCAGACTGATCTTAATAGAACCATCATACTTTCCAGGCACAATCTCTAAGTTCCCATCCCTTAGAACTCATTTCTAACGTCGCTATTTAATGCGATTAAGAAGTTTTATGCATTAAAAAAATTTTGTTTCAGCGATTAACTGAAGAAGTTTTATGGAAAGAATTTTTAGAAGTGGTTCTTTCAGATTCATACATGCACACAATCTTTCATTCATTCACATCCATCAAACAATTATGAACCTTAGTTCATTCGAGAAATGTTGTAGTTTTCATTTGTTGTTGTTTTCCACTACCCGTGGGTATTTTCGTAATTTGTCCTCTGAGGTATTTTCGTAATTTGTCAAAATAAGGTTCCTTGGTGATTTTGTCATAAAAGTATTTTGGAAATTTTAAAGTTCAAGGTATTTTGGAGAATTTTTAAAATCAGGGGTATGTTGGAAATTTTTAGACCTTAGGGGTATTTTGGTAATTTTTCCACTGGCGGGGTAAATTGTAAAATTTTAATAAATTAGAGATATTTCGAAGTTTCAAAATTTTGAAGGTTCTTTTTGAGAAATTTATTTTCCAAAATGATGAAGTTGCAAAATTTTGAAAATCGAGGTCATTTAGTAATTTTGGTGAGTCGGGGCAATTTTGTAATTTTCCAAAATCGTGGTATTTTCACGATAGTTTGCAAATTAGGGTTTTGAACATTTATAACAAAATGAAATTTTGGCAAAACTATTGAGTAGTTGGACATTTTATAAACCAAGGGCATTTTGTAATTTTACCACTAGGGGTATTTTAGTAAGTTTGTAAATCGAAATATTTAGGAAAATTTATAAAATATTCTTTTCAAATCAAGAGGGTAATTTAGAAATTTTAAAATTAGGGTTTCCATAAAAATACGGCTAGTCCCTTTGGGGTTTTAGTTATTGGGTTTAGCAGTGACTAAGTCCTCTTGGTTAGGGTGAGCAGTTACTCACACACTGTAGAATTGAGTAAAGAGGAGGTGAGTCACTAGGATGCTTAAATACCAAGCTCTTCTTGAATCCACTCCTAGACATGCGCTGTGATTACCACACCTAGCTCGGTGACTTAATCACGTGTTTGTCTAGTGTATTAAGTCTTATGTATTTGCGTTTGAGTAGACTAATCCTAGGGTTCAAGTTCCTATCATGCTATTCTACGTTCCATTCCTTTTCTACCCTTATATAATTCACATAATCACAGATAGGGTACTTACGGTGGATTGCATGGTCGGAGACTTAGGTGCCATGCCAAAAAACACGCTTATTTCATAAGATACTTTATAAAGCTTATTTGGGCTCGATTTGAAAATGTTTTGGGCCTTAGCCCACAGGCCGAGAGTTTAAAACTGGGCTCTGATACCAAATTGAAACACCCCACACCCGGCCCACGAGCCTGAACCGGATCTGGTATGTTCCTAAAGTGAACCGATTTCAAAATTCTTTTGTTACTTAGAGAAAAACTTGTGTGATTTTGAAAAAAAGATTGGTTTGGGTTGGGCTTGTGCTGAAAACCAATTTATCTAACATTAAAATCCATTTATTTAAAGTGACAAAACATTTAGGTTTTATTTTAAAAATGTATTTGCTTGATCTTTACTTAATAAAAATTCGTAAACATAATAATTAAAACAATAATAAAATAATTACTATGGCCTTATTACATAAAATAAAACCCAAAATAAAATTAAAGGTACTAATAAAATAAAGTCCAAATTAAATAAAAATCTTCAAATGTTGCATGGCCACCTCAAGGTCTACCATCCCGGTCCGTCATTGTTCATCACCTGAAAAATATTTCCCACAATGGGGTGAGTCAACGGACTCAATGTGCACACAGTACTAACATTCAACAAATCAGGCATACATGTTCAAATCAAATTCATATAAAAATAATGATGATGCAACCCAACCCAAGCCTAATGGTCCATCCGCTACACACCACCCGTACCTGCCAGTCACACCGTGGGGACTACTAAGTCAACCCTCCATCCGCTACACACCATCGAAGGCAGTCGCCTATATACGTTGTGTCATTAGACACTATATTCAAATAATGTGACCGTAGTCACCATATTTCGTTGGTGAGACCAAAGTCAACACCTTCGTTGGTGAGACCGAAGTCAACACCTATATTTCGTTGGTGAGACCGAAGTCAACACCTTCGTTGGTGAGACCGAAGTCAACACCTATATTTCGTTGGTGAGACCGAAGTCAACACCTTCGTTGGTGAGACCGAAGTCAACACCTATATTTCGTTGGTGAGATCGAAGTCAACACCTTCGTTGGTGAGACCAAGTCAACACCTACTCTTCCCTTTCACATAAATCCGAATGCCCCAAAAATATATACAATGCATAACTTACTTAATTTCATGTTTATATACATATATTCGCATGTTATAAAATAACATATTTCACAATCCTATCCGAAGTAGGAAACATACCTGGGTACTTTTTGCCACATTTGTGGTACTTAGCCACATTCACATTCTCATACATATTCATATATTAAATAATAGCCATATGAAATATTGAAGGTTAGTAAGGGTACACACCTGATTTGCTTAATAGATTCCTTGAAATCCCGAAGAACGATCTACCGATCTAGATCTTTATCTCCTAAATTCGCCAAATATTAAAACATATTAACAAACCTATTTGGCTTAAAAACCAAATCCTAATAGGATTTGTATTACTTACCTTGTTGTCGAATTCAATACTAATCGAATCCCAAATCTATGCTATGCTCCTCCTTGTATTCTACCAAGCACTAAATCTCATCAGGGTTAGTTTGACTTTTAAACAAACAAGAATTAGATCTAATTATCAAATAGGCCTTGGCGAAAGCTATGAACACTTACCTTATGGATTTTAAATCCGAAACTCACCGAATAACTAGGGAACACGTGGCCTATGGTGTACCTTCGGGAAAAGAACTTATCCTTCCTTGTAGCCTACACTTAGTAAATCCCGAAAGATCTCTTCAAAGTTTCGGCAACCATGAACATTAATGGGATTAGCCCTAGATTTCGATAAGTCTAAAATATAAAAGAAATCAAACCAAACTTAGATCTTACCCTTATTTGAAAGAATCGATTGCACCTTCGCTTCAACCTTCGAAATTGGCTTAGAGACTTGATGAACAATCGGCTATGATTCCCTTATGTATTCGATTTCAAAGATGAAAGAAGAGAGAATAATAGGCTTAGAAGGAATCGGCTAGGAGGCTAAAAGAAAAGAAGAAAAAGAATGGATGCTCAAGAAGAATATTCGCGAGAAGAAAGAGAGAGGAGAATGAATAATGAATGGCCCTAGTCTCATCCTTTTATAGCCAGAAATTACTAGGCCAAGAATCCTTAACTTGGCCACCACTCTTCCTTATTTTCCTAATTAAAGAATAATTCTTCATTTATCTCTTATTATTCACATATTTATGTGAATAAAACTCCTTTATTTCTCTTACATATCCAAGTTTCCTCAAATGTTCAAGTTTCCATTTTTGGATCATTTCCAAAAATGTTTAGGTTTCAAAAATGTCTAAGTTTCCAAAAATGTCTAAGTTTCCAAAATGTCCATTTCCATTTCCATTTCCATTTTCATTTTCATTTCCATTTTCATGCATTTCTAGGTTTCCAAAAGTATCAAAAATTTATTCATAGTACTTGAAACTTGTCATTTCATACAATTAAACTGGAAATGCATAGGCCCTATTCAGGATGTTACATGTGGGGACCAAGTCGACCCACCCAGCTAGCACATCAATAACGCAGCCTAGCTGCCAATAACAACGCAGCAAAGCTGCTAATAGCAGTATACGTGGCTGAGCCACTAAAATTAGATTACGTGGCAATGCCACTATAATAGTAAAATGTGGCAAAGCCACTAGCACATAATACTAACGTAACAGAGATGTTAATAACAGTGAACGTGGCCAAGCCACTAAAATCAGTATACGTGGCGAAGCCACTAGAGCAATAAAACGTGGCAGAGCCACTAGCACAGTACTTCCTCCATCACAAGTCCCAATCCCATGCAATATGTCATGTGTGTCATGCTCAATCATTACACGTGTATGCAAAATTGTCATGCTTAGTAACAGTCATTTCAACACATATTAACAGCATATCAGACACACGCCCACAGCCAAGTCAATTAAAACACATCATACGATCACAGTCAAATCGGTCAAATCATAGCACAAGTCAGTCATTTACAGACAAGGGAAAATAAGTCATTTTACCCTATAAGGGTATGTCGGTAATCCCACCCCTCAGGGGTATTTCAGTAATTCTACCTTACGGCGTGATTCAGTGATTCTACACTATAGGGGTAATTTGGTAATTCTACCCTACAGGGGTATTTCAGTAATTTGTAAACCAAGGGTATTTTAGAAATTTCATAAATCACGGGTCTTCCGCTAATTTCACAAATCAGGGTATTTTAGTAACTTTACAAACCGTGGGTATTTCAGTAATTTTACAAATCGAGGGTATTTCAGTAATTTTACAAATCGATGGTTTTTCATTAATTTTACAAATCAAGTGTATTTCAGTAATTTTACAAATTGAGGGTATTTCAGTAATTTTACAAATCGAAGGTATTTTAGTAATTTTACAAACTTAGGGTATTTCAATAATTTTTCAAATAGAGTGGATTTTAGAAATTTTGCAAACGCAGGGTATTTAAGTAATTTTGCAAATCGAGAACAGAAGTTCCACTGTCGCCTCGAGCGACTTAGGAAATCTAAATTGACCTAACGACAAAAATTGGCCTAAGGCCCATTACCCTGCCCAAGTGGGCCCACACACTCGTGTGGTCCAGTTAGCCTAGAAACAACCACGATTGTGCAACAGCACAACCCAATTCAATAACTTATCGCATCACGGGCATTTCATTTGTGTTGGCCCACAAGCCCATTAGGCCCACACGGCTCCCTTTCAGCCTTACGTCACCCAAAGCACCCAAGTCATATGCGCGACATGATACGCCTATCTATTTCCCATTTATCAATGTGACTTGCATTTGCGGGCCCTATGACCCATTGGGCCCATGAGGCCCATTCCAGCCTAAGTGACCCACTACGACCCAAGCCGATGAATTCGCTCATGGTGGCCTTTCTCATCACACACTCATGTTCTGTGAGCTCAGCTCACATACGCGCGATCATACGCTCGTATGGCATCATTCGTCGGTGTTTCAGCTTTTCAATATAATGTCGATCAACAGTCAAGATAATACAATATACGCACCTTCAACTTTTCAACCGATTAACAATAAGAATAGTGTATACGGATACACACCTTATCACGCAGAGTACTAAAGAATCACAAGCGGCTTAACCTTCACTAGAACGACCAACTGTGATTTGCCTAGTTAAACCAAAGTTTGATGCTGTCACCCTTTCTCATCTAGGCTGAAAGTCCCAAACCACTGACACCCTACGCTGTTTAAACTTGAGAGTGGAGGCTATGTGCACAGTCTCGGCCGGCACCTTTGTCGCCACCCTATGGCTAGAATCACATCTGCTCATCAAGAGCACGATCATACAAAACTGGAGTCAACACAAATGCTTAAATCAAAACCACAAAGTAACTGATCACCCTAACAGGAAGAAACGAGATAACGATGCGACTGGGCCTAGGGCCAATTCTTGGCCCAAATGGGCCCACACACTCGTGTGGCCCATTTAGCCCAAACCTAGCCACAAATATGAGATTCACATAGTCCAGTCCAACATTTACTACACAATCATAAAACTTATCCTGATTGGCCCATAGGCCCATGCCCCCTTTTGACCCATCATGGCCCAAATAGCGTAGACCCACAAGAACACTCATGATGGCCTCAACTATCGCGTCAGAGCTCCCACACGTGCCCTCGCATACTCGTGTGGCTACCATCGCTGTGTGGCTGGTATTTCGGTATTTTCTGCTCTACAGCTAGAGTAGTGTGAAATACACACCTGATCGTAATCTAGAGTTAATCTGTGCCTAAACACCAACCAAGGTATGCTTACTCTCCTCATAGATCGCTCTCTTTAAAGCCAGCTTCTCGCCTACTCTCATGCTAGCTCTCCGATGTGGGATCCATCCATCAATTCTCCAAAACTGCCCCAAATTAGCAAAAAAGACACATTCGCATGCAAGGGGTTTCGAACTTTAGCTCTCCCTATAACTTAATCCACGCCGCTAGCCACCTTTCCAACTAGCTCCTTGTGTAACAAAACAAGCTCAACTAAATATAAGCCTATGGGCCAAAGTATAAGTTCATTTAAAAGGAAATCAAAATGAATTGTAAACACCAAGACTTGAACACAAGCTCTCCCTTTCACCCTTAATGACGACTTGCCACTAGACCACTCACTTCCTTGTGTAATTTTTTTCCACATTTTATTCTTAAAGCCTACTTACTTCCTTCTAGAGTTTTATTCACCTAAAACAAAATTTTTCCTAAATCCTAGGTTTGAACCCGGGACTTCATGAAAGCCCACTAACCTTCCAAAATCACTCTCCTAATAGGTCCAACTTGTATTAGTGTTGTTCTCTTATTCTCAAAAAATTTTACACACTCTCACGCCCAAGGCCTAATAGGCCCAATTCTACTAGGCCCAAAAAATCGAGGCATTACAATTTTACCCTCCTTCAAGAATTTTTGTCCTCGAAATTTCCAACTCTCAGAATAGTCGCACAACCCAAACCACACAACCCAAACATTACCTCCTACGCACACCCAAAATACCTATCCACAAGAGTAGGTAGATATCATACAAATACAATTTCCATATCCACAACATCACACAGAATAAATATAAAATCTAAATTTAAGCATCACAGTATAGTCTAATATCTAAAGAGACCACCGTATTCTAACTCACTGTATTTAAAATTCTAAACAGGCAAAAGAATTTAAAAAACTCTCGGATTCAGCGCTGGAGACTTGGTGTACCACACTTTCAGAAAACGGCCAATACAACATTTCAGAACATCAAATCTTTTCAAGCCTTTTTTATTTTCAATCCTTTTTAAAACAACACTTTCAGAAATTCAATTTTAAAAATCCAATCCACAACCAAGTTTTACAACCTAGGCTCTGATACCACTAAATGTAACACCCCAAACCTAGCCTAGAAGTTAGGCCCGAATCTGGTGTGTCACATGGAACTGTTTTCCAGAGCCATATTTCTTGTTATTAAAACTTGTTTGAGAGTTAAAGCCTCTTTGTTAAAACTCAAAACACTTAAGCAATTGCTATTCACTTGAAAACATAATTACATTTAAAACCTTATCTGTTGCAGAAGCATATTTAAAATAAACAATTTACGAAAAAGATTAAATCGCGAACCCATTTCAAAAATGTGATGATTAAAAATTGAGTTGCAGAAGCATTTTGAAATTGTTATGGAAACGTAGTGTTTTGAAGACAGTTATTGTTTCAAAAATCGTATCCCATTTTTAGCACTTAGAAAACATCATAAATAAAATATCAAAATAACAAGTTAAGAATAGAGAGCCTTATTACAACACAAATCAAAATATTTAAAAGTAAATAATCAAAATAGCAAGCATAAGCAGTGTGTGGTCCTCTCTGAGTCCCTTGCAGCTTCGATCCGTCTAATGCTGAGGATTACTTGCACCGTTAAAAAAATGGGGTGATTTTATGAAAACTCAGTGTGTAATCCCCTTACTAGAGTAACAGTTAGTATACAGAAATAGAAAAAAATAGAAACAGTCAGTATACAGAAACAGAAACAGAAACAGTCAATATATATAAAAGAAACAAAAACAGTCAGGGCGAAAGCCCTTTAACAATAACAGTATAGTCCAATTTAGAGCATACGTGGGCCAAAGCCCACTACCATATCATTTGGGTCATAGCCCATAACATAATCAATTGGGCCTAGCCCAAACCAATAATAGAACAAGTGGCCTAAGCCCAGTACAGTGACAGATCTCATAAACAGATATGCAACAATATGAGGATGCATCCCAACCCAGTCCAGCCAACACACCACCCGTACCAACCAACACACCATGTGGGGACCAAGTTGACCCACCCAGCCAGCACATCAATATCGCAGCCTAGCTGCCAACAACAATGTAGTAAAGCTGCTAAAAACAATATACGTGGCTGAGCCACTAAAACCAGATTACGTGGTGATGCCACTATAATAGTAAAACGTGGCAAAGCCACTAGTACATAATACTAATGCAGCAGAGCCATTAATAACAGTGAACGTGGCCAAGCCATTAAAATCAGTATACGTGGCGAAGCCATTAGAGCAATAAAATGTGGTAGAGCCACTAGCACAGTACTTCCTCCATCACAAGTCCCAATCCCATGCAATATGTCGTGTATGTCATGCTCAATCATTACACGTGTATAGAAAATGGCCATGCTTAGTAACAGTCATTTCAACACATATTAACAGCATATCAGACACACGCCCACAGCCAAGTCAGTTAAAACACAGCCATTCGATCACTGTCAAATCGATCAAATCATAGGCCAAGTTAGTCATTTACCCACAAGGGAAAATAAGTCATTTTACCCTATAAGGGTATGTCGGTAATCCCACCCCTAAGGGGTATGTCATCAATTCTACCTTACGGGGTGATTCGGTGATTCTACCCTACAAGGGTAATTTGGTAATTCTACCCTATAAGGGTGTTTCAGTAATTTGTAACTAAGGGTATTTCAGTAATTCATAAATCACGAGTCTTTCGCTAATTTCACAAATTAGGGTATTTTAGTAACTTTATAAATCGTAGGTATTTCAGTAATTTTACAAACTTAGGGTATTTCAGTAATTTTAAATTTTACAAATCGGGGGTATTTTAGTAATTTTAATAATAGAGGGTATTTCAGTAATTTTACAAACCAATGGTTTTTCATCAATTTTACAAATCGAGGGTATTTTAGTTATTTTACAAATCGAGGGTATTTTAGTAATTTTACAAACTGATGGTATTTTAATAATTTTACAAATAGAGTGTATTTTAGAAATTTTGCAAACCGAGGGTATTTCAGTAATTTTACAAATCGAGAACAGAAGTTCCACCATCGCCTCGAGCAACTTAGGAAATTTAAATTGACCTAACGGCGAAAATGGGCCTAAGGCCCATTACCCTGCCCAAGTGGGGCCACACACTCGTGTGGCGAGTTAGCCTAGAAACAACCACGACTGTCGCAACGGCACAGCCCAAATCAATAACTTATCGCATCACGGACATTTCATCTGTGTGGGCCCACAAGCCTATTAGGCCCACACGGCCCCCTTTTGGCCTTATGCGGCCCAAAGCACCCAAGTCATATACGCGACATGAGACGCTTATCTATTTCCCATTTATCAATGTGACTTGCATTCGGGGCCCTATGGCCCATTGGGCCCATGAGGCCTATTCCAGCCCAAGTGACCCACTACGACCCAGGCCCATGAATTCGTTCATGGGGGCCTTTCTCAACATTGTGAGCTCGGCTCACCACACGCGCGATCGCACGCTCGTATGGCATCATTTCTCGGTGTTTCAGCTTTTCAGTATAATGTCGATCAACAGTTAAGATAATACAATATATGCACCTTCGACTTTTCAATCGATTAACAATAAGAACAGTGTATACACATACACACCTTATCACGTAGAGTACTAAAGAATCACAGGCGGCTTAACCTTCACTAGAACTATCAATTGTGATTTGCCAAGTTAAATCAAAGTTTGATGCCATCACCCTTCCACATCCAAGCGAAAAGTCCCGAACTGCTGACACCCTATGCCGCTTAAACTTGGGAGTGGAGGCTATGTGCACAATCTCGGCTGGCACCTTTGCCACCACCCTATGGCTAGAATTGCCTCTACTCATCAAGAACACGATCTTACAGAACTGGAGTCAACACAAATGCTTAAATCACAACCACAAAGTAACTGATCACCCTAACTGGAAGAAATGAGATAACGGTGCAAATGGGCCTAGAGCCCATTCTCGACCCAAATGGGCCCACATGCTCGTGTGGCCCATTTAGCCTAAATCTAGCCACAGATATGATATTCACATGGTCTAGTCCAGCATTTACTACACAATCATAGAACTTATCCTGATTGGGCCCATGGGCCCAATGGCCCTACATGGCCCTCTTTCGACCCATCATGGCCCAAACAGCCTAAACCCACAAGAACACTCATGATAGCCTCAACAATTGCCTCGAAGCTCCCACACGTGTGCTCGCATGCTCGTGTGGCTACCATCGCCGTGTAACCGACATTTTGGAATTTGCCGCTCTACAACTAGAGTAGTGCGAAATACACACCTGATAGGACTTTGGAGTTAATCCGTGCCTAAACACCAACCAAGGTATGCTTACTCTCCTCATGGATCTCTCTATTTAAAACCAACTTCTCGCCTACTTTCATGCTAGCTTCTCGACGTGGGATCCCTCCCTCAATTCTCCAAAATCGTCCCAAATTAGCAAAATAAACACATCCACATGCTAGGGGTTTCGAACTTCGGCTCCCCCAATAACTTAATCCACGCTGCTAGCCACCTTACCATCTAGCTCATTGTGTAACAAAACAAGCTCAATTAAATATAAACCTATGGGCCAAAGTCTAAGTTCATTTAAAAGGAAATCAAAATGAATTGCAAGCACCAAGACTTGAACCCAAGCTCTCCCTTACACCCTTAATGACGCATTGCCACTAGACCGCTCACTTTCTTGTGTAAATTTTTTCCACATTTTATTCTTAAAGCCTACTTACTTCCTCTTAGGGTTTTATTCACCTCAAGCCAAAATTTTTCCTAAAGCCCGGGTTTGAACCCGGGACTTTATGGAAGCCCCCTAACCTTCCAAAATCACTCACCTAATAGGTGTAACTTGTATTAGTGCCATTCTCTTGTTCTCAAAAAAATTTACACACTCTTACGCTCAAAGCCCAGTAGGCCCAAAAATTCGGGGCGTTACAATTCTACCCTCCTTCAAGAAATTTCGTCCTCAAAATTTCCAACTCTCAGAACAGTTGCACAACCCAAACTACACCAGTGCACTTCCGCTGCGTACTTTAATTCCAAAACATTACCTCCTACACACACCCAAAATACCTATCGACTAGAGCAGAGAGATATCATACAAATACAATTTCTATATCCACAACATCACACAGAATAAATACAAAATCTAAATTTAAGCATCACAGTACAATCTAATATCTAAAGAAACCACCGTATTCTAACTCACTGTATTTAAATTTCTAAACAGACAAAAGTATTCAAAAAACTTACGGATTCGGCGTCGGAGACTTGGTGTACCACACTTTTAGAAAACGGTCAATACAACATTTCAGAACATCAAATCTTTTCAAGCCTTTTTGAAACAACACTTTTAGAAATTCAATTTTGAAAATCCAATCCACAGCAAAGTTTTACAACATGGGCTCTGATACCATTAAATGTAACACCCCAAATCTGACCTAGAAGTTAGGCCTGAATATAGCGTGTCACATGGAAGTGTTTTTCAAAACCATATTTTTTGTTGTTAAAACTTGTTTGAGAGTTAATGCCTCTTTGTTAAAACTCAAAACACTTAAGTAATTGCTATTCACTTGAAAACTTAATTACATTTAAAACTTTATCTATTGCGGAAGCATATTTAAAATAAACAATTTACGAAAAAGATTAAATCATGAACCCATTTAAAAAATGTGATGTTTAAAAATTGAGTTGCAGAAGCATTTTGAAAATGTTACGGAAACGTAGTGTTTTTAAGACAGTTATCATTTCGAAAATCGTATCCCACTTTTAACAGTTAGAAAATATTATAAATAAAATATCAAAAATAATAAGTTAATAATAGAAAGGCCTTATTACAACCCAAATCAAAGTATTTAAAAGTAAATAATCAAAACAACAAGCATAAGCAGTGTGTGGTCCTCTCCGAGTCCCTTGCAGCTTTGATCCATCTAAGGCTGAGGATTACCTGAACAATTAAAAAAATGGGGTGAGTTTATGAGAACTCAGTGTGTAATCCCCTTACTAGAGCAACAGTCGAAGACGTGAAATAGAAAAGAAAATGTCGATATCGTAAACAAAAAGCGAAACAACAAGATATCTGAAAAGAAGCGTAAATAGTTAGGGCCAAAGACCTTTAACAATAACAGTACAGTCCAGTTCAGAGCATACATGGGCCAAAGCCCATACCATATCATTTGGGTCACAGGCCATAACAGAATTAATTGGGCTTAATCCAAACCAATAACAGAACAAGTGGCCCAAGCCCAGTACAGTGACAGGTCTCATAAACAGATATGCAATAGTATGAGGATGCATCCTAACCTAGTCCAGCCAACACACCACCTGTACCAACCAACACACCATTTGGGGACCAAGTTGACCCACCCAGCCAGCACACTAAAAATACAGCCTAGTTGCCAACAACAATGCAACAAAGCTGCTAATAACAGTATACGTGGCTGAGCCACAAAAATTAGATTATGTGGCTATGCCACTATAATAGTAAAGTGTGGCAAAGCCTTTAGTACATAGTACTAACACAGCAGCGCTGCTAATAATAGTGAACGTGGCCAAGCCACTAAATCAGTATACATGGTGAAGCCACTAGAGTAGTAAAATGTGACAGAGCCACTAGTACAGTGCTTCCTCCATCACAAGTCCCAATCCCATGCAATATGTCGTGTATGTCATGCTCAAGCATTACACGTGTATCCAAAATGGCCATGCTTTGTAACAGTCATTTCAACACATATTAAAAGCATATCAGACACATACCCACAGGCAAGTCAGTTAAAACACAGTCATACGATCACAGTCAAATCAGTCAAATCAAAGCACAAGTCAATCATTTACCCACAAAAGAAAATCAGTCATTTTACCCTATAAGGGTATGTCGGTAATCCTACCCCTCAGGGGTATTTCAGTAATTCTACCCTACAGGGTGATTTGGTGATTCTACCCTACAGGGGTAATTCGATAATTCTACCCTACAGGGGTATTTCAGAAATTTGTAAACCAAGGGTATTTCAACAATTTCATAAATCATGGGTCTTTCAGTAATTTCACGAATCAGGGTATTTCAGTAACTTTACAAACCATGAGTATTTTAGTAATTTTACAAACCGATGGTATTTCAGTAATTTTACAAATCGAGGGTACTTCAGTAATTTTACAAATTGAGGGTATTTTAGTAATTTTACAAATTGATGGTATTTTAGTAATTTTACGAACTGAGGGTATTTTAGTAATTTTACAAATCAAGGGTATTTGAGTAATTTTACAAACTGAGGGTATTTTAGTAATTTTGTAAATCGAGGGTATTTCAATAATTTTACAAATGAAGGCTATTTCAGTAATTTGGAAAATCAAGAGTATTTTAGTAATTTTGCAAATCGAGTGTATTTTAGAAATTTTACAAACCGAGGGTATTTAAGTGATTTTGCAAATCGAGGGTATTTCAGTAATTTTCCAAATCGAGGGTATTTCAGTACTTTTAGAAATCAAGGGTTATTAATGACCCAACAGACGTTCCATCGTCGTCTCGAGTGACTTAAGAAATCTAAATTGACCTAACGGTGAAAATGGGCCTAAGGCCAATTACCCTACCCAAGTGGGCCCACACGCTCGTGTGGCCAAGTTAGCCTAGAACAACCCCGGCATGCAATGGCACAACCCAAATCAATAACTTATCGCATCATGGACATTTCATCTATGTGGGCCCACACGGCCCCCTTTCGACCTTACACGGCCCAAAGCACCCACATTATGTGTGCGACATGATACGCCTATCTATTTCCCATTTATCAATCTGACTTGCATTCGCGGGCCCTACGGTCTATCGAGGCCCATTCCAGCCCAAGTGACCCACTACGGCCTAAGCCCATAAATTCACTCATGTGGCCTTTCTCATGGCACGCTCACACTCCGTGAGCTCAATTTACCACACGTGCGATCGCACGCTTGTATGGCATCATTCGTCGGTGTTTCAGCTTTTTGGTATAATACCTATCAACAGTCAATATAATACAATATACGCACCTTTGACTTTTCAACCGATTAACAATAAGAACAGTGTATACGGATACACACCTTATCACGTAAAGTACTAAAGAATCATAAGTGCCTTCACCTTCACTAGAACGATCAACTATGATTTGCCTAGTTAAACCAAAGTTTGATGCCATCACCCTACCGCATCCAGGCGAAAAGTCCCAAACTGCTGACACCCTACGCCGCTTAAACTTGGGAGTGGAGGCTATATGCACAGTCTCGGCTGGCACCTTTGTCGCCACCCTATGGCTAGAATCGCTTCTACTTATCAAGAACACGATCTTACAGAACTGGAGTAAACACGAATGCTTAAATCAAAACCACAAAGTAACTAATCACCCTAACAGGAAGAAATGAAATAACGATGCGAATGGCCTTAGGGCCCATTCTCGACCCAAATGGGCCCACACGCTCATGTGGCCCATTTAGCCCAAATCTAGCCACAAATATGAGATTCACATAGTCCAGTCTAATATTTACTACACATCATACAACTTATCCTGATTGGGTGCACGGCCCATTTGCCCTACATGGCCCCCTTTTGACCCATCGTGGCCTAAATAGCCTTGTAACACCCCAAACCCGGCCCATGAGCCCTGACCGGATTTGGTATGTCACGGAGTAAAAATGTTTTGAAATATTTCGATTCACTGGTGAGAATCTGAAAAAAAATTTCCCATTTTGAAAACGCCACTTTTAATTGATTCATTTAAACAATTTATATATTCTTTAGTAATATAGTAGAAGTGAAGTAAATCAATTACTTAAACACCCAAAATAATAATTAGCGGCCTTATTACAACCCAAACAAAAAATTTAGTAAATAATAATATTAAACTATGCTAAATAAAATTCCAAATCCAAGGAACAAGCATGGCCGCCTCGAGTCCTCTCCGGCTCCATCTCCGCGATCTATTCATCTGCAAAATGATATGGGAAGGGGTGAGTCACCAAGACTCAGTGTATAAATCCCCAACCCGAAAGTGCAAACTCATACACAAAATATTACTAAAACATGCAAACATGCAACCCAAACTAACCATCCATACTCCTTTAACTACCCCGTGTGGTCAAAACCACTGGTGGTCAAACCACTGGTGACCAGAGTCACAAATCAAGTGATGGGGCCAACCCATCGTGTGGTCAAAACCACTGATGACCATAGGTCACAATTATCAATATGTGGTCAAAACCACTTGTGGTACCAAACCACTGGGACTTAGTCACAATTTATATCAACGGTGTGGTCAAAACCACTAGTGACCGAAGTCACAATTAAACTGATGGGGCCAACCCATCTTGTGGTCAAAACCACTGGTGACAGTCCATAGAGAATAATCCCCCTCCTCTCTTCAATCCCGTTACCAACATGCTCAAACATGCTTAACATAATATCATAAATCATGCATATAAGTCATGGCATAGCATCTTACCCACCATATCATTCATGTAACATATTTAAAATCACAAGCGACTTACCCGGGATCCATGCACAAGCCCACAAGGCAAATCACAATCAAAATAGTTAGGTGTAACATAATAAGCAATGCCAACTAATAAGTGTGTAAGAGTTTTACACACCTGTTTAACAGAAGATCTAAGGAGAAAGCTTGAATCTATACGATATCACAAAATCTTGAAACATATTCCCGTATTGCCCTACATTCGACCACTATAGGTTAGTATCCAAAAAGCCTTATTCGGCTAAATCTAATAATCCCGAAGGACTAATCGCGCCCATAACCAAAATATGGCCCTAGGCCGAATCTTTATTTTCACTTACCAATGCAAATTGAAATCTCGAAAGCCTCTATTTTCCTTTGCCGATTAGCCCCTAAAACCATAGTGCACATTCGGTTATACATAGATACCAAAAATGGCCTTTGGTCGAATATGACTAACCACTTACCAATCTTACCGAAATCCCAAAATTGTCACTTGACTTGTCGAGATCCCTACCAAAACATTTGTTAGAATTGGCTTGCACACTTATATCCATAATCAAAGCCCTTGGCCAAATAGTATATATGCCTTACCTTGAAGAATCAAATCCCGATGGGCTCCTTCAATGCACCTTATGAGAAATCGATTTCAAAAGCGGTTAGCCAAACCATCAACAAATGCCGGATTTCAGCTTTCCTTCATATAAGTCGATAGAGAAAAAGATAACATGGAAGGAAGGTTTCGGCAATCACTTACCCTTACAAACCGATTTGAAAAAGAAATCCCGAAGAGAATCTATGCCCACCTGATATTCGGCCAAAGTGGATCTAATAGAAGAAGGGAGATTTAGGCAAAAGAATGGAGTAGATTAGAAACACACAAGATGGAAGATGGAGTTTGAGTAGAAGAGGGTGATAGATTGACCAAATAGGAACAAAAGAAGAGAGGGATTTTGGAGATTTTGGGCAAGGTGGACTAGGGAGAATTCGGCTAGGAACAAATTTGGAAGGAAAAAAAACACAAGTCTAGATGAATTTCGGCACTAAATTGCTCCCTAAAGAGCCTTTTGGTCAGCCACCACCTTCCCTTCAATCCAATCCCGAAACAATCTCCTATCTAATCTCTTTATCACCCGTTTAAAATAAATAAAAAAAACAATACTTATCATCATCCATTTGAGAGTTCATGCACGGTCCATTAGCTCTCTCCCTCACGCCAAAGATGCCAAAAAAATAAACCTCCCATAAGTCGCCCATGCTACTCGAACATGGGACCCCATTGTCATGACCCTTATCACGTCCCAAGCCACTTTACTGTCCAATTTCATGTCCATAATCCTTACCATTTTATTTTTAAAGCCTTCGTAGCCCATCACCCTATACATAATGCAAAAGTAAAACTCCCAAGCGCCACTCCAAAGAACTCAAACCCAAGAAGGCCAAAGGCCACTTCTAGCCCTTAAGTGGCACATGAAAGCCACTTTACCAAGGCCATCTTTGTGTCTAAAAGCGCATATATCATCTCTTAAGACCTCCCTGGCCCAACTTCCCTTCCTGACACAAAATCCAAAAATAAAACACACCACCTTGTGACCACCATGATTCGAACCTCTTCCCCCTTGCACTCCATTGACGCAAACCTCCAAACCTCTAAGGTGGCATCCCAGGCCATCCTGCCAATTGGTTTCTTATGTCCAACTTCTCCCACAATTTCTCTTAACCCCTATCTCACCTAGCTCCCTCCTCTTAAGCACTAAACGAAATTTCCAGCCTTAAGTCAGACCTAGCCCGGGGTTATGACTAGACCCTAGAACATGTCCAGCAATCAAGCATACATATTTCTTCAAGCACACACATGGGAAAAATAATTAAATTACAAACAACCCCTAATTTAGGATGTTACAATTCTACCCCCTTAAAAATAATTTTGGCCTCAAAATTACCTGGATCAGAAGAGTTGGGGGTATTGCTACTGCATCACATCCTCGGGTTCCTATGTGGCCTCCTTCGTACCATGGTTTTGCCATAACACCTTTACCAAAGGTACTGACTTCCTCCTCAGAACCTTGACATCTCGATCCAAAATCTGTACCGGCTCCTCCTCAAAAGACAAATCCAGGCTCACTTCAATTTTCGCAGCCGGCACGACGTGTGATGGATCCGATCGTTAGTGCCTCAGCATCGAAACATGGAAGACGTCATGGATCTGGCTCAATTCTGTCGGCAACTCAAGCTGGTAAGCTACCAGTCCCACACATTTCAACACTGTGTACGGCCCGATGAATCTAGGGCTTAGCTTGCCTTCCTGACCAAACCTCAGCCCATTCTTCCAAGGTGATACCTTCAAGAAGACCTTATCACCCACTGCATATTCAACCTCCCTGCACTTAAGATCTGCGTAGGATTTTTTCCTGTCTGACGCCTCTTTAAGACGAGCCCGAATTACTCTAACCTTATCTTCTGTCCCTGCCACTAACTCCGGGCCCAACATCTGACGTTTTTCCAGCTCTGTCCAACACATAGGAGTACGGCATTTTCGACCATACAACACCTCATACGGTGCCATCTGAATACTTACTTGATAACTATTGCTATAAGCGAAGTCTGCCAAAGGTAGATACTCCACCCAACAACCACGGAAGTCCAGAACACAGCCCCTTAACATATCTTCCAACACTTGGATTACCCTCTTAGATTGTCCATCAGACTGCAGATGAAAAGCCATGCCAAAATTCAACTTCGTGCCTAACTCCTAATGTAAGGCCTTCCAGAATCTCGACGTGAACCGGAGATCTCGATCTGAGATAATGGACACCGGTACTCCATGTAGCCGCACTATCTCTACTATATACAGCTTGGCTAACCTTTGAAGCGAGTAGTCAACCCTTACCGGTATGAAATGGGCTGACTTAGTTAACCGATCTACTATCACCCATATTGAGTCTTTCTTACTGGGCGTAAGGGGAAGCCCACTTAAGAAATCCATAATAATCCCCTCTCACTTCCATGTGGGATCTTTACCTACCGTAATGTACTACGATGGCACTTGATGCTCAAATTTAACTTGTTGGCATGTCGACACTTGCCCACTAACTTCGGTTACTTCTGCTAAGACTCGCCACCAAAATCGCTCCCTTAAATCCCGATACATCTTGTCGCTTCGGGTGCATAGCGCATTTGATCGCTATGAACTTCTTTAAGAATTCACTGCCTCAAATCATCATCCTTAGGCATACATACTCTCCCCTGAAAATACAACACTCCATCACTACCCAAGCTGAACCCGTCGACCTCACCGCTCTGTACTTGCAACCTCTGAGTACTCAAAACTTTGTCGGTCATCTGCCTTTCTTTGACCTCATCAATCTAAGACGGCTTCACTTGCAACTCTGCCAGAAGGCTCCCATCCTCATAGAGACTTAGGTGAGCAAACATTGCTCACAAATCCGCTACCACCTTACGGCTCAATGCATCAGCTACGACGTTAGCCCTACCTGGATGGTATTCGATTGAGCAGTCGTAATCCTTCAGCAACTCAATCCACCTCCCCTGTCTCAGATTTAAATCTTTCTGAGTCAAGAGGTACTTCAGACTCTTGTGATCTGTGTACACTATCAACTTCTCCCCATACAGATAGTGCCTCTAAATCTTCAAGGCGAAAACCACAGCAGCCAATTCTAAATCATGTGTCGGATAGTTACCTTCGTGAGGCCTCAACTGTCATGACGCATAAGCGACCACCTTCCCTTCTTGCATCAACACACACCCTAAACCAGTATGCGATGCATCACAATACATAGTGAATTCTTTTCCTGCCTCAGGCTGAATCAAGACTGGTGCTTCTGTCAAAATCCTCTTCAGCTTGTCGAAACTTTCTTGCTGCTTCTCAGACCATACAAACGGAACTCCTTTCCTCAGCAGCTTAGTCAACGGTGCTGCGATTAAGGAGAAATTTTCCACGAATCTCCTATAATATACTGCCAACCCTAGAAAGTTCTAAATTTTCATAATCGACTTTGGTGGTTTCCACTCCAATACTACCTCAATCTTACGAGGATCCACCCTGATTCCCTCGGCTGAAACAACATGCCCTAGAAAAGTTACCTCCTTAAGCCAGAACTCACACTTGCTGAATTTGGCGTACAACTGTTTCTCCCTTAGAATTTGTAGAACCATATGAAGATGTGCGTTATGCTCCTCTTCTGACTTTGAGTACACCAAAATGTCGTCTATGAACACCACGACGAACCGATCCAAATAGGGTTGGAAAACCTGGTTCATCATATCCATAAACGCGGCTGGTGCATTCGTCAAACCAAAAGGCATTACCAGAAACTCGTAGTGCCCATACCGAGTACGGAATACCGTCTTGTGGATATCAGCTTCTTTCACCTTAAGCTGATGGTACCCTGACCTAAGGTCGATCTTAGCACCGATGCACCCTTGAGTTGATCGAACAAATCATCAATCCTGGGCAAAGGATACCGTTTTATTGTCGTTGTTCACCGTCGATAGTCTATGCACATCCTCATTGTTCCATCCTTCTTCTTGACAAAAAGCACTGGAGCTCCCCAAGGCGATACACTTGGTCGAATGAACCCTCTATCCAACAATTCCTCGATCTGAGCCTTCAATTTTACCAATTCTTTCAGTGCCATCAGATACGGAGCTATAGATACTGGCGCGATTCCGGGTAATAAATCTATACCAAATTCAACCTCACAATCTAGAGGTAGACCCGGGAGTTCCTCTGGAAACACATCAACATAATCCCTTACGATCCGGATATCCATCACAGCTGCACCCTTAGCTTCCAAAGCACAGACATGCACTACATATGCTTCACAACCCTTCCTAACCATCTTTTTCGCCTTTAATGCAGAAACTATATTAGATAGGTAATCTCTCTTTTACCTATCATCACCACCTCATCACCTTCCACGGTCTTTAATACCATGCACTTAGCTGTGCAATCTAGGCTAGCCTGATACTTTACTAGCCAATCCATCCCGAGGATTAGATCGAACTCCCGAAACGGTAGTTCCATCAAGTCAGCCAAGAATACGACCCATTGGGGTTCTAGTACTTACTTTTACAGAGTAACCTAGAGGGCTTAACACAGTCATCCTCCTAGGAGTAAGCTCAGAGTCTAAGTGCAGAGTTCTCACTACGCTACTAGCAATGTATGAGTGGGTTGAGCCAATATCAATTAAGGTACTATAGGGTACTCCAAAGATCAAAAACATACCGGTTATGACATCCGATGCGTCGCATTCCTCTTAACGCCTCGCGGCATAGACCAAACCAGGTTGCCTAGCCTCAGTACCACCGGTACCTCCCCTCGGTGCCTTACAACCTCTGCCAGCACCATTACCTCCACGACCTCTTGGTGGCTGTTGGTTATCCCTCCTAGTCGGTGCACGATCCTGACCCTCCAACCTTAGCCTAGCTGCCTTTTTCGAACAATCCCTAACTCGATGTTCCATGGACCCACATTCGAAGCATCCTCGATTACCACTCCAACACTCCCCCGTGTGAGACTTCCCACACCGAGCACACCATGGCGGTCATTGAGGATTAGCGGCAAAGAGCCAGCAATGAGAGAGCCTAGCGCCTTGATCTGACCCACCATACCTCATCCTCTTCTATTGATTACCAAAAAACCTCGAAGATTTGGAGCTCCTCTTATTCCAACTCCTATCCTGATTCTGCCTAACAGATGTCTTACCCTTCAAAGAACCTTAGCCTTCTCCACTAGGACAAATAACTCCGTTCTGTTGTGGGGCTATCATTATTCTCAGCTCATCTCTCAGGCCATCCTCGAATCTGACACAGCGTTCATGCTCAGTACCCACAATACCACGAGTATACCTGCTCAACCGGATAAATTTTGCCTCATACTCTGCCACCGTCTTATTACCCTGAACTAGGTTCAAGAAAGCCTTCCGCTGCGCATCCACGTAGCTAGTTCCTATATATTTCTTTTGGTAGGCTGCCTTAAAGAATTCCCATATGAGATCATCCACCATCGCTCCATCCCTTACGGTGAGCCACTACTGGTATGACTCATCCCGAAGTAGAGAGATTATACCCTTCAGCTTTTCCTTAGCTATAAAATCCAGGTCATCCATGATCCTCTTAGTTGATTCCAACCAATACTCCGCCGCACTGGGTGCCACACCTGATACACCCCAGAACACCTCAGCTCCATTGGCCTGGAGTCGCTCGGGTATAGATTTCTAAGCTCCCAAACCTCCACCAGCTCCAGCCACTAACTCAAGAACTCGCAGCACAGCCTGCGATACTGCCTCACTCCCCGTCTGATCCTGCTGCTCAACACCAAAAGTTGGGGGGGTGGTGGCGGTGGTATCTCATTATTAGACCTTTGACCTGACCTAACGGGTTCTGACACGGTTATCCTTCCTCTATCGCGTCCACGACGGCCACGTCCTCTAGAACTCATTTTCAATGACTGCGCTTTAATCTGATTAAGAACTTTTATGGATTAGTACTTGTTTCACTGGTTATTAGCGAAGAAATTTTATAAAGAGAGCTTAATAGGGATTCTTTCGCTCATTCAATGTTTCAAGTTTTCTATCCTAATTCACAGAAAAACACATCCATTCCTTAGTATCTCCCATACATATTCACTCTTCGGACATTTCTGTCCGTTCCTATCCCAGGGGTATTTTCGTCTTTTGTCTTCAGGGGTATTTTCGTAATTTGTCAAAATAAAATTCCTTGATGATTTTTGTTAATAAGGGTATTTTGGAAATTCTAAAATTTCAGGGTATTTCAGGAATTTTGAAATTCCGAGGCATTTCGGTATTTTACTCGGGTAAATTTATAAATCTTAATAAATCCAGGGTATTTCAAGATTTGTAAAACTTGAGGGTTCTTTTTGGAGAATTTGTTTTCCAATTTGATAGTATAGCAAAAATTTTGAAATTCAATGTCATTTTGGTAATTTTGTAGTTAGAGGCAATTTTGAAATTTTTCAAAATCATGACCTTTTCGATATTTCGTAAATTAAGGTTTTTAGACATTTTATATGTAATGAAAATTTTGATTAAAACTATGGATGTTTTGGGAATTTCATAAACCAAGGGAGTTTTTGTAATTTTATCACTAGAGGTATTTTTGTAATTTTCATAAATCGAACATTTTTCGAAAAATTTTGTAAAGTAGTTCTCGCAAGTTAAAAGGGTAATTTTGAGAGTTTTAAAGCTAGGGTTTTTTGTAACAATACGGCTAGTTCCCTTTCGGGTTTTAGTTATTGGTTCAGCCTATGAATAAGTCCTCCTGGTTAGGTGAACCGAAGCTACGCACCAGGTAGGAGTCCTGCGAAGACAAGGTAAGTAACTAGGACTGCATAAATACCAGGCTCTTCCGGATCCAATCCTAGACATGCGCACAAGGGTTACCACACCTTAACCCGGCGACTTAGTCATAGGTTTATTTAATTAAGCATTTAAAGTTTTATGTGAATGTTGGGGTAAACTAGTCCTAGGGTTCAAATACTTATTATACTATCTACGTTCCATTTCTACCCTCCTACAGATAAAAATTCACACAGTAGTTAGAAGTACTTACCTGGGCGGATATGTACCGGAGACTCGATGCCATCTTCGTTCAAACTAAAACCATATCATAATATTTCACAGAGGCCTATCAAAACATTTTGGGCCTCGGGCCCCACAAATGAAGTTTTGAACCGGGCTCTGATACCAAAAATGTAACACCCCAAACCCAGCCCATGAGCACTGACCGGATCTGGTATGTCACGGAGTAAAAACGTTTTGAAATATTTCAATTAACTGGTGAGAATCTGAAAAAAAAAATTGTTAAGGTTACAAAACGGTGTCTATGAAAAACTCAGGTGGAATTGAGTTTAAAAACATGGTTGAGTTGAAACCTTTGAAAACATTTGACCATTTAAATTTTTAGAACTTTCAGAGTTATTGTGTACTTGGTGAATTTTGCTACCCGATGGTAACATCCTTGAAAACTCGTAAAAATGTCCCATTTTGAAAATGTCACTTTTAATTGAATCATTTAAACAATTTATATATTCTTTAGTAATATAGTAGAAGTGAAGTAAATCAATTACTTAAACACCCAAAATAATAATTAGCGGCCTTATTACAATCCAAACCAAAAATTTAGTAAATAATAATCTTAAACTATGCTAAATAAAATTCCAAATCCAAGGAACAAGCATGGCCACCTCGAGTCCTCTCCGGCTCCATCTCCGCGATCTACTCATCTGCAAAATGATATGGGAAGGGGTGAGTCACCAAGACTCAGTGTATAAATCCCCAACCCGGAAGTGAAAACTCATACACAAAATATTACTAAAACATGCAAACATGCAACCCAAACTAACCATCCATACTCCTTTAACTACCCCGTGTGGTCAAAACCACTGGTGACTGGAGTCACAAATCAAGTGATGGGGCCAACCCATCGTGTGGCCAAAACCACTGATGACCATTGGTCACAATTATCAATATGTGGTCAAAACCACTGGTGGTACCAAACCACTGGGACTTAGTCACAATTTATATCAACGGTGTGGTCAAAACCACCGTGACCAAGTCACAATTAAACCGATAGGCCAACCCATCTTGTGGTCCAAACCACCGTGACGATCCATAGAGAATAATCCCCTCCTCTCTTCAATCCTGCTACCAACATGCTCAAACATGCTTAACATAATATCATAAATCATGCATATAAGTCATGGCATAGCATCTTACCCACCATATCATTCATGTAACATATTTAAAATCACAAGCGACTTACCCGGGATCCATGCACAAGCCCACAAGGCAAATCACAATCAAAATAGTTAGGTGTAACATAATAAGCAATGCTAACTAATAAGTGTGTAAGAGTTTTACACACTGCTTAATCAAGATCTAAGGAGAAAACCCGAATCTATACGATATCACAAAATCCTCAAACGTATTCCGTGATTGCCCTACATTCGCCACTATAGGTTAGTATCCAAAAGCCTTATTCGCTAAATCTAATAATCCTAAAGGACTAATCGCGCCCATAACCAAAATATGGCTCTAGGCTGAATCTTTATTATCACTTACCAAAGCAAATTGAAATCCTGGAAGCCTCTGTTTTCCTTTGCCGATTAGCCCCTAAAACCATAGTGCACATTCGGTTATACATAGATACCAAAAATGGCCTTTGGCCGAATATGACTAACCACTTACCAATCTTACCAAAATCCCGAAATTGTCACTTGACTTGTAGAGATCCCTACCAAAACATTTGTTAGAATCGGCTTGCACACTTATATCCATAATCAAAGCCCTTGGCCGAATAGTATATATGCCTTACCTTGAAGAATCAAATCCCAATGGGCTCCTTTAATGCACCTTATGAGAAATCGGTTTCAAAAGCGGTTAGCCAAACCATCAACAAATGCCAGATTTCAGCTTTCCCTTCATATAAGTCGACAGAGAAAAAGATGATATAGAAGGAACGTTTCGGCAATCACTTACCCTTACAAACCGATTTGAAGAAGAAATCCCAAAGAGAATCTATGCCCACCTGATATTCGGCCAAAGTGGATATAATAGGAGAAGGGAGATTTAGGCAAAAGAATGGAGTAGATTCGGCTTACACAAGATGGAAGATGGAGTTTGAGTAGAAGAGGGGTGATAGATTTGGCCAAATAGGAACAAAAGAAGAGAGGGATTTTGGAGATTTTGGGCAAGGTGGACTAGGAAGAATTCGGCTAGGAAAAAATTTGGAAGGAAAAAAACACAAGTCTAGATGAATTTCGGCACTAAATTGCTCCCTAAAGAGCCTTTTGGCCGGCCACCACCTTCCCTTCAATCCAATCCCGAAACAATCTCCTATCTAATCTCTTTATCACCCGTTTAAAATAAATAAAAAAAACAATACTTATCTTCATCCATTTGAGATTCCATGCACGGTCCATTAGCTCTCTCCCCTCACGCCAGCATGCCAAAAAAAAATAAACCTCCCATAAGCTTCCCATGCTACTCGAACATGGGACCCCATTGCCGCAGCCCCTTATCACGTCGCAAGCCACTTTACCTGTCCGACTTTCATGTCCATAATCCCTACCATTTTATTTTTAAAGCCTTCCTAGCCCATCACCCTATACATAACGCAAAAAGTAAAACTCCCAAGCGCCACTCCTGCAGCTCGAACCCAAGACCTGCGCCAGGCGTCACTTCCAAGCCCTTAAGTGGCGCATGAAAGCCACTTTACCAAGGCCATCTTTGTGTCTAAAAGCGCCTATAACATCTCTTAAGACCTCCCTGGCCCAACTTCCCTTCCTAACGCAAAATCCAAAAATAAAACACACCACCTTGTGACCACCATGATTCGAACCTCTTCCCCCTTTGCACTCCCTTGACGCAAACCTCCAAACCCCTAAGGTAGCATCCCAAGCCATCCTGCCAATCGGTTTCTTATGTCCAACTTCTCCCACAATTTCTCTTAACCCCTATCTCACCTAGCTCCCTCCTCTTAAGCACTAAAAGAAATTTCCAACCTTCAGTCAGACCTAGCCCGGGGTTATGACTAGACCCTAGAACATGTCAAGCAATCAAGCATACATATTTCTTCAAGCACACACATGGGAAAAATAATTAAATTGCAAACAAACCCTAATTTAGGATGTTACAAGCCTAAACCCACAAGAACACTCATGATGGCCTCAACTATTACGTCGAAGCTCCTACACGTACGCTCGCACGCTCGTGTAGCTACCATCATCGTGTGACCGACATTTTGACATTTGCCGTTATATAGCAAGAGTAGTGTGAACTACACACCTGATAGGAATCTAGAGTTAATCCATGCCTAAATGCCAACCATGGTATGCTTGCTCTCCTCATGGATTGCTCTATTTAAAACTAGCTTCTCGCCTACTTTCATGCTAGCTTTTCAATGTGGGATCCCTCCCTCAAATCTTAAAAATTGTCCCAAATTAGCAAAATAGACACATTCGCATGCAAGGGGTTTCAAACTTCGGCTCCCACAGTAACTTAATCCACACCGTTAGCTACCTTACCAACTATCTCCTTGTGTAACAAAACAAGCTCAACTAAATATAAGCCTATGGGCCAAAGTCTAAGTTCATTTAAAAGGAAATCAAAATGAATTGCAAGCTCCAAGCCTTGAATTGAAGCTCTCCCTTACACCCTTAATGACGCCTTGCCACTAGACCACTCACTACCTTGTGTAATTTTTTTCCACATTTTATTCTTAAATCCAACTTACTTCCTCTTAGGGTTTTCTTCACCTAAAACCAAAATTTTTCCTAAAGCCCATGTTTGAACCCGGTACTTCATGGAAGTCCCCTAACATTCCAAAATCACTCACCTAATAGGTCCAACTTGTATTAGTGTCGTTCTCTTGTTCTCAAAAAATTTTACACACTCTCACACCCAAGGCCCAATAGGATCAAAAATTCGGGGCGTTACAATTCTAACCTCCTTCAAGATATTTCATCCTCGAAATATCCAACTCTCAGAATAGTTGCACAACCCAAACTACATCAGTGCACTTCCGCTGCACACTTTAATTCCAAAACATTACCTCCTACACACACCCAAAATACCTATCCACTAGAGCAGATAGATATCATACAAATACAATTTCCATATCCACAACATCACACAAAATAAATACAAAATCTAAATTTAAGCATCACAGTACAGTCTAAGATCTAAAGAAACCACCGTATTCTAATTCACTGTATTTAAATTTCTAAGCATACAAAAGTATTCAAAAAACTTATGGATTCGGCGCCGGAGACTTGGTGTACCACACTTTTAGAAAACGGTCAATACAACATTTCAAAACATCAAATCTTTTCAAGCCTTTTTTATTTTCAAGCCTTTTTGAAACAACACTTTCAGAAATTCAATTTTGAAAACCCAATCCACAACGAAGTTTTACAACCTGGGCTCTAATACCACTAAATGTAACACCCCAAACCCGGACTAGAAGTTAGGCCCGTATCTAGTGTGTCACATGGAAGTGTTTTTCAAAACCATATTTCTTGTTGTTAAAACTTGTTTGAGAGTTAAAGCCTATTTGTTAAAAATCAAAACACTTAAGCAATTGCTATTCACTTGAAAACTTAATTACATTTAAAACCTTATCAGTTGCCGAAGCATATTTAAAATAAACAATTTACGAAAAAGATTAAATCGCGAACCCATTTAAAAATGTGATGTTTAAAAATTGAGTTGCAGAAGCATTTTGAAAATGTTATGGAACCGTAGTGTTTTGAAGACAGTTATCATTTCGAAAATCGTATCCTACTTTTAACAGTTAGAAAACATTATAAATAAAATATCAGAAATAATAAGTTAATAATAGAGAGGCCTTATTACAACCCAAATCGAAATATTTAAAAGTAAATAATCAAAACAACAAGCATAAGCAGTGTGTGGTCCTCTCCGAGTCCCTTGCAGCTTTGATCCGTCTAAGGCTGAGGATTACCTGAACAATTAAAAAAATGGGGTGAGTTTATGAGAACTCAGTATGTAATCCCCTTACTAGAGCAACAGTCAGTATACGAAAATAGAAAAAGAAAATGCCAGTATATAGAAATAGAAACAAAAACAGTCAGTATACAGAAAAGAAACAGAAATAGTCAGGGCCAAAGCCCTTTAACAATAACAGTACAGTCCAGTTCAGAGCATACGTGAGCCAAAGCCCACTACCATATCATTTGGGTCACAGGCCATAACAGAATCAATTGGGCCTAATCCAAACCAATAACAGAACAAGTGGCCTAAGCCCAGTACAGTGACAGATCTCATAAACAGATATGCAACAGTATGAGGATGCATCCCAACCTAGTCTAGCCAACACACCACCCGTACCAACCAACACACCATTTGGGGACCACGTTGATCGACCCAGCCAGCACACCAAAAATGTAGCCTAGTTGCCAACAACAACGCAACAAAGCTGCTAATAATAGTATACGTGGCTGAGCCACTAAAATTAGATTATGTGGCTATGCCACTATAATAGTAAAGTGTGGCAAAGCCTCTAGTACATAGTATTAACACAGCAGAGCTACTAATAACAGTGAACGTGGCCAAGCCACTAAATCAGTATACATACAGAAGCCACTAGAGCAGTAAAATGTGACAGAGCCACTAGTACGGTGCTTCCTCCATCACAAGTCCCAATCCCATGCAATATGTCGTGAATGTCATGCTCAATCATTACACGTGTATCCGAAATGGCTAAGCTTTGTAACAGTCATTTCAACACATATTAAAAGCATATCAGACACATGCCCACGGGCAAGTCAGTTAAAACACAATCATACGATCACAGTCAAATCGGTCAAATCAAAGCCCAAGTCAATCATTTACCCACAAGGGCAAATCAGTCATTTTACCCTATAAGGGAATGTCAGTAATCCTACCCCTCAGGGGTATTTCGGTAATTCTTCCTTACAGGGTAATTTGGTGATTCTACCTTACAGGGGTAAATCGATAATTCTACCCTACAGAGGTATTTCAGTAATTTGTAAACCAAGGGTATTTCAACAATTTCATAAATCACGGGTCTTTCAGTAATTTTACAAATCAGGGTATTTCAGTAACTTTACAAACCATGAGTATTTTAGTAATTTTACAAATCGATGGTATTTTAGTAATTTTACAAACTAAGGGTACTTCAGTAATTTTATAAATCGAGGGTATTTTAGTAATTTTACAAATCGAGGGTATTGTAGTATTTTTACAAACTGAGGGTATTTTAGTAATTTTACAAATCAAGGGTATTTGTGTAATTTTACAAACTAAGGGTATTTTAGTAATTTTGTAAATCGAGGGTATTTCAATAATTTTGCAAATCGAGGCTATTTCAGTAATTTAGCAAATCAAGAGTATTTTAGTAATTTTCCAAATCGAGTGTATTTTAGAAGTTTTACAAATCGAGGGTATTTCAGTAATTTTGCAAATCGAGGGTATTTCAGTAATTTTCCAAATCGAGGGTATTTTAGTTAATTTTAGAAATCGAGGGTTATTAATGACCCAACAGACGTTACACCGTCGCCTCGAGCGACTTAGGAAATCTAAATTGACCTAACGGTGAAAATGGGCGTAAGGCCAATTACCCTGCCCAGGTGGGCCTACGAGCTCGTGTGGCCCAGTTAGCCTACAAACAACCCCGGCATGCAATGGCACAACCCAAATCAATAACTTATCGCATCACGAACATTTCATCTGTGTGGGCCCACACGGTCCTCTTTCGACCTTACAAGGCCCAAAGCACCCACGTCATGTGTATGCCATGATACGCCTATCTATTTCCCATTTATCAATGTGACTTGCATTCGCGGGCCCTATGGCCTATCGAGGCCCATTCCAGCCCAAGTGACCCACTACGGCCCAAGCCCATAAATTCGCTCATGGTGGCCTTTCTCATGGCACGCTCACGCTCCGTGAGCTCGGTTTACCACACGTGCGATTGCACGCTTGTATGGCATCATTCGTCGGTGTTTCAGCTTTTCGACATAATGCCTATCAACAGTCAATATAATACAATATACACACCTTCGACTTTTCAACCAATTAACAATAAGAATAGTGTATACGGATACACACCTTATCACGTAGAGTACTAAAGAATCACAAGCGCCTTTACCTTCACTAGAACAATCAACTATGATTTGCCTAGTTAAACCACAGTTTGATGCCGTCAGCCTTCCGCATCCAGGTGAAAAGTCCCGAACCGCAGACACCCTACGCCACTTAAACTTGGGAGTGGAGGCTATGTGCACAGTCTTGGCGGCACCTTTATCACCACCCTATGGCAAGAATCGCCTCTACTCATCGAGAACACGATCTTACAGAACTGAAGTTAACACGAATGCTTAAATCAAAACCACAAAGTAACTAATCACCCTAGCAGGAAAAAACGTAATTATGATGCAAATGGGCCTAGGGCCCATTCTCGACCCAAATGGGCTCACACGCTCATGTGGCCCATTTAGCCCAAATCTAGCGACAAATATGAGATTTATATAGTCCAGTCTAATATTTACTACACAATCATACAGCTTATCCTGAATGGGTGCACGGGCCCATTTGCCCTACATGGCCCCCTTTCGACCTATCGTGGCCTAAATAGCCTAAACCCACAAGAACACTCATGATGGCCTCAACTATAGCGTCGAAGCTCTTACACGTGCGCTCGCATGCTCGTGTGGCTACCATCACCGTGTGACCGTCATTTTGACATTTGCCCTATATAGCAAGAGTAGTGCGAACTACACACCTGATAGGAAACTGGAGTTAATCCGTGCCTAAATGCCAACCATGGTATGCTTACTCTCCTCATGGATTGCTCTATTTAAAACCAGCTTCTCGCCTACTTTCATGCTAGCTTCCCGATATGGGATCCCTCCATTAAATCTCAAAAATCGTCCCAAATTAGCAAAATAGACACATTCGCATGCAAGGGGTTTCGAACTTTGGCTTCCTCTGTAACTTAATCCATACCGCTAGCTACCTTACCAACTAGCTCCTTGTGTAACAAAACAAGCTCAACTAAATATAAGCCTATGGGCCAAAGTCTAAGTTCATTTAAAAGGAAATCAAAATGAATTGCAAGCACCAAGACTTGAGCCCAAGCTCTCCCTTACACCCTTAATGACGCCTTGCCACTAGACCACTCACTTCCTTGTGTAATTTTTTTTTCCACATTTTATTCTTAAATCCTACTTACTTTCTCTTAGGGTTTTATTCACCTAAAACCAAAATTTTTCCTAAAGCCCATGTTTGAACCCGGGACTTCATGGAAGTCCCCTAACCTTCCAAAATCACTCACCTAATAGGTCCAACTTGTATTAGTGTCGTTCTCTTATTCTCAAAAAATTTTACACACTCTCACACCCAAGGCCAGTAGGCTCAAAAATTCAGGGCGTTACAATTCTAACCTCCTTCAAGATATTTCATCCTCGAAATTTCCAGCTCTCAGAATAGTTGCACAACCCAAACTACATCAGCGCGCTTCCGCTGTGCACTTTAATTCCAAAACATTACCTCCTACACGCACCCAAAATACCTATCCACTAGAGCAGATAGATATCATACAAATACAATTTCCATATCCACAACATCACATAAAATAAATACAAAATCTAAATTTAGGCATCACAGTACAGTCTAATATCTAAAGAAACCACCGTATTCTAACTCACTGTATTTAAATTTCTAAACATACAAAATATTCAAAAAACTTACGGATTCAACGCCGGAGACTTGGTGTATCACACTTTTAGAAAATGGTCAATTCTACATTTCAGAACATCAAATCATTTCAAGCCTTTTTTATTTTCAAGCCTTTTTAAACAAAGACTTTCGAAATTCAAATTTGAAAACCCAAATCCACAGAGAAGTTTTACAACCTGGGCTCTAATACCACTAAATGTAACACCCCAAACCCGGCCTAGAAGTTAGGCCCGAATCTGGTGTGTCACATGGAAGTGTTTTTCAAAACCATATTTCTTATTGTTAAAACTTTTTTGAGGGTTAAAGCTCTTTGTTAAAACTCAAAACACTTAAGAAATTTCTATTCACTTGAAAACGTAATTGCATTTAAAACCTTATCTATTGCGGAATCATATTTAAAATAAACAATTTATGAAAAAGATTAAATCGCGAACCCATTTTGAAAATGTGATGTTTAGAAATTGAGTTGCAGAAGCATTTTGAAAACATTACGGAAACGTAGTGTTTTGAATACAGTTATCATTTCAATCCCACTTTTAGCAGTTAGAAAACATCATAAATAAAATATCAGAAATAATAAGTTAAGAATAGAGAGGCCTTATTAAAACCCAAATCAAAATATTTAAAAGTAAATAATCCAAACAGCAGGCATTAGCAGTGTGTAGTCCTCTCCGAGTCCCTTGCAGCTTTGATCCATCTAAGGCTGAGGATTTCCAGCACAGTTAAAAAAATGGGGTGAGTTTATGAAAACTCAGTGTGTGATCCCCTTAATAGAGTAACAACAAGATACAAAATAGAAAAAAACAACAAGATATAGAAGCGTAAATAAAATAGTCAATATACGTAAAAGAAAGCGAAGCGATCGGGGCCAAAGCCTTTTAACAATAACAGTATAGTCCAGTTCAGAGCATACGTGGGCCAAAGACCACTACCATATCATTTGGGTCACAGCCCATAACAGAATCAATTGGGCCTGATACAAACCAATAACAGAACAAGTGGCCTAAGCCCAGTACAGTGACAGATCTCATAAATAGATATGCAATAGTATGAGGATGCATCCCAGCCTAGTCCAGCCAACACACCATTTGGGGACCAGGTCGACCCACCTAGCCAGGACACCAATAATGCAGCCTAGCTGCCAATAACAATGCAACAAAGCTGCTAATAACAGTATACGTGGTGAGCCATTAAAATCAAATTACGTGGCGATGCCACTATAACAGTAAAACGTGGCAAAGTCACTAGTACATAGTACTAACGCAGCAGAGCTGCTAATAACAGTGAACGTGGCCAAGCCACTAAAATCAGTATACGTGGTGAAGCCACTAGAGTAGTAAAATGTGGCAGAGCCACTAGTATAGTACTTCCTCCATCACAAGTCCCAATCCCATGCAATATGTCGTGTATGTCATGCTCAATCATTACACGTGTATCCAAAATGGCCATGCTTAGTAACAGTCATTTCAACACATATTAACAGCATATCAGATATACGCCCATAACCACGTCAGTTAAAACACAGTCATACGATCACAATCAAATTGGTCAAATCATATCACAAGTCAATCATTTACCCACAAGGACAAATCAGTCATTTTACCCTATAAGGGTATGCCGGTAATCCTATCCCTCAGGGGTATTTCGGTAATTCTACCCTACAGGGTCATTTGGTGTATCTACCCTACAAAGGTAATTCGGTAATTCTACCCTATAGGGATATTTCAGTAATTTGTAAACCAAGGGTATTTCAACAATTTCATAAATCACGGGTCTTTCAGTAATTTCACAAATTAGGGTATTTCAGTAACTTTACAAACCATGAGTATTTTAGTAATTTTACAAACCGAGGGTATTTCAGTAATTTTACAAATCGAGGGTATTTTAGTAATTTTACAAATTGAGAGTATTTTAGTAATTTTACAAACTGAGGGTATTTTAATAATTTTACAAATCAAGGGTATTTGAGTAATTTTACAAACTGAGGGTATTTCAATAATTTTATAAATCAAGGGTATTTCAATAATTTTGCAAATCAAGGGTATTTCAGTGATTTGGCATATTGAGAGTATTTCAATAATTTTGCAAATTGAGTGTATTTTAGAAATTTTACAAACCGAGGGTATTTAAGTAATTTTACAATTCGAGGGTATTTTAATAATTTTGCAAATCGAGGGTATTTTAATAATTTTATAAATTGAGGGTTATTAACGACCCAACAGAAGTTCCACCGTCTCCCCGAGCTACTTAGGAAATCTAAATTGACCTAACGGCGAAAATGGGTCTGAGGCCATTACCCTACCCAAGTGGGCCCACATACTCGTGTGGCCCAATTAGCCTAGAAACAACGCCGACTATGCAACCACACAGCCCAAATCAATAACTTATCGCGTCACGAACATTTCATCTGTGTGGGCTCGTAAGTCTAATGGGCCCACACGACCCCCTTTTGGCTTTAGACGGCCCAAAGCACCCAAGTCATGTGCGCGACATGATACGCCTATCCATTTCCCATTTATCAATGTGACCTGCATTTGCGGGCCCTATGGCCCATCGAGGCCCATTCCAGTCCAAGTGACCCACTACAGCCCCAGCTCATAAACTCGCTCATGGTGGCCTTTCTCAACACACGTTCACGCTCCGTGAGCTCGGTTCACCACACGTGCGATCGCATGCTCATATGGCATCATTTGTCGGTGTCTTGACTGTTCAGTATAATGCTGATCAACAGTCAAGATAGTACAATATACACACCTTTGGCTTTTCAACCGATTAACAATCAGAACAGTGTATACGGATACACACCTTATCACATAGAGTTCTAAATAATCACAAGCGCCTTCACCTTCACTAGAACGATCAACTGCAATTTGCCTAGTTAAACTAAAGTTTGATGTCGTCACCCTTCTGCATCCAGGTGGAAAGTCCCGAACTGCTGACACCCTACGCCGCTTAAACTTGGGAGTGAAGGCTATGTGCATAGTCTCGGCTGGCACCTTTTCAGCCACCCTATGGCTAGAATCCCCTCTGCTCATCAGGAACACGATCTTACAGAACTGGAGTCAACACGAATGCTTAAATCACAACCAAAAAGTAATCGATCACCTTGCAGAAAGAAATGAGATGACGATGCGAATGGGCTTAAGGCCCATTCTCGGCCCAAATGGGCCCACACGCTTGTGTGGCCCATTTAGCCCAAATCTAGCCTCAAATATGAGATTCACATAGTCCAGTCCAACATTTACTACAAAAATCATGCAACTTATCTTGATTGGGCCCACGGGCCCATTGGCCCCACATAGCCCCCTTTCGACCCATTGTGGCCCAAACATTCTAAACCCACAAGAACACTCATGGTGGCCTCAACTATCACGTCAAAGCTCCTACATGTTTGCTCACACACTCATGTGGTTACCATCGCCGTGTGATTGACATTTCACCATTTGCCGCTCTACAGCTCGAGTAGTGCGAAATACACACTTGATAGGAATCTGAAGTTAATCTGTGCTCTGAACACTCCTATGCCTAACGCCAAACAAGGTATGCTTACTCTCCTTAAGGATCGCTCTATTTAAAGCAAACTTCTCGCCTACTCTCATGCTATCTTCCCGATGTGGGATCCCCATGAATTCTCCAAAACTGTCCCAAATTAGCAAAATAGACACATTCGCATGCAAGGAGTTTCAAACTCAGCTCCCCCTATAACTTTATCCACGTCACTAACCACCTTACCAACTAGCTCATTATGTAACAAAACAAGCTCAACTAAATATAAGCCTATGGGCCAAAGTCTAAGTTCATTTAAAAGGAAATCAAAATGAATTGCAAGTGCCAAGACTTGAACCCAAGCTCTCCCTTACACCCTTAATGACGCATTGCCACTAGACCACTCACTTCCTCGTGTCATTTTTTCCACATTTTATTCTTAAAGCCTACTTACTTCTTCCCAGGGCTTTTTTCACCTAAAACCAAAATTTTTCCAAAAGCCCAAGTTTGTACCCATGACTTCATGAAAGCCCCCTAACCTTTCAAAATCACTCACCTAATAGGTCCAACTTGTATTAGTGTGGTTCTCTTGTTCTCAAAAAATTTTACACACTCTCATGCCCAAGGCCTAGTTGGCCCAATTCTTCTAGGCCCAAAAATTCAAGGCGTACAGTATGCTCACACAAGCTATGAATCAGAATGCTCACATGAGCTGTGAAAATGAGCCTGCTCACACGAGTTATGGGTCAAAATTTAGCTACACGATGCTGCTTACACGAGTTGTAGAGTATCCGCAACACATGTTAGACCTCAACCATCAATAGGAAGTTTAGGATTAGCACCCGAATCATGTAAACTCTAATGACATGTCATTTGTATCCTACAATTTCCTAAGGTTCAAATGAGACTCGCTAATCGCCGTATGTTGTTGGATATGCAATCGATATATATGTATGAAATTTCACAACACATGTATAATGTAACACCCTTTACTCGTATTCAATACCGGAACTGGTATGAGGCGTTAACGGACTTAACTTACTTGAACATACAACTTTGGGCTATAAAAGTTTGTTCCCATTTAAAAACTTCCCATTTTTATGGGCCCACGATGCCATAAACATGCAAACGGAGGATTCCAGAATCAAACTAAGAACTTTTGTATACTTAGAAAAATTTTGCCTTAACAGGGCCACACACCCGTGTGAAATGGGACATGCCCGTGTGGGCAGGCCGTGTCGTCACACATGCCCATGTCTCTAGCCTGTGTAGGATTTATTTTTCATTTGAAACTACAGGGGTTTTTACACGGCTGGACACATGCTTGTGTCCTTGGCCCGTGTCCTCCACACGACTTAAACATGCCCGTGTCCTCACCGTGTGTGAAAACCTGGGTATTATATTTATGATGTTAGCAACCTCATAAGGGGCACATGGCCTAAGCACACACCCGTGTGTCTTGCCTGTGGTCGACATTTACTTGCAACACTAACATCCAAGGGACACATGGCCCAGCCACACACTCATGGAACTAACCGTGTGTCACACACGGCCTGGACACATGCCCATGTGTTTACCCGTTTGGACCAATTCAAGGCTATTTTCTAAGCTATTTAGCCACCCTCACTTGCACACATTCACACAAAATCACCAATCATTCTCAAATCATCAATTGTAATACTTAAATTTTCATATTAAAACCATGGGAACTAAACTTCCTTCCCATATACAAGAGAGTGCTATCACTAGTACAATTACAATTGGTATAAGCCATCATCCATGGCTTGGCACCATCTAACCATACACTATTTTAAGCCAACACATTTGGCTACAGTAACTATGACTTGAAAACTTATACCTAAGTGACTGCTCGATAGTGTGAAAGCATATCCGATAGTCTCCAACCCGAGCTAGTTGAGTTAACCTATAAGAGATAAGAAAGGAAAGGGAGTAAGCAAATACGCTTAGTAAGTTCATATGAAAATAAAAATCAACTATTGACGTTCATTTATTTCACTCAACCACAAAGGTATTATAATGAGATTTACACTCAAGCTCATGGTTACTCATTCAATCATTCATAGTGCTTGCTCATTCCAAACCTTTACATATCACAAAACATCGTTCACTTTTACTTGCATCTATTCCCACAAAGCAACATGTAATTTCACTTAGTTAAGTTCTCAATAACACCCCAGAATAATAATAAATACTCGGTGGTTTTGCACATATCCCACCATTATTACTAAACATGATGGTATCGCACACAGCCTATCGGTAACAAATAATAAGGTGGTATCACACACATCCCACCAATGATAGTAATTACGATGATAATGTACACAGCCCATCGTAACAAATAATAAGGTGGTATCGCACACAGCCCACCATTTATCACACATTCATGAATATTTATCCATGTTAATTTTCCTATTTTGAATGTTCATTCCAGAATTTCCTCATACTCTATCACTTTTACATAGATTTCTACAATAATCATTTGCATTCATGCAATGCATTAATAAATATAACATATGCAATCAGGATGCATCGTTTACACATAACTCACCATGGGTTCTTCTTATACCGAATTCACCTCAATTGAGTTCTGGGCACATACTTGTACCTTTCATGGCATAACCACATACTTTCTTATTTTCAACATACCTGTTGAATCACTCAAATACTAAAGGATACTCTTAAGTCTCAAACATATAGTATCATATCAACATCATATCCCCGATAGTGCCTTACATGAAATATCATATCGATGCCATGTCTCTGACATGGTCTTATACGAAATCTCACACCGAGGCCATATTCCAAATATGGTCTTACACGGAACCTTAATTATCTTAGTGTCGTGATATTTGCATTCCATCCATTCTTAAGTTCGATTGAAGATTTTCATTTCTTGACATCTCGTCAAAAACATTTTTGATATATTAGTAGAGACAATATACAATTCATACAACATCAAAATATTAAATACTTCACTTAAAGTTGCATTATTGGCACACGAACTTACCTCGAACCAAAAAGGTAAAAAGGGACTTAATTGTCCATATTTCTCTTTTCTCCCGTTCTAGGTCTGAATCCCGTTTGCTTTGATCTATATCAATAAAATTTACTCATTTAATCTCCAAACAATTCAATACATTTCAAAATTTCTACTTTGGCAAAATTACCATTTTGCCCTTAGACTTTGGCAAAATTACCATTTTGCCCTTAGGCTCGTATATCGATTTTCAACTAATTTATCTGTTAATCAAGCCTAGCGAATTCATATTTCCTCCTATAGTAACTCATGATTTTTTACTATTACACACATTTACCACTTATTTCATAACTTCAACAAAATGTCCTTTTAGGTGTTTTCATGGTAACACCTTTCATCAACTAAGACTCATTTTCTTCCATAAAAATGTAGCAAAAACATGAACTACCTCATTGAAAGTCCCTAAAATTTCAATCATTTAGCAAAATAGTCCTCTCATTAGCTAGCTCAAGCTTTGGGGGTTCCAAAAGTACAAAAATTATAAAAAATAATAATCAAGATGACTTACTTGTAGAGGTGAGGAGTTGCTAAAAATTTTCAAGCTTCCATGGCTATTTTTCTTGAGAAATTTCGGTGGAGAGAAGGGAAAGAAAAGATGATATCTTTTCTTCTCTTTATTTTATTTTGTTCTAGACAATTTTCCACCAAAACCTCACTTAGTTCATTTAAAATTTATTTCTTTTTCCCCTATGATAAGCTATTAACCTTAGAAAGGTCTAATTGCACATTAGGGACCTCTAATTAATATTCCTTAGCTATTAGACACCTCTAGCAAATAAAATAGAACTTTTGCACTTCATGCAATTTAGTCTTTTTTCGCGATTAAGCATGAAATTGCTAAAATTAAAGTACCAAAATTTTCATGCACCCATATAATCATGCTATAACCCATGAACTAAAATTAAAATAATTTTCTCTGACCCCGGGTTAGTGGTTTTGAGACTACTATTCCTACTAGCCCCTAAATCAGGCTGTTACATATAATTCAATTAAAAACATATAAACTCGATTTAATTACGTGAACTTACCTTAACATGTATACATAGATACGAAGGAGATTAATCCAAGACTTTCTCTTTGCCCCGATCTGAAATTGTACGAGGTCTGTCTTGATCTATATGGATAAATTAGCTCAATTCAATATGAATTCTATTCAATTTAACCCAAAATCATATTTTTGAAAAATTACCATTTTACTCCTATACTTTTAATTTCTTGCAATTTAATCCCTAGCTCATAAAAATGGAAATTTATGAAACTTCACCACAACCCACTATGGCTGAATATCAACTAGGTCCCTAACAAGCCGCATATTTCATTTATTTCACAATTTCACCATGTAAAAAGTTTGTATTTTTCAATTTAATCCCTATTTGACAATTTTATCAAAAATCACTTAACAAAAGTTGTTTATCTAACAACAACTATCCATTTTCTTCCATAACTCATCAAAAATCATGTATATTCATTAATGGCAAAACCTTAATAGTTTAATAGTTTCACAAATTAATTCTCGGGCTAGCTAGATTAAGCTGCAACGAACCCGAAAACATAGAAATCATTAAAAAGGGGACAAAAATACATACCATTCAAGCAAGGATAGGTTACCAAATGTAAAAGCTCAACAATGGCTTCTCAAGACCTTATTTTTAGTTGAAGATGGAGAATAAAAGATGATACTTGGTTTTGTTTTATTTAATTTATCATTATTTACTAATTTACTTAATTAACCTAAAAAATTAATCAAAATTTCAATAATGCCAAACCATGCTCACCCACTAACGTATTTTTGTTCTAATTACCATATAAAGACTCAAAATTTAAATTTCTATAGCTATTCAATACCTTTAGCTAATAGAACATAACTTTTGCACTTTATGCGATTTAGTCCTTTTTATCAAATTGAGCATGTAAATGGTAAAATTTCTTAATGAAATTTTTATATGGTACTAATGTCATGCTTTAGGAAATAAAATAATAATAAAATAAATATTTTGACTTTATATTTGTGGTCCAAAACTACTATTCTGATTTCATTGAAAGCGGACTGTTATATGGTTGGGAACATATTAGGGGTTCGTATTTCAATAAATCCAAAGAAGTACTTGGGTCTACCTATGATGGTGGGTAAAAATAAATGATGGGACTTTATGACCTATGTTGATGGATTTCGATCTAAAATTGGATATTGGAATATGCGGTTCTTGTCCATAGGAAGGAACGAGGTTTTGATGAAATTAGTTTTACAATCCATTCCAGTTTATGTCATGCAATGTTTCCTTTTACCTAAATATTTATGCATTAAATTAGAAAATATTCCCAATCGATTTTACTGGAGGAACTTTAAAACACTAAAAGGAATTCATTGGAGTTCTTAGCAAATGTTATGTTTCCCGAAGTCGCAAGGTGGATTGGGTTTTCGTGATTTATGAATTTTTATATTGATGAATTTTGAAACACCTAGATTGCTTATTAACTAAGGTCTTTAAAGCACGTTATTTCCTTTATACCACTTTAGAATCATTTAAGGTAGGTTTTTACCCTTCCCTTAACTAGAAGAATATTCTGGTTGCTAGGAGTCTAATTGAGAGAGGAATGGGTTGGCGCATAGAAAATGGATCTACTCTGAATATTTGGAATGACTCTTTGATTCCCGGACCTGGAAATGGTAGAATCAATTATCACAATATTGATATTAGTTACACTATGGTGGACCATTTGATCAATTTAGAACACTGTACTCGGAAGGAAGACATTGTTCGTGTTATTACTAATAGGGAATAAGCTGACTGCATATTGCATATCCCAATTACCAAGTCAAAGCAGACAGATATCGTGGTTTAGAGGTATGAGGGTACAAGGGACAACACAGTTAAGAGTGGTTATAAATTACTTCTATCCTTCGTGACAAACTAGAATGAAATCGATTGATCATCTACTGGGATTTTGCTTAGTCACTTGCCAAATAATAAAAGGGTTAAACATGCTGTTTACCCATGTCTCATGTTACCTTGACTACAAGTCCTGGTTGGATGAAACTTTTTGTATGGAAAATAAGAAGTCCAGGAAATTATTATCAGTTATCTTATGGGTGGTCTAGTTTACAAGGATTTGTCTTGTTGATGACGGTGTTCAACAGATAGTGGGTGAACTAGTAAGGTTTATTTTCGGGTATCTACGGGAAATTGAGGAAGTTAGTTCTGTCAGGGTTATCACAGTACCTACTCAACAACAGATCTAGAGACCACCTAACTTAGCATTTATTAAAATTAATTTTGACAGTTCTTATAACACAATGACACACTTAGCTATCTCAGGAGTTTTAGCATGAAATCACTTGGAACAAATTATGGGGCAAGTACTTACCTTGTGATTCATGTGGTAGATGCGTTTATAGCTGAAGTTAGGGCATATGAACAAGATGTCAGATTTTCAATTAATATGGGCTTTCTTCAAGTAAAAATGGAATGTGACTCCTTTACTGTCATTAAGCGATTGGATTCCTACAGCAATGATAACCCTTGTAACAGCCCATTTTCAATGAAACTGAAATAGCGGTTTTGGGACCACAAATTTGAAGTCAAAAAATTTATTTTACTATTTTATGGTTTAAAGCATGATAGTATTACCATATAAAAATTTCATTAAGAAATTTTACCATTTACATGCTTAATTTGATAAAAAGGACTAAATCGTGTAAAGTGCAAAAGTTGAGTTCTAATAGCTAAAGGTATTAAATAGCTATAGAATTTTAAAGTGGAGGTCTTATATGGTAATTGGACCATTAAATGTGATAGTGGATGTGCATGGCTTTGCATTAGTGTAATTTTTAAAGTTAATTAAGGTTAATTTTGTAATTTGGTTAATAATGATATAATAAGTTAAAACAATTAAAAAGCTTTCATATTTATTTGTTTCTTCAACCGAATGTGAAGAAGGAGAAAGCCATTGTTGTGCTTGTTATTCGGCCATTCTTTCATTTTCCAATTAGGTATGATTTTTGTTCCATTTTTAATAATTTCTATGCTTCGGGATGGTTGTAGCTTAATCTAGCTAGCCCGGGGACTAATTTGTGAAACTGTTAAATTATTTGAATTTTTCATTGATGAATATGTTAGGGTTTTGAATTTTAATGGTAGAAAATGAATGGTTGTTGTTAGATAAACAACTTTTGTAAAGGAATTTTTCATGAATTTATTAATTAGGGATTAAATTGAAAGATGTGATAAATTGTGTGGTAAAGTGTGAATTTTTGAAATATATGGGATACTATAAATATGTTTATAATTTGGATAGGTTTGGGTAGGGAAAAATTTAATGAAATTCATTTTTCGAGCCTAAGGACTATATTGTAAAGAGTTAAAAGTATAGGGGCAAAATGGTAATTTTGCCAAAAACGTGTGTTGGACTAAATTGAATATGAATTATATCTAATTGAGTTAAATTCATTCATATATATTCGGTTAGACCTCATACGGAGTTAGATCGAGGTAATGAGAAAATCTCGAATTAGTCGCCTTCGTATCTACGTACACTCGTCGAGGTAAGTTCGTGTAATTAAATTGTGTAATTATATGATTTGATTGAATTAGCTGCATGTTATTTGCATTATCATTATATATGAATACCGATCGCATATCCAACGATGTACTACAATTATTGAGCCCCATTTAAACCTTAAAAATTTGTAGGATACAAATAACATGTCATCAGGTGTAACATCCTGATATTTTGGGGGCTATGCATTTTACATAATTGAATGATGTTGCATGCTTAATCATTTTTAAGTGCCATTTTGGAAGTTATTTGAGCTTCATTTATTAAGTGAATGCTTTGTTGAACTTTTAATTCTATTAATTAGAGAGAGAACTAAGCTATTAAGGCCTTAAGAATTGATGATAAGAAGTTCTAGCATAAGTTAAGTAATTGGCAAAGTGGTTAAGATGCATGGATATATGCTTAAGGTGCAAGGTTCGAATCTCCTAGCTAACATTAGGAGAATTTTTAATTTTTTGTTTTCTTCCTTGTAAGTGTCGGCCAAGAATATTCTAGAGTGGATGAGCTTTCATCCATTTTTGGCTTGTTGACCATGTAAAAAGGAAGTTAAAGAACATAAGGCATGGAATCACAAATTCACGATAAGATGAGGGGACAATGGCATAATAAAGGGCTATGTTTTGGGATGTGTTCATGGTCATTTGACCATGAACCTAGACAACATGAAGGCTAAAGGAGAGGCCTAGTTGTGTAGTAAATTCTTTGGATATGATGGGGAAGAAACAAGGAGAAAAAAGGGGATATGTTGGCATTGATGTGGTTAATTTATGCTTTGCCATTAGGGGAAAAGTTAGCCAAAAGTCTTTGTTTTGTCCATCTTTTCTCATTTTCACCAAAAGCTCTCTTAGCCGAATTTGCCATAGAGTTTAGGTAAAACTCTCTTTGTTTTAGCTTTCATCTTTTGACCAATTTTCTTCATTTTGGTAGAATGTACCTTAGTCATTTTGGTACATTTTCACTTTTGATTTAGCCTCAATTGTCTGGAACCAAATACAACCTTCTTTCTCTCATTTAGTTTTCATTTTGAAACCAAAAGAACCACAAAGATTAAGCACCATTATTCTTCTTCATTTTCTCCTCTTGTCGAATGCATCTAAGTTCCATAGTCAATCTCTCTTCTCCTTGATCCTATTCTCTTTTCTTTTCTTTTCATCTTATTTTCTCTTATCTTTCTCTCATTGTCGAAATCACCATTATCATTTTCTTCTCATCTTTCTCTTTACTTCCTTCTCTTTTCATTCTCTTTCTTCTTTCCCTTCAAAACCGAAACCATTATATTGAAGCCACCATTTTTATTCTTTTATTTTGTGAAGGCGAATCATCATTTTCTTTTCTTTTTTCAAAGCCGAATCTCCAAGTGATCAAAGTAAGATGCTATCAATTATTTTCATCGCTTCCTTTCACTTGAATAAGATTGGAAATCATAATCTTTATTTCTCTCTTAGGCCAATCTCTTGAAAAGATTTTGAGAGGAACTTTGTTGAAGACAATCTTAAGTGACCATTCGAATCATCAAGGTAAGACTACTATTTTGGATAATATCAATTTCTTTAGATGGATTACTAATCTAAGTTATCTTTAGGAGCGATCTAAGATCATCAAAATAGGTAAGAAAAGAGCCGTTCAAGTGTTTGGAAGAGAGGAGGTATTCCTTTACCATCGAACTACAAACGAAGAAGCGATTCGGGGTTAGAGACTTTCCACCGGTTGTGGACCTCCGCAAACGAGGATTGATTATTCAAAGTAGTGCGTATAACCGAACCACTTTACGTTGGTGGAATATCGACGGTTTTGATCCATCTAGTGGAGAAAATCGCAAATAAGCGCTATTCGTGAATCTGAGGGTAAGGATTTAGATCTATCGCTTATAAGTATAGTTTTGCTAACAATAGTTTATACTAACCGAGTTTATTAATCATTTAGGTGTGGACGAGCTAGAGAGTATTGTTCTCACTGTTACTAGGTGTGTAACCATACATTAAAAACTTCCATAGATTTATATTATTAAAAAAGTGATTATATGATAGTATGTTTTGACTGTGGATACCAATTATTGGTATACAAAATTCAGGTATGTTACCCAATATTCCGTTTATTTTGATATATGCATCAATATGAAATAAGCATGACTATATTATGATTTGTGGGTACATAGCATGAAAATCTGATTTGATATGTATGTGCATGGGCATATGGGTATGTTTAATAAAGGAGGAAGTATTCTGGTGGTTTTACCACAATTCTGGTGACTTCGGTCACATATGTGAAATTGGTGGCTTCGGTCACATATTTGACTCCGGTGGCTTCGGTCACATATTTGATTCCGGTGGCTTCGGTCACATATTTGACTCCGGTGGCTTCGGTCACATATTTGACTCTGGTGGCTTCGGTCACATATTTGGACTTGGTCGGTGACGGTCACATCTGTTTTGGTGGCTTTGCCACAATAAGGGCGATGTGCATGTTGATCGCAAAGAATCGCTTCGATGGTGTGTAGCGGATGGAGGGTCGATTTAGTAATCCCACGGTGTCTTTGGTTGGTACGGGTGTGTAGCGGATGGATATTTAGGTTGGTAGGGCTTGCATTTCATTTCATATACATATCCATGTAACATTGTATGATTATTATTTGATCGCTATAAAATGGGCCTTTGGGCTAAATTTGAGTAAAATGGGCCTTTGGGCTAAATTTGAGTAAAATGGGCCTTTGGGCTAAATTTGAGTAAAATGGGCCTTTGGGCTAAATTTGAGTAAAATGGGCCTTTGGGCTAAATTTGAGTTAAATGGGCCTTTGGGCTAAATTTGAGCTAAAATGGGCCTTTGGGCCAAATATTTGATTAAATGGGCCTATGGCCATATGTGAAATTTTGGGTTTGAAAGCATTTCATAAAATGGGTTTTTTTTAGTGTATGTGTTATACATTGAGTTTATGACTCACCCATTTTATGGGATAACTTTTCAGATAACTCAGTAGTGCGATGGATCGGGACAAGAAGGATTTCGAGGTGGCCAGTGCTCGTATTAAGTATTGTGGAGATTTTCCAACTTAAACTCTTTAAGTTAAACTTTATTACTTAGACTTTAATTTGGGTTGCCAACATTATGTAATAAGGCCATTATAAACTATCTTTATTTTCGTGTTTGGATTTACTTTTATTTTGCCATGAATAAATATCCATTAAATAACTAAATGGGTTTTTAATAATTATTTAAAAAGGATTTTGTCTTTAATATATAAATGTTTTCAAGGAAATTTTTCTTAAGTTTGGTTTCCTTTTGATTTTATTAATTCCTCCTAAAAATGATGTTTTAAAAGACAAAATTTCTTTACAATGAAATTCCGCTAAAGTTTTACTCGAGGAACATACCAAATCCGGTTAGGCTTTTTGGGCCGGGTTTGGGGTGTTTCAGCTTGGTATCAGAGCCCAGTTTTAAACTCTCGGCCTTGGGTTTTGAAGCCCACAACGTTTTCAAAATTAGGCCCAAAAGATTTTTGAAAGTTTTTCTTAAGATAAATGGTTTTATAAGAGCATGGCACTCGGAATTCTCGGCCCAGATCCATCAGGTATGTACCTTTATTTGATAAGTGATATGAATGTTTGATAAGCCTAAGGAAACTTTAGAGACATGGACCCTAGGTGTATGTGTGCTACTACGAAAACCATGAATATCTGTTTATAAGACTTTCTTTTAATAAGAAGTGAAAAGATTCTAATACATAAGACTTTTCAGTAAAAAAGCAGATAAGATACGTAGTAGACATGAGCTCTAGGGACGAGGTCGTCGTGGACATGGAAGAGGAAGGATGACTGTTTGAACCGATTCGGTCTGGTCAAGGTTCCGAGAATGAAGCTCCACCATCGGTGTTGGGCGGACTTCCAAGAACAAAATGAAGGAGGTGACGCGCAGATCACAAGTCGTTTGCGAGTTTTGGAACGAGTAGCGAAGCTAGTTCGAAATGGATCTCTAAGTCTCATGGTGAGAGACTTAGATCGAATGGAGCCGAGGTTTTAGAGGAGTATCCGAGTAGCTCCAAACGTAGCTGAATATTGGTTGGAAGCAATCGAGAGGATCATGGATGATATAGACTTGACCGATGAAGAGAAATTGAAAGGTGCTATTTCACTTCTTCGTGATGAAGCCTACCGATGGTGGCTTACTATCAAGGAAAGTACCCCGTGGATCGTCGGATTGGGGTATTTTAAAGTGAAATTTGAGGGAAAATATGTCGGAGCTAGCTACATCGACTCTCAGAGAAAGACATTTTTGAATCTAGTACAAGGAAACAAGTCGATAGCTGAATATGAAGCAGAATTTTTGCGACTTAGCCGTTATGCCAGAGGGATAGTGGCTACGGAATATGAACGTTGCGTCAGATTTGAAGATGGACTTAGAGATGAGTTAAGAGTGATGATTGCCCCACATCGTGAAAGAGATTTTGCAATCTTAGTGGAAAGGGCAAGAATTGCCGAAGAAGCTAAAAGGACTGAGAGACAGAATCGGGACAGAGGTCAGAGTAAGAATAAGAGAAGTTTTGGGTCTTGAGGTCGTCAGGAAACTTTCAGAAGAAATCAAGGAATGATGGACCGCGAGGTCGACTGTGATCGCTACTGAGAGTGCAAAGTCGTACTTGTTCTCAATGTGGGAAAATGCACTCGGGAGAATGCTGGAAGAAAACCGGTGGATGTTTCAAGTGTGGTTCAAAGGATCACATGATCAAGGATTGTCCGATGAACTCGGAGAAGAACCGTCCAGCAAGTCAGGGTGCTAATCAAGCTGACAGAAGTGGACAACAACCGATAAGAGGCCGTGGTCCCAATGGAAGGGGAAATGGTTCTGGTAGAGGTCGTGGAACTTTAGGCAGAGGCAGTGGAAACTCTGAGGCGAGACAACCAGGTTTGGTGTATGCAGTTCGTCGCAGAGAAGACAGTGACGCACCTGATGTTATCACGGGTACGTTTTTGATTTCTGGGTTGCCCTTTATTGCTTTGATAGATATAGGGTCAACTCATTCCTATATCGCTAGTGAAGTATCGGGACTTTGCATGTGACTTCAACGGCGTATCTAGGAAGATGACTATACTTAGTCCTCTAGGATGCATGAGAGTTGTAGACAAACTCTTTAAGGAGTGCCTCTAGAAGTTCAAGGGTTACAATTTCGGTGATTTAATGGAGTTGCCATTCGAGAATTCGACCTAATTTTAGGCATGGGTGGCTTGTGAAGCCGTGCAAATGTGGATTCTTGCCGCTAAGAGAATGTCCTTAAGAACTCTTGATGATAAGGAAGTTGTAGTGATGGGCAAAAGCGGAACTACTTATCTAATGTAGTATCCGCCTTAAGGCGGAAAGGATAGTTAGGAAAGGATGAAGCTTTTCGATGTTGGTGAATGCTTTGGAGGCTAAAGAAGCAACTGTTAATGAAGTCAGGACGGTGAATGAATTTGTAGATGTTTTTTCGGAAGAACTTCCAGGGTTGCCTCCGGATCGTGAGGTAGAATTCGGGATAGACTTATTGCCTGGAACGGCGCCAGTTTCTATTGCTCCATATAGAATGGCACCGAAGGAATTGGTTGAGCTTAAGGCTCAGATTCAGGAGTTGCTTGAGCGTGGATTCATCCGACCTAGTGTGTCTCCATGGGGAGCACCGATCCTATTCGTAAAGAAGAAGGACGGATCGATGAGGATGTGTATAGACTACCGGCAGTTGAATAAGCTGACTATCAAGAACAAGTATCCTTTGCCCAGGATCGACGACTTGTTCGATCAGCTTAAAGGAGCTGCGGTATTCTCTAAAATTGATCTAAGGTCGGGGTATCATCAGCTTAAAGTGAAAGAAGCGGATATCCATAAGACGGCTTTCCGAACCAGATATGGGCATTATGAATTTCTGGTAATGCCATTCGGATTGACGAACGCCCCAGCTGCGTTTATGGATATGATGAATCGGATTTTTCAGCCCTATTTGGATCAGTTCGTCGTGGTATTCATAGACGACATCTTGGTGTATTCTAAGTCCGAAGTGGAACATGATGAGCATCTCCGGATTGTGTTACGAGTTTTAAGGAGAAAAGCGCACGCCAAATTCAGTAAGTGTGAATTTTGGCTGAAAGAGGTTACATTTTTAGGACATGTGGTATCTGCAGAAGGGATTAGGGTGGATCCTCGGAAGATCGAGGCTGTACTAGATTGGAAACCACCTAAGTCCGTAACTGAGGTTCGCAGTTTCTTGGGTTTAGCCGAATATTACCGAAGATTCCTCGAAGGATTTTCATCGTTAGCCGCACCTTTAACGAAATTGCTGAGAAAGGAAGTACCTTTTGTGTGGGCTGATAAGCAGCAAGAGAGTTTTGAGAAGCTCAAGAAAGTTTTGACGGAAGCTCCTGTTTTGATTCAGCCTGAAGCAGGAAAAGATTTTGTCGTGTATTGTGATGCTTCCCACACGGGATTAGGGTGTGTTCTAATGCAAGGCGGAAAGGTAGTTGCGTATGCGTCTCGGCAGTTGAGACCACATGAAGTTAACTACCCGACGCATGACTTGGAGTTGGCGGTATGTAGTGTTTGCTCTTAAGGTTTGGAGACATTACTTATACGGAGAAAAGTCAGTGATATTTACGGACCACAAAAGTTTGAAATATCTGCTGACTCAGAAAGAACTGAATTTGAGGCAGAGAAGGTGGATAGAGTTGTTAAAAGACTACGACTGTTCCATCGAGTACCACCCGGGCAAGGCGAATGTGGTGGCAGACGCTCTAAGTCAAAAAGTGGTGTCAGATTTGAGAGCGATGTTTGCTCATCTTAGTCTCTACGATGATGGAAGCTTGTTGGCAGAACTTCAGGTTAAGCCGACATGGTTAAGTCAAGTAAAAGAGAGACAGTTAATAGATGAAGATCTGAGTGAAAAGTTTCGACAAAAAGCAGAGTGGGAAATTGGAAGATTTTGGTATTAACAATGACGGAGTATTGTGTGTTAAAGGTAAAGTTTGTATGTCAAGGATCGGAGTTGAGGCAAAAGATACTTGAGAATCGCATGGTAGCCCTATGCTATGCATCCCGGAGGAAGTAAGTTATATCGAGACTTGCGAGATCGGTTTGGTGGCTTTGGTCTTAAGCGGAAGTTCTTGAGTTTTAGGGAAGTACTTGACGGTCGACAAGTCAAGGTGAACATCAAGTACCATCGGGTTGCTTCAACCGATAAAGATTCGCAGATGGAAGTGGAGAGAATCACCATGGATTTTGTTAGTGGGCTTCCTCTTACGCCTACTAAGAAAGACTCCATTTGGGTGATAGTGGACCGATTGACGAAATCTACACATTTTATCCCAGTTCGGGTTGATTACTCTTTGCAGAAGTTGGCAAAGTTATATGTAGTTGAAATTGTGAGATTGCATGGAGTGCCGTTGTCGATAATTTCAGACAGAGATCCAAGGTTTACGTCGTAATTTTGGAAAGCATTGCATCAAGCTTTGGGCACAGATTGGATTCGAAGACGGCATTTCATCCTCGGTCAGACGGTCACCGAAAGAGTAATCCAGATCTTAGAAGATATGTTAAGGGATGTGTGATAGATTTCAAGGAAGTTGGGAAGAATTCTCACCGTAGGCGAATTTTATGACAACAACAGCCTTTCCAAAGATATACGGATGGCAACAGTATGAAGCACTATATGGGCGGAAGTGTCGCACCCTACGTGTTGGATGTAATTAGGGGAACGATGATTTTGGGTCCGTAGATAGTGTCGAATCAAGAAAAGGTTAAGGTAATCCGGGCTCGGTTAAAGGAAGCGTCTGACAGACAAAAATCGTACGCAGATTTAAAGCGGAAAGAAATAGAATATGCAGTGGGAGACCAAGTTTTCCTTAAGGTTTCACCTTGGAAAAAGGTGATGAGATTTGGACGCAAAGGGAAACTAAGTCCCAGGTTCATTGGACCTTATCGGATTGTGAAGCGGGTGGGATCTGTGGCATATCGCTTAGATTTGCCTTGAATTGAAACAAATGCACAATGTGTTTCATGTTTCAATGTTACACCGTTACCGGTCGGATCCATCTCATGTAGTACCAGTTGAGGAGGTGGAATTAAGATCGATTTGTCATATGAAGAGGAGCCAATTAAAATTACGGAGCGAGATGTAAAGGTTTTACGGAGAAAATCAGTTCCTCGTTAAGGTATTATGGCGAAATCATGGATCGAGAAGAAGCTTCGTGGGAACCGGAGGAAGCGATGCGACAGCAATACCCTCACTTATTCCAGACAGGTAATTTCGAGGACGAAATTATTCTAAGGGGGGTAGAACTGTAACATCCTGATATTTTGGGGGCTATGCATTTTACATAATTGAATGATGTTGCATGCTTAATCATTTTTAAGTGCCATTTTGGAAGTTATTTGAGCTTCATTTATTAAGTGAATGCTTTGTTAAACTTTTAATTCTATTAATTAGAGAGAGAACTAAGCTATTAAGGCCTTAAGAATTGATGATAAGAAGTTCTAGCATAAGTTAAGTAATTGGCAAAGTGGTTAAGATGCATGGATATATGCTTAAGGTGCAAGGTTCGAATCTCCTAGCTAACATTAGGGAGAATTTTTAATTTTTTGTTTTCTTCCTTGTAAGTGTCGGCCAAGAATATTCTAGAGTGGATGAGCTTTCATCCATTTTTGGCTTGTTGACCATGTAAAAAAGGAAGTTAAAGAACATAAGGCATGGAATCACAAATTCATGATAAGATGAGGGGGACAATGGCATAATAAAGGGCTATGTTTTGGGGATGTGTTCATGGTCATTTGACCATGAACCTAGACAACATGAAGGCTAAAGGAGAGGCCTAGTTGTGTAGTAAATTCTTTGGATATGATGGGGAAGAAACAAGGAGGAAAAAGGGGATATGTTGGCATTGATGTGGCGAATTTATGCTTTGCCATTAGGGGAAAAGTTAGCCAAAAGTCTTTGTTTTGTCCATCTTTTCTCATTTTCACCAAAAGCTCTCTCTTAGTCGAATTTGCCATAGAGTTTAGGTAAAACTCTCTTTGTTTTAGCTTTCATCTTTTGACCAATTTTCTTCATTTTGGCCGAATGTACCTTAGTCATTTTGGTACATTTTCACTTTTGATTTAGCCTCAATTCTTGGAACCAAATACAACCTTCTTTCTCTCATTTAGTTTTCATTTTGAAACCAAAAGAACCACAAAGATTAAGCACCATTATTCTTCTTCATTTTCTCCTCTTGCCGAATGCATCTAAGTTCCATAGTCAATCTCTCTTCTCCTTGATCCTATTCTCTTTCTTTTCTTTTCATCTTATTTTCTCTTATCTTTCTCTCATTGTCAAATCACCATTATCATTTTCTTCTCATCTTTCTCTTTACTTCCTTCTCTTTTCATTCTCTTTCTTCTTTCCTTCAAAATCGAAACCATTATATTGAAGCCACCATTTTATTCTTTTATTTTGTGAAGGCGAATCATCATTTTCTTTTCTTCTTTTTCAAAGTCAATCTCCAAGTGATCAAAGTAAGATGCTATCAATTATTTTCATCACTTCCTTTCACTTGAATAAGATTGGAAATCATAATCTTTTATTTCTCTCTTAGGTAGAATCTCTTGAAAAGATTTTGAGAGGAACTTTGTTGAAGACAATCTTAAGTGACCATTCAATCATCAAGGTAAGACTACTATTTTGGATAATATCAATTTCTTTAGATGGATTACTAATCTAAGTTATCTTTAGGAGCGATCTAAGATCATCAAAATAGGTAAGAAAAGAGCCGTCAAGTGTTTGGAAGAGAGGAGGTATTCCTTTACCATCGAACTACAAACGAAGAGCAAGATTTCGGGGTTAGAGACTTTCCACCGGTTGTGGACCCTCCGCAAACGAGGATCGATTATTCAAGTAGTGCGCATAACCGAACCACTTTACGTTGGTGGAATATCGTGGTTTTGATCCATCTAGTGGAGAAAACCGCAAATAACCTATCATTCGTGAACTCAGGGTAAGGATTTAGATCTATCGCTTATAAGTATAGTTTTTGCTAACAATAGTTTATACTAACCGAGTTTATTAATCATTTAGGTGTGGACGAGCTAGAGTATTGTTCTCATGTTACTAGGTGTGTAACCATACATTAAAACTTCCATAGATTTATATTATTAAAAAAGTGATTATATGATAGTATGTTTTGACTGTGGATACCAATTATTGGTATACAAAATTGTGTATGTTACCCAATATTCCGTTTATTTTGATATATGCATCAATATGAAATAAGCATGACTATATTATGATTTGTGGGTACATAGCATGAAAATCGATTTGATATGTATGTGCATGGGCATATGGGTATGTTTAATAAAGGAGGAAGTATTCGGTGGTTTTACCACAATTACGGTGACTTGGTCACATATGTGAAATTGGTGGCTTTGGTCACATATTTGACTCGGTGGCCGGTCACATATTTGATTCCGGTGGTTTTGGTCACATATTTGACTCCGTGGTTTTGGTCACATATTTGACTCTGGTGGCTTTGGTCACATATTTGGACTTTGTCAGTGACTTGGTCACATCTGCTTTGGTGGCTTTGCCACAATAAGGGCGATGTGCATGTTGACTGCAAAGAATCGCCTTCGATGGTGTGTAGCGGATGGAGGGTCGATTTAGTAATCCCCACGGTGTGCTGGGTGGTTCGGGGGTGTGTAGCGGATGGATATTTAGGTTGGGCCGGGCTTGCATTTCATTTCATATACATATCCATGTAACATTGTATGATTATTATTTGATCTGCTATAAAATGGGCCTTTGGGCTAAATTTGAGTAAAATGGGCCTTTGGGCTAAATTTGAGTAAAATGGGCCTTTGGGCTAAATTTGAGTAAAATGGGCCTTTGGGCTAAATTTGAGTTAAATGGGCCTTTGGGCTAAATTTGAGCTAAAATGGGCCTTTGGGCCAAATATTTGATTAAATGGGCCTATGGCCATATGTGAAATTTTGGGTTTGAAAGCATTTCATAAAATGGGTTTTTTTAGTGTATGTGTTATACATTGAGTTTATGACTCACCCATTTTTATGGGATAACTTTTCAGATAACTCAGAAAAGCGATGGATCGGGACGACAAGGATTTCGAGGTGGCGATGCTCGTATTAAGTATTGTGGAGATTTTCCAACTTAAACTCTTTAAGTTAAACTTTATTACTTAGACTTTTATTTGGGTTGCCAACATTATGTAATAAGGCCATTATAAACTATCTTTATTTTCGTGTTTGGATTTACTTTTATTTTGCCATGAATAAATATCCATTAAATAACTAAATGGGTTTTTAATAATTATTTAAAAGGATTTTGTCTTTAATATATAAATGTTTTCAAGGAAATTTTTCTTAAGTTTGGTTTCCTTTTGATTTTATTAATTCCTCCTAAAATGATGTTTTAAAAGACAAAATTTCTTTACAATGAAATTCGCTAAAGTTTTACTCGAGGAACATACCAAATCCAAGTTAGGCTTTTTGGGTAGGGTTTGGGGTGTTTCATCGAGGTTCTTGATTTCAGCTCTTATGAGCTTATCGATACTCAGCTCACATAATCTTACCATTATTTAGCTATTTAGCTCGGAGGAGCTTACCGTTTACAGCTCGTATGAGCATACATGTACATGAATTGACGGATTACAATTAAGTACACCTCGTGTGTACTACCTGCATATCCAATGATATTCTAAATGGTTCAACGGGCACAGTTGTGTTACGAGTTTATATGATTTTGATATGAACTAGTACATGTATTTACATGAATTACATGAAAATGGTTTGTATATGATATATGGATACATGATATAGATGTTACATGTATATGGAGTTTGAATAGTTGTTGAACTCATAAATGATTCTCGGTTTTTATATGAATTACATGGCTAACATGGTTGATGAATATGTGTTAGGTTTTTGGCCAAATTGAGTTGAGATATGCTTTGGGTTTACTTACCTTAAATGTGATTAAAATGGTAAGTTAAATTCTCTGTTATACAAACTTACTAAGCATAAAAGCTTACTCTATGTTATTTTTCATGTTTTATAGTAATCCAAAAGTTAGTTCAGGTTGGAAGCTTATCGGAGCTATATCACACTATCCATCGGCACTTTTGGTACTTTCGGTTATTTAGTTTTGGTTATAATGGCATGTATAGGTTAATTTGGCCAATGTTAGCATATAAGTGTTTTGTTGAGATTAGCCACTTATATGGCTTGTGTTTTGTATATTTTGATGTGTGTATATATGTGGCCTTATCATATTTGATGTGTGTTTGATATGGTAGAATGATGGAAAGTAAAATGTTGTTTTAATATGCATATAAGATATGTTATATACCTTGGTGTGATATAGTGCTTTGTTACGAAAAACTTGTAGATATATTGATGTTAGTTAGAATGGTATATTTGGTATCATTTGGAAATATTGGTATGTTTTGGTAAGTAAGTTAAGTGATATGAAATGATGTAAAATGATTTACCCTATGAATTGGTATTTTGGGTACCAAATGGGTGAGCTTGATAAATGACCTACATGATAGGTTTTGGTACAATTATGCTTTTATGTATTGGTCACTTAGGTAAATTTGGATACATGGTTGACATGTTTGCATATTGTCATTTGAGATGCCTAAGGACATATTGATTGTATGTGATGATTTTACATGTTTAAGGCTTGATTTTGGCTTGTTTTGGATGCCTAATTATGACTTGTGTATATGCAAAGCGTTGAGTGTAGGTGGATGGCAAATTGAGTGAGAAATCTGGCTTATAAAATGGTCTATTTTCTTTTACACGGGTAGAGACACGAGCGTGTGTCTCAGCAATGTGTGACACACGGCCAAAAGACATGGCCGTGTGTCCCTTGTATCATTTATAGAGTGCAAGTCAATATGCTCACATGGCCTAGCACACGGCGTGTGGCCTGGACGTATGGCACAAGTAAGTGAGTTACATGAGCTGGGACACAACCGTGTGTCCCTATTTTGAATGCCCACACGGCCTAAGACACGGGCGTGTCTCTTGGCCGTGTGACCCCTACAGCTTTGAAAATTTTAAATGTTTCCAAAATATTTTTTTGAGTTTCCAATTTAGTCCCAATTTATTTTTAAGGAGTATTTTGGGCCTCGAGGGCTCGTATTAGGAACAATGTGCATGATTATGATTGGTTTCTAGCATGAATGCTATATGTTATTAAATGTTTAAAATTTTTGTCTGTCTTATCTATAAATCTGATAATGCTTCGTAACCTTGTTCTAGCGATGAATACGGGTTAGGGGTGTTATATTTATTATTATCAGAGCTACGATTTAGTCAATTCTCAGACTGAGCGTAACATATACGAGTTTAGCTATACATGTCATTATATAACTTGTGATAGTGTGATATCTCCTAACTATTTAAAGAAACATGTTTTTATATAGCAATAATATCCAACCAAGCTAATTCTAATGAAGTAGAGAATAATGCTAAAGCCTCCATTCACGGAGTATCTTCAAGTGGTATGGGCCCCGTGTTTGAGGGCTAGGGAGGAGAGGTTAAGAAAGCCTTCTTCCAGGTGATGAATGAGTGGTTCACCGAGTTCGTAAGGATGAGCCCGCTGCTCGACAACCTCCAGCCCCTCTTGTTCCCCAATTGGTTCCCGTTATTCCTCAAGGTACAAAACCAATCTAAGTTAGTAAGCCTCTTGTTGATAAGATTCGTAACTATGGGGCTGAAGAATTCTGAGCTTCTACTGAAGATGATCTTGAGAGAGCTCAATTCTGGTTAGAGAATACCATCAGGGTTTTTGATGAGTTATCCTGTTCACCAACTGAATGTGTGAAGTGTGCAGTATCTTACTAAAAGATTCAGCTTATCAGTGGTGGAATACATTGCCTTCTGTAGTGCCGAGAGACAAGATCACTTGGGATTCATTTCAAGTCAAATTTTGAAAGAAATACATCAGTCATAGGTTTCTTGATCAGAAACATAAAGAATTTCTGGAGCTCAAGTAGGGTCGTATGCCAGTGTTTGAATATGAATGAGAATTTGTTTTATTAACTAAATATGCTCGATAGTGCATTCTGACCAAGGCTGCAATGTGTAAACTGTTTGAAGATGTATTAAATAAAGATAAAAAGCTATTAGTAGAGATCCTTGAGTTGAAAGAATTTGTTGTACTGGTTGATCAGGCACATAAAGCCGAATAGTTGAGTAAAGAGAAAGGACATACTGAATTTGAAGCTAGAGATTCGAGAGAGAGATTGATAGAAAAGTCATATTAGTTGACATCAAAGAAATCTAAAGAACATCACTACCATTCTTCTACTTCTATGGGACATTCTAATAGATATAGAGATACAAGACGCTTCAGTCCTAAACCCCAGGCTACATCTGTAGCGAGTGTGGGTAGTGTTAGAAACATCAAATCTGAATGCAAGCATTGTAACATGTCACATTATGGTGAGTGTTGAATGAAGAGTGGAGCGTGTTTCAGATGTGCTTATTTTGACCACTATCTTAGAGATTGCCTAAAGAAATCTAAGAAAGAGAAAGCTCATACCACGAGGCCGAGCAATACTACTGCGAGAGGTAGACCACCTAGTAGTCATGGAAATGTGAGTGGAAGTCGTGGTGTGATAAAAGACTCTACTGCAAGATCTGAGGCACGAGCACCAGCTAGGGCTTATGCTATTCGCGCACGCGAAGATGCTTCCATGGCAAATGTTATTATCGGTACTTTCTCTCTTTATGATACTGATGTAACTGCTTTGATTGATTATGGACCGACCCATTCATATTTTTTCATGGATTTAGTGTCTAGTAAGAATTTACCAGTTGAGTCCATTGAATTCATGGTTAAAGTATCGAACCCCCTAAGCCAGTATGTGCTAGTTGATAAGGTTTGCAATGACTATCTGTTGATGACTCAGGGTTACAATTTTCTGGCTGATTTGATGTTATTATCATTTGATGAATTCAATGTGATTTTGGGCATAGATTGGCTAACTCTGCATGATGCTGTGGTAAATTGTAGAAGAAAGCTTGTCATATTGAAATGTCAAAATGGTGAGATGCTTCGTATTAAATCATATAATTCGAGTGGGTTACCTATTGTGATATCAGCTATGTCAGCACAGAAATATGTGAGAAAAGGTTGTAATGCTTACCTTGCTTGTGTATTGGATACTAAAGTGTTTGAATCAAAGCTTGAATTAGTGCTAGTGGTTTGCGAATATTCCAATGTGTTTCCAGATGAGTTACCTAGATTACCACCGATTTGAGAAATCAATTTTGCTATAGAACTTCTACCGAGAACAACATCGATATCGATAGCACCTTATAGAATGGATCCTACAGAGTTAAAAGAGTTGAAAACATAGTTGCAATAGTTGACTGATAGGGGTTTTGCTCGACCTAGTTTTTCACCTTGAGGTGCACCGGTTCTGTTTGTTAAGAAAAAGTACGGATCGATGAGATTATGCATTGACTATCGTCAGCTCAACAAAGTTACAATGAAGAACAAATATCCATTACCTCACATTAACAATTTGTTTGACTAGTTGAAAGGTGCCACAGTGTTCTCAAAGATTGATCTTCGTTCTTGTTATTATCAGCTACGAGTGAAAGATTCGGATGTGCCGAAAACTGCATTTAGAACTAGATACGGACACTATGAATTTCTTGTGATGCCATTTGATTTAACTAATGAACCTATAGGATTTATGGATTTGATGAATAGAATCTTCATATTGTATTTAGACAGTTTTTTTGTGGTATTTATTGATGATATTCTGATATATTCCCGAGATGAGACTGAACATGCCGAGCACCTAAGAATTGTTCTGCGAATTCTACGAAATAAAAACTATTTGCTAAATTTAGAAAATTGAGTTTTGGCTCTGAGAAGTTGGTTTTCTAGTAGGCGTGGTATCGAGCTGAAGGCATCAGAGTTGATCTAAGAAAAATTTCAATGGTTGTTGACTGGAAACCACTGAGAAACGTATCTGAAGTCAGAAGTTTTCTTAGATTAGCTAGTTATTACCGGAGATTTGTAAAAGGGTTCTCGATGATAGCTACACCTATGACACTACTATTACAAAAAGATGTGAAGTTTGAATGGTCTGATAAATGTCAGCAAAGTTTTAACCAGTAGAAAGCATTGTTGATCGAAGCACCAGTTCTGGTTCAGTGTAACAACCCAATTTTGGGGCTAGTCGGGACAGTGGTTTCAGAACCACTAATCCAAGACCAAAGAAATTATTTTCAATATCATTATATGTGTTATATCATGATTATATGAGTGCATGAAAATTTTGGTGCATTAATTTTGGTGATTGCATGCTTAATTGTGAAAAAAGGACTAAATCGCATAAAGTGCGAAAGTTTTATTTTATAAACTAGAGGTGTCAATTAGCTATAGAATTTCAATTGGATGTCTTAAATGTTCAATTAGGCCTTTTTAAAGGCAATATTCGGCCATAGGGGGGACAAGAGACTTAATTTAGTTAATGTTTGGTGGATTAGGTGACTTAATTGAATAAAATAAGAGAAAAACAACAAAACTATCATCTTTTTCATTCTTTTTCATCCTCCACCAAAATTTTTAGCAAGAAATAGGGGTTTTTGAAGCTCAAACCTCCATCCAAGCTATCCTCTTGCAAGTAAGTGATTATGATGGTTATTTTTGATGATTTTTGTGTTTTTGGAACCCCTAAAGCTTAATCTAGCTAATGAGAGGACTATTTTGCAAAATGGTTGAGAGTCTAGGGATTTACCATGTGAAAATTTGTGTTTATTGCTGAAATTTTATGGAAGAAAATGAATCTTAGTGGGTTAAAGAACAACTTTTGTGAAATGATTTTGCATGAAAACTCCTAATAGGACTGCTTTGTAAAAGTTATAAAATAAATAATAAGTGTGTGAAATAATTGAAATTGTGAGTTGCTATAAGAGAGAAAATAAATCAACTAGGCTTGTATATGTGAAAATGAACAAATTTCCTTTTACGAGCCTAAGGGCAAAAGTGTAATTTTGTGAAAGTACAGGGGCAAAATGGTAATTTTGCCAGAATAGAAATTTTGAAATGTTTTGAATAATGTGGTGAGTTAATAAGTTAAATGTTTCATTATAGATCAAGAAGAACGTGGAATCAACCTTGACCAGGGGAAAGGCAAGGTTACGGACTAAATTACAAGCTGACATATTTTATATCGAGGTAAGTTTATGTGTAAACGATAAATCCTTATTACGTATGTTTTACCTATTAAAGCATCGTGTGAATGTAAATGCTTATTGGTGAGATTTATTGAAATGATAGAGAGTGAGGAAATTCTTGGATGAACCTTTGGAATAGGAAAATGGGTACGGATAAATATCTGTGAACATGTGATTATTGGTGGGCTGTATGCGATACCACCTTGTTATTTATTAATGATGGGCTGTGTGTGATACCATCGTATTTATTATCATTGGTGGGCTGTGTGCAATACCACCGTAAACATGTAATTATTGGTGGGCTATGTGCGATAGCACCTTGTTAATTATTAAATGGAGGGTTGTGTGCGATACCACCTTGTTAATTATTAAATGGTGGGCTGTGTGCGAAACCACCAAGTATCTAACATTATTCCGAAATGTTCATAAAGAAACTTGTCTAAATGAAATTACATGTGGCTTTGTGGTGATAAGTGCAGGGTATAAGTACATGTAAATGTAAGCAAGGTTTTATGATATGTGTTGGGATGTGGTGAGGTTTGAAATGAGTAAGTATGGTTAAGAGGATCTGAATTATTCTTATTTAGTATGTAATGTTCTTGATCAATAAGCATGTGTTATGATGTTTATTGTTTACATATAGACTTACTAAACTTAAAGCTTACTCCCTTCTCTTTCCCTTGTTTTATAGTGTTGAAGAGTCAGCTCGGGATACAGAGATAATCACAGGATCACCCACACTATCAATACATTTTGGTATAGTTAGATTTAGCATTTTGAGTATGGCATGTATAGGGACATAGTTTTAGTTGAATGTCATATTGTTTTGGCCAAATGTGTTGGCTCATTTGAGGATAAATTCTTTTGTATAAGGCCATAGTTGATGGCTTTTTCTTATCAATCTATGAAATGATGAGGTTATTCATGAATGTGCAAGTTGTATGGTTGTTTAATTGGGGTATTTATGCATAAATAAGTTCGGTACTTAATGTGGTTTATGATGGTGTAAGTAGGGGTAGAAGTAAAGGCTTGGTAAATAGCCCTATTCTTGTCCACATGTGCAGACACACGGGCATGTGTCTAGGCCGTTTATGACACACGATCAGCCTCATGGGCGTGTGGTTAGGCCGTGTGTCCCCCTGCATGCTAAGTTGGCAAGTCAGTATGCTCAGTAGTAACCACACGGGTGGAGACATGGTCGTGTGTCTCAACCGTGTGGGAGACATGGCCTAAGACATGGGCATGTGCCCAGTCCGTGTAAAGTTTGCAACTGAATTTAGGAATTTAATTCGCCACACAGTCTAAGGACACGGGTGTGTGCCTTGGCCGTGTGACCATAATAGGATGATGACGTCAGGAACAGAATGTCAAGGTTTTTGCCCACGTTCTAAGACACGGGCGTGTCATGGCCTTGTGAAGGACATAGGCCATGGACACGGGTGTGTGTCTGGCCATGTGAAAAACCCTGTAGGTTCAAGATGAAAAATAAAATCCACACGGACTAGGGACATGGACGTGTGTGACCACACAACCTGCCTACACGGGCGTGTCCCTCATCAAACGAGCGTGTGGTCCTGTTTTGTGTAAAAATTTTCTAAGTGTTCAAAAGTTTCCTGTTCAGCTCCGGACCACTCCGTAAGTATGTTTAAGGTCCAATGTACCTATAATAGAGATGTTATGAATTCAAATGAAAAGTGTTGAGTTGAAACGAAATTTTAAGGCCCAATGTTGTATGTTTGGGTAAGTTAATTCCGGTAATGCCTCGAACCCGGTTCTGGTGTTGATTACAGGTAAGGGGTGCTGCATTTAGTGGTATTAGAGCTATGGTTTAGTCGATTCTCGGACTGCCATAGCGTGTGTGAGAGTCTAGCTATACATGCCATAAATATATTATGATAGTGTGGTGATTCTTTACAATTGTAAATTGTGTTTTCATATAGGAAATGGATCCTGACCGAGTTGATGCTGATGATGCTGCTAGTAATGCATTGGCTCCCACACAAGGGACTGCACCTGTAGAAAGTAGACCCGAGACTTTGGGTCAAGGAGAAGAGGCTCGGGAAGCCTTTCTCCACATGATGAGTAACTGGTGTACTGAGTTTGTACGAGAAAATCCTAATGCTCAACCTCCTCCACCCCCTCCTATACCTCACCCAGTTCCCGTGGCTCCTCAAGGTATAAAGTTAGTAACAATGACTAAACCCCCAGTCGATAAGATTCGAAAACAAATGGCCAAGGAATTTAGAGCCAACATAGATGATGACACTGAGAAAGTAGAGTTCTGGCTTGAGAACTCCATGCGAGTATTTGATAAACTCTCTTGCATGCCCGAGGAGAGCTTAAAATGTGTTGTATCATTACTGAGGGACTCGGCATACCGCTAGTGGAAAATGTTGACATCTATAGTAACGAGGGAGAGAGTGACATGGGACTTCTTCTTAGAGGAGTTCCGAAAGAAGTACATATGTCAGCAATTTATTGATCAGAAATAAAAAAAGTTTCTTGAATTGAAACAAGGAAAAATGACAGTGGCAAAGTATGAACATGAATTCGTTAGACTTAGTAAGCATCCTCAAGAGTGTGTGTCTACGGAAGCTATTATGTGTAAGAGGTTCGAGGATGTGCTGAATGAGGATATTAGATTGCTAGTTGGAATCTTGGAGTTGAAAGAATTCGTAGTATTGGTCGATAGAGCTTGCAAGGCTGAAGAGTTAAATAAGGAAAAGAAAAAAGCTATGATTGAGGCTTGAGATACAAGGAAGAGGCCGATGAGTAAGTCGTTCCAAAGTTAATCAAAGAGGTCCAAAGAGACAAACCCTCGGACGATCGCTTCAGCTGGGTATTCACACCAAGACTGTGGTAACACATACTCGGGCTCTAGAGTTCAAGCCACCTCGATGGCAAGTGTGGGCAATGCGAAGTCAAATAAACCCGAGTGTCCAAATTATGGTAGACAACATACTGGGGAGTGTTGGGGAAACAATCGAGCTTGCTACAAGTGTGGTTCACTAGACCACTTCATTCGAAACTATCCTGAGAAAGATGAAAAAGATAGAAAAAAAAAGAAGTAAGAGCGAGTAATGTATCTTCGAGGGGTAGACCATAAAGGAACCTGGGAAGTGGGACTAGTAGTAGAGGTGAGCCTAAAGATCCTGATATGAGATCAGAGGGTAGAGCACCTGCAAGGACTTATGCCATTCGTACTTGCGAAGAGGCATCATCTCCAGATGTGATAACGGGTACTTTTTCTTTTCACAGTATATTTGTTGTTGCTTTGATTGATCCAGGGTCTACCCATTCCTATATTTGTATGAAATTGGTGTCTAGTGTGAGTATGCTTGTTTAGTCTACATAATTTTTGATAAAAGTGTCAAACCCATTAGGCAAGCATGTACTAGTTGACAAAGTGTGTAGAAATTGTCCCTTAACAATTAGAGGTCATTGTTTTTCGGCTAATCTCATGTTGTTGTCGTTTGATGAATTTGACCTAATTCTTGGCATGGATTGGTTGACTGCTCATAATGTTTCAGTAAACTGTGGTAGTAAGTTTATTGAACTGAGATGTGTAAATGGAGATATCATTCGGGTTGAATCAGGTAAATTGAATAGTTTGCCTGTAACACCCTTTACTCGTGTTCAACACCGGAACCAGATACGAGGCATTACCAAACTTATCTTGCTTAAACATACAACTTTGGGCTATAAGATTTTATTTCAACATAAATCTTCTCATTCATTGGCATACTATCCTTATTATGGGCCTACGAGGCCCTAAACATACATTCAGAAGGTTTCAGAATTAAACCGAAAACTTTTATGCACTTAGAAAATTTTTGCCTAAACATGGGCCATAAGCCCGTGTGGTCACCACGCCCATGTTCCTAACCCATGTGGAATTTATTTTCTAATTCAAAGCTATAGGGGTTTTCACACGGCTAGAAACAAGCTCGTGTCCCTCACACGGCCTCGACACGCTTGTGTCTTAGCCTGTGTGCCAAAACCATGACATTTTGTTTATGACATTATCACCTCACTATGGTCACACTGCCAAGGCACACGCCTGTGTCCCTAGACCGTGTGTCGAATTAAATTCCTAATTTTAGGTACAGACTTCACATGGCCTAGGCACACGCCCATGTCCATGTCTATGCCTCCCACACACTGAGACACACGGTCGTGTCTCTTCCTGTGTGTTTATTACTAAGCATACTAACTTGTAAGCCTAGCATGCATGGGGACACACGGCCAATTAACGCGCCCGTGTGTCTACCCACGTGGACATTTGAAAGGCTACCTACCGAGCCAAATGGCATCATGTACAACAACCATTCTTACACCAATCCAATCTAACACATATCAGGACCATAAAACACTCTTAAGGACTCAAAATCAATACATCCACACAAGCATACACTTCATGAAATTCATCATCATTGAATATATGTAAACTTGTCAAGTACTGGCCCAATTTCAGTGACCATTTACAAAATGAATTTAATAACATAAATAGCCAACACTTTGGAAAACTACTATGACATAACAAAACATCCAAGTCCTATACATGCCATACTCAAAATAAGTCTAAATTGTTATACCAAAGATATGTCGATAGTGTGATTTTTGAACTCTAACGTCCCACGATCCTCAAGTTATCTTGGCAATACCACAAGGAAAAGGGAAATGAGAGGGGTAAGCATAAAGCTTAGTAAGTTTGCATGAAAATAAATAGCAACGATAAGTTCATAACAATATCCATCCATGGTATTAGATAACCACACAAAAAGTCATAGGCTCTTTGCCAAAACTTACTCGTACTTGCCCTTATCTAGCACATACCATGCCACATTTCGTAAATGTTCCTCGTGAATTACTCATGGATACCTGTATTCACTCAGTCACATAGCTTTAATACAAATCTCATTTTTGTTTCCAAGCTAGTCTATTTATCCCATTAAATCACCAGGGACACTCAAGGATGTATATTCATTATCATTTATATAAACACGAAGCCAATGCCACATCCCAGATGTGTTCTTACATGGGATTACCTCTGAATACCGATGCCATATCTAGGATATGGTCTTATATGGGACCTCACATCAAGTATCGATGCCACAACCCAGATATGGTCTTATATGATTCTCACATTCAATACCGGAGCCATATCCCATATATGGTCTTATACGGGATTTCAATTCAGTGTCGAGGCCATGTCCCCGACATGGTCTTACACGAGACTTTACCCATCTCAACTTTTCTCATCTTTACATTTAACACCAAATACTAAATTCCATAGAATATCATGTATCATTATAATATCATTCTCAAACTTTCTAGCATAAATGAATTTATCACATACAAACTTACCTCGATTTTAAAATAGGCTAGATTGTCGATCTAGTCCGATATTTTGTTCTTTCCCCGATCGAGGTTGATTCTTAGTTCTTCTTGATCTATAATAGAAAATTAGCTAATTTTAATTATCACATTAATAAATGCATTTCAATAATCATGCTTCGATAAAATTACTATTTTGCCCTTATACTTTTACAAAATGACCATTTTACCCCTAGGCTTGGTAATCGATTCTAATCAAATTTCTACCTTTAACGAGCCTAGGCAAACATTTATTTCTCTTATGGCTATCATCAAAATGCAACATTTTACACATTTACAACAAATTTTATAACCTTCACAAAAAGATCCATTTAGGTGTTTTCATGGTAACATCTTTCACAAAAGTTGTTTATTAAACATCTATGACACATTTTCTTCCATAAAAAATGTAGCAAACAACTTAATATCTCACATGGAAAATCCATAAACTTTTCACCATATTGCAAGATAGTCCCCTCTTTAGAAAGTTTAAGTTTTAGGGGTTTCAAAAGTACAATTTTTATCAAGAAATGATCACTAATTCACTTACTTGCAAGGAGAGAAGCTTGCTGAAGTTTTGAGCTCTTAAACCCTTAGTTTGTTGCCAATTATCAGTGGTGAAGGAAAGAAGAAAACATGATACTTTTTTTTTTCTTTATTTTACTCTTATTTTATTCATTAATCACCTAACACCACCAAAACATTGACTAATTTAATCATCTTGTCTCCCTATGGCTGACTATGACCTTTAGAAAGGCCTAATTTTACTTTAAGGACCTCCAACTAATATTGCATAGCTAATTGGTGCCTTTAGCATGTAAAATAGAACTTTCACTCTTTATACGATTTAGTCCTTTTTCGCGATTAAGCATGCAATCGCTAAAATTAAAGCATCAAAATTTTCATGCACCTATATAATTATACTATAACTTATAAAATAACATAAAAATAATTTTCTCTAACCTCGGATTAGTGATTCTAAAACCACTATTCCAACTAGCCCCTAAATCGGGCTATTACATTGCCTGTAGTGATTTCGTCTATGAAAGCTGAGAAATGTATGAGAAAAGTGTATGAGTCTTATCTTGTATTTGTGTTAAATACCCAAGAATCAAAAGTAAAGATTGAATCGGTGCTTGTAACATCCTGGAATTAGGGGCTTGGCATTATTGTTTGTTGCTGTGTGTTGGCATGTTTTTGATTGTTGTTTTGATGTGTTAGGGGTCTCAGGAAGGCTTGGGGTTAAGTTTGAGCCTTGTTGAAAATTTCATTTTAAGGCACTTTAGGGGAGAGCTAGTAGAGGCAGGCCTTAAGAGTATTCAATTGTGTTTGTGACACAAGTGGAGTGCGTGGTGCAGTGGCAAAGTGACGCCACTTAGGGAGTAAAGGAAGTGGCGTCAACAAGGAGGCAGCTGAGGGAAGGGGTTCGAGTCGCATGTACTGCATTTTGGAATTCTTTTTGGCATTTGAATAGAGGGATGATGGTTTCGGCATGGACTCTTCAAGAGTGAGAGTTGAAGGAGTCAAACCATTCGAATGAGTGGCCATGGGGGATTTGGGGAGTTTGAACTAGTCAAATTATTTGAATGTGGAGTGGGGAGTGAAAGGTGGAGGAAGTTGTAGGATTTGGAGAGAGGAGGAGAGTTGGCCGAATTTGGAAGAAGGTTGTGAGGGTGCACGGTTTAGCTTGGCTAGGTGAGGGGCCGAACCTTCCTTGGTAGTTCATAGACTTTTCAGTTGAGTAAGGTGGTCATATGGGTGTGCCGTGTCCCTCATATGGGCATTCTTGAGTGTTGTGTAGCCATAATAATCTTGAAACACCCTCATTCTCTTTTTTTTCACTTTTGGAACATTTCCCTTCTCTTCTCATTTACCAAAATCGAAACCACATATCACCTTTGCACTTAATTCTTTTGCAAGCAAAAATTGAAACTCTCACTCCATAGTTTTCCTTCATAGTCGAATTTACTATTACCATCCACCCTTCACATTGTTGGTTTCATTTTTCTTTTGCTACTTTCTTTGGTCGAAACCCTCCTTTCCCTTTTTATTTTCTTCTCATACTTGTGCCTTGTGTAGCCGAACCTTATTCCTTGTTCTATCTTCTTTTCTCTTCTTTACTTCTTCTTGTGTGAAGGCTGAAACTTCATTTTTCTTCAAGAGTAGGCACCTTTTCTGTCGATTGGTGTTGATAGCCGAATATAGACCCTCCATTCGACAAAATTTTATCTTGGTAGGGAGCCTTCTTCTTTATTCTTTATTGTTTGCTTTCTTTTCTCTTAGTTTGGTTAAATCGAAATCCTGACTTACTTCTTTAGGCACTGACCGATTGTAGGGGTGCATTATCATCTCTTCTTCTTCATGTGGCCTACTTTCAAGAAGATATTGGTAGGTAATTGATTGGCTGAATGGGTGGTAAGGGGATTCTTTATTGGTTCGGTTGGCTGAAAGGCCACTTCTTTTATTCTATCTCTAAGAATCGATTTAACATGGTTTATTTAGGGGTTCAATCAAGTTCTTAAGCCAAGTCTACTAACATTCAGATTCTATTAATCAAGGTAAGGGACTGCATCATTTTGAGTTCTTATTTTTTCTGCTTTCTTCCAAAGCCTTAACCCTTTTTCCTGATCAAGTCTCTTCATGGATCCAACTACCAGTCAATCCAAGAAAGGGAGTGAATGTAATACCCTGGATTAGGGGTTATGCGGTTAGTGCATAATCCATGTAAGAGAAGGCTTAGTATGTAGTTGAGTACGTTTTAGGGGTTTTGAGAACCCAAGGATATGGAAAAATGCCTTAGAAAATTTTTAGACTTTAAGTCTAAAGAGGGGAAGTGTGGTAAAGAAGGCTTAAGGAAATTTATGTGGAGTTTGGGATATAAGAATAGCCTTGGTAAAGTGGCTGCAAGGCGCCACTTAGGGCCCTGGTATGTGACGCCTTGGTTTGAGTTGCAGATGAAGCGGATGGGAGTTTATTTTTGCATCAAGTAGGAGCTTGGCTATGGAGGTTTTAAAAGGAATTCGGGGTGAAGCATGTCACAAAAAGCGCCTTGGTAGAGTGGCTTGGGACGCTACCTTAGGGGCTTGGAGTGTTGCGTCAAAGGGATTCAAGTTCGAATCACGTTGGCGGCATGGGAGTGTGTTTTATTTTTACTCTTTGTGTTAAGAAGGGAAACTGGGCCAAAGAGGCTTTAAGCGGAATTCGTGAGGGATTTATGTCACAAGAAATCATGTGGTAAAGTGGAAATGGAGCGCCTGGGTGCAAGGGGAAAGGAGGCGTCAGCAATGGACGGGGTTCGAATCTTGGGGGCAGCAAAATGGGTGGCTTTTATTTTGGCTTTTGGTGCCAAGAGAGTTGGAAAGAAATTGGACGGCTTTGGACTTCTAATTAGGTAAGGATAATCTTGGTTTTTTATTTTAAATTTTAGCTAGAAGAGTGGGATAAGTATGGTTTTATTTTATTTATTTTAAAGGGGTAAGATAAGAGATATTATAGAGGTGTGATAAGGGATAACGTGATAGATTAATTTATTTTATTTGTTAAGGTGATAAAAGAGAAATATGAGGAACGTGATAATGAATTGATAAAGTGGCCGAATGTGGGATTCCTTGGGGGTGGTATAATCGGTCTTGAAGTGTGTAGGTGGTAGATGTGCCGAATTTGTTCATTTTCTGCCTAGTCTCATTCTTTTCTTCATGTTGAAATTTTATGGTGATCAACTCTTTGTTTCCTCTTTTGATTAGCTTGGTTGAAACCCCAAAGAACACTAATTCATTCCTTACGTTTTCTCCTCTTCTTTCTCTCTATTTCTTGGCTGAATCTACCTTTCTCATCCTACCTCTCTTATATTTTGGTAGCCTTTAAACCGATATCTACCCAGTGGATAGCCAAATATTTCACCTCTAATTGAGAGCCATAACCAAATCTTCAAGTGGTCTTACTCTCTTTTATTTGTCGCAAGTTTTAGAAGCCGAAAACCTTTCTCCTTAAGTCTCTTCAGGTAAGCGATAGTGGTAAGTATTCTTCTTCTTTAAGCAATCGGTTTTGTTTTTTTTCTATTAGGATACCAAAATCAAGTGATTAAATCTTGATCTAAGGTTGGTCGAATGGTCTTTAAAGCCATAATATGTGTGTCTGTTAAATGTAGCCAACGTTAAGGAGCAGTAGGAGACTTTCGGGATTTGAAGGGTTCAAGGATTTCGACAGTCTCAAGGAGCAAGCAAGTATTTCGAGATTTGGTAAGGAAGGTAAGGAAGTGTTGACATTCGGCCATAGGCCATAGTTGGTGTTCTAGTATGACTGATTGTGTGCTATGGTTTAGGGACAAATCGACAGGAATAAGGGAGTTTTGGGATTTGATCGATTGTGCCAAAGAAAAGGTGCGTAGTTATCGCACTGCCTCTTGAATGCTTAAATGAATGTTTAAATGTATTACTATGAATATTTGTCTAATGTGAATGATAGCCAAACTAACGGCTAGGATGGTGGATACCCGTAGTGGGTAATCAATTAATCAGGTCAGTGCTTTATGACATTAATTTGCCTATGGTATGTGTATGAAATGTGATGGCATGTGATGTATGCTTATTTTAATGATATTGTGGCATGATGCATGGGGCTTGGGATGTGACTATCGAAGGAAAGGGTGTACATTATGTACGTGGTCTAATGTCAGCCTTGTGCTACATTAGCGCTTGATGTTAGCTATGTGCTTCATCAAGGGAGGTGTTGGCTAGGTGCTGCATCTCGGCGGTTGATAGCTGTGTACATCACCGTAGACTGATTGATATATGGGATCACTTATGTGATCGGTGGCTCCGCCACGGCCTTGAGCAGCAGGTCTGCCAAGGAAGGATATGTTGGATCACTTAGTTGATCGGTGGATTAGCTACGGCCTTGAGCAGCAGGTCAACCGAGGAAGGTGTGACGGATGGATATTAGGTTGGGTTTGGATTCATAATTGCATGATTATGTATATGGACTGTGTGGATATGGGCCAAGCCCATATGTGGGGACATGTGAAATAACTATGCACTGAGTCTGTTTGACTCACCCAATATCTCTCAAACCTTACAGGTGATGCATAAAGCTTGGACCGGGTTGGAGTGGATACAAGGTGGCCCATGCAGAAGTTGATTTTCTTATTTTTATACATTTTATATTATCAGTATTTTGGGAATTTATTTGATGTAATAAGGGCCACTTATGGTATTTGGGAAACTTTATTTATGGTTTGAAGTTTATTCTATTAATTGAACTAATAATGGAAAAATATTTTTGAATCGATTTATATTATAATAACTTATGTAAAAGTTTTATTCTGGGAATTTATAACAACAAAATTTTAATGGGCTTTTAAATACACAATGTTTTATTAAAGTTCACAAATTTTCACGTCTTCACCTTTAAGATAAATTCTTCGCAAATGTTTTCTGCAGTGAAATACCTGAAACACCCCAAACCCAGCCCAAAAAGCCTAACCGAATTTGGTATGTTCCTCGAGTAACACTTTAGCGGAATTCCATTGTAAGGAAATTTTGTCTTTTAAAACATTATTTTTAGAAGGAATTAATAAAATCAAAAGGAAACCAAACTTAAGAAAATTTCCTTGAAAACATTTATATATTAGAGACAAAACCTTTTAAATAATTATCGAAAACTAATTTAGTTATTTAATAGATATTTGTTCATGTCAAAATAAAAGTAAATCCAAACACGAAATGAAAGATAGTTTATAGTGGCCTTATTACATAAAATTGGCAAATCCATAATAAAGTCTAAGTAATAAAATTTAACTTAAAGAGTTTAAGTTGGAAAATCTCCACAATACTTGATACGAGCACTGGCCACCTCGAAATCCTTGCTGCCCCGATCCATCACACTACGAGTTATCTGAAAAGTTATCCCATAAAAATGGGTGAGTCATAAACTCAATGTATAACACATACACTAAAAAGCCCATTTTATCATATGCTTTAAAGCCCAAAATTTTCACATACGGCCATAGGCCCATTTAATCAAATGTTTAGCCCAAAGGCCCATTTAGCTCATATTTAGCCCAAAGGCTCATTTAATTCATATTTAGCCCAAAGGCCCATTTCATAATGAGATCAAGTAATAATCATACAATATTACATAGTTATGTATATGAAATGAAATGTAAGCCCTACCAACCTAAATATCCATCCGCTACACACCCCGTACCAACCAACACACCGTGGGGATTACTAAATCGACCCTCCATCCGCTACACACCATCGAAGGCGATTCTTGTGCGATCAACATGCACATCGCCTTATTGTCGCAAAGCCACCAAAGCAGATGTGACCAAGTCACCGATCAAGTCCAAATTTCATATACGTGACCGAAGTCACCAGATTCACATACGTGACCGAAGTCACCTGAGTCATATGTGACCGAAGTCACCAGAGCCAAATATACATGACCGAAGTCACCGGAGTCAAATTTGTGACCAAAGCCACCGGAGTCAAATATACGTGACCAAGTCACCAAATTCACATATGTGACCGAAGTCACCAGAAATGTGGTAAAACCACCAGAATACTTCCTCCTTTATCAATATACCCATATGCCCATGCACATACATATCAAATCATATTTTCATGCTATTTACCCACAATCATAATATAGTCATGCTTATTTCATATTGATGCATATAGCAAAAATAAACGGAATATTGGGGTAACATACCTGAAATTTTGTATACCAATGATTGGTATCCACAAACAAACATTTTATCATATAATCACTTTTTAATCATATAGATCTATGGAAATTTTAATGTAAGGTTACACACCTAGTAACAAGTGAGAATAATACCCTATTGCTCGTCAACACCTAATTGATTAACACACTTGGTTAGTATAAACTATTGTTAACAAAACTATACTTATAGACGATGGATCTAAATCCTTACCCTCGGATTCACGAATGCGAGTTATTTGTGGTTTTCTCCACTAGATGGATCAAAACCGCCGATATTCCACCAACGTAAAGTGGTTGGGTTATACGCACTACTTGAATAACCGATCCTTGTTAGCGAAGGTCCACAACCGGTGGAAAGTCTCTAACCCCGATATCGCTCTTCGTTTGTAGTTCGATGGTAAAGGAATACCTCCTCTCTTCCAAACACTTCGCATGACCCTTTTCTTACCTATCTTGTTGATCTTAGATCGCCCTAAAATAACGAGATTAGTGATCCATCTAAAGAAATTGATATTATCTAAAATAGTAATCTTACCTTGATGATTCGAATGGTCACTTAAAGGTTGTTTTCAACAAAGATCTTTGAAAAATCTTTTCAAAAGATTTGGCCTAGGAGAGAAAATAAAAGATTATAGTTCTAAATTTACTAAAGTGAAAGGAAATGATAAAAAAAATAATTGATAGAATTCTTACTTGAGTCCTTCAAGATTCGGCTTTAACAAAAATAGAAGAGAAATGGTGGTTTCGGTTTGAGGGAAAAGAAGAAAGGAAAAAGAAAAGAAAAGGAAAGGAAGAAGGAAGAAAAGAGAAAGAGGAGAAGAAGATGATAATGGTGATTTCTCAAAAGAAAAGAGATGATTAGGAACTTTTGCACATTCGGCCAAAGAGGAAATTCTTGATCCTATGTGGTTTTGGCAATGAGAGGAAAAGAAGAGAGAAATAAAGTGAAAAGAAAAAGAAAGGGAGAATTGATCAAAGAGAAAAGAGATTGATTTTTGGAGCTTAGATGCATTCGGCAAAAGGGAGAGTAAAATGAAGAAGAAAATGGTGCTTAATCTTTGTAGTTTTGGTTTCAAAAGAAAATGGGAGAAAGCAAGTAGTATTTGGTTCAATCAATTGAGGGCTAAATCAAAAGCACAATTGTACCAAAGTGCCTAAGGTACATTCGGCCAAAGTAGGAGTTTTTGGAGAAAAATTGGTCAAAAAGAAAGCTAAAACAAAGAGAAGATTTTTACCTAAACTCAATGTCAATTTCGACTAGGAGAGAACTTTTGGAGAAAATGAGAAAAGATGGACACATTTACTAGGATTTTTGGCCAATTAGCACCCTAATGGCTATACTAACTTCGGTCAACCTTAGCCAACATATCCCCTTTTTCCTCCTTGTTTCTTCCCCATCATATCCAAAATTTGCTACACAATTAAGCCACTCCCTTTAGGCTTCATGTTGTCTAGGTTCATGGTCAAATGACCATGAACACATCCCCAAAACATAGCCCAATATCATGCCTTTTGTCCCCCTCATCTTATCATCAACTTATGATTCCATGCCTTAAGTTCCTAGCTTTCTTTTTCACATGGTCAAATAGCCAAAAATGAATGAAAGCTCATCCACTCTAGAACTTTCTTGGCCGACACTTATAGGGAAGACAACAAAAAAATTAAAATCCTCCTTAATGCTAGCTAGGAGATTCGAACCTTACACCTCAAGCACACATCCATGCATCTTAACCACTTTGCCAATTACTTAACTTATGCTTGAATTTCCTTGTCATTAATTCTTAAGGCCTAGCTTGTTTAGCTCTCTCTTAATTAATAAAAATTAAAAGTTTTACTAAGCCTTCACTTAATTAATGAAGCTCAAACAACTTCCAAAATTGCACTTAATAATGATTAAGCATGCAACATTATTCAATTAAGAAAAATGCATAACCCCTAATTATCAGGATGTTACAGTTCTACCCCCTTAAAATAATTTCGTCCTCGAAATTACCTGGCTGGAATAAGTGAGGGTATTCTTTGTCGCATCGCTTCCTCCTGTTCCCATGAAGCTTCTTCGATCCATGATTATGCCATAATACCTTGACGAGAGGAATTGATTTTCTCCGTAAAACCTTTACATCTCGTTCTAAAATTTGAATTGGTTCCTCTTCGTATGACAAATCGATCTTAATTCCACCTCCTCAATGGTACTACATGAGATGGATCTGACGGTAATGGCGTAGCATTGAAACATGGAACACATCATGCATTTGCTTCAACTCCGAAGGTAAATCTAACTGATATGCCACAGATCCGACTCGCTTCACAATCCGATAAGGTCCAATGAACCTGGGACTTAGTTTCCTTTGCATCCAAATCTCATCACCTTTTTCCAAGGTGAAACTTTAAGGAAAACTTGGTCCCCCACAGCAAACTCTATTTCTTTCCGCTTAAGATCTGCGTACGATTTTTGTCTATCAGACGCTTCCTTTAACCGAGCCCGGATTACCTTAACCATTTCTTGATTCACCACTATTTACGGACCCAAAATCGGCGTTCCCTAATTACATCCAACATGTAGGAGTGCGACACTTCCGTCCATATAATGCTTCATATGGTGCCATCCGAATCTTTGGATTGGAAGCTGTTGTTGTCACGTAAATTGCGCCAGCGGTAAGAATTCCTCCCAACTTCCCTTGAAATCTATCACATCCCCTTAACATATCTTCTAAGATCTGGATTACTCTTTCGGATGACCGTCCGACTGAGGATGAAATGCCGATCTTGAAGTCAATCTGGTGCTCAAAGCCTGATGCAATGCTTTCCAAAATCACGACGTAAATCTCGGATCTCTATCTGAAATTATCGACAACGGCACTCCATGCAATCTCACAATCTCAGCCACGTATAACTTCGCCAATTTCTGCAAAGAGTAATCAATCCGAACTGGGATAAAATGTGCAGATTTCGTCAATCGATCCACTATCACCCAAATGGAGTCTTTCTTAGTAGGCGAAGAGGAAGCCCACTAACAAAATCCATGGTGATTCTCTCCCACTTCCATTGCGGAATCTTTATTGGTCAGTAGCAATCCGGAAGGTACTTGATGTTCACCTTAACTGGCGACCGTCAAGCACTTCCCTACAAATTCAGTAACTTCCGCTTAAGTCCAAGCCACCAAAATTGATCTTGCAAATCTCGGTATAACTTACTTCCTCCAGGATGCATAGCATAGGGGCTACCATGCGATTCCTGAAGTATCTTTTGCCTCAACTCCTGATCCTTTGGCATCCAGATTTTACCTTTAAAACACAATACCCATCCTTTATTAATACCAAAATCTTCCAATTTCCCAATTCGCACTATCGAAGCTTTTCATTCAGATCTTCATCTACTAATTGCCTCTCTTTCACTTGACTTAACCATATCGGCTTAACTTGAAGTTCTGCCAATAAGCTTCCGTCATCGAAAAGACTAAGATGTGCAAACATCGCTCTCAAATCTGATACCACTTTTCGACTTAGAGCGTCTGCCACCACATTCGCCTTGCCCGGGTGGTACTCGATGGAACAGTCGTAGTCTTTCAACAACTCTATCCACCTTCTTTGCCTCAAATTCAGTTCCTTCTGAGTCGGAGATATTTCGGACTTTTGTGGTCCGTGTATATCACCGACTTTTCCCGTATAAGTAATGTCTCCAAACCTTAAGGGCAAAGACTACATTGCCAACTCTAAGTCATCGTCGGGTAATTAACTTCATGCGGTCTCAATCGCCGAGACGCACGCAACTACCTTTCCGCCTTGCATCGAACACATCCTAAACCCGTGTGAGAAGCATCACAATACACAACAAAATCCTTTCCTACTTCATTTGAATCAAAGCAGAGCTTAGTCAAAACTTTCTTGAGCTTCTCAAAACTCTCTTCTCGCTTATCGCCCACATGAAAGGTACTTCCTTTCTCAACAATTTCGTTAAAGGTGCATTATCGATGAAAATCCTTGATGAATCTTGGTGAGTATCCGGCTAAACCAAGCTGCGAACCTCGATTCTGGACTTAGGTGGTTTCCAATCTAGCATGACCTCAATCTTCCGAGGATCCACCCTTATCCCTTGCAGATACCACATGTCCTAAAATGTGACTTCTTTCACCAAAATTCACACTTCTTGAATTTGGCGTGCATTTCTTCTCCTTAAAACTTGCAACACGATCCGGAGATGCTCATCATGTTCCACTTCGGACTTAGAATACACGGGATGTCATCTATGAATACCACGACGGCGATCTAAGTAGGGCTAAAAATTCGATTCATCATATCCATAAGCGTGGTGGGGCATTCGTCAATCCAATGGCATTACGAAATTCATATTGCCCATATCTAGTTAGGAAAGCCGTCTTATGGATATCCACTTCTTTCACTTTAAGTGATGATACCCGACCTTAGATCAATCTTTGAGAATACCGCATGACTCCTTAAGTCGATCGAACAAGTCGTCGATCCTTGGCAAAGGATACTTGTTCTTGATGGTCAGCTTATTTAACTGCCGGTAGTCTATACACATCCTCATCGATCCGTCCTTCTTCTTCACGAATAGGACCGGTGCTCCCCATGGAGACACACTAGGTCGGATGAATCCACGATCAAGCAACTCCTGAATCTGAGCCTTCAATTCAACCAACTCCTTCGGTGCCATTCTATATGGAGCAATAGAAACTGGCGCCATTCCAGGCAATAAGTCTATCCCGAATTCTACCTCACGATCCGGAGGCAAACCTGGAAGTTCTTCCAAAAACATCTACAAATTCCTTCACAGTCCTGACTTCATTAGCAGTTGCTTCCTTAGCCTCCAAAGCACTCACCAACATCAGGAAGGCTTCACATCCCTTTCTAACCATCTTTTACGCCTTAAGAGCGGATACTACATTAGATAAATAGTTAGTCTCTCGCCCATCACTACAACTTCTTTGTCATCAAGAGTTCTTAATGACATCCGCTTAGCAAAGACAATCCACATTTGCACGGTGCTTCACAAGCCGGTCCATGCCTAAGATAAGGTCGAATTCTCAACGGTAACTCCATTAAATCACCGAAGCCGTATCCCTTGGACCTCTAGAGGCACTTCCTTAAAAGTTTGTCTATTTCTCTGTCTGCATCTTAGAGGACTAAATGCAGTCATCTTCCTAATGCAGATTTGAAGTCACATGCAAAGTCCGAGATACTTCACTAGCGATATAGGAATGAGTTGACCCTATATCTATCAAAGCAATAAAGGGCAACCCGTAAATCGAAATGTACCGTGATAACATCAAGGCCGTCCTTGTCTTCTGCGATTTAACCGCATACACGAGACTGGTTGTCTCGCCTCGAGCTACCCGCGCCTCGCCTAAAGTTCTGCGACCTCTACGGAACCATTGCCCCTTTCATTTGGACCACGACCTCTTATCGGTTCTTTGTCCACTTTTGTCGACCTGATTAGCACCCTGACTTGCTGGACGGTTCTTCTCCGAGTTCATCGGACAATCTTTGATCATGTGATCCTTCGAACCGCACTTGAACATCCGCCAGTTTTCTTCCAGCATTCTCCTGAGTGCATTTTCCCACATTGAGAACAAGTACGACTTTGAACTCCGTAGCGATCTGTTGACCTCGCGGTCCATCATTCCTTGATTTCTTCTGAAAGTTTCCAGACGACCCCGAAGACCCAAAGCTTCTCTTATTCTTGCTCTGACCTTTGTCCCGGTTCTGTCTCTCAGTCCGTTTAGCCTCTTCGGTAATTCTTGCCCTTTCCACTAAGATTGCAAAATCTCTTTCACGGTGTGGAGCAATCATCACTCTTAGCTCATCTCTAAGTCCATCTTCAAATCTGACGCAACGTTCATATTCCGTAGCCACTATCCCTCTGGCATAATGGCTAAGTCACAAAAATTCCGCTTCATATTCAGTTATCGACTTGTTCCCTTGGACCAAATTCAGAAATGTCTTCCTCTGGGAGTCGATATAGCTAGCTCCGACATATTTTCCCTCGAATTTCACTTTAAAATACCCCCAATCCAGACGATCCACAGGGGTACTTTCCTTTATAGTGAGCCACCACTGATAGGCTTCATCACGGAGAAGTGAAATAGCACCTTTCAATTTCTCTTCACCAGTGCAGTCTATATCGTCCATGATCCTCTCGACTGCCTCCAACCAATATTCAGCTACATTTGGAGCTACTCCAGATACTCCTCTAAAAACCTCAGCTCCATTCGATCTAAGTCTCTCAGCTACTGACTTTCGAGACCCATTTCCAGAACTAGCTTCCGCTACTCGTTCCAAAACTCGCAGCACAGCTTGTGATACTGCGTCACCACCTTCATTTTGTTCTTGAAAGTCCGCCCCAACAGCCGGTGGCGGAGCTTCATTCTAGGAACCTTGACCGAGACCGAGGCGGTTCAAAAGATCATCTTTCCTCTTCCATGTCCACGGCGACCTCGTCCCCTAGAGCTCATGTCTACTACGTATCTTATCTGTTTTTTACGAAAAGTCTTATGTATTAGAATCTTTTCACTTCTTATTAGAAGAAAGTCTTATGAAATAGATATTCAGTGGTTTTCGTAGTAGTACACAAACACCTAAGGTCCATGTCTCTAAAGTATAGTTTAAGTTTAAACTATCATACATATCACATATCGATAAAGTACATACCTGATGGATCTGGGCCGAGAATTCGAGTGCCATGCTCTTATAAAACCATTTAACTTAAAAATTTTCAAAAAGTCTTTTGGGCCAAAATTTTGAAAATGTTGTGGGCTTCAAAACCCAAGGCCGAGATTTTAAAACTGGGCTCTGATACCAAGTTGAAACACCCCAAACCCGGCCCAAAAAGCCTAACCGAATTTGGTATGTTCCTCGAGTAACACTTTAGCGGAATTCCATTGTAAGGAAATTTTGTCTTTTAAAACATTATTTTTAGAAGGAATTAATAAAATCAAAAGGAAACCAAACTTAAGAAAATTTCCTTGAAAACATTTATATATTAGAGACAAAACCTTTTAAATAATTATCGAAAACCAATTTAGTTATTTAATAGATATTTGTTCATGTCAAAATAAAAGTAAATCCAAACACGAAATGAAAGATAGTTTATAGTGGCCTTATTACATAAAATTGGCAAATCCATAATAAAGTCTAAGTAATAAAATTTAACTTAAAGAGTTTAAGTTGGAAAATCTCCACAATACTTGATACGAGCATCGCCACCTCGAAATCCTTGTCGCTTAGATCCATCGTGACCACTGAGTTATCGAAAAGTTATCCCATAAAAATGGGTGAGTCATAAACTCAATGTATAACACATACACTAAAAAGCCCATTTTATCATATGCTTTAAAGCCCAAAATTTTCACATATGGCCATAGGCCCATTTAATCAAATGTTTAGCCCAAAGGCCCATTTAGCTCATATTTAGCCCAAAGGCTCATTTAATTCATATTTAGCCCAAAGGCCCACTTAATTCATATTTAGCCCAAAGGCCCATTTCATAACAGATCAAGTAATAATCATACAATATTACATAGTTATGTATATGAAATGAAATGCAAGCCCGGCCCAACCTAAATATCCATCCGCTACACACCCCCGTACCAACCAACACACCGTGGGGATTACTAAATCGACCCTCCATCTGCTACACACCATCGAAGGCAGTTGCTGCAGTCAACATGCACATCGCCCTTATTGTGGCAAAGCCACCAAAACAGATGTGACCGAAGTCACCTGACCGAAGTCCAAATTTCATATACGTGACCGAAGTCACCAGATTCACATACGTGACCGAAGTCACCTGAGTCATATGTGACCGAAGTCACCAGAGCCAAATATACATGACCGAAGTCACCGGAGTCAAATTTGTGATCGAAGCCACCGGAGTCAAATATACGTGACCGAAGTCACCAAATTCACATATGTGACCGAAGTCACCAGAAATGTGGTAAAACCACCAGAATACTTCCTCCTTTATCAATATACCCATATGCCCATGCACATACATATCAAATCATATTTTCATGCTATTTACCCACAATCATAATATAGTCATGCTTATTTCATATTGATGCATATAGCAAAAATAAACGGAATATTGGGGTAACATACCTGAAATTTTGTATACCAATGATTGGTATCCACAAACAAACATATTATCATATAATCACTTTTTAATCATATAGATCTATGGAAATTTTTAATGTAAGGTTACACACCTAGTAACAGTGAGAATAATACCCTCTTGCTCGTCAACACCTAATTGATTAACACATTTGGTTAGTATAAACTATTGTTAACAAAACTATACTTATAGACGATGGATCTAAATCCTTACCCTCGGATTCACGAATGACAGTTATTTGTGGTTTTTCTCCACTAGATGGATCAAAACCCGCCGATATTCCACCAACGTAAAGTGGTTCGGTTGTACGCACTACTTCGAATAACCGATCCTTGTTAGCAGAAGGTCCACAACCGGGTGGAAAGTCTCTAACCCCGACATCGCTCTTCGTTTGTAGTTCGATGGTAAAGGAATACCTCCTCTCTTCAAACACTTCGCTTGACCCTTTTCTTACCTATCTTGTTGATCTTAGATCGCCCTAAAATAACGTGAGATTAGTGATCCATCTAAAGAAATTGATATTATCTAAAATAGTAATCTTACCTTGATGATTGAATGGCGGTTAAAGGTTGTTTTCAACAAAGATCTTTGAAAAATCTTTTCAAAAGATTCGCCTAGGAGAGAAAATAAAAGATTATAGTTCTAAATTTACTAAAGTGAAAGGAAATGATAAAAAATAATTGATAGAATTCTTACTTGAGTCCTTCAAGATTGGCTTTAACAAAAAGAAGAGAAATGGTGGTTTCGGTTTGAGGGAAAAGAAGAAAGGAAAAAAAAGAGAAGGAAAGGAAGAAGGAAGAAAAGAAAGAGGAGAAGAAGATGATAATGGTGATTTCTCAAAAGAAAAGAGATGATTAGGAACTTTTGCACATTCGGCCAAAGAGGAAATTCTTGATCCTATGTGGTTTCGCAATGAGAGGAAAAGAAGAGAGAAATAAAGTGAAAAGAAAAGAAAGGAGAATTAATCAAAGAGAAAAGAGATTGATTTTTGGAGCTTAGATGCATTCGACAAAGGAGAGTAAAATGAAGAAGAAAATGGTGCTTAATCTTTGTAGTTTTGGTTTCAAAAGAAAATGGGAGAAAGAAAGTAGTATTTGGTTCAATCAATTGAGGGCTAAATCAAAAGCACAATTGTACCAAAGTGCCTAAGGTACATTCGGCCAAAGTAGGAGTTTTGGAGAAAAATTGGTCAAAAGAAAGCTAAAACAAAGAGAAGATTTTACCTAAACTCAATGTCAATTTTGCTAGAGAGAACTTTTGGAGAAAATGAGAAAAGATGGACACATTTGCTAGGATTTTTGGCCAATTAGCACCCTAATGGCTATACTAACTTTCGGTCAACCTTAGCCAACATATCCCCTTTTCCTCATTGTTTCTTCCCCATCATATCCAAAATTTGCTACACAATTAAGCCACTCCCTTTAGCCTTCATGTTGTCTAGGTTCATGGTCAAATGACCATGAACACATCCCAAAACATAGCCCAATATCATGCCTTTTGTCCCCTCATCTTATCATCAACTTATGATTCCATGCCTTAAGTTCCTAGCTTCCTTTTCACATGGTCAAATAGCCAAAAATGAATGAAAGCTCATCCACTCTAGAACTTTCTTGGCCGACACTTATAGGAAGACAACAAAAAATTAAAATCCTCCTTAATGCTAGCTAGGAGATTCGAACCTTCACCTCAAGCACACATCCATGCATCTTAACCACTTTGCCAATTACTTAACTTATGCTTGAATTTCCTTGTCATTAATTCTTAAGGCCCAGCTTGTTTAGCTCTCTCTTAATTAATAAAAATTAAAAGTTTTACTAAGCCTTCACTTAATTAATGAAGCTCAAACAACTTCCAAAATTGCACTTAATAATGATTAAGCATGCAACATTATTCAATTAAGAAAAATGCATAACCCCTAATTGTCAGGATGTTACAATACCAGATACGGTCAAGGCCCGTGGGTTGGGTTTGAGGGTGTGACAATTTGGTATCAGAGCCCGGTTCAAAATTCGGCTTCGAGGGAGTTGGGCCCAAAAACATTTTTTTAAGATGGGCTTTTCAAAGATTTGGGCTTTCATAGATTTTTCAGGTTATTCTGGCATGGCACCTGTACCTCCGACCCGAAGTCCACTAGGTAAGTACCTCTGACTATTGAAGTGATTTATATGTGAAATGTTATGGGCTTATATGGCCTCGTAGATTAGAATATTGGGGCTATTGTACCCTAGGGCTAGTGCACTCAAACACATACATAAGACATAAGAACAACTAAACAAACCTGTGAAGTAAGTCGCCGAGTTAAGATGTGGCTACCATTGTACGCATGTCGAGGAGTGGATTCAGTAAGAGCTTGGTATTTAAGCAGTCCTAGTGACTCACCTCCTCTTTACTCGAATCCTACCTGGTGCGTAGTTACGGTTCACCCTAACCAAGAGGACTTATTCACGGGCTAAACCCAATAACTAAAACCCGGAAGGGAACTAGCCGTAATTTTTATAAAAACCCAAGTTTTTAAAACATTAAATTACCCTTTTTGATTTGTACAAACTATTTTGAAGACATTTCTCAAAATATTTTTGATTTACAAAATTATGAAAATACCCCTGTGTTGTAAATTACCAAAATGCCCTTGGCTAAAAAAATTCATATTACCCTTGACTTTTATTAAAATATTCTTATTTTACAAAATATCAAAAAATTCTATTTTGCAAAATATTGAGATACCCAAATTTGGAAATTTACAAGAATACCCCGACTTACAAAATTACCAAAATAACCCCAATTTTTGGAATTTCTGCGACACTTTTAATTCAGAAATTTCCAAAATACCCTTAGGTTTTGAAAATTTTGAAATGCATCTAATTTGTGAAAATTTTTCAATTTGACCCCGCTTTATTACCAAAATACCCTTATAGGAAAAATGACGAAATTACCCCTAGGTTGGGAATGGTCAAAAATGCCCACAGAAGAGGGATTGAATGTTATGGATGAACGAATGTGTCTCTATCGAGATGGATGAATGTAAATGTGAATGTGATTCTCTGAATTAGAATAGTGAACTTGAACTGAAATTTTGATCGAAAGAACTACTTTTGAAAACTTCTTTCATAAAATTTGCTCGCGGATAAACAGTGAAGCAAATTTCTAATGCATAAGACTTTTTAATCAGATTAAATTGCGACGTTAGATATGAGTTCTAGAGGATGAGGTCATCGTAGACACGATAGAGGAAGAATGGCTGTATCGGAACCCGTTAGATCGGGTCAAGGATCTGAAAATGAGGTACCGCTACCACCACCACCAGCTTTTGGTGTTGGGCAGCAAGATCAGATAGGGGATGATGTTGTATCGTAGGCAGTGCTGCGAGTTCTTGAAATGATGGCTGGAGCGGGTGGAAATATGAGAGCTAGGAAGTCTGTACCTGAGCGACTCCGAGCCAACGAAGCTGAGGTGTTTCGTGGCGTATCTGGTGTGGCACCCAGTACGGATGAATATTGGTTGGAGGCAATTGAGCGAATTATGGATGAGCTGGATCTGACCGCTGAGGAGAAAGTGAAAGGAATGGTGGCGCTGCTACGCGATGAAGCGTATCAATGGTGGCTCACAGTTTGGGATAGTGCCACAGCTGAGGATCTTACTTGGGATTATGTTAAGGCGGCGTACCAGAAGAAGTATGTTGGCACTCATTATATCGATGCGCAAGGAAGGCGTTTCTGGGGCTGGTTCAAGGGAATAAGTCCGTAGCGGAGTACGAAGCTGAATTCCTGAGGTTAAGCCGATATGCTCGAGGAGTAGTGGCTACGGAGCATGAGTGGTGTGTCCAGATCGAGGACGGATTAAGGGACGACCTGAGGTTATTGATAGCAACACATCAGGAGCGGGAGTTCGCTGTGCTAGTAGAGAAGGCTAAGGTAGCTGAAGGGATTAAGGACTCTGTGAGGCAGAACAGAGATAAGGAGAGGAATCGGGATAAGAGAAGTTTTGGATCGTCAGAATCGTCTGAGAACTTTCAGAAAAGACCGAGGGTTGAGAATTCTATTCGTGGCGCTAAGCCAGCTACTGGAAATCTGGACCATCCATGTGCTCAACGTGGGAGGTATCATGTTGGCGAGTGCTGGAATTGGAATCGGGAGTGTTTTAGATGTAAGTCTAACTCATTTGTTTAAAGACTGTCCTCATGATCTGAATAGGGCTCGGACAGAAGGTCAAGGAGGAGTGCAGCCGGGAAGGAATGGTCAGCAAGCGACAAGGGGTCGTGGTCCGAACCATGGAGGACATGGTTCTGGTAGAGGTCGTGGAACACCAAACAGAGATGCTGAAGGTGTAGGCACGAGGCAACCAAGGTTGGTTTATGCAGTTGGCCGTCGCGAGGAGGAAGATATGCCAGATGTGACAGCGGGTACGTTCCTTATTTCTGGAATACCCTTAATTGCTTTGATTATTGTAGAGTTTTCTTGTATCACTAGTGAAAGTGTTCGAAGCCTTGCATGTGAACTTAGAGATTGTGCATAGGAAGTATGATAATTTTATAAGATTGGAGTGCGCAGCATAAGCATAGTGTGGTGAGTAGGAGTGCAATTAGCTATGTAATTTCGAGGACGAAATTATTTTTAAGGAGGGTAGAACTGTAATACCCTAGATTTAGGGGTTATACGGTTAGTGCATAATCCATGTAAGAGAAGGCTTAGTATGTAGTTGAGTGTGTTTTAGGGTTTTGAGAACCCAAGGATATGGAAAATGCCTTAGAAAATTTTTAGAATTTAAGTCTAAAGAGGGAGCGTGGTAAAGAAGGCTTAAGGAAATTTATGTGGAGTTTGGGATATAAGAATAGCCTTGGTAAAGTCGCAAGGCGCCACTTAGACCCCGGTATGTGACGCCTTGGTTCGAGTTCTGAGATGAAGCGAATGGGAATTTATTTTTGCGTCAAGTGGGAGCTTGGCTATGGAGGTTTTAAAAGGAATTCGGGGTGAAGCATGTCACAAAAAGTGCCTTGGTAGAGTGGCTTGGGACGCTACCTTAGGGGCTTGGAGTGTTGCGTCAAAGGGGATTCAAGTTGAATCACGTTGGCGGCATGGGAGTGTGTTTTATTTTTACTCTTTGTGTCAAGAAGGGAAACTGGGCCAAAGAGGCTTTAAGGGGAATTCGTGAGGGATTTATGTCACAAGAAATCATGTGGTAAAGTGGCAATGGAGCACTGGGTGCAAGGGGAAGGGAGGCGTCAGCAATGGACGGGGTTCGAATCTTGGGGGCAGCAAAATGGGTGGCTTTTATTTTGGCTTTTGGCGCCAAGAGAGTTGGAAAGAAATTGGACGGCTTTGGGCTTCTAATTAGGTAAGGATAAGCTTGGTTTGTTATTTTAAATTTTAGCTAGAAGAGTGGGATAAGTATGGTTTTATTTTATTTATTTTAAAGGGGTAAGATAAGAGATATTATAGAGGTGTGATAAGGGATAATGTGATAGATTAATTTATTTTATTTGTTAAGGTGATAAAAGAGAAATATGAGGAATGTGATAATGAATTGATAAAGTGGCCGAATGTGGGATTCCTTGGGGGTGGTATAATCGGTCTTGAAGTGTGTAGGTGGTAGATGTGCCGAATTTGTTCATTTTTCTGCCTAGTCTCATTCTTTTCTTCATGTTGAAATTTTATGGTCATCAACTCTTTGTTTCCTCTTTTGATTAGCTTGGCTGAAACCCCAAAGAACACTAAGGGCATTTCTTGCGTTTTCTCCTCTTCTTTCTCTCTATTTCTTGGCTGAATCTACCTTTCTCATCCTACCTCTCTTATATTTCTGTAACCTTTAAACCGATATCTACCCAGTGGATAGCCAAATATTTCACCTCTAATTAAGAGCAATAATCGAATCTTCCAGAGGTCTTACTCTCTTTTATTTGTCGCAAGTTTTAGAAGCCGAAAACCTTTCTCCTTAAGTCTCTTCAGGTAAGCGATAGTGGTAAGTATTCTTCTTCTTTAAGCAATCGGTTTTGTTTCTTTTCTATTAGGATACCAAAATCAAGTGATTAAACCTTGATATAAGGTTGGTCGAATGGTCTTTAAAGCCAAAATATGTGTGTCTGTTATATGTAGCCAACGTTAAGGAGCAGTAGGAGACTTTCGAGATTTGAAGGGTTCAAGGATTTCGACAGTCTCAAGGAGCAAGCAAGTATTTCGAGATTTGGTAAGCAAGGTAAGGAAGTGTTGACATTCGGCCATAGGCCATAGTTGGTGTTCTAGTGTGACTGATTGTGTGCTATGGTTTAGGGACAAATCGACAGGAATAAGGGAGTTTTGGGATTTGATCGATTGTGCCAAAGAAAAGGTGCGTAGTTATCGCACTGCCTCTTGAATGCTTAAATGAATATTTAAATGTATTACTATGAATATGCGTCTAATGTGAATGATAGCCAAACTAACGGCTAGGATGGTGGATACCCGTAGTGGGTAAACAATTAATCAGGTCAGTGCTTTATGACATTAATTTGCCTATGGTATGGTATGAAATGTGATGGCATGTGATGTATGCTTATTTTAATGATATTGTGGCATGATGCATGGGGCTTGGGATGTGACTATCGAAGGAAAGGGTGTACATTATGTACGTGGTCTAATGTCAGCCTTGTGCTACATTAGCGCTTGATGTTAGCTATGTACTTCATCAAGGGAGGTGTTGGCTAGGTGCTACTCTCGGCGGTTGATAGTTGTGTACATCACCGTAGACTGATTGATATATGGGATCACTTATGTGATCGGTGGCTCGCCACTGACCTTGAGCAAAGCAGTCCGCCAAGGAAGGATATGTTGGATCACTTAGTTGATCGATTGGATTAGCTACTGACCTTGAGCAAAGGTGAGTCTCCGAGGAAGGTGTGACGGATGGATATTAGGTTGGATTTGGATTCATAATTGCATGATTATGTATATGGATGTGTGGATATGGGCCAAGCCCATATGTGGGGACATGTGAAATAACTATGCACTGAGTGCATTTGACTCACCCAATATCTCTCAAACCTTACTGGTGATGCATAAAGCTTGGACTGGTTGGAGTGGATACAAGGTGGCCCATCAGAAGTTGATTTTCTTATTTTTATACATTTTATATTATCGAGTATTTTGGGAATTTATTTGATGTAATAAGGGCCACTTATGGTATTTGGGAAACTTTATTTATGGTTTGAAGTTTATTCTATTAATTGAACTAATAATGGAAAATATTTTTGAATCGATTTATATTATAATAACTTATGTAAAAGTTTTATTCGGGAATTTATAACAACAAAATTTTAATGGGCTTTTAAATACACAATGTTTTATTAAAGTTCACAAATTTTCACGTCTTCACCTTTAAGATAAATTCTTCGCAAATGTTTTCTGCAGTGACATACCAGATCCGGTCAAGGCTCGTGGGTCGGGTTTGGGGGTGTGACAATTTGGTATCAGAGCCCGGTTCAAAACTCGGCTTTGAGGGAGTTGGGCCCAAAAACATTTTTTTTAAGATGGGCTTTTCAAAGATTTGGGCTTTCATAGATTTTTCAGGTTATTCTGGCATGGCACCTGTACCACCGACCCGAAGTCCACCAGGTAAGTACCTCTGACTATTGAAGTGATTTATATGTGAAATGTTATGGGCTTATTTGGGATCGTAGATTAGAATATTGGAGCTATTGAACCCTAGGGCTAGTGCACTCAAACACATACATAAGACATAAAAACAACTAAACAAACCTGTGAAGTAAGTCGAGAGTTAAGATGTGGCAACCATTGTATGCGCATGTCTAGGAGTGGATTCAAGAAGAGCTTGGTATTTAAGCGGTCCTAGTGACTCACCTCCTCTTTACTCGAATCCTACACAGTGCGAAGTTACGGTTCACCCTAACCAAGAGGACTTATTCACGAGCTAAACCCAATAACTAAAACCAGGAAGGAACTAGCAGTAATTTTATAAAACCCAAGTTTTAAAACATTAAATTACCCTTTTGATTTGTACAAACTATTTTGAAGACATTTCTCAAAATATTTTTGATTTACAAAATTATGAAAATACCCTGTGTTGTAAATTACCAAAATGCCCTTGGCTAAAAAATTCATATTACCCTTGACTTTTATTAAAATATTCTTATTTTACAAAATATCGAAAATTTCATTTTGCAAAATGTTGAGATACCCAGATTTGGAAATTTACAAGAATACCCCAGACTTACAAAATTACTAAAATAACCCCAATTTTTCAAATTTCTGCGACACTTTTAATTTGGTAATTTCCAAAATACCCTTAAGTTTTGAAAATTTTGAAATGCCACTGATTTGTGAAGAATTTTCAATTTGACCCCGATTTATTACCAAAATACCCTTATAGGAAAAATGACAAAATTACCCCTAGGTTTGGAATGGTCAAAAATGCCCATGGAAGAGGGATTGAATGTTATGGATGAACGAATGTGTCTCTATCGAGATGGATGAATGTAAATGTGAATGTGATTCTCTGAATTAGAATAGTGAACTTGAACTGAAATTTTGATCGAAAGAACTACTTTTGAAAACTTCTTTCATAAAATTTGCTCGCGGATAAACAGTGAAGCAAATTTCTAATGCATAAGACTTTTTAATCAGATTAAATTGCGACGTTAGATATGAGTTCTAGAGGACGAGGTCGTCGTGGATGTGATAGAGGAAGAATGGCTGTATCGAAACCCGTTAGATCGGGTCAAGGATCTGAGAATGAGGTACCGCTACCACCACCACCAGCTTTTGGTGTTGAGCAGCAAGATCAGACAGGGGATGATGTTGTATCGTAGGCAGTGTTGCGAGTTCTTGAAATGATGGCTAGAGCGGGTGGAAATATGAGAGCTAGGAGTCAGACTGGCGACTCGAGCCAACAAGTTGAGGTGTTTAATGGCGTGTCTGGTGTGGCACCCAGTCTGGTGAATATTGGTTGGAGGCAATTGAGCGAATTATGGATGAGCTGGATCTGACCGCTGAGGACAAAGTGAAAGGAATGGTGGCGCTGCTACGCGATGAAGCGTATCAATGGTGGCTCACAGTTTGGGATAGTGCCACAGCTGAGGATCTCACTTGGGATTATGTTAAGGCGGTGTACCAGAAGAAGCATGTTGGCACCCATTATATCGATGCGCAAGAAAGGCGTTTCTGGGGCTGGTTCAAGGGAACAAGTCCGTAGCGAGTCTGTTGAATTTCGAGGTTAAGCCGATATGCTCGAGGAGTAGTGGCTACGGAGCATGAGTGGTGTGTCCAGTTCGAGGACGGATTAAGGGATGACCTGAGGTTGTTGATAGCACCACATCAGGAGTGGGAGTTCGCTGTGCTGGTAGAGAAGGCTAAGGTAGCTGAAGGGATTAAGGACTCTGTGAGGCAGAACAGAGATAAGGAGAGGAATCGGGATAAGAGAAGTTTTGGATCGTCAGAATCGTCTGAGAACTTTCAGAAAAGACCGAGGGTCTAGAATTCTATTCGTGGCGCTAAGCCAGCTACTGGAAATCTGGACCGTCCATGTGCTCAATGTGGGAGGTATCATGCTGGCGAGTGCTGGAATCGGAATCGGGAGTGTTTTAGCTGTAAGTCTAAGACTCATTTGTTTAAAGACCATCCTCGGGATCGAATAGGGCTCGAATAGAAGGTCAAGGAGGAGTGCGGTAGGCAGAATGGTCGAATAGCGACAAGGGTCGTGGTCCGAACCATGGAGGACATGGTTACAGCAGAGGTCGTGGAACACCAAGCAGAGATCTTTGAAGGTGCAGACGCGAGGCAACCAAGGTTGGTTTATGCGGTTGGCCATCGCGAGGAGGAAGATGTGCGGATGTGACAATGGATGCGTTCCTTATTTCGGAATACCGTAATTGCTTTGATTGTTGTAGAGTTTTCTTGTATCACAAGTGAAAGTGTTGAAGCCTTGCATGTGAACTTAGAGATTGTGCATAGGAAGTATGATAGTTTTATAAGATTAGAGTCTGTGCAGAGTAAGCATAGTGTGGTGAGTAGGAGTGCAATTAGCTATGTAATTTCGAGGACGAAATTATTTTTAAGGAGGGTAGAAGCTGTAATACCACGGATTTAGGGGTTATACTGGTTAGTGCATAATCCATGTAAGAGAAGGCTTAGTATGTAGTTGAGTGTGTTTTAGGGGTTTTGAGAACCCAAGGATATGGAAAAATGCCTTAGAAAATTTTTAGAATTTAAGTGCAAAGAGGGGAAGCGTGGTAAAGAAGGCTTAAGGAAATTTATGTGGAGTTTGGGATATAAGAATAGCCTTGGTAAAGTGGTTGTAAGGTGCCACTTAGGGCCCTGGTATGTGACGCCTTGGTTCGAGTTGCAGATGAAGCGAATAGGAGTTTATTTTTGCGTCAAGTAGGAGCTTGCCTATGGAGGTTTTAAAAGGAATTCGAGGTGAAGCATGTCACAAAAAGTGCCTTGGTAGAGTGGCTTGGGACGCTACCTTAGGGGCTTGGAGTGTTGCATCAAAGGGGATTCAAGTTCGAATCACGTTGGCGGCATGGGAGTGTGTTTTATTTTTACTCTTTGCGTCAAGAAGGGAAACTGGGCCAAAGAGGCTTTAAGGGGAATTCGTGAGGGATTTATGTCACAAGAAATCATGTGGTAAAGTGGCAATGGAGCACACTGGGTGCAAGGGAAAGGAGGCATCGACAATGGGCGGGTTCGAATCTTGGGGAAGACAAAATGGGTGGCTTTTATTTTGGCTTTTGGCTCCAAGAGAGTTGGAAAGAAATTGACGGACTTTGGACTTCTAATTAGGTTAGGATAAGCTTGGTTTTTCTTTTAAATTTTAGCTAGAAGAGTGGGATAAGTATGGTTTTATTTTATTTATTTTAAAGGGTAAGATAAGAGATATTATAGAGGTGTGATAAGGGATAATGTGATAGATTAATTTATTTTATTTGTTAAGGTGATAAAAGAAATATGAGGAATGTGATAATGAATTGATAAAGTGGCGAATGTGGGATTCCTTGGGGTGGTATAATCGGTCTTGAAGTGTGTAGGTGGTAGATGTGCCGAATTTGTTCATTTTTTTGCCTAGTCTCATTCTTTTCTTCATGTTGAAATTTTATGGTGATCAACTCTTTGTTTCCTCTTTTGATTAGCTTGGCTGAAACCTCAAAGAACACTAAAGGCATTCCTTGCGTTTTCTTCTCTTCTTTCTCTCTATTTCTTGGCCGAATCTACCTTTCTCATCCTACCTCTCTTATATTTTGGTAGCCTTTAAACCGATATCTACCGGTGGATAGCCAAATATTTCACCTCTAATTGAGAGCCATAATCGAATCTTCAAGTGGTCTTACTCTCTTTTATTTGCCATAAGTTTTAGAAGCGAAAACCTTTCTCCTTAAGTCTCTTGGTGGCGATAGTGGTAAGTATTCTTCTTCTTTAAGCAATCGGTTTTGTTTCTTTTCTATTAGGATACCAAAATCAAGTGATTAAACCTTGATCTAAGGTTGGTCGAATGGTCTTTAAAGCCATAATATGTGTGTACATTATATGTAGCCAGCGTTAAGGAGCGAGTAGGAGACTTTCGGATTTGAAGGGTTCAAGGATTTGACAGGTCTCAAGGAGCAAGCAAATATTTTGGGATTTGGTAAGCAAGGTGCGGAAGTGTTGACATTGACCATAGGCCATAGTTGGTGTTCTAGTGTGACCGATTGTGTGCTATGGTTTAGGGACAAATCGACAGGAATAAGGGAGTTTTGGGATTTGATCGATTGTGCCAAAGAAAAGGTGCATAGTTATCGCACTGCCTCTTGAATGCTTAAATGAATGTTTAAATGTATTACTATGAATATGTGTCTAATGTGAATGATAGCCGAAATAAGGTCTAGGATGGTGGATACCCATAGTGGGTAATCAATTAATTAGGTCAGTGCTTTATGACATTAATTTGCCTATGGTATGTGTATGAAATGTGATGGCATGTGATGTATGCTTATTTTAATGATATTGTGGCATGATGCATGGGGCTTGGGATGTGACTATCGAAGGAAAGGGTGTGCATTATGTACGTGGTCTAGTGTCAGCCTTGTGCTACATTAGCGCTTGATGTTAGCTATGTGCTTCATCAAGGGAGGTGTTGGCTAGGTGCTACATCTCGGCGGTTGATAGTTGTGTGCATCACCGTAGACTGATTGATATATGAGATCACCTATGTGATCGGTGGCTCCGCCATGGCCTTGAGCAGCAGGTTTGCCAAGGAAGGATATGTTGGATCACTTAGTTGATCGGTGGATTAGCCACGGCCTTGAGCAGCAGGTCTGCCGAGGTAGGTGTGACGGATGGATATTAGGTTGGGTAGGGCTTCATAATTGCATGATTATGTTTATGGACTGAGTGGATATGGGCCAAGCCCATATGTGGGGACATGTGAAATAACTATGCACTGAGTCTGTTTGACTCACCCAATATCTCTCAAACCTTACAGGTGATGCATAAAGCTTGGACCGGGTTGGAGTGGATACAAGGTTATTCTTTCTTGTTTCTTTTTCGTTGCTATTCTGCTTTCGGATCTGATAAAACCACGAATGGGGCTTAAACTAAAAAAAAAGTAAAGGATTATTTCGTTACTGATAGTCATTACTTTAATCGACTGATAGGAGGATACTACGGACCGGAATCATGGGGAGTCTTGCCTAGTCATTTCTCTGAATTTAAAGCCCCAATTAGTATTTTTTTATGTTATCCGAAGTCTGTTTATATAATTTACATATTCTCCATTACCAATCCTTTATGTATTTTGGTGTTCCTAACCATCCACTCGTTTTTTGTTCAATCCCCCGTTTGTTTAGCAATACATGTATGGGAATTCATATAAAGGATAGCAAAAACTCTATACGGTTGATCTTTTGAGCCCGCTTCAGAATCGAAATATCTGCGAGATCGGGATCGCTATTTGTATCGATTAAATAAATTATTGGAATTCCCAAAGTGATACATTCTCATTGAGCCATATATTCTTCTTGCTGATCAACGATGATTACAATATCGAGCAATCTCGTCATATATTTAATCCCTTGAGATATGTTTGCAAGCGAGATAATTGTCTCTTCAACATAGTTGCATCTCTTTTTCGTAAGGCGGTTGAGTCCCCGTCTTTTGTTACATTCTCAAGTCCACGAACTTATGAAGCCTCGTTTACGTAGTGGGCCAATTTGTTAACATACCACCGAGCCATTTTTATTAACATAATGACACCGAGCCCTTACTGTAGCCCGCGCCACCGAATCAGCGGCTTTATTTTTGGCCCATGAAGAAGTTGATTTTCTTATTTTTATACATTTTATATTATCAGTATTTTGGGAATTTATTTGATGTAATAAGGGCCACTTATGGTATTTGGGATACTTTATTTATGGTTTGAAGTTTATTTTATTAATTGAACTAATAATGGAAAAATATTTTTGAATTGATTTATATTATAATAACTTATGTAAAAGTTTTAATCTGGGAATTTATAACAACAAAATTTTAATGGGCTTTTAAATACACAATGTTTTATTAAAGTTCACAAATTTTCACGTTTTCACCTTTAAGACAAATTCTTCGCAAATGTTTCCCGCAATGACATACCAGATCCGGTCAAGGCTCGTGGGCCGGGTTTGAGGGCGTGACAGTGAACCCTTAGTTTCGGCTCCAAGGTTTAAAAAACGTGCAGTGTCGGCGGTTCAGGATTTTCCACTGGGCTATGGTAGAGAGCCGATGTCTGTCTGGGATAGATAGATAGCTGTCATTCCTGCAAGTGAAAGCGTCGACATAGAGGGTATAACCTTACGCGTTATCAGGTGTGTATTACTCACACGCCTTCCGTGTTAATTGTATTGTTAAGTGTAAACGCTGAAAACCGAAATAACTAATGTGATGGGTAAAATACCCTTATGGGTAAGTTGGAGATGCTGGGTAAGTTCTCGATATTGATATTCTTGTTAAAGTGCACGTATGTATATTTTGATGTTATGCATGTATGAAATATGATTCATTATACACTGATATTGGTTGCATACATATTGTGCACGATGAAAAGAGCATAGGCTTGGGATTGAATGGAAGGAGGAGGGAGAATCAGTGACTATTGTCACGAGTGACTACAGTCACAAGTGGTCTAAGTACCACGGTGGTTGAAACCATGAATAATCTAATCAGTGACTCGTCTCAGTGGTCAAGTATCACAGTGGGTTGGCCCTACGTATGCATTATTTGCCAAAGATCGTCACGATGGTCTTTGACCACAGTGGGTTGGCCCCACGAGTACATTATAGTGACTATTATCACGAGTGACTACGGTCACGAGTGGTTTAAGACCACGGTGGTTATGAACCACGAGTAGCATAATGCCACGGGTGATTAGATGGAGAGTTATCTTGGGGTGGGTTGCATTGCATACATATGACATGTGCTGTACTGAATGGGCTAAGGCCTAGTTTGTAACAGTCCTAGCCCGTATCCGTCGTCGAATTAGGGTTACGAGGCATTACCAAATAAGACATCACTCAGAACAGGCTTTTTTTTTATATAAACAAATCATGTACATTCAAGAGTAAAAAAAATCAACACATAACATATTATAATCACATACTTAACATTCAGATCAAAGTCACATACTTAACATTCAAATTAAAGCTAGTGTTTATGTATTGAATCATCCAAACAGAATGAGGTTGCATATTATCTATTTAAATCAAACCATACTAATCTTTATAATTCAACCTTATCTATCATTTTATACTTACCAAACAATAGGACATTCATTATTTCAATTTCATTTATTAACAAATCTGAAACTCATCTTATACTTAATCATTTTAATACATATCATTAATCAAATAAACTACATGTTTAGTCATTCATTTCATGTACTATTCGAGTATTATGCTAAACAACTTGAATAATTTATTATACATAACAACCATTTAAGCAGTAAATGATATACACCCTTCAAAATTAATACACCCATGTTCTTATATAACATATTAATCACTTTTCCATAATCTCAAAAATATCCCATAAAGAACAATTCATTAACAACCATCAAATATTTCAAACAAGTATAGTCGAATACCTATATAAATACATGCATAATTTCCTAGTGAAATTCTTAGGTAGAATGCATATACACCTACCTACTAGATTTTTCTATTCAATTTATGTCACATTATCAATATCCAAATTGATTATGAAACATATCCATTATTTCTCACATAACCAAAATTAAAACCAAAACTTACCATTTACCAATATAAATTTTCAAAATCAAATTACAAAACAAAATCCATTATCATCACATTCAGACATCAATCACAAATTCATTCCATAGCAGAATGTCTCTAATTAACACCATCAATACAAGCAAATTTATTCATAACTTATTGACTAAACCCAACCTTATACCTATTTATCCAATCCAAATCTTATATCATCAAAACCAAATTACATCATATAAGTACACACACTTACTAAAACTTATTACACATAAATTACAGTTAACCACAACCAAAATGTCTACATGTATACATTCGGTTTAGCCCAGTTCTTAATGAGTCATTCCATCGTACCAAAACATATCAATTATTCATATATTAATCACATAACCAAGTTCAACACATCTAATAACTTAAAAATGTATCACATACTTACCTATCATGAACATATACCATAATCAAATATGCATAAATAGAAACTCATTTTTTTTTTAACGACCATTATCAACCATAAACACATAACCCAAATCAACCAAAAGAAGATAAGCCATCTTTGCATTGCCATTAATTACATACAAAGCACCTAATTTCTATTCCACCTTCTACTATGCTATACATGCCATATATTAAAATTTTCAACTTATTAAAATACCAAAGGAAACTGTCGATAGTGTGAGTAGTCTTGCTGATGATTCTCGAGCTCGTAACGTATATCCAAATCTATAAACAAAAATAAGCAAGAATACACACAGAGTAAGCTATTTAAGCTTAGTAAGTCATAAGCAAATATATATATATATATATATATACCAACTATTATATATTAACACTAAGTTAACAAAGCCGAATATACATGTTCTCAAATGCAAGGTTATCATTTAAATCTTTCATACACATACCATATGGCTAATTGTACAAATACACATGAACTTATATAAATCTCACTATTGAAAATCACATATACCCCATTTGGCTGAATATACACAATCACATATACATTCACATTTTTCACATTTGTAACTTTAACATTTATATAATCAATTCAACAACTGACTTACCTTATTTTCACATATACAAGAGCATTTTGTCAACTTACTTGCTCAATAAACATCACATATGCACTTACCAATTTGGCCGAATATAAAAGACACATCTATGCTCATATCTGAAATCAATTCCATAATGTCATGCTATTCATTTAGAAGGCCGAATACACTTACTAAAATTTACATATATTCCTCAATTGTATCACATATAACAAGTATCAAATAACAATTTACTAATTTACCTTATCTCTCATAACCATTAAATTTACACATACCTAAACATTGAGCTCATTTGCTGTATTTAAATTCCACATTGTTAAAAAAATCTATTGAAGCATACACTTATAATAAATCACCGGCAATAAGCCTGCTAGGCATAAAGCCTGATATTATCCACCGGCACAAAGCCTGTTAGGCCCACGGTCTGATATTTACTCACTGGCAATAAGCTTGCTAGGCACGAAGCCCGATTAATTTCACCAGCTCAAAGCTTGCTAGGCCCAAAGCCCGAATAATGATACTATAAAGTTGTCACCCACACATTTCATATATCGAAACTTCTATACACTATATAATCTTTGTATGGATTTTCTAACATCATATATCAATCGAATCAAACTCAAATATATTAAAGTCTATTTTTACTCACATTCGGCTACTCTAAATTAATGCTACTACATTTCCAAATCGGTATATACTAAGTTATATACAAAATTTACAATGCTTTATTGCTTAAAGACTTACCTAGGACGTCAACGGTCGGTAAAATCGACTAATCGACTACTTACATTTTCCCCGGTCTAGATCTGATTTATCTGGTTCTTGATCTAAACATATTCAAATTAAGCTTGTTTAAACACCATTCCATTCAATTTAGTCTAAAAACACACAAATGGGAAAATTATAATTTTGCCCCTAGCATTTCACACTTTTTATAATTTAATCCTTTTTGCACAAAACACAAAATACATAAAATTTCACAATACCCATGCTTGGCCAAATATTACCTATGTTCATAAAAGCCCATAAATTTCATTTATTTCACATTTTAGTCCCTCAAAAATTTATTTTTGCAATTTAATCCAAATTATTCAAATTCATGAAAAATTTAAAGACAAAACATGTTAATCTAACACATATATTTCATATTTCATCATCAAATAACAAAAATAACAAGCTACCATCAATGGCTCAACTCAAAATATTCATCAAAATCACAAATTGAAGCATGGGTTTTGTATATCTCATAGCAACGATCTCAAAAACGTAAAAATTATCAATAACCGAGCTTAATACGTACCTTACTTAAGTCTAACAATGGCCGAATGCCCTAACATCTTTTCTCTTTTCTTTTTGTTTTAACTTTCAGTCATGGAAACAAATAATAACTTTGGCTTTCTAATTTTCATGTTAAGTTATTATAATATATATCATTATATAATATTAATATAAATTTCAATTATAATAAATAACATATAAAGCATGTTAAAATGGCATGTTGTCGTCCACTACCTTTGAAAAATGGGCTATTTGCCCTTTAAGGACTCCATAATAAAAAGCTACTGTCAACTAAGCACTTTACACTATAGTTTTTAACTTTTACCTTTTACGCGATTAAGTGCTTTTATTAAATTGAATACGTAAACAACGAAATTAAGTCACAAAAATTTAACACCAACAAATTCACACACAATAAACACATAAAATATTTTTAAAACATTTTCAGACTCGAATTTTCGGTCCCGAAACCACTATTCCGATTAGGGTCAAAATCAGGCTGTTACAACCCTCCCCCCTTAGGGATTTTCGTCCCCGAAAATCTTACCGGTGAATAGGTTTGGATCACACTCTTTGATCTTATACGACCTAATAAATCTCGGACTCAATTTTCCTTTACGACCGAATCTGAGTACTTTCTTCCACGGTGAAACTTCCAGAAACACTTGGTCTCGGATGTGAAATTAAATATCTTTACGTTTCAAATATGAATATGACTTTTGATGATCTGATGCAGCTTTCAAGCTATCACGGATCACTATCACTTTCTGTTCTGTTTCTTTGATCAAGTCAACCTCGTATATCTTAGTTTCACTAAGCTCAATCCAATACAATGGTGTATGACATTTATGACTGTACAAAGCCTCATAGGGTGCCATTTTGATACTAAATTGAAAGCTACTATTATGAGAAAAGTCAATCAAAAGTAGACTAGATTTAATCATTCTATCCACAATAACCTAGATTACATCTTTCTTGCTCAATAAGAATGGTAAACTAGATACAAAGTCTATCATGACCCTATCCCATTTCCACCCGAGTATCATAATCGGCTGAAGTAACCCAGAGGGTACTTGATGCTTAACTTTTACTTACTAACAGACTAAGCATTTCGAAACAAAGTCAGATATGTCTTGTTTTATACCAGACCACCCATAGAACTGTTTCAAATCAGTATACATATTCATACTACCCGGATGAATAGATAACCGACTATTATAAGCTTTGTTCAAAATCATCTAAATTAACTCTGAATTTATCTGAACACATACTTGGTTTCTGAACCACAAACAATTATTTTTATCAACTTGGAATTCAAATTCAATATTCGTTTCACAGTGAGCTCGCTTCGCTAACAATTCATTACCAACTTTCTGAGTGTCACAAATTTGTTGAACAAATAACAGTCTTGCTTTTAATTTGGCTATTATCGAGCCATCATCATATATCACCATATACGCATTCATTGCATACAAAGTAAATAATGATTTTCTACTCAAAGCACCAGCAATAACATTAGCCTTTTCGGATGATAGTCAATCACTAGCTTGTACTCTTTTAACAACTCTAATCATCGACATTGGCTCAAATTAAGATATTTCTGAGTCATTAAATACTTCAAGCTTTTATGATCAGAACAAACATGATATTTCTCACCGAATAGATAGTGACGCCAAATCTTTAATGTGAAAAAAATAGCTGCTAACTCCAAATCATGTGTCAGATAATTCTTTTCGGGTGGCTTCAGCTATTTCGAGACATAAGTTATGACTTTGCTTTCCTACATCAAAACACAATCCATACCAGTCAAGGATGCATCACTATAAATGATAAATTCTTTACCCGTTTCTGGCTAAACTAACACTAGAGCTTTAGTTAAGAAAAAACTTTCAACTGATCAAAACTTTTTTGGCACTTTTCTGACCACTCAAACTTAACATCTTTCTGTAACAATTTCTTCATCGATGTAGCAATCATAGAGAAACCTTTCACGAATTGTCTATAATAACCAGTAAGTCCCAGAAAACTTCGAACTTCAAAGACATTTCGTGGAGTTTCCAGTCAAATGTAGTAGAAATCTTACTCAAAGCAACCCTGATATCTAATGCTGATACATCATGGCCAAAAAAAAAAACTGACTTCACATAACGAGAATTCACATTTACTAAACTTTGCATACAATTGTTTATCTCATAAAGTCTGTAGCACAAGTCTCAAATGCCCAGCATACTATGTTTCATCACGGGAGTAAATAAAAATATCATCTATAAACACTACAACAAACTGATCTAGATACTATCTAAAATTGATTCATCAAATCCATGAAAATAACAGGTGCATTAGTAAGTCTGAAAGGCATAACTGTAAACTCATAGTGTCCGTACCTTGTTCAGAAAACAATCTTTAGTACATCAGAGTCTTTAAGAATACAAATTCTTCTTTCAATCTATCCTTCAATTCACACATGTATGTTCAAAGTTTATTTCCAGTTCGTAGATAAATTCAAACACATATATCCCAATTATCTTATCAATCAAATAATTCATATCATACTAACTACTAAATCGGTCTTTTCAAAGAAATCTTTATTCTCTTTAGAAGGATGACCCTAGACATATCATTATACAAATTAATCTTGATTTTCTATCATTTTCACTTTTATCATTGTCGAACTTTCACGAGAACTAGAAAAGAGTTTATAATAAAGTTGTCTCATATATTAATCATCGAAACTTCGAATTATACTAAAATCACCTTAACCAAATAGAAATCATTGAACTTTATTAGAAACAATGTCTCAATCCTATAATGAGTATTATCCCAACTGTTAATGAAGTATCTGAACATGGAAAGGAATCAAATATGATTTAGATAGCAACGATTATAGGAACACATCTTCTATAACTCTAAGGAAGGTGCCACTGTATTTTCACATTTCAAGCCAGAAATTATAATTGCAATTGACATAGTCATCTCTGTCAATTATAAACCTCTTGTAGATAATCACATGGAATCATAAAAATACTGTAACAATAAAAATTTCAACATTTAGTGTTACATAGAATATCTGAAAATTACAATTCATATAAAATAATATTAGTTCCGATGATATCCCAGAAATATCCAGAAAGATCAATGTCGCTCATAAATATTGAAATCCATATAATCTTCACGTATTTTCAACAGAGAAATAACCAATAGGAACATAATATTAGTCTTATATAGATTTTACCGTCGACTTTCATATCCACACCATGGAATAAATTATCAAAGGAAGACATAACAATGTCGAATACAACCCAAACAGATCAACGATACTTTTGTCTATTAATATGTTTAGCTAATGTCCTTATACGATAAAACTTTCTTTTTTTGAAATTATGCAGTCACATATAGTTCTGAGGATAAATGTACACACAGAATGTCCAAATGGAATCATAGTAACTGCCCGACTATAACCATTGCATTCAACCATCAATACAATTCAAACATCAATCCACTGTCTAATTCTATCATAAGAAAATTTTTATATTATCCTATCACTAATAGAAATCAATTCAAGAAAGCTTCTAGTTAATACTTTATTTAGATAACATGCCTGAATAAGTCATTCAATCGGAGTTAACTTCTTATTTAACAGTGACTTTGCAAAATCTGAATAGTCTTCAGAACTGCCCAATATCTCTTTTAGTACTGTCTTCATTTGCTAATTCATTCTCTTTTCTGACCACATTAATAATCTTTCAAACACGAATTTTCCTAAAACTTCACATTAGTGAGCTTATTCATTCCAACTCTTATAATAAAATTGTAACATTTTTCTGACAAGGGGGTGAGGGTAGTAGAGCCTCAACTTTAACTCTCTCACATAATTGTACATAATACATACTATCACGAATAGTCAGTTCATTACTAATTTCACATTCTCAAATCATTTAATATACCTTTTCTTTTAATCACTTTTTATTATTAACACATTGTTCATATGCCAACTCAAATCACCATTTCAAAATCAAAGCATTTCAGACAACAATCATGACTTAAATATCATATCTCATATGCTCATATAATTACCACATTTATCAATAACAACATGTCATACAATTTGGTTATTACATTTATGAGTCACAACTCATCATTAACACATCTCCACTCAATTATTTGAATATTTACTTCTGTACTATCAGAATTAGCTCAGTTGAAAAACTTATCTATTTTACCAAAACAATCCTCGTTAGAGTCGGGAAATATCACACTATCGTAGATTTAATATGGTATTTATAGCTAGACTCACATAAGCTATGGTAGTCCTAGAACCGACTAAATTGTAGCTCTAATACCAATCAAATGTAACACCCCTAGCCCGTATCCGTCGCTGAATTAGGGTTACGAGGCATTACCAAATAAGATATCACTCAGAACAGGCATTTTTTTTATATAAACAAATCATGTACATTCAAGAGTATAAATAATCAACACATAACATATTATAATCGCATACTTAACATGTAATATCCCGAAATTGGGCCTAGTAGGATTGGGCCGATTGGGCCTTGGGCTTTAGGAAAAATTTAAGTATCATCTTGTTGATTGTGTTAGCTCGGATATGATTTTATTGTATGCCTAATATAGTCTTGAGAAGGCTTGGAATTAATTGGTTTAGAATAATTTTTAGTATGGAGAATTTAGTGAAGTGGATCAAGTGATTATGATGCTTAAGTTAATTTAAGTGTTTAATGTTAGCATAAATGAGCTAGTAGTAAAGTGGTGTTGGCGCATGAGTAATTGCATGAGGGAAGAGGTTCGAATCCCATGAATGGCAATAAGGTGACTTTTATTTTTGCATGTGTATGGCATGTGTCAATCAACTCTAATTAAGATAAGGTTGGACTTTATCATTTATGGATAGTAGACTAAAGGAATAAGGCAAGTTATTAGTTAAGGTATGGAATCAAGAAAATATGGTATGATAAGGGGACATAAAGCTTGAATTGAGGAATGTGTTATGGATAGAATAGTTGGCAAAGGTTGACTCTCTTAGCCATGAACCTGGTCGATTTTTGGGGCTAGAGGGGTTGGTTGAATTTTGAAAGGGATAAGGAGGAAGATTAGGAGGAAATAAGGGATAGAATTTCTGAAACCTTGGGAAAGTAGAGGATTACAAGGCATGTGTTAAGGTGGATGTTTTGGAAATTATTTCATGGCCGACTTGTCCATGAACATGGACGGTTTTGTGGTCTAAGGGGGGATAGCCGAATTTGGGTAGCATAAATAGGGGTGACCAGCTTTTGGCTATTCTTTTCTTTATTTTATTTTCTTTTCGAAATTTTGAGCAAATTCTCCTTTTTCCTTCCTTTTCATTTGAAGCAGAAAACTCTCCCCATTATTCACCATTTAGAATATTTCAACTTTATGTGATGAGCCATAGCCGAATCTTTATTTGAATCTCTCTATCACTTATTTTACTCTTCAAAGCCGAAAGTTAAGGGCCAAATTCAGTTTCTCTTTTGTGGCTGAACCTAGGAAGGTAATTTCGGGAAGTTGATCGTTAGTGGTAAGCAACTAGTAGTGGTAAGTGTTTCTTTCTTTAGCAATCGGTTTTGGATTCTTTTCACAAGGGTGCCAAATCTAGTGATTAGGATTTGGTTAAAGCATGGCCGAATATCGTAGTATCATAATATTGTGTCTTTTGTATGTAGAGATATTAAGGAGCATGAAGGAGTCATCCGGATTTGAAGTGATCAAGGGATTTCGACGACTTCTAAGGCAAGTGGTGGTTTTAGATTTAGATCCATAAGGATGGAGTTCAACAATCGCAAGGGTGCAAATCGTTAGGCGTGGGTTTGAGATTTAGTTGGTATGTCAAAGCGGTGCGTAGTTATCGCCTTTGTTCTCTTGTTGTGTGTATGTGTTATATTTATGTATATGTGATATGATGTGAATGGTAGCCAAGTAAGGGCTAAAATGGTGGATACCTACAACACCTAAACCGGTCAACACACCACGATCGAATCGGTATGTCACGGGGAAAAGGATTTTGAGAGGTTTAGGTTTAAGTTTAAAAGTTTGAGGAAAACACTTGCTAAATTGTGTGTTTGAAGAAAAACTTGAGTAGGTTTGATTGAAATCTGATGATGAATTTTGAAAACCCAGAAATTTTGAAAAACTTAATCCGATGTGTAGGTAAAACTAGTTTATCTCGTTTAGAAGTTTAAGTTGTTTCTTATTGTTACTAAAACATTTTTTTGACTTAGTAGAAAATCGTTAGTAGAAAATCGTATTTAAGTTAGAAAACATTTGAGTTCACTTTTATCCCAAACCATAGCGTGATACCCGATGGTATAGCTTAAAACATCACTTTTGTAGCTTTGAAATCGTTATCCTTTCAAGTTTTAGCACATTTAACCCAATTAATTTGTTAAGACATATTATAAATCTACTTTAAACATAAACATAGCAAAACATAATTTAACAGGCCATTTACAAACCCAAATAAACCAAATAGTAATGAATATGCTTAAGTACCAAATTAATAAAAGTCAGAGCAAATCTTTATTTAAGCATGGCATGAGCACCTCGAGTCCATCCCGACTCCATGTCTGCGTCTAACCGTCACCTGAAAAGTCAGAGGAGAGAGTGAGTCGCAAGACTCAGTGTATAAATCCCTCTCCCGGTATAACATGCCAACACACATCATAACAAAATAATGCAAGTAATGCACCCGATCCTAACCAACCATATCACCTTTTCTACCCCGTGTGGTACCAAACCCTTTGGTGGTGCCGGACCCTTGGTGACCCAAAGTCACGATATCCATAATGTGGTGCCAAACCTTTGGTGACCCGAAGTCACGAATAATCCAATGATGGGGCCAACCCATCGTGTGATACCAAATCACTAGCGACGATCCCGTATCTCATAAGTGGGGCCAACCCACGGTGGTGTCAAACCATAGGGACGAGTCGCAATGAGGTGCTAAACCTCCGTGTCCCAAGGACACAAGTGTGATGCCAAATCACTGGTGACCGATCCACAAATCCGATGATGGGGCCAACCCATCGTGTGATACCAAATCATGGCGTCAATCTCGTATAATCAATGGGGCCAACCCTGTGGGGCCAACGAGGTGCCACCATGGTGACCAAAGTCACAACATATGTGGTACCAGACCTTTGAGGTGCCAAACCTCACGGTGTCCCAAAGACACAGTGTCCCAAAGACACGATATCATACTCCCCTCCTCTCATATCACCTAATAGCATATCATACTAAATGCAAAATCGTGCAATCATGCTATCATGCTCACATGCTTAATATGGCATCCCAACGTATATACATCAATAATCATAATATCACATACCATCACATATCTTATAATGAAACGGACTTACCCGACTCCTTATTCATACCTCAATGGGTACCAAAATAGTCAACCACCTTTGTTTCATTTACACAAACAGGTTATCACATTACTCAGTTAAGAAAGTGTGTTGGTTTACACACCTGAATAGCGAAGATGTTAATCCTAAGAATCAGTCTACGTCCCTTGATCACCTCAACAACCCTGATCCTTTGCAAATGGTTCGGTTTCCAACCAATCCCGAACCAACACTGGCTCCTCTTTGAACAATCGGCACACCCTAAAAAGAACCGTTAATCCATTGAAACTTTGGCTTATAGAATTCTAAAAGAATAGACTAACATGATAACCTCTTACCCCTACTTACTACTTGACTTCTCCAATCGGCTGCTTTAAAATCCAAAGGCCCTATATAAAATGATTACCAAAACCGAACGTTAACTCCTTTTGACAGATACCGAAATCGGCCCTTTAACATACTAAAAATCGGCAAAGTACCAGAGAAAGGAGAAATGGCCATTTGGCCAACACTTACCTTCTTAGTAGACCGATTGTACAAGACTCCAACAAGAGGAATAGGTTCGGCTAACACCCTTGATCAAGAAAAGAAAAGTTAAAAAAGAAAACAAAGAAGAAATCGACAAGGGTTGTAGTAAGGTTCGGCTAAAAGGTTTTGGAAAAGAAAGAAAAATAAAAAGATGAATGGAGGGGGTTACTTTCGGTTTTGTGTGAAAAGAAAAGAGAGTATAGATGAATTCGGCCAAGAATCGAAATGGAAAGAAAGAAAGTAGAGAAGCACCTTCGGTTCTTCCTTGGAAAAGAAAAGGAAATGGAGAGGGGAGACTTTCGGCTAACAAGGTTTCAAAAGAGAAAAGAGTTGAAAATGGGATGCTAGGTTCGACTTTGCACAATGAAAAGAAGAAGAAAGAAACAAGGCAAAATTTTGGCACACAAGTGTTTGGGTTTCCGGTTCCAAGAGAAGAAAAATGTTCTAGCTGAGAAAGCAAAGTGCTAGGTTTGGTTTTGGCAACAAGCTACTTGAGCATTCGGTTAAAGGAGAAAAGAGAAGAAGAAGTTTGAGGTTTGTGCTAGCTTTTGACTAAAAGAGAAATCACTTGTTTTGACAAAATGAAAGAGCTTAATTGCTATTCCCCTATGACGAAAATGCACCCAAAGTCCAAGGAATTTGGCACTCTCCAACACTTACCAACCGCCAAACTCCCCAAACACTCCCCAAAATTCGGCCACTCTCCTATTTAAAATTCCCACAATCGGCCACCTCCTAGAAGCTCTCCAAGCCATTAGTTCAAACTAGTTTGAACTAGTCAAATCCACAATTCACTCCTTGCCATCCATTCCACCTATTGACTTGGTCCAAGCGGAGTTTGAACCGCCTACAACTCCTCCCTCCATGCCGTCAAAATAAGAGCCAAAATGGGGATTTTCGCATCTTGAACTCGGGACCTCCCCTTGCACTTGACGTCACACACAAGGTCCTAGTGGCGCATGCTTGCCACTTTGCTAGCTCTTCATTTGTGCTCAAGAACACCAATTAAAATATATATGACCCACTCCTTCACTCCTATCACATAAAGCCCAAAAACTAAAATTTTCCCACCTACTCAGGCTCACTCCTAGCCTACAGCTTAGCCTCGAAACCACACAAACAACAACATAACAAGCCATTACATGCAAACAATGCCAAAACAAAATAGCCCTTAACCCGGGATATTACAGTTCTACCCCCCTTAAAAATAATTTCGGCCTCGAAATTACCTGGTCAGAAGAGTTGCGGGAATTGCTGTCTCATCACATCCTCGGGTTCCCACGTAGCTTCTTCCACGCCATGATTCCGCCAAAGAACCTTAACCAGAGGCACAGACTTCCTACGCAGAACCTTCACATCCCTATCTAAAATCTGTATAGGCTCTTCCTCCATGGTCAAATCTGGGTTTACCTCGATCTCTTCCACTGCCACCACGTGCGATGGATCTGAGCGATAACGCCGAAGCATCGAAACGTGGAACACGTCGTGAATCTGACTTAGCTCTGCGACAACTCGGTGATATGCAAGCTGGTCCCACTCATCTCGATTACCTTATCTAAACCCAATAAACCTCGGACTTAGCTTGCCCTTCCTTCCAAACCATAACACTTTCTTTTACGATGAGACCTTCAGAAAAACTCGATCTCCCACAGTGAATTCAATATCTCTCCGCTTAAGATCGGCATAGGACTTACGTCGGTCCGAAGCTTCTTTCAATCGAGCTGAATCAACAACCTTGTCTTGATCTCAAAGAACTAACTCTGGTCCCAACAAGCGGCGTTCACTTAACTCTGTCCAATAAGTAGGTGAGCGACACTTCCTAACGTACAACGCCTCATATGGTGCCATCTTGATACATGCTTGGTAACTATTGTTATAGGCGAACTCAGCTAACGGTAGATACTCCTCCCAACTACCCCTGAAGTCCAAAACACACCCTCGTAGCATGTCCTCCAAGATCTGTATAACCCTTTCCGACTGCCCGTCAGCTTGCGGATGAAATGCCGTGCTGAAATCTAACCGTGTACCCAGAGCCCGATACAACACTTTTCAAAACCTTGACGTGAATCTCGGATCCCTATCCGAGATGATCGATCGCACACCCGTGCGGTCTCACTATCTCGACACATACTGACTTTGCCAACCTCTGCAGTGAGTAATCCACCCTCACCGGGATGAAGTGAGCTGATTTAGTCAGTCGATCCACAATTACCCAAACTGAATCCTTCTTGCTCGGTGTAAGTGGTAATCCATTGACGAAATCCATAGTTATCCTTTCCCACTTCCACTGTGGGATCTTCACTCGTTGAAGCAACCAGAATGACAGCGATGCTCGACCTTGACTCTGTGACATGTCAGACACTTCCCTACAAACTCTGTCACTTCCTTTTTTAGACCCGGCCACCAGAACTGTTCTCTGAGATCTCTATACATTTTGCTACCTCCAGGATGCATAGCGTAGGGGCTGCTATGGGCATCTGAAGAATTTTGCCTTAACTCAGTGTTTCTTAGCATACAAGCCTTCCCCTGAAAACACAGAACCCCATCACTAGACAAGCTATAACCTTTCGACCCATCATTCTGCACTTGTGTTCTCTGCGCGCTCAAAACCTCATCCAACAACTACTTTTCTCTGATCTGCTCAACCCAAGTAGGCTTAACCTGTAGCTCTGCCAGAATGCTCCCATCGTCATACAAACTCAAGTGAGCAAACATCGCTCTTAGATCCGACACAACCTTACGGCTCAGCGTGTCGCCTGGCGTTAGCCTTGCGGATGATACTCAATTGAGCAATCGTAGTCTTTTAGCAGCTCAATCCATCCGCGTTGTCTCAGATTCAAGTCTTTCTGAGTCAGAAGGTACTTCAGACTCTTATGATCCGTGTAGACTATCGATCTCTCTCCATACAAGTAATGCCTCCAAATCTTCAAGGCAAAAACTACAGCCGCTAACTCCAGATCGTGCGTTGGGTAATTTACCTCATGTGGCCTTAGCTGCCGATATGTGTAAGCCACCACCTTCCCTTCTTGAATCAGCACACAACCCAAACCGTATGTGATGCATCGCGATGGCTGTGAATTCCTTACCGACCTCGGGTTGAATCGAATCGAGCTTCATCAAAATCTTCTTCAACTTATCGAAGCTCTCCTGTTGCTTCTCAGTCCAAATAAACGGAACCCTTTTCTTAATAATTTAGTCATCGGTGTTGCGATCAATGAGAAACCCTCTACAAATCTTGGTAGTATCACGCCAAGCCCGAAAACTCGAATCTCGACTCTTCGACTTAGGCGGCTTCAATCCAAAATCGCTTCAATCTTTCGAGGATCCACTCTAATCCCCTCAGCCGATACTACATGACCCAAGAACGTCACCTCCCTAGGCCAGAACTCGCATTTACTGAACTTTGCATAGAGTTGTTTCTCCCTCAAAATCTGCAATACCACCCGCAAATGCGCATGATGTTCCTCCTCAGTCCTTGAATATACTAAGATGTCGTCAATAAAAACCACTACGAACTGATCCAAATACCGTTGAAACACCCTATTCATCAGATCCATAAAGGCTACCGGTGCGTTAGTCAACCCAAATGGCATAACTAAGAACTCAAAGTGCCCATACCGAGTACGAAATACCGTCTTGCAGATATCCACCTCCTTCACCTTTAACTAGTGATACCCAGACCTTAAATCGATCTTCGAGAAAATCGACGCACCCTTCAGCTGATCAAACAAGTCATCTATCCGAGGCAGCGGATACTTGTTTTTGATCGTCAGCTTATTCAGTTGGCGGTAGTCTATACACATCCGCATAGTACCGTCTTTCTTCTTGACAAAGAGTACCGGCGCTCCCCAAGGCGAAATACTTGGCCTAATAAAGCCTCGGTCCAACAACTCCTGGATTTGGGCCTTAAGCTCCACTAACTCTTTAGGTGCCATCACATGCGGAGTAATGGATCTTGGCGCAGATTGATATGATCTATTCGAACTCTACCTCCCGATCTGGTGGCAAACCCGGAAGCTCCTCAGGAAACACATCAACAAATTCCCTAACTGTCCGTACCGTCTCCACAGCAGACTCCTTAGCCTCCAAGGCATACACATGTACCACATATGCTTCACAGCCCTTTCTGACCATCTTCTCGGCTTTCAGAGCAGATACCACATTGGTCAGATAATTCCTCCTATTACCGAACAGAACTACCTCATCACCCTTAGCTGTTTTCAGAACCATGCGCATAGCCGCGCAATCCAACTTCGCCTGGTACTTAAGCAGCCAATCCATTCCGAGAATCAGATCGAACTCCCCAAAAGGCAGTTCCATCAAATCAGCCACGAACACTACCTTTGAAGTTCTAGAAGTGCGTCTATCTGACTTATCTACAACTACTGAGTGACCTAGAGGGCTTATTACGGTCATCTGCCTAGAAGATATCTCAGAGTCTAAATCCATAGTCTTCACTATGCTACTTGCAACATATGAATGTGTTGAAACCACATCAATCAAAGCAGTAAATGGAGAACCAAAGATTAAAACATACCGATAATGATGTTGATTGCATCGCCTCCTCTCGGCGCCTCATGAAGATACACCAACCCGGTATGCGGCCTCGAACTACTGCACCTCACGCCGGTGCTCCACGGCCCGACCAGAACCATTACCTCCTCTGTCATTACCTCGGCCCCTCTTTGTGGTGGTCCGTTATTCTGTCTTGAGTACGGCCCGACTCTCTGGTTGAATCCTAGCCAACTTGCGCGGACAGGTCCTCACACAGTGGTCCGGTGAGCCACACTCAAACAACCTTTACCATCGGTCCAACATCCTCCCCAATGAGCTTTCCCAGCGGTTACATCATGGCGGTCCTTGCCTAGCAACAACAAACCTACCCGTGATTCGCCCACTCGGTCTAGCCTTTTCTGCGATTACCGATGACCCGGAAGATCCAAAACTCCTTTTGTGTCTGTTCCTATCCATGCCTTGCCTCATCGACTCCTTAATGCCCTCGGCTACCTTCGCCTTTTCAACCAGAACGTCAAATTCACGCTCCTGCTGAGGCGCAATCAACAACCTTAATTCATCTCGCAGGCCGTCCTCGAAACGAACGCACCTCTCATGTTCAGTAGCCACCATACCCCTGGCATACCGACTCAGTCTCAGAAACTCTGCCTCGTACTCGACGATTTGCTTCCCGAACTAACCTCGAAATGCTTTCCGTTGCTCATTTATGTAGTTAGCTCGGCGTACTTTTTACGATAAGCGGCTCGAAAATAGTCCCAAGTCGATCTTCTCTGCGGTATTGTCTCGGACCATGAGCCTGCTGGTATGACTCATCTCGAGAAGTGATAATATCCCTTTAACTTTTCTTCAGCGATCGGTCTAGATCATCCATGATCCGTTCGTCGCTTCGGCCAATATTCAGCGATCTAGGAGCAACACCGAGACACCCGAAAGAATTCAGCCTACTGTTTCAAGTCGCTCAGCACAAATTTCTAGCTCCTACACCTCCACCTACTCCACTACCCTTTCTAACACTCGCAAGATCGCGCTGTGACATGCGTCATCCGATGCGCTCTTGGAACTCACCACCTCCGGTGGTGGCGGAACCGATATCTCATTCTCGACCACGACGAGAACCTACGGGTTAAGAAAGCATCATCCTACCGCGGCCTTGTCCACGACTACATCCACCTCGGTGCTCATGACTAAATCTTATGCGATTTAAAGAATTTTATGTATCGATAATTATTCCTTTGTTTTAAAGCAAAGTCTTATGAATATTAAAGGAGCTTTGTTTTCATGAGTCCACTCACCCTATCGGTTTAGTTTCTAAAGTAGCCTTACTAGCCATCCAATCATATCAATTAATATCATTTTCACAATAATAGTACGGGGTACTTACCTGGGCGGATTGGTGCCGAAGACTCGGTGCCATGCCTTTCAAACCATACTTTTTAAAACATAATACTTAAAACAGACTTTTGAAAACATTTTGGGCCTCGGGCCCACAGCCGAGCCTTTGAACTTGGCTCTGATACCACAATTGTAACACCCCAAACTCTGTCAACACACCACGACCGAATCTGGTATGTCACAAGGAAAAAGGATTTTGAGAGGTTTAGGTTTAAGTTTAAAAGTTTGAGGAAAACACTTCGCTAAATTGTGTATTTGAAGAAAAACTTGAGTAGGTTTGATTGAAATCTGATGATGAATTTTGAAAACCCAGAAATTTTGAAAAACTTAATCCGATGTGTAGGTAAAACTAGTTTATCTCGTTTAGAAGTTTAAGTTGTTTCTTATTGTTACTAAAACATTTTTTGACTTAGTAGAAAATCGTATTTAAGTTAGAAAACATTTGAGTTCACTTTTATCCCAAACCATAGCGTGATACCCGATGGTATAGCTTAAAACATCACTTTTGTAGCTTTGAAATCGTTATCCTTTCAAGTTTTAGCACATTTAACCCAATTAATTTGTTAAGACATATTATAAATCTACTTTAAACATAAACATAGCAAAACATAATTTAAGAGGCCATTTACAAACCCAAATAAACCAAATAGTAATGAATATGCTTAAGTACCAAATTAATAAAAGTCTGAGCAAATCTTTATTTAAGCATGGCATGAGCACCTCGAGTCCATCCCGACTCCATGTCTGCGTCTAAGCGTCACCTGAAAAGTCAGAGGAGAGAGTGAGTCGCAAGACTCAGTGTATAAATCCCTCTCCCAGTATAACATGCCAACACACATCATAACAAAATAATGCAAGTAATGCACCCGATCCTAACCAACCATATCACCTTTTCTACCCCGTGTGGTACCAAACCACTGGTGGTGCCAGACCACTGGTGACCCAAAGTCACGATATCCATAATGTGGTGCCAAACCACTTTGGTGACCAAGTCACGAATAATCCAATGATGGGGCCAACCCATCGTGTGATACCAAATCACTAGCGGCGATCCGTATCTCATTAGTGGGGCCAACCCACGGTGGTGTCAAACCACGGGACGAGTCGCAATGAGGTGCCAAACCTCGGTGTCCCAAAGACACAAGTGTGATACCAAATCACCTTTGGTGACCGATCACAAATCCGATGATGAGGCCAACCCATCGTGTGATACCAAATCACCGGCATCAATCCAGTATAATCAAGCGTGGGGCCAACCCACCGTGGTACTAAGCCACTAGGATGAGACGGCGAGGTGCCAAACCTCTGGTGACCCAAAGTCACAACATATGTGGTACCAAACCTTTGGAGGTGCCAAACCTCACGGTGTCCCAAAGACACAGTGTCCCAAAGACACGGATATCATACTCCCCTCCTCTCATATCACCCAATAGCATATCATACTAAATGCAAAATCGTGCAATCATGCTATCATGCTCACATGCTTAATATGGCATCTCAGCGTATATACATCAATAATCATAATATCACATACCATCACATATCTTATAATGAAACGGACTTACCGAATCCTTATTCATACCTCAATGGGTACCAAAATAGTCAACCACGGTTTCATTTACACAAACAAAGTTATCACATTACTCGATTAAGAAAGTGTGTTGGTTTACACACGAATAGCGAAGATGTTAATCCTAAGAATCGATCCACGTCCCTTGATCACCTCAACAACCACGATCCTTTGCAAATGGTTCGGTTTCCAACCAATCCGAACCAACACGGCTCCTCTTTGAATAATCGGCACACCCTAAAAGAATCGTTAATCCATTGAAACTTTGGCTTATAGAATTCTAAAAGAATAGACTAACATGATAACCTCTTACCCCTACTTACCACTTGACTTCTCCAATCGGTACGCTTCAAAATCCAAAGGCCCTATATAAAATGATTACCAAAACCGAACGTTAACTCCTTTTGACAGATCACGAAATTGGCCTTTAACATACTAAAAATTGGTAAAGTACGGAGAAAGGAGAAATGGCCATTCGACCAACACTTACCTTCTTAGTAGACCGATTGTACAAGACTCCAACAAGAGGAATAGGTTCGCTAACACCCTTGATCAAGAAAAGAAAAGTTTAAAAAGAAAACAAAGAAGAAATCGGCAAGGGTTGTAGTAAGGTTCGGCTAAAAGGTTTTGGAAAAGAAAGAAAAATAAAAAGATGAATGGAGGGGGTTACTTTCGGTTTTGTGTGAAAAGAAAAGAGAGTATAGATGAATTCGGCCAAGAATCGAAATGGAAAGAAAGAAAGTAGAGAAGCACCTTCGGTTCTTCCTTGGAAAAGAAAAGGAAATGGAGAGGGGAGACTTTCGGCTAACAAGGTTTCAAAAGAGAAAAGAGTTGAAAATGGGATGCTAGGTTCGGCTTTGCTCAATGAAAAGAAGAAGAAAGAAACAAGGCAAAATTTTGGCACACAAGTGTTTGGGTTTCCGGTTCCAAGAGAAGAAAAATGTTCTAGCTGAAAAAGCAAAGTGCTAGGTTCGATTTTGGCAACAATCTACTTGAGCATTCGGTTAAAGGAGAAAAGAGAAGAAGAAGTTTGAGGTTTGTGCTAGCTTTTGACTAAAAGAGAAATCAGCTTGTTTTTGATAAAATGAAAGAGCTTAATTGATATTCCCCCTATGACCGAAAATGCACCCAAAAGTCCAAGGGAATTTCGGCACTCTCCAACACTTACCAACCGGCCAAACTCCCCCAAACACTCCCCAAAATCCAGCCACTCTCCTATTTGAAATTCCCACAATCGGCCACCTCCTAGAAGCTCTCCAAGCCATTAGTTCAAACTAGTTTGAACTAGTCAAATCCCACAATTCACTCCTTGCCATCCATTCCACCTATTGACTTGGTCCAAGGCAGAGTTTGAACTGCCTACAACTCCTCCCCTCCATGCCGTCAAAATGAGAGCCAAAATGGGGATTTTCAGACTTGAACTCAGGACCTCCCCCCTTGCACTTGACGTCACACACAAGGTCCTAGTGGCGCATGCTTGCCACTTTGCTAGCTCTTCATTTGTGCTCAAGAACACCAATTAAAATATATAAGACCCAGCTCCTTCAGCTCCTATCACATAAAGCCCAAAAACTAAAATTTTCCCACCTACTCAGGCTCACTCCTAGCCTACAACTAAGCCTCAAAACCACACAAACAACAACATAACAAACCATTAACATGCAAACAATGCCAAAACAAAATAGCCCTTAACTCGGGATATTACAGTTCTACCCCCCTTAAAAATAATTTCGGCCTCGAAATTACTTGGTCAGAAGAGTTGCGGGTATTACTGTCTCATCACATCCTTGGGTTCCCACGTAGCTTCTTCCACGCCATGATTCCGCCAAAGAACCTTAACCAGAGGCACAGACTTCCTACGCAGAACCTTCACATCCCGATCTAAAATCTGTATAGGCTCTTCCTCCATGGTCAAATCTGGGTTTACCTCGATCTTTTCCACTGCCACCACGTGCGATGGATCTGAGTGATAACGCCGAAGCATCGAAACGTGGAACACGTCATGAATCTGACTTAGCTCTGCTGACAACTCGAGCTGATATGCAACTGGTCCCACTCGTCTCAGTACCTTATACGGCCCAATAAACCTCGGACTTAGCTTGCCCTTCCTTCTGAACCTTAACACTTTCTTTCACGGTGAGACCTTTAGAAAAACTCAATCTCCCACAGCGAATTCAATATCTCTCTGCTTAAGATCGGCATAGGACTTCTGTCGGTCCGAAGCTTCTTTCAATCGAGCTGAATCAACTTAACCTTGTCTTGATCTCGAGAACTAACTCTGGTCCCAACAACCGGCGTTCACTTAACTCGTCCAACAAGTAGGTGGCGACACTTCCTAACGCATAGCGCCTCATATGGTGCCATCTTGATACTTTCTTGGTAACTATTGTTATAGGCGAACTCACTAATGGTAGATACTCCTCCCAACTACCCTCAAGTCCAAAACACACCCTCGTAGCATGTCCTCCAAGATTTGTATAACCTTTTCATTGCCCGTCGATCTGCGGATGAAATGCCGTCTTTGAAATCTAACCGTGTACCCGAGCACGATGCAACGCTTTCCAAAACCTTGGCGTGAATCTCGGATCCCTATCCGAGATGATCGATCTTCGCACCCGTGTAGTCTCACTATCTCGACACATACTGACTTTGCCAACCTCTGCAGTGAGTAATCCACCTCACCGAGATGAAGTGAGCTGATTTAGTCAGTCGATCCACAATTACCCAAACTGAATCCTTCTTGCTCGGTGTAAGCGGTAATCCATTGATGAAATCCATAGTTATCCTTTCCCACTTCCACTGTGGGATCTTCACTGGCTGAAGCAACCCAGACGGAAACTGATGCTCAGCCTTGACCTGCGGACATGTCAGACACTTCCCTACAAACTCTATCACTTCCTTTTTCAGACCCGGCCACCAGAACTATTCTCTGAGATCTCTATACATTTTGCTACCTCCAGGATGCATAGCGTAGGGGCTGCTATGGGCATCCTGAAGAATCTTTTGCCTTAACTCAGTGTTTCTCGGCATACAAGCCTTCCCCTAAAAACACAGAACCCCATCACTAGACAAGCTATAACCTTTCGACCCATCATTCTGCACTTGTGTTCTCTGCGCGCTCAAAACCTCATCCAACAACTGCTTTTCTCTGATCTGCTCAACCCAAGTAGAAGCAACTTTGTAGCTCGCGAGAATGCTCCCGTCGTCATACAAACTCAAGTGAGCAAACATCGCTTTTGACTAAAAGAGAAGAAGAAGAAGTTTGAGGTTAATGCTAGCTTTTGACTAAAAGAGAAATCAGCTTGTTTTTGACAAAATGAAAGAGCTTAATTGCTATTCCCCCTATGACCGAAAATGCACCCAAAAGTCCAAGGGAATTTCGACACTCTCCAACACTTACCAACCGGCCAAACTCCCCCAAACACTCCCCAAAATCCGGCCACTCTCCTATTTGAAATTCCCACAATCGGCCACCTCCTAGAAGCTCTCCAAGCCATTAGTTCAAACTAGTTTGAACTAGTCAAATCCCACAATTCACTCCTTGCCATCCATTCCACCTATTGACTTGGTCCAAGGCAGAGTTTGAACTACCTACAACTCCTCCCCTCCATGCCGTCAAAATGAGAGCCAAAATGGGGGATTTTCGCCGCTTGAACTCAGGACCTCCCCCCTTGCACTTGACGTCACACACAAGGTCCTAGTGGCGCATGCTTGCCACTTTGCTAGCTCTTCATTTGTACTCAAGAACACCAATTAAAATATATAAGACCCAGCTCCTTCGGCTCCTATCACATAAAGCCCAAAAACTAAAATTTTCCCACCTACTCAGGCTCACTCCTAGCCTACAACTAAGCCTCGAAACCATACAAACAACAACATAACAAGCCATTAACATGCAAACAATGCCAAAACAAAATAGCCCTTAACCCGGGATATTACAATACCCATGATGGGTAATCATTCAACCAGTCAGTATTTTATGACGTTGATTTACGTTTGATATATGTATGAAATGTGATGGCATGTGATGTATAATTATTCAAGTGATATGTTGCCATGATATATATGTATACATGGGACTTGGGATGTGACTATCGAAGGAAAGGGTGTACTTTATGTACGTGGTCTAATGTTAGCCTTGTGCTACATTGGCGCTTGATGTTGGCTATGTGCCTCATCAAGAGAGGTGTTGGCTAGGTGACACATCTCGGCGGTTGATAACTGTGTGCATCACCGTGGACTGATTGATATGTGGGATCACTTATGTGATCAGTGGCTTAGCCACGGCCTTGTGCAGCAGGTCTGCCAAGGTAAGATATGTGGATCACTTGGTTGATCAGTGGATTAGCCACGGCCTTGGGCAACGGGTTTGCCAAGGTAGGTGTGACGGATGGACATTAGGTTGGGTTGGGCTTCATGTTGCATATTTATGCATTTTGCATGACTGATTATGTGGATCAATGTGGATAAGGACCAAGCCCAATATGTGGAATTATGTGGATATATTGCCTTATCATCTGATATGTAATGATGTGTGGATGTGGGCCAAGCCCATGTGTGGAGGCATGTGAAATAACTATGCACTAAGTTTGTGTGACTCACCCAAATTTTTTTACCAACATTGCAGGTGATGCGTAAGCTTGGACCGGGTTGGAGTGGATACGAGGTGGCCCATGCAGAAGATGTTTTTTTAATTATTTACATATTTTATATTTTCAGTATTTTTAAGTAAGGTTTATTGTAATAAGTGCCTTTTAAGGGATTTGAGGTTTATTATTATGTTTAAAGTGGATTGACGATTAAAGTATTATTTGAAAATGTTTTTATTCTCGGTAATTTATACCTTAAAAATATGCATTACAGCTTTCAATTCGGACAATTTGTAATAATAAAGTTTTACTTAGAATTTTAACAAACAATGTTTTACAAAGAACAACAATTTTTTTATGTTTTTAACTTTAAGTCAAGAGTTTTTCAAACATCTTCCGCATTGGCATTTCAAATTCGGTCGTAGTGAATGGGCCGGGTTTGGGGTGTTACAGGTCAAGGAGAAAATAAGAGAATTAGATTATTCATCAATAGTGTAGATTTATAAGTACTAGTGTGTTCTAATCAAGTGTGATAAACAATTAGGTGTCGATTTAGGGAAGGTATCATTCTCACTGTTATAAGGTGTGTAACATTATACTAAATTTCTCATAGATCTAAAATAAATATGATTTGTATGAAAATATGTATTATAATGGTTGCGGGTACCATTCAGTGGTACACGATATTCAGGTATGTTTAACCCCAATACTTTGTTAATATTGCTATATGCATAAATATGAAATAAGTATGGCTCTGCTATGATTTTGGGGTAAATGGCATGAAAACCGAATAATATGTATGTGCATGGGCATATGGGTGTTATTGATAAAGGGGAAGTGTTAGGTGGTTTTACCACATTATCCGTGACTTGGTCACATAATATGAATCCGGTGACTTGGTCACATATATGAATCAATGACGGTCACATATATGAATCCGGTGACTTGGTCACATATATGAATCCAAAGTGACTTGGTCACAATTATCCGTGGCCATGCCACAAAATTATAAGGCGATGTGTATGTTGACCGCAAAGAAGCGCCTTCGATGGTGTGTAGCAGATAGAGGTCGATTTAGTAATCCCACGGTGTGATTGGTAGGTACGGGTGGTGTGTAACGGATGGATTTTAGGTGGGCTCGGATTGCATTTCATTTTATATATCCATGTGTTTTAATCAATTATTATTTGATTTGCTATAAAATGGGCTTATGGCTAAATATGACTTGAATGGGCTTAATAGCCATGATCAATTGGGCTTTTAGTGTTATGTTACACATTGAGTCTATGACTCACCCTTAATGGGATATGTTTTCAGGTGACGCTTAGTGTAATGGATCGGGTCAGCGAGAACTACGTGGTGGCCATTGCTCAATTTAGTAATTCGGAGTTTCTTTTAATTAAGACTATTAAGTTTATTTTTATTACTTAGAATTTATTTTGGGTTATGTTATTTATGTAATAAGGCCGCTATAAACTGTTTAAATTTTTATGTTTTAGAATTTTAATCTACCAAAAACAATATTTATTAAATAACTAAATGATTTTCGAAAAATAACTTAAACTGCTTTTTGACACCTAAACATCTATGGATTTTACAATAATAATAAGTTTTTCATTAAATTTGGTTTTCTTTTAACTTATAATTTTCTCTTAAAATAATGTTTTAAGAAGATACAAATTTATTTAACAATACGATTTTAACGTGATCATTAAGTTAATCTGTTTTACACGAAACCATCATATTTTCTTAATAAACAAAACTAGATTTAATTAAAGTTTTACTCGAGGAACATATCAAATCCGGTTAGGCTTTTGGGTCAGGTTTGGGGTGTTTCATAACATTCAGATCAAAGTCACATACTTAACATTCAAATTAAAGCTAGCGTTTATGTATTGAATCATCCAAACATAATGAGGTTGCACATTATCTATTTAAATCAAATCATACTAATCTTTATAATTCAAACATATCTATCATCTTATACTTACCAAACAATAGGACATTCATTATTTCAATTTCATTTATTAACAAATACAAAACTCATCTTACACTTAATCATTTTAATACATATCATTAATCAAATAAACTACATGTTTAGTCATTCATTTCATGTACTACTCGAATATTATGCTAAACAACTTGAATAATTTATTATACATAACAACCATTTAAATAGGTAAATGATATACCTAATTATTCTACCTTTCAAAATTAATACACCCATGTTCTTCTATAACATATTAATCACTTTTCCAAAATCTCACAAATATCCCATAAAGAACAATTCATTAACAACCATCAAATATTTCAAACAAGTATAGTCGAATACCTATATAAATACATGCATAATTTCCTAGTGAAATTCTTAGGCCGAATGCATATACACCTACCTACTTGATTTTTCTATTCGAAATTATGTCACATTATCAATATCCAATTTGATTACAAAACATATCCATTATTTCTCACATAACCAAAATTAAAACCAAAACTTACCATTTACCAATATAAATTTTCAAAATCAAATTACAAAAAAAAATCCATTACCATCACATTCAAACATCTATCACAAATTCATTCCGTAGCAGAATGTATCTAATTAACACCATCAATACAAGCAAATTTATTCATAACTTATTGACTAAACCCAACCTTATACCTATTTATCCAATCCAAATCTTATATCATCAAAACCAAATTACATCATATAAGTACACACACTTACTAAAACTTATTACACATAAATTACACTTAACCACAACCAAAATGTCTACATGTATACATTCGGTTTAGCCCAGTTCTTAATGAGTCATTCCATCGTACCAAAACATATCCATTATTCATACATTGATCACATAACTAAGTTCAACACATCTAATAACTTAAAAACATATCACATACTTACCTATCATGAACATATACCATAATCAAATATGCATAAATAGAAACTCATTTTTTTAACGACCATTATCAACCATAAACACAGAACCCAAATCAATCAAAAGAAGATAAGCCATCTTCGCATGGCCATTAATTACATACAAAGCACTTAATTTCTATTCCACCTTCTACTATGCTATACATGTCATATATTAAAATTTTCAACTTAGTAAAATACCAAAGGAAACTGTCGATAGTGTGAGTAGTCTTGCTGACGATTCCTGAGCTCGTAACATATATCCAAATCTATAAACAAAAGTAAACAAGAATACACACAGAGTAAGCTATTTAAGCTTAGTAAGTCATAAGCAAATATATATATATACCAATTATTATATATTAACATTAAGTTAACAAAACCAAATATACATGTTCTCAAATGCAAGGTTATCATTTAAATCTTTCATACACATACATATGGGTAATTGTACAAATACACATGAACTTATATTCTCACTATTAAAATCACATATACCATATTTGGCGAATATACACAATCACATATACATTCACATTTTCACATTTGTAACTTTAACATTTATATAATCAATTCAACAATGACTTACCTTATTTTCACATATACAAGAGCATTTTGTCAATTTACTTGCTCAATAAACATCACATATATACGTACTAATTTGGCCAAATATAAAAGACACATCTATGCTCATATCTCAAATCAATTCCATAATGTCATACTATTCATTTATAAGGTCAATACACTTACTAAAATTTACATATATTCTTCAATTGTATCACATATAACTAGTATCAAATAACAATTTACTAATTTACCTTATCTCTCACAACCATTAAATTTACACATACCTAAACATTGAGCTCATTTGCCGAATTTAAATTCCACATCGTTAAAAAAATTCTATTGAAGCATACACTTATAATAAATCACCGGCAATAAGCCTGCTAGGCATAAAGCCTGATATTATCCTCGGCACAAAGCCTGATAGACCCACGGTCTGATATTTATTCACCAACAATAAGCCTGTTAGGCACGAAGCCCGATCAATATCACCAGCGCAAAGCTTGCTAGGCCCAAAGCCCGAATAATGATCCTATAAAGTTGTCACCCACACATTTCATATATCAAAACTTTTATACACTTTATAATCTTTGTATGGATTTTCTAACATCATATCTCAATCGAATCAAACTCAAATATATTAAAGTCTATTTTTACTCACATTCGGCTACTCTAAATTAATGCTACTAAATTTCCAAATCGGTATATACTAAGTTATATACAAAATTTACAATGCTTTATTGCTTAATGACTTACCTCGGACGTCAACGGTTGGTAAAATCGACTAATCGACTACTTACATTTTTCCCCGGTCCAGATCTGATTTATCTGGTTCTTGATCTAAACATATTCAAATTAAGCTTATTTAAACACCATTCCATTCAATTTAGTTTAAAAGCACATAAATGGGAAAATTATAATTTTGCCCCTAGCATTTCACACTTTTTAAAATTTAATCATTTTTACACAAAACACAAAATACATAAAATTTCACATTACCCATGCTTGGCTGAATATTACCTATGTTCATAAAAGCCCATACATTTGATTTACTTCACATTTTAGTCCCTCTAAAATTTATTTTTGCAATTTAATCCAAATTATTCAAATTCATAAAAAATTTAAAGACAAAACATGTTAATCTAACACATATATTTCATATTTCATCATCAAACAACAAAAATAACAAGCTATCATCAATGGCTCAACTCAAAATATTCATCAAAATCAAAAAATTGAAGCATGGGTTTTGTATATCTCATAGCAACGATCTCAAAAACGTAAAAATTATCAATAACCGAGCTTAATACGTACCTTAATTAAGTCCAACAATGGCCGAATGTCGTAACATCTTTTCTCTTTTCTTTTTGTTTTAACTTTCGATCATGGAAACAAATAATAACTTTGGCTTTCTAATTTTCATGTTAAGTTATTATAATATATATCATTATATAATATTAATATAAATTTCAATTATAATAAATAGCATATAAAGCATATTAAAATGGCATGTTGTCGTCCACTACCTTTGAAAAAAGGGCTATTTGCCCTTTAAGGACTCCATAATAAAAAGCTAATATCAACTAAGCACTTTACACTATAGTTTGTAACTTTTTCCTTTTTACGATTAAGTCCTTTTATTAAATTGAATACCTAAACAATGAAATTAAGTCACGAAAATTTAACACCAACAAAATCACACACAATAAACACACAAAATAATTTTAAAACATTTTTCAGACTCGGATTTTTGGTCACGAAACCACTTTTCAATTAGGGTCAAAATCGGGCTGTTACACAGTTTGCGTTTTATGGGGATTTACACACTGAGTCTCGATGACTCACCCCTTTGTTAATTTTGCAGGTAAACAATAGATGACAGGTTTCGGGATGGGATGGCTTGAAGTGGCCATGCGTTGCAATTTATTTCGTAATTTCGAACTATGTTTTAAATTATTTCTATTCTGGGATTTCAAGTTGTAATAAGGTCGATTTAACTTTATTTTTATTTTTGGGTTTTATCATATGCTGATTTTATACATGTGAAGATTCATAAGAAAAATGGGTTTTTCTTAAAACGTAAATGAAGGTTTTCTAAAAGTTTAACAAATGTAATATAAGTCGTAAATAATTTAACTTGGTATTTTTCTCAACACTGCTAATCCTATTTTCAAAAATCGCATACCTCAACATTATTTTCAAAATGTCCTTGTACAAAATCTTCAAAGTTCGGTCCCTTTTTAAAAGAAAAAAATATATAGATCTATCGGTTTTTATCATCTAGCCACCCTTATCAAGAGTTTAACAAGCTTTAAGTTAACTAAATCAAGAATAGTTTTTAACATGGAATTATTAAAACTAAACGTTTTCTTTCTCATATCACGATACTTTGCCAATATTTCCAAATCTTCTTTCCTGTAATTTTCCAGGTTCAATCGTAATGTATTGATCGAGTTTAGAGCGTTACAATTTTGGTATCAGAGCTTAGGTTTCAAAACCCGACTGTGGGTATGGGGGTTTAAATGTTTTAAAAAGATGGCTAAAAATGATTTAGAAATATGTATGTCTTTTGGAAGCATGGCATCCGAGTCCCCGGCACCAAATCCGCACGGTAAGTTCTCTAACTATTGGTTGTTTTATATGAACTATGTGCGATGTGCTATGATTACTTGTATTGAGAGATGCAACTTTAGAGACTAAAACTTTAGGTATGAATGAAATGGCGAGAACTGCTCATAATGTTATTTTCATAAAATTGCTCTGTAACAAACAGTGGAAGAAAACACTAACTCATAAAACTTTTAATCAGATAAAATTGCGTTAGTAATAATGAGTACTAGAGGACGTGGATGCGGTATGCGAGGCCGTGGAAGAGGCCGAGATATTGGGGCTGGGCCTGCAGAACCTCAGCATGGGCCAAAAGAGGAAGTGCCCGCATCGTCAATTGCGAAAGAGGAGTTTCAAGATCAAACCAATGGAGACAATGTTGTGTCTTAGGCTATGTTGCGTGTTTTAAAAAGAGTTGCGGGAGAGAGCATGGATCAGGGGCTCAAAAATCTGTGTATGAACGACTCAGGGCTAATGGGGCTAAAATGTTTAGGGGCATTTCTGGTGTGGCTCCTAATGTAGCCAAGTACTGGTTAGATGTGGTGGAATAGATTATAGATGATCTTGACTGCACCGCGGAGGAAAAGCTGAAAGGGGTTGTATCGCTTCTTCGAGATGAAGCTTACTAATGGTGGCTCATGGTTAGGGGTGGTATAGTTGCAGACCGCATTACCTCGGACTTCGTTAAGTCTTTGTTCCAGGGGAAATATATTGGGTCAGGCTATGTGGATGCTCAATGTAAGGCATTCTTGAACTTGGTACAAGGGAGTAAGTCAGAGGGTGAGTATGAGGCGAAATTCTTGCGTCTAAGCCGATATGCTCGTGGTATTGTATCTACAGATCATGAACGTTGTGTTCGATTTGAGGATGGTTTGAAGGATAAGTTGCGAGTACTATAACTTCGCAACGAGAAAGTGAATTCGCTATTCTGGTTGAGAAGGCTAAGATAGCCGAAGAGGCAAAGCGTTCTTGTAACATCCTGAAAATAGGGGTTATGCATTTTATTTAATTGTATGTTGTTGCATGTCTAAGTATAATTGAGTGTGTTTTGGAAGTTTTTCAAACTTCATTATGTAAGTGAATGCTTAGAGAAATATTAAGTTTTTAATAAATAAGATGGAGCTAAGCAAGATAGGCTTTAAGAAATATTGGCAAAAGGTTTTAAGCATAATAAGTCATTTGGCAAGGTGGTAATAGCGCATGGATGAATGCTTGAGGAGAGAGGTTCGAATCCCCTAGTTAGCAAGTGGAAGAATTTTATTTTTATTTTTTTGTTTTCTTTCCTATAGTGTCGGCCAAGACTATTCTAGAATGGATGGTCATCTTTTTATTTTTAGTTAGTAGACCATATGAAAAAGGCAAGCTAGAAGTTATGGCATGGAATCATGAAGATATAATAAGATAGGGGGACAAAAGGCTTGAAGAAAGGATTGTGTTTTGGAAGCTTTTTCATGGTCATTTGACCATGAACCTAGTCGGCTTAAGGGGCTAAGGGGAGAAGGTTTAATTGTGTTTGGAATCAAGGGATTGATGGGGAAGAATTGAGGAGGAAAAAGGGGATTATGTTGGTAAGGTTGGCCGAATTTTTGCATAGGGATTAGGGTGTTAGTTGGCCAAAATTTTTAACCAATTTTCTCTCCAAACCCTCGTTCATAGCCGAATGCCTATCTACAAAAAGAAGCCTTTTTCTCTTCTTTTGGTCTTTTAGAATTTACCATTTCGGTTTGAGAAGTCTTTCTAGTTTCTTTTCTCCTAAACATAACATCATTCTCTTCACTTTGTAACCGAAAGTATCAAAAGTTTCAAAGACCTATTTTCTCTTCTTTTTCTCTCATGGCCGAATGCACATAAGCCTCTTACCTCATCTCTTTTCTTTTAATCATCATCATCATCTTCTCCTTCTTCACTTTCAACCGAAACCATTTTCTACCAAAAATCAAATCATCCCTTTCTCTCAAATTTCTCTTCTCATTTACCTTACTAATGCCGAAACTCCCATTCTCTATTTTCATCTTCTTATTTCAATTCTTTTGTTGAAAACCCAAAACCACCATAGCCAAAAACATTATATTTTTCTCTTCTTTTTATTCAAGCCGAAAGCATCATTTCTTTTCTTCTACTTTGATAAGGTCGAATCTTCAAGTGGTTAAGTAAGGATTTTTGTTAAGTGTTTTCATTATTTCTTTTAAAATAGCCGATTTAGAAACTTAATTCTCTCATTTTTCTCCTAGGCCATAACTTTGGAAGGGATTGTTAAGGATCCTTTTTGAAACCAACATTTAAGGAGAGATCTTTCGAAATCATCCAAGGTAAGGATTATCATTTTTAGTTATATCATTTCTTTTAGATAGTTTATTAATCAACTTTATTTTAGGGGTGATTTTGAGACTAACAAGATAGGTTTGAAAAGAGCGGTACGGAGTGTTTGGAAGAGAGGAGGCTCTGTTATACCCTCAAACTTCAAGCGAAGGGCTGTATCGGGTATACGAGATTTCCCATCGGGTTGTGGACCCTCTGCTAATGAAGATCGTTTATTTGAAGTCGCGCGTACAACCGAACCACTTTTCGTTAGTGGGTTGTCATTGGGTTTTGATCCATCTAGCGGAGAAAAACCACAAATAACGGTTGTTCGAGAATTCGAAGGTAAGGATTTAGATCTCTCATCAATAGTATAGTTTTATTAGTAATAGTGTATACTAATCAAGTGTGATAATTAACTAGGTGTTGACGAGCAGGAAGGTATCGTTCTCACAGTCATAAGGTGTGTAACATTACACTAAAATCTCATAGATCTATATTAAATGTGATTTGTATGAAAATATGTGTAATAATGGTTGCGAATACCATTCAGTGGTATACGATATTCAGGTATGTTTAACCCCAATATTTTGCTAATTTTGCTATATGCCTAAATGTGCAATAAATATGATTTTTGGTATGATTTTGGGGTAATTGGCATGAAAACTAAATAATATGTATGTGCATGGGCATATGGGTGTTATTGATAAAGGGGAAGTATTCCGGTGGTTTTACCACAATATCCGGTGACTTCGGTCACATATTTTGAATCCGGTGACTTCGGTCACATATGTGAATCTGGTGACTTCGGTCACATATTTGGAATCCGGTGACTTCGGTCACAATTATCTGGTGGCCATGCCACAAAAAATTATAAGGGCGATGTGTATGTTGACTGCAGCAACTGCCTTCGATGGTGTGTAGCGGATGGAGGGTCGTTTTAGTAATCCCCACGGTGTGATTGGTTGGTACGTGTGGGGTGTAGCGAATGGATATTTATGTGGGCTCGGGTTTGCATTTCATTATATAAATATCCATGTGACTTCTAAATGATTTTATTTGATTTGCTATAAAAATGGGCTTTTGGCTAAATATGACTTAAATGGGCCTATGGCTATATGTGTTATTAATGGGCTTAAAGGCTATGATCAAATGGGCTTTTTAATGTTTTTGTTACACATTGAGTTTATGACTCACCCTTTGTGGGATAATTTTTAGATGACTCTTAGCGTGATGGATCGAATTCGTGAGGACTACGTGGTGGCCAATGCTCAAACAAAGTAATTTGGAGATTTTCCTAATTAAACTTATTAAGCTTATTTTACTACTTAGAATTTATTATGGGTTTTGTTATTTTTGTAATAAGGCTACTATGAACTGCTTTTTAATTTTTGTGTTTGGATTTATTTTATTCGCCATAAACAATTATTAATTAAATAAGTAAATAGTTTTTGATAAATAATTTAAACTGTTTTTGAAAACAAAATATATTTCCACAATATTAATAAATTTTTCATTAAATTTGGTTTTCTTTTAACTTATTAATTTCTTTTAAAAATAATGTTTTAAGAAGATACAAATTTACTTTACAATTTGATTTCAACCTGATCTTTAAGTTAATCTGTTTTATTCAAAATCTTTAAGTTTTTCTTAAATAAAGCGAGAATTTGCTAAAGTTTTACTCGAGGAACATATCAAATCCGGTCAGGCTTTTTGGGTCGGGTTTGGGGTGTTTCAGTTCTGAAAGGTAGAATCAAAATAGGGACAATGGTAGAAGTAAAAGAAGTTTTGGGCCATCAAGATCTACTGGGAACTTTCAAAAAGACCTTGGTTGGATGGGTCGGGTCGAGCTGTGAGGCTTGTTGGTACTAGGTGGCCACCGCAATGTACTACGTGTGGGAAATTCCATTTTGGGGAATGCTGGGCAAGAAGCAGTGGATGCTTCAGATGTGGATCAGCGGATCATCGGGTGAAAGATTGTCCGTAGGAGCCAAACAGAATGCAACCCGTAGGTCAAAATTATGTTCAGCCTGGTATAGGTGGTCAGCAGTCGCAGAGAGGTCATGTTCCGGTAGAGGAGGTAGTGGTTTTGGTCGTGGACATGGAACGTCAGGCAGAGGTGCTAGGAACACAGATGCAAGACAACCGGGTTAGTCTATGCTACTAGACGCCAAGAGTAGGGCGATGCACCGGACGTCATAACTGGTACATTCCTTATTTATGGGCTACCTTATACTACATTGATTGATATTGGATCAACATATTCTTATGTTGCTAGTACTGTATCGGGAACTCTGAACATAGACTTTGAGACTGCTTCTAGGAAGATGACTGTACTTAGTCCTTTAGAACAATCTGTAGTGGTGAGCAAACTCTTTAGGGATATACCTCTAGAAGTACAAGGGATGGTTTTCCCGGCTGATCTGATGGAACTGCCGTTCAGAGAGTTCGATTTAATCCTAGGTATGGACTAGTTAGTGAGATATCAAGCAAACTTGGATTGTGTTGCCAAGCGTATGGTGCTAAGGACTCTTGAGGATGATTAGGTAGTGGTGATGGGTGAAAGGAGGAACTACTTGTCTAATGTAGTGTCCTCTTTAAGGGCTGAAAGAATTGTAAGAAAAGGATGTGAGGCATTCTTAACTTTAGTTCGAGCTCTGGAGGCTAAGGAGATGACTGTAGGGGATGTCAGAATGGTGAAGGAATTTCCCGACGTTTTTCCAGAAGAGCTTCCACGGATACCTCCGAATCGCGAGGTAGAATTTGGTATTGATCTTCTTCCGGGGACAGCGCCAGTGTCTATTGACCCATATAGAATGGCACCAAAAGAGTTGGTGGAACTAAAAGCCCAAATTTAAGAACTGTTGGAACGAGGTTTTATCCGACCCAGTGTGTCATCTTGGGGAGCGCCAGTGTTATTTGTTAAGAAGAAAGACGGGTCAATGCGGATGTACATTGACTATAGGCAGTTGAACAAGTTGACAATTAAGAACAAGTACCCACTGCCTAGGATAGACGATCTGTTCGACCAATTGTGAGGCACTTCGATCTTTTCAAAGATAGACTTGAGGTCGAGATATCACCAACTTAATGTCAAGGAGTCAGATATTCATAAGATAGCTTTCCGGACTCGTTATGGTCATTACGAGTTCCTGGTGATGTCGTTTGGGTTAATCAATGTACCAGTACCGTTTATGGACATGATGAACCGAGTATTCCAACCCTATCTGGACCGATTTGTCGTGGTATTTATAGGCGATATCCTGGTTTATTCAAGATTAGAAGAGGAGCATGATTCGCATCTTTGGGTGGTTTTACAAATGTTGAGGGAGAAACAACTATACGCCAAATTCAATAAGTGTGAATTTTGGCTGAGGGAAGTTACCTTTCTCGGCCATGTGTCTGCTGAGGGGATTAGAGTAGACCCCCGAAAAATTAAAGCTGTGTTGGATTGGAAACCGCCTAAGTCAGTAGCAGAAATTTAGAGTTTTCTTGGTCTGGCTGGGTATTACAGAAGGTTTTTTGTAGGATTCTCGTTAATAGCTACACCGTTAACCAAGCTATTGCGGAAAGGGGTATCATTTGTTTAGGCGGATAAACAATAGGAAAGTTTCGAGAAGCTAAAGACGATTCTAACTGAGGCTCCTGTGTTGATTCAGCCTGAGGCTGGGAACAAATTTTTTGTCTACTGTGATGCATCGCACACAGGGTTGGGGTATGTGTTGATACAAGAAGGGAAGGTGGTAGCTTATGCGTCTCGACAGTTGAGACCACTTGAAGTGAATTATCCCACGCATGATCTGGAATTGGCTGTAGTAGTGTTTGCTCTGAAGATCTAGAGACATTATCTGTATGGGGAGAAGTCCGTTATTTATATAGATCACAAGAGCCTAAAATATCTCATTACCTAGAAGGAGTTGAATTTAAGGCAGCGGAGGTGGATTGAATTGTTAAAAGATTATGATTGCTCGATCGAGTACCACCCAGGTAAAGCTAACGTAGTGGTAGATGCATTGAGTCGAAGGGTGATCTCTGACTTAAGGGCAATGTTTGCTCATCTAAGCTTATATGATGATGGAAGTTTATTGGCTGAACTGCAAGTGAAGCCTTCTTGGGTCAGTTAGATTAAAGAGAAGCAGTTGTCTGATGAATCGTTAAGTTTGAAGTTTTAGCTAGTGGCAGATGATGGGATAACAGATTTCAATGTGAACGGTGATGGGTATTGTGTTTTCAAGGAAAGACTTGTATGCCAAAAGATTTTGAGTTAAGATAGAAGATCCTACAGAAAGCGCATAGCAGCCCATACGCTATGCATCCTGGAGGAAGTAAGATGTATCGGGATCTACAAGAACAGTTTTGGTGGTCGAGTTTGAAATGAGAGGTAATCGAATTTGTGAGTAAATGCTTAACGTGTCAGTAGGTAAAAGTGGAGCACCAGTTGCCTTCAGGGTTGCTACAGCCAGTAAAGATTCCACTCTGGAAGTGGAAGAGGATAGCGATGGACTTCGTGAGTGGGCTACCCCTTACGCCTACGAAGAAAGATTCAGTGTGGGTAATTGTGGATCAGTTGACGAAATCTGCTCACTTCATACCAATTTGGGTTGATTACTCATTGTAAAAGTTAGCCAAACGTTATGTGGCGGAGGTTGTGAGACTGCATGGGGTACCAGAGTCAATTATATCAGACAAAAACCCTAGGTTTACATCATAGTTTTGGAAAGCGTTACATCAGGCATTGGGTACAAAGCTAGACTTCAGCACAGCATTTCATCCATGACTGATGGCCAGTCGGAGAGAGTAATCCAGATCTTAGAAGACATGTTGAGAGGTTGTGTTGTTGATTTCAAGGGTAGTTGGGAGGAGTTCCTACCGTTGGTAGAATTCGCGTACAACAACAGCTACCAATCTAGTATCTAGATGGCACCCTATGAAGCGTTGTATGGTTAAAATGCCGCACTCCTACTTGCTGGATAGAGTTGGGTGAGCAACAATTATTGGGTCCAAAGTTGGTTTCCAAAATAGAGGACAAGGTTAAGTTGATTCAAACTCGGTTGAAGGAAGCTTCTGATAGGAAGAAATCTTATGCAGACCTGAAATGTAAAGACATAGAATTTGTAGTAGCTGATCAAGTTTTCTTAAAGGTTTCACCGTGGAAAAAAGTCCTAAGGTTTGGACAGAAGGGCAAGATGAGCCCCAGGTTTATCGGGCCTTATCGTGTGTTGAAGCGTGTGGAACCAGTGGCTTATCAGCTCGAGCTACCTTAAAAACTAAAATAGATCCATGATGTATTCCATGTCTTGATGTTAAGGCGCTACCGTTGAGATCCATCTCATATAGCATCAGTGGAAGAAATCGAAGTAAGACCTAACTTATCTCTCGAGGAGGAACTAGTTTAGTTCTTAGATCGAGATGTTAAAGTGTTGTGGAGGAAGACGGATTCGTTGGTTAAAGTGTTGTGGCGGAATCATGGTTCCGAGGAAGCTACATGGGAGCCAGAGGATGTGATGCGAGAGCAATACCTTAATCTCTTTTGATTAGGTAAATTTTGAGGCTAAAATTTCTTTAAGGGGGTAGAACTGTAACATCCTGGAATTAGAGGCTTGACATTATTGTATGTTGTTGTGTGTTGGCATGTTTTTATTGTTGTTTTGATGTGTTTAGGGGTCTCGAGAAGGCTCGGGGTTAAGTTTTAGCCTTTGTCAAAATTTCATTTTAAGGCACTTTAGGGGAGAGCCAGTAGAGGCAGGCCTTAAGAGTATTCAATTGTGTTTTGTGACACAAGTTGATTGTGTGGTGCAGTGGAAAAGTGACGCCACTTAGGGAGTAAGGGAAGTGGCATCAACAAGGAGGCGGTTGAGGGAAGGGGTTCGAGCCACATGTATTGCATTTTGGAATTCTTTTTGGCATTTGAATAGAGGGATGATGGTTTCAGCATGGACTCTTCAAGAGTGAGAGTTGAAGGATTCAAACCATTCGAATGAGTGGCCATGAGGGTTTTGGGGAGTTTGAACAGGTCAAATTATTTGAATGTGGAGTGGGGAGTGAAAGGTGGAGAAAGTTGTGGGATTTGGAGAGCGGCGGAGAGTTGGCCGAATTTGGAAGAATGTTGTGAGGGTGCACAGTTTAGCTTGGCTAGGTGAGGGGCCGAACCTTCCTTGGTAGTTCATAGACTTTTTAGTTGAGTAAGGTGGTCATAAGGGTGTGTCGTATTCCTCATATGGGCATTCTTGAGTGTTTTGTAGCCATAATCATCTTGAAACACCCTCATTCTCTCTTTTTGCACTTTTTGAACATTTCTCCTTCTATTCTCATTTACCAAAACCGAAACCACAGATCACCTTTGCACTTAATTCTTTTGCAACCAAAAACCAAAACTCTCACTCCATAGTTTTCCTTCATAGTTAAATTTAATATTACCATCCACCCTTCACATTGTTGGTTTCATTTTTCTTTTACTACTTTCTTTGGCCGAATCCTCCTTTCCCTTTTTGTTTTCATCTCATACTTGTGCCTTGTGTAGCCAAACCCTATTCTTTATTCTATCTTCTTTTCTCTTATTTACTTCTTCTTTGTGAAGGCCGAATCTTTATTTTACTTTAGGAGTAGGCACCTTTTCTATCGATTGGTGCTGATAGCCGAATATAGACCCTCCATTCGGTAAACTTTTGTCTTGGTAGGGAGCCTTCTTCTCTATTCTTTCTTGCTTGCTTTCTTTTCTCTTGGTTTGGTTAAACTAAAATCCTGACTTACTTCTTTGGGCACTGACCGATTGTAGGGGCTGCATCATCATCTCTTCTTCTTCATGTGGCCTACTTTCGAGAAGATTTTGGTAGGTAATTGATTGGCCGAAGGGGTGGTAAGGGGATTCTATATTAATTTGGTTGGCCGAAAGGCCACTTCTTTTATTCTATCTCTAAGAATCAATTTAACATGGTTCATTTAGGGGTTCAATCGGGTTTTTAAGCCAAGTCTGTTAACATTCGACTTCTATTAATCAAGTTAAGGGACTGCATCATTTTGAGTTCTTATTTTCTCTACTTTCTTTCAAAGCCTTAACCCTTTTTCCTGATCAAGTCTCTTCATGGGTCCAGCTACCAGTCAATCCAAGGAACGGAGTGAACCCTTAGTTTTGGCTCCAATGTTTAAAAAATGTGTTGTGTCAGCAGTTCAAGATTTTTCACCGGGCTATGGTAGAGAGCCGACATCTGTCTGGGATAGACAGATAGCTGTCGTTCCTGCTAGTGAATGTTTCGACATAGAGGGTATAACCTTACGCGTTATCAGGTGTGTATTACTCACACACCTTCCATGTTAATTGTATTGTTAACTGTAAAGGCTGAAAGCCGAAATAACTAATGTGATAGGGAAAATACCCTTCTGGGTAAGGTTGGATACGCCGGGTAAGTTCTCGATATTGATATTCTTGTTAAAATGCACACATGTATATTTTGATGTTATGCATGCATGAAATATGATTTGTTATACACTGATATAGAGCATGGGCTCGGGATTGAATGGAAGGAGGAGGGAGAATCAGTTACTATTGTCACGAGTGACTACGGTCACGAGTGGTCTAAGTACCACGGTGGTTGAAACCACGAAAAATCTAATTAGTGACTCGTCTCAGTGGTCAAGTACCACAGTGGGTTGGCCTCACGTATGCATTATTTTCCAGAGATCGTCATGATGGTCTATGACCATAGTAGGTTGGCCCCACGAGTACATTATAGTGACTATTGTCACGAGTGACTATGGTCACGAGTGGTCTAGGACCACGGTGGTTATGAACCACGAGTGGTAGAGTGGAACGGGTGTTTAGATGGAGAGTTATATTGGGGTGGGTTGCATTGCATACATATGACATGTGCTGTACTGAATGGGCTAAGGCCCAGTTTGCATTTATGGGGACTTACACACTGAGTCTCGATGACTCACCCCTTTGTTAATTTTGCAGGTAAACAATAAATGGCGGTTTTTGGGCTGGGATGGACTCGAGGTGGCTATGCGTTGCAATTTATTCCATAATTTCAAACTTCGCTTTAAATTATTTCTATTCTAGGATTTAAAGTTGTAATAAGGTCGCTTTAACTTTATTTTTATTTTTGGGTTTTATCATATGTTGGTTTTATACATGTGAAGATTCATTAGAAAAATGGGTTTTTCTTAAAATGTAAATGAAGGTTTTCTAAAAGATTAACAAATGTAATATAAGTCGTAAATAATTTAACTTGGTATTTTTCTCAACACTACTAATCCTATTTTCAAAATTCGCATACCTCAACATTATTTTTAAAATGTCCTTGTACAAAATCTTCAAAGTTCGGTCCCTTTTTAAAAGAAAAAAATGTATAGATCTATCGGTTTTTATCATCTAGCCACCCTTATCAAGATTTTAACAAGCTTTAAGTTAACTAAATCAAGAATAGTTTTTAACATGGAATCACTAAAACTAAACGTTTTATTTCTCATATCACTTTACATTGACAATATTTCCAAATCTTCTTTCCTGTAATGTTCCAGGTTTGGTCGTAATGTATTGATTGGGTTTGGGGCATTACAATACCGGTGGTATGTGAGTATTCAGATGTGTTTCTAAAAGAGTTACCTGGATTGCCTCTAGTTAGAGAAGTCGAGTTTGGTATTGAGTTGATTCTGGGTACAACACCTATTTCGATTGCCCCGTATAAGATGGCACCGTTGGATTTAAAAGAGTTGAAGGTTCAGCTACAAGAGTTAACGGATAAGGGTTTTACTAGACTGGGCTATTCACCGTGGGGTGCTCTAGTACTTTTTGTGAAGAAGAAAGATGGGTCGATGAGACAGTGTATAGACTACAGACAGCTCAACAAGGTGACAATAAAGAATAAGTAACCTTTTCCAAGGATCGGCAATTTGTTCGACCAATTAAAGGGAGCTACAGTGTTTTCTAAGATAGACCTAATGTCTGGCTATTACCAGTTGAGAGTTAAGGAGCAATATGTGCCGAAAACTGCATTTCGGATGAGGTATAGCCATTACGAGTTCCTCTTCATGGCCTTTGGCTTAATGAATGCTCCTGCAGTATTTATGGATTTAATGAATCATATTTTTCGACCGTACCTGATTGCTATACCGATGACTAGATTGCTACATAAAGATGTTAAGTTTGAATAGACCGAGAGGTGCCAACAGGGTTTCGAGAGACTGAAAACATTGTTGACTGAAGCATTGATTTTGGTACAACCTGAGTCGGGAAAGGAGTTTGTGATCTATAGTGGTGCATCATTGAATGGTCTTGGTTGTGTGTTGATGCAAGAGGGTAAAGTAGTAGCTTATGCCTCGAGACAGCTAAAATCGCATGACGATTTTGAGTTGGTTGCCATTGTTTTTACTTTGAAGATTTGGCGTTATTATTTATATGGTTGTAACATCCTAGATTAGGGGTTATACGTTTGTGCATAATTCATGAGTATAGGTTTTGACAGTGTTTGGAAATGAATTAAGGGTTTTTAAAATCCTAGGATGGAAGAAAGCTTTGGACAATTATTGGTTTTAAGTTAAAAACAAGAAGTGATGTGGAAAAGTGGCAAGGACGCCACCTAAGGTGCAAGGGTTATGGCATCAAGTGAAGTACTTTGAGGAAGAGGTTGAATCCCATTGTGTGCATTTTGCTTAATCTTATGAAATAGCATGTTTACTATGATATGGATGTGTGGTGCGCATCTTTAGAACCTTGGAAATGTATGGAAATGTAAGGAAATGTAAGGAAATGTATGGAAAGGTATGGAAATGTATGGAAATGTAAGGAAATGTAAGGAAATGTATGGAGCGATTAGTTAAAGAGGAAAGTGAACAGAAACCTAAGCTAAAAGAGGAAAGTGAACATTTTGGAAACTAAGCCAAAATAGGAAAGTAAACATTTTGGAAACCTAGGAAATGTCAAGTTTACTGAGCATGTGAAAATTTTTGGAAACTTAAAATGACCCCAAAATGTCGAATTTTAAAGTTCAAAGGGAACTTAGGGCGGTGACCTAAAATATAAAGTATGTGAAATTTGACCCATTAACGGACTTGGAAAAGTGGCCTGAAGATGCCACTTAAGGCCTCAAGAAATGGCCCACATGCAAGGGTGTTGGGCTTGAGTTCGAGTCACATAAGAAGCAAATAAAATAAGTTTTATTTTGCTTCTAGAAGCCCAAGAGGTGGACGGCACAAGGCTTGCAAAAGAGGAGTTTCACTCTCTTTAAAACTCGGCTAATTAGAAGATCATAAGGACTCTTAAGGGAAGAGTTTAATTCTCTTTAAAATTCGGCTAAATAGGTGGATAAATGAAGAATTATTCTTTAATTAGGAAAACAAGGAAGAGTGGTGGCCAAGTTAAGGATTCTTGGCCTAGTAATTTCGGCTATAAAAGGATGAGACTAAGGCCATTCATTATTCATTCTCCCTCTCTCTTTTCCTCTGCCGAATATTCTTCTTGAGCCTCCATTCTTTTTCTTCTTTTCTTTTAGCCTCCTAGCCGATTTCTTCTAAGCCTATTATTCCTCTCTTCTTTCATCTTTGAAACCGAATACATAAGGGAATCATAGCCGATTGTTCATCAAGTCTCTAAGCCGAATCTCTGAAGGTTGAAGTGAAGGTGCAATCGATTCCTTCAAATAAGGGTAAGATCCAAGTTTGGTTTCCATTCTTTTATATTTTAGACTTATCAAACTCTAGGGCTAATCCCATTAATGTTCATGGTTGCCAAAACTTTGAAGAGATCTTTCGGGATTTACTAAGTGTAGGCTACAAGGAAGGAGAAGTTCTTTTCCCGAAGGTACACCATAGGCAGCGTGTTCCTAGTTATTCGGTGAGTTTTGGATTTAAAATCCACAAGGTAAGTGTCTATAGCTTTCTGCTAAGGCCTATTTTGATAATTAGATCTAATTCTTGTTTGTTTAAAAGCGAAACTAACCCCGATGAGATTTAGTGCTTGGCGAATACAAGGAGGAGCATAGCATAGATTTGGGATTTGGTTAGTATTGAAATCGGCAACAAGGTAAGTTTTAAGAATACTAATCCTACTAGGATTTGGATTTATGGTCAAATGGTTTTTTTATTAAAGTAGTAGCGATTAATCAAATGTAGGAATTGAGATCTAAAGCAATAGATCGGGTTTTGGGATTTCAAGGAATTGATAAGCAAATCAAGTGTGTACCCTACACTAAATCTTGATAGATTCTGACTTTAATTCATTATATGTGTTAATATGAAAGTGTAAGAATATGGCTAAGGTGCAGTGTGTACCCCACACTAATCTTAATAGATTCATGGCTTAAATATGATATATATGATTAATGTGAAAGTGAAAGAATGTGGCTAAAGTACCATATTATGGTACAAAGTACTCAGTCGTTTTCCTACTCCTACTAGGATTTGAAATATGTTATATTTAACATGTGAAAAGTGATGTGAAAGTGAAATTAAATATGATATGCATGATATGTATAATTTGGGGCATTCGGGTTAATTGAGAAAGGGAAGTGAATGTGATGACTTGGTCTCACTAAGTGAATGTGATGACTTGGTCTCACTAAGTGAAGCGTGGCGACTTGGTCTCACTAAGTGAATGTGATGACTTGGTCTCACTAAGTGAAACGTGTGACTTGGTCTCACTAAGTGAAGCGTGATGACTTGGTCTCACTAAGTGAATGTGGTGACTTCGGTCACATTAAGTGAATGTGGTAACTTCGGTTACATTATCTGAAAGTGGTGGCTATGCCACAATATTATAAGTGGGCGATGAGCACGTCGACTGCAGCGACTGCCTTTGATGGTGTGTAGCGGATGGAGGGTTGACTTAGTAGTCCCCACGGTGTGCAGGATGGTACGGGTGGTGTGTAGCGGATGGCTATATAGGTTTGGGTTCGGGTTTGCATCATTATCTTGAATTTTATATGAATATGATATGTATGGTGTGCCTATTTCTATTATGTTTTGGTGTTGGTTACACATTGAGTCTATCGACTCACCCGTTGTGGGAACATGTTCGGTGATGAGCAATAATGGGCCGGGATGGCGAGAACTTGTGGTGGCCATGTTAAACGAAGTTTAATTTTATTTTAATCTTTATTTTATTTTAAGTAATTGTTCAATTTTATTTTGGGTTTCATTTTATGTAATAAGGCCATCGTGGCGATTCTTATTTACGCTTTAATTACTATGTTATGAATTTAGGGCTTTACAAAGAATAAGCCCATTTAATTTAAAATAAGTTTAAATATTTTGTCACCAAACAAATGGGTTTTTGTTATAAGATAAATTTATTTTCAACTCGAGCCCAACCCACAACAAACTATCTTTCAAAACACACGTTTTCAAAGTATTGAATGAATTTTGAACCGTGTTACTTCGAGGAACATACTAGATCCGATCCATTCTCGTGGGCCGGGTGTGGGGTGTTTCAATTTGGTATCAGAGCCAGGTTTTAAACTCTCAGCCTTGGGTTTAAGGTCCAAAACGTTTTCCAAAGTAAGCTCAAAAGGAATTTTCTGAAAATTTTTTAGGTTTTTCTGGCATGGCCCACTAAGTCTCAAACCCATGATCCACCGTGTAAATACTTGACTTCAAGTGATTTGAATATGTAAAATGTATGGGCTTTTATGGCAACGTAGATTATTCTGATAAGTATTTGAACCCTAGGACTAGTGTACCCCAACAATTACATAAGACTTAAATATCTAATTAAACAAACCTGTGGTTAAGTCGCCGAGTTAGGGTGTGGCAACCATGGTATGCATGTCTAGGATTGGTTGCGGTGGGAGCTTGGTATTTAAGCAGTCCGTGTGACTCACCTCCTCTCCACTCGAATCCTACCTGGTGCGTAGCTACGGTTCACTCTATCCAAGAGGACTTATACACGGGCTAAACCCAATAACTAAAACCCGAAAGGGACTAGCCGTATTTTATGGAAACCCTAGTTTTAAAAATTTCTAAATTATCCTCTTGATTTGAAAAAGATTATTTTTATAAAATTTTCTTGAAATATTTCAGATTTATAAAATTACAAAAAATACCCCTAATGGTAAAATTACAAAAATGCCCTTGGTTTATGAAATTTTCAAAATACCCACAACTCTTATCAATATTTCATTTCTTAGTAAAATGTTCAAAAACCCTAATTTGCAAAATGACAGAATACCCTGATTTTAAAAAAAAAATCAAAATTACTCCTACCCTATAAATTACCGAAACACCCCTGAGTTACAAAATTACCAGAACGACCCCGATCTTCAAAAATTTTTGCAACAACACTAATTTGGAAAACAAATTCTCAAAAACAACCCTCAAGTTTTGTAAATTCCAAAATATCTGTGATTTATTAAGATTTACAAATTCACCCGGGGTAATTACCAAAATACCCTCGAATTTCAAAATTTCCCAAAACACCCTCGGGAATGAAAAATTACCAGAATACCCTTATTTACAAAATCACCAATGAACCTTATTTTGACAAATTACGAAAATACCCCTGTAAGGCAAATTACGAAAATACCCATAGGTAGTGGAAAAACAACAACAATGAAAACTACAACATTTCTCTGAATGAACGAAAGTTCATAATTGAATGATGGATGTATGAATGTAAAGACTGTGTGCATGTATGAATACGAAAGAACCACTTCTAAAAAATCTTTCCATAAAACTTCTTCGCGGTTAATCAGTGAAACAAAATTTTTTAATACATAAAACTTCTTAATCAGATTAAATCGCGACGTTAGAAATGAGTTCTAATGGACGTGAACTTAGAGATTGTTCCTTGAAAGTATGATGGTTCGATTAAGATCAGAGTGGGCAGCGTAAGCATAGTGCGGTGAGAAGGATTGTACAACTGTTAGTAAGTAATTTCGAGGACGAAATTATTTTTAAGGAGGGTAGAACTGTAACATCCTAGATTAGGGGTTATACGTTTGTGCATAATTCATGAGTATAGGTTTTGACAGTGTTTGGAAATGAATTAAGGGTTTTTAGAATCCTAGGATGGAAGAGAAAGCTTTGGACAATTATTGGTTTTTAAGTTAAAAACAAGAAGTGATGTGGAAAAGTGGCAAGGGACGCCACCTAAGGTGCAAGGGTTATGGCATCAAGTGAAGTACTTTGAGGGAAGAGGTTCGAATCCCATTGTGTGCATTTTGGTTAATCTTATGAAATAGCATGTTTACTATGATATGGATGTGTGGTGTGCATCTTTAGAACCTTGGAAATGTATGGAAATGTAAGGAAATGTATGGAAAGGTATGGAAATGTATGGAAATGTAAGGAAATGTATGGAAATGTAAGGAAATGTATGGAACGATTAGTTAAAAGAGGAAAGTGAACATTTTGGAAACCTAAGCTAAAAGAGGAAAGTAAACATTTTGGAAACTAAGCCAAAATAGGAAAGTAAACATTTTGGAAACCTAGGAAATGTCAAGTTTACAGAGCCATGAAAATTTTAGAAACTTAAAATGACCCGAAATGTCAAATTTTAAAGTTCAAAGGGAACTTAGGGCGGTGACCCTAAAATATAAAGTATGTGAAATTTGACCCATTAACGGACTTGGAAAAGTGGCTGAAGATGCCACTTAAGGCCTCGTGAAATGGCCCACATGCAAGGGTGTTGGGCTTGAGTTCGAGTCACATAAGAAGCAAATAAAATTAGTTTTATTTTGCTTCTAGAAGCCCAAGAGGTTGATGGCACAAGGCTTGCAAAAGAGGAGTTTCACTCTCTTTAAAACTCGGCTAATTAGAAGATCATAAGGACTCTTAAGGAAGAGTTTAATTCTCTTTAAAATTGGCTAAATAGGTGGATAAATGAAGAATTATTCTTTAATTAGGAAAATAAGGAAGAGTGGTGGCCAAGTTAAGGATTCTTGGCCTAGTAATTTCGGCTATAAAAGGATGAGACTAGGGCCATTCATTATTCATTCTCCCTCTCTCTTTTCCTCTGCTGAATATTCTTCTTGAGCATCCACTCTTTTTTTCTTTTTCTTTTAGCCTCCTAGCCGATTTCTTCTAAGCCTATTATTCCTCTCTTCTTTCATCTTTGAAACCGAATACATAAGGGAATCATAGCCGATTGTTCATCAAGTCTCTAAGCCAAATCTCTGAAGGTTGAAGTGAAGGTGCAATCGATTCCTTCAAATAAGGGTAAGATCCAAGTTTGGTTTCCATTCTTTTATATTTTAGACTTATCAAACTCTAGGGCTAATCCCATTAATGTTCATGGTTGCCGAAACTTTGAAGAGATCTTTCGGGATTTACTAAGTGTAGGCTACAAGGAAGGAGAAGTTCTTTTCCCAAAGGTACACCATAGGCCGCGTGTTCCCTAGTTATTCGGTGAGTTTTGGGATTTAAAATCCACAAGGCAAGTGTCTATAGCTTTCGGCTAAGGCCTATTTTGATAATTAGATCTAATTCTTGTTTGTTTAAAAAGTCGAAACTAACCCCTGATGAGATTTAGTGCTTGGCCGAATACAAGGAGGAGCATAGCATAGATTTCAGGATTTGATTAGTATTGAAATCGGCAACAAGGTAAGTTTTAAGAATACTAATCCTACTAGGATTTGGATTTATGGTCAAATAGTTTTTTATTAAAGTAGTAGCGATTAATCAAATGTAGGAATTGAGATCTAAAGTAATAGATCGGGTTTTGGGATTTCAAGGAATTGATAAGCAAATCGGTGTGTACCTACACTAAATCTTGATAGATTCTGACTTTAATTCATTATATGTGTTAATATGAAAGTGTAAGAATATGGCTAAGGTACAGTGTGTACCCACACTAATCTTAATAGATTTATGGCTTAAATATGATATATATGATTAATGTGAAAGTGAAAGAATGTGGCTAAAGTACCATATTATGGTACAAAGTACTCAGTGCGTTTTCCTACTCCTACTAGGATTTGAAATATGTTATATTTAACATGTGAAAAGTGATGGGAAAGTGAAATTAAATATGATATGCATGATATGTATAATTTGGGGCATTCGGGTTAATTGAGAAAGGGAAAGTGAATGTGATGACTTGGTCTCACTAAGTGAATGTGATGACTTGGTCTCACTAAGTGAAACGTGTGACTTGGTCTCACTAAGTGAATGTGATGATTTCGGTCTCACTAAGTGAAGCGTGGCGACTTGGTCTCACTAAGTGAAACGTGATGACTTCGGTCTCACTAAGTGAATGTGGTGACTTGGTCACATTAAGTGAATGTGGTAACCGGTTACATTATTCGAAAGTGGTGGCTATGCCACAATATTATAAGTGGGCGATGAGCACGTCATTGCAATGACGCCTTCGATGGTGTGTAGCGGATGGAGGTTGACTTAGTAGTCCCCACGGTGTGCGAGGATGAATGCAATGGTGGTGTGTAACGGATGGCTATATAGGTTTGGGTTCGGGTTTGCATCATTATCTTGAATTTTTAGATGAATATGATATGTATGGTATGCCTATTTCTATTATGTTTTGGTGTTGGTTACACATTGAGTCTATCGACTCACCCGTTGTGGGAACATGTTCGGTGATGAGCAATAATGGATCAGGACGGCGAGAACTTGTGGTGGCCATGTTCAAACTTGAAGTTTAATTTTATTTTAATCTTTATTTTATTTTAAGTACTGTACAATTTTATTTTGGGTTTCATTTTATGTAATAAGACCATCGTGACGATTCTTATTTCTGCTTTAATTACTATGTTATGAATTTAGGGCTTTACGAGGAATAAGCCCATTTAATTTAAAATAAGTTTAAATATTTTGTCACTGAAACAAATGGGTTTTATTATAAGATAAATTTATTTTCAACTCGAGCCCAACCCACAACAAACTATCTTTCAAAACACACAGTTTTCAAAGTATTCGAATGAATTTTGAATCGGGTTACTTCGAGGAACATACCAGATCCGGTCCATTCTCGTGGGCCGGGTGTGGGGTGTTTCAATGGTGAAAAATGCTAAATCTTTACCAATCTCAAGACTTTGAAATACTTGATGAATCAAAAGGATTTGAATTTGCGACAATGGCGGTGGCTCGAATTATTGAAGGATTATGAGCTAGTAATCGATTACCATCAAAGGAAAGCGAATGTGGTTGCAATGCCTTGAGCAGAAAATCCCTGTATGCTTTGAGAGCCATGAGTACGAGCTTAGCATTGTTTGATGATGGTTCTATCTTGGCCGAGTTGAGGACTAGACCATTATTTCTTCAGCAGATTCATGAAGCTCAAAGGAATGATAGTGAAATGCAAGTTAAGAGAGCTCAGTGTGAATTGGGAAATAACTCTGATTTTTGGGTTAGTTCAGATGATTGTTTGATGTTTCGTGATAAAGTTTGTATACCTAAAGATGATGAGTTGATTCAAAAAATTTTACATGAGGCACACAATGGTTGTTTGTTAGTACATCCAGCAGCACAAAAATGTATAATGATTTGAAGAAGTTGTATTGGTGGTCGGGTATGAAAAAAGATATCTTCTAGTTTGTTAGAAAGTGTTTGATCTGTCAACAAGTGAAAGCTGAGCATCAAGTATCTTTGGGATTACTCCAGCCAGTGATGGTTCCCGAGTGAAAGTGGAACCGAACCATGATGGATTTCGTAATGAGGTTACCTATGACTCCGAAAAGGAAGATGATGTGTGGGTTATCGTTGATAGATTAACAAAATCGTCTCACTTTATACCGGTCCGTGTTGATTACTCACTTGACAAGTTGGTTGAGCTGTATATTGCCGAAGTTGTAAAATTACATGGGGTGCCTATATCCATTATCTCCGATAAAGATCCAAGGTTTACTTCGAGGTTTTGGAAAAAGTTGCAAGAAGCCTTGGGTACTAAATTGAATTTTAGTACCGCGTTCCATCCATAAACTGATGGTCAATCTGAAAGAGTAATTCAAGTTCTCAAGGATATGCTCTGATGTTGTGTTTTAGAGTTCGGAGGTAGTTGGAAAAAATATCTACCTTTGGTTGAATTTGCCTACAATAACAGTTAACAGTTGAGCATATGAATGGCACCGTACGAAGCATTATATGGTCACAAGTGCTGGACTCCATTATATTGGATCGAGCTTAGTGAAAAGCAAATACACGGGGTTGATTTGGTTAAAGAAGCCGAAGAGAAAGTGAAAGTGATCCGTGATAGTCTGAAAGTTGCTTCAGACAGACAAAAGTCATATGCGGATTTGAAAGGGAAGGAAATTGAGTTTCAAGTGGGTGATAAAGTATTCTTGAAAGTATCCCCGTGGAAGAAAATATTGAGATTTGGTCGAAAGGGCAAATTGAGTCTGCGATTCATAGGGCCGTATGAGATTATTGAAAGGATTGGACCAGCAGCTTACCAGTTAGCTTTGCCAGCGGAGTTAGAGAGAATACACAACTTGTTTCATGTGTCAATGTTGTGACGATATCATTTAGATCCTTTGCAAGTAATTCATCTGACCAAAATTGAGATACGAGCGAATATGACTTATGAAGAGGAACCAATTAAGATTTTGACTCGGGAGATTAAACAGTTAAGGGAAAAAGTATAGCATTAGTGAAAGTGTTGTGGAAAAAAACATGGGGTAGAAGAGGCTATGTAGGAACCGGAAGAAGCCATGAGAGAACAATACCCAAACCTCTTTACTGGTAAGATTTTCGAGGACGAAAATCTCTAAAGGAGAAAGAGTTGTAACAGCTCGATTTTGGGGCTAATCGGGATAGTGGTTTTGAAACCACTAATTCGAGACTAGAGAAATTGTTTTTAATATCATTATATGTGTTATATCATGATTATATGAGTGCATGAAAATTTTGGTGCATTAATTTGGTGATTGCATCTTAATTACGAAAAAGGACTAAATCGCATAAAGTGCAAAAGTTTTATTTTACAAGCTAAAGGTGTCAAATAGCTATAGGATTTTAATTGGATGTCCTGGGGGTGTCAAATATTAGGCCTCTTTAAAGGAAATAGCCTACCATAGGGGGGGCAAGAGACTTAATTTAGTCAATGTTTGGTGGATTAGGTGACTTAATTGAATAAAATAAGAGAAAAACAAGAAAGCTATCATCTTTTTCATTCTTCTTCATCCTCCACTAAAATTTTCAGCAAGAAATAGGGGTTTTTGAAGCGGAAACTTTCAGACAAGCTATCCTCTTGCAAGCAAGTGATTATGATGGTTATTTTTGAAGATTTTTGTGTTTTTGGAACCCCTAAAGCTTAATCTAGCTAATGAGAGGACTATTTAGCAAAATGGTTGAGAGTTTAGGGATTTTACATGTGAAAATTTGTGTTGATTTCTAAAATTTTATGGAAGAAAATGAATCTTAGTAGGTTCAAGAACAACTTTTGTGAAAGGATTTTGCATGAAAACTCTTAATAGGACTATTTTCTAAAAGTTATAAAATAAATAATAACTGTGTGAAATAATTGAAATTGTGAGTTGCTATGAGAGAGAAAATAAATCAGCTAGGCTTGGATATGTGAAAAATGAACACATTTCATTTTACGAGCCTAGGCGCAAAAGTGTAATTTTTGTGAAAGTATAGGGGCAAAATGGTAATTTTTCCAAAATAAAAATTTTGAAATGTTTTGAATAATGTGGTGATTTAATAAGTTAAATATGTCATTATAGATCATGAAGAACGTGGAATCAACCTTGACCGGGGAAGAGGCAAGGTTACGGACTAAATTACAAACTTACATATTTTGTATCGAGGTAAGTTTATGTGTAAACGATACATCCTTATTACATATGTTTTTACCTATTAAAGCATCATGTGAATGTAAATTTTTATTGGTGAGATTTATTGAAATGATAGAAAGTGAGGAAATTCTTGGATGAACCTTCGGAATAGGAAAATAGGTACGGATAAATATCCGTAAACATGTGATTATTGGTGGGTTGTGTGCGATACCACCATATTTATTTATTATTGGCGGTTGTGTGAGATACCGCCTTGTTATTTATTAATGATGGGTTGTGTGTGATACCATCGTATTTATTATCATTGGTGGGCTGTGTGCGATACCACCGTAAACATGTAATTATTGGTGGGTTGTGTGCGATACCACCTTGTTAATTATTAAATGGTGGGCTGTGTGTGAAACTACCAAGTATCTAACATTATTCCGAAGTGTTCATCAAGAAACTTGTCTAAATGAAATTAGATGTGGCTTCGTGGTGATAAGTATATGTAAATGTGAGTAAAGTTTTATGATATGTGTTGGGATGTGGTGAGGTTCAAAATGAGTAAGTATGGTTAAGAGGATTTGAATTGTTCTTATTTAGTATGTAGTGTTCTCAATCGATAAATATGTGTTATGATGTTTATTTTTTACATATAGACTTACTAAGCTTAAAGCTTACTCCCTTCTCTTTGCCCTTGTTTTATAGTGTTGAAGAGTCAGCTTGAGATACGGAGATAATTAGACGATCACCCACACTAGCAACACATTTTAGTATTGTTAGATTTAGCATTTTGAGTATGACATGTATAGGGATTTAGTTTTAGTTGAATGTCATATTGTTTTAGTCAAATGTATTAGCTTATTTGAGGATGAATTCTCTTGTATAAAGCCATAGTTGATGGCTCTTTCTTATCAATCTATGAAATGATGAGGTTATTCATGAATGTGCAAGTTGTATGGTTGTTTAAATGGGGTATTTATGCATAAATAAGTTCGTTACTTAATGTGGTTTATGATGGTGTAAGTAGGGGTGGCTGTAAGGGCTTGGTAAATAGCCCTGTTCTTGTCCACACAGGTAGACACACGAGCGTGTGTCTAATTTGTGTATGACACATGGTCAGCCTCATGGTGTGTGGTTAGGTCGTGTGTCCCTCTGCATGCTATGTTGGCAAGTCAATATGCTTAGTAGTAACCACACGGGTGGAGACACAGCCGTGCGTCTCAATCGTGTGGGAGACACGGCCTAAGACATGGTCATGTACCCAGGCCATGTGAAGTCTGCACCTGAATTTAGGAATTTAATTCGCCACATGGTCTAAGGACAAGGGCGTGTGCCTTGGCTGTGTGACCATAATAGGATGATGACGTCAGAAACAAAATGCCAAGGTTTTTGAGCACGAGCGTGTCATGGCCTTGTGAAGGACACGGGCCATGGACACGGGCGTTTGTCCGACCGTGTGAAAACCACTGTAGGTTCGAAATGAAAAATAAAATTCACACAGACTAGGGACATGGGCGTGTGTGACCACACGTCCTGCCCATACGGGCGTGTCCCTCATCACACGGGCGTGTGGTCCTATTTTGTGTAAAAATTTTCTAAGTGTTCAAAAGTTTTCGGTTCAGCCCCGAACCACTTCGTAAGTATGCTTAAGGTCTTGCAAACCTATAAGAGGGATGCTATGAATTCGAATGAAAAGTGTTGAGTTAAAACAAAATTTTGAGGCCCAATGTTGTATGTTTGAGAAAGTTAAGTCCGGTAATGCCTCGTACCCGGTTCCAGTGTTGATTACAGGTAAGGGGTGTTACATTTAGCCTAATTTGGGTAAAGAATTTGTGATTTTCAGTGATGCATCATTGAATGGTTTAGGCTGTGTTTTGATGTAGAACAGCAAAGTAATAGCTTATGCCTCTAGACAGTTAAAGCAAAACAAGAAAAACTATCCGACACATGAGTTAGAGTTTGCAGCTATTGTGTTTGCGTCGAAAATTTGGCGACACCATTTGTTCAATGAAAAATGTCACATATTTACCAATCACAAGAGTTTAAAGTATCTAATATCGCAGAAAGATCTGAATCTGAGACAGCATAGATGACTCGAATTGTTAAAAGATTATGAGTTAGTTATTGATTATCATCCGGGAAAAGAAAACATAGTTACGAATGCTCTGAGTAGAAATTCTTTGTTTGCTTTACGAGCGATGAATACCCGATTGTCATTGTCTGATGATAGCTCAATATTAGCTGAGTTAAAAGCTAAATTGATGTTTTTATAGCAAATCTGCGAAGCTCGGAAATATGATAGTAAATTTAGCTAAGTGGGTACAATGTGAGTCGACTTATGATTCAGAATTTCAGATAGGATCTGATGATTGTTTGTTGTTCAGAGGTAGAGTTTGTGTACTTAAGAATCCAGAGATTTTACAGAAAATTTTGCACGAAGCTCATAGTGGTAGCTTGTCTATTCATCCGAGGTACAATAAATGTACAACGATTTGAGACAAATGTATTGGTGGCCGAGAATGAAACATGAAATTTCTTACTTTGTATCAAGATTTTTTATATGTCAGTAAGTTAAAATTTGAACATCGGTACCTTTAGTCCATTTATTACCAAATGATGATCTAGGAATGGAAATGGGATAGAGTTACTATGGATTTTGTATCGGGGTTACCCCTATCTCCGAAAAAGAAAGATGTTGTGTGGGTTATCGTTGACCATTTGAAGAAGTTTGCACATTCTATTGCTATACGTACAGATGTTTCTCTTGACAGATTAGCTGAGTTATATGTTTCTGAGATTGTCAGATTATGTGGACTGCCAGTCTCTATTATTTTGGATAGAGATCTGTAGTTTTCATCGCGATTCGGGAGAAAGTTACAAGAAGCTCTAGGTACGCGGTTGCATTTTAGCACCACATTTCACCCTCAGACTGATGGTCAATCTAAGAGAGTGATATAGATTTTCAAAGATATGCTTTATTGCTGTGTTTTAGAGGTCGAAGGCAATTGGGAGAAATATTTAACGTTGGTCGAATTTGTGTATAATAATAGTTTTTAATCGAGCATAAAGATGGCACTATATGAGGATCTATGTGTCATAAATGTCAAACTCTATTATGCTGGACTGAGCTTAGTGAGAAATAAAAACACGGGGTTGACTTAATTCGCGAAACTGAAGAAGTGAAAGTGATCCGAGATAGCTTAAAAGCAGCTTCAAATCGTCAGAAATCTTATGTGGATCTTAAACGTAAAGATATAGAGTTTCAATTTGGTGACAAAATATCTTTGAAAGTTTCACCTTGGAAGAAAATTCTTCGGTTTGGTCGCAAAGGATGCGATTTATCGAACCGTATGGGATTACTGAAAGAATCAGACCTGTTGCGTACCGATTAGATTAACCGATTAGATTCATAATATCTTTTATGTGTATATGTTACGATGGTATCGATCTGACCCTTCACATGTTATCTCTCCGACCGATGTTGTGATTCAGCCTGATATGACATACAGTGAAGAACCGATCAGAATTCTGGCATGAGAGGTGAAAAAATTGAGAAATAAAAACATACATTTAGTGAAAGTTCTCTGGCAATGACATGGAATAGAGGAAGCCACCTGGGAATTCGAGGAAGATATTAGAAAGCAATATCCGAACCTCTTTTCTGGTAAGATTTTCGGGGACAAAAATCCCTTTAAGGGGAGAGTTGTAATAGCCTGTTTTAAGTGAAATCAGAAAAGTGGTCTCGAGACCACAAATATGAAATCAAAAAATTAATTTTATTATTATTTTATGCTCTACAGCATGAGAGTATTACTGTATAAAAATTTTGTTAAGAAATTTTACCGTTGACATGCTCAATTTGATAAAAAGGACTAAATCGCGTAAAGTGCAAAAGTTAAGGTCTAATAGCTAAAGGTATTAAATAACTATAGAACTTTAAAGTGAAGGTCCTTATATGGCATTAGACCATTAAATGTGATAGTGGATGTACATGGCTTGGCATTAGTGTAATTTGTAAAGTTAATTAAGGTTAATTTTGTAATTTGGTTAATAATGATATAATAAGTTAAAACAATTAAAAAGCTTTCATATTTATTTTTTCTTCAACCGAATGTGAAAAAGAAGAAAGCCATTGTTGTGCTTGTTCTTTGGCCAAGCTTTCATTGTCCAATTAGGTACGATTTTTGTTCCGTTTTTAATGATTTCTATGTTTCCGGGATTGTTGTAGATTAATCTAGCTAGCTCAGGGAGTAATTTGTGAAACTGTTAAAGTATTTGAGTTTTTCCATTGATGAATATGTTAGGGTTTTGAAGTTTAATGGTAGAAAATGAATTTGTAAAGGAATTTTTTATGAAATTATCAATTAGGGATTAAATTGAAAGATATGAAAAGTCGTTTGGTAAAAGTGTGAATTTGTGAAATATATGGGCTGCTATAAATATGTTTATAATTCAGCTAGGCATGGGTAGGGATAAAATTGAATAAATTTCATTTTTTGAGCCTAGGGACTAAATTGTAAAGAATTAAATGTATAGGGGTAAAATGGTAATTTTGCCAAAAATGTGTTGGACTAAATTGAATACGAATTATATTGAATTGAGTTAAATTCATTCGTATAGATCCGATTAGACCACGCACAGAGTTAGTTCGAGGCAAAGAGAAAATCTTAAATTAGTCGCCTTCGTATCTACGTACACTCGTCGAGGTAAGTTCGTGTAATTAAATTATGGAATTATATGCTTTGATTGAATTAGATGTATGTTATTTGCATTATCATCATTTATGAATATCGATTACATATCCGACGATGTACGATGATTACCGAGCCCCATTTGAACCTTAGGAACTTGTAGGATACAAATGAGATGTCATTAAGTTACTGATTTAAACTCTTATGAGCTTACCGATACTCAGCTAGTTTGGGCTTACCGTTATTTAGCTCGAAGGAGCTTACCATTATTCAGCTCGGAGGAGCTTACAGTTTATAGCTCGTATGAGCATACATGTACTTGAATTGATGGATTACAGTTCAGTACACCTTGTGTGTACTACCCCCGTATCCAATTATATTCTAAATGGTTTAACTGCACAGTTCTGTTATGAGTTTATATGAGTTTGATATGAACTAGTACAGGTATTTACATGAATTACATAAAAAATGGTTTGTATATGATATATGGATACACGATATAGATGTTACATGTATATGGAATTTGTGTAACATCCTGGAACTGGGCCTAGTAGGATTGGGCCCAATGGGCCTTGTGGGTAGTAGCGTTTAAAATTTTTAAGAACAAGAGAATGGTACTAAGGAAAGTTGGACCTATTAGGTGAGTGATTTTGGAAGGTTAGGAGGCTTTTATGAAGTAGGTTAAAGTTAGCCATAAGAAAAATTTTAGGTGAAAAAAAGTTGGTAGGTAGGCTTTGAGAATAAAATGTGGGAAAAATGACAAGTGGAGTGTGTGGTGTAGTGGAAGTGGCCACCGGGTGATGCCAAAAGGAAGGAAGGAAAGGTTCAAGTCTTGGTGCTTGCATTTTGGTTTCTTTTAAATGAATTTTGAATTTGGCCATAGGACTTATATTTAGTTGCGCATGATTTTAGAAACAATGAGGTAGTTGGTAAAGTGGCTAGCAGCATGGATTATGTTATAGGGGAGCCTGAGTTCGAATCTCTTGAGAAGCAAGGGAGTATTTATTTTGCTAAGATGGGGCGACAAGAGTTTGAGTTGGATTTAAACTCTGCTAGCGGAAGGATCCTACATCGAAAAGATACGAAGAAGGAAGGTGAGAGGCTAGCTATATAAAGAGCATTCTAGGAGGAGAGAAAAGATACCTTGGTGGGCGTTGGGCTTAGGAGATTTGGGAGCGGTTTAGCAGCTTTAGAATTCCTATCAGGTGTGTACTCTCTCTACTATTGTTGTAGAGCGGCAAAAGCCGATAAGCCGGTCACACGGTGATGGTAGCCACACGAGCGTCCGAGCACATGTGTGGGACTTCAATGCGATAGTTGAGGCCATCAGTAGTGTTCTTGTGGGTGTGGGCTATTGGGCTACGATGGCCCGAAAGGGGCTAAGTGGGCCCAATAGGCCCGGGGGCCCATATGAGTAAATTGTATGATTAAGTAGAAGATAGTGAACTAGACTATATGAATCTCATATATGTGGCTAGGTTTGGGCTAAATGGGCCGCACGAGTGTGTGGGCCAACTTGGGCTAAGAATGGGCCTTAGGCCCATTCACATCATTATCTCTATTTAGAATACTTGAGTCATTCGAGGCGACAGTGGACCTTCTGTTGGGTCGTTAATACCCTAATTTGTGCAATCACCGAAATACCCTAATATGTGAAATCACCAAAATACCCTAATTTGTGAAATTACTGAAATACCCTTGGTTTGTGAAATTACCAAAATACCCCTAGTTTGTAAAATTTCCAAAATACCCTAATTTGTGAAATTATCAAAATACCCCTGATTTGTAAAATTACCGAAATACCCCTAGGTTGTAAAATTATTGAAATACCCCTGGTTTGTAAAATTACTAGAATACCCCTAGTTTATAAAATTATCGAAATACCCCTAGGTTGCGAAATTACCAAAATACCCTTGGTGGGTAAATTACAAAAATACCCTTGGTGGGTAAATTATGAAAATACCCTTGGTGGGTAAATTACAAAAATACCCTTGGTGGGTAAATTATGAAAATACCCTTGGTAGGTAAATTACGAAAATACCCTTGGTAGGTAAATTATGAAAATACCCTTGGTGGGTAAATTACAAAAATACCCTTGGTAGGTAAATTACGAAAATACCCTTGGTAGGTAAATTACGGGCACACCCTCGATGGGTAAAATGACCGATATGCCCCTAGAGGGCAAACATGATGAAAATGCCCCTACATGTTATATGATTATTCTTGTATGTGATTTATGATTGTTATCGTATGATTATTATTTTATGTTGCATTCATGTGTTATTATGTAGCATGGGGATGGGATTATTCGAAAGGGGATATGCAGATAGGATCGCATGGTCGCTTGACGACTGTGGATCCATCGAAGACTTTTAGCCACCGAGCAGCTATGCTACACCGATAAGTTAGTGCCGCAACCGGTGCTACATAAGGAGTGTAGGGATGGGTGGGTCGATTAAATCCCCACAGGAGTGCAGGGTTGGACAGGAGACAGAGTGCAGGGTTGGCATGAGCATTAATGCGTTGCAGATGTGGTTTTATTTGAGATGGGCTCAGGCCTAGATAAATATGATTTGTGACATTTATGGGTTAAGGCCCAACCGAGGCTTTTCTGGGCTAAGGTCCAATTGCCACCATTACTGAAATAGGCTTCAGCCCAAACTGTTGTGATTCATGTTCTTATTGATGAGGGTTATGTACACTGAGTTTTCGTAAACTCACACCCTCTTTTTAATATTTTTTCTCAGGTAATGCTCAGTAAGCGGTTCGACGTGCTGGAGGTCTCAGAGGTGGCCACACTACGAGCAGTTCTGGATCTAGTATTTTACTTATTTTTAACTTGGGTTAATATCTTGTAATAAGGCCTCTCTTAAATTCTAGTTTTAGTTTTGGATTTTTAGTTCATTATGTTTTAAATCTGCTAAACTTTGTATCACGGTTTTCCAAAATAATATTTGCTTTCAAAATACTACGCTTTCGTGAATAGGTCATAAACATCACGTTTTCATAAGTTAGTCATTTTAATTAAGTTTCTGCAACCAACAAAGTTTTTTGGTAATAACTTTTTAATAAATGCCGATTAATAATGAGCAAACACAAACTGGGACTTTAGTTTTTAATATCAAGAAAGGTTTTCAAATGGAACCATGGTTTCTCGAAAAGCACCCCAATGTGTCACACCAGATTCAGGATTAACTTCTAGGCAGGGCTGGGGTGTTACATTTAGTGGTATCAAAGCCTAGATTGCAAAACTCGGGCTCTGAGATGGGCTTTAGTGTTTATTTTAAAGATGTTTACAAATGATTTTGAAGTAGTTTTGAAAGGTTTTTGTGTGGCACATCGAGTCTCCAGCGTCGAACCAAGTAAGTTCTCTTATCTGTTTCAAACTGTTACTGCTCTAGGTAGATACTGGGTTTCGTTTAGATGATAGACTATACTGAGGCTCGTATGAGACTAAAAACTATAGTGAGCTGGTAATTTCGAAAATAACTCTTAACTACTACTTCCATAAAACATTTGTTTAATTACTCAAACTATGAGCTAAATTCATAAAATTTGTAATTTAGATAATATGGGAAGTGATAATGAGTGCAAGAAGGGGTACAAGAGGCCGCTTAGAGGCCTTGGGCATGAAGGAATGGGAATGGTTTGGGACGTGGAGCTCCAGGTAGAGGTGCTGGTCGTGAGGAGGCGAGGCAGTCGGCATTGGTTTATGCAACACATCGTTGTGAGGACGGAGACGCTCTAGATGCGAATACTGGTATGTTCTTTACCCGTAATGAGTTATTTACCTAATTTGCAATTAGGACTAGAGTGTGCAGTAGAAGCGTAGTGGTATATCCGGTATTGTACGACTATGAGATAGTTGGAAATTTCGGGGACAAAATTTCACTAAGGAGGGTAGATTTGTAACATCCTGGAACTGGGCCTAGTAAGATTGGGCCTAATGGGCCTCGAGGGTAGTAGCGTTTAAAATTTTTGAGAACAAGAGAATGGTACTAAGGCAAGTTGGACCTATTAGGTGAGTGATTTTGGAAGGTTAGGAGGCTTTTATAAAGTCCCGAGTTAAAGTTAGGCCATAGGAAAAAAATTGGTTTTAGGTGAAAAAAACCCTGGGAGTTGGTAGGTAGGCTTTAAGAATAAAATGTGGGGAAAAATGACAAGTGGAGTGTGTGGTGTAGTGGCAAAGTGACGCCATATAAGAGGCGACGCCAAAAGGAAGGAAAGAGGTTCAAGGTTCAAGTCTTGGTGCTTACATTTTAGTTTTCTTTTTAAATGGATTTTTGAATTTGGCCATATGACTTATATTTAGTTGCACATGATTTTAGAAACAAAGAGCTAGTTGGTAAAGTGGCTAGCAGCGTGGATTATGTTATAGGGGAGCCTGGGTTCGAATCTCATGAGAAGCAAGGGAGTATTTATTTTGCTAATATGGGGCGGCAATAGTTTGAGTTGGATTTAAACTCTGCTAGCTAAAGGATCCCACATCAGAAAGATACGAAGAAGGAAGGTGAGAAGCTAGCTATATAAAGAGCATTCTAGGAGGACAGAAAAGATACCTTGGTGGGCATTGGGCTTAGGAGCTTTGGGAGCACGGTTTAGCAGCTTTAGAATTCCTATCAAGTGTGTACTCTCTCTACTATAGTTGTACAGCGGTAAATGTCGATAAGCTGGTTACACGGTGATGGTAGCCAGACGAGCGTGCGAGCGCATGTGTGGGGCTTCAACGCGATAGTTGATGCCATCAGTAGTGTTCTTGTGGTTGTGGGCTATTGGGCTACGATGGCCCGAAAGGGGCCAAGTGGGCCCAATGGGCTCGAGGGCCCATATAAGTAAATTGTATGATTGAGTAGAAGATAGTGAACTAGACTATATGATCTCATATATGTAGCTAGGTTTAGGCTAAATGGGCCACACGAGTGTGTGGGCCAAGTTGGGCCGAGAATGAGCCTTAGGCCTACTCGCATCATTATCTCTGTTTAGAATACATGAGTCGTTCGAGGCGACAATAGACCTTCTGTTGGGTTGTTAATACCCTAATTTGTGAAATCACCTAAATACCTTAATTTGTGAAATTATCGAAATACCCCTAGGTTGTAAAATTACAAAAATGCCCGTGGTTTGTGAAATTACCAAAATACCTCTGGTATGTAAAATTACCAAAATAACCTAATTTGTGAAATTACCGAAATACCCCTGATTTGCAAAATTATCAAAATACCCCTAGTTTGCAAAATTACTGAAATACCCCAGGTTTGTAAAATTACTAGAATACCCCTGGTTTAAAAAATTATCGAAATACCCCTGGGTTACAAAATTACCTTAATACCCTTGGTGGGTAAATTACGAAAATGCCCTTGGTGGGTAAATTACGAAAATACCCTTGGTGGATAAATTACGAAAATATCCTTGGTGGGTAAATTACGAAAACACTCTTGGTAGGTAAATGACGAAAATACCATTGGTAGGTAAATTAAAAAAATACCCTTGGTGGGTAAATTACGAAAATACCTCTGGTAGGTAAATTATGAAAATACCCTTGGTAGGTAAATTACGAAAATACCCTCGATGGGTAAAATGACCGATATGCCCCTAGAGGGAAAAAATGACGAAAACACCTCTTCATGTTATATGATTATTCTTGTATGTGATTTATGATTGTTATCGTATGATTATTATTGTATGTTGCATTCATGTGTTATTATGTAGCATGGGGATGGGATTATTCGAAAGGAGAAGTGCAGATAGGATCGCATGGTCGCTTGACGACTGTGGATCTACCGAAGGCTTTTAGCCACTGAGCAGTTATGATGCACCAATAAGTTAGTGCCGCAACCGGTGCTACATAAGAAGTGTAGGGATGGGTGGGTCGATTAAATCCCCACAAGAGTGTAGGGTTGGACAGGAGACAGAATGTAGAGTTGGCATGGGCATTAATGCATTGCATATGTGGTTTTATTTGTGATGGGCTCAGGCCCAGATAAATATGATTTGTGACATTTATGGGTTAAGACCCAACTGAGGCTTTTATGGGCTAAGGCCCAATTGCCACCGTTACTGAAATGGGCGTCGGCCCAAACTGTTGTGTTCATGTTCTTATTGATGAGGGTTATGCACACTGAGTTTTCGTAAACTCACACCCTCTTTTAATATTTTTTCTCAGGTAATCCTCAGTAAGCGGTTTGACGTGCTGGAGGACTCGGATGTGGCAACACTACGAGCAGTTTTGGACTCTAGTATTTTACTTATTTTTAACTTGGGTTAATATCTTGTAATAAGGCCTCTTAAATTTTGGTTTTAGTTTTGGATTTTTAGTTTATTATGTTTTAAATCTGCTAAACTTTGTAACACAATTTTCCAAAACAATATCTGCTTTCAAAATACTACGCTTTCGCGAATAAGTCTAAACATCACGTTTTCATAAGTCAGTCATTTTAATTAAGTTTTCGCAAACAAAAAAGTTTTTTGGTAATAACTTTTTAATAAATGTCGATTAATAATGAGCAAATGCAAACTGAGATTTTAGTTTTTAATATCAAGAAAGGTTTTCAAATGGAACCATGGTTTCTCGAAAAGCACCCCAATGTGACACGCTAGATTCGGGCCTAACTTCTAGGCCGGGTTTGGGGTGTTACAGTTTGAATAGTTATTGAACTCATACATGATTCTCGGTTTTATATGAATTACATGGCTAACATGGTTGATGAATATGTGTTAGGTTCTTGGCCAAATTGAGTTGAGATATTAAAATGGTAATTTAAATTCTCTATTATACAAACTTACAAAGCTTGAAAGCTTAGTCTATTTTATTTTTCGTGTTTTATAGTGATTCAGAAGCTCGTTCGGGCTGGAAGCTTGTCGGAGCTATATCACACTATCTATCAGCTCTTTTGGTACTTTCAGTTATTTAATTTCGGTTATAATGGCATGTATAGGTTAATTTGGCCAATGTTCGCATATAAGTGTTTTGTTGAGATTAGCCACTTATATGGCTTGTGTTCGGTATATTTTGATGTGTATATATATGTGGCCTTATCATATTTGATGTGTGTTTGATACGGTAGAATGATGGAAAGTAAAATGTGCTTTTAATATGCATACAAGATATGTTATATACCTTGGTAACAGCCCAAATTTTAGTGAAATCGAAATAGTGGTTTCGGGTCCACAAATCTGAGCCAAAAATACCGTATAATGATAGATATGACTTGTGAAAATTTTGGTATGAAAATTTTATCGATTGAGTTCTTAAATACGAGTAGGACTAAATCGCATAAAATGCAAAAGTTGAATTCTAATAGCTATAAGGATTAAATTACTATGGAATTCAAAACTTAAGGTCCTTATATGGCAGTTGGACCTTTAAGAAAAGTATGAAGATTTTTCTTGGTGACTCGTCCATGGAAATATAGAAAAAGGGTAAGGACTAAATTGGAAAGTGAGTAGATTTTTCTTGGTGACTCATCCATGGAAATATAGAAAAAGGGTAAGGACTAAATTGGAAAGTGAAAATTTTATTTAATTAAAAGATGATAAAATAGATATCATCTTATTTTCTCATCTTATTCCCCAAAACAAAACATGGAAACCCTAGAGAGAGAGAGAGAGAGAAACTTTGATGGCCAAATTGGGTAAGTTTCCTTATCCTATTTTTATTTTTTATTTTTTATTTTTTTGAATCAAGACAGCCTAATCTATCTATTTGGGGGATTAATTTGAAAAGTTATGAAGGTATGAAAAATGGGTCATGGATATATATGTTGGAAATTAGAAATTTATGGTAGAAAATGGAATATTATTGATAGATAAACAACTTTTTACAAAGTGAGTTTTTGATGAAATCATGATTTAGGTATTAAAATGTAAACTTGTGAAATTGAAGGAAAGATTCTAAAATTTTATGAATACATATGCTGTAAATTTTGTAATGGGGCATTGGTTAGGCTTAGAATAGGGAGTAATTTGCACAAGTTTCATTTTCGAGCTTAGGGACGAAAATAAAATTTATGGAAAAGTTAGGGGAAAAATAGTAATTTTGCCTAGGATGAAAATTTAGTCCACATGAATGTAAAACATGATTAATTGATGTAAAATTTACTCATATAAATCCGAATAGATCAAATTCGGAGCTAGAACGAGGAAAGAGAAAAATATCAGATTAGTAAATTTATGTACACGAACATTTGTCGAGGTAAGTTCGTGTAACTAAATTGTATATATTTTTATGCTTGAATTAAATGTTGTGCTTGTGAATTGCATAAATGCCTTAATTATGTGAAATGAACACATATTCGTCAAAGCCCGATAAATGAATTGTGCCCGATCAACAATAATGCTCGATAAATGATAAATGATAAAAATGCAAATTTTATGCTTGAGTTGAATGTGAACACTTGAATTGTATGAATGTAAAAATGCATGAGATTGATCATATGCTTGATCATGCTTGAAAAATGTTAAATCCTGTATGAATAAATGTTATTTCCCTGATAAAACTGCATATCTTGCAGAATGGATTTAGCCCGGATAGGTAATCCGAAATGAGCCTCTCGAGTATATGTTTCAATTAGGATTTAGCCTGGACTGGTAATGCTAATTAACCAGATTTAGCTTGGACTTGTAATCTGACAAAGCCCTTAGAGTATATGTTATAGATAGGATTTAGCCTGAACTGGTAATTCTATTGTATATACGTGGCTCGAGAGTGTACCTAAAAGGTACTACTGAGTATGAATTGATGGATTCTAATTTGTACACCTCGAGTGTACTACTGGTGTATCCATCAATATTCCAAATAAATTTAACGGGTAAAATTCTTGACATGAGAAGATTATGAATAAGAAATGAGTTATTACATGTATCTACCTGAAATACATTAAAATGATGGTATGTGATAATTGATACATGGAAATATGAGACGATGATATTTGTACTTGGAATTTGGTTGATGAATATAAGTTCATCCTTGATTATAGACTTGTACACCTTGAGTGTACTACTACTTGTGTGACCTTAATTTCACAAAATATGAGTAAAGCCCTGACATGAAATAAGCTGAACCCGAAATGAACTAATATGAAACTATGCTTGTAATAATAAGAGATGATTTATACATATTAAATGAATACATGTTGTGGAAAGCATAAGTGCATGAAAACTTAATTGTTGTTAAGCTCATACTTGTCTTGATGTTACTACGGAATATATGACTAACAAGGTCAATAAGGAGATGTGTAAGGCTTGACGTCAAATTGATTGAATATGCCTTACATAGTTACCTCAAAATAGAATGAATGGTAAGTTAAGTACCATGTTATATGAACTTACTAAGCATACAATGCTCACCACATCTTAATTTCCCCTATTTTACAGTAAATCGAAAGCTCGTTGGATTGGAAGCTCGTCGGAGATCACTCACACTATCCATCGGCCCATGACGGTACAATATGGTAAATCAGTTATGGTTGTAGTGGCATGTATAGGATATGTTGTCCATATTGGCATGTAAATGTATATAATGCTTGTAATCTAGCCATTGGGATGGCTAGTAATGGTTGTTTTGAAATACTTGTAATGTTATGCTATGGTAACCATATATATATGTTAAGTAGTTGATCAAATCATGTTTAACACATGAATTAAACCAAGGCAAGATAATAAACATGTATGTATATAATGGTATACCATGTTGAATGATATAATTTGCTTGATTTGAATGCTTGAAATAGTTGGTATTTGAATGTGAGTTAAAGTGCAAGTCATTGGTGTGATTTTGGGTGAGATGGGAAGCTAGAAATGGCTTTATTTTGTCCACATAGGCGAACACACGGGTGTGTGTTTAGACAGTGTGTGACACACGGCCTACCCCATGGGCATGTGGCCTGGCCGTGTTTCAATTGTACCTTAAATTCGAGAACAATAGAATACTCAGAATTAAGTAAATGGGCAGAGACACCAACATGTGTCTCAGCCGTGTGGCTGAAATGGCCTTGAACACGGGTGTGTGTCTTGGCCGTGTGAAACCTACACCTAATTCGATTGAATTAAATAATCACACGGCCTAGCACAGGGCATGTGGCATGGCCATGTGGCGCAAGTCAGAGAGGAACCTAAATCAGACGCCGTGGGTGTCTAAGGGTCACACGGGCGTGTCCCTTGGACCACACGGGCGTGGGAGTCTTGCACCTTGGAAATTTTAGAAATGTCACGAAATTTTTTTAGATTTTTTTATTAAGTCCCGAATCGATTCTAATGCTTGTATTGGATCTTGAGGGCCCATCTAAGGGACATTACGAATGATTTCAGTTAATGAATAATGATTGACATGATTTATCTAAGAATGTTTTGAAAAGTTTCGGTAACGCTTTGTAACCATGTTCCGACGACGGATACGGGTTAGGTGTGTTACATATATAGTGCTTTGTTATGGAAAATTTATAGGTATATTGATGTTAGTTAGAATAGTATATTTGGTGCCATTTGGAAATATTGGTATGTTTTGGTAAGTAAGTTAAGTGACATGAAATGATGCAAAATGATTTACCTTGAGAAGTGGTATTTTTGGGTACAAAATGGGTGAGCTTGATAAATGACCTACATGATAGGTTCTGGTACAATTATGCTTATATGTATTTGGTCACTTAGGTAAATCTGGATACATGATTGACATGTTTGCATATTGTCATTTGAGGTGCCTAAGGGCATATTGGTTGTATGTGATGATTTTACATGTTTAAGGCTTGATTTTGGCTTTTTTTGGATACCTAATTTATGACTTGTGTATATGCAAAATATTGAGTGTAGGTCGATGCCAAATTGGATGAGAAATGTGGCTTGTAAAATGGCCTATTTTTGTCCATACGGGCAGAGACACGGGCCCAGCCGTGTGTGACAATGACCAAGAGACACAGCCGTGTGTCCCTGTATCTTTTATAGAGTGCAAGTCAGTATGCTCACATGGCTTAGCATATGGGCGTGTGGCTTGGTCGTGTGGCATAAGTTTGTGAGTTACACAGGCACGGTCATGGGCTGGGACACGGCCGTGTGTCCCTATTTCTAATGCCTATACAGCCTAAGACACGGGCGTGTCTCTTGGCCGTGTGAGACACAAAGCCTGGCCACACGACCTGGCCACACGACTGTGTGACCCTTGAAGCTTCAAAAATTTTAAATGTTTCTGAAATGTTTTTTTGAGCTTCCAATTTATTCCCAATTTGTTTCTAAGGTGTATTTTAGGCCTCGAGGGCTCAAATTAGGAATAATGTGCATGATTATGATTGGTTTCTGACATAAATGCTATATGTTATAAAATGTTTGAATTTTTTGTTTGTCTAATTTGTAAATTTGGTAATGCTCCGTAACCCTGTTCTAGCAATAAATACGGGTTAGGGGAGTTACAACTCTATTCTGAGCCCAATCATTGAAGTCATTAAATATTGTTTAGGTTTTTTTTACAATTACCTTCTTGCAGGCTCGACAAAATGCAAACAGAGCAGCACATTCCTTGGCAAGGGAAGGTCATCAATTCTAATCGGCAAGATTCTAGGTCGAGGATGTAATAGCCTGACTTAGGGCCTAGTCAGAATAGTGTTGCGAGACCACAAATCCGAAGTAGAAACATGATTTTTATGATTTCTATGAGGCTTATGAGGTGATTTCATGAATGTGTAAAAATCTCATGAAGAAATTTTATTAATTAGTGATTAAATTGTCCATTAGGACTAAATTGCAAATATTAGAAAATATGAGATTTTAGAAGATTTAAGTATGAAATAGAATTATAAAAATTTCTAGAGGTCCTTATTTAACAATTAGACCATTATATTTGATGATGGACAGAAATGGACATGGGAAGGAAAAATCTTAAGAAAGGATCATTAAGGGCATTTTTGTCATTTGATAAATAAAAGAATTAAAAGGGAAAAACAAGCCAAAATCTTGTCCATCTTCTTCCTCTAGTGCTGAAAATTGCAAAGAGCCATAGCCAGGGTTTCTTCAACTTTCAAGCTTGATAGTAAGTGCATCCTAGCCCCATTTTTTAATGTTTTTCGTATTTTTGAGACCCTCGTAGCTCGATTTAGCTATTTCCAGCTATATTTTGAGCTAGGGTTTATGTTCAAAAATTTACCCATGTATGACACACATGTATTTTGATGTTTTATGGAAGAATATGAAAGTTTGATGTATGATAAACATCTTTTTCTAAATGATTTTCACGAAAAATACATTTAAGGACTAAATTGTAAAAGTTGTAGAAATGGTCATACATGAGGGAGATAGTGAAAATTGAATGTTTTTATAATTGAGAATATGATTTGGCTAGGCTTGAAATGCAAGAAAGTTAAATGAAAATCATTTTACAAGCCTAGAGGAAAAAACAGTATTTATGAAAATAGTTTAGGGGCAAAATTGTAATTTTGCCAAAACATGAATTACGAGTAATTTTAGTCAATGTGTGTATATAACAAGTGAAATTATTATTATAGATCAAGACACATAAAGCCCAGATCGAAACCAAGGAAAGAGCAAAATAGAGGGCTAAATCGAGCATCGATACACATTTTGAGAATTGAGATAAGTTTGTGTGAATTTAAAGTTTAATAATGTTTCGATATTTGAAACTACTTAATATTATGACAATACATGATATAGCTATGAAAATCGAGTGACATGGCCTCGATGAGGAAATGGTGAAAATAAGCTACGTGAAATCTCGGATAAAGATTCGAAATAATGAGGATACTCATGTCAGAGCATTAAATAAAGAAGGTCCCGTGTAAGACCATGTCTAGGATATGGACTCGGCACCTAAGGATGATTTCGTATAAGACTATGTATGGGACATGGCATCGAAATCTGTGTATGATTTCGTATAAGACCAGGTTTGGGACATGGCTTCGACATCGAGCTTTGAGATTTCGTGTAAGACTATATCTGGGATATGGCATCGACATCAATCGGTGATGCCATGTAAGACAATATCTAGGATATGGCATTGGCATCAAAATTTATGCATGATGAGTTTGAATATCCTACAATAATTTGATTTGTTCATGGGCAAAAGAGCTAAGTATGTAAAATGGCATAGAACCAAAACTATTTGTGGATGACTTTGAGCTTCTTTTATGATTAAGAATGATGAAGATTTAAAATTGTGCTCATGTTAGTATATGAGCTGAGTTATATGATAAGTGATACAGGTACCATGAGAAAACACAAGTTATAAACCCATAATGTAACATGAGATGGGTAAGAATAAATATAAGTAACTATGGATGAGTATGTTTAAGCATTTGAGACTTATGTTGCTATTGTTCCAATAGATGGATGGATTTAATGAAAGCACTTATGTTGTTTTAGAATTTCATGCAAACTTACTAAGCTATATGCTTACCCCTCTCTTTTTCCTCTTTCTTTGTAGTTTCGCCAAGTTAGCTCGAGGATCATAGAACGTCGGAGTTTGGATCACACTATCAACTGTCCTTTTGGTATAGTAAAGTTGATTCATTTTGAGTATGGCATGTATAGGGACTTAATCATTTTGTGTCATGTCATATTTGAAGGCCAAAGGGTTGGCTATTAATGTTTTACACTCATCTTGTAAAGGGCCATGGTGAATTGGCCAATATTGTTAAGTTTAAATTATAACGTTGATGAGTTTAATGAAATGAATGTCCATGCAAGTAATTGACTAAAATATAGGTGGAATGAATGATAATTTAAGGATTCTTAATAGTTTAATATTGCTATGTTATGTGCTACTTGTGATGAAATGAATGAGTTTATGTTTCAGGGTGGCAAAAAGGCTTGGAAAATAGCCACTAAGTGTCCACACGGGTAGACACACGGGCGTGTGTCTAGGCCGTGTGTGACACACGGTTAAACCCATGAGCGTGTTATTAGGCCGTGTGTCCCCTGCATTTTAATTACGAGAATTCAAATCATCACACAGGCATGTGCCTAGGCCGTGTGCTTCTTAAAGAGTTGCTGATGTCATAAATAGAATACCTCTAGTTTTCACACATTGGTGAGGACACGGGCGTGTCCAGGCATGTGAAGGACACAGACCATTGACACGGGCGTGTGTCCGGCCGTGTGGAAACCCTTGTAGGTTTGAAATAAAGATAAATTCTACACAGGCTAGGGATATGGGCGTGTGAGAACACACGTGCGTGTCCCAAGTCACACTGGCCTCCCAGATGTATGTTTAAAGCCTCGTAGGCCCATGATATGTATGTTATGATTAAGAAAGAAAAGTTTTAAGTTGGAATGAAACTTTATAGCCCGATATTACATGTTCAAGCAAGGATAAGTACGGAAATGCCTCGTATCCAGTCCCAGTGTCAGACTCGAGTAAAGGGTGTTATATTTAGTGGTATCAGAGCTACGGTTTAGTCGATTCTTGGACTAACGTAGCGTAAGTATAAGTCTAGTTATACATGCCATACGTAAGAGTACTTGTGTCATGATAGTGTGATGACTTCTGACGATTTGAATTATGTTTTTATATAGTCAATGGATCCTGACCCTGACCGAGCTGCAGCCAATGTACTACAAGTAATGCGCAGGCTCCCGTGCAAGGGACCGCGCCCGTAGAGAGTAGACCCTAGACTTTGGGTCAGGGAGAAGAGGCCTGAGAAGCCTTTCTTCGTATGATAAGAAATTGATACATTGAGTACATTTGAGCAAATCCTAATGCTCAACCTCCTCCATCCCCGTCTATTCCTCAACCTACCCCTGTAGCTCCCCAAGTGGTAGAAGTAGTAAGAAGAGAAAAGCCTCCGATTGATAGAATCCAAAAATAAGGAGCCGAGGAATTTCGAGCTAGTAAAGATGATGATCCGAAAAGGGCCGAAATTTGGCTTGAAAATACCATCACGGTATTTGATGAATTATCTTGCACACCTAAAGAGTGCATGAAGTGTGTGGTTTCTCTTCTGAGAGATTTCGCTTATCAGTGGTGGAATACCCTTGTGTTAGTTGTACCAAGGGAAAGAATTACATGGGAGTTTTTCCAAGAAGAATTCCGGAAGAAATACATAAGCTAAAGATTTATTGATCAGAAGAGAAAGGAATTCTTTGAACTGAAACAAGGCAAGATGATGGTGACTGAGTACGAGCGTGAATTTGTGAGATTCAGTAAGTACGCTCAGGAGTGTGTGTCCTCTGAAGGCATCATGTGTAAGAGGTTTGAGGACGGACTAAATGAAGATATCAAATTGTTTGTTGGTGTCCTCAAGTTAAAGGAATTTGTTGTGTTAGTGGATTGGGCTTGTAAGGCCGAGGAATTAGTGAAAGAGAAAAGAAAAGCTGAGATGGAGTTTCGTGACACAAGAAAGAGACTGTAACATCCTGAATAGGGCCTATGGATATTCAGTTTGATTGTATGAAATGACAAGTCTAAGCACTAAGAATAAATTTTTGATATTTTTTGGAAACCTGGAAATGCATGAAAATGGAAACCTAAACATTTTGGAAACCTAAACATTTTGGAAACCTGAACATTTTGGAAACTTGAACATTTTGGAAACTTGAACATTTTGGAAACCCGAACATTTTGGAAACTCAAGATGTAAGAAAAATGGCAAGTTACTGAGCCGATCAAAATTTTAGGAAACTTAGAAATAATGCCGAATGACAAATTTTAAAATTCAAAATAGGAAATAAGGGCAAGAGGGCCTTAAAAGAAAAAGTTGGTGAGATTTGACACACAATCGGGCTTGGAAAAGTGGCTCAAGGTGTCACTTAAGGCTTATGGAAATGGCGTCATGTGTAAGAGGAATGGGCACGAGTTGAGTCACTTGGAAAGCAAATATTAAAGGTTTTATTTTGCTTCCAAGGCTAGGGGTGGACGGCACCTATTTCTAGAAGGAGGAGTTTTATTTCGGTTAAAACTTGATAAATTAAGTGCTAAGTAAAGGATTTTCTCTTAATAAGATAATTGAGGAGATATATGATGGATTAAATACTTTTAATTTAATAAGGTGATAATTAAAAGATAATATTATCACTTGTGGGGGAGTAGTGGCCAAGTCAAGGACTCTTGGTCTAGCAATTTCAGTTAAAAGAGGAGAATTAAGGCTATTCTCTCATCCTTCCTAAGCTTGCCGAAATTTTCGTAGCTCTCTCCCCCTCTCTGCCGAATTTTCTTTAAGCAAAATCCATTCTCTCTTCTTCTATTTTCTTCTCCGTTTCTACTGTCAAAGCCGAATCTTTGTTGATTCTAAGCAAAGGAGCAATCAACTACAACATCAAAAAGGGTAAGATCTGTGGTCAATCAATTTCTATTCCTTTCTTTTACCAAAAATTCGGGTACTAATCCTAATAGCAAATTTTGGCCGAATCTACAAGGGGTCTCTTAGGTTTCCACAATTACCGAATATAAAGATCAAGGATCTAAGGTAAGAACAATTAATTCTTGTTCTTCTAATTCGTTTAATTAAGATCTAAGGAAATAACCTCTTTTATGTCTCTTGGCCGAATATCAAAGGAAGAGTTTTGGGATTTCAGATTCAAGGAATTTAAGGGATTTTGACAGACATATTAAGGAATCCTCGTCAGATTTGGAAATTGCATGGTAAGTGACATTCGGCCAAGGTTTGATCTTGATATTCGAAATTATTTTCCACTTATTCAAAAGTTAGAAACTGACATAATTACCTGATTTAGTGGCTAGCCGATTTAAGGAAGGAATACTATCATTTTTTTCGCATTTGATTTTCGATCTTTCAATTCTAAGCAACAAGGTAAGTAATACAAATCCTACTTGGATTTGGTTTTAAGCCAAATAAGTTTGTTAATATATTTTAATGGTTGGCCAAATATAGGAGTAAAAATCTAGATCGGTAGATCGTTCTTCTGGATTTCAAGGAATCTATTAACAAATCGTGTGTACACACACTAACTTTCGATATTTCATATGGCAATTATTTTTATTATATGATTATACGTAAGTATATGAATATGGCTAAGTACCCTAAAGTGGTACAAAAGTACTGTGCACGCTTCCTACTTCGATAGGATTATGAAATATGTTATTTTATAACATGTGAATATATGTATATGAATATGAAATTAAGTATGTTATGCATGATATATATATTTTGGGGCATTCTGGATTTATGTGAAAGGGAAGAAGGTGTTGAATTTGGTCTCACTAACGTTATATGGTGACTACGGTCACAATATTTTGAATATGGTAACTCCTACATAATATCCGAATTTGGTAACTTCGGTTACACTATTTGAATATGGTGTCTAATGACACAAATTATATGGGCGATGAGCACGTCGATCGCAATGATCGCCTTCGATTGTGTGTAGCGGATGGAGGGTTGACTTAGTAGTCCCACGGTGCAGACGGCGTGTACGGGTGGTGTGTAGCAGATGGACCATTAGGCTTGGGTTTGGGTTGCATCATAATTCTTTTTATATGAATATGAATTTGATTTATGAACATGTATGCCCGATTTGTTGAATGTTAGTATTGTGCACATTGAGTCTGCTGACTCACCCGTTGTAGGAAATATTTTCGGTGATGAACAAAGGATTTGGACCGGGACTAGAGACCTCGAGGTGGCCATGTTCCATTTGAAGATTTTATTCGATTTGGACTTTGTTATTTGTTTGGGTTTTACTTGATGTAATAAGGCCAAAAGGCCCAAGTGGATTTTTCTTATTCGCTTTACTTTAAATTGTTATGTTACTTAACTATTATGACTAAAAGTTAAATGTTATTTTCTGTAAAACCCTAAAAATTATTTTGTCACCTTATTAAAAATTGGATTTACAAGATTAATTAAATGGGTTTCCAATCTAAGCCCAACCCACAACAACATTTTCTAAAAATTTTACAAATTTTCTCTAAGTAACTAAATTCTTTGAAACCGGTTTACTTTAGGAACATACCAGATCCGGTTCAGGCTCGTGGGCCGGGTGTGGGGTGTTTCAATTTGGAATCAGAGCCCAGTTTTAAACTCTCGGCGTGTGGGCTAAGGCCCAAAACGTTTTCCAAGCGAGCCAAATGATTTTCTTTGAAAATAAGCAGGTTTTCTGGCATGGCCCCTAAGTCTTCGACCCGCAGTTCACCAGGTAAGTACCCCTAACTCTACGTGTGATTCTGTGAACTATATAAGGGTAGAAAAGGCATGGAACGAGAATAGAATGATAGGAACTTGAACCCTAGGATTAGACTACTCAAACACAAAACCACATAAGACTTAATGCCTTGAACAAACCTATGGCTAAGTCACCGAGCTAGGTGTGATAACCTCAGACGCATGTCTAGGATTGGATCCCAAGAGCTCGGTATTTAAGCAGTCCTAGTGACTCACCTCCTCTCGCAGAATCCTACCAGTGCGTAGCTTCGGCTCACCCTAACTCGAGGGCTTAGTGGTGTGGCAACCTCTCAGACACATGTCTAGGAATGGTTTCGGTGGGAGCTTGGTATTTAAGCAGTCCGCGTGACTAACCTCCTCTCCACACGAATCCTGCCTGGTGCGTAGCGTTGGTTCACCCTAACCAAGAGGGCTCGGTCATAGGCTAAACATAATGACTAAAACCCGAAAGGGAACTAGCCATGTTTTTTTAAAAAAAAAAAGAACAAAACAACAAACCCTAGTTTTTTCCAAACTTTTAAAACTTTCTTTTAAATCTGAGAAAATTATTTTTACAACATTTTCTGAAAAACTCTTGATTTGCGAAAATTACAAAAATGCCCTTAGGGGTAAAATTACCAAAACACCCTTGGTTTATAAAATGTTCAACTACTCAACAGCCTTACCAAAATTTCATTATTTCACAAACATTCAAACACCCTAATTTGTAAAATATCAAAATACCTTAATTTTGGAAAAATTACAAAATTGCCCCTAACTTACAAAATTACCAAAATGACCCTGATTTCCAAAATTTTTGCAACATCCCCATTTTTGAAGGAACAATTTTGAAAAGAACCCTCAAAGTTTTACAACTTTTGAAATACCCTAATTTATAAAATTTTACAAATTTACCCTGATTTGTGAAAAAATTACCAAAATACCCCTGAGGTCAAAAATTACCGAAATACCCTCGGATTTCAAAATTTTTCTAAATTACCCCTAGACTTCAAAATTTTCAGAATACTTTTTGGCAAAAACACTAAGGAATGTTTTTCTTCTGAAAAATTACGAAAATGCCCCTGTAGGACAAAATTACGAAAATACCCCTAGGTAGTGAAAAACAACAACAACAAAAAACTAGAATGTTTCTCTGAATGAACGAAAGTTCATATTTGTTTGATGGATGAATGAATGAATGGAAAAGACTGTGTGTATGTATGCATACGAAAGAACCACTCTTAAATCCCTTTTCATAAAACTCCTTCGCTGGTAAAAAAGTGGAACGATGACTAATTCATAAAATTTCTTAATCAGATCTCGACGTTAGAAAATGAGGTCTAGAGGACGTGGTCATCGTGGTCGAGGTAGAGGAAGGATGTCCCTGTCGGAACCCGTTAGATCGGGTAATGCCACCGCCACCACCACCCCCAGCTGTTAATGTTGAGCAGCAGGCTCGACGGGGAAGATCTTTGTCGCAAAGTGGTCGCGAGTTTTGGAATTGGTGGCAGGTGCAGGAGGAAATTCAGGAAATCGAAAGTCTGTACCTGAACGGCTCCGAGCTAATGGAGTGGAAATGTTCCGAGGAGTATCTAATGTGGCACCCAATACAGCTGAGTACTGGTTGGAAGCAACGGAGCGTATCATGGATGAGCTCGATCTGACTCCAGAGGAAAAGTTGAAAGGGATGGTGGCATTGTTACGCAATGAAGCGTATCAGTGGTGGTTAACTGTTCGAGATGGTACCACGGCTGAAAACTTGACCTGGGAATATGTTAAGGAGTCATTTCAGAAGAAGTATGTGGGAACTAGGTATACAGATGAACAAAGGAAGGCTTTTCTAGGGTTGGTTCAAGGGAGTAAGTCTATTGCAGAATATGAGGCGGAATTCCTGAGATTGAGCCGCTATGCTCGAGGGGTAGTGGCAACTAAGCATGAACGCTGTGTCCGTTTTGAGGATGGACTGAGGGACGATCTGAGACTGTTGATAGCACCGCATCAGGAGTAGAAGTTTTCTGCTTTAGTGGATAAGGCCAAGGTGGCCGAGGGGATTAAGGACGCTACTAAGCAGACTGTGGATAGGAATAAGGCCAAAGAGGATTTGGGCCATCCGGAAAGGGTCACAAAAGGCCTAGGGTTGACGGGCCACGAAATCAACAAAGTTGGTACGGCCGGCAAGACGCTCTTGTGAGCATTGTGGAAAGAAGCACATGGGAGAGTGTTGGAGAAAGACGGAGGATGTTTCAAGTGTGGGTCCAAGGACCATATGCTTAAGGATTGTCCCAAGCAATCGATGAGAGCCGACCGCCAGCTCGTAATACTAGCGACCGGTAAAGGCGGAAAGAAATTTCAACGGGTCGTGGTTCGTAACCGAGGTAGTGGTCTTTGGCAGAGGCCGTGGAACACGTGGTCGAGGTACTAATGTTAATGCGTACAAGACAACCGAGTTTGGTTTATGCGATTCATCAAGGGAAGATGGAGACGCGCGGATGTAATAACCCAGACGTTCTTTATTTTGACAAACCCTATTTTGCTCTAATTGATGTGGGCTCGACCCATTCCTATGTTGCAAGTAGTGTAGTGGAAACACTAGGCCTAGACTCGAACTTTCGACAGATGAGATGGTCGTAGTAAGCCCATTAGGCCAAACTATAGTGGTTGACAAGATCTTTCGAATGTACCCTAGAGATTCGTGGAGCGAACTTTCGAAAGCGATTTAATGGAGTTACCTTCTGAGAGTTTGAGCTTATACTCGTAATGGATTGGCTAGTAGAACACCGAGGCGTGTTGGATTGTGCGGCTAAACGTATGGAACTAAGAACCCCGGAGGATGAAGTGGTAGTAATGATCGGAGAAAGGAGGAACTACTTGTCTAATGTAGTTTCGGCACTGAAGGCTGAGAAGATGGTTAAGAAAGGTTGCGAGGCATTCTTAGCCTTCGTAAGTGCGATAGGTGGAAAGGAGGAAGGTATTAATGTAGTTAGGATGGTAAGGGACTTCGTGGATGTGTTTCCAGAGGAATTATCGGGAATACCCCTAGACAGGGAGGTGGAATTTGGGATAGATTTGCTACCCGGAAAAGCTCTTGTGTCAATCGCTCCATACCGAATGGTACCAAAGGAGTTAGTGGAGCTCAAGGCTCAGATACAAGAACTGTTGGATCGTGGGTTCATCCAACCCAGTGTGTCTCCGTGGGGAGCACCGGTCCTATTTGTGAAGAAGAAGGACGAAACTATGCGTATGTGCATAGATTACCGTCAGTTGAATAAGCTGACCATTAAGAACAAGTATCCCTTGCCAAGGATCGATGACTTGTTCGATCAGCTGAAGGGAGCCGCAGTGTTTTCGAAGATCGATTTACGGTCGGGATACCATCAGTTGAAGGTGAAGGAGGCTGATATCCATAAGACCGCTTTCAAGACAAGATATGGTCACTTTGAGTTTGTGGTGATGCCGTTTGGGTTGACGAACGCCCAACAAGGTTCATGGACATAATGAATCGGGTTTTCCAACCATACTTTGATAGGTTAAATCGTTGTGTTCATCGACGATATTTTGGTGTATTCAAAGTCGGAGGAGGAGCATGATGAGCATCTCCGAGTTGTGTTGGAAGTGTTAAGGGAGAAGAAGCTCTATGCCAAATTCAGCAAGTGCAAATTTTGGCTTAAGGAGGTGGCATTCCTAGGACATGTGGTATCCGCAGCAGGAATAAGAGTGGATCCAAGGAAGATCGAAGCAGTGTTGGATTGAAACCACCTAGGTCCGTGGCTGAAATCTGAAGTTTCTTAGGTTTGGTAAGCTATTAAAGAAGGTTCGTGGAAGGATTCTCGTCAATAGCCGCGCCTTTAACAAAGTTACTAAGGAAGGAAGTACCCTTCGAATGGACGAATAAGCAGCAGGAAAGCTTTGAAAAGCTTAAGAAGGTGCCGATGAAGTTACTGATGTTAATTCAACGGAGGCGGGAAAAGATTTTATGGTGTAATCGTGACGCTCTGACACGGGGTTAGGGCGTGTGTTAATGCAAGAGGGCAAAGTAGTCGCTATGCGCCACTACAGCCTAAGGCCGCATGAGGTTAACTACCCCACTCATGACTTGGAATTAGCAGCAGTGGTTTTCGCCCTTAAAGTTTGGAGGCACTACCTTTATGGAGAAAGGTCGATTATCTATCTGCACCACAAGAGCCTTAAGTATCTGCTGACTCGTAAGGAGTTAAACTTGAGGCAACGAAGGTGGGTGGAATTGTTGAAGGACTACGATTGTTCGATAGAATATCATCCGGCAAGGTGAACGTCGTGGTGATGCCCTAAGTCGGAAGGTTGTATCGGATCTACGGGCTTTGTTCGCCATTTAAGTCTCAGATGATGACGAAAGCCCGCTAAGGTGGTTACAAGTCAGCCCACATGGTCAAGGAGGTGAAAGAGGGACAGCTATCGATAACGACTTAAGTACTAAGTTACAGCAAGTACAACAAGGGGGATTAAAGGACTATGGTGTCAATGATGAAGGAGTATTGTGCTACAAAGGAAAAGTCTGTATGCCGAGGAATAAGGAGTTGAGACAAAGGATTCTTCGGGAAGCGCATGGTAGCCCTTATGCTATGCATCCCGGAGGCATCAAGCTATATAGAGATCTAAGGGAACAGTTTTGGTGGTCTGATCTCAAACGAGAGGTGACTGAATTTGTGGGAAATGTTTGACGGTCGCAAGTTAAGGTGAACACCAAGTCCCATCAGATTACTTCAACCAATCAAGTTCCCCAATGGAAGTGGGAGAGAATTACCATGGACTTCGTTAGTGGGCTTCCCTCACGCCTACTAAGAAGGACTCGGTATGGGTGATAGTGGACCGCTTGACCAAGTCCGCACACTTTATCCCAAAGAAGAATGGATTATTCTCTTGAAGTTGGCCAAGTTATATGTGGCAAAATTATGAGGTTACATGGAGTACCAATGTCGATCATCTCCGATAGAGACCCAAGGTTTACGCCTCTATTTTGGAAGGCACTTCATCAAGCTTTAGGCACTAAGCTAGACTTCACTACTTTTCATCCACAATCGACGGGCAATCGAGCAGTTATACAAGTGTTGGAGGATATGTTGAGAGGTCGTGTAATGGATTTTCGAGGAAGTTGGGAAGATTACTTGCCTTTAGCTGAGTTTACCTACAACAATGACTATCAAGCTAGCATTCGGATGGCACCATACGAAGCATTGTATGGAAGGAAGTGTAGAACACCTACTTGTTGGACCGAGTTAGAGAATGCCGAGTTTTGGGTCCGTAATTAGTGGCGTAAACCAAAGAGAAGGTTGAGTTAATTCAGCACGGTTGAAGGAAGCCTCGATAGGCGTAAGTCGACGCAGACCTTAAGCGGAAGGAAATAGAGTTTGAAGTGGGAGACCAAGTATTCCTGAAAGTCTCGCCTTGGAAGAAGGTAATGAGGTTCATCGAAAAGGGAAGTTAAGTTTCAAGGTTTGTAGGGCCTTATCGAGTAGTGAAACGAGTTGGGCCATGGCATACCAATTAGAGTTGCCACCGAATTGCAGCAGATGCACGACGATTTCATGTGTCCATGTTACGCCGATATCGATCGGATCCGTCGCATGTGGTATCTGTTGAAGAAGTGGAGCTAAGGCCAGACTTATCCTACGAGGAAGAACCGATTCGGATCTTGGAACGTGATGTGAAAGTACTACGAAGGAAGACAGTTCCTCTAGTCAAAGTGCTATGGCGCAATCATGGAACGGAAGAAGCTTCGTGGGAGTCAGAGGAGACCATGCGACAGCAATACCCTCAATTATTTTAGTTAGGAAATTTCGGGGACGAAATTTTGTTTAAGGGGGTAGAACTGTAACATCCTGAATAGGGCCTATGCATTTTCAGTTTGATTGTATGAAATGACAAGTTTAAGCACTAAGAATAAATTTTTGATATTTTTGGAAACCTGGAAATGCATGAAAATAGAAACCTAAACATTTTGGAAACCTAAACATTTTGGAAACCTGAACATTTTGGAAACTTGAACATTTTGGAAACCTGAACATTTTGGAAACCTGAAGATGTAAGAAAAATGGCAAGTTACAGAGCCGATCGAAAATTTTAGAAAACTTAGAAATAATGCCGGAATGACAAATTTTAAAATTTAAAATAGGAAATAAGGGCAAGAGGGCCTTAAAAGAAAAAGTTGGTGAGATTTGACACACAATCGGGCTTGGAAAAGTGGCCTGAAGGTGTCACTTAAGGCTTATGGAAATGGCACCATGTGTAAGAGGAATGGGCCTGAGTTCAAGTCACTTGGAAAGCAAATATTGAAGGTTTTATTTTGCTTCCAAGGCTAGGGGTGGACGGCACCTATTTCTAGAAAAGGGAGGAGTTTTATTTCGGTTAAAACTTGATAAATTAAGTGCTAAGTAAAGGATTTTCTTAATAAGATAATTGAGGAGATATAGGATGGATTAAATACTTTTAATTTAATAAGGTGATAATTAAAAGATAATATTATCACTTGTGGGGAGTAGTGGCCAAGTCAAGGACTCTTGGTCTAGCAATTTCAGCTTAAAAGAGGAGAATTAAGGCTATTCTCTCATCCTTCCTAAGCTTGCCAAATTTTCCTAGCTCTCTCCCCTCTCTGCTAATTTTCTTTAAGCAAAATCCATTTCTCTTCTTCTATTTTCTTCTCCGCTTCTACCGTCAAAGTTTAATCTTTGTTGATTCTAAGCAAAGGAGCAATCAACTACAACATCAAAAGGGTAAGATCTGTGGTCAATCAATTTCTATTCCTTTCTTTTACCAAAAATTGGGTACTAATCCTAATAGCAAATTTTGGCCGAATCTACAAGGGTCTCTTAGGTTTCCACAATTACCGAATATAAAGATCAAGGATCTAAGGTAAGAACAATTAATTCTTGTTCTTCTAATTCGTTTAATTAAGATCTAAGGAAATAACCTCTTTATGTCTCTTGGCCGAATATCAAAGGAAGAGTTTTGGGATTTTAGATTCAAGGAATTTAAGGGATTTTGATGACATATTAAGGAATCCTCACGATTTGGAAATTGTATGGTAAGTGACATTCGCCAAGGTTTGATCTTGATATTCAAATTATTTTCCACTTATTCAAAAGTTAGAAACCGACATAATTACTCGATTTAGTGGCTAGCCGATTTAAGGAAGGAATACTATCATTTTTTCGCATTTGATTTTCAGTCTTTCAATTCGGCAACAAGGTAAGTAATACAAATCCTACTTGGATTTGGTTTTTATGCCAAATAAGTTTGTTAATATATTTTAATGGTTGGCCAAATATAGGAGTAAAAATCTAGATCGGTAGATCGCTCTTCTGGATTTCAAGGAATCTATTAAGCAAATCGTGTGTACACACACTAACTTTCGATATTTCATATGGCAATTATTTTTATTATATGATTATACGTAAGTATATGAATATGGCTAAGTACCTTAAAGTGGTACAAAAGTACTGTGCACATTTCCTACTCGATAGGATTATGAAATATGTTATTTTATAACATGTGAATATATGTATATGAATATGAAATTAAGTATGTTATGCATGATATATATATTTTGGGGCATTCGGATTTATGTGAAAGGGAAGAAGGTGTTGAATGGTGACTACTCACAACATTTTGAATATGGTTACAATATCTGAATTTGGTAACTTCGGTTACACTATTTGAATATGGTGTCTAATGACACAAATTATATGGGCGATGAGCACGCCGACCGCAATGATCGCCTTCGATGGTGTGTAGCGGATGGAGGGTTGACTTAGTAGTCCCCAAGTGTGTGACTGGTAGGTACGGGTGGTGTGTAGCGGATGGACCATTAGGCTTGGGTTTGGGTTGCATCATAATTCTTTTATATGAATATGAATTTGATTTATGAACATGTATGCCTCGATTTGTTGAATGTTAGTATCTGTGTGCACATTGAGTCTCATTGACTCACCCTGCTAGGGAAATATTTTCAGTGATGAACAAGGATTTGACCGAGACTAGAGACCTCGAGGTGGCCATGTTCCATTTGAAGATTTTATTCGATTTGGACTTTGTTATTTGTTTTGGGTTTTACTTGATGTAATAAGGCCATAAGGCCCAAAGTGGATTTTTCTTATTCGCTTTACTTTAAATTGTTATGTTACAAACTATTATGACTAAAAGTTAAATGTTATTTTCTTTAAAACCCTAAAAATTATTTTGTCACCTTATTAAAAATTGGATTTACAAGATTAATTAAATGGGTTTCCAATCTAAGCCCAACCTACAACAACATTTTCTAAAAATTTTACAAATTTTCTCTAAGTAACGAAATTCTTTGAAACCGGTTTACTTTAGGAACATACCAGATCCGGTTCAGGCTCGTGGGCCGGGTGTGGGGTGTTTCAGAGACAATTGAGTAAGTCATTTCAGTCCTCGTCCAAGAAGTCGAGAGATCCTACTCAGCTACTTTAGTCGGGTTTTCAAACAAAAGTAAGAGCAAACAGTATCCAGGGTCTAAAGCCCAGACCACATCAGTTGCTAATGTTGGCAATGCCCGACCCAGTAGACCGGAGTGTCCATAGTGTGGCAAACGTCATACCGGTGAATGTCGAGAAAATGAAAAGGCTTGTTTGGGTGTGGGTCTCTGGATCATTTTATTAGAAATTGCCTTGAAGTAGATGAGCAAGAGAAGCCTCAAGATGCAAGACTGGGAGGCACTACTAAAGGAAGACCACAGAGAAACACGGGAAGTGGAACAAGTAGTAAGCATATGCCCAGAGAGCAGGCTGTGAGATCTAAGGGTAGAGCGCCTGCGAGGACCTATGCCATTCGCGCTCGTGAAGTGGCATTATCTCCTGATGTGATTACGGGTACATTTTCTCTCCATGATACTATAGCTATTGTTTTAATAGATCCGGGATCTACCCATTCATACATTTGCATGAGATTAGTATCTAAAATTAATATGCCCGTAGAGTCTACAAAATTTGTGATAAAGGCGTCTAATCCTTTAGGCAAAAGTGTGCTAGTTGATAAGGTATGTAAAGATTGCCCATTAATGATTAGGAGGTCATTGTTTTAAGGCAAATCTCATGTTATTTCCATTTGATGAATTCAATATAATTCTTGGTACGGACTGGTTAACCACTCATGATGTGACAGTAAATTGTGGAAAGAAATATATTGAGTTAAGATGTAAAAATGGGGACACTCTTCGTGTTGAATCAGATGAACAAGGTAGATCACCGATTGTAACACCCCTTACCCGTATTCTACATCAGAACCGAGTACAAGGCGTTACCGTACTTAACTCACATGGTCATACAACTTTGGGTTACCAAATTTCATTCCCAATTTAAAACTTTCCCATTCACTTATCTAACATCCTTATAATGGGCCTACGAGGCCCTAAACACACTTTCGGGAGGTTTCAGAAATAAATCGAAAACTTGCACGCACTTGGGAAAATTTTACCTAAATAGGGGCCACACACCCGTGTGAAATGGGACACGCCTGTGTGGTATTTCACACGCCCATGCTTTGCACCCATAGTCGACACTGACTTGCATCACACGGTCAGCCACACGCCCGAGTGCTATACCCGTAGTCGACACTGACGTATTCCACACGGCCTATCATACGCCCGTGTGCTTCAACCGTGTGGCGATTTAAATTCCAAATTCAAGGTGCAGACTTCACACGGCCTGGGCACACGCCTATGTCCATGGCCATGCCTCCCACACGGCTGAAACACACGGTCGTGTCTCTGCACGTGTGTTTACTACTGAGCTTACTGACTTGCAATTCTAACATGCAAGGGGACACACGGCCTGCTCATACACCCATGCAATTGATCGTATGTCACAGTCGGCTTAGACACACGCCCGTGTGCCTACCCTTGTGGATAAGAACTGTAATAGCCCTAACCTGAATCCGTCGCCAGAATAGGATTAAGAGGCATTACTAAACAATCGAATCATTTCACATCCCATTTACGACACAAAGTCAATCATCATCATAGCACATCAAAACATAATGAAATATATTGTTATTGAGGCCTACAAGACCTTAAACACATGCTAGAGAGGGGTCGGGACTAAACCGAACACTTACATAAGTTTTAGAAAATTCAAACATTTAACAAGTCTGTTGAGGCCACACGCCCGTGCCATCAGGCCATGTGCCTCACACGATCACCAAACACCCCCATGTGTTCAGGCCGAGCCAAAACAGAGCAAGCATTCTGACTTCCCCACACGGCCACCAAGCATGCCCGTGTGCCATGGCTGTGTGCTCTTAGGCTGGCTACTGACTTATGCCCATGGCTAGTTGACATGCCCATGCCAAGGCCGTGTACTATTAGGCTAGATCCTGTCAATCACCCACGGTCATTAGGCACGCCCGTGTGCCATAACCGTGTTGGCAAAACAGGCCATATGCATGGCCAATTTGCCAACCCACATAAGGGTTAAACCTACAAGCACATTTAAGTATATTTCCACACACAATTTGGCAACCAATTTCATGTCAAGAGATCATCAATTCATCTCATACAATCTTATATCTAATCATGTCAACTTATAAACTAAATTGCACTATTTGAACACATTCAATACCAAACATGATTCATCCCCAAATTCTTTATATCATACTAGCATCATACCATCACAAATTTTACCATTCATAAGTCAATTTCTTTACTCATAAGCCATACCAAAATATGCATTAAATATCAAAGCCATTCATGCTTAAAGCCAACATATATCTAGCCACATCACATGGCTATTTACACATCTCAAAAATGACTCAAATAACTAGCCTATACATGCCATATTTCAACTATGTACATCTTTCCAAAAGTACCCAAAATAGATTGTCAATAGTGTGATTGAGATGATAACTATCCCCATATCTGAGATAGCTTTACTGATACCGCAAAGCAGAGAAACAAATCACACAGTAAGCTTTTTAAAGCTTAGTAAGTTCGAAAATATAATATAATTATCTCATCAATTCAAACCAATGTATACAATACACCATCACATAGATCAATTTTCTAACATTCATACCATATCATCCATAGCTAAAATACTCATTCGCCCATTCATAGCTTTATCTATAAACTCATCAACCACAAAGGTTCAATGCATACCTTAGCTAACACATAGTTACTCAACTTCCAAGCTATTCAATGCTCGATATTACATGTCGATCATCCTCTGATATTCATTTAATTTAATCGCACACTCAGTGCCATATACATTATCAAAGTACATTCATCATTACACACTTAGTGCCTATTCTTTTAACCGACTTATCTCGTTATCGCACACACAATGCAAAATCAATAAGCCGAAGCTTTCATAGCATCGCACACACAGTGCTATTCATCTCTGTTTCGATTTCAATTTTGCACACTTAGTGCCATCAAATTCAATTTCGCACATAGCATCTCAAATCTCATAATTATATACATATTCATTCCATAATACTAAAACGTATCTTATTAACATGTATTATATCCGAACTTACCTTGGATGTCTAACTATCGAAACGGTCGATTAATCGAGCACTCTATCTTTGCTTGGATCTCGATCTGAACCTCTCATCTCTTGGTCTATACACATTCAAATTCAATCCATTCAATCACCAATTCATTCAATTTAGTTCACATACACACATTTAGGGTATTTTACAAAATAGTCCTCACATTTTCTCATTTCGACAATTTAGTCCCTTATTTATAAAATCATCAAATACACATAATTTCAAAGCACATATGCTAGCCGAATTCTTCCCATGCTAATACAAGCTCATACATTTCATTTATTTCACAAATTAACCATTCAATTTCCCATTTTCTCAATTAAGTCTAAAATACTCAATTTCACTAAAAATCCCAATACAAACTATGTTAATCCAACACCAAGTTTCCATATTTCACTATCAACTAACACACAGCTCAAGTGTTCATCAATGACCCATCACAAAAACATCAGCAGTTAACAAAATCAAAGTAAGGGTTAGCTAGAACACGAAGCAACAATTACGAAAACATAGAAATTATCAAAAACTGAGCTCAAAACATACCTTGATTGAGCTAAAAACTAATCGAAACCCTTAGACTCTTTTCTCTTCATTTCCTTTTAAATTTCGAAAATGGTGGATGAACAATCCACTAATTTATTTCATTTGTTTTATTATAACATATTTTATTTATCAATTTACAATTTTAATCTTTAATAATAATATAACATGACACATGATAGTTGGTTATAATTGTCCAACTACCATCCACTCACAATAAAATGATTTAATAACCTTATAGGACCTCTCATTTAGAAAGTCATAACAAATAAAGACTTAAATAATCAGCACATAACTTTTGCATTTTATGCGATTAAGTCCTTTCTCTTAATTCGGCACACAATCGATCAAATTATCACACAACATTTTCACACAGACCATGTTACATAGAATCAACACCAAATATAACATTAAAAATATTATTTTGACCTCAGATTTGTGGTCTCAAAACCACTGTTCCGACTAGGGTCTAAACAGGTTGCTACAAGAACAAGGCTATTTTCCATGCTCTTTCATCACCCTAACTCACTCAAGCATAATTCACCCTCCACCATTAATTCAATCATGCATTTTCATAACCAAACAAACCAATCATATACTCTACACAATCATGAATAACCTCTTCTTATCATTGATTGATAATAAAGAGCCATTTACTATGGCAATATACAAAAGATTTCATCTATAAGGAGCCAACACATTTGTCGAAAATAACAGAACAATTTACCTAGTCTAACCCCTATACATGCCATTGCCATAATCAAAATGCTAGTTCTAAATATACCGATATGAGCTGATAGTGTAGGTGATCTTCCAATTATCTTCATATCCCAACCCTGCTTTTTGACACTATAAAACAAGGGAAAATAAAGGGAGTAAGCTTAAAGCTTAGTAAGTTTACATGTAAACAATAAACATCATACTATATGCTAATCAATAAATAGCATTTCACAATTCAAGATCATGCTTACTCATTCATATCTTACCACATTTCAACCATATCACAACACAATGCTCACATTCATTCACATATATTCCTGCACTTATTACCACAAGATCACATGATACAACACATAACAATTTCACAATAATCATTCATAAGAATGCCAAACACTCGGTGGTTTCGTACTTAGCCCACCATTAATCTTTAACAGGGTGGTATCGCACATATCCCACCAATAAGAATATTTACGGTGGTATCACACATAGCCCACCAATAAGAATATTTATAATGGTATCGCACATAGCCCACAAATAAGAATATTTATGGTGGTATCGCACATAGCCCACCGAATGATATTATAAACGATGGTATCACACACAGCCCATCGTACGTGAATAATATGATGGTATCACATATAGCCCACCAACAAAAATAATTAAAGTGGTATCGTACACAGTCCACCATTAATTACTACGGGTAATATTCCACACTTACAAATCTAATTCAACTTTCATACGGAGATTATTCTTTATCTACCAATTCAATTTATTTGAATCATATATATATTATCAATCTTACAATACACCAATAAGTAACAACATGTATATTTAAAATGCATCGTTTACACATAAACTTACCTCGGTGCAAAACGTGTTAGTTTGTGGTTTAATCCAAAACCTTTCCTTTTCCTCGGTCAAGGTTAATTACGTGCTCTTCTTGATCTATAATATCAAAATTTCACTCATTCAATCATTTTATAACCACATTACAACATAATCTCTACTTAGGCAAAAATGACCATTTTGCTCTTGTATTATGGTAAAAATTATGATTTTGCCCCTAGGCTCTTAAATCATTTTTCATCACATTTTCTCATTAAACAAGCCTAGCTAAACATTTATTACTCTTACAACTACTCATATTTTGAACTATTTCATGCATTTATTACACATTTTCAATCTTTGCATTCAAGTCCTATTTAGGTGTTTTCATGCTAACACATTTCACAAGAGTTGTTTCTCATCTCACTAACATCCATTTTCTTCCATAAAAACTCAGAAAACATCATGAAAAATCTCATGGCAAGTCCCTAGACTTTCAACCATATTTCAATTTAGTTCCCTCATAAGCTAGCTTAAGCTTTGGGGACTCCAAAAGTACAAAAATCATCAAAAATAATCATCAAAAGGACTTACTTGCAAGGATGAGATGTAGCTAAAAATTTCAAGCTTCCAAACTCTTAAACTTGTTGATATTTTCGGTAGGAGAAGAAAAGAAAATGAAAAGATGATAGCCTTTGTTTATTTTATCCTATTTTATTCATTTAGTTAACAAATGTCACCAACCCTTGTCAATTTTTTAATTCCCTTGTCCCCTTGGCCGGTCATCACCTTTAGGAAGGCATATTTGCACTTTAAGGACCTCTATTTTATATTCTATAACTATTAGACACCTCTAGCTTGTAATTTGAAACTTTTGTACTTTATGCAATTTAGTCCTTTTTCGCAATTAAGCCTACAATCGCTAAAATTAAAGCACCAAAATTCTCATGCATCTTAATAAACATGTTATAACACATAAAATATCATCAAAATAATTTTCCTCAATCTCAGATTAGTGGTCCCAAGACCACTATTCCGACTAGCCCCAAAATCAGGCTGTTACAACTCTCCCCCTAAAGGGATTTTCATCCTCGAAAATCTTAATGATAAAAAGATTTGGATTTTGTTCCCTCATGGCTTTTTCCGGTTCCCACGTAGCTTCTTCCACGCTGTGTTTTTTTCATAACACTTTTACTAAAGCAATGTTATTATTCCTCAACTGTTTAACCTCCCGAGCCAATATCTTAATCGAATCTTCTTCATAAATTATGTCTGATCGTATCTCAACGTCTATTGGAGGGATCACATGCGACTGATCGGAATGATATCATCGTAACATTGACACATGAAACTCATTGTTTATTTTCTCTCACTCTATTGGAAAAGCCAACCGATAAGCCACTAGCCCAATCCTTTCGATAATCTCATATGGCCCTATGAATCGTGGACTCAATTTGCCCTTTCGACCAAATCTCAATATTTCTTCCATGGGGATACCTTTAGAAATACCTTGTCGTCCGCTTAAAACTCAATTTCTTTCATTTTTTAAATCCGCTTACGATTTTTGTCTATCCGAAGCAGCTTTCAGACTATCTCAAATCACTTTTGCTTTCTCCTCGGCCTCTTTAACTAGATCGACCCCCTGAATTTGTTTCTCACTAAACTCGGTCCAATACAAGGGAGTTTGAAACTTACGACTATATAAAGCCTCGTACGGTGCCATCCGTATACTCGACTGATAACTGTTGTTGTAAGCAAACACAACCAAAGGTAGATATCTTTCCCAGCTACCTCCCAACTCTAACACACAACATCAGAGCATATCTCCAAGAACTTAAATCACTCTTTCAAATTGGCCATCGGTTTGAGAATGGAACGCAGTACTAAAATTTAACCTTGTACGCAAGGCTTCCTATAACTTCTTCCAAAATCTCAAAGTAAATCTAGGAGCTCTATATGAGATAATAGATATAGGCACTTCATGTAATCTCACCACTTCAGCAATATACTGCTCGGCCAACATATCAAGGGCATAATCAATATGCGCCAGTGTAAAGTGAGCTGACTTTGTTAGTCTATCGACAATAACCCACATTGTATCTTTTTTTTCAGAGTCATAGGCAACCTCGTCACAAAATCCATTGTGATCTGATCCCACTTACACTTGGGAACCATCACTAGCTAAAGCAATCCCGATGCTCGGCTTTCACTTGTTGACAGATCAAACATCTTGTCATGAACTCAGAGATGTCTCTTTTCATACCCGACCACCAATAAAATTTCTTCAAATCATTGTACATTTTCGTGCTATCGGGATGTACTGACAAGTGACTACTGTGTGCTTCATGGAAAATTCTTTGAATCAATTCATCATCTTTAGGTACACAAATTCGACCGCGAAACATCAAATAACCATCTAAACTCACCCGAAAATCAGAATCATTTCCCAACTCGCACTGAGCTCTTTTAGCTTGTATCTCGCTATCATTCTCTTGAGCTTCACATATCTACTGAATAAATAACGATTTAGCCCTCACCTCGGCCAATATAACTCCATCATCAGACAATGCTAAGTTAGTACTCATAGCTCTCAAAGCATACAAAGATTTTTTGCTCAAGGCATCTGCAACTACATTCGCTTTCCCTGGATGGTAATCAATTACTAGTTCATAATCCTTCAATAATTTGAGCCACCGTTGTTGTCGCAAATTCAAGTTCTTTTGACCCATCAAGTACTTCAAACTCTTATGATCCGTGAAGATTCGGCACTTCTCACCATCTAAATAATGGCGCCAAATCTTCAAAGCGAAAACGATTACAACCAACTCCAAACATGAACCGGATAATTCTTCTCATGCGGTTTTAGCTGTCTCGAGGCGTAAGCTACTACCTTACCCTCTTGCATCAACACACAGTCGAGTCCATTAAATGATGCATCACTATATACTACAAACTCCTTGCCCGACTCAGGTTGTACTAAAATCGGTGCCTCAGTCAATAATGTTTTCAATCTCTTAAAGCTCTGTTGGCATTTTTAAGTCCATTCAAACTTAATATCCTTATGCAGCAATTTCGTCATCGGGGTAGCAATCATGGAAAACCCCTTTACGAACCGTCTGTAATACCCTGCTAAACCTAAAAAGATTCTGACTTTCGACACATTTCTTGGCAGCTTCCACTCCACAATAGCCAAGATCTTAATCGGGTCAACTCTAATACCATCACCCGACACAATGTGCCCTAGGAATTCGACCTCTCGGAGCCAAAACTCACTCTTGCTAAATTTAGCATACAACAGCTTGTCTCTTAAAGTCTACAAAACAATTCTCAAATGCTCCGCATGTTCACTCTCATCCCGGGAATAGACTAATATGCCGTCAATAAAAATGACTATAAATTTGTCCAAGTATAGTCGGAAGATGCAATTCATCAAATCCATGAAAATCTCAGGGGCATTCATTAGACCAAATGGCATGACAAGAAACTCATAATGGCCATACCTCATTTGAAATGCAGTTTTCAACACATCTTGCTCCTTAACTCTCAACTGATAATAGCCAGACCTTAGGTCTATCTTGGAGAACACCGTAGCTCCCTTTAATTAGTCAAACAAGTCATTTATCCTTGGCAAAGGATATTTATTCTTCACTATTACTTTTTGAGTTGTTTGTAGTCTATACACAATCTCATCGACCCATCTTTCTTTTTCACAAAAAGTACTGGAGCACCCTACGGTGAATAGCTCTGTCTTGCAAAACCCTTATTCGTTAACTTTTTTAACTGAACATTCAGTTCTTTCAACTCCAATGGTGCCATCCTATACGGAGCAGCATAATTGGTGTCGTTCTCAGAATTAACTCAATTCCCTTAACCTCTCTAACTGGAGGTAATTCGGGCAACTCTTCTGGGAACACGTCTGGATATTCACATACCACCGGCACTGATTCAATCTTTACCTCTGACTCTTGAGTATTCAGCACAAAAGCAAGATAAGACTCGTATCCTTTCCTCAAATATTTCTCGGCTACCATAGTTGAAATTATCATTGGCAGATTATCTGATCTACCTGATTCAACCCAAATGACATCCCTATTTTCACATTTCAATTCAATAAACTTGCTACCACAGTTCACAAAACATTATGGGCAGTCAACCAATCCATGCCAAGAATCAAATCAAATTTATCAAACTGTAACAACATAAGGTTTGTCAAAAAATAATGACCTCTACCTGTCAAAGAACAATTCCTACACACCTTGTCAACTAGCACATGTTTACCTAACGGGTTTGACAGTTTTACTACAAATTCTATAGACTCAACAATCATGCTCATACTAGATGCCAATTTTATACAAATGTATGAATGGGTAGACCCCGAACCAATCAAAGCAATAATAAATGTGTCATGAAGAGAAAAAGTACCCGTTATCACATCTGGAGATGATGCCTCTTCGCGAGTGCGAATGGCATAAGTCCTTGTAGGCGTTTGATGCTCCGGTCTCACAATAGAATCTCGAGGTGCACCTCTACTACTAGTCCTACCTCCCGATTCTTTTGTGATCTACCCCTCGAAGGTGCATTGCCTGATCTCACTTCTTGTTTTCTTTCCTTCTCCTCCCTCTCTGGATAATTCTGGATAAAATGGTCGGGTAAACCGCACTTGTAACAATTCCAGATGTTTCCCCAACACTCCCCAGCCTACCATAATTTAGACACTCCAGTTTGGACTTCGAGTTGCCCACACTTGCCATCGAAGTGGCTTGAACTCTCGAGCATGAGTAAGTATTACCTCAATCTCGATGTGAATGTCCAACTGACGTTTTTGTCTGGAGGTTCATTTTCTTGGACCTCTTCGATTGAGTTTGGTATGATTTACTCATTCGCCTTTTTCTCTCATCTCGAGCCTTACCCACGGTTTTCCTCTTTTTCTTATTCAATTCTTCGGCCTTACACACCCTATTAACCAACACCACAAACTTTTTTAACTCTAAGACCCCAACTAGAAGTTTGATATCCTCGTTCAGCCCATTTTTAAACCTCATCCACAATATAGCTTTTGTAGACACACTCTTGTGCATACTTGCTGAGCTTAACAAACTCACGCTCATATTCTACCACAGTTATTTTTCCTTGCTTCAATTGAAGGAATTCTTTTCATTTTTGGTCCACAAATCTTTGGCTTATATACTTCTTCCGGAACTCTTCCAAAAAGAAATCCCACGTTACCCTCTCTCTTGGAACCACTGAAGTTAACGTCTTCCACCAATAGTATACCGAGTCCCTCAGCAAGGACACAGAGCATTTTAAGCTCTCCTCAGGTGTGTAGAAAAGTTCATCAAACACCCTCATTGAGTTCTCAAGCCAGAACTCTGCCATCTCAGGGTCATCGTCTATATTGGCTCTAAATTCCTCGGCCCCTTGCTTCTAAATCTTATCTATCAGGGGCTTGGTCATCCTCACTACATCTATACCTTGAGGAGCCACAGGAACTGGCTGAGGTATAGGAGGGGGTGGAGGAGGTTGAGCACTTGGGTTTGCTCGTACATACTCCCTGTACCAGTTACTTATCATTTGGAGAAAGGCTTCCAGGGCCTCTTCTCCTTGACCCCTAGTATCGGGTCCACTCTCTACAGGAGCGGTCCCTTCCGCGAGAGCCAACGCATTACTAGCTGCATCATCAGTAGTTGCTTGATCGTGATCGATTTATTATATAAAAAAAAGTTTAGAATTGTCAGAAGCCACCACACTATCAATATACACTTATGGCATGTATAGCTAGACTATAACACACGCTACGGTAGTCCAAGAACTGACTAAACCATAGCTCTGATACCACTAAATGTAACACCCATTACCCGTATTCTACGCCAAAATTGGGTACGAGGCATTATCGTACTTAACTCACATGGTCCTAAAACTTTGGGTGACCAAATTTCATTCCCAATTTAAAAATTTCCCATTCACATATCTAACTTCCTTATAATGGGCCTACGAGGCACTAAACACACTTTGGAGAGGTTTTGAAATAAATCAGAAACTTGCACACACTCAAGAAAATTTTACCTAAACAGGGGCCGCATGCCCATGTGAAATGGGACACACCGTATGGTATTTCACACGCCCGTGATTTACACCCGTGATCGACACTGACTTGCATCAAACGGTCAGCCACAAGCCCGTGTGCTATACCCGTGGTTGACACTGACTTATTCACATGGCCTATCACACGCCCGTGTGCTTCAACTGTGAGGCAATTTAAATTCCAAATTTAGTGAGCAGACATCATACAGCCTGGGCACACGCCCATGTCCGTGGTCGTGCCTCCCACACGGCTGAAACACACGGCCGTGTCTTTACCCGTGTGTTTACTATTGAGTTTACTAACTTGCAATTCTAACATGCAAGGGGACACACGGCCTACTCATACACCCATGCAATTGACCGTGTGTCACACATGGCCTAGACACATGCCCGTGTGCCTACTCGTGTGGACAAGAACAAGGCTATTTTCCATGCTCTTTCATTACCCCAACTTACTCAAGCATAATTCACCCTCCACCATCAATTCAATCATGCATTTTCATAACCAAACAAACCAATCATATACTCTACACAATCATGAATAACCTCTTCTTATCATTGATTGAAAATAAAGAGCCGTTTACTATGGAAATATACAAAAGATTTCATCAATAAGGAGCCAACACATTTGGCCAAAATAACAAAACAATTTACCTAGTCTAGTTCCTATACAAGCCATTGCCATACTCAAAATGCTAGTTCTAAATATACCGAGATGAGCTGATAGTATAGGTGATCTTCCAATTATCTTCGTATCCCGACCCTACTTTTTGACACTATAAAATAAGGGAATATAAAGGGAGTAAGCTTAAAGCTTAGTAAGTTTACATGTAAACAATAAACATCATACTATATGCTAACCAATAAATAGCATTTCACAATTCAAGATCATGCTTACTCATTCATCTCTTACCACATTTCAACCATATCAAAACATAATGCTCACATTCATTCACATATATTCCTGCACTTATTACCACAAGATCACATGATACAACACATAACAATTTCACAATAATCATTCATAAGAATGCCAAACACTCGGTAGTTTTACACTTAGTCCACCATTAATCTTTAACAGGGTGGTATCGCACATAGCCCACCAATAAGAATATTTACGGTGGCATCACACATAGCCCACCAATAAGAATATTTATGGTGGTATCGCACATAGCCCACCAATAAGAATATTTACAGTGGTATCGCACATAGCCCACCAATAAGAATATTTATGGTGGTATCGCGCATAGCCCACCAAATGATATTATAAACGATGGTATCATACACAGTCCATCGTACATGAATAATATGATGGTATCGCATATAGCCCACCAACAAGAATAATTAAGGTGGTATCGCACACAGCCCACAATTAATTACTACGGGTAATATTCTACACCTACATATTTAATTCAACTTTCATACGGAGATTATTATGTATCTACCAATTCAATTTATTTGAATCTTATTTATATTCTCAATCTTACAATGCACCAATAAGTAACAACATGTATATTTAAAATGCATCGTTTACACATAAACTTACCTCATGCAAAGCATTTTAGTTTGCGATTTAATCTGAAACCTTGCCTTTTCCCCGGTCAAGGTTAATTTTGCGCTCTTCTTGATATATAACATCAAAATTTCACTCATTCAATCATTTTATAACCACATTACAACATAATCTCTACTTAGGCAAAAATGACCATTTTGCCCTTGTACTATGGCAAAAATTATGATTTTGCTCCTAGGCTCGTAAATCATTTTCATCAAATTTTCTCATTAAACAAGCCTAGCTGAACATTTATTACTCTTAAAACTACTCATATTTTCAACTATTCATGCATTTATTACACATTTTCAATCTTTGCATTCAAGTCCTATTTAGGTGTTTTCATGCTAACACATTTCACAAGAGTTATTTCTCATCTCACTAACATCCAATTTCTTCCATAAAAACTCAGCAAACATCATGAACACTCTTATGGCAGGTCCCTATACTTTCAACCATATTTCAATTTAGTCTCCTCATTTGCTAGCTTAAGCTTTGGGGACTCCAAAAGTACAAAAATCATCAAAAATAATTATCAAAAGGACTTATTTGCAAGAATGAGATGCAGCTAAAAATTTCAAGCTTCCAAACTCTTAAACTTGTTGATATTTTTGGTGGGAGAAGAAAATAAAATTAAAAGATGATAGCCTTTGTTTATTTTATCTTATTTATTCATTTAGTCAACTAATGTCACCAACCCTTGTCAAATTTTTAATTCCCTGGTCCCCTTGGCCAGCCATCACTTTTAGGAAGGCATAATTGCACTTTAAGGACCTCTATTTTATATTCTATAACTATTAGACACCTCTAGCTTGTAATTTGAAACTTTCATACTTTATGCGATTTAGTCTTTTTTCGCAATTAAGCCTACAATTGCTAAAAATAAAGCACCAAAATTCACATGCATCATTATAAACAATGTATAACACATAAAATATCATCAAAATAATTTTCCTCAACCTCAGATTAGTGGTCTCAAGACCACTGTTCTGACTAGCCTCAAAATCGAGCTGTTACACCAGTAATGGTCTCTCACATGTCGGCTCAAAAGTATGTAAGAAAATGGTATGAGGAGTATCTTGCTTTTGTGATGAATTCCAAATAAACCAATTTAAAAATTGAATCAGTATCGATAGTATGTGAGTAACCAGATGTATTCCCAGAAGAATTACCAAGGTTGCCTCCGGTTAGAGATGTTGAATTTGGTATCGAGTTAGCTCTTGGTACTGCAACTATATCAATTGTGCCTTACAAAATGGCTCCAATTGAGTTGAATAAATTGAAAGCACAACTAAGAGTTGAAGGACAAAGGTTTTACAATACCTAGCTATTCTCTATGGGGTGCTCCAGTGCTATTTGTGAACTATGAGATTATGTATAGATTATCGGTAGCTTAATAAGGTTACTGTGAAGAATAAGTACCCATTGCCAAGGATCAATGATTTATTTGATCAATTGAAGGGAGCCACTGTGTTTTCCAAGATAAACTTGAGGTCCGGTTATTACTAGTTGAGAGTAAAAGATTCAGATGTACCAAAGATGACTTTTCAAATGAGGTATGGCACTAGCGGTGTTTATGGATTTAATTAACCGCATGTTTCGGCCATATTTGGATAAGTTTGTGGTTGTCTTTATTGATGACATACTAATATATTCTCGTCATGAGCATGAGCATGTTGAGCACTTGAGGACCATTTTACAAATTTTATGAGATAACCAGTTGTATGCCAAATTCAGCAAAAGTGACTTTTGGCTCAAGGAAATTGGATAATGGAGTCAGATTTGACCCAAGTAAAATTTTGGCCATTGTTGATTGAAAATCACTGAAAAATGTATCTGAGGTTAGAAGTTTCCTGGGCCTAGTTGGCTATTACCGACGGTTCGTCAAGGGATTTTCCATGATAGCTACACCGATGAAGAGGTTATTACAAAAAGATGTGAAGTTTGAGTGGACTAAAAAGTGCCAGTAGAGTTTCGAGAAACTAAAAGTATTGTTGACAGAAGCTCCAATTCTAGTTTAACTTGAGTTAAGAAAAGAATTTGTGATCTACAGCGATGCATCCTTAAATGGATTAGGCTATGTACTTATGCAAGAAGGTAAGGTGATAGCATATGCTTCTAGATAGTTGAAGCCACACGAGAAGAACTATCTGACACATGATTTAGAGTTGGCTGCTATTGTTTTTGCATTGAAGATTAGGAGACACCATTTGTATGGTGAAAGATGTCAGATTTTCACTGATCACAAAAGTTTAAAGTATTTGATGACACAAAAGGAATTGAAATTAAGGCAACGAAGATGGTTAAGTTGATAAAAGATTATAAATTAGTTATTGACTACCACCTAGGAAAGGAAAATGTAGTTGTCGATGCCTTGAGTAGGAAATCCCTACTTGCTTTGAGGGCTATGAATACACAGGTGGCTTTGTCCGATGATGGCTCCATTCTAGCCTAGACTGATGTTTCTTCAAGAGATCTATGAGGCTCAAAAAGATGACAGTGAGTTACAAGCCAAAAGAGTTCAGTGCGAGTCAGGGTGTTGAGTCTAATTTTCGGATAAATTCATACGAATGTTTGATGTTTAGAAACAGAGTACGTGTACTGAAGAACAATGAACTCATTTGCAAATTTTTGCACGAGGCACATAGTGGATGCCTATCTATACATCCAGGTACCACCAAAATGTATAATGATTTTAAGAAATGGTATTGATGGCCGAGTATGAAGAAAGATATTTTTGAGTTTGTTTCAATATACTTGATTTGTCAACAAGTAAAGGCTGAACACCAGGTACCCTCGGGTTTGCTTCAACCCATTATGGTAAGTGGAAATGAGATCGTATTACTATGGATTTTGTAACAAGTTTACCGTTGGCGTCGAGCAAGAAAGATGTTGTATGGGTCATAGTCGATAAGTTAGCCCATTTCATACATGTGTGTGTCGACTATTCACCGGATAGGTGGGCAAACTTGTATATCTCAGAGATTGTAAGACTTCAAGGAGTGCCATTATCTATTATATCGAATAGAGATTCGAGATTTACGTCCAGATTTTGGAAAAAGTTGCAAGAGGCCTTTGGCACAAAGTTGAATTTAGTACGACCTTTCACCCTCAAACCGACGATCAATCAAAGAGGTTAATACAAATACTTGGAGATATGCTCTGATGTTGTATTCTTGAGTTTTAGTGCAGTTGGGAAAAATACTTACATTTGGTGGAATTTGCCTACAATAACTGTTATCAGTCAAGCTTGAAAATGGCCCCTTATGAGGCTTTGTATGGGCGTAAGTGCTGAACACCTTTATATTGGACTAAACTTAAGGAAAATCAGATCCACATGGTTGATTTGGTTAGAGAAACCGAAGAGAAGGTAAAAGTAATTCGAGATTGTTTAAAGGCTACTTCTGATAGACAAAAATCATACTCGGATTTGAAAAGTAAAGAGATTGAGTATCAAGTCGGTGATAGAGTATTCCTGAAAGTGTCACCATGGAAGAAAGTTCTTAGATTTGGCTGGAAAGGCAAATTGAGTCTGCGTTTTATCGGACCATATGAAATCATTGAGAAGATTGGGCTGGTAACCTATCGGTTGGCTTTGCCATCTGAGTTAGAGAAGATTCATGATGTGTTTCACGTGTCTATGTTGCGTCAGTACCGATCAGACCCTTCACATGTAATTACGCCGACAGAGGTTGAGATTCAACTTGATATGACATATGGTGAAAAACGGGTTAAGATTCTAGCCCGAGAAGTCAAGTAATTAAGAAACAAAAGTATAGCCCTTATGAAAGTATTGTGGTAAAGACATGGGGTAGAAGAGGCTACATGGGAGCCCGAGGATGCCATGAGGAACCAATACCCAAACCTTTTCACTGGTAAGATTTTTGGGGATAAAAATCCCTAAGGGGGGAGAATTGTAACAGCCCGACTTAGGGCCTAGTCAGAATAGTGGTGTGAGACCACAAATTCAAAGTAGAAACATGATTTTTATGATTTCTATGAGGCTTATGAGGTGATTTCATGATTGTGCAAAAATCTCATGAAGAAATTTTATTAATTAGTGATTAAATTTTCCATTAGGACTAAATTGCAAAGATTAGAAAATATGAGATTCTAGAATATTTAAGTATGAAATAGAATTATAAAAATTTCTAGAGGTCCTTATTTAACAATTAGACCATTATATTTGATGATGGACAAAAATGGACATGGGAGGAAAAATCTTAAGAAAGGATCATTAAGGTCATTTTTGTCATTCGGTAAATAAAAGAATAAAAAGGGAAAAACAAGACAAAATCTTGTCCATCTTCTTCTTCTAGTGCTGAAATTTGCAAAGAGCCATGGCTAGGGTTTCTTCAACTTTCAAGCTTGATAGTAAGTGCATCCTAGCCTTGTTTTTTAATGTTCTTCGTATTTTTGAGACCCTCGTAGCTCGATTTAGCTATTTATAGCTATATTTTGAGCTAGGGTTTATGTTCAAAAATTTACCCATGTATGGCATGCATGCATTTTGATGTTTTATGGAAGAATATGAAAGTTTGATGTATGATAAACATCTTTTTCTAAGTGATTTTCATGAAAAATGCATCAAAGGACTAAATTGTAAAAATTGTAGAAATGGTCATACATGAGGGAAATAGTGAAAATTGATGCTGTTATAGTTTATAATATGATTCGACTAGGCTTGAAATGCAAGAAAGTTAAATGAAAATCATTTTACGAGCCTAGGGGCAAAAGAGTAATTATGAAAAAAGTTTAGGGGCAAAATCATAAATTTTCCAAAACATGAATTACGAATCGATTTAGTCAATGTGTGTATTCAACAAGTGAAATTATTATTATAGATCAAGAAACACGAAGTCCGGACCGAAACTGAGGTAAGAGCAAAATCGAGGACTAAATCGAGCATTGATACACATTTTGAGAATTGAGGTAAGTTTTTTATGAATTTAAAGTTTCATAATGTTTCGATTTTTGAAACTACTTAATATTATGACAATGTATGATATAACTATGAAAATCGAGTGACATAGCCTCGATGAGAAAATGGTAAAAATAAGCTAAGTGAAATCCTTGATAAAGATTCGAAATAATGAGGATACTCATGTCATAGAATTGAATAAAGAAGGTCCCATGTAAGACTATGTTTGGGATATGGCCTCAGCACCAAAGGATGATTTCGTATAAGACCATGTTTGGGACATGGCATCGACATCTGTGTATTTTTTCTTCTAAGACCAGGTCTGGGACATGGCTTCGACATCGAGCTATGAGATTCCGTGTAAGGACATATCTGGGATATGGCATTGGCATTAATAGGTGATCCAATGTAAGACCATATCTGGGATATGGTGTTGGCATAAAAATTTATGCATGATGAGTTTGAATATCCTACGATAATCTGATTAGTTCATGGGCAAAAGAGCTAAGTATGTAAAATGGCATAGAACCAAAACTATTTGTGGATGACTTTGAGCTTCTTTTATGATTAAGAATGATGAACATTTGAAATTGTGCTCATGTTAGTATATGAGCTGAGTTATGTGATAAGTGATATAGGTACCATGAGAAAACACAAGTTATAAACCCATAATGTAACATGAGATGGGTACAAACACACCCACGTGGCTACATCTCACATGCCCGTGTGGCTAGACTATGTAACTCATTGTGACTGTGTAAAACATTTTGCACTAAAAATTAATAAGGCACATGACACACAACCGTGTGGATAAGCCCAGGCCATGTGCACCTTAAAAAGCTTAAAAAACAATGCATACTTTCATCCAAAACTTAGGTACCAAGCCAAATCAAAATAACCATTTCCACACTTTAAAAACACATTTAAACAAGCCTAAAACATGCCAAAACAATCAACCTAAATGCCTAATCAATATGTCCTCACTGACACCATAATTCAATTATCAACCTCAATTCACATGATGCATTAACTAATTTGCAATCAAATTTATAATTTCATATATAAAACTCATACCAAACTTATAATTTCTTCTTATTCATTCATATTCATTCGTACCATGATTCAAACACTTAAATAATGTTTATATCAAAAGACAAAAACAACTTTATATAAACATATTCACACCAAGATTAAAGGCACATACACAAGTAAGTTTCTTCGAAGCTTAATACATAACATTTGTAATAAGTATCCAAGCATATACAAATACACTTATTACATATAGTACTTGACTTTCCTAAACACCACAATTCACATTATTTGTAAATAACTTTACAATTCATCATCTATGAAACATAGCATACAACATGAAATGAGTTATAGTTACTCACATTACTTCACATATGTGATTAATTCCCTTATTCATTCATTTTCGTAGATCAATTTACCATTTCATTAAATCATTGATATCCGTAATTTCATATCTAAACAATTCCATTACTTTAATTAACCGTTGAACTGTGTAGAATAACAGTGGATACTCAGGAACATCTTTGCATATAACCATAACCTTTTCAATAATGTTCACACGAGCTGTGGGTTGGGATATTAGCTACATGATGTTACTCACATGAGCTATGGAGAATCTACAACAAATGCAGGACCTCAACCATCGGTACGACATCCAAGACCAGCACCTAAACATATAATCCCTAATGACATGTCATTTGTATACTAAGTATTCTCTAGGTTCAAATGGGACTTTTGTCGTTAAGTATTCAATTATCGAATTATTACTGAATCAATTGTAAAAAAATATAATATTAACAAATAATCAACCAAAATAACATTTAATAAATATAAAATCCATACGAACTTACCTCAACCACAACGATTATATCAACAAAAGACGACAATTAATCCAAGACTTTTGCTTTTCCTCGATTCAAGTCCGACTAATTCTTTTCTTAATCTAATTAAATAATTTACCTCAATTAAATATTTCAGTTGACTACAATTATCCAATTCAAACCTATAATCCATGTAACAGCTCGATTTTGGGTCTAGTCAGAATAGTGGTTTCAGGACCACAAATTTGACATAGTAAATTTTATTTTTATTACATTTCTATGGTCTACAGTTTTACGAAATGATTTCATGAAAATTTTGTTCAAAAATATTGACGTTTGGGAACTTAATTTAGTAAAAAGGACTAAATTGTAAAAAGTGTAAAAGTTGAGTTCTACTTGTTAAAGGTGTCCAGTTACTATGAGATTTTAAATTATAGGTCCTTAGTTAGCAATTAGAGCATTGGATAAGTAGTGGACAAAAATGGACATGAATAGGTGAAATCTCAAAGTTGTGCATTAAGGGCATTTTGGTTATTTGGTAAATAAATGAATAAAAAGGGAAAATAAAGCCAAAATTTTTTTCCATCTTCTTCCCCATGTGTCGAAAATTAGAAGGTCACCATAGCTAGGGTTTGTTCAACTTCCAAGCTTGATTGTATGTACATCATAGCCTCGTTTTTAATGCTCTTTACATTTTTAAAGTTATTATCATCCGATCTATCTATTTCTACCATTAATTTGAGTTATGATTGATGTATAGGGCTTGACCCATGTTAGAAATATCTTTGTTTTGATGGCTAATGGTAGGTTATGCATGTTTGATGTGTGATAGACAACTTTTACTAAGTGATTTTTTTTTTTAAATACCTAAAAAGGACCTATTTATAAAAAGTTGTAAAACGGGTAGTAAAAATCTAATTTAATGGAAAATGTGGGCTGCTATAAGCATGAAATTGGTTCGACTAGGCCTAGGTTTTCAAGAAATTGAATACGTTTCATTTTACGAGCCTAGGGACTAATTTGTAAAAAAGTGAAACTTTAGGGGCAAAAAGGTAATTTTTCCATAATGTGATGTTTGGAATGATTTGAGTAATGTGAGTATTAAATAAGCTAAATTTGCTATTATAAATCAAGAAAAACGATGTTTGGACCTTGATCAGGGAAAGAATAAAAGGTTTGACGATTAAGTCCTTTTCTACTATTTTTGTACCGAGGTAAGTTCATATGTAAATAATGTATTTTTTTATTTATGTTTTAAATGATTTAATAAGTTCATATGTAAATAATGCATTTTTTTATTTCTATTTTAAATGCTATAATATTGTATAAATTATGATTGACTTATTGGATGTAATCGTTAAAGTATGACAAGTGAGAAATCCCAGTTAAACATTAGGAATAGGTAGGATACGAATGTCAAGACATTAGGGTTATTTGAATTATGTGTAAAATAATATCTGCGATATGGCATCAATATGAGACTTAGTGTAAGACCATAGTTAGGATATTGGCATCGATAAGAGATCCCATGTAAGACTATATCTAGGATATGGCATTGGTATAGTATTGCATGTGCGAGATTCCTAAGTATCCTTTAGTATTCCAAGTGGTTCAACAGGAAATTCAATGAGTATGTCAAAGTTGTGAAAGGTTATGATTATGTTGCGAGTTGGTACAGGTACGTACATAAAACTCATTTACTAATGAGCTCGATATGTGATGAATCCCTCAGTAAGGTTGTAAATGAGTAAGTTATGATTAGAAGATATTGATACTATTTATGCCAAGTTCATCATGTTTATTTGTATGATACATGTGTGATTTTAATGCTTATTATTTGCATAGGAACTTACTAAGCTATATAGCTTACTCTGTAACACCCTAAAAATCTTAGTATTGATATATTGCATGATTTGGTGTTTAGATTATGAAGGAACTTTTTTTTATTATTATTAGTGCTTAGTATAATACGAAGAAGAATTAGAATTTATTGGGTATAGAATAATTTTAGTTTTAAAATTTATTGAAGTGGAGCAGTGGCATTGACACATAAGTTAATTAAAGTGTCAAAGTGTAGCATAAGAAAAGTATATGGTAAAGTGGTGTTGGCGCATGAGTTAGTGCATAAGGAGAAGGTTCAAATCCTTGTTTAGCATCTAGATGAATTTTTATTTTAATTTTCGCACATGTATAGCAAGTGTCGGCCAAGTGCATATATGGTAAGTGTTGACCATGTTATTTTTGGTTAGTATATCAAAGGATTAAGGAAATTGTTAACTTAAGGAAGTGAATCAAGAATTTAAGGAAAGGTATGAAGATATGGGGCACATATCAAGGAAAAGTTATGGAAACAATATCATGGCCATTTGACCATGCATAGGGATGACAATTTGGACTATAGGGGAGCCAAATTTTGGTGATAGTTTGGCTAAGAATTGAAGTTTCTTTTGGTCATTCCTAGCAACTTTATGCAAAATTTTGCATTCCTCTTCTCAACTTTTTCCTTTGGCGAAATTGAACCTTGGTAAAGCTCTAATCTTTTGACCATTTGGTCATTTTGCTTATTGCTTTAGCATTTGTTTTGTGCCTTTTCTTTGAGTGCCGAAATCACCTATACCAAAAGCCATTCTTTTCTTTTCTTTTTACCATTGCCGAATGTACCTAGATCCTAAAACCATCTTTTCTTCTCTTCTTTTGAAAACCAAAATAACATCATCACCATCTTTTCTCTTATTTTTATTTCTTTTCAATCAAAATTTTCTCCATTTACACTCTCATGGCGAATGCTAATGTGCCTATAGTCAATTCATTTTCTCTTTTCTTTGATTCTTCATAGCCGAAATCTTCATCAATCACAAACACCATTCTCAATCCTTTCTTTTCGACCTTGGAAAATAGGTAAGGAATTCTTTTTTGTTTTCGATTAGTTAATAGTGATATGGCCGAATATTGATGGTGTCATGAAGGACCATTTGGATCGAAATAAACGTTCGTTCTATTAACATTTTATTCGTTATAATATAGTGCAATAACGGAAGATCGGAACTTAAGTGTTCGAGAGAATCGTAGAAACGTTGGAATCGATTTATTGTGGTAAGGAAATCACATCCTTAAAACCTTTAGTATTATTTCGATATTATTTTAGATTGGATTAATGTTCTTTTGATCTTGAAGACTTTCAAAATAGGGAAGAAAAGGGCGGTGTTTAGTTATATTAAGAGGGGCGGATCCACTATTCCCCCTAAGTTTAAACAAAGAGCGCTTTGACGATCAAGGATTTTCCACCGAGTTGCGGACCATCTTCCGAAGGAAGTCAACTATTTGAAGTAGTAAGAACTCCCGAGCCTTTGTACGTTAGTGGATTCTCGGTGACTAACGAACCAATAAACGAGGAGAAATTGAAAATCGAAGTGATTCAAAATCAAGAGGGTAAGGTTTTGGATCTAATATCGATAATGTAATTTTTATACAAAATAGTGTTCAACGGATCGAAATATGTTTTAGGTGTCGAGGAGCGAGAAGGATTAGTACTCTCGGTATCGAGGTGTGTAACTTCACACTTTTTCTCGGGTTGGATATCAATTTCGGTATTGAAGTAAAATCGTAAAAAAATGACTAGATCGGTATGAAACGTAACAACTGATATTTCGACGAAAATACATGAAAATGACTAAAATCGTGAAAATTACGAAAACACCCTCGAGAAATTACTTGTTAATATGTAAGTTGTATGTTTCGTAAAAATGGGCCGTAAAATATGCTAGATCGATAAATGGGCCGAAAACTCTACTAGATTGATAATCGGGCCAAAATCTCTGTTTGATTGTAAATTGGGCCGAAATCTCTGCTAGATCGATAAATGGGCCGAAAACTCTGCTAGATTGATAATCGGGCCGAAATCTCTGTTTGATTATAAATTGGGCATAAATCCCTACTAGATCGATAAATGGGCCGTAAACTCTATTAAATTGTTAAACGGACTAAAATACTTGCTAGATCGATAAATGGGCCGAACTCTTACTAGATCGTAAATTTGGGCCCTAGTTGATAATAGTTAATTAGGCCAAAATGTTATTTATGGACCTTAATAAAGATTTGGAAATATTAACTCTTGTTAATGGGCCTTTTAATAAAATTATTGTATGACCATAGTTTACTATTGCATACATATTGCATAAATTTGGGAAATGATGAAGAGAAGAAGGCTGCTGCCAAAATCTAGTTCGGTGGCTCGCCACAAAATTATGGCTATTTGCCTCTAGTTCGGTGGCTCTGCCACAAAAGTTATAAATGGCTATTTGCCTCTAGTTCGGTGGCTCTGCCACAAAATAATAATTGGCTCAATGCCTCTAGTTCGGTGACTTTGTCACAATCTAGTTCGGTGGCTCTACCACAATTATAAAATGGCTTAAAGCCTACGACTGTTGTGATGGCGGGGTGGGTTGACTTGATCCCCATAGGTGTGATGGTTGGTACGGGGGTGTGTAGCGGATGGAATTAGGTTTGGGAGGGAAAAATTCATATTTTCACATGCATGTTATTAATTATGTTTTCATTTTGCTATTTATTATGTTATTAATCATGTTGTAAATTCTGCTTATGAGCTCAAGGCCCAAATCCATAATTTGAAAATCTGGCCCAGTGAACAAAGTAAGTGAGTTATACACTGAGTTCTAAGTAACTCACCCCCTTAAATTTTTCCATCTCAGGTAATAGAAATTGATGTGGACTTGGGCCGGGGATGACTTCGTGGAGGCCATACTGCAAAACATGGGTTTATTAAACTCTGAACTTTTTAAATAAGTATTCTACTATTTTGGGTTAATGTAATAAGGGCCTCTATAAATAATTTATGGATTTTTATGTGTGTTTGGTTTTAAACTATATTTTGGACTTTTAAATATGGGCTATGATTATATGATGCTTTTGTTAAAATAAATTTGGGTTTTCAAATATATGAAATTCCTTTATAAATATTTTATTATTGTTAACTCTTAAACAAATTACCTAAGGGTTTTTGATAATACAATGTTAATAATGTTTTTCAACTAATGTTTTCTAATATTCATCAAATTAAAATACTCTTCTGATTTTTATTAAACCCCGTAATTAAAAATAATATTGTAGTTTTCAACTTATTGAAGATTTTAAGATAGTTTCGATTCATGTAACAAACCAAATCTAGTCTCAATGCATAGACCGGGTTTGGGGTGTTACATTTAATGGTATCAGAGCCAGTTTCAAAAACTCGGCTGTGGTTTGGGTTCGCAAATAAATTTTGTATGAAATCGTTCAATTATATTTAAAGATCAGTATGGCACCACAAGCATCCGGCAACAAGTCAAGTAAGTATTTATTGCTTAATAATTACTATGATGATCATAGGAATACTCTAGAACTTCTAGTTTTAGACGTGAAAAATCGTAGAGATTGAGACTATAGGATATGTTGCGAAAAACAACTTTACCTCTCAAATCTCATAAAACATCGTTAATAAACACCAAAACAAATTTTCTGATTCATAAAACTTGTAATCAGATAAAAACAAACAAGCCATCATGAGCACTAGAGGACGTGGTCGTGGATGCGGTAGACGTGGCCGTGGTAGAGGCCGAGGTGCTACAACTAAAGCACCAAATCATATGTCGAAAATGGACGCACCTGCATCAATTGAGAGTGAGACGGGATCACGCGATCACATGGAAGAAGATAATGCATTGACTCAAGCAATGTTGCGAGTCTTGGAAAGGGTCGCTGGAACTAGAATTGGGCCAACAACTCGTGGGTCAATTTCAGAACGACTTAAGTCCAATAATGCAGAGGTTTTTAGAGGAGTCTCTGGTGTAGCTCCAAATGTGGCTGAATACTGGCTCGAAGCTGTGGAATGGATTATGGATGATATGGAATGCACTGTTGAGCAAAAATTGAGAGGAGCTATATCCTTGTTAAGAGATGAGGCGTATCAGTGGTGGCTCACTGTTCGTGAAGGCACCGAGGCAGCTCTACTGATTAATTAGGAATTCTTTAAAGCTGCCTTCCAAGGAAAATACGTTGGAACGAGTTATGTAGACGCTCGAAGGAAAGAATTTCTAAATCTTGTTTAAGGAAGTAAGACAGTGGTAGCATATGAAGCTGAGTTTTTACGTCTGAGTCGCTATGCCCGAACAATTGTAGCAACAGATCATGAACGATGTGTACGTTTCGAGGATGGGCTTAATGATGAGCTGAGGGTTCTGATTGCTCCACAGCAAGTTAGAAATTTTTCCACTCTTGTGGAGAAGGCCAAAATAGCCGAAGAGGCTAAGAATTCAGAATGGCAGAATCAAGAAAGATTTTGAAACAAGAGAGAGACACATCAGTCTGGTTCTTCAAAGAGATTCCAGAAGAGACCTCGAAATGATGAACCACTTCAAGGTAGAACCCCGGTAGCAAATAATCGAAGTCGAGATTGCACTGAGTGTAGGAAAAGACAATTTGGAGAGTGTTGGAGGAAAACGGGCGCATGTTACAAATGCGGTTCAATGGATCATCAGTACAAAAATTATCCTCGACATATGGATACGACTCAAGAAGTTCGTAATAATGATGCACAGTCGGCCAGAGGTAATCAGCAGCCATCGAGAGGTCGTGGACCAGGTCGCGATTGTAATGGGGTTGGTCGTGGTCAAGGTGCACCGGGTCGAGGCAATGGTCCTAGAGGAATGCGAATTTTGGCTAAAGGAAGTGACTTTCCTTGGTCATGTGGTATCAGCCGAAGGAATAAGGGTGGATCCTCGAAAAATTGAGGCTATTCTGGGTTGGAAACCACCAACATCGGTAGCTAAAATTTGGAGTTTCTTGGGTTTGGTTGGATACTATAGACGTTTTGTAGAGGGGTTTTCATTGATTGCTGCACCCCTAACTAAACTGTTGCGGAAGGAGTTCAGACATTGGACTGAAAAGCAGCAAGAGAGTTTCGAGAAATTGAAGAAGATCTTGACGGAAGCTCCAGTTTTGATTTAGCCGGAGGCTAGAAAAGAATTCACTGTTTATTGTGATGCGTCTCACACGGGTCTGGGTTGTGTGTTGATGCAAAATGGAAAGGTGGTGGCTTATGCTTCTCGTCAATTGAGACCACATGAAGTAAACTACCCTACGCATGATTTGGAGTTAGCTGCTATTGTCTTTGCTCTAAAGATTTGGAGGCACTATCTCTACGGTGAGAAATCTGTAATCTACACGGATCACAAGAGTCTTAAATACCTCCTTACCCAAAAGGATTTGAATTTAAGACAAAGAAGATGGGTAGAATTATTAAAGGATTATGATTTCTCAATCGAATATCATCCTGGAAAGGCTAACGTGGTAGCTGATGCGTTAAGTCGTAAGGCAGTATCTAATTTGAGAGCATTGTTTGCTCATTTGAGTCTGTATGAGGATGGTAGTTTGTTAGCAGAACTTCAAGTGAAGCCTCTGTGGCTGGAACAAATCAAGGAAAAACAGACATCAGATGAGAAGCTGGGACCTTTACTTTGGCAAGTTGAAAATGGTGAAATCGAGGATTTTGGAATAAACACGGAAGGTGTGTTGTGCTTTCGAGGAAGAGTTTGTATGCCTAAGGACTCAGATCTGAGGCAAATGATTCTACGGGAGGCGCATAGTAGCCCTTATGCTATGCATCCGGAGGAAATAAGATGTATCGAGATCTCCGTGAAGTGATTGGTGGCGTGGTTGAAACGTGAAATTTCAAAATTTGTGGGAAAATGTTTGACTTGTCGCAAGTGAAGGCGTAACATCAATTACCGTCGGATTGTTACAACCGATAAAGATTCCTCTTTGGAAATGGGAACGGATAACCATGGATTTTGTTAGTGGGGTACCTTTAACACCTACTAAGAAAAATTCGTGTGGGTAATTATTGATCGCTTGACGAAGACCGCCATTTCCGCCATTCAGACGGATTATTCATTACGAAGTTGGTGAAATTGTACGATCCGAAATTGTGAGGTTGCATGGGTACCAGATCTATTATATCGATGAGATCCCGATTTACATCACGATTCTGGAAAGCTCTGCATGAAGCCTTGGGGACAAAGTTGAATTTCAGTACGGCTTTTCATCCTCAGTCTGATGGTCAGTCGGAGAGAGTAATTCAGATATTAGAAGATATGTTAAGAGGATGTGTAATCGACTTCAGGGGTAGTTGGGAGGATTATCTACCACTGGCAGAATTCGCGTATAACAACAGCTATCAGTCTAGCATTCAGATGGCACCTTACGAGGCATTGTATGGTCGTAAGTGTCGTTCTCCTATTTGTTGGACTGAGTTGGGCGAGCGACAGGTGTTAGGTCCTGAGTTGATATCTGAAACAGAGGATAAGGTAAAAGTTATTCGAGCACGGTTGAAAGAAGCCTCAGATAGACAGAAGTCGTATGCAGACCTGAAGCGTAAGGACATCGAGTATGCTGTAGGGGATCAGGTTTTCTTGAAGGTCTCTCCTTGGAAAAAGATCTTCAGGTTTGGAAGGAAGGGCAAGCTAAGTCCTAGATACATTGGACCTTATCGTGTGCTGAAGCGTGTTGGTCCAGTGGCTTATCAGATTGAGTTACCTCCGGAATTGGATCAAATTCATAATGTTTTTCATGTTTCCATGTTGAGGCGTTATAGATCGGATCCTTCGCACATTATACCGGCAGAAGAATTAGAGTTGAATTCAGATTTGTCATTTGAAGAAGAACCAGTGGAAATCTTAGACCGAGATGTCAAAGTGCTAAGAAAGAAAATCGTGCCGTTGGTCAAAGTTCTATGGCGTAATCAAGGAGTGGAGGAAGCTACGTGGGAGCCTGAGGATGCAATTCGGCAATAATACCCTCACCTCTTTCAATCAGGTAAATTTCGAGGACGAAATTTTCTTTCAGGATGGTAGAGTTGTAACACCCTAAAAATCTGAGTATTGATATATTGCATGATTTGGTGTTTAGATTATGAAGGAAATTTTTTTATTATTATTAGTGATTAGTATAATACAAGAAGAATTAGAATTTATTGGGTATAGAATAATTTTAGTTTTAAAATTTATTGAAGTGGAGCGGTGGCATTGACACATAAGTTAATTAAAGTGTCAAAGTGTAGCATAAGAAGAGTATATGGCAAAGTGGTGTTGGCGCATGAGTTAGTGCATAAGGGAGAAGGTTGAATCCCTTGTTTAGCATCTAGATGAATTTTTATTTTTAATTTTCGCACATGTATAGCAAGTGTCGGCCAAGTGCATATATGGTAAGTGTTGACCATGTTATTTTGGTTAGTATATCAAAGGATGAAGGAAATTGTTAACTTAAGGAAGGAATCAAGAATTTAAGGAAAGGTATGAAGATATGGGGCACATATCAAGGAAAAGTTATGGAAACAATATCATGGCCATTTGACCATGCATAGGGACGGCCAATTTGGACTATAGGGGAGCCGAAATTTTGGTGATAGTTTGGCTAAGAATTGAAGTTTCTTATTGGTCATTCCTAGCAACTTTGTGCAAAATTTTGCATTCCTCTTCTCAACTTTTTCCTTTGGCCGAAATTGAACCTTGGTAAAGCTCTAATCTTTTGACCATTTGGTCATTTTTGCTTATTGCTTTAGCATTTGTTTTGTGCCTTTTCTTTGAGTGCCGAAATCACCTATACCAAAAGCCATTCTTTTTCTTTTCTTTTTACCATTGCCGAATGTACCTAGCTCCTAAAACCATCTTTTTCTTCTCTTCTTTTTGAAAACCAAAATAACATCATCACCATCTTTTCTCTTATTTTTATTTCTTTTCAATCAAAATTTTCTCCATTTACACTCTCATGGCCGAATGCTAATGTGCCTATAGCCGAATTCATTTTCTCTTTTCTTTGATTCTTCATAGCCGAAATCTTCATCAATCACAAACACCATTCTCAATCCTTTCTTTTCAATCGTGGAAAATAGGTAAGGAATTCTTTTTCGCTTTCGATTAGTTAATAGTGATATGGCGAATATTGATGGTGTCATGAAGGACCATTTGGATCGAAATAAACGTTCATTCTATTAACGTTTTATTCGTTATAATATAGTGCAATAACGGAAGATCAAAACTCAAGTGTTCGAGAGAATCGTAGAAACGTTGAATCGATTTATTGTGGTAAGGAAACCACATCCTTAAAACCTTTAGTATTATTTCGATATTATTTTAGATTGGATTAATGTTCTTTTGATCTTGAAGACTTTCAAAATAGGGAAGAAAAGGGCGGTGTTTAGTTATATTAAGAGGGCGGATCCACTATTCCCCTAAGTTTAAACAAAGAGCGCTTTAAGATCAGGATTTTCCACGGGTGCGGACCATCTTCCAAGGAAGTCAACTATTTGAAGTAGTAAGAACTCCCGAGCCTTTGTACGTTAGTGGGTTCTCGGTGACTAACGAACCAATAAATGAGGAGAAACCGAAAATCGAAGTGATTCAAAATCAAGAGGGTAAGGTTTTGGATCTAATATCGATAATGTAATTTTTATACAAAATAGTGTTCTAACGGATCGAAATATATTTTAGGTGTCGAGGAGCGAGAAGGATTAGTACTCTCGGTATCGAGGTGTGTAACTTCACACTTTTTCTTGGGTTGGATATCAATTTCGGTATTGAAGTAAAATCGTAAAAAAATGACTAGATCGGTATGAAACGTAACAACTGGTATTTCGACGAAAATCGTGAAAATTACGAAAATGCCCTTGAGAAATTACTTGTTAATATATAAGTTGTATGTTTCGTAAAAATGGGCCGTAAAATATGCTAGATCGATAAATGGACCGAAAACTCTGCTAGATTGATAATCGGGCCAAAATCTCTGTTTGATTGTAAATTGGGCCGAAATCTCTGCTAGATCGATAAATGGGCCGAAAACTCTGCTAGATTGATAATCGGGCCGAAATCTTTGTTTGATTATAAATTGGGCCGAAATCCCTGCTAGATCGATAAATGGGCCGTAAACTCTATTAAATTGTTAAACGGACTAAAATACTTGCTAGATCGATAAATGGGCCGAACTCTTGCTAGATCGTAAATTTGGGCCCTAGTTGATAAATAGTTAATTAGGCCAAAATGTTATTTATGGGCCTTAATAAAGATTTGGAAATATTAACTCTTGTTAATGGGCCTTTTAATAAAATTATTGTATGACCATAGTTTACTATTGCATACATATTGCATGGGTTGGGAAATGATGAAGAGAAGAAGGCCTGTTGCCAAAATCTAGTTCGGTGGCTCTGCCACAAAATTATGGCTATTTGCCTCTAGTTTGGTGGCTCTACCACAAAAGTTATAAATGGCTATTTGCCTCTAGTTCGGTGGCTCTGCCACAAAATAATAATTGGCTCAATGCCTCTAGTTCGGTGATTTTGTCACAATCTAGTTCGGTGGCTCTGCCACAATTATAAAATGGCTTAAAGCCTACGACTGGTGTGATGGCGGGGTGGGTTGACTTGATCCCCACAGGTGTGATGGTTGGTACGGGGGTGTGTAGCGGATGGAATTAGGTTTGGGAGGGAAAAATTCATATTTTCACATGCATGTTATTAATTATGTTTTCATTTTGCTATTTATTATGTTATTAATCATGTTGTAAATTCTGCTTATGAGCTCAAGGCCCAAATCCATAATTTGAAAATCGCCCGATGAACAAAGTAAGTGAGTTATACTTTGAGTTCTAAGTAACTCACCCCTTAAATTTTTCCATCTCGTAATGGAAATTGATGTGGACTTGGGTAGGGGATGACTTCGTGGAGGCCATCTTGCAAAACATGGGTTTATTAAACTCGAACTTTTTAAATAAGTATTCTACTATTTTGGGTTAATGTAATAAGGGCCTCTATAAATAATTTATGGATTTTATGTGTGTTTGGTTTTAAACTATATTTTGGACTTTTAAATATGGGCTATGATTATATGATGCTTTTGTTAAAATAAATTTGGGTTTTCAAATATATGAAATTCCTTTATAAATATTTTATTATTGTTAACTCTTAAACAAATTACCTAAGGGTTTTGATAATACAATGTTAATAATTTTTTCAACTAATGTTTTCTAATATTCATCAAATTAAAATACTCTTCTGATTTTTATTAAACCCCGTAATTAAAAATAATATTGTAGTTTTCAAGTTATTGAAGATTTTAAGATAGCTCGATTCATGTAACAAACCAAATCTAGTCTCAATGCATAGACCAGGTTTGGGGTGTTACATACTCCCCTTTCTTTTCCCTTGTCTTATAGTGTCACCAAGCCAGCTTGGGGATCGGAGACTGTCAGATATCCATTCACACTATCAACTTAATATTTTTGGTACCATTGATTTTAATATTTTGAGTTATGGCATGAATAGAGGCTTGGTCATTTTGTTATGTGTCATAAATGTTTTGGCCTAAATGTGTTGGCATTATAATAGTTAATGATTCATTTTGTATATGGCCATTGGAAGTTGGCTAATATTAATTTATTGGTCATTGGTATGTTTATGTGATGATTCCTATCATGAAAATGAAATTGGCATGAATGGAAAAGCAGATATGTGATTTTTATGCATGATAGATGTTAGTATGTGTAAATGATGTATTGATATCTTGTTTGTGGCTGATTTGGTTGTATGCATATGCTTCGATTTGTGTTACTTGTTGCTGTGTAGGTTGGTGCCAGTAGGGGTGGAAAAATGGCTTGGTAAATAGCCTTGTTTTTGTCCACATGGGTAGACAAACGGGTGTGTGCCTAGGCCATGTGTGGCACACGGCCTACCCCATGGGCATGTGTTTCAGCCGTGTGTCCCCTACACCTTAATTGATGCAAAACAGAATGTCCAGAATTGAGCACACAGGCAGAGACACGAGCGTGTGTCTCAGCCGTGTGAAGTCTGCACCTATTTTATGAAAAATTATGGAAATTAAATAGACCGCACGAGCTAGCACACAAGCGTGTGGCATGGCCGTGTGGCACAAATCAAAGAGCACCCTAATTCGAACAAGGTCTGAAGCACGGGCACGTCCCAAGGTCACACGGGCATGTGAGCCCTGTAACATGAAAAATTTTCTAAGTTTTGCAAAACTTTCCAAAGTCCACGGTTTAGTCTCGAACCACTTCCAAACCATGTATTGAGCCTCGTAGGCTCGTTTTATGGACGATATGAATGTATGTGAAAAGTTTTAAATTTGGATGAAAATTACGTCTCGATTTTGTATGCTTGCTTGTGTTTAAGTCTGGTAATGCCTCGTACCCTATTCTGACATCGAATATTGGTAAGGGGTGTTACAATCTATATTAACGTGAAATTACAAAATTACCCCTAACATTTTAACATTTTATTGTTTATGTAACATCCTGAAATTGGGCCTAGTAGGATTGAGCCCAATGGGCCTTAGGCGTAGTAGGGTTTAAAATTTTTTTGGAGAATAGGAGATCGGCTTAAGTGCAAGTTGGACCTTTTAGATAAGTGATTTTGGAAGGTTAGGGGGCTTCTATGAAGTCTCGGGATCAAATATTAGCTTTGGGAAAATTTTGGTTTTAGGTGAAAAAAACCCTGGAAGTTGGCAGGTAGGCCTTAAAAATAAAATATGGAGAAAAGTGACACAAGTAGAGTGTGTGGTGGAGTGGCAAAGTGACGCCACTTAGGGGACAAGGGAATGACACCACAAGGAAGGAAGGAGGTCCAAGGTTCTAGTTGTAGTGTTTGCATTCCTTTTAGATTATTTTTATTAAATGAATTTAGACCTTGGCCATAGGGTTATATTTAGTTGTGCATGGTTTAAGACACAAGGAGCTAGTTGGTAAAGTGGCTAGCAGCGTGGATTATGTTATAAGGGAGTTTGAGTTCGAATCTCATGAGAAGCAATGGAGTATTTATTTTGCGGAGTGGACGGTAAGAGTTTCAGTTGAATTTAAACTCTACTAATGAAGGGATCCCACATCGGAAAGATACAAGGAATGAAGGTGAAGAGCTAGCTATATAAAGAGCATGCCAGGAGAAGGGTTAACATACCTTGGTGGGCGTTGGGCACAGGAGTGGTCGCAGCGCGGTTTAGCACCAGAGTCCTATCAGGTGTGTAACTCTCTCTACTCTGTGTAGAGCGGCAAATGCCGAAGTGCCAGTCACGGCAATAGTAGCCACATGAGCGTGCGAGCACACGTGTGGGGCTTCGACGCGATAGTTGAGGCCATCAGTAGTATTCTTATGGGTTGGGCTGCTTGGGCCGCGATGGGCCGAAGTAGGCCCAATGGGCCCGTGGGTCCAATTGGAATAAATTGTATGATGATATAGTATATAGTGAACTAGACTAGGTGGAACCTATATACGTGGCTAGATTTGTGTTAGGTGGGCCACACGAGCGTGTGGGCCTAAATGGGTCAAAATCGAGTTTTAGGCCCAATAGTCTAGTGACGACCGGAAATGGTAGCCGAGTCGCTCAGGATAACATTAGACCTTCGGGAGGGCCATTATAGGTGCGAAATTATGAAAATACCCTTGGTCGGTAAATTACGAAAATACCCTTGGTGGGTAAATTACGAAAATACCTTTGGTGGGTAAATTATGAAAATACCATTGGTAGGTAAATTACGAAAATACCCTTGGTGGGTAAATTACGAAAATACCCTTGGTAGGTAAATTATGAAAATACCCTTGGTGGGTAAATTATGAAAATACCCTTGGTGGGTAAATTATGAAAATACCATTGGGAGGTAAATTACGAAAATACCCTTGATGGGTAAATTACGAAAATACCCTTGGTGGGTAAATTACGAAAATACCCTTGGTGGGTAAATTACGAAAATACCCTTGGTAGGTAAATTACGAAAATACCCTTGGTGGGTAAAATTAAGATTATACCCTTAGAGGTTGATTAGCATGATTATGTTGTTTTATGTCTATCTGATTATGATGGTAATTCATGTTATACTTATATTTCATATATGTCTAGCATACATGACATACTGCATACACGAATTATTATGCCATATTGTATGGGTATGATGAGAGGAGGGGGAAGATTGATATCTGTGACTTTGGGTCACCAGTGGTTTGGCACCACCAGTGGTTTGGTACCACAGTTGATATTCGTGACTTTGGGTCACCAGAGGTTTGGCACCTCATAGCGACTTGTCCCAGTGGCTTAGCACCACAGTGGGTTGGCCCCACAGTTGACATATCGGGATCGTCGCCAGTGATTTGGTATCACACGTGGGTTGGCCCCACACTTGGATATTGATATTTTGTGACTTTGGGTCACCAGAGGTTTGGCACCTCATAGCGACTCGTCCCAGTGGCTTCGCACCACAGTGGGTTGGCCCCACATTTGATAAACGGGATTGTCGCCAGTGATTTGGTATCACAACGTGGGTTGGCCCCACATATGGATTATTCGTGACTTTGGGTCACCAGTGGTTTGGCACCACATCATTATTGATATCAGTGACTTTGGGTCACCAGTGGTTTGGCACCACCAGTGGTTTGGTACCACACGGGGTAGAATTAGGAGTTTGGGATGGTTAGGTTTTGGGTTGCATGACATGCATATTTTCATATGAAATTGTGTAAGGGTTTAACACATGTTGGATGGGGATTTACACACTGAGTCTCGATGACTCACCCCTTAGTTAAATTTTGCAGGTAATCATTAGATCGCGGATTTGGGAGCTGAGGTGGACTCGTGGAGGCCATACATATGTTTACTCGTAAATTCATTTCTTTTATTTGGACTTATTTTTATTTGGGTTTTTGTATGTAATAAGGCCTTGGTATTTTATTTGGTTTTAGCATTTAAATTGGTTATTGCTTATTATTAAATGTTTAATGCGGGATTTTCCTAAAATATTAATAAACCGTTTCTTATTCAATGAATCAGGTTTTGTATACAAACCACGAAACATGGAGTTTCAAAAAGAATACGAACTTTTTAACAAACGTATAATTTTTAAACATTCTTTTCATGTGACATGCTAGATCCGGTCGTAACGTTTAGGCCGAGTTTGGGGTGTTACAGTTTAGCCTCTAAATTTAAATCTTATAATTTAACCAATAAAATAAAATATCATAATACCCAAATATTCTTATGGTTCCAAGCAGCCCCTAACTTTCTCTAATTCACAACATTAACCATGAATTTTACTATTTTTACCATTAAGTCCTTAAACTTTAAATTCATCAAAAATTACTTAACGAAACATCTTTATTTAACAATTAGACTTAATAATCTATCAAAACAATCACAAATATTAATTAAATCATTCATGGCAAAACCCTAAAATTTTTATAACTTTACAATTCAACCACCGAGCTAAGTAGATTAAGCTAAAACAAGTTTAAAAACATGAAAATCATTAAAAACGAGGTTCAAAAACCTCACCATGCACCAAAGAAACTTGTCTAAATTTTCTCAAGCTCAAAAATGGTGATTTTAAGGAAACATAAGAAAATGGAAAAGCTTGATAACTGTAACAGCCCGTTTTTAGTCAAACAGGAATAGTGGGTTTGGAACAACAAATCTGAGGTATATTTTATTATTATTTTAATATTTAAAGCATGATTGAGTGATTGTGTGAAAATTTGATCAAGAAATTTTATCGTTTGAATGGTCAATTTGATAAAAAGGACTAAATTGCGTAAAGTGTAAATGTAAAGTTCTATTAGTAAAAGTATCTAATAGCTATAGAATCTTAAAGTAAAGGCCCTCATGTTGTAATTATACCATTAATAGCATGGTTGGACATGTATGGACATTTATTAAGATGTTATGATAATTATTAATTAAGGTTAAAAAGGTAAATTAATAATTAAAGGTTAATTAAATCAAAACAAAACAAAAAGGTTTTTGTTTCATTCATCTTCTTGGTCGAATGAAGCATGGAGAAAATCCATTTTAGGGCTTAAAAATTTTGGCTACTTTAAGGTGCAATTGTAAGTCCATTTTTGCTCGATTTTTAATGATTTCTATGTTTTTATGATCGTTGCAGGTAGGTCTAGCTAGCCCAGGGACTATTTTGCAAAACTGTTAAAGATTGTGAAAGATGTCATTGATGAATATGTGTGCATTTTGATGTTTGATGATAGATTATGAATAATTGTTGATAGTTACACAAGTTTTGTTAAGTGATTTTTATTGAAAATGCATAATAGGGATTAAATTGAGAAATGTGTAAAGTTAGTGGTTAAAATGTGAAATAAATGAAAAGTATGGGCTGCTAGGGGAATAATACTAATTCGGATAGCATGGGTATATTTTGAATTTCATTAAATTTTGATTTTATGAAATAAGGACTAAATTGTGAAAAATGTGTAAAATAGCCCTAATGTATATTTTGGATTGAATTGAATAAATAGATGATTAAATAAGTCAATTTTGAATATATTTAGATCAAGAAAGGAGAAATACGAACTTAGATCGGGGAAGGAACAAAGTTATGGAATAGTTGACTCAATTCGTCGTTTTAGCAATCGAGGTAAGTTCGTATGTTATAATTTTATTTAAAATGTATTCTATATGCTTTGATATAGCATAAATTGTGATTATGTGACTACGGACAAGTTTGGAAATGATTCGATGATTATTCGACTGTTGGAATCCCAGTTGAACCTTAGGAATAGTTTAGGATACTAGTGACATGTCATTAGGGGATACAGTGAGTTGACTTCGGGCCATGTTATAGCACTTCGAGTGCGAGATAAACCGATTTGGCTATAGGCCATGCATATCGACTGATTTGGCTTCGGCCCATGATATTAGTATTTTGGATAAGTTACCTTGATTTGGCTTCGGGCCATGTATAGTTACTTATCGTGTGAGAACCTCGAGTATCCAACTTCTATTTTGAATGGTTCAACAGTTAAATGAAAGGCGAGAATGTGTATGAGATTTTGTACAAAATGGTATTGGTATGTGCATAAACTATATTAGCATTGAGTCAAAGAAATGATGATAAAAATATAAAGTTTTGTGAATGAGCATTTAAAAGGTTGATAGCTAATGTGAGCTACAAGTTGGTATATCCAAATTGTTGAATTATATTTATATGATTGCATTAAGTTTATTTCACACGAGCTTACTAAGCTTTATAGCTTACTTTGTTTATTTTCCCCGTGTTTTTTAGTGTTATCAAAGCTAGCTCGGATTCGAGGATCGTCGAAGATCGTTTCACACTACAACCTATCACTTGGTACCTTTGAACTTTGGTATTTTAAGTATATGGCATGTATAGGTATTTTGAGTCATTTTGATTATGGGTTGATAGTGATTTTGGTTATTTGTAATAACTTGTAATGGCATATGTTATGGATCGCAAATATGGCCATGAGTGTTGGCTTAATTTGGTAGATTTGGTTATGTTTATATATGATTTATATTTTGTAACACCCCTTACCCATATTCGACGCCAGAACAGGGTATGAGGCGTTACCAGACTTATACACAAGCAATCATGCAAAACTCAGAAATGAATTTTCATTCAAAATAAAAACTTTTCATATCACCTCTTAAACAAGCCTACGAGGCCTAAATCACACTTTGGGAATGGTTCGGGATCAAATCGGATTCTTTAAAAGATATCTAGAAGGACTTAAAAAAATTTCATCAAACAGTCCACATGCCTATGTGGAAGAAGGGACACACCCGTGTGGCATATCACATGCCATGTTCCACACCTGTGTAGATTTATTTCTCAATTCAAACCTACAGGGGTTTCCACACAGCCTGACACATGCCCATGTCCCTCACACAGCCATGACACACCCGTGTCTTATCCCATGAGAAAAAACCTTGACAGTCTGTTTCTTACGTCATCATCCTATTAAGGTCACACGGCCAAGGCACATGCCCGTGTCCTTAGACCGTGTGACGAATTAAATTCCTAAATTCAGGTGCAGACTTCATATAGCCTGGGCACACGCCCATGTCTTAGGCTGTCTCTCTCACACGGTTGAGACACACACCTGTGTCTCAACCCATGTGGCTACTACTTGACATTTTATTTTTCCAACTTAGGATACAGGGGGACGCACGGCCAAACCACACACCCATGAGGTAGACCGTGTGTCACACACAGCCTAGGCACATGCCCGTGTGTCTACCTGTGTAGACGAGGACAAGGTTATTTACCAAGCCCTTTCTATCACTCCTACTTGCACCAACCTAAACCACATCTAACAACCAATTCATTCATGCATAAATATACCAATTACTCAACCATGCAACTTTCACATTCATGAATAACATCATCATTTCATAGATTAATAAGAAGGAGCCATCAACTATGGCTTTATACAAAAGAATTCATCTTCAATTAAGCCAACACACATTTGGCCAAAGCAATATGACATTCAATCAAAGACTCAATCCCTATACATGCCATACTCAAAATGTTAAATCTAACTATACAAAATTGTGTGGATAGTGGGGGTGATCCTTCGACGATATCCGTATCCCGAGCTGGTTCTTCGACACTATAAAATAAGGGAAAAGAGAAGGGAGTAAGCTTTAAGCTTAGTAAGTCTATATAAAAACAATAACCATCATACCACATACTTATCAATCAAGAACATGACATACTAAGTAAAAACAATTCAGATCCTCATAATCATGCTTACTTATTTCAAACCTTACCACATCCCAAACATATATCATAAAACATTGCTCACATTTACTTGCACTTCTACCCTGCACTTATCACCACAAAGCCACATGTAATTTCACTTAGACAAGTTTCTCGATGAACTCTTCGGAATAATACAAGATACCCGATGGTTTCGCACACAACCCATCATTAATCAATAACAAGGTGGTATCGTACATAGCCCACCAATATTAAAAAAAAGGTGGTATTGCACATAGCCCACCAATAATGATAATTGTTGTGGTATCGCATACAGCCCACCAAAATGATAATCACGATGATATCGCGCATAGCCCATCATAAGTTACTTATTCATGGATTTTATCCGTATCATTTTCCTATTCCGAACATTCATCCGAGGATTTCCTGACATTCTATCAATTTAATAGATATCCATAATATTAATTTACATTTCACACAATGCATTAATATGTAAAAACATAGGTACAAAGGATGTATCATTTACATATAAACTTACCTCGATACAAAATATGTCGGTTTGCAATTTGGTCCGAAACCTTGCCTTTTCCTCAGTCAAGGTTGATCCCACGTTCTTCTTGATCTATAATGACATATTTAGTTCATTAAATAACCACATTATTCAAATCTCTCCAAAATTTCTATTTTGGCAAAATTATCGTTTTGCCCCTAGAGTTTCATAAAATTACTATTTTACCCCTTAGGCTCGTAAAATGAAATGTGTTCATCTTTCACACATCCAAGCCTAGCCGATTCATATTCCCTCTTATAACAACTCACAATTCTAACTATTTCACACATTTACCACCTATTTTACAACTTTTGCAAAAAGGTCCTTTTACATACCTATTTCACAAAAGTTGTACATTTAACACCCAAGATTCATTTTCTTCTATAAAATTTCAGAAATCAACATAAATATTAGTAAAGTGTACTTTAATGTAAAGAAATTAGGTGACCTTGAAACATAAGTTAATTAAGTACTAAAAGATGGCATAAGATGAGTAATTGGTAAAGTGGTGATGGCGTCATAAGTTGGACTTGAAGGGAGAGGTTCGAATCACCTAGCATGCAATTAGAGAGTTTTTATTTTTGCTTTATACTAGCATGTGTCAGCTATGGATAAGATTAGGATGAGTTGGATTGTTTTTTTTTTGGGTAAGAAGACTAAGGATTATGGAATGCTAAAGATAGGGGATAGAATGGCTTGAATTAGGGGATATTGTCTCTCCAACTTAAGGACAAAGGAGGATGATAAGGCTTAAGAATAGGGAGATATTTTGGAAACTTCCTAATGGCCTTTTGACCATGTATGTGGACGGCAAATGGGCTAGGGGGGATGGCCGATTTTGGTTGATTGGTTTGGTAAGCTTGGATGTTGGGAGAACATTTTCTTTTTGGTCATTTGGTACTTGCTTATCAAATTCTCTTCCAAAAGTTTACTCTCTCCCTATCCGATTATATCAAAAACCTTGAGGAAACTATAGCAATGTTTACCATCCTTTCTTCTTGATCATTTGATCATTTTTTTCCAACCATTCTTCCTAGTGCCGAAACTATCATCACACAAAGAAGGCCATTCTTTTTCTTTTTCCTTCACAAAACCAAATACACATTTCTCCCAAAACCCAATTCTTTTCCTTCTCTTTTTCTTCTCTTTTCTTTTCTTTTCTTTCTCTTTTCTTCTCTCTTTCTCTCTTGAAACCGAATCATATCATTTCCATTTTCCCATTCTTTTACTTTCTTCTCAATTAAAATCTCTTCAATATTTTTTTCTCATGGCCGAATGTTAATATGCTCTTGTGCCAAATTTTTTTTTCATTTTCTTTGCTTGATCACAACCGATTTTCCTTAGTCATAAGTATTCTTCTCACTCAATTCGTTTCAACCGTGAACATTAGTGAGATTTTTGGAGGACAGAAACTCAAAGTGTTCTTGAGTACTGTGGATCGTTGGAATCGATCTTAAGAGTTAAGGTAAGGAAATTATTCAAGGAATTCTCGCTTTATTCTTTATATTGGTATAGTTAGTTATTTAATCAATTTCGTTATAAGAACGTAATTGCTCGATCGTTTCTTCGAGGAACGAAGATAATTGTAGTAAGCCAATCTCAAATCTTTTAAAATCATTAGCCATATTTCGATAATTATTAATAGGACTAATGATCTTATGTCATTAGAGACATTCAAGATAGGGCAAAAAAGGGCAGTGCATAGTCTTCGAAAGAGGGGTGGTTTGCTAATCCCTCTAAGTATAAACGAAGGGCTATTTCGAGAATCTAAGATTTTCCATCGAGTTACGGACCCTCATCCGAGGAGAACCAATTGTTTGAAGTCATTTGTACTCTCGAACCTTTGTTCGTTCGAGGATTCTCATCGAGCAACGAACCAACAATCGAGGAGAAACCAAAAATAGAAGTGGTTCAAAATCCAGAGGGTAAAGATTTAGACCGTTTACAATAGAGTAGTTTTAAAATATGATAGTATTCTAATTATCGTATTACGTTTAGGTACTGAAGAGCGGGAAAGTCTAGTACTCACAATAACAAGGTGTGTAACTTCACACTTATCTCGAGTTAGATGTTATACCATAAGTATTGAGAAAATTGTAAAGATGACAAAATCAGAGAAAAAAATATGTAATAAATAGTATTTTTGTGAAAATACATGAAAACGGTTAAAGTTGTGAAATTTACGAAAATGCCCTTAATGAGTTAGTTGGTAAAATGTAAATTTTATGTCTTACATGTAAATGGGCCGAAAAGTATGCTAGATCGTTAAATGGGCCAAAAACTATGCTAGATCGTTAAATGGGCTGAAAACTCTGCTAGATCGTTAAATGGGCCGAAAACTCTGCTAGATCGTTAAATGGGCTAAAAATTATGCTAGATCGTTAAATGGGCCGAAATCCCTGCTAGATCGTTAAATGGGCCAAAGTTGCTAGATTGTTAAATGGGCTAAATTTTATTTTGTATTATGGGCCTTAATAAAAACTTGAAATATTGACTCACATGTAGATTGGGCCTTTTGCTAAATTATTATATGTATACAGACTATTATGCATACATGTTGCCTGGGTTGGGATTAATGATGAAGAGAAGAAAGGCCTGTTGCCAAAAATCTAGTTCGGTGGCTCTGCCACACATATTTAAATGGCTTATTGCCTCTAGTTCGGTGGCTCTGCCACAAATATTTTAATGGCTTAATGCCTCTAGTTTAGTGACTTTGTCACAATCTAGTTCGGTGGCTCTGCCACAAATATTTTAATGGCTTATTGCCTCTAGTTCGGTGACTTTGTCACAATCTAGTTCGGTGGCTCGCCACAAATATAAAAATGGCTTTATGCCTACGATTGATGTGTTGGTGGTGGGTTGACTTGATCCCCACGGTGTAATGGTTGGTTGGTGGTGTGTAGCGGATGGAAATTAGGTTTGGGTGGGAAATTTCATTTTGCATACATTACGCTTATTACATTGCTAAATCTTTATGGACTCAAGCCCAAAAATTATGACTTGATGATCTGCCCGATGGATATAGTAAGTGAGTTATACTTTGAGTTTCGAGTAACTCACTCCTTAAATTTTCCATCTCGGGTAATGGAAATTGACGTGGACTTGGGCCGAGGATGACTTCGTGGAGGCCATCTCGCAAACATGGGTTTAATAAACTTTGAACTTTAATTAAGTAGTTTCTTAAAATTTCTATTTTGGTTATGATGTAATAAGGCCTCTATTAAAATTTTATGGATTTTATGTGTGGATGGATTTAAATTATGTTTTAGATATTTAATATGGGCTTTTGTTAATCCTATAATGTTTCATTAAAATATTTTGGGTTTTCAAACATATGAGATTCTTTATTTATTCTTATTTTCAAATCCGTTTGAACTTTTTAAAAACTACTTTAAGGTTTTGATAATTAAATACTAATTGTTAAGATTTCAACTAATGTTTCTTAAATTCATCAAATTTAAATTATTTCTCTTGGTTTCTATTAAATTTTATTTTCAAAAGGTTTTGCGATCTGATTCACCTAAATCATTAGAAAGTTTAAAAGAATGTTCAATTTGTGTGACAAATCAAATCTCGTCTTGACGCATAGACCTGGTTTGGGGTGTTACATTTAATGGTATCAGAGCCAGTTTCAAAACTCTCTGTGGTTGGGTTCAATAAATAACTTCTGCATGAAATTATGTCAATTATGTTTTAAAGTTTAGTATGGCACCACAAGCATCCGGCACCAAGTCAAGTATTCGTTACTAAATGATTATTATGATGATGATATGATCATAGGAACGCACTAGAACTTCTAGTTTTAGATGTTGAAAATCGTAGATATTGAGAGTATAGGATGTGTTTGTAAAAATAACTTTATCTCTCAAATTTCATAAAACATCGTTAATAAACACTGAAACAATTTTTTGATTCATAAAACTTGTAATCAGATTAAATCGAGTTAGACATTATAAGCTCTAGAGGACGTGGTCGTGGACGCGGTAGATGTGGCCGTAGTAGATGTGGCCGTGGTAGAGGACGAGGTGCTACGTCTGAAGCACCAAATCATATGCCAGAAGTGGATGCACCTGCATCACTTGAAAGTGAGACGGCAACACATGATCATATGGAAGAAGATAATGCTTTGACGCAAGCAATGCTGCGAGTCCTGGAAAGGGTCGCTGGAACTAGAGTTGGGCCAACGGCTCATGGGTCGATATCGTAACGACTCAAGTCTAATGGTGCAGAAGTTTTTAGAGGAGTTTCTGGTGTAGCTCCGAATGTGGCAGAATATTGGCTCGAAGCTGTGGAGCGGATTATAGATGATATGGAATGCCTTTGTCGGCGAAGCGAAAGGAGCTGTGTACTTGCTAAGAGATGAGGCGTATCAATGTTGGCTTACTGTTCGGGAGGGCACTGAGGCTACATTGATTACTTGGGAATTCTTCAAAGCTGCCTTCCAAGGGAAGTATGTAGGAACAAGTTATGTGGACGCCCGAAGGAAGGAATTTTTGAATCTAATTCAAGGAAATAAGACAGTGGCAGCGTATGAGGCTGAGTTTTTACGCTTGAGTCGCTATGCTCGGATAATAGTGTCAACGAATCATGAATATTGTGTACGTTTTGAGGATGGGCTGAATGATGAGTTGCGAGTTCTGATTGCCCCACAACAAGTTAGATCTTTTGCCACGCTTGTGGAGAAAGCCAAGATAGCCAAAGAGGCTAAGAACTCAGAACGTCAGAATTGGGAAAGATTTAGAGGCAAGAGGGATATAAAGCATTTGGGTTCTTCAAAAAGGTTTCTGAAGAGGCCTCGAAATGATGATCCAGCTCAAGATAGAGCACCTGTAGCTAATAATCAGAGTCGAGATTGTCTTGAACACAGGAAAAGGCATTACGGAAGTCTTTGGAGGAAAATGGGTGCTTGTTATAAATGTGGTTCAATGGATCACCAATATAGAAATTGCCCTCAATGTATGGATACGACCCAGGAAGTTCGTAATACTGATGCACAGTCGACCAGAGGTATTCAGCAGCCACCGAGAGGCCGTGGACCAGGTCGTGGTGGTAATGGGGCTGGACGTGGTCAAGGTGCACCGGGTCGAGGTAATGGCCCTAGAGGTAACACAGATGCAAGACAGCCAGGATTGGACTATGCAGTTAGACGCCGCGAGGATGGCAATGCACCTGATGTAATAACTGGTACGTTCTTCACCTTTGATGTACCTGTTACTGCTTTAATAGATATTGGTTCTACCCACTCGTATGTTGCTAGCGCCATATCTGGAAACTTGAATCTAAAATCTGAAATTACCAATAGTGAGATGACAGTAATTAGTCCTTTAGGACAGTCGGTAATTGTAAATAAACTATTTAGAGACGTGCCCTTAGAAATTCAAGAAGAAGTATTTTTGGCGTACTTGATGGAATTGCCTTTCGGCGAGTTCGATCTCATTCTGGGCATGGATTGGTTGGTTAAGCATCGGGCGCATTTGGATTGTGTTGAAATGTAGATGTCAATAAGAACCTCAGATGATAAGGAAGTAATAATGATAGGTGAACGAAGGAATTACTTGGCAAATGTGGTATCTGCGTTGAAGGCAGAAAAGTTGGTGCGAAAAGGGTATGGAGCATTCTTAGCTTTTATTTGTGCTTTGTATGCCAAAGAGTTATCTGTGGATGATGTGAGAATGGTGAAGGAATTTTAGATGTATTTCCCGATGAACTTCCTAGTATACTTCCAGATCGGGAAGTAGAATCTAGTATTGAGCTTTTGCCCGGGACTACTCCAGTGTCCATTGCTCCTTATAGAATGGCATCGAAGGAGTTGGCGGAGCTTAAAGCTCAAATTCAAGAATTGTTGGATCGGGGATTTATTCAACCGAGTGTGTCTCCGTGGGGAGCACCAGTTTTGTTCGTTAAGAAGAAGGATGGATCGATGCGTATGTGCATTGATTACAGGCAATTGAATAAATTGACGATCAAGAATAGGTATCCTTTACCGAGAATTGATGACCTGTTTGATCAATTGGAGGGAGCTTCAGTTTTCTCCAAAATTGATTTGATATCGGGTTATCACCAACTTAAGGTGAAAGAACTAGATATTTATAAGATGGTATTCCGAACTCGTTATGGACATTATGAGTTTTTGGTGATGCTGTTTGGGTTAACCAATGCACCAGCCACATTTATGGACATGATGAACCGAGTCTTTCAACCATATTTAGACTGGTTTGTGGTAGTGTTCATAGATGACATTTTGGTTTATTCAAGAAATGATGAGGAACATGGCACGCATTTGCGTATAGTATTACAGTTACTTCGTGATAAGCAACTTTATGCCAAATTCAGTAAATGTGAATTTTGCTAAAGGAAGTGACATCCTTGGGTCATGTGGTATCAGCTGAGGGAATAAGGGTGGATCCTCGGAAGATTGAAGCTGTACTGGATTGGAAACCACTAAAATCAGTAGCTGAAATTCGGAGTTTCTTGGTTTGGTGGTTATTATAAGCGCTTTGTTGAGGGTTTTCGTTGATTGCTACACTAACTGCTGCGAAGAAGTACCGTATATTTGGATGAAAAACAACAAGAGAGTTTGAGAAGTTGAAGAAGATTTTAACGGAAGCACCAGTTTTGATCAGCCGGAGGCTGGAAAAGAATTTACTGTTTATTGTGATGTGTCTCACACGGGATTGGGTTCTATGCTGATGCAAAATGGAAAGGTGGTGGCTTATGCTTCTCTAGGCAGTTGAGACCGCACGAAGTAAATTACCCTACTCATGATTTGGAGTTAGCTGCAGTGGTATTTGCATTAAAGATTTGGAGGCACTATCTCTACGGTGAGAAGTCTATCATTTATATGGATTACAAGAGTCTTAAGTACCTCCTTACCCAAAAGGAGTTGAATTTGAGACAACGGAGATGGGTGGAATTGTTAAAGGATTATGATTTCTCAATCGAGTATCATCCTGGAAAGGCTAATGTGGTAGCTGACGCGTTAAGTCAAAAGGCGGTATCTGATTTAAGAGTAATGTTTGCTCATTTGAGTTTGTATGAGGATGGTAGTCTGTTAGCAGAACTTCAGGTGAAGCCTCTGTGGTTAGAACAAATTCAGGAAAAGCAGTTATCAGATAAAAAGTTGGGACCCTTATTCCAGCAGGTTGGAAAATGTGAAATAGAGGATTTTGGTATAAACACAAATGGAGTGCTGTGTTTTCGTGGAAGGGTTTGTATGCCTAAAGACTCAGAATTGAGGAAAATGATTCTACGGGAGGCACATAGTAGCCCTTATGCTATACACCCGGAGGAAATAAGATGTATCGAGATCTCTGTGAAGCGATATTGGTGGCGGGGTTGAGCGTGAGATTTCTGAGTTTGTAGGAAAATGTTTGACTTGTCAACAAGTGAAGGTGGAACATCAATTGCCGTCAGGTTTGTTACAACCAGTAAAGATTCCTCTTTGGAAATGTGAGCGAATAACAATGGATTTTGTTAGTGGGTTACCTTTAACACCTACTAAGAAAAATTTCGTATGGGTAGTAGTTGATCGTTTAACGAAAACTGCTCATTTTCTTCTTGTTCGTACGGATTACTCATTACAGAAATTGGCTAAGTTGTATATATCTGAAATCGTGAGGTTGCATGGGGTACCAGTGTCTATTATATCAGACAGGGATCCTAGATTTACATCACGATTTTGGAAAGCTCTGCATGAAGCTTTGGGAACGAAGTTAAACTTTAGTACGGCTTTTCATCCTCAGACAAATGGTCAGTCGGAAAGAGTAATTCAGATATTGGAAGACATGTTAAGAGGATGTGTGATCGACTTCAGAGGTAGTTGGGAGGATTTTCTACCATTGGCAAAATTTTCGTATAATAATAACTATCAGTCTAGCATTCAGATGGCACCCTACGAGGCATTGTATGGTCGTAGGTGCCGTACTCCTACTTGTTGGACTGAATTGGGCGAACGGTAGATGTTGGGTCCTGAGTTGATATCTGAAATGGAAGAAAAAGTAAAAGTTATTCGAGCACGGTTAAAGGAAGCTTCGGATAGACAGAAGTCGTATGCAGACCTGAAGCGTAAGGATATCGAGTTTGCTATGGGAGAGCAGGTCTTTCTGAAGGTCTCACCTTGGAAAAAAATTTTCAAATTTGGAAAGAAGGGCAAGCTGAGCCCTAGGTTCATTGGGCCATATCGTGTGATGAAGCGTGTTGGTCCAGTGGCTTATCAGATTGAACTACCTCCGGAATTGAGTCAAATTCATAACATTTTCCATGTTTCCATCTTTGAGGCGCTATAGATCGGATCCATCGCACATAATTAGGTAGAAGAAGTGGAATTAAGGCGGTTGTCTTTGAAGAGGAACGGTGAGAATCTTAGACAGAGATGTTAAGGTACTAAGAAAGAAGACTGTACCGTTAGTCAAAATTTTATGGCGTAATCATGGAGTGGAGGAAGCTACATGGGAGCCTGAGGATGCAATTCGGCAACAATATCCTCACCTCTTTTAATCAGGTAAATTTCGAGGACGAAATTTTCTTTAAGGGGTAGAATTGTAACATCCTAAATTTGCGATTATCATTATGATTCTAAGTGTTAGTTCTGGTTTACTTGGAATTAGAATAAATATTAGTAAAGTGTACTTTAATGTAAAGAAATTAGGTGACCTTGAAACATAATTAAGTACTAAAAGATGGCATAAGATGAGTAATTGGTAAAGTGGTGATGGCGTCATAAGTTGGACTTGAGGGGAGAGGTTCGAATCACCTAGCATGCAATTAGAGAGTTTTTATTTTTGCTTTATCCTAGCATGTGTCGGCTATGGACAAGATTAGGATGAGTTGGATTGTTTTTTTTTTTTTTTTTTGGTAAGAAGACTAAGGATTATGGAAAGCTAAAGATAGGAATTGTCTCACCAACTTAAGGAAAAAGGAGGATGATAAGGCTTAAGAATAGGGAGATGTTTTGGAAACTTCCTAATGGCCTTTTGACCATGTATGTGGACGGCAAAGGGGCTAGGGGTGATGGCCTGTTTTGGTTGATTGGTTTGGTAAGCTTGGATGTTGGGAGAACATTTTCTTTTTGGTCATTTGGTACTTGCTTATCAAATTCACTTCCAAAAGTTTGCTCTCTCCCTAGCCGATTATATCAAAAACCTTGAGGAAACTATAGCAATTTTACCATCCTTTCTTCTTGATCATTTGATCATTTTCTTTGCCAACCATTACGCCTAGTGCCGAAACTATCATCACACAAAGAAGGCCATTCTTTTCTTTTCCTTCACAAACCGAATACACAATTCTCCCAAAACTCAATTCTTTTCCTTCTCTTTTTCTTCTCTTTTCTTTCTCTTTTCTTTCTCTTTTCTTCTCTCTTTCTCTCTTGAAACCAAATCATATCATTTCCATTTTCCCATTCTTTTACTTTCTTCTCAATTAAAATCTCTTCAATATTTTTTTTTCTCATGGCCGAATGTTAATATGCTCTTGTGCCGATTTTTTTTTTCATTTTCTTTGCTTGATCACAACCGATTTTCCTTAGTCATAAGTATTCTTCTCACTCAATTCGTTTCAACCGTGAACATTAGTGAGATTTTTGGAGGACAGAAACTCAAAGTGTTCTTGAGTATTATGGATCGTTGGAATCGATCTTAAGAGTTAAGGTAAGGAAATTATTCAAGGAATTCTCGCTTTATTCATTATATTTGTATAGTTAGTTATTTAATCGATTTCGTTATAGGAACGTAATCGCTCGATCGTTTCTTCGAGGAACGAAGATAATTGTGGTAAGCTAATCTCAAATCTTTTAAAATCATTAGCCATATTTCGATAATTATTAATCGGACTAATGATCTTATGTCATTAGAAACATTCAAGATAGGGCAGAAAAGGGCAGTGCATAGTCTTCGAAAGAGGGGTGGTTCCGGTAATCCCCCTAAGTATAAACGAAGGGCTATTTCTAGAATCCGAGATTTTCCCCCGGGTTGCGGACCCTCATCCGAGGAGAACCAATTGTTTGAAGCCATTCGTACTCCCGAACCTTTGTTCGTTTGAGGATTCTCATCGGGCAACGAACCAACAATCGAGGAGAAACCAAAAATAGAAGTGGTTCGAAATCCAAAGGTAAAGATTTAGATCGTTTACAATAGAGTAGTTTTAAAATATGATAGTATTCTAATTATCGTATTACGTTTAGGTACTGAAGAGCGGGAAAGTCTAGTACTCACAATAACAAGGTGTGTAACTTCACACTTATCTCGGGTTAGATGTTATACCATAAGTATTGAGAAAATTGTAAAGATGACAAAATCGGAAAAAAATACGTAATAAATAGTATTTTTATGAAAATACATGAAAACGGTTAAAGTTGTGAAATTTATGAAAATGCCCTTAATGACTTAGTTGGTAAAATATAAATTTTATGTCTCATGTGTAAATGGGCCGAAAAGTATGCTAGATCGTTAAATGGGTCGAAAACTCTACTAGATCGTTAAATGGGCGAAAACTCTGCTAGATCGTTAAATGGGCCGAAATCCCTACTAGATCGTTAAATGGGCCAACGTTGCTAGATTGTTAAATGGGCTAAATTTTATTTTGTATTATGGGCCTTAATAAAAACTTGAAATATTGACTCACATGTAAATTGGGCCTTTTGCTAAATTATTATATGTATATAGACTATTATGCATACATGTTGCATGGGTTGGGATTAATGATGAAGAGAAGAAAGGCCTGTTGCCAAAAATCTAGTTCGGTGGCTCTGCCACAAATATTTTAATGGCTTATTACCTCTAGTTCGGTGACTTTGTCACAATCTAGTTCGGTGGCTCTGCCACAAATATTTTAATGGCTTATTGCCTCTAGTTCGGTGACTTTGTCACAATCTAGTTCGGTGGCTCTACCACAAATATAAAAATGGATTTATGCCTACGATTGGTGTGTTGGCGGGGTGGGTTGACTTGATCCCCACAGGTGTAATGGTTGGAACGGGTGGTGTGTAGCGGATGAAAATTAGGTTTGGGTGGGAAATTTCATTTTGCATACATTACAGTTATTACATTGCTAAATCTGTTTATGGACTCAAGCCCAAAAAATTATGACTTGATGATCTAGCCCAATGGATATAGTAAGTGAGTTATACACTGAGTTCTGAGTAACTCACTCCCTTAAATTTTCCATCTCAGGTAATGGAAATTGACGTGGACTTGGGTCGAGGATGACTTCGTGGAGGCCATACTGCAAACATGGGTTTAATAAACTTTGAACTTTAATTAAGTAGTTTCTTAAAATTTCTATTTTGGTTATGATGTAATAAGGCCTCTATTAAAATTTTATGGATTTTATGTGTGGATGGATTTAAATTATGTTTTAGATATTTAATATGGGCTTTTGTTAATCCTATAATGTTTCCTTAAAATATTTTGAGTTTTCAAACATATGAGATTCTTTATTTATTCTTATTTTCAAATCCTTTTGAACTTTTAAAAACTACTTTAAGGTTTTTGATAATTAAATACTAATTGTTAAGATTTCAACTAATGTTTCTTAAATTCATCAAATTTAAATTATTTCTCTTGGTTTCTATTAAACTTTATTTTCAAAAGGTTTTGCAGTACCGATTCACCTAAATCATTAGAAAGTTTAAAAGAACGTTCAATTTGTGTGACAAACCAAATCTCGTCTTGACGCATAGACCTGGTTTGGGGTGTTACAATTTGACATTTACTTTTATTTAAGTACTTTCAATTTATTTTGGGTATATTTTGATGTAATAAGGCCATAGTATGAACTAATTATGCATGCACTTAATTTTACGATATTATGTTTTGAATGTTATCAAAATTAAAGTTAAGTAATATTTTTAAAATAAACTCATAAATATTAAGACATCTAAATACAAATGTTTTCAAAGGCAAAATCTTTAAAATTAAATCGGCATATCTTTTACTTAAAGTTTTGGGACTCAATAAAGAATTTTTATAAAAATTTATATTTCACAAAGACGAACTGGTTTCCAACTTGAGCCCAACCCAAATCGAGTTTTCTCCCAAAATCACTTAAAGATTTTCTAAGAACCCACGAATTTGAATCGTTTTTACTCGAGGAACATACCAGATCTGGTCGAGGCTCATGGGCTGGGTTTAGGATATTTCAGTTTGGTATCAGAGCCCAGTTTTAAACTCTCGGCCTTGGGTTTAAGGCCCAAAACGTTTTCAAAGTTAAGCCCAAAAGGAATTTTTGTGAATTAAGCGAGTTTTTTCGGCATGGCACACTAAGTCTCAGGCCAAGTCCATCGGTAAGTACTACGATCTCTTGTGTGATTTATATTATGATTTATAGAAGGGTAGAAATGGAGCGTAGAATAGAGATTAAGTACTTGAGCCCTAAGACTAGTGTACCCCAACAAATACATAAAACTTAAATGACTAACTAAACAAACCTGTGGTTAAGTCACCGAGTTAGGGTGTAGCAACCATGGTGCGCATGTCTAGGATTGGTTTCGATGGGAGCTTGGTATTTAAGCAGTCCGCATGACTCACCTCCTCTCCACTCGAATCCTACCTGGTGCGTAGCCTCGGTTCACCCTAACCAAGAGGACTTATTCACGGACTAAACCCCTAACTAAAACCCGAAAGGGACTAGCTGTATTTTTATGGAAACCCTTGTTCTAAAATTACTAAATTACCCTTTTGATTTGTAAAAGCTATTCTATAAAATTTTTCTGACATTTTTTTAAAAAATTTACAAAAATACCCCCAGTGGCAAGATTACCAAAGTGCCCTTGGTTTACAAAATACTCATATTACCCACAGTTCTTGTCAAAATTTCATTACTTTGTTCAAAAACCTTAAATTTACAAAATATCAAAATACCTTGACTTTGGAAAATTACGAAATTACCCTTAACCTGCAAATTACCGAAATACCCCCAAGTTACAAAATTACCAGAATGACCCCCGATCTTCAAAAAATTTCTGCAACAACACTGATTTGGAAAACAAATTCTCAAAAACAACCCCAAGTTTTGTAAATTCCAAAATATCCTTGATTTATTAAGATTTACAAATTTACCCGAGTTAATTACCAAAATACCCTCAAATTTCAAAATTTCCAAAATACCCCGGGAATACAAAATCACCAGAATACCCTTATTGACAAAATCACCAAAGAAACCTTATTTTGACAAATTACGAAAATACCCCTGGGATAGGAACGGACAGAAATGTCCGAGGAGTGAATGTGTATAGGAGATACTATGGAATGGATGTGCTTTGCCGTAAATTAGGATAGAAGACTTGAAACTTTGAATGATCGAGAGAACCCCTATTAAACTTCCTGCCATAAAACTTCATTGTGGATAATTAGTGGAATAAGGGCTAATTCATAAAAATTTCTTAAACCAGATTAAAGCGCGATTGTAGAAATGGGCTCTAGGGGACGTGGTCGCAATGTACGAGGATGCGGTTGAGGTAGAATAACCATGTCGGAACCCGTTAGATCAGGTCAAGGATCTGAGAATGAGGTACCACCACCACCACCACCACCACCACCAGCTGTTGGTGTTGGCGATGAAGATCGAGACGGGAGAAGATCTTTGTATCACGGGATGTCTGCGAGTTCTTGAAATGGTGGTGGTCTTTGGATGGAATATGAGAGCTCAAAATCTATACCGAGTGACTCGAGCTAATTTGAAGTGTTCCGTAGAGTATCTGGTGTGGCACCCAGTATGGCTGAATATTGGTTGGAAGCAACCGAGCGCATTATGGATGAGCTCGATCTGACCCCTGAGGAGAAGTTGAAAGAAATGGTGGCGTTGCTACGCGATAAAGCGTATCAATGGTGGCTTCTGATTCGGGATGGTGCCACCACCGAGGATCTAACACAGGAGTATGTTAAGGCAATATCGGAAGAAGTATGTAGGAACCAAATATATTAATGAGCAGAGGAAGGCATTCTTGGAATTTGGTTCAAGGGAATAAGTCATGGCAGATCTGGTTGAGTTTACGAGGTGGCCGGTATCCTCGAGTGGTGGTAGCGAGCATGAGCGATGTGTCCGGTTTGAGGACGGACTAAGGGATGACTGAGGTTGTTGATAGCCCCACACCGAGGAGCGGGAGTTTGCCGCATTAGTAGAAAAGGCTAAGGTAGCCAAGGGAATTAAGGACTCTGCAAGGCAGAACTCTGATCAGAATAGAAATAAGAGAGGTTTTGGGTCGTCTGGATCATCTGGAAATGCCCAGAAAAGGCCTAGAGTTGATGGGCGCGAGGTCGACAAAGCCGGTACTAGAGGGCAATATCGTACTTGTGGCAGTGTGGGAAGAAACACTTAGGTGAATACTGGAAGAAGACAGGTGGATGTTTCAAATGTGGGTCAAAGGACCATATGATTAAGGACTGTCCGATGAGACCAGATGGGAATCGACCAGTAGCTCAGAATGTTAATCCGACTGGTAGAGGTGGACAGTAGCCTTAGCGGGGCCGTGGTCCGAATAACAGAGGAAATGGTATCGGTAAGGGCGTGGAACAAGGCGGAGGTGCTACTATCTTGAGGCAAAGGCGATCGAGTTTGGTTTATGCGGTTTACCGTAGGGAAGAGGGAGACAGCGTCGGACATCATAGCCAGACGTTCCTTGTATTTGGAAAGCCTTATTATGCTTTGATTGATGTGGGCTCGTCCCATTCTTATGTTGCATGTAGAGTAGTTGAAACTCTAGACATAGCCTCTGAACCTTCTAGTAGGGAGATGGTGTAGTAAGCCCACTAGGTCAAGCGTAGTGGTGAATAAGCTCTTAGTAGTGTACCTTTAGAAATTCAAGGCATAGTATTTTCTGGCGACATGATGGAACTTCCTTGGGAATTCAATTTCATACTTGGTATGGGTAGCTAGTGGAACATCAAGTTTGTGTTGGTTTGCTGCTAAGCGAATGGAGTTAAGGACCCCAGGAGGATGAGGTGGTCATTATGATAGGAGAGAAGAAACTACTTGTCTAATGTAGTTTTGGCGCTAAAGGCTAAAAAGATGGTTAAGTAAAGGGTGCAAGGCATTTTAGCCTTAAATAAATACGTTAGATGGAAAGGAAGAAGGTGTTAGTGGAATTAGAGCGGTAAGGATTTGAAGATATGTTTCCATAGGAATTACGAGAATACCCTAGGCGAGAGGAGGTGGAGTTTGGAATTAACTTACTGCAGGAACGACTCTGTGTCAATCGCTCCATCTGAGAATGGCACCGAAGGAGTTGGTTGAACTCAAGGCTCAGATTCAAGAATTACTTGATCCTAGGTTTATCCGACCCAGTGTGTCTCCATGGAGAGCACCGGTCCTATTTGTGAAGAAGAAGGACGGAACTATGCGTATGTGTATAGATTACCATCAGTTGAATAAACTGACCATCAAGAACAAGTACCCGAGGACTTGTTCGATCAGCTTAAGGGGGCCACAGTTTTCTCAAAGATCGACTTAAGGTCATGATATCATCAGTTGAAGGTGAAGGAGGTAGATATCCATAAGACAACTTTCCGGTCAAGGTATGGGCATTTTGAATTCGTAGTAATGCCGTTCAGTTTGACAAATGCCCCAGTCGCGTTTATGGACATGATGAACCGGGTCTTCCAACCCTATCTAGACCGGTTTGTTGTTGTGTTCATAGATGATATTTTGGTGTATTCCAAGTCTGAAGAGGAGCATGATGAGCATCTCTGAATAGTGTTGCAAGTGTTGAGGGAGAAGAAGCTTTATGTTAAATTCAGCAAGTGTGAATTTTGGCTTAGGGAGGTTGCCTACTTAGGGCATGTGGTGTCAGCAGAAGGAATAAGAGTGGACCCTAGAAAGATTGAAGCAGTGTTGGATTGGAAACCACCTAGGTCAGTGGCTGAGATTCGTAGTTTCTTAGGATTGGTGGGCTACTACAGAAGGTTTGTGGAAGGGTTCTCATCAATAGCCGCGCCTTTGACAAAGTTGCTAAGAAATGAAGTGCCCTTTGTATAGAAGGATAAGCAACATGAGAGTTTTGAAAAACTTAAGAGGGTATTGACGGAAACTCTAGTGTTGATTCAGCCTGAGGCAGGAAAGTATTTTACGGTGTATTGTGACGCTTCCCATACAGGTTTGGGTTGCGTATTGATGCAAGACGGGAAGGTAGTCGCAAATGCGTCCCAACAGCTGAGGTCACATGAGGTGAACTACGACGCATGACTTGGAATTAGCAGCAGTGGTCTTCGCTCTTAAGGTATGGAGGCACTATCTTTATGGCGAAAAGTCGACGATCTATACAGACCACAAGAGTCTTAAGTATCTGTTGACTCAGAAAGAGTTAAACTTATGGCAGCGAAGGTGGGTGAAGTTACTGAAGGACTATGATTGTTCAATAGAGTACCATCCAGGCAAGGTGAATGTAGTGGCGGATGCTTTAAGTTGGAAGGTTGTGTCGGATCTGAGGGCGATGTTCGCACACTTGAGTTTGTATGATGATGGAAGCTTGTTGGCAGAGTTGCCAGTCAAGCCGACGTTGTTGAATGAGGTGAAAGAGGGACAGTTGGCTGATGAGGACCTAAGAGCTAAGCTACAGCAAGTACAAAAGGGAGAGTTGGAAGATTATGGCATTAATGGCGAAGGGGTGTTGTGTTTCAAGAGCAAGGTCTGTATGCCTAAGGATAAGGAACTTAGGTGAAGGATTCTTTAGAATCGCATAGCGCCCTTATGCTATGCATCTGGAGGTACTAAGTTGTCTGAGACTTAAGAGAACAATTTTGGTGGCACAGTGCGAAAAAGGAAGTTCTGAATTGGTCGGCAAGTGTTTAAAGTGTCGACAAGTTAAAATTTGAACATCAAGTTCCGTCAGGGTTGCTTCAGCCAATCATGATTCCGCAGTGGAAGTGGGAGAGAGTTACCATGGACTTCGTTTGTGGGCTTCCCCTTACGCCTACTAAGAAGGACTCGATATGGGTAATAGTGGACCGTTTGAGCAAGTTCGCACACTTTATTCCAGTGAGAGTCGATTATTCTTTGTAGAAGTTGGCAAAGTTGTATGTGGCAGAAGTCGTAAGGTTGCATGGAGTGCCGGTGTCAATTATCTCAGATAGGGGCCCCAGGTTTACTTCTCGGTTCTGGAAAGCTTTACATCAGGCTTTAGGTATTAAGTTGGATTTCACAACGGCTTTTCATCTCTGATGGGGCAGGCGATCTGAGCAGGTAATCAAGTGTTAGAGGATATGTTGAGGGCGTGTGATGGATTTGAGAGGTAGTTGGGAGGAATATTTACCTCTAGCAGAATTTTCCTATAATAACAGCTATCAGACTAGTATTCGGATGGCACCGTATGAAGCGTTGTATGGTCAAAAGTGTCAAACTCTACGTGTTGGACAGAGTTAGGAGAACGTCGAGTTTTGGGTCCAGAGATTGTGGCAGAATCCGAAGAGAAGGTTGAGATAATTCGTGCATGATTGAAGGAAGGATCGGACAGGCAGAAGTCATATGCAGATCTCAAACGGAAAGAAATAGAATTTGATGTGGGAGATCAAGTGTTTCTTAAGGTTTCACCTTGGAAAAAGGTAATGAGATCTGGTCGAAAAGGAAAGTTAAGTCCAAGGTTTATAGGACCTTATAAGGTTTTGAAGCGAATTGGACCAGTGGCATATCAGTTGGAGTTGCCACCGAAATTGAAGCAGATGCACGATGTATTCCATGTGTCCGTGCTACACCGTTACCGATCAGATCCATCTCATGTAGTCCCAGTTGAAGAGGTGGAGCTAAGGCCAGATTTGTCCTATGAGGAGGAGCCGATTCAGATCTTGGAACGGGATGTGAAAGTGTTGCGAATGAAATCAGTTGCTTTGGTCAAAGTGTTGTGGCGCAACCATGGATTGGAAGAAGCTTCTTGGGAGCTAGAAGAAGCAATGCGACAACAATACCCCCACCTATTCTAGCCAGGTAATTTCAAGGACGAAATTATTTTAAGGGGGTAGAACTGTAATATCCTGAAATTGGGCTTATGCATTATTGCTAAAATGTGTGAAATAGCATGTCATTGTGAGTTTGAATGTGTATTTATGAATGTTTGTGAACTTAAGAATAATAGGAAAATACTTTAGAAAATGTTAAGTTTTAAGTTTTAAGAGGAAGCTAAGTTGATAAGGCCTTAAGAGAAAATGTAAGGGAAATGAGACATGAACATGGGCTTAGCAAAGTGGCTACAAGGCGCCACTTAGGGCTTTAGTGTGTAACGCCATATGCTAGGGGGAAAGGGCTTGTGTTCGAGCCACAAGGGAAGCAAAAAGAAGTTTTATTTTTGCTACAAGGTAGATAGTGTTGGACGGCATTAAGGCACTAAAGGGAGGAGTTTTATCCTTTTTAAAATTTGACTAGATAAGGGATAATTGATGGATTTATTTTATTAATTTAAAGAGGTGATAAGAGATAAAAATTAGAGAATAACAAGGTGAGGCTAGTGATTAAGTTAAAGCCAAATTTATCAGCTAAGTGTTCATCTTTTCCTTGTTTTCTTTTATTCTCTCACCTTTCTTCTCTAGCCGAATTTCCTTCCCAAAAATCACCGTAGCAGAATTCTTCCAAACAACTCTTCTTTCCTTCTTTTATTTTGATTAAAACCGAAATACCCTGTGCTTCCCATCATCGATACTTCTTCCTTTGCAAATTCAATCAAAAGCCGAAACTTAAGTAAGTAACATCTAGCCATAGCCGAATACTCTGTGGAATTGAAGTAAAGGAGTTGTCGACTTCAAGAAAAGATCTTTCGGGATTTCTTTTAAGATTCAAGGTAACATGATATTCGGCCATAGGCCATTCTTAATGTGTTTAAATGTTAGAAATTGATCTAACATGTACCCATGGGGATTTTGACAGACACCTAAGGCAAGGGATACTTTTTGGGATTTGGAAATCGCAAGGTAAGTGCATAAGTACAATCGACCAAGGCCATACTTGATGTTTTAAGTCTATTCCTTATTTGATTAAAAAGCCAAAACTAATCCTTTATGTTATCTAGTGTTGACCGATTTCAAGGAGGAGCACAACAAAGTTTTGGGACTTGATTAGTGGTGAAAACGGCAACAAGGTAAGGACTTTTATCGCAAGGATCCTTCGGGATTTGGGTTTTTAGCCGAATAGGCCTTTTTGCTAATATGCCTAGTGTTGGCCGATTATAGGAACTAAAGGATCTAAGGCTTTAGATCGAGCTTTTCGGGATTTAAGTAAACCGCTAAGTGTATCAGGTGTGTACCCCACACTATTTCTTAACAAGATTGATGGCAATATTTAATGAATATAAATATATGTGTCATTAAGAATGTAAAAAGTATGGCTAAGGAACCATACCATGGTACAAAGTACTCAGGTATGTTTTCCTATTCCTATTGGGATTATGATAAGATCTGTTAAAACACAAATGTGAACCTATAAGAATGTGAATAGAAAATATGGCATAATAATGCATGATTCTGTATGACATGGGCATTTGGGCGAATATGAAAGGGGAAGTGAATGTGGTGACTATTGTCACATTATCTGAATGTGGTGACTTTGGTCACATTATCTGAATGTGGTGTCTCAAGACACAAAATATTATTTGGTGGCTATGCCACGAATTTTAAAAGGGCGATGAGCACGTCGACTGCAGCGACTGCCTTCGATGGTGTGTAGTGGATGGAGGGTTGACTTAGTAGTCCCCACGGTGTGCAGGATGGTAACGGTGATGTGTAGCGGATGGCATATAGGTTTGGGTTCGTGTTGCATCATTATTTCCCATCAGTTCTATGAATATGTATGTGACATGATAATGTATGCCTGAATTGTTAAATTTTAGTGTTGGTTACACATTGAGTCATTGACTCACCCGTTGTGGGATCATTTTTTCGGTGATGACAAGTAATGGACCAAGGCGGCATGTGCTTAGTGGTGGCCATGCTCAAGAAGGAATTTTATGATTTGACATTTACTTTTATTTAAGTACTTTCAATTTATTTTGGGTATATTTTGATGTAATAAGGCCATAGTATGAACTAATTATGCATGCACTTAAATTTACGATATTATGTTTCGAATGTTATCAAAATTAAAGTTAAGTAATATTTTTAAAATAAACTCGTAAATATTATGACATCTAAATACAAATGTTTTCAAAGGCAAAATCTTTAAAATTAAATCGGCATATCTTTTACTTAAAGTTTTGGGACTCAATAAAGAATTTTTATAAAAACTTATATTTCACAAGGACGAACTGGTTTCCAACTTGAGCCCAACCCAAATCGAGTTTTCTCCCAAAATCACTTAAAGATTTTCTAAGAACCCACGAATTTGAACCGTTTTTACTCGAGGAACATACCAGATCTGGTCGAGGCTCGTGGGCCGGGTTTGGGGGGTTTCAAGGTGTCATTAGCTTAATTAAATTAAGATTTAAATTATTAAATCATGTTTTAATAAGTTAATTATTTATATATGTCAGTGGATGAAAAATAATTATTTTTCATCATCTTCTTCATCCACTAAAACCAAAAAGAAAGAAAACCTAAGAAACAGTTGAAGCTTTCGGCCTTAATTTGGTATGTGAAATATAGTCATTTTCTTATAATCTTTATGTTTTTGAGGTCATGGGAACTTGATTTAGCTAGGCATGTACCAATTTGTAAAACTGATAAAGTTTTAAAAAGTTTCCATTGATGATTTCTCAAAGTTTTAGGTGTTAAATTGATAGATTTCAAGCTTAGATGTGAAAAATGACTAAATTGTAAAGCTAATTGATAGTTTCGTACATTAGGAACTAAATTGAATAAAATGTAAAATTGACTATAGAAATAGGAAATAGGAGGTCCCCAATGGGTATTAGTGAAATCGAAATTTAATTTGAAGCTTTAAATTGAAAGTCAAATTGAAAGTTAGGTTAGTCCCAATTTTAGGGACTAAATTGAATAAATTATAAAATATGTGTGACTTTGTAATTGATTGTGAGTTGAGCTGGAATTTTATATTATGTATTGTCGAATTAATATTCATAGCTAAATATGACGCGGGAATATCAAGAGTGAGAGGGAAGACGAAAATCGTTGAACAGTACTCAGTGCTCGGTTTGTATTTCTATAATTCAAATCACTTCAATTGTTGCATATTTATTTTGGTTTGCATGGTAATATTATGAGGTGAGTTGAAATTGATATTGAATTAAATTGATACAATTTTGATTGATTATTGAGATAAAGGAGTAAATCGAATAGAATTGAAAATATTATAACATGATGAAAATATGAAATTGAATTTGACTTAGGTTGATTCATGTTATGATACATATGAATTGATGGTTTGGTTGATGAATTGAAAAAGGTGAATTGTGAAATTGAGTTATATTCCGAATTGGATAATTGGTTACTATATTAACTATTCGGGTAGAGTCGGATATAGTTCACATGTCATAAGATAGATCGAGTATGGGTTATTTTGACTAACATTCATTGAGTGGTGGGCACAACTTTTAATTTTGTTATACCGATGAGTGTTGGACACAATTTATTTGCTTTGGAATTGTCTGATGAGGAACTAAGGGCCAAATTAGTCTGTTGGTTAGATTCATGTATCTGTTCGTGTTTGAGTCGGGTTAATAAGGATTTAAATTGTAAAAAAATTGATAATAATATTTGAAATGAATTGCAATTGTGAAGATTATGTGAACCAGATTATAAGGTGGAATATTGGTATGAAATTAGATGAATCAATTGATTTGATTTGGATTATAAGATGCTAATATGATACATTCTCAAACTAGTTAATGGAACATATTTAAATTGAATCATATGACATATTTATTGAATGTCATATATTATCTGTAACACCCCTAACCCGTCTCCGTCACTAAATTAGGGTTACAGAGTATTACGGCACATATCAAAACAATTTACATCATTAATCTATTCATTTATTAATTTAAATAACAACATTTGAATATGGATTTCATTCATAGAAAAATAACATTTACGGGAATTAAAAAGAGCTTACGGGGCCCTAAAAATAGTTTGCGAACAATCTGGGACAAATTTGAATTAAAACAGAAGAAAATGCAAAAAAAAATTGAAAATTTTGGAAACAAGGGTCACATGGCCGTGTGAAATAGGCCAGCCCATTGATCGTGTGTCAGAGTCTTAAAATTTTATAATATGAATGATCTAGCTTAAAAACTAACTGTGACAACGACTTGAGGCAAGCGCACCTATCGAACAGTAGTATAGTTTAGTGGCAAGACCGGATTGTCGAACCCAAAGGAACCAAAAGTACTAATATTAACTTCCTTTTATTATTTAGCCTAAGAATGAAGAGAATTGTCGTTTAATCTAAAATTAACTAACTACTAAGCTAAAGATGCTAAGACACAAAGAATGAATTGGGGAAATACTTATGGGAAAACCCATTGATTAAGACAATACCCGAGGAAGAATCCACCTAGACTTCACTTGTTATTTAACTCTAAACCAGAAGATTTATTCACTTGACTTGATCCGTTGGATTCCCTAATTTATATTAATACCTCTCTCGAGGCTACTAACGTCTAACCCTAGGTTGATTAATTGAAATCTCTTTCTAATTAAAACCCCTAAAATTGCATTAACTCGATCTATGGACTCCCATATTAGGTTTGACCCTAATCCGGCAGATTCCCGTCATCTTATCTATAGGGTTGCGATCAACTCCGCTTAATTGTTCTAGATCTACTCTTAGACAAGGTCTATTCCTCCTCTGTCTAAGAGCATAAACACTTGAATCAATATCCTGAAGTATCAAAACAAGAATTAAGAACACATAATTAAGAACAAATCAAGTATTTATCATACAGCTCAGAAAATAAGAATAAGATTCGTCTTTAGTTTCATCCCCCTCAGGTATTTGAGAGGTTTAGTTCATAATTATAAAAGAATACATCTCATAAGAAAATATAAAACAAAACATAAAGAAAACCCTAAAACCTCCTAAAGGAATTGAAGGAGAGATCCTCAGTCTTGAGTATGATTCCAGCTTCTTGAGATGAATCAATTGGCTTTCTTCGAGTGAATCCCACAATTCGGCCCCTCTAGCTTGGCTCTTTGGCCTAGCTGAATGCCCCCTTAAAGGTTGGCCTCTAGGGTGTTTATATAGGCTTTTGAAATACCTTTCTTTGCCTCTAAGTACCCTAATCTGAATGAAACTCTTCTTTGCTACGGCAGGGACACGCCCGTGTAATTCGAGTTATAGGCCGTGGTCGATCCTACTAAAGAGGCACGGCTGTGTGACTGGGGTCTAGGCCGTGTGGATTTTGTACTTTGGCCCATTTTCTCAATTTTCAGCCCGTCTCTCATTCTTTTCATCCTCCGGTGCTCTCCTGAGTATAAAACATGAAAACAAAGGATTAGGAGCACCTATTTCCATAATTAAAGGGATAAATCATCCAAAAGTATGCTAAATGCGGGATTAAAATATGTGTATATTATGGTTTATCACTCGTGCGGTTACAAACACACCCATGTGGCTACATCACATGCTCGTGTGGCTAGACTGTGTAACTCATTGTGACTGTGTAAAACATCTTGCACTAAAAATTAATAAGCCACATGACACACGGCCGTGTGGATAAACCCAGGCCATGTGCACCTTAAAAAGCTTAAAAAACAATGCATACTTTCATCCAAAACTTAGGTACCAAGCCAAATCAAAATAACCATTTCCACACTTTAAAAACACATTTAAACAAGCCTAAAACATGCCAAAACAATCAACCTAAATGCCTAATCAATATGTCCTCACTGACACCATAATTCAATTATCAACCTCAATTCACATGACGTATTAACTAATTTGCAATCAAATTTATAATTTCATATATAAAACTCATACCAAACTTATAATTTCTTCTTATTCATTCATATTCATTCGTACCATGATTCAAACACTTAAATAATGTTTATATCAAAAGACAAAACAACTTTATATAAACATATTCACACCAAGATTAAAGGCACATACACAAGTAAGTTTCTTCGAAGCTTAATACATAACATTTGTAATAAGTATCCAAGCATATACAAATACACTTATTACATATAGTACTTGACTTTCCTAAACACCACAATTCACATTATTTGTAAATAACTTTACAATTCATCATCTATGAAACATAGCATACAACATGAAATGAGTTACATTTACTCACATTACTTCACATATGTGATTAATTCCCTTATTCATTCGTTTTCGTAGCACAACTTACCATTTCATTAAATCATTGATATCCGTAATTTCATATCTAAACAATTCCATTACTTTACTTAACCGTTGAACCGTGTAGAATAACATTGGATACTCAGGAACATCTTTGTATATAACCATAACCTTTTCAATAATGTTCACACGAGCTGTGGGTCAGGATATTAGCTACATGATGTTACTCACATGAGCTATGGAGAATCTACAACAAATGCAGGACCTCAACCATCGGTACGACATCCAAGACCAGCACCTAAACATATAATCCCTAATGACATGTCATTTGTATACTAAGCATTCTCTAGGTTCAAATGGGACTTTTGTCGTCAAGTATTCAATTATCGAATTATTACTGAATCAATTGTAAAAAATATAATATTAACAAATAATCAACCAAAATAACATTTAATAAATATAAAATCCATACGAACTTACCTCAACCACAATGGTTATATCAACAAAAGACACAATTAATCCAAGACTTTTGCTTTTCCTCGATTCAAGTCCGGCTAATTCTTTTCTTAATCTAATTAAATAATTTAGCTCAATTAAATATTTCAGTTGACTACAATTATCCAATTCAAACCTATAATCCATGTAACAGCTCGATTTTGGGTCTAGTAAGAACAGTGGTTTCAGGACCACAAATTTGACATAGTAAATTTTATTTTTATTACATTTCTATGGTCTACAGTTTTACTAAATGATTTCATGAAAATTTTGTTCAAAAATTTTGGCGTTTGGGCACTTAATTTAGTAAAAAGGACTAAATTATAAAAAGTGCAAAAGTTGAGTTCTACTTGTTAAAGGTGTCCAATTGCTATGAGATTTTAAATTATAGGTCCTTAGTTAGTAATTAGAGCATTGGATAAGTAGTGGACAAAAATGGACATGAATAGGTGAAATCTCAAAGTTATGCATTAAGGGCATTTTGGTCATTTAGTAAATAAATGAATAAAAAGGGAAAATAAAGCCAAATTTTTTTCCATCTTCTTCCCCATGTGTCGAAAATTAGAAGGTCACCATAGCTAGGGTTTGTTCAACTTCCAAGCTTGATTGTAAGTACATCATAGCCTCGTTTTTAATGCTCTTTACATTTTTAAAGTTATTATCATCCGATCTATCTATTTCTACCATTAATTTGAGTTATGATTGATGTATAGGGTTTGACCCATGTTAGAAATGTCTGTGTTTTGATGGTTAATGGTAGGTTATGCATGTTTGATGTGTGATAGACAACTTTTACTAAGTGATTTTTTTTTTAAAATACCTAAAAATGACCTATTTATAAAAAGTTGTAAAACGGGTAGTAAAAATATGATTTAATGGAAAATGTAGGCTGCTATAAGCATGAAATTAGTTCTTCTAGGCCTGGGTTATCAAGAAATTGAATGCATTTCATTTTACGAGCCTAGGGACTAATTTGTAAAAAAGTAAAACTTTAGGGGCAAAAAGGTAATTTTTCCATAATGTGATGTTTGGAATGATTTGAGTAATGTGAGTATTAAATAAGATAAATTTGCTATTATAGATCAAGAAAAACGATGTTTGGACCTTGATCAGGGAAAGAATAAGGTGTTTGACGATTAAGTCATTTTCTACTATTTTTGTACCAAGGTAAGTTCATATGTAAATAATGTATTTTTTTATTTATGTTTTAAATGATTTAATAAGTTCATATGTAAATAATGCATTTTTTTATTTCTGTTTTAAATGTTATAATATTGTATAAATTATGATTGACTTATTGGATGTAATCGTTAAAGTTTGACAAGTGAGAAATCCCGGTTAAACCTTAGGAATAGGTAGGATATGAATGTCAAGACATTAGGGTTATTTGAATTACGTGTAAAATAATATCTGTGATATGGCATCAATATGAGACTTAGTGTAAGACCATAGTTGGGATATTGGCATCGATAAGAGATCCCATGTAAGACTATATCTAGGATATGGCATTGGTATAGTATTGCATGTGTGAGATTCCTAAGTATCCTTTAGTATTCCAAGTGGTTCAACAGGAAATTCAATGAGTATGTCAAAGTTGTGAAAGGTTATGATTATGTTGCGAGTTAGTGCAGTGCATACATAAAACTCATTTACTAATGAGCTCGATATGTGATGAATCCCTCAGTAAGGTTGTAAATGAGTAAGTTATGATTAGAAGATATTGATACTATTTATACCAAGTTCATCATGTTTATTTGTATGATACATGTGTGATTTTAATGCTTATTATTTGCATAGGAACTTACTAAGCTATATAGCTTACTCCCCTTTCTTTTCCCTTGTCTTATAGTGTCACCAAGCCAGCTCGGGGATCGGAGACTGTCAGATATCCATTCACACTATCAACTTAATATTTTTGGTACCATTGATTTTAATATTTTGAGTTATGGCATGTATGGAGGCTTGGTCATTTTGTTATGTGTCATAAATGTTTTGGCCTAAATGTGTTGGCATTGTAATGGTTAATGATTCATTTTGTATATGGCCATTGGAAGTTGGCTAATATTAATTTTATTGGTCATTGGTATGTTTATGTGATGATTCCTATCATGAAAATGAAATTGGCATGAATGGAAAAGAAGATATGTGATTTTTATGCATGATAGATGTTAGTATGTGTAAATGATGTATTGATATCTTGTTTGTGGCTGATTTGGTTGTATGCATATGCTTCGATTGGTGTTACTTGTTGCTGTGTAGGTTGGTGCCAGTAGGGGTGGAAAAATGGCTTGGTAAATAGCCCCATTTTTGTCCACATGGGTAGACAAACGGGTGTGTTCCTAGGCCATGTGTGGCACACGGCCTACCCCATGGGCATGTGTTTCGGCCATGTGTCCCCTACACCTTAATTGATGCAAAACAGAATGTCCAGAATTGAGCACACGGGCAGAGATACGGGCGTGTGTCTCGGCCGTGTGAAGTCTGCACCTATTTTATAAAAAATTATGGAAATTAAATAGACCACACGAGCTAGCACACAGGCGTGTGGCACAGCCGTGTGGCACAAATCAAAGAGCACCCTAATTCGAACAAGGCCTGAAGCACGGGCACGTCCCAGGGTCACACGGGCATGTGAGCCCTGTAACATGAAAAATTTTCTAAGTTTTGCAAAACTTTCCAAAGTCCACGGTTTAGTCTCGAACCACTTCCAAACCATGTATTGAGCCTCGTAGGCTCGTTTTAGGGACGATATGAATGTATGTGAAAAGTTTTAAATTTGGATGGAAATTACGTCTCGATTTTGTATGCTTGCTTGTGTTTAAGCCTGGTAATGCCTCGTACCCTATTCTGACATCGAATATGGGTAAGGGGTGTTACAATCCATATTAACGTGAAATTACAAAATTACCCCTAACATTTTAACATTTTATTGTTAAGCCTCTAAATTTAAATCTTATAATTTAACCAATAAAATAAAATATCATAATACCCAAATATTCTTATGGTTCCAAGCAGCCCCTAACTTTCTCTAATTCACAACATTAACCATGAATTTTACTATTTTACCATTAAGTCCTTAAACTTTAAATTCATCAAAAATTGCTTAACGAAACATCTTTATTTAACAATTAGACTTAATAATCTATCAAAAAAATCACAAATATTAATTAAATCATTCATGGCAAAGCCCTAAAATTTTTATAACTTTACAATTCAACCACCGAGCTAAGTAGATTAAGCTAAAACAAGTTTAAAAACATGAAAATCATTAAAAACGAGGTTCAAAAACCTCACCATGCACCAAAGAAACTTGTCTAAATTTTCTCAAGCTCAAAAATGGTGATTTTAAGGAAACATAAGAAAATGGAAAAGCTTGATAACTGTAACAGCCCGTTTTTAGTCAAATAGGAATAGTGGTTTTGGAACAACAAATCTGAGGTCAAAATATTTATTGTATTATTATTTTAATATTTAAAGCATGATTGAGTGATTGTGTGAAAATTTCATCAAGAAATTTTATCGCTTTGAATGGTCAATTTGATAAAAAGGACTAAATCGCGTAAAGTGTAAAAGTAAAGTTCTATTAGTAAAAGTATCTAATAGCTATAGAATCTTAAAGTAAAGGTCCTCATCTTGTAATTATACCATTAATAGCATGAGTGGGCATATATGGACATTTATTAAGATGTTATGATAATTATTAATTAAGGTTAAAAAGGTAAATTAATAATTAAAGGTTAATTAAATCAAAACAAAACAAAAAGGTTTTTGTTTCATTCATCTTCTTGGTCGCATGAAGCATGGAGAAAATCCATTTTAGGGCTTAAAAATTCCAGCTACTTTAAGGTGCAATTGTAAGTCCGTTTTTGCTCGATTTTTAATGATTTCTATGTTTTTATGATCGTTGCAGCTAGGTCTAGCTAGCCCAAGGACTATTTTGCAAAACTGTTAAAGATTGTGAAAGATGTCATTGATGAATATGTGTGCATTTTGATGTTTGATGATAGATTATGAATAGTTGTTGATAGTTAAACAAGTTTTGTTAAGTGATTTTTATTGAAAATGCATAATAGGGATTAAATTGAGAAATGTGTAAAGTTAGTGGTTAAAATGTGAAATAAATGAAAAGTATGGGCTACTAGGGGCATAATACTAATTCGGATAGCATGGGTATATTTTTAATTTCATTAAATTTTGATTTTATGAAATAAGGACTAAATTGTGAAAAATGTGTAAAATAGCCCTAATGTATATTTTGGATTGAATTGAATAAATAGATGATTAAATAAGTCAATTTTGAATATATTTAGATCAAGAAAGGAGAAATACGAACTTAGATCGGGGAAGGAACAAAGTTATGGAATAGTTGACTCAATTCGTCGTTTTAGCAATCGAGGTAAGTTCGTATGTTATAATTTTATTTAAAATGTATTCTATATGCTTTGATATAGCATAAATTGTGATTATGTGACTACGGACAAGTTTGGAAATGATTCGATGATTATTCATTTGTTGGAATCCAGTTGAACCTTAGGAATAGTTTAGGATACTAGTGACATGTCATTAGGGGATCTGATGAGTTGACTTGGGCCATGTTATAGCACTTGAAAGCGAGATAAACCGATTTGGCTATAGGCCATGCATATCGACTGATTTGGCTTCGGCCCATGATATTAGTATTTTGGATAAGTTACCTTGATTTGGCTTCGGGCCATGTATAGTTACTTATCATGTGAGAACCTCGAGTATCCAACTTCTATTTTGAATGGTTCAATAGTTAAATGAAAGGCGAGAATGTGTATGAGATTTTGTACAAAATGGTATTGGTATGTGCATAAACTATATTAGCATTGAGTCAAAGAAATGATGATGAAAATATAAAGTTTTGTGAATGAGTATTTAAAAGGTTGATAGCTAATGTGAGCTACAAGTTGGTATATCCAAATTGTTGAATTATATTTATATGATTGCATTAAGTTTATTTCATACGAGCTTACTAAGCTTTATAGCTTACTTTGTTTATTTTCCCCGTGTTTTTTAGTGTTATCAAAGCTAGCTCGGATTCGAGGATCGTCGAAGATCGTTTCACACTACCACCTATCACTTGGTACCTTTGAACTTTGGTATTTTAAGTATACGGCATGTATAGGTATTTTGAGTCATTTTGATTATGGGTTGATAGTGATTTTGGTTATTTGTAATGACTTGTAATGGCATATGTTTTGGATTGTAAATATGGCCATGAGTGTTGGCTTAATTTGGTAGATTTGGTTATGTGCATATATGGTTTATATTTTGTAACACCCCTTACCCGTATTCGACGCCAGAACAGGGTATGAGGCGTTACCAGACTTATACACAAGCAATCATGCAAAACTCAGAAATGAATTTTCATTCAAAATAAAAACTTTTCATATCACATCTTAAACAAGCCTACGAGGCCTAAATCACACTTTAGGAATGGTTCGGGATCAAATCAGATTCTTTAAAAGATATCTAGAAGGACTTAAAAAAATTTCATCAAACAGTCCGCATGCCTGTGTGGAAGAAAGGACACGCTCGTGTGGCATATCACATGCCGTGTACCACCCCTGTGTAGATTTATTTCTCAATTCAAACCTACAGGGGTTTCCACACAGCCTGACACACGCCCATGTCCCTCACACAGCCATGACACACCCGTGTCTTATCCCATGAGCAAAAACCTTGACAGTCTGTTTCTTACGTCATCATCCTATTAAGGTCACACGACCAAGGCACATGCCCGTGTCCTTAGACCGTGTGGCGAATTAAATTCCTGAATTCAGGTGCAGACTTCACATAGCCTGGGCACACGCCCATGTCTTAGGCCGTCTCTCTCACACGGTTGAGACACACAGCTGTGTCTCAACCCATGTGGCTACTACTTGACATTTTATTTTTCCAACTTAGGATACAGGGGGACGCATGGCCAAACCACACACCCATGGGGTAGACCGTGTGTCACACACGGCCTAGGCACATGCCCGTGTGTCTACCCGTGTAGACGAGGACAAGGTTATTTACCAAGCCCTTTCTATCACTCCTACTTGCACCAACCTAAACCACATCTAACAACCAATTCATTCATGCATAAATATACCAGTTACTCAACCATGCAACTTGCACATTCATGAATAACATCATCATTTCATAGATTAATAAGAAGGAGCCATCAACTATGGCCTTATACAAAAGAATTCATCTTCAATTAATCCAACACACATTTGGCCAAAACAATATGACATTCAATCAAAGACTCAATCCCTATGCATGCCATACTCAAAATGTTAAATCTAACTATACAAAATTGTGTGGATAATGGGGGTGATCCTTCGATGATATCCGTATCCGAGCTGGTTCTTCGACACTATAAAATAAGGGAAAAGAGAAGGGAGTAAGCTTTAAGCTTAGTAAGTCTATATAAAAACAATAACCATCATACCACATACTTATCAATCAAGAACATGACATACTAAGTAAAAACAATTCAGATCCTCATAATCATGCTTACTTATTTCAAACCTTACCACATCCCAAACATATATCATAAAATTGCTCACATTTACTTGCACTTCTACCCTGCACTTATCACCACAAAGCCACATGTAATTTCACTTAGACAAGTTTCTCGATGAACTCTTGGAATAATACAAGATACCCGGTGGTTTCGCACACAACCCACCATTAATCAATAACAAGGTGGTATCGTACACAGCCCACCAATAGTAAAAAAAAGGTGGTATCGCACATAGCCCACCAATAATGATAATTTTTGTGGTATCGCACACAGCCCACCAAAATGATAATCACGATGATATCGCACATAGCCCACCATAAGTTACTTATTCATGGATTTTATCCGTATCATTTTCCTATTCCGAACATTCATCCGAGGATTTCCTCACATTCTATCAATTTAATAGATATCCATAATATTAATTTACATTTCACACAATGCATTAATATGTAAAAACATAGGTATAAAGGATGTATCATTTACATATAAACTTACCTCGATACAAAATATGTCGGTTTGCAATTTAGTCCGAAACCTTGCCTTTTCCTCGGTCAAGGTTGATCCCACGTTCTTCTTGATCTATAATGACATATTTAGCTCATTAAATAACCACATTATTCAAATCTCTCCAAAATTTCTATTTTGGCAAAATTACCGTTTTGCCCCTAGACTTTCACAAAATTACTATTTTATCCCTTAGGCTCGTAAAATGAAATGTGTTCATTTTTCACACACCCAAGCCTAGCCGATTCATATTACCTCTTATAACAACTCACAATTCTAACTATTTCACACATTTACCACCTATTTTACAACCTTTGCAAAAAGGTCCTTTTACATACCTATTTCACAAAAGTTGTACATTTAACACCCAAGATTCATTTTCTTCTATAAAATTTCAGAAATCAACATAAATATTCACATGAAAAAACCCTAGACTCTCAACCATTTTTCAAAATAGTCCCCTCATTAGCTAGCTTAAGCTACAAGGGTTCCAAAAATACAAAAATCACCAAAAATAACCATCAAGATGACTTACTTGCAAGGATGAGAAGTTGCTGAAAATTTTAAGCTTCCAAACTCTTAAACTTGCTGATATTTTTGGTGGAAGAAGAAGGAATGATAAAAAAAATGATAGCCTTTCTTTATTTTATTTTAATTATCAATTAAGTCACCAAAACCTTACCTAACCATTGACCATGTCTCTTCTTTGTCCCCATGGACGGCCAACTCTCCCTTAAGGGTCTAATTACACATTAAGGACCTCTAATTTAAAGTTTTATAGCTATCTGACACCTTTATCTAGTAAAATAAAACTTTTGTACTTCATGCGATTTAGTCCTTATTCGCAATTAAGCATAAAAGCACCAAAATTAATGCACCAAAATTTTCATGCACTTATATAATCATGCTATAACACATAAAATAATATTAAAATAAATTTTTTTGACCTTGAATTAGTGGTTTCGAAACCACTATTCCAACTAGCCCCAAAATTGGGCTATTACAACTCTCCCCCTTTAGGGATTTTTGTCCACGAAAATCTTACCGATAAAGAGGTTTGGGTACTGTTCTCTCATAGCTTCCTCCGGTTCCCACATAGCCTCTTCTACACCATATTTTTTCCAGAACACTTTCACTAAGGCTATACTTTTGTTCCTCAACTGTTTAACCTTTCAGGCCAAAATCTTAATTGGTTCCTCTTCATAGGTCATATACGATCGTATCTCAATTTCGGTCGGAGGAATCACATGCGAAGGATCGGAGCTATATCGTAGCAACATCGACACATGAAACACGTTGTGTATTTTTTCTAACTCTGCCGGCAAAGCTAACCGGTAAGCTACTAGTCAATCCTTTCAACAATCCCATACGGCCCTACGAAATGCAGACTCAATTTTCCCTTTTAACCAAAGGTAGATATTTTTCCCAACTACCTTCGAACCCTAAAACACAGCATCAGAGCATGTCTTCGAGAACTTGAATCACTCTTTTGGATTTACCGTTAGTTTACGGATAGAATGCAGTACTAAAATTCAGTTTCATCCCCAAGCTTCTTGCAACTTTTTCCAAAACCTTGATGTGAACCTCGGATCTCTATCCGAAATAATGGACATAGGCACCCCATGTAATCTCACAATTTCAGCAATATACAGCTCAGCCAACTTGTCAAGTGAGTAATCAATACGTATCGATATAAAGTGAGACGATTTCGTTAATCGATCAATAACAACCCATGCATCTTTCTTTTTCAGAGTCATAGGTAACCCCATTACAAAATCCATCGTGATTCGGTCACATTTCCAATTGGGAACCATCATCAGCTGAATTAAACCCGAAGGTACCTGATGCTCTGCTTTCACTTGTTGACAAATCAAACACTTTTTCACGAACTCAGAGATATCTCTTTTCATACCCGACCACCAATACAACTTCTTCAAATCATTATACATTTTTGTGCTGCCCGGATGTACTGACAAACAACCATGTGTGCCTCATGTAAAATTTTTCGAATCAACTCATCGTCTTTCGGTACACAAACTCTATCACGAAACATTAAACAATCATCTGGACCAACCCAAAAATTAGAGTTATTTCCTGATTCACACTAAGCTCTCTTAGCTTGCATTCCACTATCATTCCTTTGAGACTAACAAATCTACTGAAGAAATAACGATCTAGCCTTAAACTCGGCCAATATAGAACCATCATCAAAAATGTCAAACTTGTACTCATAGCTCTCAAAGCATACAAGGATTTTCTGCTCAACGCATCGGCAACCACATTCGCTTTCCCTAAGTGAGAATCAATCACCAGCTCATAATATTTCAATAATTTGAGCCACCTCCGTTGACGCAAATTCAAGTCCTTTTGGCTCATCAAGTACTTCAAACTTTTTTGATCGGTAAAGATCTGACGTTTCTCACCATACAAAATAATGACGCCAAATCTTCAAAGTAAAGATGATGGCAGCCAATTCCAAATTGTGCATCGGATAATTCTTTTCGTGTGGTTTTAGCTGTCTCGAGGCATAACCTACTACTTTACCCTCTTACATCAACACACAACCAAGACCATTCATTGACTCACCACTATAGATTACAAAATATTTTCCTAACTTAGGCTATACCAAAACCGATGTTTCAGTTAATCGTGTCTTTAACTTCTCGAAACTTTGTTGACATCTATCGGTCTATTCAAATTTAACATTATTTTGCAGCAACTTAGTCATTGGGGAAGAAATCATTGAAAATCCCTCGTCAAAACGTTGATAATACCCAGCTAATCCCAAAAAGCTTTAAACCTCAGATATATTCTTTGGCGGTCTCCAATCAACAATCGCCGAAATTTTGCTCGAATCAACCCGAATACCATCACCTGAAACTATGTGTCCCAAAACTCTGACTTCATGAAGCCAAAATTCACTTTTACTGAACTTAGCAAAAATTTCTCCTCTCGTAAAGCCTACAATATAGTTCTTAAGTGTTCAGCATGCTTAGCTTCATCTCGGGAATAAATCAATATATCATCTATGAACACTACTACAAACTTATCCAAATACAGTCAAAAAATTCGGTTCATCAAATACATAAACATAACTGGTGCATTAGTTAGACCGAAAGGGTCCATACCTCATTCTAAAAGTAGTATTCGACACATTGGATTCTTTGAATCTCAACTGATAGTAACCGAAAATTAAATCTATCTTGGAGAATACGGTTGCTCCCTTCATTTGATCGAAGAAATCATAAATCCTCGGCAATGGGTACTTGTTCTTTATAGTTACCTTGTTAAGTTGACAGTAATCAATACAAAGTCTCATTGTTCCGTATTTCTTCTTTACAAATAATACAGGAGCACCCTAAGGAGAAAAAATCAGTCTAACAAATCCCTTATCAGTCAACTCTTGTAGCTGAGCCTTTAACTCGTTCAATTCAGTCGGAGCCATTCTATACGGAGCAATGGAGATCGGTCTCGTCTCGGGAACCAGATCGATAGCAAACTCAATTTCTCTGATAGGAGGCAACCCAGGTAATTCTTCTGGGAATACATCTAGAAACTCACAAACTATCGGCACAGTTTCAAGCTTCGACTCAGTCATCTCAGTATTCAACACATATGCAAGGTATGCTTCACACGCTCTTCTCATACACTTTTGAGCAGACATGTACGAAATCACCATAGGCATCTTATTTGAGTTATCTATTTCAACCCAAAGAGTCTCACCATTTTCACATTTCAACTTAAGAGTTTTCTATCTACAATTTACCTTACCATCATGTAATGTCAACCAATCTATGCCCAAAATAACCTCAAACTCGTCAAATGGCAACAATATTAAATTAGCCAGAAAACAGTGACCTTGAATCATCAAAGGGCAATTCCTACAAACCTTATCTACTAACACATACTTCCCTAAAGAATTTGACACCTTAATCACAAATTCAGTCAATTCAACAGGTAATTTCTTACTATTTACCAAATTCACACAAACATAAGAATGAGTGGATCCAGGGTCAATTAAAGCAACGACATTAGTGTCGTAAAGAGAGAATATACCCTTAATCACGTCGGGGGATGATGCATCCTCACGAGCTCATATGGCATAAGGCCTTGCAGCGCTCTACCCTCTGATCTCACAGTAGAATCTCTAGGTGCACCTCTACTACTAGTCCTACTTCCCAGGTTCCTCTATGGTCTACCCCTCGAAGGTATATTACTCACTCTCACTTCTTGTTTTCTATCTTTCTTATCCTTCTCAGGACAGTTTTGAATGAAGTAGTCTAGTGAATCGCACTTGTAACAAGCTCGATTATTTCCCCAACACTCCCCAGTATATTGTCTACCACAATTTGGACACTCCAGTTTATTTGACTTCGCATTACCCACGTTTGCCATCGAGGTGGCTTGAACTCTAGAGCCCGAATATGTGTTACCACAATCTCGGTGTGAATGCCTAGCTGAAACCTCCTTGATTGGGATTGGAACGACTTACTCATCGGCCTCTTCCTTGCATCTCGGGCCTCAATCATAGCTTTTCTCTTTTCCTTATTCAGTTATTCAGCCTTACAAGCTCTATCGACCAATACCACGAATTCTTTCAACTCTAAAATCCTGACTAACAATCTGATATCCTCGTTCAACCCATCTTCGAATCTTTTACACATAATAGCTTTAGTAGACACGGACTCTTGAGCATACTTACTGAGTCTAACAAATTCACGCTCATACTCTGCCACAGACATTTTGCCTTACTTCAATTCAAGGAACTCTTTCCATTTATGATCAATGAACCGCTGACTTATGTATTTCTTCCAGAACTCTTCTAAGAAGAAGTCCCTTGTCACTCTCTCCCTTGGAACTACAGATGTTAGCGTTTCCACTAGCAGTATGCCGAGTCCCTCAATAATGACACAACACATTTTAAGCATTCATTGGGTGTACAAGAAAGTTTATCAAACACCCGCATAGAATTCTCGAGCCAAAACTCTGCTTTCTCAGAGTCATCATCTATGTTGGCTCTAAATTTCTCGACCCCTTACTTTCGAATCTTATCGACTGGGGGTTTCCTCATTCTTACCAAATCTATACCTTGGGAAACTACGGGGACCGGCTGAGGTATAGGAGGGGGTGGAGGAGGTTGAGCATTTGATTTTCTCAAACAAATTTAGTATACCAATTACTCATCATGTGGAGAAAGGCTCCTTAAGCCTCTTCTCCTTGACCCAATGTCTCAGGTTTACTTTCTACTAACGTAGTCCCTTGTGCGTGAGCCGGCGCATTACTAGCAGCAGCATCAGCAGTAGCTCGGTCGAGATCCATTTACTATATGAAAACATAGTTTAAAATTGTTAAGAGTCACCACACTATCAATATATATTTATAGAATGTATAGCTAGACTCTCACACACACTACGGTAGTCCGAGAACTGACTAAACCAGAGCTCTGATACACTAAATGTAACACCCTTTACCCGTATTCAACACCAAAATAGGGTACGAGGCGTTACCAGACTTATACACAAGCAATCAATCAAAACTAAGACATGACTTTCCACTCAAATTAAAACTTTTCATAACACCTCTTAAACAAGCCTACGAGGCCTAAATCACACTTTAGGAACGGTTTGAGATCAAATCAAATTCTTTAAAATATATCTAGAAAGACCTAGAAAATTTTCATCAAACAGTCTGCACGCCCGTGTGGAAGAAAGGACACGCCCGTATGGCATATCACATACCCGTGTTCTACACCCGTGTAGATTTATTTCTCAATTCGAACTTACAGGGGTTTCTACACGGCCATGACACACTCGTGTCTTATCCCATGTACAAAAACCTTGACATTTTGTTTCTGACGTCATCATCCTATAAGGTCACACGGCCAAGGCACACACTCGTGTCCTTAGATTGTCTAGTGAGTAAAATTCCTAAATTCAGTTGCAGACTTCACACGGCCTGGGCACACGCCCATGTCTTAGGCCGTGTCTCTCACGCGGTTGAGACACACGGCCGTGTCTCATCCCATGTGGCTACTACTTGGCATTCTATTTTGCCAACTTAGGATGCAGGGGGACACACGGCCAAACCAAACTCCTATGGGGTAGACCGTGTGTCACACACAGCCTAGGCACATGCCCTTGTGTCTACCCGTGTAGACAAGGACAAGGTTATTTACCAAGCCCTTTCTATCACTCCTACTTGCACCAACCTAAACCACATTTAATAGCCAATTCATTCATTCATAAATACACCAATTACTCAACCATACAACTTGCACATTCATGAATAACATCATCATTTCATAGATTAATAAGAAAGAGCCATCAACTATGGCCTTATACAAAAGAATTCATCTTCAATTAAGCCAACACACATTTGGCCAAAACAATATGACATTCAATCAAAGACTCAATCCCTATACATGCCATACTCAAAATGCTAAATCTAACTATACCAAAATGTATGGATAGTATGGGTGATCCATCGACGATCTCTGTATCTCGAGCTGGCTCTTTGACACTATAAAACAAGGGAAAAAAGAAGGGAGTAAGCTTTAAGCTTAGTAAGTCTATATGTAAACAATAAGTATCATACCACATACTGATCAATCAAGAACATTACATACTAAGTAAAAATAATTCAGATCCTCATAATCATGCTTACTCATTTCAAACCTTACCACATCCCAAATACATATCATAAAACATTGCTCACATTTACTTGCACTTATACCCTACACTTATCACCACAAAGCCACATGTAATTTCACTTAGACAAGTTTCTTGATAAACTCTTTGGAATAATACAAGATACCCATTGGTTTCGCACACAGCCCACCTTTAATTAATATATAACACCCCTTACCCGTACTCAACTCCAGAATCGGGTACGAGGCATTACCGGACTTGACTTGCTTGAGTATTCAACTTTGGGCTATAAAATTTGTTCCAATTTAAAACTTTTTCAGTTACATTCATAACGTCTCTATCATGGGTCTACGAGACGCTTTACATATGCTCGGGATGCTTCGAGACCAAATCGAAACTTTTAAACACTTAGAAAATTTTGACATAAAACTAGGCCACACGCCCATGTGAAGAGTGGGACACATCCGTGGGGCATATCAGACACCCGTGTTCCATGCCTGTGTAGAATTATTTTCTTTTTGAACCCACAGGGGTTTTCACACGGCCGGACACACGCCCGTGTACTTGGCCCGTGTGCTCCACAAGGCCTAGACACGCCTGTGTCCTCGCTCATGTGTAAAAACCTGGGTATTCTATTTGTGACTTCAGTAACCTCATAAGGGTCACATAGCCTAGGCACATGCCCGTGTGTCTAGCCCGTAGACGACACTGACTTGCAAGACTAACATGCAGGGGACACACGACCAACCCACACACCCATAAAGCTGACCGTGTGTCGCACACGGCCTAGACACACGCCCCTGTGTCTACCCATGTAGACCAATTCAAGGCTATTTTCCAAGCCATTTAGCCACCCTCACTTTCAAACATTCATGCATCATCACATAACATTCTCAAATAATCAATTATAACTCTTGATTTATCACATTTGAATAATGAAAATCAAACTATATTCCCATAAACAAGGGAGAACTATTGCTAGCACCATTACAATTGACGCGAGCCATCATCCATGGCTATACACAACTAAACCCTCAACACTTTTAGGCCAACACATTTGGATACTTTAACTATGACTTAATTACACCAAAATAAGAACCCTATACATGCCATATCTCAAGAAGACTTGAAACCTTATACCTAAGTGACTGCTCGATAGTGTGAAAGCATCTCCAGCGGTTTCAAACCCGAGCTAGTTAAGTTAATCTATAAGAGATAGGAAAGGAAGAGGAGTAAGCAATAACACTTAGTAAGTTCATATGCAAATATAAATCAACTATTGACAGTCATTTATTTTGCTCCACCACAAAGGTATTATAATGAGATTTACATCTAAGTTCATGGTTACTCATTCAATCATTCAAAATGCTTACTCATTCCAAACCTTTACATGTCACAAGTACATAACGTAAAACATTATTCACCTTTACTAGCAATTATACCCTGTATTTATCACCACAAAATAACATGAAACATTTACTTTTATAATTTTTCGATGAACCCCTCTTAATAATAATAATAAATAAGGTGGTATCGCACACAGCCCACCATTAATACTAAACATGATGGTATCGCACATAGCCCATCGATAACAGCAATAAGGTGGTATCGCGTATCGTATATAGCCCACCGTAAATAAATATTAAGGTGGTATCGCACATGGCCCACCATTTAATAATGTTCACTGATATTTATTCACATACATTTTCCTATTTCGAATGTTCATCCGGGAATATCCTTACACAATATCATTCTTAAATAAATTTCCACCATAATCATTCACGTAATACATTAATAATATAACATATGCAATCAGGGTGCATCGTTTACACATAACTCACCATGGTTTCCTCATATACCGAGTTCACCTCAAACGAGTTATGGGCACATACATGTACCTCTCATGGTATAATCACATACTTTCTCATTTTCAACATACATATTGAATCATTCAAATTGCTAAAGAATACTCTTAAATCTCATACATATAGTATCATATCAACATTACACCCCCGATAAGGTCTTACACGAAATATCATATCGATGCCATGTCCCTGACATGGTCTTATACGAAATCTCACACTGAGGCCATATTCCAAATATGGTCTTAGACGGGACCTTAACCATCATAGTATCATGATATTTGTATTCCCTCTATTCTTAGACTCAATTGAAGACTTTCAATTCTTGACATCTAATCAAAATGTATTTAATATATTCGTAAAGTCAATATAAAATTTATGCAACATCGAATTATTAAATACTTCACTTATAGTTGCATTATTAGCACACGAACTTACCTCGATACCAAGAAGGGTAGAAATGGACCTATTTGTCCATATTTCTCTTTTCTCCCATTCTAGGTCTGAATCTTATTTTCTTTGATTTAGAACAATAATTACCACATTAATCAATACATTTTAAAATTTCTACTTTGGAAAATTTACCATTTTGCCCTTAAAATTTGGCAAAATTACGATTTTTCCCCTAGGCTCATAAATCATTTTTCATCACATTTTCTTATTAAACAAGCCTAGCTAAACATTTATTCCTCTTACAACTACTCACAAATCCAACTCTTTCATGCATTTATTACCAAACTACAACATTTGCATCTTAGTCTCATTTAGGTGTTTTCATGACAACACCTTTCACAAAAGTTGTTTCTCATATCCCTAACATTCATTTTCTTCCATAAAAACTTAGCTACCAACATAAACTCTCTCATGGCAAGTCCCTAAACTTTCAACCATATTGCAAATTAGTCCCCTCATTAGCTAGCTTAAGCTTTGGGGTTCCAAAAGTATAATTTTTATCAAGAAATGATCACTAGAACACTTACTTGTAAGGAGAAGAGTGTGCTGAAATTTTCAAGCTCCCATGGCTATTTTTCTTGAGAAAATTCAGTCGAGAGAAGGGAAAGAAAAGATGATATCTTTTTTTCTCTTTATTTTATTATAAAAATCTATTTTTATCACTAAATTTTCACCTAACAATATGACAAAGTCAATTCTTTGTCCCCTATGGCCAGTCGCCTCTTAAAATAAGGCCTAATTGCACATTAGGGACATCCCATTAATATTCCTTAGCTATTTGGCACCTCTAGCAAATAAAATAGAACTTTCGTACTTTATGCGATTTAGTCCTTTTTCGCGATTAAGCATGAAATCGCTAAAATTAAAACACCAAAATTTTCATGCTCCTTTATAATCATGCTATAAACCATAAAATAAAATTAAAATAATTTTCTCTGGCCCTGAATTAGTGGTCCTGAGACCACTATTTCTATTAGCTCCTAATTCGGGCTGTAACATAATTACACGATGGTATTGCACACAGCCCACCAATATTAATAACAAGGTGCAATCGCACACAACCCACCAAAATGATAATTACAATGGTATCGCACACAGCCCACCAACAATGATAATTATGGTGGTATCGCACACAGCCCACCAAAATGATAATTCGATAGTATCGCACACAGCCCACCATAAATTAATTATTCATGGATTTTATCCATATCATTTTCCTATTCTGAATGTTCATCCAAGGATTTCCTCACATTATATCAGTTTAATAGATATCCATAATATTCATTTGCATTTCATACAATGCATTAATATGTAAAAACATAGGTACAAAGGATGTATCATTTACATATAAACTTAACTCGATACAAAATCTGTCGATTTGCAATTTAGTTTGAAACATTGCCTTTTCCTCGATCAAGGTTGATCCCACGTTCTTCTTGATCTATAATGACATATTTAGCTCATTAAATAACCACATTATTCAAATCTCTCCAAAATTTCTATTTTGGTAAAATTACCATTTTGCCCCTAGACTTTCACAAAATTACTATTTTACCCCTTACACTTGTAAAATGAAATCTATTCATTTTTCACACACCCAATCCTAGCTTCATATTTCCTCTTATAGCAACTCACAACTCCAATTATTTCTGTAACAGCCCAAATACGACCCTAATTGGGACAGTATTTTCAAGACCACGAATTCGAGTCAGAAATCTCTTATTAATTGTGTATTTGATGTGTTATGTGTGTTGAAATGTGTGAATGTGCTTGTTGATATGATTGAATTAGGAGAAAGGATCTAATTGATTAAGTATGAAAGTAACATTAACTAATTGGAAGGGGCTAATTTAAGCGTATTATAAATAGGAAGGGATTTGCATGTCAAATAATCCAAAAATTTGGATAGTAGACGGTCATGATGGGGAAAATATGAGTTTAATAATGGAAACTTTGTAGTGGGTTTTTTAAATGAGTAAAAAAAATTAAATAGTTAATTAGATTAAGGAATAAAGAAATTAGAAAATATTTTTTACTTATTTCTATCATCTTCTTCATCTCTCTCACGAAAAAAAAGAAGAAGAAGAAGCCATTTTTTTTATCTCCATGGCCGGACCTTGCATGTGTCTCTAAGGTGATGTATCAAGCTCCAAATTTGATAATTTTTGTATGGTTATGCTAGTAGACTTAAATGCTACCAACTTTATGTGGAAATTTTGAGTATAAAGCCTCCCTAGATTGACCATTAGCAAGAATTATGTTATATTCATGTATGATGAAGAAATCTTGATTTCTTGGGTAGTGGATTAAAGTGTCATTTAAGGGAAATAGGTATGTGTTATGGCTTAGATACTTTGGAAACAATCGGCTGGAAATTTATGTCTTGATGATTGGTTTGTGAATTTTGGGAAGTGAGGTATAATGTTCGGCTCTTATGGGATTTAGTTAAAAATTCATGAGAAATTGTGAATTTGTTTAGGGGCTAGATTACAAGGAAACCGTAAGTAAGGGGGGAAAGGTAAATTGCAATTAAGCTATTTTGTAATTGTAAGTAAGTATGGAGTAAAGCATATTGCCGAATGTGTTAGTAAATTTGGCATATAAAATAAATTAATGTATTTCTTATGGACTTTGGATTTGAAATCATGAAATAAATATTTGAATGTTAATGATGCTTATGGCTTGAGAAATACTAAAATATGATAGGAACATATTTCATGATTATTCGGTTTCATGTTAGTAATTTGACCGAATGTAATATTTTCTATTGAGTGTGAATTAATTGAGTTGTGATTATATGTACGCATATATTTGCAATGCGGTGGATTGGATCTTGGTAGTTTATACAAATGTGAAATTGAATTGGAAAAATAGTATAATTGGTGGTGAAGGGTATGTTTGGGACTCCATTGAATCGGGTGAGTAATTATAGGGGTAAAAGTAAGAATTATAAAATCTTGCAATTGAATTGAATTGAGTTAAATCAATTGGAAATACATATTGAACAAATGTCATTTGATAAATCTTAGACCGTGATCAAAAAAAAAAAGGAGCTAGATCGGGGAAAGAGCAAAGTGAACGAATAGCCGAAGCATTCGGATTCATCAAATTCCAGGTAAGTGCCCCAAGCAATCTAACAATATGAAATTGATCTAAGTACACATATATGTGTATACGTATCATAGTGTTTTAAATGCTTATAAATCTTACTCTTGACTGAATGTGATGTACGACTTTATTCCATGATTGTCTTGTAGGTGTGAGGTTTTTAATGCATGTTTGAGTGCAACTGAGTTAAGAAATTTCTTAAAGGTACAGCCATGTACAAGCTTGTTGGGACACCTTTGTGAAAATTGTATGAAATGGACTGATGATGCATGAAATGGTGGAACGTGGGTGTAATATATGTATGAATGTATGGATAGATAACCGATTGATTAGATGATAGGGACAGATTGAATGGTCGATGCCATATGTATGGAAAATGTATATATATATGGGGATGAATGATTAATTATGCATGATTATGTATGCTAAATGCCTTAAAATGTGAACTTGAATGTGTGATTAAGTGATGTATCAAATTGGCACTGTGTGTGCGGAATAAAACTAGTGATGGCACTATGTGTGCGATACATTACTAGGGAATGGCACTGTGTGTGCGGAATAAAACTAGTAATGGCACTATGTGTGCGATACATTACTAGGGAATAGCACTGTGTGTGCGGAATAAAACTAGTAATGGCACTATGTGTGCGATACATTACTACGGAATGGCACTGTGTGTGCAGAATAAAACGGTAATGGCACTATGATACATTACTAGGAAATAGCATTGTGTGTGTGGATAAAATGGCAACGGCACTAAGTGTACAACACGTTGCATGAATTGCACTAAGTGTACAATATGTTACATGAGTTGCACTGTGTGTGCGGATTATCAAACCTCTCAAGGACATGAACCAATGAATGGATATAACCAAAAGAGACAATTAGGTAAGTGATGCATGGAAATTGAATAACGTGGTGCTAATGAGGTAAGTTGCTTTTGTATACTAAATTATGGAAATATGATAAATTCATTAACCTTTGAGCTTGTTTGAAATGGATATAGGGCTTGTAATCATTCGGTTTTGGGGATCAAATGAATATGATATAGTTGTATAGTAAAATGCTATATGTGATGCTTATACGAACCGGTTAACGATCAAGTTGAATTGATTAAAATTGTATAATGATTTGTTGTATATATATTTACCTTTGCTTATAACTTACTAAACTATATTAGCTTACTGTTCGTGTGTTTATTTGACTATTGTATAGATCTTGAAGTCTAAGTGTGAAAATTTTAAAATACCGAAGCGATAAGTGTGCGAAATCGGATAAGGAGCACTAAGTGTGCGATTAATTTTATATCTTGGATTGAATTTTGGATAAGTAGATATTATGAGATGATATTAATTGAAATCAAATAAGAGTGATAAATTAGTTTGGATGGAATGTATCAATTAATTTTATAGTTCAATTGATATGAGTGGACATGGAGTAATGCTTATAAAATCTCTTTGATTTATACATGAATTTTATGTATTGTATTCGGCCATGTGGAAGTTTGTATAAAGGATTCATTTGATTAGTTTTAAATCTTGAATATGTGATTTATATGGGTTTGAAGTGCAAGTATAAGTTCGGTAAGTAAAATATATATATATGCATGTGAAACCTATTATCGAAGGTTTGAAGTTCGGCCTTTGGGACATGAGTCGAGAAAGATTTTGAAAGGTGATATGAACTAAAGTCATGGTTAAAAACGTTGGTTGTGAGTATATTATTCTGACTTTGCTAGTGTAGTGTTATAATGCATTATTGTTGTGAAATTGCTTATAACTTACTAAGCTTCCGAAGCTTACTTTGTGTATTTTTCTTATGATTATAGAGTTTCAGAGACTTACTCGGGTTGGAAGTCGAGGGAGATCTCATCACACTATCTAGCTTTTGCTTCGGTAAATAAATGCTTGAAGATTTGGTTATGTGGCATGTATAGACTAGTTATGATATAATTGGTTTTGAAATTATATGTATACAGCCATGCGAAAATGGCTTAATTATGATGTTAATGGTTGCGTATTCAGTTTTGTCTTAAGTTAAATTTGAAAGTATGTTTTATGATAAATATGTTTCTAATGTGGGTATATAATTTTGCAATGAAACAATTTTTGGTTAGCAGCAATGACGTGATTTTGAAAAAAATCACCAAAAATAGGAGAAATGAAATTAGAAAGTGAATAGGATATAAAATTAAATCTTATTATGTCTATTTTTATATGAAAGAAATAGAGTAGGCAAAGGAATGTTATATTATGAGATATTTAAATTTTTATGCCTCAAATTAGTAGTTAAGTTTAGTAATGCCTCGAGCTCGACTCCGACAACGGTCTTGAGTAAGGGGTGTTACAATTTCACACATTTACTACCTAGTTTACAATCTTTAGTATTTTCATGGAAACACCTTTCACAAAAGTTGTGTATTTAGCACCCAAGATTCATTTTCTTCCATAAAATTTTAGAAATCAACATAAATATTCACATGAAAAAACCCTAGACTCTCTACTATTTTGCAAAATAGTCCTCTCATTAGCTAGCTTAAGCTACAAGGGTTCCAAAAACACAAAAATAACCACCAAGATGACTTACTTGCAAGGATGAGAAGTTGCTGAAAATTTTAAGCTTCCAAAATCTTAAGCTTGCTGATATTTTCGGTGGAAGAAGAAAGAAAGATAAAAAATTATAGCCTTTCTTTATTTTATTTTATTTATCAATTAAGTCTCCAAAACCTTACCTAACCATTGACCATGTCTCTTATTTGTCCCCATGGTCGGCCAACTCTCCCTTAAGGGTCTAATTGAACATTAAGGACCTCCAATTTAAATTTCTATAGCTATTTGACTCCTCTAGCTAGTAAAATAAAACTTTCACACTTCATGCGATTTAGTCTTTTTTTCTCAATTAATCATCAAAATTAATGCATCAAAATTTTCATGCACTCATATAATCATGCTATAATGCATAAAATAATATTAAAATAATTTTCTCTGACCTCAAATTTGTGGTTTCGAAATCACTATTCTGACTAGCCCAAAATCGGGCTGTTACATATTATGAGTTCATGGATGGATATGTGAATGGCTTATGTTATGAGGCTTGTGGATATTGACATAGTGAATGTTAAATGGTTGATACTAGATTTGAGTTGTGTATGTGAATTGGTGCAAAAATTATGTATGTCTGGTAAAGGTTTAGCTAGTTGATTGATATATGTGTTTTGGTATGTTTTGGTTGAGAAAAACATAAGTTAAAAGCATGTTGGTTGTCAGTATTGGAAATGGTATGAAATTGCTCTGATTGTGGCTAAAATAAGTGTTCATTTATGCTATGAATTGGTGCCATTTGGGTTATTTAGGTACATGAAATTGTGGGTGGCAAATTTACTTGGTAAATAGCCTATTTTTGTCCACACAGGCGTGTGTCTCAGCCGTGTGTGACACATGGTCATGTTATTCGGCCATGTGTTCACTGCTATTAAAATTGAAATGAAGTCAACATGATTCACATGGTCTCACACACTGGCGTGTGATCGGCCATGTGGCATAAGTCAGTATACCCCTTAATTTGCACACGACCTAGCGAGAATGTGACTTGGCTATGTTGCATAAGTCAGTATACCCTCAGGGTATGGCACGGTCTAGCACACGGCCTAGCACACGGGCATGTGTGGCCACTTCAAAGGTCACACTGGCTAGACACACGGGTGTGTGGTTGGTCGTGTGACCCATGTTAGTAAGCTTACTTGTTTGGACATGGGCTGGGACACAGCCATGTGCTTCCATTTTGAATGTTCACACGGCCTGAGACACGAGCGTGTTTGGTGACTGTATGAGACACACGACCTAACCACACGGGCGTGTGTCCCCTGTTTTGAGAAAAATTTTCAAAGTGTTGAAAAATTTCCCGAGTTATTGGTTTAGTCCCAAACCACTCCCAATGCATGTTTAGGGCCTTCTAGGCTCGTATTAGGGACAAATTGATTGAGATTGAATGATGATTGCATGTATTGATTAAATGTATAAGATAAGTTTGTTTAAATGTTTTGTAAGTCTAGTAATGCTCCGTAAACCTATTCTGGCATTGAATATGGGTGAGGGGTGTTACAATAGCATTAATTTACTTGTATATGCTTTTATTTATTGTTTTACTACTTTACCCTTTAATTAACACTTATAAAATAACCAACCCATGTCCATCATTCTCCACCACCAATATAAATGGCATAATTACCTTATAGATATACAAACTTACATTTACAAGGCCATTCAATCCATTTAATTAGTATAATTTAACTTTTGCACCTTTTTCAATCTAGTCCTTTTTACCTAATTAACCATTTAAACTTTAAAATTCCTTAACAAAAATTTAATATGACTCTAATTTAACCCTATAAACAATAAATAAACATTAAAATGTTTACTCACTCATCAAAATTGTGGTCCCAAAACAACTATTTTTGACACCATTAAAAACGGGTTGTTACAACTCTCCCCTTAAATGGATTTTCGTCCCCGAAAATCTTACTAGAAAACAAGTTCATGTATTGCACTTTTATAGCCTCCTCTAGTTCCTAAGAGCTTACTCATCCCCATTACACGGTGCTGAAGAACTTTAACCAAAGCTATTTATTTATTTCTCAATTCTTTGGTTTCCCGAGCCAAAATTCTAATCGGTTCCTCACTGTATGACATATCAGGTTGAATCTCTATGTCGACAAGCAAAATCACATGTGAAGGGTTAGATCGATACCGCTACAACATCGATACATGAAACACGTAAATTTTCTCTAATTTAGACGATAAAGCCAAACGATAAGCAATCAATCCAATTCTCTCGATAATGATATACAGTCCAATAAAACATGGACTAAGCTTTCCTTTTCGGTCAAAATGGAGAACTTTTTTATAGGGCGATACTTTCAAGAACACTCTGTCGCCAACTTGAACTACCATGTCTTTTATTTCCAAATTAGCATATGATTTCTATCAATCGGAAGCATCTTTTAAACTATCTCGTATCACCTTAAACTTTTTCTTTAGTTTCACGAATTAAATTAGTACCAAAAAGCTTTTTCTCACTCAATTTAGTCCGGTACAGCAGAGTTCTACATCTTCGTCCATAAAGAGCTTCATACGGAGCCATTTTAATACTCAATTAATAAAATTTGTTATATGCAAATTCAACTAACAGAAGAAATTTTTCCCAACTACTTTCGAATTCTAAAATACAACAACGAAGCATATCCTTGAGTATCTAAATCACTCATTCAGACTGATCATCGGTTTGTGCATGATATGTGGTACTAAAATGCAATATGGTGCCCAAAGCTTAATCTAAATTACTCCAAAATCTAGAAGGAAATAGGGCATCCCGATCAGAAATAATAGACAACAGTATGCCATGTAATTTAACAATCTCAAAAACATATAATTCTACCAACCTCTCGAATGGATAATTTGTACATGTAGGAATGAAATTAGTGGATTTAGTCAAGTGATCAACAATAACCCAGATAACATCTTTCTTTCGAGGAGACAACGATAATCCTGACACAAAGTCTATAGTAATACACTCCCACTTCCATTCTAGAATCATAACAAGTTGTAACAACCTAGAAGGTACTTGATGTTTGGCTTTAACCTGTTGACAAATCAGACATTTCGACACAAATTTTGAAATTTCACACTTCATACTTGACCACCAGTACATTTGTTTCAAATCATCATACATTTTATTGCTACCAGGATGAATTGAGCATCTATTGCTATGAGCTTCCTGAAGAATCTTCTGTCTAATTCAGAATTTTTTGGAACACATGATCTATTTCAAAAGTACATACTGTCATCTAAACCAATGTAAAAAATTGAATCTACTATCTTTTCAATCTATTCTCTCTTGGTTATCAACTCTAAATCACTTTTTTGAGCTTCATTAATATGTTGCAGAAATGTCGGTTTAACTTTTAATTCAGCTAAAATTGAACCGTCCTTAACAAGCGTCAACTGCGTGTTCAAAGCTCTCAATACAAATAATGACTTTTGACTCAAAACATCTGCAACAATATTAGCCTTTCTCGGGTGGTAGTCAATTGTTAGATTATAATCTTTCAAGGTGGTAGTCAATTGTTAGATTATAATCTTTCAACAACTCTAACCATCTACATTGTCGCAAATTTAATTTTTTTTTGTGACATTAAATATTTCAAACTTTTATGATCAGTGAAGATATGACATTTTTCTCCGTATAAATAGTATCGCCAAAATTTTAAAGCAAACATAATAGCTGTCAATTCTATATCATGGGTTGGATAATTCCTCTTATACGATTTCCATTATCGAGAAGCAAAAGCTACAACCTTGACTTCCTGCATTAAAACGCAACCCAAACCATTAACAGAAGCATCACTGTAAATTACAAACTCTTTACCAAACTCTAGCTGAGTCAACACAGAAGCTCCGGTTAACATCGTTTTCAACTAATCAAAACTCTGCTGACATTTTTTAGACCAATCAAACTTTATAGCTTTTTGGAGTAGCTTCATCAACGGTGTAGCAATCATTGAAAACCCTTTAACAAATCTCTAATAATACCCGACCAAACCTAGAAACATTCTAATCACAGTAATATTTTTCGGTGGTTTCTAGTCCAAAATAGCAGATATTTTGCTCAAATCAACTTTGATGCCCTCAACCAATACCACATGACCCAAAAATCTGACTTCTCAAAGCCAAAACTCACATTAGCTAAATTTTATGAATAATTATTTTTCGCTCAAAGTCTGTAATATTATTCTCAAATGTTGAGCATGTTCGGTTTCATCACAAGAATAAATCAAAATACCATCAATGAAAACAACCACAAATCTGCTAAATACGGCTAGAATATTCTGTTCATCAAATACATAAACACAACAGGCGCATTTGTTAATCCAAAAGGCATAACTAAGAATTCATAATGTCCATACTTGGTCTTGGAAGTAATTTTTCAGCACATTGGAATCTTTAACTCGAAGTTGATAATATCAAGAACGGAGATCAATCTTTGAAAATACTGTTGTACCTTTTAACTATTCAAACAAATCATCTATACGTGGTAACGGATATTTGCTTTTTATTATGACTTTGTTAAGCTACTGATAATCAATACACAACTATAACGATCCATCTTTTTTATTAACAAACAGTAAAGGTGCACCCCAAGGAGAAAAACTAGGCCGAACAAATCCCCTATCTGTCAACTCCTATAATTGTTCTTTCAACTCTTTTAATTCAGCCGGTTTCATTCTATATAGAGCGGTACTAACTCAATAGCAAACTCAACCTCTCTAACTGGCGGTAACCTGGGCAATTCCTCTGGAAACACATCACTCACAAACAAACGAAACTAATTCCAACTTCAATTCTAAAACTCTGGTATCTAAGATGTAAGCTAAATATGCCTCGTAACCTTTTCGGACACATTTCTGAGCTAACAATGCTAAAATAATATTAGTTGTACTATCATTTCTGTCTTGTTCAACCCTGACCATTTCACCACTTTGACATTTTAGAATAATTTGTTTCCATCTACAATTCACAATAACATCATGTAAATCAAAAAATCCATGCCAAGAATCACATTAAATTCATCGAACAGTAGAAACATCAAATCAGCCGAAAAGTTGCAATACCAAATTTTCAGGGGACAGTTTCTACAAACTTTATCAACTAACACATAGTGGCCTAACGGGTTACTTACTTTTATCACAAATTCAGTTGACTCATCAGGTATTTTATTATCTGACACTAATGTTGTGCAAATGTATAAGTACGTTGACCCTGGGCCAATCAAAGCATAAACATTAACATCAAATATAGAAAGTGTACCGGTAATCACATCAAGTGTTGAAGCATCCTCATGAGCTCGAATTGCATAAGCCCTAGCTGGTGCCCGAGCCTTAGATCTAATTGTAGAATCTTTCATTCCGCTTCAGCTATTCCCCGTATTACCACTTTGTCTAGATGGTCTCCCTCTCAAAGATGTGCTCCTTGATCGTACATTTTGAGTTTTATCTTTGTCAGACCATTCAGGGCAATCACAAAGAAAATGATCATATGAACCGCATTTAAAACACGATCCATCCATCAATCGACACTCTTCAAAATGTCTTCTATTGCACTGCTGACACTCAAACTTATTATTATGAACAGTTCCTACATTTGCTACAGAAGTAGTCTAGGGTTTCGAACTAGCTTGTTGCTTCCCTCTATCTCTTCCCGAAAATCCAGATGGACCTAACATACAACTGTGATATTCTCTAGATTTCTTTGATGGTAAAGAAAATGATTTACCCATTTTTCCTTTACTCGTGTCCCATTTTTCGAATTCTATTTTTTTTTTGTTTCTTGAGTTCTTCAGCCTTATGCGCTCGATCTACCAAAACCATAAATTCTTTTAACTCAAGAATCCCGACAAGTAATCTGATATCTTCATTCAAACCATTTTCAAATCGAGTACACATAACAGCTTCAATCGGAATGTATTTCTAAGCATATTTACTAAGTTGTACAAATTCTCTTTCATATTTAGCTACAGTTCTACATCATTGTTTTAGCTCAAGAAACTCTTTTCATTTTTTATCGAGATATCGCTGGCTTACATACTTCTTTCTAAATATCATTGGGAAGAAATCTCAATTAACATGTTCTTTTGGTGCTACAACAATTAAACTATTCCACCACTAATATGTTGAGTCCTTTAATGGGGATATTGTACATTTCAAACTATTAGTTGGAGAGCAAGCCAATTCGTCAAAGACCCACATGGTATTTTCTAACCAAAATTCAGCATTTTTTTGGGTCATCTTTCACTATACGATGAAATTCTTATACTCTATACTTACGAATTTTATCAACTGGAGGCTTATTTACACGTACTTATTTCGAACATTGAGGAATATGGGGAGCTAGTTGGGTTATGGGAGGGGATGGAGGTCGTTGGGCTACAGGATTTTGTTTAAAAAAAATTTGTAAACCATTCCGACATCATATGTAAGAAGGATTCTCGCGCCTCACTTCCTCGGCCCTCAGGAATGGGCTCATTTCTATTTTCCCCTTAAGTGGAGGCTTGAGAATTACTCTCTGCTTCATCAAAAACAGCTCAGTTGGGTGACATCTTTTATCCATATAAAAACATAATTCAATTTGAGTCAGGAGATATCATACTATCATAGGTTATAAAATGGCATGTACTCTATATTCTAAACATGTTATGTTCAGTCTGAGAATTGGCTAAACCGTGGCTCTAATACTACTAAATGTAACACCCCTAACTTGTCTTTGTCGTTGGATTAGGGTTATAAAGTATTACGACACATATCAAAACAATTTACATTATTAATCTATTCATTTATTAATTTAAATAACAACATTTGAATATGCATTTCTTTCATATCAAAATAACATTTACGGGTTTTAAAATAAGCATATGGGGCCCTTCAAATAGTTTGGGAACAATCATGGACAAATTTGAATCAAAACAGAAAAATATGCAAAAAATTAAAATTTTTGGAAACAGGGGGCACATGGCTGTGTGAAAGAGGCCCACCTATAGCTTCAAACACACCCATGTGGCTTCCACACACGCTCGTGTGCTCAGACTATGTAACCCATCATGACCATGTGAAAAATCTTGCACTTAAAATGAATAAGGCATATGGCCGTGTGGCTGAGACATGTGGATGTAACATCCCTAACCTGTAGCCATCGTTGGAAGAAGGTTAAGAGGTATCACCGAACATTCAGAACATTTATAATCATTTCTCATCTTAACTTAATCATTCACGATCATAGAGTCCTTAAATAAGTCTATGATACCTTAAACATGCATTAGAAAGGGGTCGGGACTAAACCAAACACATATGAAATTTTTCCAAAACATAACATTTTTCTAAGCTACAGGGGTCACACGCCCGTGCGGGTAGGCCGTGTGCCTCACACGGCCTCGAACATGCCCGTGTGTCCAAGCCGTGGCAAAATAGGGCATACATACTGACTTGTCCGCACGGCCGGAGACATGCCCGTGTGCCTCACCCATGGTCGACACTGACTTGCACCACACGGCCAATTACACGCCCGTGTGTCTAGCCCGTATGCAAGCCTGACTTATTTCAATTTGCAAACTTATATGACACGGTCGAGCCACACGCCCGTGTGCTCAACCGTGTGGGCAATTATAGGCCATTTGCAAGGCCAATTTGCCACCCACACTTTTGAATCACCTACAAGCATCAAACCATATGCATTTATACCTCAAACGGCAACTAAAATATACCATTATATTTACCAATTAATCATCAACTACACCATTTATTTCCATACTCAATTTCAACTCAAACATGTCCATCTAAAATATTAATTTCACATCCCAAATCATATAATCTATTCATCATTCAATTCTAACCAAATCTATCATGAAACATACCATTTTCATTTTGCTAATTTACGCCATAATGATCATTTACATAGAACACACACATACACATATAAGTCATTATTTTCACATATTCCAAATATATACCAAACCATAAAACTACCAAGCCAAATCACATGGCAAGGCTTATACACTTCAAAACATGTCATAATTACTAGCCTATACATGCCATATTCAACTATATACATCTTCCAAAAGTACCAAAATAGATAGCCGATAGTGTGATTGAGTCACTGACAATCCCTGAATCCGAACTAGCTTTAAATGCACTATAAAATAGAGAAAACTTCACACAGTAAGCTTTAAAGCTTAGTAAGTTCGTAATATAATACATTTATCTCATTAATTCAAATTCAATATGTAAAATAAACCATCACATAGATCAATTCACAATAATACACAATTTCATCATTAGTCAATACTCACATAACCATTCATTTATCCATTTACATAATCATCAACCACATAGGTTCCGTACATACCTTTTCCAACACTTAGTTAACGATCATTCTAACTTCTCAATGCTCGATACCATATTTCTACCAATCTTCATTATTCATTCTATTTAGTCGCACACTTAGTGCCAATTTCTTAGCTGAAGCTTAAATATCATTGCACACTTAGTGCCTTTACATTAAACCAAATTTAACTCTATATCGCACACACAGTGCTAATCAATGTAGTCGATACTTTCTTTATTTTGCACACACAGTGCCGTTCTCTACTGTATCAATTCTATTTTGCACACTTAGTGCCACATCTCTCAATCCACATTTAACATTAATAGTTCACATTGCTCACTCAATTATCACATTCCATTCATTATTTAACATATGAACATAATTAAAACAGTTCGTATTATACTAAAACTTACCTTAGACGTCGAAGTTACGAAACAAGTCGATCAATCGAGCACTTTGTTCTTGCCCGATCTAAGTCCGAATTTCTCTTTTCTTGATCTATACATATTCAAATTTAGTTCATTCAACCACCAATTCATTCAATTAAGTCCAAACACACATATTTAGGGCATTTTACAAAATAGCCCTCACATTTTCACATTTCAACACTTAAGTCCCTATTTGATAATATCATCAAATGCATATAATTTCATTTCACACATCCCTAGCCAAATTTTCCTTATGTTCATACAAGCCCACATATTTCATTTATTTCACATTTTAGTCCTCCAATTTCTCATTTTCACAATTTAGCCCAAATTACTCAAATTCACCAAAATTCAAAGACAAAATATGTTCATCTATCACATATCTTTCATATTTCATTATCAACTATCACCAAGCTCAAACATTCATCAATGGCATATCTCAAAATCATCATAAAATTCTAAAATTAAAGCATGGGCTTAACAATACAGTAAGCAATGATCAGAAAAACGTAAAAATCATCAAAAACTAAGCTCAAAACTTACCTTGATTGAGCCAACTTCTAGTCGAACCCTAATGTTATTTTTCTTTTCTTTTTCCTTAGCAATTTTTGCAATGGAAGATGAACACTCCACCTAATTCATGCTTTTGTTTTATTTATTATTTATTAATAATCATTTTACCAATTTATCCCTTAATGTATAACATTAAAAATCCACCGTCACATATCCATACTTGTCCATTTAAGTCATTAATGGTTCATTTACAACTTAAGGACCTCTCATTTAAAAAGCCATGCCAGATAATCACTTTAACAATCAGCACACAACTTTTACATTTTTCGCGATTAAGTCATTTTTTCATATTAAGCACACAAACGATAAAATTTTCATACAGAATTTTCACACATTCTTAATCACACACCGTAAACAGGAAAAATAATATTAAAATATTTTTTCTACCTCAGATTTGTGGTCTCGAAACCACTATTCTAACTAGGGTCTAAACTAGGCTATTACAACTCTCCCCCTTAGGGGATTTTCGTCCCCGAAAATCTTACCAATGAATAGGTTCAGATATTGCTATCTCATCACATCTTCAAGCTCTCACGTAGCCTCTTCAATTCCATGTTTGTGCCATAACACTTTCACTAAAGGAATTTTCTTATTTCTCAACTCTTTTATCTCATGTGCCAAAATTCGAACCGGTTCTTCACTATACGACAAATCTGACTGAATCTCAACCTTAGTAAGAGCAATCACATGCGATGGATAAGATCTATATCGTCGAAGCATCGATACGTGAAACACATCATGAATCTTCTCTAACTCAGGTGGCAACAACAATCTATATGCAATAGGTCCAATACATTCGATAATTTCATACGGCCTGATGAATCTAGGACTCAATTCACCCTTTTGCCAAAACGAAGTATTTTCTTCTACAAAGACACCTTTAAAAACACTTTATCACCAATCTCAAATTCACTATCTTTCTGTTTCAAATCTGCGTAAGACTTCTGATGATCTGAAGTTGTTTTCAAACTGTCACTAATCGCTTTCACTTTCTGTCCAATTTCTTTTATCAAATCAACTCCGTGAATCTTATTCTCACTAAGCTCAGTCCAATATAATGGAGTTCTGCATTTATGACTGTAAAGAGCCTCATATGGTGCCATTTTGATACTTGACTGAAAACTATTATTGTACGCGAATTCAATCAATGGAAAATTCTTTTCCCACGTATTTTCAAACTTAAGAATGCAGCATCTTAACATATCCTCAATAATCTGAATTATCCACTCGGATTAACCATCTATTTGCGGATGAAATACAGTACTGAAATGTAGCTTTGTGCCTAGAGCTTCTTGTAATTTCTTCCAAAACCGCGAGGTAAACCTCAGATCTCTGTCAGATACAATGGATAATGGCACCCCGTGCAATTTCACAATCTCAAAAATATACAATCCAGCTAACTTATCGAGCGAATAATCTGTTCTCACTGAAACAAAATGAGCTAATTTCATCCATCTGTCAACTATTACCCAAATTACATCTTTCTTTCTCGGACACCTTGATTCTCTCCCATTTCCACTCAAGAATCATTATTGGTTGTAACAAACCTGATGGCACCTGATGTTCAGCTTTAACTTGCTGACAAACTAAACATCTCGAAACAAATGCCACCAATAAAACTATTTCAGATCATTATACATTTTTGTACTTCCCGGATGAACAGACAAAAGACTATTATGAGCTTCCTTCAAGATCAACTGAATAAACTCTGAATTTTTCAGAATACAAATCCGATCTCGAAATCTTAAACAATCATCATTATCAACTCGAAATTCTGAATCAGAATTCAAGCCACATTGATCTTGTTTTGCCATCATTTCAGTATCACTCTTCTGAGCATCACAAATATGATGGATAAACATTGGTCTCACTTTCAACTCATCCAAAATGGAACCATCATCACACAGATCTATTTGAGTATTCATTTCTCACAAAGCAAATAAAGACTTTTGACTCAAAGCATCAGTAATAACATTAGCTTTACCCGGATGATAATCAATCACTAATTCATAGTCTTTTAGTAATTCTAACCATCTCCGCTGTCTTAAATTCAATTCTTTCTGAGTCATCAGATATTTTTCAAGCTCTTGTGATTTGTATAAATATGACACTTCTCACCAAATAAGTAGTGACGCCAAATCTTTAATGCAAATACAATCATGGCTAATTCAAGATCGTGCGTCGGGTATTTCTTTTCACGTGGCTTTAACTATCTCGAAGCATAAGCTATAACTTTGCCTTCTTGCATCAATACACAACCCAAACCATTCCACGATACATCACTGTAAACTATAAATTCTTTACCCGATTCAAGTTGAACTAACAGTGGTGCCTCTGTCAACAATGCTTTCAACTGTTCAAAACTCTGCTGACACTTTTTGACCATTCAAATTTAACATATTTCTATAGCAATTTCGTCAACGGAGTCGCAATCATTTAGAAGTCTTTCACAAACCGTCTATAATATCCTACTAGTCCTAGAAAATTGTGGACTTCAGACACATTTCTCGGGGGTTTCCATTCTAAAATTGCTGAAATCTTGTTAGGATCAACTCGTATTCCTGCAGCTGACACTATATGTCCCAGAAAACCAACCTCACGTGACCAGAACTCACATTTACTAAATTTTGCATACAATTACTTTTCATGCAAAGTCTATAACACAATTCTCAAATGCTTGACATGTTGCGTCTCATTAAAAGAATAAATTAGAATGTCGTCAATAAACACAACTACAAATCGATCTAAATACGATCGAAATATTCGGTTAATCAAATCCATAAATACTGTAGGAGCATTCGTTATTCCGAAAGGCATAACTAAGAATTCTTAATGTCTGTACCTCTTTTTGAAAGTAGTTTTCGGCACATCTAATTCTTTAACTCGTAGCTGATAGGAGCCCGATCTCAAATCTATCTTTGAAAACACCTTAGATCCTCTTAGTTGATCAAACAAATCATCAATTCGCAGTAAAGGATATTTATTCTTTATTGTCACTTTGTTCAACTGTCGGTAGTCAATACACATCCTCATAATGCCATTTTTCTTTTTCACAAACAACACAGGAGCACCTAGGGCGAGAAACTCGGTCATGCAAATTCTCTATCTATCAACTCTTGCAACTGAGACTTCAACTCTTTTAATTCTATTGGTGCCATTCTATACGGAGCTATTGAGATAGGAGTCATCCCCGACACTAAATCAATACCAAACTTGACTTCTCGTATCGAAGGTAATCCCAGTAATTCTTCAGGAAATACATTTGGGAACTTGTAAACTATAGGCACAGCTTCAACTTTCTTTTCTATCACTTTTGTATCTATCACATATGCAAGATAAGCTTAGCAACCCTTTTTAACATAATTCAAAGCTTTCATCGATGTTATAACAGTCGTTAGCCCATTCAAATCACTGGATTCAATTCGAACGATCTCACCATTCTGACTTCTCAAATCAATACTCTTCCGATTACAATTCACAATAGCATGATGCAAGGTTAGCCAATCCATACCCAAAATTATATCAAATTTGTCAAAGGGTAGCAACATGAGATTAGCCGAAAAATAATTATCCCGATACATCAATGGACAATTCTTGCATACTTTATCAACCAAGACACACTTGCCTAAGGGGTTTGATACTTTAATTACGAACTTAGTAGACTCAACAGGTAGAGTCTTACTAGATAATAGATTCACACACACATATGAATGAGTAGATCCTGGATCTATCAATGCAATCACATCAGTATCAAATAGAGTAAAAGTACCAATGATGATGTCCAGATATGTCACTTTTTCACGAGCACGAATAGCGTAGGCTCGGGCAGGTGCTCTCGCCTCGGATCTCACTGTTATATCTATTGTCCCTCTCTGACTTCCACTCACATTTTTGGTGTTTCTGGGTGGTATACCCCTAGCTGTCGTATTACTCGGCCTCGCACTTTGAACATTGTCTTTCTTAGTTAACTCTGGGCAATCTCGAATGAAGTGATCTCGTGATCCACATTTATAGAAAACTCTATTATTACACTTGCCCCAACATTCTCCAACATGTTGCCTCCCACACTATCTACACTCAGGCTTGTTGCTTTTGACACTTCCAACACTCGATTCAATCGAAACTTGAGTTTTAAGACCAACACTTTGTTTTACACGATCTCTACTCGAATGTCCAAATGAAACATTTGAATGATTAATTGCATCTCTGAATCTCTTTGACGAAGGTTGATACGACTTACTCATCGATTTTTTCTTTCATCTCAAGCTTCATAATCTGCTTTCTTTTTTTCTTTACTAATCTCCTTGGCTTTGCAGGCTCTTTCAACTAACTCTACAAATTCATTCAAATCAAGTATTCCAACCAAATATTTAATGTCTTCATTCAAACCTTCAACAAATCGTTTGCACATAGTAGTTTCTGATGAAACACATTCTCGCGCATGCTGGCTCAATCTCACAAACTCCCGCTCATATTTTGTGACAGTCATATGGCCCTATTTTAGCTCAGGGAATTCTTTACATTTTTGATCTATAAATCGTTGACTATTGTATTTCTTCCAGAATTCAGCTTGAAAGAAATCCCAGGTGATTCTCTCTCGGAACCACGGATATTAATGCTTTCCACCATTGATATACTGTATCTCTCAACAATGAAATAGCACATTTTAAGCATTCATCAGGAGTCAATAACATCTCATCAAACACTCGAATTGTATTCTCGAGCCAAAACTCAGTTCGCTCGGCATCATCATCAACTGTGACTCTAAACTCTTCGGTCCCGTACTTTCAAATTTTATCCACAAGAGGCTTACTTAATCAGATCGGATCTGTCACTTGTGGCACTACAGGTACTTGAGGGGGTAAAGGTTGTTAAGCAGTCGAATTCGTTCGAATGAACTCTGAAAACCACTCACTCATCATTTGGAAGAAGGCTTACTTAGCCTCTCCCTCGTGACTACTAACAATCGGCCTCAATTTGGCCGGCGCTGTCTTTTGAGCGAGTGCAGGCGCATTGCTCTCAACATCATCAGCAACTGCTTGATCGGGACCCATTTACTATATAAAAACACATTTTTAACTATCAGGATTCATCACACTATCGCAATTATAAATATGGCATGTATAACTAGACTCACACGCACTACATTAGTCCTAGAATCGACTAAACCGTAGCTCTGATACAAATAATAAGTAACACCCCTAACCCGTAATCATCGACAAAATAGGGTTAAAAGGTATTACCAAACATTGAAAACATTTATAATCATTTTTTATCTTAACTTAATCATTCACAATCATACAGTCCCTTAAATAAGTCTACGAGACCTTAAACATGCATTAGAAAGGGGTCAGGACTAAGTCGAACACATACGAAATCTTTCCAAAACATAACATTTTTCTAAGCTACAGGGGTCACACAGCCGTGTGGGTAGGCCATGTGCCTTACACGGCCTCAAACATGCCCATGTGTCCAAGCCATGGCAAAACAAGGCATACATACTGACTTGTCCGCACGGCCAGAGGCACGCTCGTGTGCCTCACCTGTGGTCGACACTAACTTACACCACACGGCCAGTTACATGCCCGTGTGTCTAGCCCATATGCGAGCCTGACTTATTTCAATTGGCAAACTTATATGACACGGTCGACCCACACGCACGTATGCTCAGTCGTGTGGACAATTATAGGCCATTCGCATGGCCAATTTGCCACCCACACTTTTGAATCACCTACAAGCATCAAACCATATGCATTTATACCTCAAATGGCAACCAAAATATACCAATATATGCACCAATTAATCATCAACTACACCGTTTATTTCCATACTCAATATCAACTCAAACATGTCCATCTAAAATATTAATTTCACATCCTAAATCATATAATCTATTCATCATTCAATTCTAATCAGATCTATCATGAAACATACAATTTCCATTTTGCTAATTTATTCCATAATGATCACTTACATAGAACACACACATACGCATATAAGTCATTCTTTTCACGTATTCCAAACATATACCAAGCCAAATCACTAGCCTATACATGCCATATTCAACTATATACACCTTCCAAAAGTGCCAAAATAGATAGACGATAGTGTGATTGAGTCACTAACAATCCCCGTATCCGAGCTAGCTTTAGATACACTGTAAAACAGAAAAAACTTCACACAGTAAGCTTTAAAGCTTAGTAAGTTCGTAATATAATACACTTATCTCATTGATTCAAATTCAATATGTAAAATAAACCATCACATAGATCAATTCACAATAATACACAATTTCATCATTAGTCATGTAACATCCCAAATTTGGGCCTAGTAGGATTGGGGCCCAATAGGCCTTAGGCACGAGAGCATTTAAAATTTTAAAGAATAATGTTGGATCTAGTGGGTGAGTGATTTTGGAAGGTTAGGGGGCTTCTATGAAGTCCCGGGTTCAAGTTAGGCCTTAGGAAAAATTTTGGTTTTAGGTGAATAAAACCCTGAGAGTTAGTAGTAGGATTTAAGAATAAAATGTGGAGAAAAATGACAAGTGGAGTGTGTGGTGTAGTGGCAAAATGACGCCACATAAGAGACAATGGGGTGACTCCACAAGGAAGGAAGGAGGTCCAAGGTTCAAGTCTTGGCTTTTGCATTTTGGATTTCTTTTTAAAAGGACTATAGAATTTTGCCATAGGGTTATATTTAGTTGCGCATGATTTTAGACACAAAAAAGTGAGTGGTCTAGTGGCAAGGCATCATTAAGGGTGCAAAGGAGCCTAGGTTCAAATCTCATGACAAGCAAGGGAGTATTTATTTTGCAGATTGGACGGAAAGAGTTTGAGTTGAATTTAAACCCTGCTAACGGAGGGATCCCACATCGGAAAGATATAAAGAATGACGGTGAGAAGCTAGCTATATATAGAGCATTCTACGAGGAGAGTTAATATAGCTTGGTGGGTGTTTGGGTGCAGACCTAGAGGATAATCGCCAATAGTAGTGAATGAAGGGCTACTATAACGTGAGGTGCACGGTAAGGTTACGGTGAGGTTTTGGTTTCTGATAAGTGTATATTAAGTTATGATTAATCGTTAGGTGATGTCGATTGTAGGTTCATAACTAAGGGGTTTGCAGCGCGCGTGGTTACCAGGTGTGTACAAACACTACACACACGATATCGGCAATGTCGAAAAGTCAAAAGCGGCTAAATGGGCCCGGTAGGCCCTAAGGATAAGATTGATGAAATGGTTTGGTTGGTTATATGAGATTAGTCATGCATGATGCATGAATTGGATTTGTTTTGGGCCTAATAGGCCATATGATGAGATTTGGGCCTAATGGGCCGTGAGGGTGTGATTTGGGCTTGATGGGCTTATAGGGACGTAGACATGTATGTTAGGGTTTATGGACCTTAGATCTAGTTTGAACAACTCTTAAATTCCATAAGACTTAATTTCTCTAATTAAACATGTCTGTGAACAAGTCACTGGGTTGGACTATGGCAACGGGCGTACGCATGTCTAAGATTGGATCTAGGGAGAGCTTGGTACTTAAGCGGCCCTAATAGCCCACCTCCTCTTTTCTAGAATCCTACCTGGTGCGTAGTGTCTGTTCACTTTAGCCGCGAAGACTTGTTGATGGGTCAAAGTTCATAGCTAAAACCCGAAAGGGACCGAAATACCCCCGATTTGTGAAATTACCAAAATATCCCGATTTATAAAATTACCAAAGTACCCCTAATTTACGAAATTATCAAAATACCACCGGTTTACAAAATTATCAAAATACCCCTAATTTGTAAAATTACCAAAATACCCCTGATTTGCAAAATTATCAAAATACCCTCGATTTTGTAAAATTACCAAAATACCCTCTATTTGTGAAATTATTGAAATACCCCTAATTTGTGAAATTACCGAAATACCCTCGGTTTGTGAAATTATCGAAATACCCTCGATTTGTGATATTACCAAAATACCCCCAATTTGTAAAATTATCAAAATACCCCCAATTTGCAAAATTATTGAATACCCCTAATTTGTAAAATTATCGAAATACCCTCGGTTTGCAAAATTAACGAAATACCCCCGATTTGTGAAATTAACAAAATATCCCCGATTTGTGAAATTACTGAAATACCCCTGATTTGCGAAATTGCCAAAATACCCTTGTAGGGTAGAATTACGAAAATACACATGGGTAGTGAAATGATGAAAATATCCCTATGTGACGAATATAAGTTTATGGATGTTACTTGTATGTTTGATGCATTCATATGATGTTCTGCTTAGGATGCATATGGGTGGGAATTATGGTACGGAGGAAGATTTGAGGATCGCATGGCTGTATGGTATGGATCCAGGATAGCATGGCCGTATGGTATGGATCCACCGTAGGCTTTTAGCCAACGAGCAGCCATGCTGCGCCGATAATGTTACCGAGGACTGTGTGCCATTAATATGGGCTTCGTGCCGTAATTATGGGCTTTTTGCTGTTATTATGGCTTTGTGCCAATCATATTTACCGTGGCTATGTGCCTAACATATATATTGATGACTCTATGTCAATATTTGAGGATCGCATAGTCGTATGGTATGGATCCAAGATCGCATGGCCATATGGTATGGATCCACCGGAGGCTTTAAGCCCAATATTTGATTAGCAACTTTCTTTTAGCGTTTAGTAGTAATACATAACTGGGCTACCTTGGTGTGTAGCGGAGGGGTGGGTCGAGCTAGAATTCCCCACAGGAGTCATAAGGTTGGAAGGGAAATGGTGTGTGTAGCGGATGGATTTTGGGGTAGGTTTTGCATTATCTTGTGTGTATATGATGCGTTATGATATGATATGAGGTTACTATGGGCTAAGGCCAAGACCACCAATTTTGATAGGGCTTAGGCCCAATGTGGATATTTGTAAGTGATTTGTTTTCCAAGGGTTGTGCACACTGAGTTTCGAAACTCACACCCCTTTAATTTAATGTTTCAGGTAATCCCGAATAGATGACTCGACGTGGGAGAGGACTCGGAGATGGCCACACTACAAGAGGCTTGAATTTTCATTTATTTGTTTCAAAATACATGTTTTATTTACTTAATTTTCAATGGACGTAATAAGACCTTGTACTCTATTTTGACTTTGGATTTAATTTGGGGTTTGAGATTAAATGTTTATTTAATTATTAAACCTAAGTAAGCTCTTATGTTCAAACTTGGTTTACTAAATGCTTAAAACAATAAAATGGGTTTTTTTATCTTTAATTAACAAGTCTATTAGATTTTGGGCTTTTGAGCCTTAATTTCTTAATTAGCAAAACCGTTTTGAATTGTGCCTTTAATGTTGAAACACCCCACAACCGGCCCACGAGCCTGGACCGGATCCGGTATGTTCCTTAATGTAAACCGATTCAAAACTCTTTTGTTACTTTGAAAACTGTGTGTTTTGAAGGTAGTTTGTTTGTGGGTTGGGCTCGAGTTGAAAATAACTTTTTTTTATATTGAAAACCCATTTATTTCAGGTGACAAAATATTTAAAGTTTAGTTTAAATTAAATTGACTTAATCTTTAAATAACATAAATTCGTAACATAGTAATTAAAACAACAATAAAATCATCACCATGGCCTTATTATATAAAACAAACCCAAAATATAATTGTAGAGTACTTAAATAAAATAAAATGTCCAAATTAAATAAAACTTTAAGCTGAGCATGGCCACCACAAGTTCTGCCGTCCCGGTCCATCACTGTTCATCACCTGAAACATGTTCCCACAACGGGGTGAGTCAATAGACTCAATGTGTAACCAACACTAAAATTTAACAGATTTAGGCATGCCATACATATCATTTTCACATAATAATAATGATGCAATCCCGAACCCACACCTAGATACCATCCGCTACACATCCCCGTACCAACCTGCACACCGTAGGGACTACTAAATCAACCCTCCATCCGTTACAAACCATCGAAGGCAGTCACTGCAGTCGACGTGCTCATCGCCCATATAAAATTCGTGGCATAGCCACCAAATTAAATAATTGTGTCATGAGACACCACATTCAGATAATGTAACCGAAGTTACCACATTCAGATAATGTGACCGAAGTCACCACATTCAGATAGTGAGACCGAAGTCACCACATTCACTTTCCCTTTCTCATATAACCCGAATGCCCCATATTATTCATATCATGCATATCATACTTAAATTCACATTCATGTCACTTTTCACATGTTAAATATAACATATTTCGTAATCCTAGTAGGAGTAGGAAACGTACCTGAGTACTTTGTACCATAACATGGTACCTTAGCCATATTCACATTCTTATAAACATGCATATATTTATTATAGCCATGAATCTTATTAAAAGTAGTGTAGGGTACACACCTGATTCGCTTAACAATTTCACTTGAAATCCCGAAATTCGATCTACTGCCTTAGATCTTTAACTCCCTACATTCGGCCCATTTAAAGGTTTAATGAGAAACTCATTCGGCCACAAAACCAAATCCTAGTAGGATTTGTGTACTAAAACTTACCTTAATGCCGATTTGCTTATCACTCAAATGCCGAAAACTTTACTTTTCTTCTCCTTGTATTCGGCCAAATCCTAAATCTTTACATAGGTTAGTTTTCGGCTTTTAAGATAATAAGGGAATAGATCTATGTACTAAAATAAGGCCTTGGTCGAATATTCATAGTTACTTACCTTGAAAATCTTAAATCTCGAAACTCATCGAATAACTAGGGAATACGCGGCCTATGGTGTACCTTCGGGAAAAGAACTTCTCCTTCCTTGTAATCGGATGCTCCTTAGATCTTCCAAATCTTAAATCCCGAAAATCTTCCTTTTAGAAATCGACGATAGGCCAAAATCCCGAATCTCTCCTCTATTGAAGAATTTGACAGCCCCTTTGTTTGGTGTCCCTCAAAGATTCGACTATGGCCTAGAGGTGTGTCAACACTTTTGATTCTTGAGGCTTAAAGAATTAACAATGGTGGATAAAGAAGAAGTAGATTTTGGATTGACAAAAAAAAAATAAAAAGAGAAGAGAGAATGTTGCTTAGGGAATTGAGAGAGAATAGGAGGGAAGAAAAGTGTGAAGAATGGCCTTGTTTTCTCCTATTTGCTTGAAAATACTAGCCTTAGTCTCCTCCAATCAGCCAACTCTTCCTATGTGATCAATTTTTATCTTTTAATTATCACTTTAATCAATAATAGACTTAATCCCTCAATTATCTCTTATCTCCTAATAAAAATAACAATAATTATCCATCATTTATCCACCTATTTAGCCGAATTTTAAAGAGAATTAAACTCTTCACTTAGGTTTCCTTGTGCCGTCCACCTCTTTTGCTTCTAGAAGCAAAAATAAAATTTCTTTATTTGCTTCCCAAGTGACTCGATCCTGGCCCAAATACACAAGCTTGTGGCGTCACTTGCCGGGCTTTTAAGTGGTGCCTTCAAGCCACTTTGACAAGCCCTGTTTGTGTGTCAAATTCCTCCTATTAATTTTCTTAAGGCCACCTTGCCTTAGTTTCCTCTTTTAAACTTAATATTTCCATACATTTTCCAGGTTTCCAAAATGTTCACTTTCCTCTTTTAACTTAAGTTTCCAAAATGTTCAGTTTCCTCTTTTAGCTTAAGTTTCCAAAATGTTCACTTTCCTCTTTTAACTTAACATTTCCAAGTTTTCAAAATGTTCACTTTCCTCTTTTTGAAACTTAACATTTCTAAATCATTTCTTACATTTCCAAGTTTCCAAAAATGTTCATAATACATTCATAACACATAAGACATGTTATTTCGTACAATTAAACCGAAAATGCATAGGCCCTTTTCAGGATGTTACAAATGTGACGTTTCAAATTTGGGCCTAACTTCTAGGCCGAGTTTGAGGTATTACATTTAGTGGTATCAGAGCCTAGGTTGCAAAGCTCGGGCTGTGAATGGGCCTTAGATTTTGGGGTTTTTTTAGAAGTTTTGGTAGGATTCTTGAAGTGTGGTTCATCGAGCCCTCGACGTTGATCCAAGTAAGTTTTCTGTTATTGTTTGAATTATTGAACTGTATAGATAATGGGCTACTTAAAAATAGGGTTTTAGAGACTAAAGCCCGTAGGAAACTTAAGCATGTAGTGGATTCTCGACCGCGGAATAATTCTAAGAAATTGTTGTTACTTACATAAGACATGTGCCCTAAACAAGTGGAACTAAGTACTAATTTCATAAAGTTCTTAATCAGAGTGCGCAGCAAAAGTATAGTGGTGTGACTTGAGTGGTGTGTTTTGTAATTAGCTGGAAATTTCAAGGACGAAATTTATTTAGGGAGGGTAGATTTGTAACATCCCAAATTTGGGCCTAGTAGGATTGGGGCCCAATAGGCCTTGGGCACGGGAGCGTTTAAAATTTTAAAGAATAAAAGAACGGCATTAGTGCAGGTTGGATCTAGTAGGTGAGTGATTTTGGAAGGTTAGGGGGCTTCTATCAAGTCCCGGGTTCAAGTTAGGCCTTAGGAAAAATTTTGGTTTTAGGTGAATAAAACCCTGAGAGTTAGTAGTAGGCTTTAAGAATAAAATATGGAGAAAAATGACAAGTGGAGTGTGTGGTGTAGTGGCAAAGTGAAGCCACATAAGAGACAATGGGGTGACGCCACAAGGAAGGAAGGAGGTCCAAGGTTCAAGTCTTGGCTTTTGCATTTTGGATTTCTTTTTAAAAGGACTATAGAATTTTGCCATAGGGTTATATTTAGTTGCGCATGATTTTAGACACAAAAAAAGTGAGTGGTCTAGTGGCAAGGCATCATTAAGGGTGCAAAGGAGCCTAGGTTCAAATCTCATGATAAGCAAGGGAGTATTTATTTTTCGGATTGGATGGGAAGAGTTTAAGGTGGATTTAAACTCTGCTAACGGAGGGATCGCACATCGGAAAGATACAAAGAAGGACGGTGAGAAGCTAGCTATATATAGAGCATTCTATGAAGAGAGTTAATATACCTTGGTGGGCGTTTGGGTGCAGACCTAGAGGATAATCGTCAATAGTAGCGAAGGAAAGGCTACCATAACGTGAGGTGCACGATAAGGTTATGGTGAGGTTTCGATTTCCGATAAGTGTATATTAAGTTATGATTAATCGTTAGGTGATGTCGATTGCAGGTTCGTGACTAAGGGGTTTGCAGCGCGCGTGGTTACCAGGTGTGTACAAACACTACACACACGATATCAGCAATGTCGAAAAGCCGAAAAGCCGAAAGTGGCTAAATGGGCCCGATGAGCCCTAAGGCTAAGTTTGATGAAATGGTTTGGTTGGTTATATGAGTTGAATTAGTCATGGATGATACATGAATTGGATTTGTTTTGGGCCTAATAGGCCATATAATGAGATTGGAGCCTAATGGGCCGTAAGTGTGTGATTTGGGCTTGATGGGCTTATGGGGACGTAGACATGTATGTTAGGGTTTATGGACCTTAGATCTAGTTTGAACAACTCTTAAATTCCATAAGACTTAATTTCTCTAATTAAACATGTCTGTGAACAAGTCGCTGGGTTGGAGTGTGGCAACGGGCGTACGCATGTCTAGGATTGGATCTAGGGAGAGCTTGGTACTTAAGCGGCCCTAGTGGCCCACCTCCTCTTTTCTAGAATCCTACCTGGTGCGTAATTTCTATTTACTTTAGCCGCGAAGACTTGTTGATGGGCCAAATTCATAGCTAAAACACAAAAGGGACCAAAATACCCCCGATTTGTGGAATTACCAAAATACCCCGATTTACAAAATTACCAAAGTACCCTCAATTTACGAAATTACCAAAATACCCCCAGTTTACAAAATTATCAAAATACCCTTAATTTGCAAAATTACCAAAATACCCTCGATTTGCAAAATTACCAAAATACCCCTAATTTGTAAAATTACCAAAATACCCCGATTTGTGAAATTATTAAAATACCCCCAATTTGTGAAATTGCTGAAATACTCCGATTTGCGAAATTATCGAAATACCCCCGATTTGTGATATTACCAAAATACCCCCAATTTGCAAAATTATCGAAATACCCCCGATTTGTAAAATTATCGAAATACCTTCGATTTGCAAAATTATCGAAATACCCTCAGTTTGTGAAATTAATGAAATACCCTCGATTTGTGAAATTACCAAAATACCCCCAATTTGTGAAATTAATGAAATACCCTTGATTTGCAAAATTACCAAAATACACCTGTAGGGTAGAATTACGAAAATACCCCTGGGTAGTGAAATGACGAAAATACCCTTATGTGACGAATATAAGTTTATGGATGTTACTTGTGTGTTTGATGCATTCATATGATATTCTGCTTAGGATGCATATGGGTGGGAATTATGGTACGGAGGAAGATTTGAGGATCGCATGGCCGTATGGTATGGATCCAGGATCGCATGGCCGCATGGCATGGATCCACCGCAGGCTTTTAGCCACCGAGCAGCCTTGCTGCACCGATAATATTACCGAGGGTTGTGTGCCATTAATATGGGCTTCGTGCCGTAATTATGGGCTTTGTGCTGTTATTATGACTTTGTGCCAATCATATTTACCGTGGCTATGTGCCTAACATATATATTGATGACTCTGTGTCAATATTTGAGGATCACATAGCCGTATAGTATGGATCCAGGATCGCATGGCCGTATGGTATGGATCCACCAGAGGCTTTAAGCTCAATATTTGATTAGCAACTTTGCTACAACGTTCGGTAGTACCGCAACCGGGCTACCCTTGGTGTGTAGCGGAGGGGTGGGTCGAGCTATAATTCCCCATAGGAGTCATAAGGTTGGAAGGGAAATGGTGTGTGTAGCTGATGGATTTTGGGGTGAGTTTTGCATTATCTTGTGTACATATGATGCGTTATGATATGATATGAGGTTATTGTGGGCTAAGGCCAAGACCACCAATTTTGATAGGGCTTAGGCCCAATGTGGATATTTGTAAGTGATTTGTTTTCCAAGGGTTGTGCACACTGAGTTTCGAAACTCACACCCCTTTAATTTAATGTTTCAGGTAATCCCGAATAGACGACTCGACGTTGGAGAGGACTCGGAGATGGCCACACTACAAGAGGCTTGAATTTTCATTTATTTGTTTCAAAATACATGTTTTATTTACTTAATTTTCAATAGACGTAATAAGACCTTGTACTCTATTTTGACTTCGGATTTAATTTGGGGTTTGAGATTAAATGTTTATTTAATTATTAAACCTAAGTAAGCTCTTATGTTCAAACTTGGTTTACTAAATGCTTAAAATAATAAAATGGGTTTTTTTTATCTTTAATTAATAAGCCTATTAGATTTTGGGCTTTTGGGCCTTAATTTCTTAATTAGCAAAACCGTTTTGAATTGTGTCTTTAATGTGACGTTTCGGATTCGGGCCTAACTTCTAGGCCGGGTTTGGGGTGTTACAAGTCAATACTCACATAACCATTCATTTATCCATTTACATATTCATCAATCACATAGGTTCCGTACATACCTTTGCCAACACTTAGTTAACGATCATTCTTGCTTCTCAATGTTCGATACCATATTTCTACCAATCTTCATTATTCATTCTATTTAGTCGCACACTTAGTGCCAATTTCTTAGCCGAAGCTTAAATATCATCGCACACTTAGTACCTTTACATTAAACTGAATTTAACTCGATATCGCACACACAGTGCTAGTCAATGTAGTGGATACTTTCTTTATTTCGCACACACAGTGCCATTGTCTACTATATCAATTCTATTTTGCACACATGGTGTCACATCTCTCAATCCATATTTAACATTAATAGTTCACATTGCTCACTCAATTATCACATTCCATTCATTATTTAACATATGAACATAATTAAAACAGTTTGTATTATACTCGAACTTACCTCGGACGTCGAAGTTACAAAATAAGTCGATCAATCGAGCACTTTGTTCTTGCCTTTGATCTATACATATTCAAATTTAGTTCATTCAACCACCAAGTCATTCAATTAAGTCCAAACACACATATTTAGGGCATTTTACAAGATAGCCCTCACATTTTCACATTTCGACACTTAAGTCCCTATTTCATAATATCATCAAATACACATAATTTCATTTCACACATGCCTAGCTGAATTTTCCTTATGTTCATAAAAGACCACATATTTCATTTATTTCACATTTTAGTACTCCAATTTCTCATTTTTACAATTTAGCCCAAATTACTCAAATTCACCAAAATTCAAAGACAAAATATGTTCATCTATTACATATCTTTCATATTTCATCATCAACTATCACAAAGCTCAAACATTCATCAATGGCATATCTCAAAATCGTCATAAAATTCTAAAATTAAAGCATGGCTTAACAATACACTAAGCAACGATAACCAAAACGTAAAAATCATCAAAAATCGAGCTCAAAACATACCTTGATTGAGCCAAATTCTAGCCGAACCCTAATGTTCTTTTCCTTTTCTTTTTCCTTAGCAATTTCGGCAATGGAAGATGAACACTCCACTTAATTCATGCTTTTGTTTTATTTATTATTCATTAATAATCATTTTGCCAATTTATCCCTTTATGTATAACATTAAAAATCCACCATCACATATCCATACTTGTCCATTTAAGTCATTAATGGTGCATTCACAACTTAAGGACCTCTTATTTTAAAAGCCATGCCAGATAAGCACTTTAACAATCAGCACACAGCTTTACATTTTATGCGATTAAGTCCTTTTTGCAAATTAAGCACACAAATGATAAAATTTTCACACAGAATTTTCACACATGCTTAATGACACACGGTAAACAAGAAAAATAATATTAAAATATTTTTTAACCTTAAATTTGTGGTCTCAAAACCACTATTCCGACTAGGGTCTAAACTGGGTTGTTACAGTGGATAAGCCCAAGTCGTGTGCACCTTAAAAAGCTTCAAAACAAATGCATGCTTTCGTCCAAAACTTAGGTACCAAGCCAAATCAAAATCAAACATTTCCACACTTTAAAAACACATTTAAAGAAGCCTGAAACATGCCAAAATAATCAACCTAAGTGTCTAATCAATGTGTCCTCATTGACACCACAGTTGAATTATCAACTTCAATCCACATGACACATCAAATAATTTGCATTCAAATTTATAAGTTCATATATAAAACTCATACCAAACTTATAATTTCTTCTTTTTCATTCACATTCATTCCTACCATAATTCAAACACTTAAATAAGGTTTATATCAAAAGAGCAAAACAACTTTATATAAACATATTCACACTAAGATTAAATACACATACATAAGTAGGGGTGTGCAAATTTCGGGTAAAACTAAATTAATTCGGTTAACCGACCAAATTCAATTAATCAGTCAGTTAACCAAATTAATTCGGTCGAGGGTTGGTTAATAATGTTTTGGAAGTTCGGTTAACGGTTAATTCAGTTCGAAATTGGTCAGTTAACCGAATTTAATAATTAATATTATAATATATAAGTATTCGGTCGATTCGGTTAATTTTTTGGAAATATAAATTAATCAGTCGGTTAAGTCGGTTAATTTTTTATATGTTTTATACTTGTTTTAACCAAAAAAAATATATACATAAATTTCGATTAACCTACCAAATTAACCGAAAAAGTTCAGTTTGGTTAATTTTTTTTGAAAAAAAATTTGGTTCGGTTAACGGCTAAGGGGTTAAAAAGGGTCGGCTAATTCGGTTAATGGTAGTTCGGGTTGGTTAACCGACCTATACACAAGTAATCTTATACCAAGCTTAATGCATAATGTTTGTAATAAGTATCCAAGCATATACAAATACACCTATTACATATGATCCTTATACATGCCCTTTATAACCTTAACCAAAACGTTCAAAACTACCAAAATGATCAGTGAATAGTGTGATAGGCTTCAACAAGATTCCAACTGATTCAGCTTTCTGATGATCTATAAAATAGAGGAAAACAACTATACAAGCATTTAATGCTTAGTAAGTTCGTATAAGAGAAACTTAAACTTACTGTTTGTTAATATTTAATTATTCAATCATGTTCATTAAATCATATAGTACTTGACTTTCCTGAACACCACAATTCACATCATTAGTAAATAACTTAACAATTCATCATCTATGAAACATAGGGTACAACATGAAATGAGTTAAATTTACTCACATTACTTCATATATGTGATTAATGCCCTTATTCATTTGTTTTCATAGCTCATCCTACCATTTCATAAAATCATCGATATCCATAATTTCATATCTAAACCTTTCTATTACTTTACTTACCCGTTGAACCGTATAGAATAACATCGAATATACGAGAACACCTTTCTGTATAACCATAACCTTTTCAATAATACTCACATAAGATGTGAAATGGGCTTACTCACATGAGCTGTGGGTCGGGATGTTAGCTACACAGTGCTGCTCACACGAGCTTTAGAGAATTGGCAACAAATGCAAGACCTCGGCCATCGGTAGGACATTCAGGACCAGCACCCGAACATATAATCCCTAATAACATGACATTTTTATCCTAAGCATTCTTTAAGTTCAAATGAGACTTTTTTCATCAAATATTAAATTATCGAATTATTACCGAATCAATTGTAAAAAATATAATATTAACAAATAATCGACCAAGATAACATTTAATAAATATAAAATTCATACAAACTTACCTCGACCACAACGGTTGTATCAATAGAAGTCGAGATTAATCCAAGACATTCGCTTTTCCTCGATTCAAGTCCAGTTGATTCTTTTCTTGATCTAAATAATAATTTAAATCAATTAAAAATTTCAATTGACAACAATTATCCAATTCAAACCTATAATCCATATTAACATGAAATTATAAAATTACCCTTAACATTTTAACTTTTTATCATTTAGCCCTAAATATAAATCTTATAATTTTACTGAATAAAATAAAATATCATAATACCTAAATATTCTTAAGGTTCCAAACAACCCTAACTTTCTCTAATTCACAACATTAACCATGAAACCATTAAGTCCTTAAACTTTAAATTCATCAAAATTACTTAACAAAACATGTTACTTAATAATCTATCAAACAAATTCACAAATATTATTAAATCTTTCATGGAAAACCCTAAATTTTTATAACTTTACAATTCAACCCCCAAGTTAAGTAGATTAAGCTAAAACGAGTTCAAAAACATAAAAATAATTAAAAATGGGGTTCAAAAACCTCACCATGCACCAAAGGAAACTGACATGTCATTTGTATCCTAAGCATTCTCTATGTTCAAACGGGACTTTTGTCGTAAAGTATTCAATTATCGAATTAATTACTGAATCAATTGTAAAAAATATAATATTAACAAATAATCAACCAAAATAACATTTAATAAATATAAAATTCATACGAACTTCCCTCGATCACAATGGTTGTATCAACAAAAGTCGAGATTTAATCCAAGACTTTTTCTTTTCCTCTATTCAAGTCTGGTTGATTCTTTTCTTGATCTAAATAATAATTTAACTCAATTAAATATTTCAATTGACTACAATTATCCAATTCAAACCTATAATCCATATTAACGTGAAATTATAAAATTACCACTAACATTTTAACTTTTAATCATTTAGCCCCTAAATCTAAATCTTATAATTTAACGAATAAAATAAAATATCATAATACCCAAATATTCTTAAGGTTCCAAACGACCCCAACTTTCTCTAATTCACAACATTAACCATGAATTTTACTATTTTCACCATTAAGTCCTTAAACTTTAAATTCATCAAAAATTACTTAACAAAATGTGTTTATCTAACAATTAGACTTAATAATCTATCAAACAATTCACAAATATTATTAAATCATTCATGGCAAAACCCTAAAATTTTTATAACATTACAATTCAACCCCCAAGTTAAGTAGATTCAGCTAAATTGAGTTCAAAAACATAAAAAATCATTAAAAACGAGATTAAAAAAACCTCACCATGCACCAAAGGAAATTGACATGTCATTTGTATCCTAAGCATTCTTTAGGTTCAAACGGGACTTTTGTTGTCAAGTATTCAATTATCGAATTATTACTGATATCAATTGTAAAAAATATAATATTAACAAATAATCAACTAAAATAACATTTAATAAATATAAAATTCATACGAACTTACCTCGACCACAACAGTTGTATCAACAAAAGTCGAGAATTAATCCGAGACTTTCGCTTTTCCTCGATTCAAGTCCGATTGATTCTTTTCTTGATCTAAATAATAATTTAACTCAATTAAATATTTCAATTGACTACAATTATCCAATTCAAACCTATAATACATATTAACGTAATTACAAAATTACCCCTAATATTTTAACTTTTTATCGTTTAGCCCTAAATCTAAACCATATAATTTAACAAATAAAATAAAATATCATAATACCCAAATATTCTTAAGGTTTGAGCAACCCTAACTTTCTCTAATTCACAACATTAACCATAAATTTTACTATTTTCAATGTTAAGTCCTTAAACTTTAAATTCATTAAAAATTACTTAACAAAACATGTTTATCTAACAATTAAACTTAATAATATTTCAAAAAATTCACAAATATCATTAAATCATTCATGGAAAAGCCCTAAAATTTTATAAATTTACAATCTAACCCCCTAGCTAAGTAGATTAAGCTAAAACTAGTTCAAAAACATAAAAATCATTAAAAACGGGGTTCAAAAGCCTCACCATGCACCAAAGGAAACTTGTCAGAATTTTCTCAAGCTCAAAAATGGTGATTTTCAGCAAACACAAGAAAATGGAAAAAGACGATAGCATTATTTTACTTGTACATGCTTTTATTTATTATTTTACTACTTTACCCTTTAATTAACACTTATAAATAACCAACCCATGTCCATCATTGACCACCACCAATATAAATGGCATAATTACCTTATAGATCTACCAACTTACATTTCCAAGGCCACTCAATCCATTTAATTAACTTTTGTACCTTTTTCAGTTTAGTCCTTTTTACCTAATTAACCATTTAAACTTTAAAATTTGTTAACGAAAATTTAATACGACTCTAATTTATCCATGTAAAAAATAAACAAACATTAAAATGTTTACTCACTCGTCGAAATTATGGTCCTAAAACCACTATTTTTGACACCACCAAAAATGGGTTGTTACATTATCTTATCTTACATTTTGATATTTTAATTATAGAAATACCATAGAGTTTATTACTCAACATACAATTTTGTTTTCTGTGTGCAGGTTAGGTACAACTTGAGATCCCAAGCATCGACCTCAGCATCCTATCAATGATTCTAAACTCAACAAAGTTTGTATCTTTTTGGCTTTGGTGTTAGTTGGCATGTACCTAATAGGTTAAGTCATTTGGTGTTGGTGACTTAAAAAATGATTATAAATGCTTGATGTGTATGCATTTATGCAACTTAAATTGACATAGCTTGATTATGATATGATATGTGTAATGGAAATATGTTTATATTATGCCTCCAAATCCTTTTTATATATGTTTTATATGATGTGAATGATTGAATGTTTAAGATTTGGTGAAACTAGGTATGAATAGGTATGTTCTAAATGAATTGCACACAATGATTGGCATTGTTGATAATGTTATATGCTTAGTTTGTTATATTTGTACATTCTAGATTTGTTATAGTTTGATTACATATGTTATATGAAATGTCAATATGAGTATGTTGTAATGAATAAATATGTATAGGTGATATCTAATGAGTCATGAATACTAGGTAAGTTGATGAAAATGCTTGAATGAATAAAGGTATTGGTAGTTAAATCATGATATTATGTGATTTGAAAATGTTGTTACTTAATATGAAATTCATAGGTACTGTGCAAGTGGTCAAAAATAAAGTAGAAATTGACTATGCATTGATATTGTTTAAAATTGTAGGTGTTGTGAAGTACAATTTCAGAAACAGTCTGTGACGTCCCAACGTTGTTCGAACGTCGTCGCGACGAGAAGTTACCTATAAGGTCACGGTGTGACGAAGAACCTGACGTCCTTATGAGGCAAACATAGTAAGTGACGTTGTGACGTCGAGTGGTCTAATGTCTTGATGTGACAAATTGTTTGGCGGCGTCACGATGTGGAAGTGTTGCAGTCACGACCTCAACCCTGTATTTTGAATTCTTTACAATTAGGTCCTATTTCGATCTCAGGTTAACTTTAGAGCTGGCGTAAGTTCATGTAAGACCTAGAATTGATAACTTGTCATACTGAATGCATGTTTTGGATTAAATTTAATTATTAAATGACATTATTTTATTGTGATTGACTCATAGTTGCTTTGGCAACGAATCTGACATCTCGTAACTTGAACTCGACGATTGGGTCGAGTATCGGGATGTTGCATTTAGTGGTATTAGAGCTATAGGTTTAGCTGATTCTTGGACTATGCCGAAAAATTGAGTATAGAAGTACATGCCACAGTCGAGTCGTATCTGAGTTGGGAATTGTGCAAAAATATAGGCCCAAAAAATGGGTTTAGGCAAAAAAAACAAGGCCCATTTAAAAAATGGGTCGGGCCTTGGGTAAGTTTTTTTGGCCCGAGCCCGGTACGACCCGAATTTTCAATTAAAAAATTCCCTACTGCTTTTGTTATTGTTTTTCCATGTTTTGCTGTTATTTTCTCACTTTTTGTCACTGTTTTACTACCATTTCACCATTGTGTTGCGACTATTTTGTAGTTAATGTTTGGATATTGTGTAATACTTGTTTTATTATTAATTTTGTTACTATTTTAGAGGCATTTGCTTGTTAAGTTGCAATTATCTTAATGTTATTTAACTATAAATATTTTTTAAAATTTATTTTTAATTTGTTAGGAAATATTTATTTTAATATTTTTAATGTATTGGATGTATCATATTTTTTAAAAAATTTATATAAAAAATAAAATAAAAAATTAATACGGGTTAGGCCGGATCTTGATTTTAGTATTTTTTATCCGAACTAGGCTTAAGAAAAAATTTAAACTCATTTTTCGGGCCCAGTTGAATCCAATATTCGAATCTAAAATTTTATTAGGATTCAGTCCAAATCTAACTTGAACCGTGAACAATTTTATTTAGAATGAACCCTTTAAATATGTTTAAAGGATGAAAGAGTTATTATTTTTACTAGCTTTTAGGAATGAGCCATGTATATGTTTAATGATCCAGTTATCGATGCGCAATTAATACGCCTGACACAGATGTTATAAAAGACTCATTAGGACTAAGGGTGGATTCGGATGGGCAATTAAGTGCGGTGTGGTGCGTTTAACTTACTTTTTATCTCACGCTACAGTATCGCTACAGTATCTAATCTCACCGCCACCGCTGTTTTTATATTAATCGCAGGTAAACGCATCGTCCATCCAAATCCACCCTAAGACTGCTCAACTATTATATTTCGGAACAAGTGCCCAAATTATTCCAACCTTTTCATATATAGTTACAAAAATAGGAATTGAAAAACTAGCAAGCAAGATCAGGATAAGATAGAAACTAATATTAGTTTAATGAAGGTTTCGGATGCGATATAATAGAAAATTCACTATTTAATCTAGATAATTAAATATTTATCAAAAATATTTTATAATAATTAAATAAGATATACACAACTAAGAGGAAAGAGGCTGATATGCTCGATTTAATACAGTTAAAGATACACCAACATGGCCTTGCTCTATCAACCACCAACAATTTCATGTAACTGAAGCCCGACTTGATTCGACGCCTATAACTCACTCAAATGCATGGCCATATGCGTATGTTAGGGTGAATAATTTAAAATTTTAATATTAATTATATTAATTTAACTTATAAAATCTTATTATATTAGTTTAAAATCGATTTAAGTGAATAGTTTGACTGGTTAATCAGCTTAGTAATTGAGAAATAAATTATAATTAATATATAATATATTTTATCCTTAAATAAGTTTGTAATTTCTTATTATTAAAAGGAAGAGAATATTTAAAAAAGGTATTTGCAATCACATATTTTAAAATATTAAAACAATTATGATGCCAACTAAACTATTACCTAATATTATAATATATATAATATATCATATTTATATATATATTCAAATTATTACCTAATATGTTTTGTTTTTCATACAAAATAAATATATTGTATTATATTAGTTGTATATGTATTGCCATTTCAATTATAATACAAGAACAACCACAATCATTGAAATCAAAGGTTATATAAAGCCTCACCCCTGGCTTAGTTTACCTCATACTTCAACTTAAATCATCTCATTAGTTCCCTCGTTTATTTGGGTATCAAGACCTCCAAGTTCTTTTTTCTGTCTTTTATTCTTTTTTATATTGGTTTTATCTAAATGTTAGATTGATGTTGTGCAGAAGCATGTCTTCACCATTTTGGATTCTTTTGCTGGGTTTTTTGTTTATGGCCTCTGGAACACTGGCAACTCCACCTAGAAGGCCAATAGCAGTTCCATTCGGAAGGAACTATGTGCCTACATGGGCTTTTGATCACATTAAGTACTACAATGGAGGCTCCGAGATTGAGCTTTACCTTGACAAATATACTGGTACTGGTTTCCAGTCAAAAGGATCCTACTTGTTCGGACATTTTATTATGTAAATAAAGCTAGCTCCTGGAGACTCTGCTGGAACTGTTACTGCCTTCTATGTGAGTATAATTGTTGCCCCATTGCTGGATCGATACAACTTAACTCCCTACAAGTAAAGCTTAAAATTTGTTTAATTGATCTCTTGCATTGCAGTTATCTTCTCAAAATTCGGAGCATGACGAGATAGATTTTGAGTTCTTGGGGAACAGAACGGGCCAGCCATACATTTTACAGACAAATGTGTTCACTGGAGGAAAGGGTGACAGAGAACAGAGGATTTATCTTTGGTTTGACCCAACAAAAGCCTACCATTCCTACTCTGTGCTCTGGAACTCCTATCAGATTGTGTTAGTCTCTCATTTCTTACTCATCTAATTTCAACTTTTGGTGATCTTTCAGGGTGTTTTTTTATCTTTGGTTATCATTAAATACTTTAGAGTGGTTGGCATACTTCTATGACCTTTAATGGGACTCGACAAAGCTTTCAACTTGAAAGTAATTTTTTTAAATCATTTCTAAACTAATATTTCAATACGTATGGACAGATTCTTTGTCGACGACATACCAATAAGAGTGTTCAAGAACTGCAAAGATTTGGGAGTGAGATTTCCATTCAACCAGCCAATGAAGATATACTCGAGCCTGTGGAATGCGGATGACTGGGCCACTAGGGGTGGACTGGAGAAGACCGATTGGTCCAAAGCCCCTTTTATAGCTTCCTACAAGGGCTTCCACATTGACGGGTGCGAGTCATCGGTGGAAGCCAAGTTCTGTGCCACCCAAGGGAAGCGGTGGTGGGACCAAAAGGAGTTCCAGGACCTTGATTCTTATCAATGGAGGAGGCTCGCCTGGGTTCGCAACAAGTTCACCATCTACAACTATTGTAGTGATAGGGTCAGATTCCCCACCATACATCCCGAGTGCAAGAGAGATAGGGACATCTAATATTTAATTTCAGTAAAAACTCATGTCCAATCAACATTTTATATCCCTTATCGCCAATGCTAAAAACATATAAATATGTATAAGGTCGACCCTGTCAGGGTCGGTTTCTTTCATTTCTTCCGAGCTTCATCATTTGGAGGCCTTCAATTCCATTTTCATGTAATTTATTTCAATTATTTGTTATCATGGCAATGATAATATTAAGCTTATACTATTTTTGCGTGTACGATGAATTAATTTACCGATATTCAATAATTATTATAATATTTTTATTTATTTTGAAGAGAATTTTTTTTTATATAATTACGATATATGTATTAGATATTGAACTCAAAATCTCATTGTGGAATATAAGAATCTTACCACTACCTTAAAAATTGTTGACATAAAGTATATTATTTAAATCTATATAATTAATTTTATGTTATACAAAGTAATAAATCTGTCCATATTTTGTTTGATGCGTCTCTTCTCAACAGCTAGTCGTGGAAGCTTTTAAAAGTAAGCTCTTTGGCCGAACTTTTCATTCGCTTTCCATCTAGTGTTAAATGTTTATTTTGGCTTTTCTATAAGACATAAAAGTAAATTTAAATATTTATACTTATATATAATATTATAATTCTGCCCTACTCTTTGAAGTCAATTGACTTTTAACATTCCATTGTAAAATGCAATATCATTTTATTTACAAAAGTCCGAACATCATAAATAATAGCTATAAGTCCAAAAATTATGAAAAGGATCTTCTAAATTGAGAAAAGATCAAAATTCAACAAATCATTCAAAATTTTCTATAATTTTTAAAATATTATATATATACAAAAAATTAATTTCTTTAAAAATTTAAAAGTTTACAAAATATAAAATTTCCCAAAATTATGTAAAAATAAAATATCTTCAAAACAATTAAAAAAACCTTTTGGGTTAGTATTTCTTTTTATTCCAAAAGTAGTTTTAAAAAATTGTCATGTATCTATTTATTTTAGATATTTAATTATATCTTTATAGAACACGAGTTAACTTTCTAACTTTACTTGTGGAATCTAAAACTCCACTAATAGTGCGCTAAATATTATTATTTTCTTTTAATAAATTATAACTCATTACATCCCAACTAACCATCTCATTTTAATGCGAATCAAAAAATTGAAATTTTGGATTTATTATTTTTATTTATGATTTTTTAAAATTTGTATAATCTTCAAACTATTGTTGACGTGTTATGTAAGATTGTAACATCCTAAAATTAATTATATTAATTTGGTTAATAGCGTTAGAAAATATGGACATCACATATATAATAAGAGTAATTACATATTATAATTTACTATTATAAAATATTAACCCAAATTAACAGTGATTTAATTTAGTTAAGGTTTATATTAAGATTATGGTTACCAAATTACACATATGTAACTTTTCTAATATCATATATTTAGAAAAAAGAGCTTCATCTTCTCTGAATTACTTGTGTGTTAATTTGGAAAATCAAAACCACCATACCGAATATTCCAAGAAATCAATGGATTCATGCATGCTTCTACATTTAGTTTTGTTCATGATTATTTGACATGATAGATCATTATTTATGGTTAATAAAGTTTTATATTAGATTTTATTTTTACAGTTCTTACAAGTGACATCTGAGTATTGCCATCGAATCATTGAGACCGAGTTATTTTCTATTATTTCTAGATTAATTTGTTCTTAAAATTTTATGAATTTAATATGTGGATTTGGTGGTTTTAATCACACACATGTTGAAATTTAGGGTTTTGATTCTCAATTTTTAATCTTGTTGATATTTTATTAATATACTTCAATTAGTAGTATATATATTTATAAGCAATTGATAAAATTGATTTGTCAGTTTTTTTTTTTCTTTTCGCACGATCACTTTCGTTATTTATAATTTCTTTGGTTCAATTCAAGTTTATTTATGAGAATTTACTATTGGCTTAAGGTTCGTAATTGATAAAGAAAATAAAGAAATTAGGGAGAATCTAACCTGCCAATTCTCGTGGGAATTCATTATTTTTCTGTGGGATAATTTCAATTACAATCATTCATTATTTTGGATGTTTATAACTGGGTCCTTGAAGTCCAATTTTCAATGTTGATAATTTGTTTATTGTTGTCAATTTTGTTGAATCATGTTTTAAACAGAGAATTTATTATTGAATTGTTTTATGAATCTAGAATCGGTTATTAGTATTTGTTTTATTTATTTATTATTAAATAGTTTCCGTTACTATATATGTTGCAATTTATATATATTTTGGTGTTAAGTGTCGTTGAATAATATTTGCTTTTGGCATATTATTATTTTTAATATTTAGTTAAATTATGATAATATGATTTAAGATATGAATGATGAGATATGTCAATTATTATAATTTTGTTTTGAGATTTATTGACTTGAAAATATTTTTCAAGTATTCATGTAATTTTGTTTAATCACAAATACAAGTTTGGATTTACATGATTTATGCAGGGTAACTTTTTCTATTTAATTTTGAATACACGTATGTGTGAATTGTTTTGGTGTTTTGTCTATGCCAAAATTATGAATACATGTGCTAGTTAATTATTTGGCCTTAAATCACTACATTATTTTTGTTTGGTTTTGACATTTATGGTTTTGGAAAAAAAATCAGTCAAAAATTAAGGTTTTCTCTTCTTTTATTACGATATTTAGACAACCTTATTTTATGTTATTTTAGAAAGCGTAGTGCAATAAAAAAATTAGTTTTGACCTTTGACTATTAGGTAAATTTTAAATTTGAATATTGATATGTTAATATGTAGTTTAAAAATAACTTAATCGAAGTAATAAGTCGCCAAAGTGACATCTGTTGTGAAAAATTATTTTATTTTAAAGGATAAAATATTGTGTGCATGTAACTTAAGCTAAGTTCATATTGATCGGCCCAAAGGAAGGTTAATATTTAACAAAATTACATATACAACTGTGGTAATAAACATGAGACGATTATTCAGTTTTACATGTGAGTAATAATTCAACCAAAAGGAAGATTTATTGTTCAACATTTTGTTATTGTCAGCCTTTGATTACTACAATAAGATATCACTTACACGTTAATATTTTTGCCCAAATATGAAATATTAATGGAGTGTCTAATATCTTGAGATGGGGTTTACCTTTATTCAAAATATTTTGATTTAAATTTGAAGTATTATGTGAGGTTGTTTTATTTATTTATTCAACTATTATTATATTTGCCAACATCATTGTATCTTTTTTTTGGGATAAATATATATCCATATATATCTTGTTATCTTTTAATTTGATTGAAAGATGAAATTAAAAGAAATATTTTGAAACAAATAAATCCAGATTTTGGTTTTGGGTTTTAATTAAGGATGTCTAATAATTTAAATAGATTAGTTGAAACAAAATGCCACCAAAGTGACCTCTTTTGCGTAGATTAGTTTATTTAAAACATCAAGATGATTATATGTTTTTATGACTCATGTGTTTATTAATTGACCCAAAGGTAAGTTAAAATTTGGTAGAATTTCAACGACATCTATGGTGATAAATTATGACAATTATAAGGTACTTTATGTGAGCAATAAGTTAGTCCAAAGATTGATTCATTGTTTGACATAATTTATTGTCAATATTTGATTGCTATAACAAGAGTATCGCTTACTGTTAATATTATTGTCTAAAGACTTGATATTAATGTTGTGTTTGGTATCTTGAGATGTGATTAACCATTATTTTGAATTTATTGTTTACTTATGAATTTATGTGAGATTGTTTTTATTTATTTATTGTTCTATATTCAACTAGTTCATATTCTGCTGCCACAATATCTACTAATATCAATTTCATATCCATTCTTAATGGGACCAATTTTAAGGAATGGAAAAGACACTTACTTATAGTGCTTGACTGTATGGACATAGACCTTGCACTAAGAGAAGAACAACCCGTACCTTTCGTTGCAGCAAGCACCCCTGATGTTAAAAGGTATTTTGAGAGGTGGGATAGTTCAAACTGTATGAGTCTAATGATCATGAAGCACATCATTCCATAAGCCTTTAGGGGCACAGAATCTGAAAGATTACTCGAGCCAAGGGTTTCCTTGACGAATTTGAGAAACGCTTTGCTAAAAATAATAAGGTTGAGATAACATCAGTTCTGACTTCTTTGATGCCTACGAAGTATAAGGGTTAAGGAAACGTGAGGGAGTACATAATGGAGATGTTTCATATTGCTTCAAGACTTAAGGCACTTAATATCGAGCTTTTTGTAAAGTGCTTTGTCCAAGTGTACACAGTCATTCAAGTAATAAGTAAGTAAAATGAGTTATTGTCTCCACAGGGACTATGCATGTTAATTGATTATTTGTAAAATTATAAAAACACAATAATTTGAATGGTGATGTTTAGACTATGTGAAATTAACTAGATGAAAAGATTGATCCTTAATACAATTTTTAATCTAAATGCAACTTATCTAGATGTATGAATGAATGGCTTCAGCAACAAAAACAATCAACATTAAATGGGCTAGGATAATTATATTAATAAACTCAATTCATTTTCATCATGCTTAACAATATTCGAACAACATTTCATGGAAATTCAATCTTTAATGAGTTTGGAAACAAAATTAAGTCCTCTCGGATCTTTTGCTTAGTGAAATATGCATTTTACTGATCATATTAGACTAAGGGTTTCTTAGCATTTATGAGAGGTCATAGGGACACTTAGGTTTGCAACAATTTAATCACTTAAACCTAAAAACTATGCAAGATAATAGAGCTAACTAAAGATATTATGAACCTTAACTTAGTCGGGTTTAATGATCTAAATTGAGCATTGCACTTTTCAATTATGTGTCTACTAGTTGTCGTCTGGTTAGGATCGCTCAGCTAATCTGAATGCACCCAATCATGTATGAATAAAATGCATCATGATATTAATTGAAAACATGATCGACCAAGGCCTAAACATATTAAACATGAACAAAATAAATCTTATTGAATTAACATAGTCATCCTAGCAAATAGATTTAAAATACATAGTTGATGTCAAAAACAATAAACTCAAAGCAAACATAATTAAAATAAATAACAGGAGAAAAGAATAAACTCTATTCAGTTCAGTAGCCTTTTGGATCTATTCTAACTGATGTGTTCCTCTATTCTGATCGATGCTTCTTTGCTAAGGGTTTTAAGGTGGTTAGCTAAAGAATGCTTTTGATAAAGCTTATGTTGGCTAAAGGATAGAAAGGGACATGGTGGCTATGCAAGGGAAAGGAAAAGGGAAATGAGATAGAATAATGAATGAGAGAATGAATGAGAGATGAGTGTTGACGGATAAGGGATGAATTGAGAAGTGGGATTTGTATGGTATTTATAGGTAAAGGTAAGGGGTAGAGTTTGCTAAAACTAGAATTTAAATTCCTTCCTTTTCTCTCACATATGGCCGGCCAAAATTCATGGAAAAGCGGATGACTTAGTCTCTTCATTTTAAATTCAAACCAAGGCTATTAATAGCCATAGGGTGGGCGGTTTCAACAGCAAAGTTGTTGGGCTGATTTCTGATTATTTTTCAACTGTAAGGACTTCAATTAAATACCCCAAAGCTTGTTTTTGGGCAGCCATCTATTTGTACTAAAACTGGGCTTTAATTCTCCATTGTTGGACCGTTTCCTAGTCCAGTAATTAACGAGACATGTCCATGTTTTAGTACATCTTTTACTGGGTCAATTTATCAACCTCATGACCCAGTTTGCATGGTCGTGCCGTCCACATAAATTGATTTGTGCATGTCCATGTTTCATTCATATTAATCACATCTTCAATGGTCCTCCTATATAGTGAAAAATCACATATTAGTAAATTAACATGAAATAATATAAAATATGTACAAAAATCATGTAATTAAGCATAATTTCACATACTTTATAATTTAGTGTCCAATATTAATAATTAAATAAAATTCACTTATTTTAATTACAATTACGCAAGATTAACATATTTATTAAGTAAAAAAGGTGGTAAAATATATAGAAAAACCATTTAAAATTTCGAGTTTACACACCCCCAAACTTAAAGCATTACTTGTCCCGTGTAATGTCCATGCACAACACAACTTTTTGCTAAGGCAATTTTTGCAAAATGATAAAGCAGAATCAATCTTCGCACATAATCATGCATCAACAAAATCATGCTAAAAAATTCTTTTTATTAATAAGTAGCTCGAATGCAAATATTATTTCCAAACTTTATATTAAGTATATCATAATGTCAACATGAGTCATAGTATGTATGCATTTCTAAATCATATATAAAATTTACCAATCAATATGCTTTCCTTATCAACTAAATATAGCAATCACAAGGTTTAATTAGTGGTCTTCATATGTTGAACTTAGCAATTCCTCTCAACTAATATAGTTGGTATGATCATCAAATCAATAGGTCTTTTATTAGGTTTTAATGAGGCTAGGCTAAAGGTAAAGATAAAAAGAAGTGAATTTTTAGGTTCAATAATCTTAACCCTAACTTTGTCTTGAATCCTTTTGTGTCACAACTTCGTACAATTGGGTCTTTGGAACAGCCCCAAACTTATTTCGAGCTCATGCTCAACCTTTACTTTTCAGACTTTGGGCAAACTTTTCTTTTCTTTTCATTCTTTTGAACAAACTTACCTTTGTTCTTTTTTTTAAAAAAAAATACATGTGAAAAGCATGTACATCTTTTGTAGCTTTTCTCAAACTTTGATCACCAAGACAAATTCATTTAAGATAGGTACAAAGAACAGCATAAAATCAAAAAGATGATAATACAACTTATGATGTAGGTAATTTGCAATAAACAGACCATTAAGCTAAAAAAATTAAGTTTCAAGGGTTCATTTAATAAGGTCAGCTTGAAAGGCTTAAACGATCCAGAGAAAGTGTGTCTATATCATATAAGAGTCTTATACCTCCTAGGATTTGACCTCAAGAATGTTACTAAGTCAATTCTAAAGACTTAAAACCTTCATGCACGTCTATTTCTAAAGAAATCAAATTTTCATGGCAAATACTACATAAGTCTAAAGAACATACAAGCATTCCATCACTCAAGATAACATAAGAATAACTTAAATAAAATAAAAAATCATGCTTACATTTGAACACACTTATGAACAAAATTTCTCTCTAAATAATCATTTACTTTAGCATACTTAAGTAAAAAGATTGAAACATACTTTAAAAATTTATGCAAAATGCCTTACCCCTCTTTAAAAAGAAGCAATTTCCTCATTGCGAAAACAAAGTAATGAATGAAAACTTAACACCAAGTAGGGTTGCAAGAAAAGAAAGGTGAGTCATAAAGACTGCTTAAGTACCAAGTCTTTCTCAATAATCCAATCCTTGACATGTTCATTCTCATTACCACATCACTTCGCTTTTCCTATTCAAGATGCATTGAGCTTATTTATTCATGCTTGCTATTTTATTATGCGAAAGAAAAAATTCTAACTAGAAAAAAAAAAAAACCTAAAAAGAAATAAATACTAAAGACAAAAAATTCCCCCTTTTATTTATTTGACTTATCCTCCTCGTCTTTCTCCTTTGATGTTTCATCGTCGCTTGCATTCTCATATTCCTTCCATGACTTGAAGATATAATCTGGGGACTCAAGAACAAAGTTGTTAGAGATTTTTTTAAATTATTTTTATCGAATCATCTCTAATCTTTGCATATTTCCAATAAGCATGTTGTGGGTTATGCATAAATTTCATCATATCCATCATAATTGACAATTCTGATTTTCTTCACGGTGTTTGAAGAAGTGAGCATAGGAATAGTCAAATCAGGATCAAAACTTGGTTCAACTGGCTCGTCAGCATTTGACTCTTGGTTCAAAACTTTCGATTCTTTTATCGATTCTAGATTGTTCGGTTCTTCCTCAGATTCTGCTTTTTCTGTCTCAATAACTGAGTTAGCCTCAGTTTCGAATTTGTTCAATGACTCATCAGTTTCTATTTCTGTTGGTTCACTTGGTTCAATTGGGTTCAACTCATGGACATTCTCCACTGACCTTGTAAGATCATTGGATGTGATGCAACCTGGAACATACGGGCCTTTTAGGTTTGCTTTTGTTTTAACTTAGGCCCTTAAGCAAAGTGAAGTTATCAAAGATGGAAAGTAAGCACTTCCAGTCTTCTTTCTATCATAATCATGGATTTCCTTGAGAATGATCATGGTATGTGATGCAACCTTGAACATAAGAGCCTTTTAGGTTTTCTTTTGTTTTAACTTGGGCCTTTAAGCAAAGTGAAGTTATCAATGATGGAAAGTAAGCACTTCTAGACTTCTTTCTAGCATAATCATGGATTTCCTTGAAAATGATCTTCCCAACATTGATAGATCTTTCTATCATAATTGCAAACAACAGAAGTACTCGCTCTATCGAGATGGTGGAACTATGTGAGATAGCCATGAAACTATATCAAATAAAGTAGAACCATATCTTAGCCACTGGTTTTAGATATTCCTTTCGGTGAGAATGACTACCATACTTTCTTATAATCCATTGGGAACCCGGATTTGTCACAACATTAAGCACTTGTTGAAGAAAATCCCAATTTATATTTTTCATCATGGAAAAGTATTCGTCTTCTTCAACATCAGGTAGGTTAAAAAAATCATTAATGGACTTAGAAGTTAGGGTACCTTTTTCTTGCGAATAAGAACTTCAGTAGCATCTGGCTTAGTCAATTTGTCATAAAACTCTCAAACTAACTCTTCTTTGGGTAATGATCCTGCATCACAAAAATAGTTCCAATTGAGGGCATCAATCGTCATTCGGATCGGCAAAGGCACAACCATCTTATCATTTCTTTCCAAGTTGAAACCTTTTTCTGACATCATAGTTTGATTTTTGAAGATGAAATCAAACCTTTCTTTCACTTCCTCGTCTTGAATCACAATGGGATTTTCTGCAGAGGTTTTGGAAGAACTAGTTCTTTTGTGAGACATGGTGATTTTTCCCGAAAAATAGGCAAAATTTATCAATGGATGAAGCAAGGGATTTTGTGGCGGCAATAGTAGACGGGTCTGAATCTGAAGCGACACAATAGCCACCAAAGTGACTCTCTAGCTCAAGACCACCCAAAACACACCCCAACCTTATAGCACCTCAATTCTAACTAATTAACTATCTAATTTTAATGCAGAAGCGATTTTGTGAACAATTTAAAAAAAAAAACTATTTCTAATTATTTAACCCTAAGGGTATTTTGGGCATTTTACCATCTAAAGTTAAACAGTCCCATTTTAGTTCTAAATTATTACCAACCTTCTTTTAGTCAATTTATGCAAGAACTAAAAATTTTAGTTTCAATCGAGTTCATTTACTAAGTCTAATTATTATTTTATTAATAGGAACTAAAACGTAAATTTTATAAACTTTTAATACATTATCCAAAATATTATCTAAAGAATATTTCTACCAAATTTTAACACTGACAAGTCTAATTCTAAAATATTATCGAGTTTCCCTATCGTTAAGTGCTTCAATTAATCTAATCAAGTTTTAGAACAAAATTATAATCATACTTAGCAGCCATCAATTATATCACACAAGGTACATACCTTAGCCACAAGCATTCCACTCATTGGCAAGCTACAATTAAACAACGTTAGTATAAAATACATGTTTCAAACGCCATGTTCTCAACCACCATATGAACTCTCATCAACATAGCATAAACCACAACAATTAAGTATAAAAATCAAGCATTAAAGTAATTATAACATCATCAAAATAAATGTCCAAATAAATGTCCAATGTCCATTACAATTGAATTAAATCTAGTCCCAATAAGTGCCACACTGCCTCCTATTGTTTCTAAAGAAAAATCCTTAAGCTACTACCGAGCCTTAATCTTGGATCGGCCTTGCGCTCACTCCCCAACTCCTCAAGTCAAGAAAGTCTCTGCACAAAGGTGTGAGGATGTGAGCTTAAAAAGCTCATTGAATGATTGTAAAAAAAAATAAGTAAATCGCACCCGATTTGTAACACCCCCTAACCTGTATCCATCGCCAGATTAGGGTTAAGAGGCATTGCCGGACATATCGGAACATTTCACAAACATACATATCACATCAATAAAACATCATCATTCATAATCACATTGTCCCTTTAGAAGGTCTACGAGACCTTAAACATATTTTAGAGAGGGTTCGAGACTAAACCGAGCACATACAAAACTTTGCAGAACTCATAAAAATTTTCTTTCAAAACAGGGCACATGCCTCGTGTGGCTAGGCCTTGTGCCTCACACGGCCATGCCTTATCTTGTGCCTCAGACCGTGTACAAAACTAACTAGTACCACAAGGCTTGTCACATGCCCGTGTGTCTGGCCCATGTTCAACACTGATTTACTACAAAATAGGACAGTGAAGGACACGGTTGGGTTACATGCCCGTGTGCTCAACCGTGTGGGCAATTATAGGCCATTTGCAAGGCCAAATTGCCACCCATTAAGGGTCATACCTACAAGCACAAAAAAGTATCATTTTATAACTCAAAAACAACCAAATCATATCAAAATTATGCACAACTTGATTTATAACAACCATCATTCACCTCTATGTATCAATCTGTCCAAAACTTACCAACTCAATATGCCAACCTTTCATAAAAAAAATATACTAACTTTGCATCACAAAGCATGGACTATATTTACCATATTCACATTCATTAACAAGCCATATCACATGGCTATATATACATGTTCCAAAACATATCTTAACATTTCTAGCATATACATGCCATACTTCAATATATATACATTTTCAAACGGTACCAAAGTATAGTTTGATAGTGTGGTGATGATCCTCGATGATCCAGAGCTTTCAGTAGCTTCGATAATCTATAAAACAATGCAAACAAACACAAAGTAAGCTTTCAAAAGCTTAGTAAGCCATATACAAATAAACTTATCATGTAGAACATTTATAAACCATTTCATTCGCTTAAACTATAGCATAACTCGAAAGCAAAATCATATTTCTCCTTTGGCTCAATTGTTCCTAACCATTTTCTTATACACATACCACATAACCATGTAGTTCATTTGATCATAGCACAATTTATTTCATTACTCTCATACATGTATCTCAATTCCACATTTTTCACATATACTTACTTCTCGCACTCGTATTTTGCATACATTTCAAACGTACCTGCATCGGATGCACATTTCACATAATCATTCATTTCTCGAAATGCTCGTTGTACCATTCAGAATCCATAAGGACACTCAAATATCTCTAAAAACTCGTACAATGCCAACGTCCCAGACGTGGTCTTACATGTAATTAAATATCGAAGCCACTATCCCAAACAGGGTTTTACACGAAATCATATATGATGCCGATGTCCTAGACATGGTGTTACACGTATAACTCAAATCGATTCCAACGTCCCAGACATGGTCTTACACGAGAACACATATCGAAACCCTATGTCATGACATATGTATCCTAACTATTCCTAAGGTTCGTACGGGGCTTTTCGGACATTGACACATTGTCGAACTTTCTCAGATTTCACATATACATCTTCCATAGTCATTCATCACAATTCAATTTCATATTGGCATGAATAAATAAACTCAAACACATTTATTTGTATATAGACTTATCTCGCACAGATATGAACGGATGGAAACGACTACTCGACCACTTTCGACTTCCCCCGATCTAATTCCGTTTTCTTTGGTTCTTGATCTATTCACATTCAAATTTAGCTTATTCATTCACCAAATCATTCAATTCAATCCAAATACACATATTTAGGGCATTTTACAAATTAGCCCTCACATTTTCACATGTTGACATTTAGGTCCCTATTTCATAAAATCGCCAAATTCACATATTTTCTTTATACACATGCTTAGCTGAATTTTCCCTTAGCTCATATAAGCCCACATATTTAATTTATTTCACATTTTAGTCCTTCAATTTCTCATTTTCACAAATTAGTCCATAATAGTCAAATTCATCAAAAATTAAAAGACAAAACATATTAATCTAACAACAAGCTTTTATATTTCAACAACTATCATCACAAAGCTTACAAAATCATCAATGGCATAACTTGAAATCTTCATCAAATTCAGAAGTTGAGACATGGGCTTAAGAGAACACAAAGCAACGATCGCAAAAACATAGAAATTATCAAAAACCAAACAAAATCCATACCTTAATCAAGGCTTGGAAGTGCCGAACCCTAAGCTTAATCTTTCTCTTTTCTTTTCTTGCTAATTTCTACCAAAGATGAGTATAATGGCCATCTATTTGTTTTTATTTTAATTATAATAACACAAATAATCAATTTCCAAATTTATCCTTGATTTAAAACATATATAAACTATTAGTGGATGGTCATTATTGTCCATTAACCATATCAATGGTTCATTTGCATAATAAGGACTTCATATATAATAAGCCATAGCAATATAGCACATTAGCAAATAGCATACATCTTTCGCATTTTTGTAATTTAGTCCTTTTTGCAAATTAAACACACAAACAAATAAATTAAATCACGAAAATTTCACACATGTTAATTTACATACTATAAGCATAGAAAATAATATTAAAATATTTTTTGACTTGGATTTGTGGTCTCAAAACTACTATTCTGACTAGGGTCTAAACTGGACTGTTACACGGTTCATGCATAAATCCAAGAAAATTAAGTATTAAAATTTCAGTCACAATATCGCATATTATAATCATAATAACATATTCTATTCCATGAATAAAGTTCCAATTTAATATGGCACATGAAATCATAATTTAACTTATAAACATACACTTATCTTAGCATAATACATCCATGGAAATATTTAAACGTGTGACCATACATTGGATAAACAGATCTCCAAACTCATACATATTAGAAATAGTCTTGGGTTGAGCATGCTGAAGCCACACGCTCCCTTATATCGCCTCATAGTCCTGTTGAGTGGAGACACAAGCTCAACACTCCTTTATTTACTCCAAAAATCAAAACTTCTTGAGCCATATGCTCACAAATAACACATATAATGGTGAGTACTCCCCAATCCTATGGCATCAACTATATCTAATAGATCCACCATGTAATGTTTCCAATATAATCATACATACAAGGCTTAAAATGTAACACCCTAAACCTAGCTTAGAAGTTAGGCCTGAATCTGGCATGTCACATTGAAGTGTTTTAGCGAAAACCTTGTTTTCATTGAAAACCCTTCATAAAGTAAAATGTTGAGTACAAACCCCTTTTTAGATGCGGAAGTTTTATTTAAAAACAAACAATTTATAAAACTTGGTATTTAAAAATGGAGTTGCAAAAACGTAATAATTGAAAACAGCCATAGCTTAGGAAAATAAACAGTGTTCTGCCTCCAAAATATAAAACATAATAATATAATAATCCCACAAAATAATAATAACCAGAGAAAATGCCTTATTATAATCCAAACCAAAATAATTTCAGAATAATAGGTATTTTAAAGAAAATTTATATAATAATATCTTGCTAGCTGGCCACCTCTAAGTCCCACCATCCGTCAAACCGCCTACTGAGGGTCACCTGAAAAGTTTAAAAAGGAAGGGGTGAGTTTTGAAAAACTCAGTGTGTACAACCCTCAACAAGTATAAAGCAATCATCAGTCATTTTGGGCCTGAGCCCAACTTAGTAGGGTGGCCATTGGGCCGAAGCCCATATCACATTAATATCATAATAATATATCAATAATATCGTATATGCAATGCTGTGCAAACCCTCCCTAATAATCCATCCGCTACACAACATTTCCCTTCCAACCTTATACACCTGTGGGGATTTCTAAATCGACTCACCCATCTACTACACAGCAATGATAGCCCAGTTGCGGTACTACCTAACATTGCAAAAAAGCTGCTAATCATATATTGGGCTTAAAAAGCCAACGATGGATCCACGGTCGTCAAGTAACCATGCGATCCTCAAATTCTTCCTCCGTACCATAATTCCCACCCATACGCAACCTAAACAGAATATCATATGAATGCAGCATGTCATACATGTAACATAAATCCTACATTTAACCTATAGGGGTATTTTGGTAATTTTTTAATAGCATGGGTTTTAAATTATGAACTTTTAGACCGTCAGCATGTCCTCGTTGGCTAAAGTGAACAGACACTATGCACCAGGTAGGATTCCGGAGAAGAGGAGGTGGGTCATTAAGACCGCTTAAATACCAAGCTTTCCTTAGATCCAATCCTAGACATGCATATGCCCATTGCAACACTCTAACCTTATGACTTGTCCACAGATGAATTTGATAAATTAATAAGTTTTATGTTGTTTAAGGATTTATTAGAACTAGGCCTAAAAGTCCATTATAAAACCTTAGCCAGTCTACAAGCTTTCATACACACATATAGCCCATCAAACCCAATCACATTTTTATGGCCCATTAGGCTCAATCACACTCATGTGGCCCATTAGGCCCGAATCCATTCCAAATCATTCAATAAACTTAATTAGCTCATCACATATTACCAAGTTATTGACATTTTCTTATTTAGGCTCATGGGCCCGTCAGGCCCATTTGGCCCATTCTGGCCAATTGGCCAAAACGTGACCCAAGTCCATGAGATCGCTCATGGGGTCTCTGGTATCGTATCGAATACCCTCTTATGAGTGTTTGCACACTCGCAAGACTACTGTAGCCAAACTTTCATCATTTCGGCATTTCAGGATTTGCCGATCTATTGTGTGTGTAGTGTATGTACACATCTTCGACTTTATATTAAACTATCTAATCATAGGGTAGAAGTACACACCTTACCTCCTGGAGTACTAAGTAATCATAATTTTCAGAACCTATATTCAAACATTACACTCCATTAGTCACTTATTTAATAAATTAAAATAAATCCACTACAACCACTCACCGAAGGACAACCTATACTTGCCTTGATCGACTGTGATTTGCCTATTTAATCTGAGGTCCGTTGTAGTCCCCCTTCCACATCCAGGCAAAGAGTCCCGAACCGCTGACACCTTACATCGCTTAAACTTGGGAGTAGTGGTCACTTGCTTACACTCAGTCGGCATCTTTATTGACACTTTACTAGATCCCCCTTTCCTTATCGTAAATTCTTTATCCATCGGCCAAATGAATGCAATAGCTAGTCCCAAAAGATTTAGCCAACGCAAGGAGACTAAAATATTTAAAAGAGGGAGAGAATGGATATTCGGTTAAGTAACTGAGAAAAGGGATTTCTTTGATCAAATTGTGGAAGAAAAGTGGTGGCACACAAGGGATTCGGGAAAAAAAATACAAGACTTTAGGGACCAAGAATATTCGACACAAAATAATTAGACTAGACGCAAAGGAAAGAAAAGAGTTTGATGAGAAGGAAGGGAAGAAATAGGTGCAAAAATAGAAGAGGAAGAATAAGGGATTTCGGCTTTCAAGTATTTAGAGAGAGAAGTAGTTTTCGGCAAAATAAAAAGGAAGAATTTGGCAGTAGCCTGTAACCCAAAAATTGACACCTATTTATAGCCTATAGCTGAATTTTCTATCCCCAAATTCCCAATTCGGCTCAACCTCTTCCACATATCTCATCTCCTAATTTTTCTCCACGATAAGCTCCTCAATCCTTTCCTAACTTTTCTCTTCTGAACACTCCCCTTAAAATCCAACTCCACGCCACTTCCAACCATTCTTAATTCACTTAAATATTAAACTAAACATGCAATAATAATATTTTTTTTGCACAACAAAAATCCAACTTTTCCAACACACGCAGCCCATCTCTTCTAGGCCCAAAATTCAGGGTGTTACAATTCACCCCTCCTAAAAAAATTTGTCCTCAAAATTTCTAACTAACAGGGTAGTCATATATCAACTATCCCATTATGCTACCGCTGTGCACTCTGCTCCTAATAATTTCAACATATACCCAAAACATCCACCTATTGCAAACATTTTCAAACACACGCAGAAGAAGTACTAAATTCAGATTCAAATGTTTACAAGCCCTAACACTTCCATGGCTTCTGCCGCGGCCCCTTGCACCTCTTCTAGCACTCATCATCGATTCACGTATTATCTAGATTAGAAATTTTATGAAGTTTTAATCAATTTCAGAAATTAAGTCGATGTTTTATGAAGTATTAAGTAAAGCATTGTTTTCACAATCGTAAATCCTCTACAATTTTCGTTCCCTATGTGCTTTAGTTTTACTCTAGGTATATTCTAAAAGTAGCCCACTATTTATCTACAGTATATCAAGTTAAACAAACTTAATAATAAGAGAACTTACTTGGTTCGACGTCAGAGACTCGGTGTGCCACATCACAAGAATTTCCAAAACATATCGATCCAATCCAAAAATAAATATTTTTAAAATCCAAGTAATAAGGCCCATTTCGCAGCTCGAGCTTTGCAAACCTGACTCTGATACCACTAAATATAACACCCCAAACCTAGCCTAGAAGTTAGGCCTGAATCTGGCATGTCACATTGAAGTGTTTTAGCGAAAACCTTATTTTCATTGAAAACCCTTCATAAAGTAAAATGTTGAGTACAAACCCCTTTTTAGTTGCAGAATTTTTATTTAAAAACAAATAATTTATAAAACTTGGTATTTAAAAATAGAGTTGCGGAAACATAATAATTGAAAATAACCATAGCTTAGGAAAATAAACAGTGTTCTGCCTCCAAAATATAAAACATAATAATATAATAATCCTACAAAATAATAATAACCAGATAAAAGGCCTTATTACAATCCAAACCAAAATAATTTTAGAATACTAGGTATTTTAAAGAAAATCCAAATAATAAATCTTACTAGCTGGCCACCTCTAAGTCCCACCATCCGTCGAACCGCCTACTGAGGGTCACCTAAAAAGTTTAAAAAGGAGGGGGTGAGTTTTGAAAAACTCAGTGTGTACAACCCTTAATGAGTATAAAGCAATCATCAGTCATTTTGGGCCTGAGCCCAACTTAGTAACGGTGGCCTTTGGGCCGAAGCCCATATCATATTAATATCACAATAATATCACAATAATATTGTAAATGCAATGCTGTGCAAACCTTCCCCAATCATTCATCCACTACACAACATTTCCCTTCCAACCTTATACATCTGTGGGGATTTCTAAATCGACCCACCCATCCGCTACACAATAATGTTAGCCCGGTTGCGGTACTACCTAACTTTGCAGCAAAGCTGTTAATCATATATTGGGCTTAAAAAGCCAATGGTGGATCCACGATCATCAAGCAACCATACGATCCTCAAATTCTTCCTCCGTACCATAATTCCCACCCATATGCAACCTAAACATAATATCATATGAATGTAGCATGTCATACATGTAACATAAATCTTACATTTAACCTATAGGGGTATTTTGGTAATTTTTTAATAGCATAGGTTTTAAATTACGAACTTTGGCCTGTCAACATGTCCTCGTTGGATAAAGTGAACAGATACTATGCACCAGGTAGGATTCTGAAGAAGAAGAGGTAGGTCATTAAGACCGCTAAAATACCAAGCTCTCCCTAGATCTAATCCTAGACATGCATATGCCCATTGCCACACTCTAACCTTATGACTTGTCCACAGACGAATTTGATAAATTAATAAGTTTTATGCTGTTTAAGGATTTATTAGAACTAGGCCTAAAAGTCCATTATAAAACCTTAGCCAGTCTACAGGCTTTCACACACTCATATAGCCCATTAGACCTAATCACATTTTTACGGCCCATTAGGCTTAATCACACTCATATAGCCTATTAGGCCCAAATCCATTCCAAATCATTTAATAAACTTAATTAGCTCATCACATATTACCAAGTTATCAACATTTGCTTATTTAGGCACATGGGCCCGTCGGGCCCATTCTGGCCAGTTGGCCAAAACGTGACCCAAGTCCATGAGATTGCTCATGGGGTCTCTGGTATTGTATTGAATACCCTCTTACAAGTGTTCGCACATTCACAAGACTACCGTAACCAAACTTTTAGCATTTTGACATTTCGACTTTTCGACATTTTGGGATTTGCCGATCTATTGTGTGTGTAGTGTATGTACACACCTTCGGCTTTATATTAAACTATCGAATCATAGGGTAGAGGTAAACACCTACCACCTGGAGTACTATGTAACATCCGGGAATTAGGGGCTTTGTATTTGTTATGTTCTTGTGTGTTGGTATGCTTTGTCTATTAATTTGGTATGCTTGGAGGTCCCGGGAAGGTTCGAGGTTAAGTTAGAACCTTAGGAAAATTTTTTATTTTTGGCATTTTAGGGGGAGACTATTGGAGGCAGGCTTTAAGGTTTAATACTTGGGTTGGATGACACAAGAATGGATGTGGTAAAGTGGCAAGGGGACGCCACTTAGAGTGTAGGGAAGTGGCGTCACAAGGGGGAAGCAATAGGGAGGAGGTTCGAATCCCACAAGCCTCCCTTTAGAACTTTATTTTTGTGCACGAGGAGCTAGGGTGGTGGATTCGACAAGGGCTCTCCAAGGGGATGGTTGAATGGGTCAAATATTCAAATGAGTGGCAATAAGTGCTTGAGGGGATTTGAATTGGTCAACCAATTTGAATGTTTGGAAGGGAGTGAAGATAGGAGGAAATCATGGGATGGTGTTGGGGGTAGTGTTGGCTGAATGTTGGAGAGTGGAGGGGGGAGTTGTGGCTATGTGAGTGTGGGAGCTAGGGGTTGGTGTTTATTGGTATATGTTGGTAAACCAAGAGTCTTTGGGGGGTGCTGAATTTGTAAGTTTGAGTTCTTTTGTATTGTTTAGCTCTTGTGTGCCGAAACTCCTTAACTCACCTAAGGGTTCCTCCCTTTTTTTTGGTGTTATTCTTTTCAACTCTTTTCTCATCTTTTCTTTGAATGCAAACCTTCCCATTTGTGCATTCTTCCTCGAAGGTTACTAAGTCACCTAGGCCGAATATTTCTTCAACTTTCACCCTTCACGTTTGAGTTTAGTGTTCATTTGGTTACCCTCTTTGCATCTTCCTTAAAAACATAACCAAACCTAGTTCAACCCTCTCCCCCTTGCTATTTTCATTCTAGCCAAATCTTCACCCCTTTCCCTTTGTCTTCTTTTTACTCTTTCATCTTTCAAAACTCTCTTTCCCATTTACTCACTTGATTAGCCGAAACCCTTTTGGTGTTTGTTACTGATGCAAATTTTCTCATTTGATTTCTCTTTATACAAGACTTTCGATTGTTAGGCTGAGCATTGTGCAATTGAGTCCATTGTGCAATTTTGGTGTTTGATTTCTCTTTTTACTCTTTATAAAAGATCACCCACTCGATCTTTTGGTAACCGTTCTTTTCATCTTATTGGTTAGCCAAACTGTAATATCCCGGGTTAGGGGCTATTTTATTTTGGCTTTGCTGCATGTGCTTGATGTGTTATGTTGCTATTTCGATGTTGTTGGGGCTTAGTTATAAGCTAGGTGTAAGCTCAGTGGTAGGAGAAATTTTTGTGTTTGAGCTTTATGTGATAGAAATTTGAAGGAGTGGGTCTTATGTATTTTATTTGGTGAATTGTTGCACAAGTGAAGAGCTAGCAAAGTGGCAAAGCATGCGCCACTTAGAGCTTGTGTGTGGCGTCAAGTGCAAGGGGGAGAGGTCTTGAGTTTAAGCTGCGAAAATCCCACATTTTTGTTCCATTTTGACGGCATGGAGGGGAGGAGTTGTAGGCAGTTCAAACTCTGCCTTGGACTAAGTCTTCCTATTCAAACGGTGGGTGGAGAGCAAATTGTGGAGGTGGACTAGTTCAACTAATTTGAATTGGTGGCTTAAGAGTGTTTGGGGGGAGTTTGGCCGGTTTTGGAGAGATTTTGGGGGAGAGAAATGAGTGGCCGGTTGGGGTTGTAGGGGTGTGCCGAATTTGCCTTTAGCAAGTGGGCAATTTCGGTCAAAATTCTTTTTGGTAAGCTGATTTTTTTTCTTTGTGTCAAAAGCTTTCTTCTCTTTTTCTCCTTTAATCGAAAGTCCAAGTACCGTTTTGCCAAAATTGCTTTGCATCTTTTTACTTAGTATGTGAGGCCGAATATTGTTCCTTTTCCACTTGCATCTTGTGTAAACCAAACCTCAAAGCACCTACACTTGCCGAAACTACAACACTTTCTTCTCCACATTTTTTCTCTTTTCTCATTTGAAAATCTTGGTAGCCGAATGTTCATCTCCCTCTCCCTTTCTTTTTCAAGTGTTGAAGCCGAAACTAGCTTCACTTCCTCTCATACTCTCTTCCTCTCTCAACATCTTCTTGACCGTAACACATCTTTCCAAAAACCTTATCCTCCATCTCTTTTTCTTTAAACCGAAAGCACCCCTCCATTCATCATTTTATTTTCTCTTCTTCCAAAACTCCCTTAGCCTTTTGAAACCAATCGTTCTTCCCATTTCTTACAAGGCCGAACCTCCTTCTCCATTTTGATTAAGGGTGTTGCCGAATCTTTTCTTTCTTCCTATAGTTCTTCATTACCGAATATTGGGAAGCAGTGTGACCTTGTTGGAGCCTTGTTCTATCGGCCTAGTAAGAGGTAGGTGTTTGGCCGAACGGCCATTTCTTCCCTTTCTTATGCTTGGTCGATTTTCTGATATGTTTAAGGGCCAATTTGGGTATCTGTTAGAAGGGAGTTAACTCTTTGGTGGGTAACCGATTGTGTTACAGGGCCTTTGGATTTCGGAAGCAAGCAAGAAGGAGCTTTCTTTCTCTGATAAGCAATCGGTAAATGGTGGTAAGAACGGGTGCTTGTATTCGATTTCGTTTAGTTTTCTTTAAGTCTAGTCATTTGGAGATTAACCGTTATTCTTTTCTAGGGTGTGATCGTTTGGTAAAGAAACATTATTGGTTCGGGTTTGGTAGGAAACCAAACCATTTACAAGGTAAAGGTTTAACGCAAACCCCCTTCTTGGTTTATCTATTCTGGCCGAATAGTTTAAGTGATTAACCTTGTGTTTGGCCGACTTTAGGAGCAAGATAATCGAGGGGTATAAACCGGTTCTTCGGGATTAAGCGTGCGATCTATCAGGTGTGTAAACTAACACACTTTCTTAACTGAGTAATGTGATAATCTGATTGTGTAAATGAAACAGTGTGGTTGACTGATTTGGTACCCATTGAGGTATGGATACGGATTCGGGTAAGTCCGTTTCATTATGAGATATGTGATGATATGTGATATCATGATTATTGGTGTATATATGTTGAGATGCCATATTAAGCATGTGAGCATGATAGCATGATTGCGATTTTGCATTTAGTATGATATGCTATTGGGTGATATGAGAGGAGGGAGTATGATATCCGTGTCTTTGGGACCTTTGTGTCTTTGGGGCACCGAGGTTTGGCACCTCCGGTGGTTTGGTACAACAAAGCGATATTTTGTGACTTTGGGTCACGGAGGTTTGGCACCTCGGCGTCTCGCCCCAAGTGGCTTAGCACCACGGTGGGTTGGCCCCACAATTGATTATCTGGGATTGGCGCCGGTGATTTGGTATCACACGATGGGTTGGCCCCATCACCGGATTTGTATTGCGGTCACCGGTGATTTGGTATCTGCTGTGTCTTTGGGACACGAGGTTTGGCACCTCATTGCGACTCGTCCACGTGGTTTGACACCACCGTGGGTTGGCTCCACTTATGAGATCTGGGATTGTCGCTAGTGATTTGGTATCACACGATGGGTTGGCCCCATCATTGGATTATTCGTGACTTGGTCACGGTGGTTTGGCACCACATTATGGATATCGTGACTTTGGGTCACGGTGGTTTAGCACCACCGGTGGTTTGGTACCACGGGGTAGAGAAGGTGTAATGGATGGTTAGGAGCAGGTGCATTAATTGTATTGCTTTGTTATGATGTGTGTTAGCATGTTGTATTTTCGGGAGGATTTACATTGAGTCTTGCGACTCACTCTCTCTCCTTTGACATTTCAGTGACACTTAGGCACGGACATGGAGCCGGGATGGACTCGAGGTGCTCATGCCATGCTTAAATAAGGATTTGCTCAGACTTTTATAAAATTTGGTACTTAAGCATATTTATTACTATTTGGTTTTATTTGGGTTTGTAATTGGCCTCTTAAAAGTATGTTTTGCTATGTTTATGCTTAAAGTAGATTTTTAATATGCCTTAACAAATTAATTGGGTTAAAATGTGCTAAAACTTGGAAAGGCAACGATTTCAAAACTACAAAAGCGACATTTTAAACTATACCATCGGATATCACACTAAGATTTGGAATAAAGGGGACTCAAATGTTTTTCTAACTTAAACTCGATTTTCTACTAAGTCAAAATGTTATAGTAATAATAAGAAACAACTTAAACTTTTAAATGAGATAAACCTGTTCACCTACACATCTGATTAAATTTTCAAAATTTCTGGGTTTTCAAACACATCATCAGGTTTCAATCAAGCCTACTCAAGTTTTTCTTCAAGTACACCATTTAGTGAAGTGTTTTCATCAAATATTTAAACGGAAACCTATTTTTTTCAAAATCTTTTTTTTCCTGTAACATACCAGATTCGGTCATGGTGTGTTGACCGGGTTTGGGGTGTTACAATTATGGTATCAGAGCCAAGTTCAAAGGCTCGACTGTGGGCCCAAAGCCCAAAATGTTTTCAAAAGTCTATTTTAAGTGTTATGTTTTAAAAAGTATGGTGTGAAAGGCATGGCACCGAGTCTCCGGCACCAATCCGCCCAGGTAAGTACCACTTACTATTGGTTGTGATAATGATATTGATGAGATGTGATTGGATGGCTAGAGATAGTAAGACTACTTTAGAAACTAAAGCGATGGGGATCGAGTGGACTCATGAAAACAGAGCTCCTTTAATATTCATAAGACTACGCTTTAAAAGCAGTGAAATAATTCTTGATGCATAAAATTCTTTAAATCGACGAGATTTAGTCATGAGTACCGAGGTCGACGTGGTCGTGGACGAGGTCGCAGAGGATGATGAGCTTTTGAACCCGTAGGATCCGGTGAGGATCGAGAATGAGATCTGGATTCCGCCACCGGTGGAGGTGGTGAGTTTCGAGAATGATGGGGATGACGTGATGTCACGAGCGATCTTGCGGAGTTTTAGAAAGGGTAGCTGGAGTAAGCGAGGCGCAGGAGTTAGAAATCGTGCTGAGCGACTTGGGCAAAAATTTGAATTCTTCGGGGTGTCTCGGTGTTGCTCCTAGCTTCTTGAATATTGGTGGAAGCGACAGAGCGGATCATGGACGATCTAGACCGATCTTGAAGAAAAGTTAAAGGGATAGTATCACTTCTCGAGATGAGTCATACCAATGGTGGCTCACGGTTCGAGACGATCTTTGCGGAAGATCGACTTGGGACTATTTTGAGTCGCTTATCGAGAAAAAGTGCGTGGGAGCTAACTACATTAATGAGCAACGGAAAGCATTTACGAGGTTAGTTCGAGGAGTAAATCGTGTCGAGTATGAGGCGAGTTTACGAGGTGAGTCGGTATGCAGCGTATGGTGGCTCTTGAACATGAAAGGTGCGTTCGTTTGAGGATGGCCTACGAGATGAATTAAGGTTCTTGATTGCACCAAAGAGGAGTGTGAATTTATTACGGTTGAAAAGCGAAGGTGGCGAGGGTATTAAAGAGTCGTGAGGCAAGGCATGGATAGGAATTGACACAAGAGGAGTTTTGAATCTTACGGGTCATTAGGTAATCCATGAAAAGGGCTAGACCTAGTGGGCGAATCGATCGGGTAGGTTTGTTTTGCTAAGCGGGGACCGCCGTGATGTAACCGTTGTGGGAAAACTCATTAGGGAGGATGTTGGGCGGTGGAAAAGGTTGTTTTGAGTGTGGCTCATTGGACCACCGTGTGAGGGACTGTCTGCGCAAGTTGGCTAGGATTTAGTCAGAGAGTTAGGGCCGTACTCGATCTGACAGAATAACGGACCACCACCGCAGAGGGTCGGGGTAATGGCGAGAGGAGGTAATGGTTCAGTCGGGGCCGAGGAGCTTTGGCGCGAGGTGCGAGTAATCTTGAGGCAGACAGTAGGGGCTAGTGTATCTTGGCGCCGAGAGGAGGGCGATGCCGGATGTCATAACAGTACATTTTAATCTTTGGTTCTCCATTTCTTGCTTTGATTGATGTGGGTTCAACACATTCATATGTTGCAAGTAGCATAGTAAAGACCATGGATTTAGACTCGAGATATCTTCTAGGCGGATGGTAGTAATAAGCCCTTTAGGTCACTCTGTAGTTATAGATAATTTGTATAGAGGCGTACCTCTAGAACTCCAAGGGTAGTGTTTGTGGTCGATCGATGGAAGCGCCTTTTGGGAGTTCGATCGATTCTCGGGATGGATTGGTGGTTAAGTACCGAGCAAAGTTGGATTTGTGGCTAAGCATATGGTTACGAAAATAGCTAAAGGTGATGAGGTAGTTCTGATCGGTAATAAGAGAAATTATCTGTCCAATGTGGTATCTGCTCTGAAAGTCGAGAAGATGGTTAGAAAGGGCTGTGAAGCATATGTGGCTCATGTGTATGCCTTGGAGGCTAAAGGGTCAGCTGTGGAGACGGTTCGGACAGTTTGGGAATTTGTTGATGTGTTTCCTGAGGAGCTTCGGGTTTGCCACGGATCGTGAGGTAGAGTTCGGGATAGACACATTGCGGAGCTGCGCCCATATCTATAGCTCCGTCATGAGGATGGCGCCTAAAGAGTTAGTGGAGCTTAAGGCCCAAATCCGAGAGTTGTTGGACCGAGGCTTTATCGGGCCAAGTGTTTACGCCTTGGGAGCGCGGTACTTTTGTCAAGAAGAAAGATGGTACTATGCGGATGTGTATAGACTACCGCCAATCGAATAAGTGACGATCAAAAACAAGTATCCATTGCCTCGGATAGATGACTTGTTTGATCGGTTGAAGGTGCATCGGTTTTCTGAAGATCGATTTAAGTGCAGGTATCACCGATTAAAGGTGAAGGAGGCGGATATCTGCAAGGCGGTATTTCATTACTCGGTATGGGCACTTTGAGTTCTTAGTTATGCCGTTTGGATTGACTAACGCCGGCAACCTTCATGGATATGATGAATAGGGTGTTCAGTGATTTAGATCGATTCGTAGTGGTTTTATCGACAACATCTTGGTATATTCAAGGACCGAAGAGGAACATGATGCGCATTTGCGGGTGGTATTGCGATTTTGAGGAGAAAGCGACTTTATGCGAAGTTCGATAAATCGAGTTACGGCTTAGGGAGGTGGCGTTCTTGGGTCATGTAGTATCGGTGAGGGATTAGAATGGATCCTTGAAAGATTGAAGCGGTTTTGGATTGGAAGCCGCCTAGGTCGATGGTCGAGATTGAGTTTTACGGGTTTGGCAGGATACTACCGAAGATTTGTAGAGGGGTTTTCGTTGATCGCAGCACCGATGACCAAATTATTAAGAATAGGGGTTCCGTTTATTTGGAGTGAGAAGCAGCAGGAGAGCTTCGACAAGTTGAAGAAGATTTTGTTGAAGCTCGGTTCGATTCAACTGAGGTGGTAAGGAATTCACAGTGTACTACGATGCATCACATACGGGTTTGGGTTGTGTGCTGATGCAAGAAGGGAAGGTTGTGGCTTACGCGTCTCGGCAGCTGAGGCCACATGAGGTAAATTATCCAACGCATGATCTGGAGTTAGCGGCTGTAGTCTTTGCCTTGAAGATTTGGAGGCATTACTTGTACGGAGAGAGATCGATAGTCTACACGGATCACAAGAGTCTGAAGTACCTTCTGACTCAGAAAGACCTGAATCTGAGACAGCGCAGATAGATTGAGCTGCTAAAAGACTACGACTGCTCAATTGAGTATCATCCGGGCAAGGCTAACGTTGTGGCAGACGCGTTGAGCCGTAAGGTTGTTTCGGATTTAAGAGCGATGTTTGCCCACTTGAGTTTGTATGACGACGAGAGTATTCTGGCAGAGCTACAGGTTAAGCCTACTTGGGTTGAGCAGATCAGAGAAAAACAGTTGATGGAAGAGGTTTTGAGTGCGCAGAGGACACAAGTGCAGCACGATGGTTTGGAGGGTTACAGTTTGTCTAGTAATGGGGTGTTGTGTTTTCAGGGGAAGGCTTGTATGCCGAGAGACACTGAGTTAAGGCAAAAGATTCTTGAGATTCACATAGCACCCCTACGCTATGCATCCCGGAGGTAGTAAAATGTATAGGGATCTCGGAGAAGCGATTACGGTGGCGGGTCTAAAAAAAAGTAGCGAGTTTGTAGGGAAGTGTCGACATGTCGTAGTCAAGGTGAGCATCGATTGCCATCGAGGTTGCTTGACCGGTGAAGATTCCACATGGAAGTGGGAAAGGATAACTATAGATTTGATTTAAATCGGTGGTTTACCGCCACGCCAAGCAAGAAAGATTGAGTTTGGGTAATTGTAGATCAACTGACTAAATCAGCTCACTTTATCCCGGTGAGGGTGGATTACTCACTTCAGAGGTTGGCGAAGCTGTATGTGTCAGAGATAGTGAGACTACATGGTGTGCTGGTATCGATCATCTCGGATAGGGATCCCAGATTTACGTCAAGGTTTTGGAAAGCGTTGCATCAGGCTCTGGGTACACGGTTAGATTTTAGCACGGCATTTCATCTGCAGGTGACAGGCGATCGGAAAAGGTTATCTGATCTTGGAGGATATGTTATGAGGTTGTGTATTGGACTTCAAGGGTAGTTGGGAGGAGTATCCACCGTTAGCTGAGTTCGCCTACAATAATAGTTACCAAGCAAGCATCAAGATGGCACCATATGAGGCGTTATGCGGTAGGAAGTGTCGCTCACCTACTTGTTGGGCGAGAGTTAAGTGAGCGTCGGTTGTTGGGGCGAGTTGGTTCTTTGAGACCGAAGACAAGGTTAAGTTGATTGAGCTTGATTGAAGGAAGCTTTGGACCGCAGAAGTCTATCCGATCTTAAGTGGAGAGATATTGAATTTCTTGTGGGAGATCAAGTTTTTACGAAGGTCTCACCGTGGAAGAAAGTATTAAGGTTAGGGAAGAAAGGCAAGCTAAGTCCGAGGTTTATTGGGCGTATAAGGTATTGAGGCGAGTGGGACCATTGCATATCACTCGAGTTGCCAGTGAGCTAAGTCGATTCATGGCGTGTTCCACGTTTGATGCTTAGGCGATATCATTGAGATCCATCGCACGTGGTGGCGATGGAAGAGATCGAGGTAAACCAGATTTGACCATGGAGGAAGAGCACATGCTGATTTTAGATCGGGATGTAAGGGTTACTGCGTAAGAAGTGCGTGCCTTTGGTTAAGGTTCTTTGGTAGAATCACGGCGTGGAAGAAGCTACTTGGGAACCCGAGGATGTGATGAGACAATAATACCATAACTCTTACGATCGAGGTAATTTCGAGGTAGAAATTATTTTAAGGGGTAGAAGCGTAATATCCTAGGTTAGGGGCTATTTTATTTTGGCTTTCTTTGCATGTGCTTGATGTGTTATGTTGCTATTTCGATGTTGTTGGGGCTTAGTTATAAGCTAAGAGTAAGCTCGAGTGGTAGGAGAAATTTTTGTGTTTGAGCTTTATGTGATAGGGGCTAAAGGAGCTGGGTCTTATGTATTTTATTTGGTGAATTGTCGCACAAGTGAAGAGCTAGCAAAGTGGCAAAGCATGCACCACTTAGAGCTTGTGTGTGGCGTCAAGTGCAAGGGGGGAGAGGTCTTGAGTTCAAGCTGCGAAAATCCCACATTTTTGTTCCATTTTGATGGCATGGAGGGGAGGAGTTGTAGGCAGTTCAAACTCTGCCTAGGACTAAGTCTTCCTATTCAAACGGTGGGTGGAGAGCAAATTGTGGAGGTGGACTAGTTCAACTAATTTGAATTGGTGGCTTGGGAGTGTTTGGGGGGAGTTTCGCCGGTTTTGGAGAGATTTTAGGGGAGAGAAATGAGTGGCCGGTTGGGGTTGTAGGGGTGTGCGAATTTGCCTTTAGTAAGTGGGCAATTTTGGTCAAAATTCTTTTGGTAAGCTGATTTTTTTCTTTGTGTCAAAAGCTTTCTTCTCTTTTCTCCTTTAACCGAAAGTCCAAGTACTGTTTTGCCAAAATTGCTTTGCATCTTTTTACTTAGTGTGTGAGGTAGGATATTGTTCCTTTTCCACTTGCATCTTGTGTAAACTGAAACCTCAAAGCACCTACACTTGCCGAAACTACAACACTTTCTTCTCCACATTTTTTCTCTTTTCTCATTTGAAAATCTTGGTAGCCGAATGTTCATCTCCCTCTCCCTTTCTTTTTCAAGTGTTGAAGCCGAAACTAGCTTCACTTCCTCTCATACTCTCTTCCTCTCTCAACATCTTCTTGACCGTAACACATCTTTCCAAAAACCTTATCCTCCATCTCTTTTTCTTTAAACCGAAAGAACCCCTCCATTCATCATTCTATTTTCTCTTCTTCCAAAACTCCCTTAGCCTTTTGAAACCAATCGTTCTTCCCATTTCTTACAAGGCCGAACCTCCTTCTCCATTTTGATTAAGGGTATTGCGAATCTTTTCTTTCTTCCTATAGTTCTTCATTCTAGAATATTGGGAAGCAGTGTGACCTTGTTGGAGCCTTGTTCTATCGGCCTAGTAAGAGGTAGGTGTTTGGCCGAACGGCCATTTCTTCCCTTTCTTATGCTTGGTCGATTTTTTGATGTGTTTAAGGGCCGATTTCGGTATCTGTTAGAAGAGAGTTAACTCTTTGGTGGGTAACCGATTGTGTTACAGGGCCTTTGGATTTCGGAAGCAAGCAAGAAGGAGCTTTCTTTCTCTGATAAGCAATCGGTAAGTGGTGGTAAGAACGGGTGCTTGTATTCGATTTCGTTTAGTTTTCTTTAAGTCAAGTCATTAGGAGATTAACCATTATTCTTTTCTAGGGTGTGATCGTTTGGTAAAGAAACATTATTGGTTCGGGTTTGGTAGGAAACCAAACCATTTACAAGGTAAAGGTTTAACGCAAACCCCCTTTTTGGTTTATCTATTACATTTGAATAGTTTAAGTGATTAACCCTGTGTTTGGCCAACTTTAGGAGCAAGATAATCGAGGGGTATAAATTGGTTCTTCGGGATTAAGCGTGCGATCTATCAGGTGTGTAAACTAACACACTTTCTTAACTGAGTAATGTGATAATCTGATTGTGTAAATAAAGCAGTGTGGTTGGTGATTTGATACCCATTGAGGTATGGATACGGATTCGGGTAAGTCCGTTTCATTATGAGATATGTGATGATATGTGATATCATGATTATTGGTGTATATCGTTGAGATGCCATATTAAGCATGTGAGCATGATAGCATGATTTGCGATTTTGCATTTAGTATGATATGCTATTGGGTGATATGAGAGGAGGGAGTATGATATCCGTGTCTTTGGGACACGGAGGTTTGGCACCTCCGGTGGTTTGGTACCACAAGCGATATTTTGTGACTTTGGGTCACTAGAGGTTTGGCACCTCGGCGTCTCGTCCGGTGGCTTAGCACCACGGTGGGTTGGCCCCATAGTTGATTATCTGGGATTATCGCGATGATTTGGTATCACACGATGGGTTGGCCCCATCACCGGATTTGTATTGCGGTCACCGGTGATTTGGTATCTGCTTGTGTCTTTGGGACACGGAGGTTTGGCACCTCATTGCGACTCGTCCACGTGGTTTGACACCACCGTGGGTTGGCTCCACTTATGAGATACGGGATTGTCGCTAGTGATTTGGTATCACACGATGGGTTGGCCCCATCATTGGATTATTCATGACTTCGGGTCACCAGTGGTTTGGCACCACATTATGGATATCGTGACTTTGGGTCACCAGTGGTTTGGCACCACCAGTGGTTTGGTACCACACGGGGTAGAGAAGGTGTAATGGATGGTTAGGAACGGGTGCATTAATTGTATTGCTTTGTTATGATGTGTGTTAGCATGTTGTATTTTCGGGAGGGGGATTTACACACTGAGTCTTGCGACTCACTCTCTCTCCTTTGACATTTCAGGTGACACTTAGGCGCGGACATGAAGCCGGGATGGACTCGAGGTGCTCATGCCATGCTTAAATAAGGATTTGCTTAGACTTTTATAAAATTTGGTACTTAAGCATATTTATTACTATTTGGTTTTATTTGGGTTTGTAATTGGCCTCTTAAAAGTATGTTTTGCTATGTTTATGCTTAAAGTAGATTTTTAATATGCCTTAACAAATTAATTGGGTTAAAATGTGCTAAAACTTGGAAAGGCAATGATTTCAAAACTACAAAAGCGACATTTTAAACTATACCATCGGGTATCACACTAAGATTTGGAATAAAGGGGACTCAAATGTTTTTCTAACTTAAACACGATTTTCTACTAAGTCAAAATGTTATAGTAATAATAAGAAACAACTTAAACTTTTAAATGAGATAAACTGTTCACCTACACATCGATTAAATTTTCAAAATTTAGGGTTTTCAAACACATCATCGAGTTTCAATCAAGCCTACTCAAGTTTTTCTTCAAGTACACCATTTAGTGAAGTGTTTTCATCAAATATTTAAACGGAAACCTATTTTTTTCAAAATCTTTTTTTTCCTGTAACATACCAGATTCGGTCATGGTGTGTTGACCGGGTTTGGGGTGTTACACGAACCCCGAGCGGAGGAAGTTTGTCTGCCGAAGATCCCCTTCAAGTGGTTTCTGTTTGTGCAAGAATCGTTTAGCCAGGACTATTCGTGTTCAGTTCACTCGTTGATCAAGTTAAGGGAGTGTTCTCTTAACTATGATTTACCTATTCTTTTCTTCTTTTGATCGTCTTAACCCAATCTCTTGATCAAGTTACTCCATGGATGCAAGTGTAAGTCAAGCCAAGGAGGGAAGTGTACCCATAATCTCTATTCCTAATTTTAAAAGGCGTGTGATGTCGGCAGTTTGGGACTATTCGCCAGGTTGTGGTAGAGAGCCGACGTTTGCCTGGGATAGGCAAATAGCCGTCGTTCCTGTTAGTAAAAGCGTCGACATAGAGAGCATGGTCTTACATGTTATCAGGTGTGTAAAACACATACACTTCTTTATTATTTTCGTTATTAACTGTATTGGTTGGAAGACGAAGTAATTGAATTAATTATTAAGATACCCTTCTTGGGTAAGATCGGAGAACCAGGTAAGTTCCACTATGATCTGTCATTAACAAATATATGTATGAATAAAATGGTTGACTGTTATGCGTTAGAACCATGATCATAGTCATTTTGTATGATAACATGTGCATGGACATAGGGGTATGGTGTGAAGAGGGGGAGAACATGATTCTAAGACAGTCACCAGTTGTTTGGTACCACAAGTGGGTTGGCCCTACATGATGTTATTTGTGACTATGTCTCAGTGGTTTGGAACCACCAGTGTGTCACCCTGGGGAGCGGCCGTGCTGTTTGTTAAGAAAAAGGATGGGTCGATGTGGATGTGCATTGACTATAGGCAACTAAACAAGTTGACAATTAAGAACAAGTACCCATTGCCTAGGATAGATAACTTGTTCGATCAACTGCGAGATGCTTCGGTCTTTTCAAAGATAGACTTATGGTCAGGGTATCATCAGCTTAAGGTTAAGGAGGCAGATATTCATAAGACAGCTTTTCAAACTCATTATGGTCATTACGAGTTCTTAGTGATGCCGTTCGGATTGACAAATCTACCAGCTGCATTTATGGACATGATGAATCGGGTATTCCAATCCTATCTGAACCATTTTATCGTAGTGTTCATAGACGATATATTGGTCTATTCAAAGTCAGAAGAGGAGCATGATTCACATCTTCGAATGGTTTTACAGATTTTGAGGGAGAAGCAACTGTACG